>JAWZYU010000011.1:64407500-65657500 GCA_038380435.1 Ryuthela nishihirai | reverse complement strand
ATTTCGTTTGCAATATTTTAATACTTTTTTTCGGCTGATAGTTCGTACTTATCACTTACAACAGTTGTTCCCCAATTCTGTGGAACTTGCGTAAAATAAGAATTATTATTTACTTACAATTCTACCTGGTCTAGTGGTTAGAGTTTCTGACTATTATTTCAGCTGACATGTCCTTATGTAAGTGGTTGTATTCACTGTGTGTTTGTATAAT
Source organism: Ryuthela nishihirai (assembly GCA_038380435.1). Lineage (NCBI taxonomy): Eukaryota > Metazoa > Arthropoda > Arachnida > Araneae > Heptathelidae > Ryuthela > Ryuthela nishihirai. The sequence goes on along the minus strand of JAWZYU010000011.1, from coordinate 65,657,289 downwards.
GTGCGCCAACAAAAGCTTATAGGTTATCTCCGTCATTCTTGTTACATTTTGAAAATAAAAAAAAATGTTATTCAAATAAAACGGTCTTGTTCTCCTACAAAATGACTATCACCTGATTCTCACTGATATAAAAATATGAAAGAGCTACTGAATATTGATTGTATAAACTGAAATGAAAATGAATTTAAAGATCTGTAATGTGCAAGAATAAACTTAAAAAAAGCTACTTTCTTTACAAATTAAGCAAAGAATCATGCTTATAAAAAGCCTGTTATTAAAATTTATGGTTATGGGCTCAGCAGTTTCTTATGGTGGTGGTGGTGGGGAGGAGAAACACTGAGAGTCAAGAAAACTACAGCGTCCCTTGACACTCTACGTCTCTTTGATCACATTTATTAATTGCTAAATTCCTCTTTGTACAAATGAGGATATCGACTTCAGACAGTATGGTTAATGTTGCATCTTTGGCAAGGTAACAAACGCTGTTCAATATTCCATGAAATTGATTGCACGTGTACTTAAAGTATTATTCTCCTCATATAGGGTAATTACTTTGTGACAAATTAGCTTTACAAAGTTAAACATTTATAACCATTTTATTTGTGGCACGAAAGGAAAATAAACATAAGACAATGAAGAGAGATATGCGAATTCTACGGATGTTCAATATTGGCGTCTAAATTGATGCGGAAGACATCTCAATGAAATTCAATTTCCTCGGACACGCTTCAGAGCGTAATATTTCAAACCATGGGCAGTGTAGTCTCTGAAAACGGCACCACATTAAATTTTAACTCTGAAATTTCGTACTGAAAGTAAAAGAATAGAAGTGTAGGTTATGAAACGCATTCATGTCATTACTGAATTAAAATTAATGATTCCATAATTTCGTCTTAACGAAAGGAATCAAATTTTTTTTACGAATGTTGAAATCCATGCCATTTTTATTTCATAGTCCTATTCATTCATTAATTTGAATATCTCGTTGAAATTAAATCTAAACATATTAAATAACAGTAAATTAAAGTTTATAAATAGTAAACTTTTGTTTCCTATTAAGTGTATCTTGTTGCCATTCTCGATTTTACTTGGTGTGAGGGTCTCAGAAAGTGCTGTTTTTTTTTTTTGTGGAGAGGAAGCAAGAAATTTTTTTGAAAAATCCTACTATAGAATATACCAGGAGTTACTTGCGCAAAAGCGATAGAAATCTTGTGCTTCACTTCATTGATAGATTGTGGAAATAGTGTGTGGTAAACTGCATCTTTGATGAAACACAGAAATAAGTCGAGTGGTATTAGATTCAATAAACGAGGAAGGCCAAGACAAATGCAGTGCCAAGGAATCACTTATTTAGACACCCCTTGCTTGCAGCAAGTAATTGGGTACTTACGTTGCGTTCCGTAAACCAAAACACAAATTATGCTTCCTCTGCATCTATGTAATCCACCATTTCCAGTTTTTCTGTAACAGCACTTCCCTTGGACGAGATAAAAATTTGAAGCAGACAAAAATAGACTCTATATACTATTTTTTGTCATTTGTTTTCTTTTCGTGTGACAAATACGGTAGTTATGTATGCTTGAAATTGTACTGCTATTTTGCAATTATCGTGTACATCTGATATTCTTACACACTTGATTCCTCAGATATAGCTAAGCATATTTGCAATGATAAGTTAGGTATGTAGCTTTTTATTCTACACAAGCACTTATATTGTATTGCAGTTAAGTTTGGTCACTGAAATGGTAGAATCTTTATTTTATTCAGTTATAGTTGATTCACTTTCTTTCATGTATAATTTCAAACTAATATTTTAAATAATCTCTGTTTGATGAAAGAGAAGTTTTTTTGGCCCGAATGCCTACCTTTTAAGCTGAACGCCCCATTTCATTGAGTATTATTTTCCTAACGCCCCCTCCCCCTTTCAGTGAAATAGTTTTTTCCGTATGAAAGTAATTGAAGCGTATTTACCATATATTATAAATTTACGACTGTGTTATTATCCATGCATTTCAGAGGCTTTCCTGTCGAAATAAAACATGCATAGTTATGTTAATCTAAATTAGTTCCGTCCAATCAGTGGCTCATAAAACAGCAATCAACATAAAGAATTTAGTTCATTTCTTGAAAATTTTTGACCAAAAGAAACATTTTTAAGTACAGAGCTGAACAATTTTACCAATTGATAACATTCATTAAAAATTTATATTTTTGTTTTTTTTAATCAAGATATTTTCTTGTTTTCTTAAAAATATTGTTGTTTATTTTAATACATTACAAATGCATATTTTAGTTTTTACGTAGAGAATGTTTTTCGAGGTTCTTTATGAAGTTTGGTTTGGACAGGATTTATCAAAATATTCGTTATTCTATTTAATATAATTAATTCCTCAGAAAAACTCTATTAAACGGCCCCAAAAATTTCTCCCCCTTTGTGGATCACTGTAGTAGATGTTATTTAAAAACATGGATATCCTAGATTATGTGATGTCCTTACTGTAGAAATATAATCTCGTATTTTTAAGAAACTGGCTTAGTGAAGAATACAAGACTAATCGATAAAATGTTGAATTATATTGTTATAGTCAGTCACACTTTTATGTGCTTTATTTTCGATAATATTTCGATCATTTTATTTTACAGTCACTAAAAGTGGTGCCTTGCCCCTGTCTATGTGCTTAGGAAAGATACAGCATGGAAATACTGCAACATTGCCTTGAAATTCAATGTAACTGTTCAACATACTTATTAATGTTCTGATAGAGACTTTAGTCTTTGAGTTATCAATAACTTAAATTGAAATGAAGTAATTTTACCTTTACCAACCTGAACCAACAGGTGTGCCTAAAACAGCTTTAGTTATGCCGCAAAATGATCAAGCTAAATGTTAAAGAATTGTTTTCGAAGAAACAGGCTCAAATTTGACACTAAAAGAATAAGGACAATATTTTAAAAAAAACTTTTTTATTAGCGTCGTCACTTATTTCAGATTTTTAGTCATTAATAAGACCTTACTTGTAAATTAACTTTAGCTATTGTTTTTAACCAGTTTTTTTTTTCCTCACAAGCAAATTTGATATAGATTCCATCTTTATTTATTTTTGCCAAATAATTAGTAGCGTTTCCTGAATTTTATGGTCAAAAAGATTTTGTTAGAAAAAATTTGATTAAAGAAAACATTACCTGAAAGCGTTGTTCTTAAATAATTGCATTATCCATATGTATTTTAGATTCTCGGGCTTCTAGGTGAATTTAAAATGTAAAATATTCTGTGTAAAATATTATTAAATAATAAAACTTTTATGTTTAAAATAAAATTTCATGTTTGTTTTTTTCTCGGGGTGTCGAGACAATTCTGGATTCTCTAAAGGACTCATTAAAAATTGTTAAACACTGCTATCAAGAGTATAAAACGTTTTTGTTGTAGAACAGTATCTCGTATTCAAACATTAAATATCTTAATGTTAAATTATTCAAACTGGTAATGGTTGGTTTACCTATGAGTGGCACTTTTTTGCATACAATGGGCTAACTGGCCAGGTCATAAGGACCCCAACGGCTCAGAGAAGGTTGGGGGCAGGTGTCCCACTAGACAGATGTTAGGAGACAGATGGTAGCCTCCCGTTAAGGGGGGGGGGTTAAATTGTGTTCTTTAACGTGCACAAGGTATGACTCTCCCGCATACGGCCACATCATTACGTCCCATCGGACGGACGGCGGCCTTCCCAAGCCCATCGGTGTCCCTTACTGACCAAGGGGAGGGAATATTTGGAAGATAAATCTCAACGTTGGCTAAGCTGGGATTCGAACCTGGGAACTGCAGATGTTGAGTCTGTCGCGCTACCGACGGCGCCTGGACCATCCCCACCCACTTGGTAATGTAATGAGAAAACTAATGACTCCTCCTCGCTATTCGATGAGTTATATTCTTAGAAAACATAACCAATATTAAAACTAAATGCATATAAGAAAAAAACCTTTGCATTCTCTTTTTTGCTCAATAGCGTAAGCATATAATGACCAGGGTTTTTCTTTTTTCTTTTCTGGGTCAACAGAGATATATGCCGTATCGCTATCTTTTTTTTTTCATTAGTATAAAAATATTTTTTTTATTATTTAAGAGTCTGTGTTAGCTAAATATTTTTAATATAGAGTTGGTGATATTTTTCTTTACATCATTTACAACTTGACCACAATTCCACAGTGTGGATATCAAAAGCAAAGAGCGAATTCGAGATATTAAATCTCTGAAGGCATGACTCAGTTTGGAATCTGTTATAAAACTTGTCTGTAAGTGATTTTAAATTTTTGTCATATTAATTTGCACTTTTTTTTCTAAATTTCCAGTAAATAAAATTATATTATAGTATATGATTTACACTTTTTCAGTGTTCTTAAGCAATTTTTTAATCTCCCCCTCCACCGCCCACAACGAAATTATTGGAAGACCATGTATCCTCAACCATTTTTCCTAAAAGAAGCACCAATTATGAAAACAGCAAATATTTCAATATGCTTCAAGTGATTTAAGCATGTTATCTAGTACAAAGATAACGTCAAATTAGAGTCTTTATGAACGTAACTACATAATCATTAAAGCATCTAAAAATAAACTTTCCTTCCAGGGAGGAAAAGAGGGAACCGAGATATATTTGACCGGAAGACCGCTGCGATACACATATATTTATCCCACCATTTTAATAGCCTATCGAAAAACTGTTCTTGCAAAATATGTATAATAAAAATTGCAAAATATGTAATATTCCTCTGAAGCAGCTGCTTGATAAAGGTTTGATCGGGGCCTGCAAATTTAATACACTGTAAAGAAAACCTGTGAAAAAACGAGATCTCAATACAAAAGTAACATAAGAAAGCAAATATCCTTGCCTTATCCGAGGCTCGACACCAGGTGACTTTGCACTGGAGTTAACTGTGCTAACCACTCGGCTATTGGGATGTAAATTTTGCCTATTTTAAGTTAACTTTTGGGTTATTAAAATTCTTAAAAGGTGAAGAGGAAAGCGACACAAAAACAAATGTTAATCGTTTAAAAGCATGGACCGGAGCACATTAAATTTTAACTTTGAATTTTTATACTCTTATCAAATGAATAAAATTTGTTTCGAAACGAATTTATATCATAAAGACCATAAAAACAATTTTTAACATTGCTTAACTTGTGAAGCTCTTTTTTTTTCAACAACATATATATGTTTATAGCCTAACTCGGAAGGACTGACGTAAAAGAAACAAGTTCATCAGTATCACAATACTTAGTAATTTACAACAATATCTACTACAATGTTAAACACTAATTTTGATCTAATTTTATTTCTCAATGATTTTTAACTATTCCAACTCGATTTAACGAAAGTTGAAAGGAATCAAAAATGTTATACAGAAATTGAAAACAATGTTAGTTGCCTTTCCTGGTTATAGATGGCGTCATGTCTGATACAAGCAACGACAGATATAAAGGTCACATTGCGGATAAGAATTACGGAAGTGATGATTGGCTTAGTGGCTAGAGCACTCTAGCATGTATTTAGAGAGTCGTGGATTCGAGTCCCGTAGGCAAAAAAAAGTAATTTCCCTATATGTATTTATCAATGTTAGTTTTATTTCATGGACTCATTTCCTCATCAATGTGAATGTCTCATTGAAATTAAACCTCATGTACTAAATTAAATAAAATGTATGAATATCGAAATTTTATTTCACATTTAGAGTATAGAGCTGTTATTCTGGAATTTTTCAAGTTTAAGGAAGCCTCAGAAATGCTACTGTACTTTTAGGTAGGCAGCCAAGAAGAAAAGCTTGAAAAACCCTGGTTTAAACTATTACCAATGAAGGAACTTTGCAAAAACGGTATGGCGGGCGACCTGACGTTGGAATTCTTGCATTCTAAATGAAATCTAATTAAGCTTAATACATTTTCTTGTGATCTTCTTTAATTTAACTTTTATTTGTTGTTTTCGAATTTTAAACCCTTCCTCTACAAAGCGTTCGAAATGTTTATTACAAAACGTATTTTCCTCATCAATATTTCTTCAAAAGGTGTCTGTTTCCTTTTTACAATTTTTAAAAATGTTTATGCTTTATGCATATTTATGTTAAAAATTTATTTTTGTTATAGTTTAATTTTATTTTGGTTTGAATTATTTATTAAATGTTTTGAGTTTAGCTAATAAAATTTTATTTCTAAATGTTCCAATATACATTTTTTGCGCCATTATCAATTTCAGAGGAATATTTTAATGAGAAGGATTGGATACGAACTCACGAGCTATTGAATACATGCCAGAGAGTCCGAATTGAACTGTCGGAGAGAATCTGGCTTCTATCAGATTTAAAACACTGTTTTCTTTAAACTTTCATAACGAAGTAAAGTGTATCTATTTGAACATTAGAGCGTTGAAATAATCTGGTATTGGAAATCATGAAATTTTGAATATTTTTACTGAATCAATTTCGACGGTCATGTTCAAAAGTCCATGCATCTAATAGAATAGGGGTTCTCAACGTGGGATATGTTGTATTTTGGGGTACGCCGTGAGAGCGCAAAAGTCGCCAGATCTAGTAACAAAGTAAAAATAACCATTGTTATACTATAACTATAATTTTATCTATTTATACAAGGTGTACGCTAGTTACATACACATTTCCAGGGGGTACGTGAAGCATAAAAGGTTGTAAAAACATAAAGGTTTCAAAGTGGGGTATGCGGTAAAATTTTTTGGGGTACGCCGTGAGAGCTCAAAAGTCGCTAGATCTATTAACAAGTCGTAAAGTTGGCAACACTGTTGTGCAAAAATTTCATTTTTTGTGTTTATCGATATATGTAATTTATGAATACAAAATTTAATATGTGTGTATATATATTTTTCATTTTATTCCCATTGTTATACTAGAACTATAGTTTTATCTATCTATACAAAGGGTACGCCAGTTACATAAATATCTCCAGGGGGTACGTGAAGCATAAAAGGTTGAGAACCACTGCAATAGAACAATATTTTGATCATGAACTTTTGAAATAACCGATTTAATGATGACTATGATTTACTAAGCTCACTTGTACATATCTTTTAAACAACAACATTATGCATTTAATAGATTCTGCCTGTTTACATAGTCAGATATTTCTTCAAACACATATTAATACATGTGTGCAGAACTTTTATTTTCAGATACAGATAAGCATTGCTTTCTCTGTTGGGTGTTGTTTTTGTCTATTTTCCCAGCTAAAAAAAACAGATCGGCCTATTTTTCCAAGAAACCAGGTCGCACGAAAATGAGCAATAAGAAATAAATCATTCATCATTTATTCCACGAAGAACATTTCCAATAGTAGTTTTTATCGTTACTCCCAAATGTAATTGAAAAAACACATTTGGGCAAAGCCATCCAATGCATTGTGATTTGAGTTTGAATATCTGGATTATGATTCGAAATGCTGAACATTAAGCCTCTAGCTGTGGGAATGTTAAAATACTTACTTCAAGTAATGTCCTTACTATTACGTTTGGTGGGGAAGCTCACAAATAAAACTTAAAAAAATTAAACATTTTGTCAGATTATTTCATTTAAAAAGACAATTAAATTGTTTTAATTTTGTGTAGAAAGTACCCCCAAAAAATAGAATTAAGCTGACCAAAGTGAACCACCTGTCTATTCTGGAAAGCAGTGCTGAGTGGTAAGAAAAATAATTACGTTGTTTATTTAGCAAAAGGGAACTAATTAAATGTTAGGGCAACAAATTTTAACATTGTATCTCCAAACAAAAATACTCATACAATAATTTAATTTTGATATACCTAAGAGCATTTAAATTAGTTTTCATTTGATGCTTTCGAACAAACATAATTAAAATATTTGATGCCTATAATAGCTTATTTTTAATAATAATTTTTTAATAATAATTTTTAATAATTATCACAACAGAATATTTATGAGTTGTTACAGTGTTATAACTATAGTTATAGACAAATTAAATGTGTTTTTCCTTCATTTTTAATAAATTTCCGACATTGGCTAGTGTAATGAGATAAATCTTTTCATTCTCATATATTCTTGTGCGTTAAGGCAATTACAACTGTCTCCACTTTGCATTACTCTAATTCTGTTCTTCTCTTAGACATTCATTTTGTCTTTCAGTTGAAAGCTAATAGCAGATGTTTTTCGCTATGATGGATATAAGGTTATTGCTATAACATAAAATAGCATGAGTTGCATGCATACTGTTATATAGGAGAGTTCCTGCATACAATACTTCATTATGAAGTGCCTACAAAGTAGTATGAGGGTTGGAAATGTCCATTACTTCATTTTGGACTAGCAGCCAAAAACATCTTTGGAATCTAGAAAATAGTTGGTTATTGGTCCAAGATTGTAGAGATGAGGAAACATACATGATCACAGCCAAGCAGAGTCCAAAATCATTTTCTAATATTCTAACCAATAGCAGCTTGAGCATAATCTTACCTAGAATAAAACGACACATTATACACATATTGAAATAGTGCGTTTTGTGCTTATGGAGCATTTTATTACTTTGAATTATTCCCTTTTAATACACGCATAATATGTAAAATAAATAATCCCTCATTAAACTGAGAGCGTAGCATTTTGAAGTTTCAATTCGTTTAAATCAAGATGAATAATTCCTCTTTTTGTTTCTTAAAAAAATGAGCTTTTAGGTACAAAACATTTTTTGAGATCGGTGATTTAATTTATATCACATGGACTTAAAAAATATGTAGTTGAAATAAAAATATACAAAAGTAAAAATTTATGTGTCTCCACTGACGATTCATTTTGTTTTTATGGAAATGTAGTTATAAAATATGTTTCATTGACTCAAATAAAAAAAAGTGTTCGAAATGAATTTGGAAATTATCTTATTAAACAAAAACAAAAAAATTACAAAAATTTGTGATTTTTAACCTAAGTGATATTCGCTTTCAATAGTTTATGACATCCCTTTTTCCGTAATAAATTTCATAAAAATCGAGATGGATAAATGGATCGAAAGTAACAATTTTCCCCCTCAAAAAAGATAATTATGCTCAAAGCTGTACAACTGGCGCACAACAGTTCGATAAGGCACAACAAAGGGTCCCTCCTAATGCCATGGAAAGGCTTTGGACGATCCCGTCAGTTGCTAACAAAGAATGGCTCCTCCCTCATTCCTTCTTCTTCGGCGCGCTCCTCGGCGTAGCGAGAACGGTAACCCAGTTTCACAATGATGTAGAAAGAGATAAAGAGAGGAGGCAGCATCCCCACGATGAATCCCACGACGTTGAATCTTCGGGCTTCGATTTCGTCATTATCTCTATTATCAGGTGATGGAGCTGAGGAAAGAAATGAAATTGTTTTACTATAATTTCATCACTATGACGAAAGCAACATATATTTATTTTAGACAATGCTATTGCGGGAAACTATGAGACTGGGCAGTTGAAGATTCGACTGTTCTTATAGATCATAGGTCAATGACTTATCAATCACCTTCCAATCAACTTATCCCCGAAAACTCGAATATGATCCCAGAGAAGTATCGAATCTGATCCTAGAGAACTGTTGAATCTGATCCCAGAAAACTGTTGAATTTCATATCAAAGAACTATCGAATCTGATATCAGAGAATTGTCGAATCTGATTCCAGAGAGCTGTCGAATCTGATCTAAGAGAAATATTGATCTGATCCCAGAAAACTGTCGAATCTGATCCTAGAGAGCTGTCGAATCTGATCTAAAAGAAATATCTATCTGATCCCAGAAAATCGTCAAATCTGATCTCAGAGAACTGTCTAATCTGATCCCAGAGAATGTCGAATCTGATCCCAGAGAACTGTCTAATCTTATCCCAAAGAATGTTGAATCCAGAAAATGTCGAATCTGATCCCAGAGAACTATCGAAGCATTAACGCAGTTGCCACTCAAGATACGCCTTTCAGCAACAAGTTTAGATTAAAATTTGTTTTTAGGAATGACGAAATTCTAATTTTTACTTCTAATAAATTATTATTTAGTAATGCCGAACTTCTAATATAGCTTTGCAATGGCAGAGAAGTATGTGTCTGTAAATTGTTCTATGCAAATGATAAAAAGTTATACACGGAATAATGGTTGAATTATGACCACCTCTCATTTATATTGTGTCAGTGGAAGCTAACTTCGATGCTCTGTAACTTCTAAATCAAGTGTTTTATGAAAAAATGTGGCTGAAGAAAAACAAAAGATTTCATTCAAGTCTATCTAAACATCCATTATCAGCAATATTTGCTTTGTATTTAAAGAGTCGTAGAAGTTTGAATACTTAGCAATGCCAAATATTAGAATTTGCTTCAGATGTTAGTTATAATTTGAATAAGCCTTTATTTGAATGTTATTTCAAACCGTTATACAACAGATGTATATTTAAAATGTTTGTGCAAATAATTCTTCCATTATTTTTAAATTTCCTTGCATTGTTGTTCTAAAATATTCAGACTTCTATAACTCTTGAAATACAAAATGAATATTGTTGAAAAATCAAGATTTGGATAGACTTGATTGAGATATTTATCTTCAGTCACATTTTCTCGTAAAACGCTTATTTTAGAAGCTACAGAGCTTCGAGTTTAGCTTCCACTGACATATCATGAATGAGGGTATCATAATTCAATTATCACTGAGCAGGGGCGTAGTCATGGAGGGATGGGGGAGGCTCCCCCCTGAAAGTAACTCGGAGTTGGCAAAATTCGAAGCGACTTCGTAAAACCTAGGTGAGTTGTAAAAATTTGTAACTTTTTTTTTTGGAAAATTAAGGGGAGTTGTCAAAATCGAGGCAACGTGGCAAATCTAAGGCAGTTTGGAAAATGGAGAGACATTAAAATTTAGAGCAGTTGGTAAAATTCGAAGCCACTTAGTAAAATACAGGTGAGTTAGCAAAATCGGGACAACTTGGCAAAATCTTAGGGAGTTGGCAAAATTCGGAGTGACTTGGTAAAATCTTGGGGAGTTGGCAAAATCTTGGGGAGTTGGCAAAATCGGGACAACTTGGCAAAATCTTGGGGAGTTGGCAAACTTCGGAGTGGCTTCGTAAAATCTTGGGGAGTTGGCAAATTTCGGAGTGACTTGACAAAATTTTGGGGAGTTGACAAAATTCGGAGTGACTTGGCAAAATCGTGGGGAGTTGGCAAAATTTAGGTGGGATGTAAAAATTAGGATTTTTTTCTGTAAAATTATGGCGAGTTGACAAAACTTAGGAAGTTGGCAAAATTTAGGGAGAGGACAAAATTCGGAGTGACTTGGCAAAATCGTGGGGAGTTGGCAAAATTCAGGTGAGATGTGAAAATTTGGATTTTTTTCTGTAAACTTATGGCGACTTGGCAAAATCTAGGAGAGTTGGCAAAATCTGGGGGCAGTTGGCAAAAACTAGGGGCATTTGGCAAAATTCGGAGTGCCTTGGCAAAATCGTGGAGAGTTGACAAAATTCAGGTGAGAGTGAAAATTGCAATCTTTTTTCTGTAAAATTATGGCGTGTTGGCAAATTCGAGGCAGATTCTCAATATCTAGGAGAGTTGGGAAATCTTGGGGGAGTTGGCAAAATTCAGAGTGACTTTGCAAAAATCAGGTGTGATGTAAAATTGGGATTTTTTTTCTGTAAAATTGTGGCGAGATGGCAAAATCGAGGAAACTTGGCAAAATCTAGGGCAGTTGGTAAAATTCGAATCCACTTGGTAAAATACGGGCGATTTGTGAAAATTGGAATTGTTTTTGTGAAACTAAGGAGAGTTGACAAAATCGAGAAAACTTGGAAAAATCTAGGGCAGTTGGAAAAACTGGAAACCACCTGGTAAAATACAGGTGAGTTGTAAAAATTGGGATTGGTTTTGTGAAATTAAGGAGAGTTGGAAAAACCAAGAACTCTTGGCAAAATCTAGGGGAGTTGGCAAAATTCGAAGCCACTTGGTAAAATACAGGAGAGTTGTGAAAATTGTGCTTTTCTTGTGCAATTAAGGAGAATTGATAAAATTCGAAGTGACCAGGCAAATTCAGGGAAGACGAAAAAATTGCGATTTTTTTCTGTAAAATTACGGCGAGTTGGCAAAATCTAGAGTAGTTGACAAAATTCGAATCCACTTGGTAAAATGGGATTCTACTTGTGAAAATTGAGATTTGTTTTGTGAAATTAAGGAGTGTTGGACAAATTGAGGAAATTAACAAAATGTAGGGCAGTTTGGCAAAATTCTAATCCACTTGGAAAATACGGGCGAGTTGCGATAATTGGGAATGGGTTTGTGAAATTCAGGATAGTTGACTAAAATAGGGAAAACTTGGCAAAATCTTGGGGAGTTTGAAAAGTTTGAAGTGATTTGGGAAATTAAGGAGAGATGTAAAGATTGGGATTAGTTTCGTGAAATAAGGAGAGTTGGCAAAATAAAGGGAAAATTCACACTGACTTGCTACAATTCAGACGAGACGTAAATATTGGAATTACTTCTGTGAAATTATGGCTAGTTGGCAAAAAATTGCAAGTTAAGTGGCAAATTACGGTTATTTGGCAAAATTTGAATGGAGGGGGGGCCTCCACGGAGTGAAAATCTAAGTAAGTTTGCTCAGTTGGCAAAATTTGAATTTCGAGTTGGAAAATTTTTGATATCTCCTTCCCCCCCCCCAACCACCCAACCATAGTTCCTTCGCTACGTCCCTGTCACTGAGTATGATCATTGAATTATCACTCAGTGTGATTATGACTTAAAGACCTTCATTTTCGGAATCAGATAGAAGCAGCATGAAGTTTCCCCACTGATGCGAAATATGAGCGATTGCTTCTTCGATATACAAAGGATCTAACTCCAATTTATTAATTTTGAGTATTTATTATTTTTGAAATCAATCAAAGTTTATTACATTTAATATTTACGTATATATGTATATTTGTACATTCATGCAAATGAACAAAGAATACATATATATTTATACATTTATAGAGATCAACAAAGTATGCATATATTTGTTCGTGAAGTGACTTTACACAAACACAATTAGTGCTTTTTCTTTAATTTTCTGACAATAAAAGTTAGATAATTGATTACATTATCAATTAGAATTAACTGCTGCTACCAAAAACTCAATTGTTTTATTGATCAACGTATAAAAAGTGAAGACACTACAAAAAGAGAACTGTTACGGAACACGTGGGAAAGGTGGGAATCCAGCCATGAGTTTCGTAGCATTTATACGAGGGCGGAAGGGGGAGGGGCTAAAATTTGGTTAACCCTTTCAGGACCATAAGGTTTCTAAGAGTAAATATTAGTGTGTAACTGTTTATTTTAGTTTGTTTAGACGTAAAATAAATAAAAATCATAAGAAAAATACATAACAATGTGTAGTTTTTTTGGAATTTTATGGGAAATATTTTTCCCACTGGACTATAAAGGTAACACAAATTATAGTTAGGCTTAGTATGCAATGTCTTTTATTTATTGGTTTATTAGAACAAAATGTTTACTAAAATAATACGAAATTATGAAATAAAATTACTATACAAAATGATGTGCCAATTATGATATTCGGCGAAGCAATTTCTTTTGGTAATGAGGCAAAGATGGACATTGCACATAGTACATATATTATGCGTCCTGACAGTTCTGTTTTTGTTTTCTAAACGTTTCCGTTTACGTAATTGCGTTCGGCATACGTTCTATTTTGACATTCTGTATAAAAAATGCAGATAAGATTATAATTAAATACGACAATCACCAATTTTGAAATGGGAAAAATGTTTCCTTTCGTCGTGAAAGGGTTAAAGTAGCCGTATTTAATTTATGAACGACACGTTTTCTTTTAAATACCTAGGTTAATTACTTACCACATTTATTTTGTGTATGAATGATTGGTATTAGTGGGCTCAACGCAATATTTGTGTTATTTACCTCTGAGAGGCACTTTCTTTTTGAACACAATAAACTGAAATGGCTCAGAGAAAGTTGGGGAAGGGGACCCACTGGACAGCTGTTAGGGGAGAAGTGTAAGACTTCTATTAAGGCCATCCAGCGTGTTCCTTAGTGTGTGTATGGTATGGCTCTCATGCATACTGAACCACGGCTTGACTTCCCATACGACGGAAGACGCCTTTCCAAGCCCATCAGTGACCCTTTCTCACCGATAACAGGGTGGTGAGCTAGCGAGAATAAAACTCAACGTTGGCACAGCGGGGACTCAAACCTGGGAACTGCAGATTACTAGCCTGGCACGCTACCCACTAATATAACTCCTTCAGCGCAATAGTCATTGATAAAGCAGTATTTAGTTAAATCTTGATCTTCAGAGGGAAAATGAGTAAAGCAAGTGGGTGCGCGAGCATTGAAAGCGAAGGTTTGCTATTTTTTTGTTCGATACTATTTCATTAGTATTATGACTCAATGCTGGTCTTTTATTTGTAATCTTAATAATAATATATAATAAGAATTCATAGGTAAAATATGAAACATATTGTATTTGAAATTAGTTATTATGCTTGCAGCATGAACCACTAATTGTACAGATAAGTCTTTAGTTATATCTCGGTCTAAGAACTTAGATGCTTAACTGGACATTTTTGATATTATCACTTATCAAAAAGTATTCAGAAATCTTTAAGAAATCTAGCTTTGCAGTGAATACTCCCAACTGATCCCAGTCGTTGACGTAATCTTCCCTTTATGCTGTCCATTCCCCAAATGTACCAGGTCTTTGATTGAACGTTACACGTAAAATAATGCCTGCCAACTTTTCACAACATCAATGCGATTTTTGCAAATTTGAAAATTATTCTAACTTTTCGGACTGATTTCATCTATACGTCTTTTACATCGCATTAAATAAAACTAAATATCAAAAGGAGTCTCCAAACGTTATGTAAATGTTGTCACAAATCAAAAAATGGAACGAAAGAAGTCACTTTTTCCCCCATTAACTACTACGCATTGACAAATAAAATTTCGATAGAACATCTTACGACTATAACGGTTTCTTTTTATCCCAGGATTTTACTCTGTAAAATATTCACACACAAAAAGAACAGAAACAAATTCGTAGCAAACATTATTTTTTTTCAGCCAGAGCAGTTAGAGAAAAGAATTTTCAAAACCAGCATTTTACGTGTCTGCTCCAATGATTTTTAAACTGAAATTAAAAACCCATTCCACGAAAAATGTCACAATAGGATTTAAACAGAAACCGATATGACTTGCATTGTTCGGGTTTTGTAAAGAATATTTTAACTTCTGTTGGTCTTGTTTATAGCTCTTTAGTAAAAGACCGCAGGAACGAGGCTAACGTTTTCTGGAATATAAATCATGAATGTTTAAAGAAAAAAAAAGTACTTGAAATAAACTGCTGCAATTAATTGCGGCATATGATTACAACAGGAAAAGAAAACGCTATTTTTCTTTGATTTCGGAAGAATGATCCTTACCATATGTCACAGCTAGAAAGAATGCGCGAAGGAAACCAAAGGGCAGAGTTGTGCGCGAAAGACAGATTGCCATGTCTCTTGCATCTGACAAGTAAATGGGGATGGAAGAGAGCAAGAAGGAGGAGATCATAAAGAGAAACAACGGGACCCTTCTTTTGCAGGTGGATGAAGTC
This sequence comes from Ryuthela nishihirai, assembly GCA_038380435.1. Taxonomy (NCBI): domain Eukaryota; kingdom Metazoa; phylum Arthropoda; class Arachnida; order Araneae; family Heptathelidae; genus Ryuthela; species Ryuthela nishihirai. The sequence continues at coordinate 65,641,669 of JAWZYU010000011.1, read as the reverse complement.
ACAAAGAAATATGAAGGGCAACACTATATTTCGAATTGTAAGAAAAATGATAGTTCAGAACAGCGGCCTCTTCGGTTGCCGTTATTTATCTAGTTGTTTATAAAATGCAGTCAGAAGATACAAGATGTTTTGTGTTTTCTCTTCTAAAGTTTAAAATCCAAATCGTTCAATCAACGACGTTTCTCATCCGGCGGCACTTATTTTCTCTTAAATAGAATTGTCATTGGAACTAAACTGTTCATGCTAACTGTCTCTCACAAATGTCTACCCTTATACTACATCCTTTATCAGCTTTACAAGTTCATAAATTAGCTAAGGGATCTTCTTTTATTTCGTTTCCAAGGAGGGCTTTCAAAACGTTCTTGGAATGTGTCTGTAGATTTGAACTCGTTCCTCCGAAGTTAATGAGCTACTACTTGTTTGAAAGCTTGTCTGAATTTGTCATTGCGTGTTGAGAACAAATTATCATTTCTCTCTTCGCTGGCGGCGAGTACACTTCTGTTTGCAAAATCTATGCGTTGTTGCTATGGAGCCTAGTAAAGACGGGATAGATTTTACATTTTTGCAAGGTTGCATCTTGGGGACGACGAGAAAATAAATCATGCCTATTTATTACAAGTATGTTACGGGATGTATGCGAACATTCACAGAAGGACGGCAGAGCTTCGAAGACTTCCCTCTTAGAGGAAGACTGAAAGAGGCCGTGAATGAGAAAACCATCGCTTCTGTTCCTGAACTCATTAAAGAAGCCCCCACACATCACCGTTCAGGTAATAAGTTTAGATGTCAGTGTAGAAACAATTATTTGTCAACATTTAAAGTTGCCAAAGATCTATTCCAAATGGGTACCCCACAAATTGGCAGAGCAGCAAAAAAAGGACTAGAGTCGACTCGTGCAAGAAGGTGCGGTCAAGGTTTGAACCTAGTGGTCCAAACGATTAACAGATATTGTCACAGGTGATGAGAAGAGGTTTAATTACTATACAACTCCCAGAAAGATCGATACCTATGTTTGGGTTGCAGATGATGAAACGCGTCCCCAAATACTCCAACAAGATTTTCGCTCAATGAAGTTCACAAATGTTTTCAATTCTCAAGGAGTGGTAGCCGTGGACACCTTACCAGAAAAAAATTACTATAAATGGCCAATGCAACACCAACATTATTTTGCCCAAAATGGTTAGAGAGATGAAGGAGCAGACTCCAACAACTGACAGCTGACAAGACAATACACTGCCTGGCTAAATTATTATTATGAAAATTGCACTGTGCAAAACGTACCATAAAACATGTCGGTTTATGCAAAATTTCTTATTGACTTTAGTATTCTGCGTCACTGCAAAGTCCTACAATGGCGTAAAGGCATGGTGGAAAGTAAAGTCAACTGCGACATGAGTAAAAAGGCTCATGTGACTGACTTGGTAAAGTGGCTCATCGTTGGAGCACGATGGACAGCACCATCTTAAACGGGGCTGAGAAGTGGAGTCACTTCCTGTCGGATTTGACCTGGAGAAGTCCCCAAGGTCACGGGGTACTGCCATTTCCACTTCCGATAACGACCCTTTGACGTCACTTCCGGTTTCAGAAAGTCCCCGATTTTGCCGTTCCTTCGCCATCTTGGATTCTGACATCATAACAAAGCCACAAACTCCCCCGATTTTGCCGTTCGTTCGGCATTTTGGATTCTGACGTCGTCACCCCCGCCGCAAAATCCCTCGATTTTGGCGTTATTCTGCCATCTTGGATTCCGAGGTCATCACCCTTCCATAGTAAACAATCCTCGAAATAATTCTAAGTTCCCGTTTGCAGCATCGCCCAAACCCACTGACAACTTTAATTCTGAAATTTACCTAGTCCAACTAATTTCGTTGACAACAAACCATGCATCTATCTATAAAGGAGATCACAAACTTATTAGGGTGATGCAATCATCTTCTCCAGACTTGAAAACTCCCAATAAATTTTACCCCGTACCCGTGATGTCAGAATTCAAAATGTCGGCCGAACGGCAAAATCGAGGGAGTTTGTGGGGAGAAGGTGATGACGTTAGAATACAAGATGGAGGAGGAATGGAGAAATCGGAGACTTTCTCTAACCAAAAGTGACGTAATAGAGGCGTGTCCGGAAGTATACGTGGTAGTACCCATGACCTTGGGGTTTTACAAGGTCAAATTCTACAGGAAGGGGCTCACCTGCTGAGATGACAGAACTCAATGGAAAATCGTGGGGTAATGAAGAATGTCAAGAATTAAAAAAATATCGTTAATCGGGAAAATATGGGAATAAACAGACTCTGACAGACAGGGGCAGGCGTTTTTAGGCACGAACTCTACTTCGAAACATAACTCTACAGTTCAACAACTGAGAGAGATGACCGCTAGCAGTACTTCAAACACCAATTCAGCAAGAACTATGAACAGCGAATTGAAAACTTTGAAATTTGTGAACTGTACAACGAAGTATTAGGAATATTTATATAAATATACAACGAAGTATTATACATACAACGAAGTATTAGGTACGTATTTCTAATAATTTAGTTTATATTAACTTTCAATTTTCACCATTCATTGCATAATAAGAAAACTTTTTATTATTTTGTTTCAATTTTATTTACATAGTTCAATAATGAAATATTGCTCATCTTAATAACACTTTCTTTTCTGATTTTTTTTCGCGATTAACAACATTTGTATGTCTTAAGTAAAAGGACGCATATCGCTTCTGACGCATATAAGAAACTCGTTTTCAAGGAGAAAGAAGTTTTTCCTTCACCTACTGTTTCATTCCTTAAAAGTTTTAATTTGAGCTAGCAGATGAAGGGAAATATACAAACAGAACTTCATTAGTAATTATGCAACATAAAGGTATTCGTCTTTTACTTCTTAAATCCAATAAGTTGCATTTCCCACACCCTCTGAGAAAAGTAGGTAGATTACTGCTATCAGTGGAATATCTCTTAAAACTACCATCATCATCATCATTGTCGTCGTCGTCATCATCAAGCAGCCATGGGCTACGGAGGTCCAACCAGACCGTGCAATTTAGCTCTCCAACCATATCTGTCCCGAGCTACATCTGCTGCATCCGGCCACTGCACACCAATTTCAACAAGGTCCTGTTTGACACTGTCTGCCCACCGCATATTAGGTCTCCCTTTCTTTCTGAGGCCTTTAGGCACACTCTTCATAAACCTATTCGCCAATCTATAATTATCAATACGGGCAACATGGCCAAACCAACGGAGTCTCTCTCTGCACAATATGCTGACGTAAGCATCTAGAATCAAAGGCATTTGTTTCCTGTTATCGTGTTTACAAAGTGTCCAAGTTTCACTACCATAACTAACACTAGAAAGAACCAAACGATTATATAGTCTAACTTTAGTCTTTAGGTGTATACGCCTATGTTTCCACACTCTCCATAGATTCTTAAAAGTCCCGGCAGCAATACCTATTCGTCTGTTAATCTCATGCCGCATATCACCATTATCTGTTACATAGCTCCCAAGATAATTAAACTGTGACACCAGCTCAAGAGTGCAACCATTCAGATGAACTGAATCACAGCTTGCCTGACCAATTTTCATCACTTTAGTTTTCTCTCTGTTTATAACCAAACCTACTCTACTACCAGTCTCATCAACTGTTCGAATGAAAGAGTTCATTTCATCAATATCATTTGTCAAAAGGGCTAAATCATCAGCATAATCTAAATCAGAACTTTTCGTACCTCCAGCCCATTTAAGGCCAAAATCTTTCCCTTGAAGTGAATTTCGCATAACATAATCAATAACCAAACTAAAGAGAAAAGGAGACAAAATGTACCCTTGTCGAACACCAGAGCTAATGCTAAACCAATTACTACAAGACTTACCAACTCTCACACATGACAGTGTTAATATACAGAGCTTTCAATTTGTTAACTAACTTGTCTGGTATACCATATGATCTCACAATCAACCACAAATTATGACGATCAACAGAGACGAAAGTCTTTTTGAAATCAACAAAGCTAGCAACCAAAGGTTTGTAAAACTCTAAACATTTCTCAAGAATCTGCCTAAGTGAAAATATCTGATCTATATATATCCCCTACCACTTCTGAATCCACATTGATCATCACGCAATTGACTGTCAACCAGATTGTTAATTCTATTAAGCACAATCATGGAAAGAACTTTACCTGGAACAGAGAGTAGGCTGATACCCCTATAATTATCACAAGAACTGCGATCACCTTTTTTGAAAATAGGAATAATAATAGCTCTGGTATAATCCTTAGAGACCATGCCTTTATCATAAAAGAGATTCAAAAACTTCAGTCATCCAAGTGGTAACCGAAACATTCCCAGCTCTAAGCATTTCCGTAGTGATTTCATCTACCTCTTGGGGATTTATGAAGTTTAAGTTTCGAAACAGCCGAAATAACTTCAGGTTGTGTTACAGGGCCAACATTAAAGCCACCAATGAATCTATCATCATTGCAAACAATGGGAGTAGAACTAACCACATTGCTTAGAATATCACTGAAATGCTCAGCCCACCTATCCATGACAGAATCCTCACCTTCTATAACCTTACCTTGTTTATCCTTCAATCCCTGTATACCTATCTGTTTTCTACCACACAAAACATTAACTATCTGGTACATCTCTCTGCTGTTGTGCTGTCTAACTGCTTCCTCGGTTTTGTCAGCCAAGCCATCAAGCCAAAGATTCTAATCAGCAGCTAACTGATACTTTACACGTTTATTAAATTCTCTGCAATGCTTTCTATTAGGACTAGTAGGGTATTGATTAAGGACATTCCTGCAGTTCTTTCTTTCCGAAATAAGCTCAAGTGCCTTATCACTCAGATAATTCTGTCCCCTGTGCTCCTTTTTTTCCTAAAAGAGTACTGTTATTGTCCAAAAAAGCCTATTTAAAATGGTCCACTCTTCCTCAACTTCAGTTGTAAGAAAACCATGACTGTCATAATGACTTAGTAGCCTATCATGGCAAGCTTTAGCTATAACTGGGTCTTTAAGTGTTACAGTATTAAAGGTAATTTTTTTAATTTTAGCACAACACTTTTTAAGTTTAAGTTGCTAGACACTTTTAACAAGGTAATGGTCAGATCCAATTTCTGCTCCCCTATATGACCTGGTATTCCTAACAGAACTAGCCCATTTGCTGTTAATTAATATATAATCAATCATATTCTTTTGCAGCCCATCAGGTGAAACCCATGTGTACTTATGTATATCGCGGTGTTTGTAATAAGTGTTAGTTATTCTGAATCCATTGAGCTTACTTACCTGTAGGAGACGTTGCCCATTGCCATTGCAGCTACCAATACCAAAAGGGCCCATCACCCTTCCCCAAAGGTCAGTGTCAATACCAACTTTGGCATTGGAGTCACCTAGAAAAAGGGTAATATCTCCTTTCTTGACAGAATTCAAAATATCCTGAAGTTGTCCGTAAAACCTATCCTTCTCATCCTCATCGGCATACTCAGTGGGGGCATAACAGCAGATAACATTCAAATCTTAACCCTTGTCTGAAATTTTGCTGTAAGAAACCTTCCATTAATCTACTCATATCCTAGAAGAGCATCACTAGCGTCTCTGCTGAGAAGCAGACCCACACCTTGGTGATGCTTATTGTCATCCCACCCTGAAAAAAGAAATTTAAGATTATTTTTAAAAATCTGACCTTTATCTTGCAGGCCGAGAATATCTAAATTATAACATTGGAATTGTTGTGTGAGAACATCAAGAGAAAAAGCTCTGTGCAGAGTCCTCACATTCCAACTACCTATGGAAAGAAAATGGTTAGTGGGATGTTTAAAGAAACTATGTTTATTGAGAGAGGAAATGCCGACAATATCAAACAACCCCCTAATCGCAGACATGGAGCAAAAACCCATTCCCCCACCACTAAAAGTGAAGCCATCTACAATGGAAGGCTTCCTCCAATGTAGAATTTGACGATGCCAGTAAAAGCAAAGAGTTCAGGTTTCTGCGATGTCCTCTGCTCAGGATTATCCATCAGCTGATAAACATATCCTATGAATCTATTCACTTCGGGCTGTCGACTCCCAAACAAACATAAAACAAGCGGAAGATGTTCCCTCCACAGAAGCCCACCAGTACAGCAAATTCAGGATCCATAATCAAGCTCAGAGCCATACTTCCGTTCATGTTGGTATATATGGTCAGCACCAGGACCCTACTGTTGACCACTCCTCAGCGGGGTAGAGAAAAAAAAGAAAAGTAGCCATAGTTGTCCAGATCAGTAGGCCACACTAATCTGACAGCCCTCCCGTTCTGTTCACTTCCACAAGAGAGTATCTCTTTTGAAAGGTACTAACAGTCTGCACTACGAGAAGGTGGGATCGAACATTAGGTACTAGGCCTATTAGTTTTTCAAACTTTTATTCTATACATGTTACTTGTAAAACTCGATAATAGCTGTGCCGTTTCATTATTTCAGTGATTTGTAGAGATATGTATATATTAAAACTACTAAGTATTTGATAAATGCGAATTGTAATATTTCATTGGTATCAGTCAAATTAAAAAATAGTTTTCTAATTATCATTTCCATTGCTCCCAATGAAAACTTCATGATGTTTTGTACCACCAAAATTTCATATTTTTATTATTAATACATCGTTGCAATATTCGTATGAAATTTTGCGATTTTCAATCTTTATCATCGTTAGAGGGCGCAATTATGGTGTTCGAAAGATTCCGAAAGTGCGAATCATAATATTTTATCAATTCCTATCAACGCTAAAAAGAAATTTCCATTTATCTCTAAATACAAACAATTATCTTCTAACACAAAAAATTGTGTTTGGCATCAATGACTATTTCTATTGGCATCAATGAATTCACCTCTTACACCCAGTGTAAGAGGTGAATTCATTGATGCCAATAGAAATAGAAATAGTAGAGATATATATATATTAAAGTTGCTAAGTATTAGAAAAAAAATTAAAAAAGAGTTTTCTAATTATCATTTTGATTGCTTCTAAAGGTAACTTCATGACGTTCATATTCCACCACCAAATTTTAAAATTTCTAATATTTGTTTGAAATTTTGGAATTTGCAAAGTTTTCCACCGTTAGAGGGCGCAATTATAATTTTCGGAAGATTTAAAAAGTGTGAATCATAATACACTGCTGGCCATTAAAAGTGCAACACTAGAAAACACAAGAGATATCAAAGCCATATTTAGTGAATACATAGCTTATGTTACAAGGATCAAATGATTACAAATACAACTCGGTCAGACTTGTGGAATGCAAAGAAATCAGTATGCTGTGTAGCCATCATGAGCGGCAATAACCACTGCTACACGGTCCGGCATTCAGAGGATGAGACATCGGATGTGTGTTTGGGGAATGTCAGTCCATGATGTTTCGATACGTAGCCAAAGTTCATCTGTTGCAGCTGTTAATGTCTGGTGTGCTACTCGTCGCGAGATCATGGACCAGACATGTTCAATTGGGGACAGATCTGGTGAATGTGCAGGCCAAGGCAAAAGTGTCACATGGTGGCTATACAGGAATTGTTGGACGATGCATGCCACATTTGGTCGGGCATTGTCTTGTCGGTAAATGGTACCGGAGAATCCCTGAAGATAAGATACGACCACAGGCTCCAACACCTCAGTGATGTAATGTTCACAGTATCACAAATATCACAAATATCATAATATTTCACTGTGAAAATTATAGAAATAATTGTATTATTTAAAAATTTGTAACAATTCTCTTAAGCTTCTTAGCAATAAGAATAGCAAAATGGGTTAAATATCATCTAAATTTTCACATCAAGATAAGCAGTGGCGGACCACTTGCCGCACGCGGGCCCCCGGTTATTTTCCCTTGGTTTATAATCACTAAATCGAATTAAATAATATTCATCCTGAGTCATTTTAACTCCATATATAGTTATATCGACCGTAGCGAATTTTTCCATACAACTAGTCTTCAAAAGTGTGATTTGCTTTCGCAAGCAATCCTTTCAAAACAAGTATGGAAGAGCGAAAGTTAAGTGCATTCATATGACGAATTTATTAACATTAGTCACGCATATAGCAATTATTTGCAACTTTAAAAACTATCGTCAAGAGTGTTAAATTTTAAAACTTCTGTGACCGTGATCAACTTAAACTTTTTAAACTTAATATGTAGTTTAAATTTCAAAACAAAAATGTATTTTAAAGACAACTTGATATAAAGTTCCTAAACATTTTACTAGGACAGAAAACAAATTCCTCTTTAATGAAACAGTGGCCATTTACAGAAAGTTGTTAATTAACATTATTTATCATCTAAATGATTCACGTACGAAGAGTTTCCAAAATGTACTTAACTCAAATGGTATAATTCAGTTTAACAAATATTTAAAAAAATAAGAATTCAAGCAATGCTCTTTCTGTTTTTCGGTTCCTTTTTTTTCTATGCCCGAGGAAAGAGTTAATGACACGGAACAAGACAAACAATGGCGAAGCACAATGGTAAATGAGGCGATGTGTTCCTTTCACACTCGAGTAATTATGATGCAGTACATCAGGAGCCTAAATTACAGAAATTGCGGTAGTTATGTCCTGTCGCTCTGAAAAGATGAAATGTAGCTTTTTTTTGGTATGTACTTATTTTTGATATGCTCCAGATGAAAGAGAAATCAGCTCTGCTGTGCCAAATTGCAACATTAATGAAAATAATTAACGTTTTGAAAACGTTGAACAAAAATGATAACGGTTATGATGCTAAAAGCGACGCAATTGAAATGATCATTGAACTGTTAAATAAATAATTAACTTATCATTCGAAAAGCATGAAATGAAAGAAGAAATGTGCGTACATTAAAATAAATGGAGCCGTGATATTAATTTATTACTTATAACTTTGCAAAGCTTTACTCATTAGTTATAACATCGGTTGATTTTAACGTGTTTTTTTACATGTGAATAGAATAATGGTGTGGAATGTGGGAAGATGAATTAAGGGTACGATAACTGATTGGGAAAAATAATCAATATTCTTGCATATTCGTATTTCTTTAAGAAGTTAACAACAATTTATTAATTTCAGCCTTTAAACCATTGAAATGAAAAATGCATTCATAATTCTTGAGCATTACATATTTTTATATTTTAATGCCTGTAATTAACAAACTGGGTTCTCAAAGAAGTATGTTTCTATTCACGAAAATATCTCAACACATATTTAAAAAACGCTCTCATTAAATTTTAATTAAAACTGATAATTAGTCAATAAATATAATAAAATTAATTAGTTAGTTAGTTAGTTAGATAGATAGATATTCTTTTTTAATTAAATATGATATTGTTGAAACAGAAATTTATAAGAAATCTGCCTAGTAAAATAGAGTTGAGAAAAATATAATAAGTTGGAAAAAAAATCTAGAAAAAATTGCGTAAAAGGTATCTTCGAGGAAAAATTAATAAAATAAAACGTTTGAAAAAAAAACGTTTTGAGAAAAAAAATTTTTTTTTTTCGAAAAGATGATAGAAGAAAATCTCTTGAAAAATCAGTTGATAAAAATATTGGGAAATATGGATTGAGATAAATTACACTGGTTTCTAAAAATTAAGGAACAACTCTATGTTATGTAAATCGGAAGCTAACGTCATTATATATATATAAGAAACTGAGCAGATAAAGATCTCAATCAAATAAATCAATATATCGATTTTCAACAGTATTCGTTTAGTATTTAATGAGTTATGGAAGTTTGAATATTTAGCAATAACAATGCCAGCCACAAAAATTGACTTCAGATGTTAATTAAAACTTAGTAATAATTATTGTATCAAAGTGTTTAATAAAATAAGTTTGTATTTTAGAACTTTGCGAAAAGAATTCTTTCAGTATTCTTCAGTTTTGTATTAGTTTCTTAAGACTGGCAATGCTGTTGTTATTCAAACTTCATTAAATACTTAACGAATATTGTTGAAAATCGAGATATTGATACATTTACATAATAGGAAATCACATAAATGCATATGTTGCTGATAAATATAGAATATTATAAATGTAGAGAATGAATAAAATATAGAGGAAAAATTGTCATTAGCTGGGTGGGATTCGAACCCACGACCTCTTGATAACATGTCAGGTGAGAGTCATTTTAGCGTGTCAGGTGCTCTGACCACTGAGTTTTCGGCCACCGAACAGGTCTTCAGTTACAGTTATATATTAAAATTTCCAGTGACTAACTCTATGGTATAATGCTTAAAGCCAATAAAAAATGTGATTGTTCGGCGGCCGGTAGCTCAGTGGCTAGAGATATCAGGAGATCGTAGGTTCGGATCACACCAGCTAATGACATTTTCCTTTAGATTTAATTAATTGGCATAAGTTATTTGATTGAGATATTTATCCTCCATCGCATTTTTCGAAACAAGAAACTTATTTTAGAAGTTATAGGGCTTCGGCGTAAGCATCTCATTGACATAACATAGGATTGTTCTTTGATTTAAAAAACCAGTGTCTTTTTGGAAAAAAAGAGATTGAAATAAATTTTTGAAAGTCAATTGATATAAAGTTTCTTAAAAAATATTGAAAAATATCATCTTGGGAAAATGTTCTGATTATTTATAAAAAGATTTCGAGATTAGAAAGCTAAATTTTTATTGGTGGTCGTGAAATCGATCGATCGGTCATGTATTATTTGCTACATAACATAATTCATTACCCTTGTATAACTGATTCTTTAAAGTCATAACTTGATTATCACAATTTTAAGAATATTTCTTGCCTCTTTATTATACCTGTAGTCGATCCATCTTAAGCCAAATTGGAGGGAAAATAGTGGTAAGTTTGCTCCCTATATGCCAAAACTCTAAGAAAGATTGTAACCAAGTTTCCTAGAGTTAAAATATTTCCCAAAGCAAATAATCACTTCAAATGTATCAGACAACATTCCAAACTTCAAGGAAAGGAACTTCATTTCGTCAAAATTGAATTTTCTACAATTAAAAAAAATCGTTAATACTTTGTTTTCCCCCAAAAGCTTTTTAATCTCTAAAATTAAACTCAAAAGTATAAAGTCAAACAACCACTATAGTTGCAAAAAGCTTGAATCTTTTTTGAAACTGAATATCCAGTATTATTTACAGTCAATTTAATTCCAAGGTAATAATATTTATGAATTTTTATTAGTGTTTTAGTGCTTAATAAATCGAGATTTTATCGAAAATTTAAATTATATCTTACCCTAAAATCGTCTAAAACAAATAGCCAAATAAACGACTTAGATCTCAACTTATATTGAGTTTTTCTATACAATAAGACTTGTATGTTATTTTATTTCCATTTTATGGTATATAAATCTAACGCTATCTTATTTTTTATTTTCATTTGTTTTCGTCGTGTAAAATAACGAAATATCATTATCTGCACTGTTTTAAAGGTGCGTGAGTTACAATCAATCATCGTTCTCGAAACTGATTACAGCTTATCTAAAATACTAGTGATGAGTTCTGAAATACTGGCTAAGGTCTTTCTCTGTTATTATCATCCACGTATTCTCTTTTCCGTCGAACCTATAATCCGACTTTTACTTCTGCCTTACTCTTCTGTGTCCTATTTCATCTGACATAAACTTTTCTACTTCTTTTGCAAAAGTTTTATTCTCTTCTCTATAGAACAAGAAGCCAAAATGTCAAAAGTCTGAAAAGACTACTGCTTACCGGAAAGGCTGAGAACGGTGCTGGATTGACCGTGTATGTTACGGGCTTCGCAGGTATAGTTTCCGTAAGTGGCATTTTCCGCAGTTGAATTGTCAATGCTGTGGACCTTGAGAACGGACAGAGTGGTGCAGTTCTTTGTCTCGGACGTAATGCTGTACTGGAGGTCTGTCGTGTTGTCGAGAGGCACGTCGTCTTTGTACCACGTGACAATGGCAGACGGAATCGCTTCAATGGTACACTGGAGCATACCTTCTGATGCGCTGATGTTGCTCTGCTGATTTGGCACTGTGATCACTGGCGGGACTATGGACAAAGAAACAATATTTTATCTTTGAAATATTATTTCAGCAAACGAAACTACAGTTATTACATACAAAAAAAAACCATCTTCTAAAAACTCATTGTTCCTTTGCGGGAACTATGAGCTGTTCTCAGGCAGAAATTATGTAAACACTATTTTGTTGTATACATGAAGATGTCTAAATTTTCTTTGAAGAAAACAAATTTATGGTGAAAGGTTTATTTTTTTATAAAATCACAATATTCCGGAATTTTTGTCATAGTCACAAAGTAACTCATATATGGGGGATGGGGGTGACTCGGTCGATAACGCGACAGGCTCTAATCTGAATGGGAAATTCCCAGGTTCGAGTCCCACTTAGGCTGGAGTTGAGATTTATCTCCGCAACCTCCCCTCCCACTCTGCCCTCGTCCAATTTTAAAGAATATATCTTGCTTCTTTATGGTATGCAGTAGATCCATCTTTGGTCGAATTGAAGGAAAGAGTAGGTTTGCTCCCAAGTTCAGTAGGGGAAACTGATGGGCTTGGAAAGGTTGCCGTCGGTCATATGGAGCGTAAAGCCGTGGCTCCCTTGTGCGGGAGAGTGCATTTTTAACATACTCTGTGCACATTAAAGAACACTCTGGATGGCCTAGAAGGGTGGTACCATTTGTCTCCTAACAGCTATCCAGTGGATCCCATTCCCCTAAGTTTCTCTGAGCCCTCGAGATCAATGTAACCTTGCAATTCAGCATATTTTGTGCAAAAAAAAGTACCGCTCAGAGGTAAAACAACCCAACCCATATGTGAGGGTGGATCCTTTAATTCGGAACTACCGTCGCCAACAATTGGCAGCTTTTCGTACGAGTTAATACATGATATGTGGCAACATGGTGATTCTTCAAGGGCAAGGAGCAGTTGGGTTGGGTTGTTTTACCTCTGAGCGGAACTTTTTTGCACACCATGGGCTAAATGGCCGGGTCACAAGTACCCCGAAGGCTCAGAGAAAGTTGGAGGAGGGGACCCATTGGAACGGCTGTTGAGAGACAGATGGCAGTCTCTCGTCAAGGCCATCCAGCGTGTTCTTTAACGTGCACAGGGCTTGACTCTCCCACACATGGGACCACGGCTTAATATCCCATCCGACGGACGGCGCCTTTCCAAGCCCATCGGTGTCCCCTACTGACCGTGGGCAGGGCAGAGAATTTTGCGGAGATAAATCTCAACGCTGACCCAGCTGGGACTCGAACCTGGGAACTACAGATTACGAGCCTGACGCGCTACCGACTGAGCCAACCCCACCCCGCAAGGAGCAGTGTATACAAGTTATGAAACACAGAGCAGAACAAAACGCAGTCGTTTCTGTCGTTTTCTCGCTTTAGAAAGACGTTCGATTTTGTGTGTGATTTTTTGCCGGCTGAAAGCTGATCTGGAAACTAAGCAGCGGCTGGGCTCTGTTTTTTTATTTCTGAGAGGCACTTTTTTTGCCCAAAATGGGCTAAAGGGCCAAGTCATAAGGACCCCACGTGCTCAGAGAAAGTTGGGGAATGGGACCCACTGGACAGCTGTTAGAAGACAGTTAGAAGCCTCACTTTAGGGCCATCCAGAGTGTTCTTTAATGTGCACAGGGTATGGTTCTCCGACACACGAGACCACAGCTTAATATCCCATCCAATGGACGGTTGCCTTTCAAACCCATTGGTAGCCTCTACTGATTGAAGGCAGGGCGGGGATCCCAAATGAGACTAGAGACTGGGAGATGCAGATTACGAGCCTGGCCCGCTACCAACTGAGCCATTCCCACCCCCACTGAGCAGCAGTATGCAATCCTTTACTGTGTTCGGTGAAGCTTAAATGGTGCACAGACAGTCTCAGAAATGACTCAAGTGTATAGAGAACAATGCTTGGTTGTCCAAGTTTATGGGTCGGCCTCAACGGAATTGATGCCCATATGTGAAATGTGTTTGCCCCTTTGAAAAACGTGTTTCGTTTAAAACACTATTATCCATACACTTGATTCATTTCTGCAACTGTCTTTGCACCACTTAAATCTCGTCGAACACAATAACGTATCATAAACCGCTGCTCAGTTTCCAAATGAGCCATAACCATAAAAAAATCACACACAAAAACGAACACCTTTCCAAATCGAGAAAATGGCAGAGACTGACTGCTTATTTGAAAATACGTGTTTCAACTGGCACATACCGCTTCGTTACCTCAAGAGCTGCTGAGTGCCATATATCATATATTAACTCGAAAGAAAAGCAATTAAATATAAGCGACGACAGTCAATAAATTAAATGATTCACCAACGTATGTATAGTGTAATAGAAATTTATCGCCGAAGTGACGGATATATTTGAATACGTTTCACTACCTACAGGCTTGATAATTTTTCTTCATATATTTTTGGGCTAACCCGTGATGCTTCTTTAACTGTGATGAAAATACCGTCCCTTCAGACTTTTCAATTTGTGTATAAAAATATTAAAATTTCATTTCGTTCTTTTACTCAGATCTACAAACATTTCCACAATTTTGTCATATATAATCATGGGTAGATAAAACTCTAACCCCTAAGTGACTTTTAACAAGGGGCATCACGTCCGTTAGACCACCTTGGATCTTTTAAAGGTCTCTGGTTCGATCCCAAGCGCTGTCATTACAGTTGAGGTTTCTTTCAGTCTTGAGAAAAAAAGTTTTTTCAAAAGTTTTTTTTTATAATTTTATAATTTATTTTATTGCCATATCAATTATTTTACAATTCGTTGTAAAATAAATTAGTGCATGTAATAAATTAATATTGGAAATTAAATGTAAGCAAAATAGACAACTGTCTAAGTGATAATTTACTATGAATAATTTAGTTTAAAATAATAAATATAAATTTATAGTCGGAATGGAGTAAAAAAAATAATAAACCTATATATAGACATATTTTTCACGAATACTTCTTTTTAAGATATCATATGAACGTAGAGGAAAAATACATATAAAGGTAATTACTGCAGAGGATGGTCAAAATACTGAATTGAAGTAGAAAGGATAAGTACGCCTTTCGTAGTTCGTTGTTTTTTTGTTTTTTTTTTGTGTTTCGAGAATAGCAGAAAAAATGCATTATGGAACATCTATTCAGTCCCATTCGGTTCAATTAAATGCCAGCCATCTGCCCAAAATGCTTCCCTACATCAGGGCCCTACCTCTGCTAGGAAAAGTGCCTCACCGAAATTTTAATTCGAGCCGCCACTGCTTTTAAACGCCAAAATTATTTTAAATGCTACCTCTGTGTTGTTCTGAAAATATTATAGAAACTTCATTCTTCTTTCTGAAATCTGATGTACAAATTATTCATAAGCAACCAATTTTCACATTTCTAGCGTATACTGATCATTGTTAGAAGGAATTCTGACCCGTGTTCGATCTTGTAAGCCATGTCTGATATAAAATTTCATTTCGTACTTCCTTTGAGTTCGAGTACCGAATTACCGCCTAAACACCAATTTTCCAGCAAGTACAGATATTAATTGATCTAACATTGATCTCTATTTGACCTCAGAGCCCACATAAGATCTAAAATTTAATTTTTTTGCATAATTATTCCAAGTGTACATTTTTAGAATTCAATCGATATTACGAATTTATCTAATATATATATACGATTGTGAATGATTGGGGTCTGTAAATGGTAGCTACGCATAAACTGGAAGGAGAACTGTATACAATCCCCAGTGGTGATGCACAGAATCGGCTAGGTCTAGCGACTAATGTCCGACCCCTTCTTCTCGCGGTGCAGGCCGTTAGTACCTTTCAAAAGACATATATTCTCTTTTGGAAGGGAACGGAAGTGGAGGGCTGCCAGTTCAGTATGGCCTACTGATCTGGTCATCTATGGCCACTTTTTTTTTCAACCCTGCTGAGGAGTGGTCAACTTCACAGGGTCCTGATGCTGAACCTATATGCCGACTAGACTGAGCTAGTTTATGGATTTGAGCTTGATTACGGATTCTGGACTTGCTGTAATGGTTGAACTCTGTTGAAGGATAATCTGCCGCTGTGTTTTCTGTTTGCTTCTGGGATTCCAGCCCTAAGTAAACAGAGGCACGGGATACCTTATATCAGCTGGTGAATAATCCTGATCAGAGGCCATCGCAGGTATCTGAACCTCACTTAGTTGAACATCGTCAATCCTAAACTGGATCAATGTGTCTCAGGCAGGTCTATTGCTCTTGGAAAGGTCCGCTTGAAACGGTTGTGCCTAAAATTCCTATCAGCATGGGTAGCTTCATCTTTAAGCAGTGGGAGAACCTCAACCCTCACTTAGTTAGTTGGGCATCGCTAATTCTAAACTGGAGTAATGTGTTTCAGGCAAGTCATATGGCTCTTGAAAAGGTCCACTTGAAAAGGTGGTGCCTGAAGTTACTACCAGCATCGGTGACTTCAGCCTTTAGCGGAGGAGGAACAGGTCTTTGTCCCCTGGCTGCGATCAGGGGGCTATTTGATATTGTTGGCCCTACCTATCTCAATAAAACTAGTTTCTTTAAAAATGCAACTAATCATTTTCTCTCTGCAAGAACGTGGAATGTGAGGACATTACATAGAAATTATTCTCTTGATGTCCTCACGCAGGAATTCCAGCGCTATAACTTAGATATTATAGGCTTGCAAGAGACTAGAAGGACAGGTTAAGGTGAGATACTTAAAAATAAGTTTAAATTTCTCTTTTCAGGGAGAGAGGATGGAAAGCATCTCCAAGGTGTAGGTTGGCTTCTCAGCAGACAACCCAGTGATGCTCTTTTAGGATATGACTCCATTAATGAAATATTTCTCAGAGCAAAATTTAAAACAAAAATTAAAGACTTGAATGTCATCTGTTATTATACTCTCACAGAGGACTTTGATGAGAACGAGAAGGATACGTTTTACAGCCAGCTTCAGGATATTTCGAATTCTGTGAAGAAAGGAGATATTTCTCTTGTGCGAGGTAATTTCAATGCCAAAGTTGGTACTGACTCTAATCTTTGGGCAGGAGTTTTAGGTCTCTTTGGAATTGGTTGTTCTAATGGCAATGGGGAACGTCTTCTACAGGTAAGTAAACTTAATTGGTTGCGAATAACTAACACATACTACAAACACCGGGACATTTATAAATATACATGGGTTTCACCTGATGGGTTACACAGGAATACGATAGATTATATTTTAATTAAGTTCAGTTAGGAATACTAGATCATACAGGGGAGCCGAAATTAGGTCTGACCATTACCTTGTCAAAAGTGTCTTGCAGCTGAAGCTTAAGAAATGATGAGCTAAGTTTAAGAAAATTACCTTCAACACTGAAGATCTGAAAGATCCAGATATAGCCAAAGCATACCATGATAGGTTACTTAATAGCTTGGCTGACAAAGCAGAGGAAGCAGTTGGACAGCACAACAGCAGGGGGTTGTACCAAATTGTTAATGTTTTAGGTGGGAAAAAACAGACAGTACACAGGGATTGAGAGATAAACATGGTAAGATGGTTGAAGGTGACGATTCTGTGATGCTAGGTGGGCTGAGCATTTTAGAGAAGTTCTAAATAATGTGATTATTTCTACTTCCATCGTTTGTAATGAGGATAGATGCATTGCTGGCTTTTATGATGGCCTTATATCACATTCCGAAGTCGCATTGGCTATCTCTAAATTAAAACTGCATAAATCTCCAGCTGTGGATGAAATCGCAACTGGAATGCTTAGAGCTGGAAACATTTGTGTTGTCCCATGGCTGGCTGAAATTTTGAATATTTTTTTATGATAATGGTGTTGTTCCTAAGGATTTTACTAGAGCTATTATTTTTCCTATTTTAAAAAAGGTGATCGTAGTTCTTGTGATAATTCTAGGGGATTTAGTTTATTTTCTGTCCAGGTAAAGTTCTCTGCATGATTAGAATCTACGAATTTGGTTGATGGACAACTGCGTGATGAACAGTGTGAATTTAGAAGTAGTAGGGGATGTATTGATAAAATATTTTGACTTAGGGAAATTCTTGAGTAATGTTTAGAGTTTCAGAAACCTGTGGTTCCTAGCTTTGTAGATTTCAAAACGGCATTTGACTCTGTTGATCGTTAGATCATATGGAACACCTGACAAATTAGTTCGTGTAATGAAAGTTCTCCATAATAACACTGAGTCGTGTTTGAGAGTTGGTAAAGCTTGTTAGCAATTGGTTTAGCATTGCTAGTGGATGATACAAGGGTGTATTTTTGTCCCCTTTTCTCTTTAGTTTGTTTATTGATTTTGTTATGAGAAATTCTTTGCACGGGAAAGAGCTTGGACTTAAATAGTCTAGAGATTTCACAATTTCCGATATAGATTATGCAAATGATTTGGCTTTCTTGATAAGATGAATTCATTCATCAGAGATGTTGATGATACTGGTAATAGGGTGGATTTGATGATAAATAGAGTAAAAACTAAAGTGATGAAAAATGGTCAGCAGGTGGTGCTTCAATTACTCTGAATGGCTGCACTCTTGACCAAATGTCTCATTTTTGGTTATCTTGGTAGCTATGTAACAGATATTGGTGATGTGCGGTATGAGATAAATAGAAGAATATGGATAGCCGCTGGGACTTTTAAGAATCTATGGAGAGCGTGGAAAAATAAACGTATACACCTAAAGACTAAAATTAGGCTCTATAATCTAAGATTAGTTATGGTGGCGAAACATGGACCCTTTGTAAGCAGGATAACAAGAAACTTGATGCCTTTGTTTCTAGATGCTTACGTAGTATCTTGGGCATTAGGATCTTTTTTTTGACTTTGTAAGTTTGACTTTGTAAGTAATGATGAGGTTAGAAGAAAGAGTGATCAACCTATTTTGAGCAGCATATTGTGCAGAGGGAGACTGCGTTGATTTGGTCATGTTGCCCGTATGCATAGTGCAGATTGGCAAACAGGATTATGAAGAGTATGCCTAAGGGTTTCAGAAAAAGGGGGAGACTTAGGAAGCGATGGGCAGACAATGTCAGACAGGACCTTGCTTGAATTGGCCTAGAGTGGCCAAATCCAGCAGCTGTAGCTCAGAAGAAACACATCTGGAGAGGAAAATTACAGTCTGGTTCGACCTCCATAGGCCATACCTGCCTGAGGATTTTGTATGTATGTATGTTTGTTTGTATGTATGTATGTATGTATGTATGTATGTATGTATGTATGTATGTATGTATGATTGACTGATGGTTGATGACTAACTAACTTACAGGATATCAAACTAATTCTAATTATGAAGTAGGAATAGTAGAGTTCTGAAAATATGCACCTAGGGATAATCCGGATCGTAGATCTTAGGAAAAATCCTAAATTTAATGTCTTCGATGGCTCCTTCAAGGTCAAATGAAGGTCATGTAAAAAGTCAAACCATGACCTAAGAGTGCTAGAAACTTGAGGCCTTAGGATATTTCCGGTTATAGATGTCGGAAACGTTTCGAAAATTTTGGATCTGGAGGATCCTTCGAGGTCAAAGATCAAATTTAGATCTATCAGTGGTAGAAAGGTAAAAATTGTTTTCTGGGAATGTTTTGTGTCGTAGATCTAGAAATGTTGCGAAATTTTTGATGCGATGTGTCCTTCGATGTCAAAGATCAAATATAGGTTTACCTGTGTTACAGATCTAAAATTTGGTGCCCGAGGGTATTTTGAATTACAGATCTCGGATGCCAAAGTTTGGATGCAAAGATCAAATTCGACATGCCGGTGCTGGAGGGCTGAAAATTGGAGAATGGAGCAATTTCAGACATAGAACTAAGAAATGTGAGGAAGTTTCAGATCTGGTGTCGCATTCAAGGTCAAATAGGAGTCGGAGTGATGGGCTAGAAATCAAGAGGCACAGAAGTCATCAACCGTTTTTTAGTATTTGATATCTACAATATTTTGCTGTTTTACTTTCAAAGCATCATCTGAATTTTGCAATATGTTTGTTTTCATTTCTGCGACTTTTATGGCATGTTATTTAGGTATCAATGACTGCTTTTGAGTACTTTCTTTAGCGTTTTATTTACGATTGTGTCTCCCAATGCAATAGGAATAGGGCTGACTCAGTCTTTAGTGTGGACCACTCGTACCTTACTCTGCTGAAGTTCGAGTTTCTGCTCTGCCTATATTGAGATTTTGTGCTCTAACTCCTGTGAAAACGGTGATACTGGTGGGTTCGGAAAAGTCGGGTTTCATCGAATGGGACGTTAAGCCATGTTCTGTGTGCTGCAGAATCATAACCTGTGCACGTTAAAGAACACGCTGGATGGCCCTGACGGCTGCCTACCGTGTGATTCATAGCAACTGCTCAGTGAGTCCCCTTGTTCTAAACCTTCTCTCAGTCCTTGGTTCTTTTGACCTGGTGATTTGGTCCATGGCGTAGTTAAAAGTGCAGCTCAAAGGTAAAACTATCGAACTCAATTTACTGTGCAGCAAGTCATTTTTATGTTTTTGTTTTTTAATTATCTGTATAACTCCATTGCATGAAACAAATGACAAAAAACTCACTCTTCAGTCACGGAAGAGCACACCCAAGAACACTGTTCTTCCTTTGCAAATATGACTTAGAATATCTATCATCTAACTTTCTGGGAGATGTCTCGTGAACGTTGCCAACTGGATTAGTAGATGGCGGATTTTCTCGTAAACGTTGCCTACGAAACTGATAGATATATTATAATTCTCTTCTCTCCTTTACCAGCAGCCTACATAACCATTTCATTTCTGTGCGCTTATATGTAGTGATGATATATAATTTATTGATATATATATATATAGTGATGATATATATTTCCCTGTCTTCGCAGATCGTAAATCGTATAATCGTATTCGATATACAGGTTAATAATTTTACCCCTAACCACTCCATCATAAGATATGCCTATTTGGCATGAGTAAGAACAAAATATATAAATAAACCACCCTTAGGTGGGCTCCTAAGGGCAAACATAAGAAAAGCTAAAAATAGCAGTAAAATTGTATAAGAAACCTAAAACTGTAGGTCTCCTCAGAGAACGCTACCATTTCAGGTCTCTTATACTTGTTCAAAACAGTATGATCGTAAAGAATCAGAGAAGAAATAATTTCATTGGAATTATTGCTTACAGCCTCAAAAAATCTTTTTGAGGTGCGTTTTATATGTATGTAAATATATGGTCGATGCCCAGGTCTTTATGAAGTTGTCTGTTAGTGACAAACCAGGGGACATCGACCGCAGTTCTCAAAATTTTGTTTTGTACGACCTGAATCTTACGAATATTGGTGGGTGTAGTATTCGTCCATATGGGTGAAGCATAGAGAATCACCGGTCTGATGGTCATATCATAGAGTAAAAGCTTATGATCAATCATTAAAATGGAATTTCTCTTAAGGAGTGGGTTTAGCTGGCCTCAATGAATTGGCTTTGGAGATTATATTATTTATGTGATAGTCTCACTTTAACCTCTTATTTTAACAACCGTAAGATATTTGACTGAATCACTCCAATCAATGAGAATATCTTGTAAATGGAGGCAAGTGTGATTTCCCTGTCTTCTGACAGTTCTCAGTTTTTCTGAGTTTTTGCTCTAAATTTAAATTGGTGACGATAAATAATATAACCATTAGGACGGAGAAGTGTTCTAGAAACTACTCCTAGTTTGTACAGGGCTCTCCATACAAGTAATGCTCACTAAGTCCTAAGTTACTACTGACCATTTCTCAGTTAGACCTAACATCTCGGAGACTGTCATCCCATCCCAGGACTCGAACCGGGCAGTTGAAATATCACCGCCAAAAAACGCGATACCTACTACTGAGGCGTTTTCCTTTTTTGTATGTTAAAATGTCAACCAATTATTAGGGATTAAGAAGGGGAGTAAAGGCTACTTAGGTTATAAAGCATTCCGTTATCGCAAACCTTCTGCAACTTTAGGGCAACAATTATCTGCAACAATTATTTTTCTGCAACAATTATCTTCAGAAGTTAAAAAAAAAGTGTTTCTCCGGTTGTGAACCGGATAAACACTTTTAAGGATTTACACGAAAAAAAGATACATTTGAAATGAGAATTCCGAATTTTGTTGTAGAGTTAGTTAACTTACACTCCACTACGAGATTGATGTCTCTTCTGACAGTGAACCCAGCAGAGTTTGTCACTTCACAGGAATAAGTGCCTATATGGTGTCGCTGGACGTCGTTCAACACCAATGACTCGCCTTGATAGATGGTTGAGTCTCTCCTCCACACTATCTGGACTGATGCTGGATTGCCAATGACTTTGCAAAATAAATAAACGTCTCCTCCCTTGCACGTCACCAGCTCATAAATTGATGCGTGCCGTAGAGTAATAGGATCTAGAATTAGGAAAGCCATACAGGAGTCATTATGTGAGATGATAACAAACAATACAAAAATAAGAATATTAATAACACTTTTTCCTAACATCAAAAGAGAATAGTGATGAACAAATTTTAAATTTCATTAAAGAATGAAACACGCAAAGGCTTCCCAAAACAATTGAGAATATTTTTACTATAAATTGGCAACACTGTTTAGAAGCCTCGCGAGTGTGCCCATTGGTTAATCATGCTATCTCGTAACCATGACAATCGTCGTTTAGTTTCTCGTGGTGTTCTATTAAGAATAGAAATCGTTTGAAGTGAGGTATCTATGTAGCCGCCTGTTAAACGCATTTTTGTGATAGTTTCTTTCAAGCATTTCAAGCATTTTGCATTATAGTTATCAAAATTGAAGCGCGTTGCGCGAAAAATTTGTGTGAGATTTTCTCTAAAAGACAAACTTCTGTCCTCTTGAATAATGACAAATGTGTTGAGAGATAATTCATCAGTGCTCGTGGACCGTCTAATGGCAAAAGTTGAAATATCACCGCCAAAAAACGCGATACCTACTACTGAGGCGTTTTCCTTTTTTGTATGTTAAAATGTCAACCAATTATCAAGGATTAAGAAGGGGAGTAAAGGCTACTTAGGTTATAAAGCATTTCGTTATCGCAAACCTTCTGCAACTTTAGTCGAGGCAATTATCTTCAGAAGTTAAAAAAAAAAGTGTTTCTCCGGTTGTGAACCGGAGAAACACTTTTAAGGATTTACACGAAAAAAAAAATACATTTGACTTACTGTCTCATTGCGAAATCAATACTGTCTCCTTGCGAATCAAAGGGGCTGATTCTCGACCATTTTCTAAATTCCGGTGTCATTTGTAAACTGTTGATTGTGCTAAACATTTTCCCTTGTACGCTTCTTTCGATAATTGCGCAGTTTCCGAAATACTTTTTCCAAGTCGCAAACAAAATTTTATCGCATCACGCTGTTCGGTTTTGATATCCATGAGGTAAAAACTTGAAAGAAACAGTCACAGAAACGTGTTTAACAGGCAGCTATGAAGATACTTCACTTGAAACGATTTTTTGCGTTATAGAACGCCGCGAGAAACTAAACGACAGTTGGCATGATTACGAGACAGTATGCTTAACCAATGGGTACACACACCAACTATACACTCGCGCGGTATCTAAACGATGTTGCCAATTTACAATAAAAATGTTCTCAGTTGCTTTCGGACATCCTTTATGTATACCTACTTACATATATATGTGTATACAGTCCTATTTAGTATCGTTCACCTATTGCATTCTGTTTCCTTCTTTACTGAGATGTTTTAGACATACTGTTCATAACTCTATCCGATAATCTTTAGTTATGCCTGCGGGCAACATGGCAATACTAAATCAGTCTCTATCTCTACACAAGATGTTGCTGAATGTAAGTCGATATTCTTTCGCCCAATCTAATCACTACTAAACATAGGGAAACCACTGAATGCCCAAGGTATTGCACAAATGTTTAAATTCAAAGGCATCGCGTATCTTGTTATCTTGCTTACAAATTGTCCACGTTTCCATCTCATGCCATACTTCAGAAAGGACTAAATTATTAGATAGCCTAATTTTAATTTACAGGTTCATGTCTATCTGTTCAAATATTCCACAGATATTTCAGGGTCCAGCAGCAATAAAAATCTAATGTTTATTTCATGCCGCATATTAGCAGTATCTGTCTTTTTCACTGAACTTCATTTTCAGATAAATAAACTGAAAAACTATGACCTTCTCAGAGCTGAGAGAACTACTGTCATGAGTAATAGTTTAAAATCATAGCCATTCAAACAAAATGAAGAAGAACCCATCTGACAAATTTTTATCACTATAGTTTTCTCTCTATTTATCACCAAACCTATGTTATTGCAAGTCTTATCAATAGCTTCAGTGAAAGAGTTCATCTCATCAACATTATTTGCCAAAATGGTTAAATCGCCAGTATAATCTAAGTCAGATATTTTAATATTTTTAGATCGTCTAATGCTCCAGCAGTCTTTCCAAATGAATTCCCATGATATAATCAATAACTTAATTAAAGAAGAAGGGAACAAAACACTGCCCTATCGAACTCCAATAATAATGCTAAACCAATCACAACAGGCTTTATCAACTCACACACAATTCAATATTATTAAAGAGAGCCGTTATTTTACATGTTCATTATAAACTATTCATATTTTAAAGCGTTACATATTATTAGTAAATAAATAGCAAAATTAATTTTGTGTACAAACGTCAAGAAACGTCAAAAACACACACACAAAAAAACAGAAATTTACAGCAAAAACAATTCACTGCAGTTGTTGAAAGTGTTACAGCGAGCAGACTGAGCCGAGTACAGAAGAATGTTGAATACCACCCTACCAGTTGTGTCTACTTTGAAGTTTGTTGAACACAAAATGAAACTTCGAGAATTCATTTGTTAATTAAACATTATCATGAACATTATCATTCCACATATTCATGAGGAATTCTTGACATTATTTAGTGAAGTTATTGATTATATCATGAGGAAATCTTGACATTTTGGAAGAACAATTGCATTTTTTACTGAACTATTCAATAAACTTTAACACTTTAAAATATGGATATTCTGGAACATTATTTATAATGATCCTGTATAAACTAACATTCCCTGTATGTCATACGATCTTACAATCAATCAAAAATTATTGCTGTCATCAGAATCAAAATCCTTTTAAAATATTCGACGCATCCACAGGATTATTAATCTCTAAATATTTCTCAGGACTGTATCTATGTGAAAAATTGATCTATCAGTTTATCATCCCCTAGAACTATCTGTACTGTTCATATATAACAGTTGTAATATCAACCAAATGTTTATTTCTTCAACCACAAAATTGGACATTCTTTATATGCAACACAGAACAGACTAACGCTCTTATCATTTTTACAAGAACTGAGATTACCTTTCTTGAAAATAGGGATAATAATACCTATAGTAAGAAAAGTTTAGGAACAATTCTGTCATGAAAAATATTCACCACTACAGTAAACCATTCGAAAACAGAATCATACCCAGCTCTGAGAAGTTCAGCATCTACCCCTGATGACGAGTCGATTCAATTTATAGATAATCAAAGGAACTGCAGATCGTGAAATAGGCCAAAATTAAAGTCAGTAACATAATAATAATAATTGTTTATTTTAGCATCAAAAGGTCAAATAATTAATTTTAATAACAAAACATAGATTTGGTGAAACAGATGAACAATATAATAGCGTTTATTATGCTCTCTTCTTAATATAACATAATATCCACATATACCGAAAACAGTTAACAACAGAAGAATCCAAAACAGACTCTTGATAAGAGCAATTTTCTAATAATTTGACTCTTAATATCAAGTATGCATCACGATTAAATTAAGCTTAAAAACGATAAGGAAAAACATATCACGTACAGGCAAACTTCTATCCTGTATAGCACTCTTTCATTATAGCGCTGTTCGTCTTAGAAATAATGTTTTATATAGAAAGTTATATACATATGTAAAAATCCATTATAGTACTGAACAATACGGTTAATATATTGTTATAAATTTAATAGATGAAAACTGAGCGTGAGTTCAAAAGAATGCTTACCAACAAAAATTATAAATAAACTAATTTGATTACTTAGGTAATCAGTTCACAAATATAATAATTCAAAACAATCACAAATGTATTTCATGAAATTAAACTGAAAGGATATCTAGCAATTGTCTACCACACTTAAAACGACTTAAAACAGTCGTACAGTCGCTCAAAAAAGTATCCGAACGCTATGGTTGCATACAAAATTCAGAAAAAAATCTGGCAACGATTTTTTTTTAGAAATTAATGATCTGGCAACCTTCGTGTACGGTACACGAAGGTTGCCAGATCATTAATTTCTAAAAAAATCGTCGCCAGTTATTTTTTCTGAACTTTGTATACAACCATAGCGTTCGGATACTTTTTTGACCGACTGTACTACAATTCAAACAAATTCTATTCAATACATAAAAAGAATCTTAATTAACATTCAATAAGCGATACATTCATCTTTGAAAATAAATCATATTATATTTGCATTCTACATTTTCAATTCTGGTATTTTACTTTAAACACCTCATTACCACTAAGCCTTTTTTGCTTTTATACTAAAAGACTTCATGGGCACATTACTATTATTTAAACTGGATTTCTTCATGGTAACTACGCTTGAATCTAACAGAAACTAATAACTCAACTTTTCCTAAATAACAAACTGTTCAACTATTTCAAATACCTTATTCGTGATTTTCTTTATCACTTATTAAATGGTTTTTACAACTCCAGCACACACTGCAATAAAGATTCTTCTTTAGATTAACTGTACAGACTAAATCTAGATTGATTTAGTCTGTACAGTTAATCTTCTGTATCAGTTCTTCATAAATCCTACTTAAAACATGTCGTTATTATTTTCGAGTCTCTCTGTTCCAATCGGTTAATGACGTAGATCTCACTCTATATCATACACGAGCGTCACAAATGACATATCACATCGTGGTCTTGTTGTTGCGCGCTCATCTGTCGTAACATTATATATTTTTCTCATGGCCGGTTATCCAGTGCAATAAAATGATAGCTGTGTATCTTATCTTCTCAGCTACGCCCTGATCCAGAAAATAATCGTGGAGGGGAGGTGGGCAAGGAACACAATCGAGCCGAAATATTGTAAAAGGGGGCCCATCTCCAATCCATGATTTAAGTTCATATGCTCGATTCACATCTAAATGTGTTTTGAGAATTAATCTGTTGTCTCTTATGGACTTTATTTTATCACGCAATGATGAAATGTCAGTTTGCTTTTTTTCTGCTGAATCTCAATTGATAATATTTCTTTTGGTGATATTAAGAACAGAAGAAACTAAGACAAACACACGAAATATTTTCTTTTATTTAACGCGATATTAAAATGAGCCATTGAGTGTTTGAGCAAAGTTTCTCATCTCAGTAATAAATCTTTAGTATCAACATTGCGATCTGAATGATCATAACATCACAACGACCTGTACTGAACAACTAGTTTTGCGAAATTATTCATTTTATATTGTTTG
Source organism: Ryuthela nishihirai (assembly GCA_038380435.1). NCBI lineage: Eukaryota > Metazoa > Arthropoda > Arachnida > Araneae > Heptathelidae > Ryuthela > Ryuthela nishihirai. Next base: position 65,614,193 of record JAWZYU010000011.1, on the reverse strand, counting down.
ATGTTTCCCGAAAAGACAGTCATACCTAAACTCTGTTTCATGTAAAGAATGGAGTGGCAAGTCTCCTTCAAATAGTTTTTTTTTGTCCAGTCGTGGCTTATAACGCTTAACCACGAAAAGCAAGATTTTATGCCTGAAAATGTATCAATACTCAATTCGTTAGGAAGCTTTCTACGACAAGTGTTTTACATCTATAATAATATGTATCTGGTCGCTAAAAACTCTTCACATAAAGGGGTTAGGAACCAGGAATTTCATCAGAAGATTAAGAGTAGCATGAGAATGTACAGGGCAAAATATAAACTCGATAGGTTAAATAAGTGGTTAAAAATCACTTTTTTGGATATTTTTTTTTCTTCTCCGCTCTCTCCATTCATAGCTTCTCCTCATCCGAAAATTCTAATGAAGAAAACCACCACACATTCCCAAAGGTACTATTATGCTACTGCGTGCCATTGCAGGTAAGAATCTGATTTTTTCACCCAACATGGTGTCACAAAGGGGGAACCCGCGATCACATATCTCGGGAAATACATGGTCCAAAATCTGTCGAAACGGAATTAACACTTTCGATAATTTGCGTCGAGATACTACGAGTTATGAGAGCACGCGCTGACGTCATCAACGACCTGGGCAATACCGGACAATTCTTCTAGTCGCTAACATACAGGTTGAAACGCTGACCTATCATAAAGGGTAGAATTGGGAATGCGGAGAACCGTCTCAAGAGTGCCAGTGGGTTTTCACGATGTAAGACCCGATATGGAAGCAAGGGAAGCAGCATAGATCCAAGATTCAACCTCAATAAAACGTGGTCCGTACCGAACGCTGGGCTTTTATGTCGGCCATATTACCTTCAATATTTTTCATCATGACGAATAAAATCAGATTTTTTTTCCTTTTATTAATTTTTTATTATTTTTTTTTTACCCAATAGCATTTTTTCATTTTCTGCGGGACAGTTACTGCGCGATAGTCCTTATTCTAGTGAACGGTGAATTCGCAAAATACGGGGACCTTGTTCAAGGATTGCAACAACCATTCGGCGAGGGATTGCCATCCAAAGTTTAGCTGGACTTGGCAAATTTCAGATGAACATGGACACCAAGGTAGCGGGTTCAAATCACTGCGTCGGGAAGGAATTTTTTTTTTAAATACAGGACGTTGGATGACACCACCATTAGATTAAATGCCCATAGAGAAAACTGATTAACCACGTGAAGGTTCGACCAGGGGTTCTTTAAAGAGGAGGACTTTTAGTTCAACCAGTGGATCTTTAAAGAGGGGGCTTAAATACAGGTGGGTCAACCAGTGGTGCAGTTTTGATAAGGGTTTTTTTTAATGAGGAGTGACGGAGTTTTTGATAAGTGTTTAATTACTAAGGAATAAAAATTGGTAATACAGGGAATATAGAACTTTGGGAGTTGATTTTCTAAGTTTAGTGGACTTGTAAAAGGATGGAAGTTTATGAAGTTTTAATAGAGGGAACTTTTGATAAGGGGTTTTTATGAGGGGGAGGGAATTTTAACAAGTGTTTAATTACTAATGAATAAAAATTCGTAATACAGGGAATATACAACTTTGGGAGTTGATTTTCTGTGAGTGACTGCTATCGAAAGTTTTGCAATTATTTAGAGACTTGCATCAGACATTCTGAGTGTCACCATTCAAAAAGAGTTTAGTGGACTTGTAAAAGGATGGGAGTTTGTGATCGGTGAAGTTTTAATAGAGGGAACTTTTGATAAGGGGTTTTTTAATAAAGGGGAGGGAATTTTAATAAGTGTTTAATTAATAAGGAATAAATACATAGAATATACAACTTTGGGAGTTGATTTTATGTGAGGAGCTGCCACGCAAAGTTTTGCAATTATTTTGAGACTTGCATCATCCGATCATTGCCATCCCAAAGGTTAGCTGGACTTGGAAAATGAACGTGGATACCGTGGGTGTTTGTGATCAGTGAAGTTTAATAAAGGGAGCTTTGGATAAGGGGTGTTTAATAAAGGGGAGGGAATTTAATAAGGGGGTTTTTAATGAGGAGGGAGTCTGGAAATAATTACGACTAAAATAGAGGGTTTTTCCCAAGTACTCGGTCTATAGAGTAGATGGCGCCAGAGGATAGAAGTGGGGGAAGGAAGGGGGGAATTTATTTTTTAATAAAGGGGCGAGGAAGTTTTAATAAAGGGTGATTTTTTAATAAAGGGGTAGTCAAAAATCGGCAATTTAGAGCTAAAATATGGGTTTTTCTGAAAATAGTACTCCTCATAATCACCAGATGGCGTCACGGGTTAAGGGGGGGAGGAAGGGTTTTTTAATAAAGGGGGAGGAATTTTTAATAAAGGGGTTTTAATAAAGGGGATTAATTATTAATTAATCATTAATTATGATTTTTGAATATTAATAAGGAGCGGAAGGAGGCGTGGTCACGTGACCGGAAGTGGGAGGGGGCTTGTGACGTCATGAGGGGAAAGCACTGTGCAAAAGGGAAATCGTGGGTTGACTTGAAACTACTGACGGTCTAGAATACATTGTGCACTTGTTAGGAATATATAATACCTCATAGTACCAAAGTATAATTACCTCAGTAAAGTAATGGAGATTTTTTTTTCTTTTTTTTTTTCATTTGTTGTTTAACGGGAATGAAGGCAACATTCATTTACAGTTAATTATATTTTCGTCACTGTTCATCTTCAAGAATTATGTTGTATTAACGTTAATAATATAAGAACCAAAGCGACAATAAAAAATATATATTAGGATTCAGTGATAAATTATCACACGAAAAGTCCTTTAGACAAGGAACACTTGAAAAAAAATCGATTGTTCTGACTGGGATCCGAACCCAATCTCGCAGAAGTATCCGTGGTATTTTAACCGCTGGACCACCGAGAAACTAACCAAGTCATTCAACTAAGTGACATGAAAGCTTTCCTGTTTGATTCACCAGTGGCGCCATCTAATATCAGGAGATAGGCAGCCAAGCTGCCACATATTTGATGGTAGTAATATTTGTCCCTCACGCTCACAGCGTTATATAAACTAATTCAGTGATAAATTATCACAGGAAAAGTACTGTAGACAAGGAACATTTGAAAAAATGAGTTGAAAAAATTGGTTGTCCTGAAGTTCGTCGGTAAAGACAGAACATTAGGACAACAATCTCAGTCAGGACAACCAATTTTTTTTCAAACACAGTGGACCTTCGTTATAGCGCTGCTCGCTATACCGCGCACTCGGTTATAGCGCGGGCAATGTTCGCGATAAGTTCAAACATGTTTATACAGGTTCGTGCGGCGTTAGTGAGTATCGCATTTTATTGTTACTGCGTATTGAGTAATTGTGTATGTATTGAGTTCCTGCATGTATTTTGAATAGTGTTTAATTATTGTATGCATGATGAGTAAAAGAAAAGCTTACAGTGTGAAATTTATTGTGTCGCCACCGCGCCGCTCGGTATAACGCGGTTCACCTTATAACGCGGGTGTTGTTTCCCGCCCGACATGCGCGTTATATCGGGGGTCCACTGTATATTAGGATATTTATTTTGCTTTTAGCTGGAGCTAAATTTTATACATAAGCAATATATTAAATAGTCTCCGATAAATTATCCTGCATATTTTAAGAATGTTATTGGAACAAGAGGCAAACAATCTCAGTCAGGACACAAACAAGAGGCAAACAATCTCAGTCAGGACACAAACAAGAGGCATCTTGTTTGTGTCCTGACTGAGTCATCATCATGATCATTTACCAGGCCTATCATTTTATTGTGTGGTTGCGAAGAATTTTCAGATTTGAATTTGACAAAGATCCAAATCTATCAAATTGTACAAATATTTAATATACAATGCCTGAGAGATCATCATAATGCAAATTATTTACGCAACTTGAGATAAAATCTTATGACTCATTATTGTTATGAAATATTCCAACTTCTACAACTTCTTAAATACTTAACGAATGTTGTTGATTATCGAGATTTAAATAGATTTAATCATGATTTTTTATTTATCTTCAGTCACATTTTTCTATTGAATGCATATTTTAGAAGTTATGCAACTTTGAAGTTAGATTCCCTTTGGCGTAACATGGCAATTTTTTAATAATTTGTTAATTCAGTGTATTTCGTCTTACACGAAATCTCTCAGTCTGAAAAACAATGAAAATGATTTCACTTTCCTTGTACTTTTTCTTCCACGATGTCTTCATGAAGAACATTTCACAGTTAAGAAATTGACTTTACTAATGATTGGAAGCTAATCAATATATCACATGGAAATGACCATTTATTTTCAGTGCCTTCAACAAAAGTTGATAAAACAGTTTACCGTAATATTTCGTTATCTTAAGGCACAAATCTCAGTTTGGTTTTTATCCTAGTCATTAATAAGTTTACCGAAGGAATCTCATTCTGGATGTTTTTTGTAATCACGAAATTCAGCTTATGACTTCATGTTATCTTCAACCATGGGTGTGGTCGCAATGGCTTTTTGTCTTTTCTAAGGGTAGTAAAGTATCAATCGCTCTATCTTTTCTAAACTATCTACGTTACTCATCGGAAAACGCTTACACTAGGTTGCTTAAAACAGATCTGCAATACACCCGCAAATTACATTCTATAGATTTATAGCATTTTTTTACTTACTCTATTCTATCTATTTTTTTTTATGATACAGATGGATCCATGGTGTGGGCAGGTGTGTTTGTGTGTGTGTGTGAGTGTGTGTGTGAGTGTGTGTGTGTGTGTGGGGGGGGGGGGGGTTAAGTGATACAGTTGCCTACTGGATAAAAATTAATCAAGAAATTTATTAATGTTTAAAAATATAGGTGTACCAAAAGTGAATGTCTTTTTTTCTTTAACGAAAATCTGATATTTTTTTACGTTTTCTTTGTTTCTGAAAGCCTATTATTTACTTTTGTTAATTAACATGAAAAATATTTTTGCGTTTTTTACAAGTTTCCCTGTTTTCGTTTCGTTCGAGCATGCTTAATTTTATTATAGTATGATGTATTGAGTCACAAGTGTGCTCATTAATGAATGGCTTCGCCTAAATATTTCTATCTTGAAACAGGATTTGCTTTTTACCCAACACCCTAGAAATTTTTTCCCTTCCCTGAAAGCATTCGTCAGCCCCATCACCCATCCCATCCGCCCATCCCGAAAGCATATTTGCCGACGCCCATGGTAAATCATAAACTTCGTTTAGTTTTGAAATTGTCGAAAATTATGCTCACATAACAAACTAAGATTCCCATTAAAAAGTTTTCATATTTATAAATCCTTATAAAGAATGAAACCTAATTGGAAATAATAACTGTACTTTGCTTTAAGCAAGCTCAAATAGCGAAAAAATGCAAAATCCCTTTTAATAATTTTAGGTTTTTAATGATAGGAGATCACAAACAAAAATGAGACAAATAATTACTGGCGCATTTTTTTTTGTTTTGTTTAACAACAAAACAGAAAAACTGAAAGAAATAATATGTGTAACACTATAAGCAAAAATTTAAACATTCCAGGAAATAGTCAGTGAATATATTCGTAAATTCAATATGTGCGAATTCGCTTATTCGGGCTAAAATATTAGTAACTATTTATTCAGTATTCGCGAGTCGAAATTCTCTTTTTTTTCACAATGACGACAGAGGAGCGCTTGGTCGTTTATAACCAAATCACCGCGATCTAAGCTTTAAATTTATGAGATCTATTCAGGTTACAACCATTCTTTATATTTCGTATTTGAAGACATCAGAAGGCAGACTAAACAGGTAACGTTGACTGAATTATTCAAACCTATTGACAGTAATGATCGTCAACCGTCTACAAATTTAGGCGTAGTTGCTCAATCCTCTACACGCTCACGCATAGTTAAAGGGAAAAAAGGGAAGATACCTTGGAAGGAAAAGCTGAAGAGGAAAGAAAGAACTGTAGACGATCCGCAGATGAAAGCAGGAGATGGAGGAAACACATGCAATGTACTGAACTATATATTCTTCCATTTTTGTTTGCTCTCTGTAACTTGGCTACTCAAATTCGAATTACAGTATGGATACACGAGATTTCCATTCATTGGCATCACAAAATCATACTCCATATAAATATTAATAAAATATCACAAACATTATATCATTTTACTAAAAAAATTAAGAGAAAAGTGACAATCTTGGTGCCCAGGAACTAAGCCCTATTTTTCACATAGGTAATTATGTTCGGTATTCGCGATTTCAGTATTCATTACGTTTTTCAAGAGCGCAACAATCGCGAATATGAAGAGCCACCGAAATTCACATTGAATACCGCGGTAGTCAAAATTGCATATATTATAAATATTATTCACCTTATATGTATGTATTGTATATTCATTAAGCATGAAATTATGACCGCCGATCCTTTGTAGCGAGAGGTCTCTACAACTACACTGATTTCCATACATTAAGGAACAATTTAAAAACCCAGCTTTTCAAAAATCCGTCGGATGTGTAGCCTGTGAATCGGAAGATAGTTGTATATAAACATTGTATGCAAGATTAGCAGATTAAAAATAAAATAACACTTGTAATTTCCAAAATTATATACTAACTAGAAGGTTTACCGAGGGTTGCTAGGTCTGAAACAATTTAAAGTATATAGTAGATGACCCTTCCCATGTCGGAAGCTTTCATTTGACATAAAATTCATTATGACCGTTTCGTCCCCCTTGATAATATTTTATTCCCCTCTTCTAGAGGAGGGCTCAAACTCTCTAAAGTATATAATAGATGGCATTCTCCACGAGCTTTCACTGGCATAAAAATCATTACGATCGATCGTCTCCCTCCTCTGTTGTACCCCCTTCATAATCATTTTATCCCTCTAATTTTAGGAAGATTTGAAACTTTCTAAAGTATATAGTAGATGGTATTCCGCACGTCGCAAGCTTTCATTTGGCATAAACTCATTGCGATTGTTTCGTGCCATCCCCATGGTAAACATTTTATCCCGCTGCTCTAGGGGAGGTCTGAAACTCTCTAAAGTATATAGTAGATGACACCCCCCCCCCACCAAAAACTTTTATTTGGCATAAAACTTAATACGATCTTTTCTCACCCAGTTCGATAAAAAATTTATCCCCCTCTTTTAGGGGAGGTCTTAAACTGTAAATTGTGTAGTAGATGGAAATCCCTACGCCGGAAGATTTCATTCGAATAAAACTACACTGCACGACATTGAAATTGCCCAACCCCGAAGGAGTGAAGGGATAGGGGTGAAATGTAGCACACAAATAGCAATACATAGTGGCATATCATGATTTAATTTGTAGCCACTTACAGCGGTTAGAAGGTGAGATAATGCAGCAGCACAATATGACTGCCTCAGTAGGTGATTGCAAAGCCGTGAACGGCAATACAGACAGTAATAAGGAGTGGCATGGAGTCATGCAGTCGACGTATATGGTCCTGAGGAATTGCACACCAAGCAGCGTTGACTTGCTCCCATAATTCATCGAGATTCTGCTCCGGCCGGTGAGAGGATTGCACACGTCGTCCAATGTGGTCCCACAGATTTTCTATTGGTGATAATTCTGGATATCGTGCTCTCCATGGCAATACTTGAACACATTGAAAACATTATCTGGAAACACTAACAGTGTGTACACGGGCATTGTCATGCTGGAAAATGGGCTGCTGCATGCCTCCCAGGAATGGTAGCAAAACGGGCTGCAGAATTGGGCTAAACGTATCGTGCAGCTGTCAGTGTTACTGTGATGTGGACAAGAGGTGACCTATTGTCATATCCAATAGCACTCCATACCATTATGCCTGGTTGACAGGCGGTGTGCTGGTCGCGAACAAAAGCTGAATCTGTCCTCTCGCCAGGTTGTCGCCATACACAGACCTTTGCTGCACCCAAACAGAATTGGATTCATCACTAAACACAACAGTGTTCCATTCATGACACCAGTTCACACGACATCGGCACCAGGCCGGACGAGCACTGCGATGGTTTGTAGCCAATGGCAGTCAACGAAACGTTTGCCTAGAGTACAGGTGTGCTTCATGCAACCTTCGGTTTACCTTTCGGGTCATTATGGGGACGTCCATGGCTGCTGACAGAGCCTGTCGAATATCGCCTGCAGTGCTCTGTGGTGATGAAAGAGCATGTTGAACAATGCGCCTATCCAGCCATGCTGACGTCTGTCAGATAGCACCACTTCCTCTGAACCTTCATAGAACCTTCATTTTGCCACTGTTGCCAACAGTTCATGAATCCCAATGAACATGGCCAGTGACACGATGTGTAGTCCATGAAGCTTCACACAGGCCTATAATTCTTCCTCTCTCAAAAGCATCCAAATGGCGATAAACCTGCCGATGGTATGTACCTGGCATTTTCGGCCTTCGCTGAACAATTTCCAAGTGCAACCACCTATTCTCAACCGTTCGCACGACTTCTACCTGCATAAACACAATACCATTCCTTCTTGTACCTTTTATCACTTGAGCCACACACGTCATTGGCTCAGGATTATCATCACTTGCATATTTAAACAACCTGTTCCCCCTGGTAAAAAATCCCCCTCTCTTCCATGGGTGATCTGAAACTCGCTAAAGTATATAGTAGATGGCACTCTCCATGCTGCAAACTTTCATTTAGTATAAAACTCATTACGATCGTTTCTTCTTCACTGAAACCACCACATTGATAAAAAAATTTATCCCAACCTTTAAAGGTAGTCTGAAACTCTTTAAAGTATGTAATAGATGTCACTCCCCACGTGATTCTGAATAACTTCTAAATTTAAGTCTGCGAGAGAATTTATGTTTAACCCCTAATATTAAGTGTAGGGGGATTTCGAGATATTCAAATCCGCCCGCACGAATTGTGGTTACCCCATCGGGGTTGCACATAGCCTATATACTTTTCTAGGGGAAATGAACGTTAAAGCAAAGTTTGGTGACCCTAGTTCCTATGGGGGCCGAGTGCATAAGGGGATAGCCACACAAACACCCTTTATATTACCCGGCTTTGCTCGAGTCTAAAACTCTGTAAACTACAGGGTAGATGGCATTCCCCACGTCACAAGCTTTCATTTGACATAAAAATCACTACGATTGATCATCTTTGCTTAAAAGTTTCTCGGGAAAAGTTCGAGTTTTTTTACGGGAGGTCTGAAACTCTCTAAAGTATATGGTAGATGGCATTCCCCACTCGTCAACTGTCATTTCGCATAAAAATCATTGCGATCGATCCCCCCCCCCACTTCCGGTTAAATTTTTCTCCCTGTCTTTTAAGAGAGGAAAGAAATGGAGATATTTCGAGGTACCGTATGATCCTCCCCAGGTCAGAAGATTCTAAACCAAAAAACGGAATTGTCCCTCTCAGGTAATCGAACTTTTCCATCATTTCATATCCACCAGAGTTCTTCGGATACAGTTTGCCAGACGCATGCAATAAATACTGCTCGAAATAGTCATTTCATCATTCACTCTGTAGTAACGCTATATCCAAATTTGACCTTTGACCTCAAAGGACCCATCGCATCTAAATTTGACATAATTTCTGAAATCTACGACTCAAAATACCTCCACTGACCAATTTTTAACCTTCTAACACCAGTAGTAGATATATATATATATATATATATTTGACCTTTGACCTCGAAGGACCCTCTTAATCCGACATTTCGTAACATTTCTGAGATCTACAACCTGAAACACCCCTAGACACAATTTTCGCGTTTCTAGCACTCGTCGATCAAGGTTTGAACTCTACAACAGCTTTATTTGACCTTGAAGGACACGTCGGAGATCATATTTCGGATTTTTTCACAGATCTACGATCCGGATTACCTCTAGATGCAAATGTTCAGAGTTCTACCAATTCTGCATCACAGTTAGAATTAGCGTGATCCCTTGTCAGTCTTTATTTGCTCATTGATTATTTTTAGTCACTCATCATCCTTCAGTCAATCATTCATAATCGTCTATATATATTAGACAGAAGAAGAATATTAAACATGGTCTGAGTTGCAGGAAAAAATATAGGTACTGTGAGAAATTATTACATTATTTACAGTCTGATGTCAGTCAATCACTCGTAATCGTTCATACATGGTTTCCATAAATTAAGGAAAATCTCTATGTTAAGTAAATGGGAAGCTAACGTCAAAGCTCTATAACTTCCAAACTATTTTTTTTTTGTTTTGAAAAATGTGGCTGCAGATAAAGATCTCAATAAAATAAATCAATATCTCGATTTTCAACAATATTCGTTCAGTATTTAATGACTTATGGAAGTTTGAATATTTAGCGATAACAACGCCAGCCACAAAAAATGACTTCAGAAGTTAATTAAAACTTAGTAATAAGTATTGCATCAAAGTGTTTAATAAAATAAGTTTGTATTGTAGAACTTTGTGTAAAGAATTCTTTTATTATTCTCCAGTTTTGTATAAGTTTCTTAAGACTAGCATTGCTGTTGTTGAATATTCAAACTTCCATAACTCATTAAATACTGAACGAATATTGTTGAAAATCGAGATATTGATTTATATGATTGAGATCTTTATCAGCAATTACATTTTTCAAAACAAAAAAAAATGTTTTAGAAGTTATAGAGCTTTGATGTTAGCTTCCCATTGACTTAAATTATTAGACCTTAATTTATAGAAACCAGTGTGTTTATATCTGTTCGGCGGCTGATTTCGTATTGTCAATACTAATTTTAACGTTACGGTCTACACTCGGAATCTTAGCATTATCTATTATGGCGATGACACGAATACGCATGCACTGAAATACAATGGCGATGAATTACAGGAGGTGGATCATCATTTTGGAGTGGCTGATTCTACCAAAGCAACCAATAGTCGAAGATCTTGTTACTTACCGAAAATCTTCACTTGATTCTGCCAGGCTCAACAGGCCTAAACCTTCCTCGCAAGATGAGTGTGAACTGGTTGCCATTTTTTATTTTGCCAAGGAAGTATATTTGTGTATGAGGAATTTAAGAAAACATTAGATATAAAAATATAAAATATATTGCATATTTGGTCTACAAGACAATGATAATAATATGTTTTAACATAACTTTCTTTTCATTAGAAAGCTCAGTAATTTTTTGACTTGCAACATAAAGGTCTCTAGTTTTATCCCAGCACTTGTCATAACATTTTCTTTTTCAATGTTTTTTTTACTATTTATTTTACTATCATATCACTTATTTTACAATTCGTTATAAATATATGAGTAATAAATATATGAGAACTTAATATTATAAATTAAATATAATCAAAATACACACTGTCCAAGTGATAATTTACTATGAATAATTCAGTTTAAAATAACATATATTTATAAATTTATAGTTGGAATGCAGTCAAAGAAATAGTAAACCTGTATATTAGATATATATTTAACCAATACGTTTTTGAAATACAACTAGAATGGAGAGGAAAATTGCATATGTATATTTAGATAATTTTTATAGTTGAGGGGCAAAATACTGAATTGAAGTAATAAGGACAAGAACATCTTTTAATGCTTTTTTTTTTTCAAATATTTGGTTAAATAATGCGTTTTACTAATAGCTAGAAAAAGAATATACGCATTATGAAACTTCTTCTCAGTCCTATTCGGCTCAATATCAGGCATCTCTCAATTTTTTTCCTACATCAGGGAGCTGCCTCTAGTAGTCAAAGTGCCCCACTAATCCTTATTGGTCGCGGCCATCGCTGAAAACAAGCAATTTAAAAGCAATGACATTAATAATCACAAAACAGTTTGCAAAATGTAACGTAAAAAATCACAATTCAATTATTTATATCCTGTGTCATACGTCCTAATCTGTTGTTCCCTGGTTCGAGTCCCAGCTGTGCCCGCATTGTGCTTTATTTTCATCTTCGTCAAAAAAGGGACACCGGTGGGCTTCCAAAGCCCCCATCCCCACCCTCCACCTGTGGGATGGGACATTAAGCTGTGGCTTAACGTGGAGGAGAGTCAAACCATGTGCATAGTAAGGAACAGGAGGTTTATGAGCAGGGAACTGAAGAGGATCGGTATTAGCAGTTGCATGCCTATACGGAAACCACTGATTTCTGCGAAGAAACGGAAAGTTCGTCTACAGTGGTATCATGAACACCATGACTGAAAAAAAAGTCATGTGGTCCGACGAGTCGCGGTATCATCCTATTCGGCCTATTACACCTTGTTCTGTACACTGGTAGGCAGAGAATTTGGTGGGTGCCCTGTAGGGACTCGGCGGGAGTGAAGGGTCAGGATCGCCATTTTCGCGGCAGTGTCTACCCACCTGACGACATAGCGCCAGCGGCAGGACCTCCCTAACGTCCCCCGAAGGACACGTGACATCATTCGGCGGTGGTTTGAACTGGGATTTTGCGCACGGACCACGAGACTGTCCGGATGTTAGAATGTTCGTTTGCAGCTCGTTTTAAGCTTTGTCCGTATCTAGCGGTGGGACTGCTGAGGCTCGTTATAGCTTGTGTTATATTCGGCGAGTGACTGCACCTGGTGGGCAGTCACTGTATTTATATAGTTATAATGTTTGTAAATAAAAAAGTGTACATAGTTGAAATACATGAGTTTGTGTATTCGGCCACCTGGAGTGATTATCATGACAAGATAAGGGCAGGTGCCCTTCTACAAAGCTCTCACACACATAGGTAGTAAAAGAAGTCAGCCCAGTCAGGAGAGGAAAGTGCCGTCGACATTTGGCGTCAGAACCGGGATTTGTGTTAGAATTGGGTACGAGGCGGCGTTCCATTAAGGGACTTTTGTTTAACAAATGTTAAGTGCTCAGAAGAAAGTAAATCATCGCTGCGAGAAGTTCACATCGGGTGCGGTAAGATCTAGTCTGTAGAGCCAGTTTTTGTCTTGTTGTTATTCTTTGCTATGCCATATAATACGCGAGAAAACGCGAAAAACGGTCTAAATCGCATCACGCAGACACTACTCCAGACAGATAACGCAAAACACGTAAGCTTTTGGGTCTGATTTTTCAGGAGATGCTGTTAGCGATTATTCTCCGACTCAGGAAATAGCAGAGCAGTCCGATGATGCTAGAAAGAACGAATTGGAATTGAGGAAACTCGAATTAGCCCGACTCGAACTTGCTGATAGACACGCGCAGCGCGAGGCCGAGGAACGAAGGGAAAGCATGCGACTGGATGCCAAGAAAGGCAGCGCGACCATGAACTGCAAATGAGGCGTCTTGAGCTTGAGGCTGCAAAGGCAAGTGGCATCGGATCTCACGGTGCATCGTGTGATGGTTACGATTTGTCTGGGTCCGATTCCCGTAGCAGGGCGAAAAGGAAGGAGCATGAAGAACTGAAATATTGGATTTCAGTTCTGCGTACTAAGCTGGGATCGCCCCCAGAAACTCTCCTCGACAATCCTTTGTATTTCAAGAGTATCGAGAGCGTTTTCGCTAATCAGGGTGTGCCTAAAGAGGTTAGGGGCCAGGTAGTCCTCCCCATTTTTCGGGAGAAGCTGAACGATCTTTTGGTTTCATTGCCTAACGAGGATGCTAGCGACTACAGTAAGCTGAAAGCGTACAATTTGACGAGGTGTAAAATCTCTGCAGTTGAGTATAAGAGGCAACTGGATGAGACAAAGAAACTTGCGCACGAAACGTGAAGCACGTTTTCGGAAAAAATTAGGGAAATGTGGAGAAGGTACATTGAGAGCAGAAAAGTGTCCACATTTGAGGAATTGGTCGGCCTGCTAGTGGCAGATCGAATTAAATCAGAGATACCGAGTAGTACTGGCGAATATGTTGCATTGCAAGAGCGCTCAGACTGGTTGGGTCCGAGAGACCTCATAGACTGCCTATTACATCATTTAGCGAGCAGTCGAATTAATGCGCGTCCACGGGACTCGTCGATCGACAGGTGGTCAGGTACATTCCTCCTCCAAGGTGCGAGCAAGTAGAACAAAAAGCGCCCATGCAATTTGCGAAGCGATCAGTTGCTAGCACTAGCGGTGCGCGTGGCTGTTTTGAGTGCGGCTCGAACCAGCATCTTCGCAGAGATTGCCCTCAATGGCGAGCAAAGAGGAAATCGCCCAGTGCTGGGACTAATACAGCGCTGACTGTACGAGCCGAGCCAGAAAAGGTGTTATGTGCGCGCGTTTCAACGCATATGTTTGAAGCTCAGGACGAAGAGCAATTAGCAACAGTTAGGCTTGCCCAGCTTCAGACGGCGGATATGCGATGTGGTCAGAATGCTTTCACTGCTTTGATTGATTCTGGCGCTGAAATCTCCGTATTTAGAAGAGATGTCCCAGATAGGTTTTTAGCACCGAAAGGAACGATTAAGCTGAGGTCAGCATTTGAAGATTTGGAGATAGCTGAAATGATTCACGCACCTGTGCAGTTGGTAGGGGGGGAGCAATTTCCCCATGACTCCATGATTCGGCCAGAAATTAATTTAGTGATTGCTGTTTCATCACGCTTGGCACTTCCTGCGCTTCTGACGATGGACGATTTTAAAGCGCTTTCTGCCGTTAATTTAAGCGAAGAGCACACTCCAGTTTCGAATAGAGCGAGTGATTTGGTGCAGAAACCTCTCTGAAGCAACATGCACTATGTGACGTATGATGCCCCATGAAGCAATGGACCCAGCTTGCCTTTTAAACACAACTCAAGGTTCTGGAGGTGATGTCATGGTGTGGGGCATATTCTCTTGGTACGGAACGGGTTCCCTGATATTGCTGAAGGGTCGGGTGTCCTCCAAGGATTATCTGAACATTGTTGCCGATCAAGTCAATTCTGCAATGTTGACTTTTTATCCAGCAGGTGATTGCTGTTTCATGGACGACAATGCTACTGTCCATCGCGCAAGATGTGGTTCAGCGAGCATGACAGCGACTTCCACCATCTTCCCAGGCCACCACAAAGTCCGGATCTGAACTCCATTGAGAACGTATGGGACATGTTAGAAAAACAGATCCGGGAGTAAAGTCCTCTTTCGTCAAATCTGAGCCAGTTAAAGGACTGTCTGGTGAACGCCTGGTATGCTGGAGATGTAAAGGCACTCCAACACCTTGTGGAATCTATGCCAAACCGCATACATGCTGCAGTTCGGGCTAAAGGAGGTCCAACTCGGTATTGAATAAAAATTTCTAATTCAGTGGCTGGTTTGTGTATAATCATCACCTTCAAAATCCGCTTCTTCCACAAAATAGCTTAGAATGTCACCGAGTGCATTTCGTGACGGGGTTGAGAAAGGTTCTAGCGTTGCCCCCTACATAAGTTATTCTTTCTTTAGGCATTCCCGAGTGGCTAACTTGCTTGATTAACTACTGATCAAAGGGACCGGGGTTCGAACCCGTAATAAGATACCAAAGTTTGTTTTTTTGTGTTACTTTTTTGCTGTTGTCTCGTCTTCGCAATTCTATTATCGCGCATTATACTGAGAGACTCCTGTCAGACCACTGCAGCAAGCAGCTGCTTTAGTGGTAATTTATTTTAAAACGAGTTTAATCATTAAAGCTAAGAACCATGGTAATGACCATGGTCATTGAAATTCAAAAGCAGAAGGATATATTAGGCAGCAGAAGATCAAGAAAATATGCTATGAAAAAACTTACTAAACAACATCCCAACTATCCATCTTCCTTAATAACAATTGAAACACAGTGCATTTTAGGAAACATACGTGATCGAAACAGATGCAACATCTTCTATAAATGTCGTAGAAGAAACAAATCTCAATAAAACGCAACTGTAATTAAAGATAAAAAAGTAATTATGTCAAGATTAAACATGACCATAATTACGTTTCCTTTCTTCTACGCCCATAAAGGAAAAACAATCAAAAAAGCAGTGTTATCTTCAAACCAGCAATTTTTTTTGTTTTCCGAGTTGCTTGCCCTAACACAAATTGAAAATAATTGAACTATCGCATCGAAGACTCAAAAACCGTTTTCTTCGTAGGTCAAAAACAGGAAGAGCAATGTTCTTTCTCAGCAGAGAAGAAGACCTACATTAAAGCTCTGAGAAATGTTCGTGTTCAGTGCAGAGGAAGGTCTTCACTAAAGCTGTGCAAACAACCATTACAAGAGAGAATAGCGGTGCTAAGGCAGGATCCTGCAGAAGAGACTTCCTCTGCGAGCAAGACTCACCTTAACAACTGGAAACGCAGTAATGTTTCAGTAAAGCAGGCATTAGGAGTAGAGTAAGAAAACACAAACAGCAATGAACTTTACGGGAATCGTGACAAGGGCAACGACGATATTTAGCATCGATAAAACATTTGTGGTCAAGTAGAGGCATTAAAACAGGCGTAAAACAGAAAGAATTGAAGAACAGCACTTAGGATAAGGAAACATAGAAAACAGGAGGAGTGGTTTATCTTTATTAGCATTTCCTAGCGTTTTTGTTGCAGTGCTATAGCTCTAGGTGCTCTTTATACGACACAGAATGTTAGAATACAAAATGCTGTTATCATGTTATACTTTATAATACTTAACTAGAAGAACGCATATCGCCTCTGGCGCATATGAGAATCTCGTTTTCAAAGAGAATGAAGTTTTTCCTTTACCTATTGTTTCATTCCTTAAAAGTTTTAATTTCAGCTAGCGGATGATAGGAAAAATGCAAATAGTGTTTTATTAGTAATTATACAACATAAAAGTAATTGGTTTTTAGTTCTTAAATCTGAAAAGTCACATTTCCCACACCTCTCTCAGAAAATGCTAGATTATTACTATCAGTGGAATATCTATTGAAAAGCTACCACTCAAATATCAAATTTCTATTATACACATATTATTTGTAAAATATTACCAAATTTTCTGCTTCCATATTTTTAATGTAATTTGTAAAGATTTAAATATTAAAACTACCTATGTATTTGAAAAATGCGAATTATATTTCATTAGCACCAATCCAACTAAAATAGAGTTTTCTAATTATCACTTTCATTGTTTCTAATAGAAACTTCCTGATGTTCACATTCTACCACGAAAATTTCAAATTTACCATACATTATTGTAATATTCGTTTGAAATTTTCAAATTTTTTCACCGTTGGGAGAGCAACTATAAGTGTTCGAAAGACTCCGAAAGTGCGAATCATAATATTTTTATCGATTTCTATCTAAACCTAAAAAGTCTAACCCTAAATAAAAAAAATTATCTACTAAAACTAAAAAGGTGTGTTTTCCCACTCTTTTTGGGTCTAAAGGGGTCAACTCATTGTCGGCAATGGAAACTTCGTAACCTTCACATTCCACCAGCAAAATTTCACATTTCTAGCATAGATATATCGTTTGCAATATTCGTTTTGAACTTTTGGAATTTTGAATTTTTCCACCGTTAGAGGGAGTAATTATAGCTTTAGATAGATTCGGAAAGTGCATATCGTAATATTTCATTAATACCTATCGAACACAAAAATAATTTTTAATTTATCTCTGTAAGCAAAAAAGTTCGATATCTACAGATGTACAGACAGACAGATGACAAAACGAAACTATTATTTCGTTTTCTTCGAAAACGAGATGAAAATTATTTGTGAGTTCTGTGAGATATTAAAAACATCCATTCTAATATATAAAACTATATATTAATATATTTCATTCAAGGGTAAAAATTTGGTTACCGAAAACAAATGTGTCTGTGGCTCTAAAACCTATAAACATACTTTAAGGAAAATTTACAGCATATTAAGATAATAAGTTGTACAATAAATCCCCGACTTACACTGTTTCGAGTTATAAGGATCAGTCGATACAGGGACACAGGAGTACGTTTTTTTTTAAATATTACTTGAACTGTTTAGGTGCTTCGATTTCTACTGTCATTAATACCGAATATATATGGTTTACTCGTATACATATTATGATACAGTATAACATTGCATGTTATGATACCATTTCATTTCATACTAATATAACTCAGAGATAAAAGATTCAATGCCATCAACATCTGCAGAATCTGAGCTAATAATGATTGAAGAATAAATACATATTAATTTTCTTACAGTTAAGTTTCTATATATGTAGTCCATGTACATACTGAAGAGAGTTTCATTTTCTCGACATTTTGTTTTCATAAGCACTACCTTTTAACTTTAACTATCTATAGAAAGAACGTATATGTGAAAAATATATTTACGCCTTTTTGGACTGTTTTCAACATACACGAAAACATTGCGAAAGAATTAACCGTGTAGTCGGGGATTTCTGTATTATGATTACAATTTTGTATAAAAATAAAGATTCTGAGTATGTGATTAATTTTAATGATTACGTAAAGGTACGAAAGAAAAACACTAAGGGGTGTAATCGTTACTGACAGCAATGCAAGAGTCATCGCCTTCCCATACTGCTATCAATGTCTCCAATCAATTCTGAAAGCATCAACGTCCATTGGTGTAAAACTGATGTCCTAAAATAATATAGGCTTTTGGGAAAATAGTTCAGACTCGCAGTTCGTTTTCTAAAGGCACCATGGACATATTGAATAAGATTGATTTCTGAGAAACTTGTAGGAGAGTCCATACCTTCAAGATAGTGGCCCACCAGGTGACTCTACGTACGTGAGCATTATCGTCCATTTAACTGAAACACGAACCCACTTCACCTACAGATGATTCCTGGCTATTTTCAAGTATTGAGCAGCCAAATATAGATATTTGAAATACTCACATACTACATACGTATGAAAGTCTGGAATCTATAAATACAAGTACTGCAATTGTATAAGGGTCGTTTAAATGAGATGTGGCCAATATTCTATATCTAGATAACAGACTGAGGGATATTTGTGATTTCACATAAAGAAAAGGGTATACATGGAAGGAACTCATCAACACCAGGATCAGTAACAAGTATCAGCTCAAACTGAATAAACGTTGCATGGATTCCAGACATCAGCTCGAACTGATAAACGTTGCATGGATTCCAGACAAATTTCTCATGGAAGTATCCAAAGTTCAATAATGTACAGTATGCTGACTTTTTATTTTGCCCATCAGGGTCCACTGTCGATTGCATTTCTGGACCGTGGTCACATCATCAACTCCCAGTGATATTTGTTAAACTTTGGGCATTTGAAGACAGACAATAAAATCGAAGCGCCAAGGACTATTGAGTAGGAAAGTTGTTGTTTGATTTAGTGCAATAAGTATTATTAGTTTATTATAAACTGCAACAATGTCTAACAGGTATCGTTGAGTGTGTCTGAAACACTTTCCCTGTGGTCTTAATCTCTCCCATATGAATTTCACATTTGTGGTCTTCTAAGAAAATCCATGGTATTGTTACGACAGATGAACGTGCTACAGTGAGCTTATGGTAGATGTATGTAAGCGTGACAATTACGTTATCAACTGATTAGAAAGGAGAGCTGTTTTGAATAATAAGAATTGTGGAGGAAAAACGAATGATTTAGTGGAGTACAAAAGAAAGGAGCATATAGTGTGTTAAATTAGTGTTGTCTGATGCTACGTAATAAGACTGCTCTATTTGATTCAAGATGAAGCCTTGTTCGGGTGGTGAAAGGGAATCAACAGTAAATTTGGTTTTTGGGTCCTCTATCAGTCAGGGGAGATCAATGTTAGATGTTACGCATCTATAAAGTATAAAGTATTGTTAAGGAAGTCTTGCATCACAAATGAAATTCAGTATAAATTGGTTTGTTTGTTGAATGTTGCAAGGTAATAGGTTCTATTTTGTCATAGGAGGTGAAATTTGGCAGCACTGTAGTTTAAACATTGGAAATTAGTTAAGCATAGTAAATCGTCCTTTTTATGGTTTGACTATATAGTAAGAGGAAGAGAAATACTTGTGTTCAGAAAAAATTGTTTTATTTGCATGATTTTGTGCCTTTGTAATAAATTACTTCAATCATACTTTGGTTTGGTAAATATACTTTAGATCTCACGCTCAGTTTTCATCTGTTTAAATTCATAACAGTATTAAAGAGGTTCAAGTCAGGCATAGAGGTGCAGTGCATGGTCACAGAATTCCTGAATAGAAACGTCGTTATATGAGCACGATATAATGTTGCAGACTTAGTTTGGGAGAAATATCTCAGTAGAATAGAAAATATCTGTAGATTAATAAACCCTCTATGCTTTATTTCTGACTGTTCCACTTTTCATTTGAACGACTCTTAGAAATATCTTCCTGGCAATCCTCACAACGCTAAGGAGTGGGATAGGAAGATACAACTTCATTGCTATAACATTGAACTTCGAATGGGGTTTAATTGTTCGGTCGTTACTGGCACAGCATCAATGACTGCATCTTTGACAAAGCATTAATGATTGTGCCATTCCCAAAAAATCAGTGATGTGTCACTGACAAAGCGTTAATGATTGGGTCATTGAACACACACCACTATTGTGATATCGACAAAGCACCATTGATTTTGTCATTGACAAAGCATCACTGATTGTGTCATCGACAAAGCACCATTGTTTGTGTCATTGACAAGGAACCACTGATTGTGTCATTGACAAAACATCACTGATTGTGTCATTGACAAATCATCACTGATATTGTCACTGACAAACACCACTAATTATGTCATTGACAAAGTAGTACAACAGTTATGTTTTTGACAAAAGCATAACTGTTGTACAACTGACAGAGGTCCACTGATTGTGTCATTGAAAAATCATCAGTGACTGATAACGCATTAATAATTGCATTATTGACAAAGCATCACTGATTGTATCATTAACAAGCGACTGCCAATTTGCGAGGCGGAACGGTTTGGAAGGAAATGATGTCAGGATAGGAAAAGGTAGAAAACAGGTCAATTATGAAGAAGAAAAATAGAACAAAAGCACATACTGAACAAGAGCTGCTTAACTAATGCAGGAGCATTAATTAGGGCAGCAAAGTGCAAGCAAAAGAGCAACCGATGATGTACTCTGCGCATAGTTTAATGGGAGACGTCAACATCCAATATCGACGAAAACTCTCCCAGAGAGCTTCATTAGAGAATATCCTTGTTGAGTTACCGTACATATTAAATCATTCATCATCCCATTCAAACTAGTTCCGAATCCAATGGTGTGATGAGCCTAAACAGTGGAGTAATGTCATATGATCCGATGAGCCATCGTATATTTCCAACATATGGATAAATGCTCATATGAAGTTTGCCGAAAGAACTCTACAATACCAATTGCCTGTTTCGGACATGAAATGTTCCTGTCAGTTTCATAATAGTGCGCGGTAGGTTTTTAACTATGTGCTGTGCCACTTACTCCACTAGATCAGTGTTTTTCAAACTTTTGACTGTAACCCACAATAAGAAATACATTTTATATCGCTACCAGTCTGTGAGATCCACTCTGATAATTTCCATTGTATTTCATTTCAAAAAATGTTGGTCGCGACCTACTAACGGGTCTCGACCTGCAGTTTGAAAAACGCTGCACTTAATGGTATAACGCTGACTTTATACTAATATGGTTACAGAATTCCTGAATAGAAAAGTCGTTATATGAGCACGATATATTTTATCTACTAGATGGTAAACGCTGCACTAGATGGTAATGGGTCTCGACCTGTAGTTTGAAAAACGCTGCACTAGATGGTATGTTACGGTACTGCTTTGAAAGATCATCTACAGCAGATAATTCAGCACTTTTTATCTTCTGAAAGCCGATTCGTCGGGTCCCTTTGACATTTCATGTTATTTACGAATGTATAAGCTTTAGTTGACACTTTCTTTACCAGGTTTCGTCTCTCAAACAAAACTATGTTTTCTGAACAAAAGAAAATCGAAAAGTTCACGTTTCCCCTCGTGTTTTGTAACGATATCACTGTAATATTTTTCACTTTTGAGCCAAATTAACAGCAGAGTTATGTTTATTACAGCGTTTGAGCACAGTTGATTTATTGAGTTTTTGCTTTAATTTATAAGTGAGTTTTAAGAAATCTTGCTCCAACTGATTAAATTTAGTTTGAGTTTTTGGCGAATATCATGAAGAGTATTGTAGGAGCAAAACAGTTAATGGACTACTACGTGTTGTTTGCCTGGGTGGTTACATTTTTTATCCAGTACTTGTATAACGAATAGCGGCAATTTCACTCTTGGAAATTGGCAACTTTAATGGCATGTTGCCATAGGGTATATTCAGTCGGTATATCAGTCATGTTTATTCAGTACAATATATGGTAATAATAATAGTTATTATTATTACCACATATTGTCTTTACTGAAGTGGCAAACTTTTGCAGTTAACAATTGGAAACTGCAATGTCAATATATTCGAAATTAGTTCAGAGATCCATAATCCAAAACTATTCACCAGTTTCAGCTGTGTGGCGTTCAGTTGTACGACATCGGATCCTACGAATACGTAGCCCTCAAATAATTGAATACATATGACCATTAGTGCGCTTGCCAGAATATTCTGAATAATTTTGCATATAAAGTAGGCAGGAGCTAATCTAATAGCCCTTTTAAGAGATTATACGTATTAAATTGTGCGAAGCCAGAACCATAGGCACCCACAGAAACGTTTCCAGATGCTGAGGATGGTAACTTGTATATTCAAGCATTTCCAGAAAGAAGCAAATGTTAAAAAACAAGACACGATATAACATTGGGAGTATTATCGTAATGTTATATTGCGAATTTCCGGAGCAAGTAGAAATAGCCTTTGAAACTCAAAAGATTTTTTCGCAATGCCCATAATGTTTAAACGTAAGCCCAAAAACCTCAGTCTTACAAAGATCTGTCCGGTCAATGGGGTGACATTTTTATCTACCCCACAAAAAGTTGAAAATATATATATTTTACTCATTGTTTAAGCATAGAATAAAAAATCTCGAAGCCTAAATCTGTAATTCTTAGAAAATACCACGGCGTTTACAAATATTTCAGACTATTCTTGATTGCAGAAGAAAGTTATCTTGAGCCGAATAACGCCTCACATATCGTTTACAAATCTGTTTTTTAATAATAAATAAAGGTACCTCATTGCATATTTTCGTATTACATTTTACAATGGTTTAGATCAGGTCTGGGCAAACTACGGCACGCGGGCCACTGTGGCCCGCCACCTCTTTTTGTGCTGCCTTCGAACTAGTGATGACATATAGAGGACTAGAAGTCCAACTTCGGGGAAGCAAATTCTCAATAAAATAAATAATTTAAATTTAGTTATACTGCTCTTATTTCTCTTTAGAATTTTTTTGCGCCCAGTTATAGATATTTTATTAATTGCAGATATCTTTGCCCTTCTATTTCAGTTTTCTATGCGGACCTTCAGCTAAAACGTTTGCCCAGCCCTGGTTAAGACTACGTAGCAGGTGGTTCCATCAACCTGTTAGGGCTAGGTTATTACCTAGTCGACCGTGTGTGAGTGTTGTACGTGGAAGGGTATTTGTTTGTAACTTGTCTGGATGTTGCTAACTAGATGACTGATAAAGCACAAACTTAGATGTACTATTTATATACATATATTTATAACTCTATATACAGCAATTGGTACTGCGTACAGTTAAAGTTTTGTGCAAAAGCAGTGATGCCCACCCGATGCAGTGACTCAGTGCGAGGGGCGGGGGTGGCTCAGTCGGTAGCGCGCCAGGCTCGTAATCTGTAGTTCCCAGGTTCGAGTCCCAGCTGGGTCAGCGTTGAGATTTATCTCCGCAAAATTCCACGCCCTGCCCACGGTCAGTAGGGGACACCGATGGGCTTGGAAAGGCCGCCGTTCATCGGATGGGACGTTAAGCCGTGGTCCCGTGTGTGGGAGAGCCATACCCTGTGCACGTTAAAGAACACGCTGGATGGCCTTGACGTGGGGCTACCATCTGTCTCCCAACAGCTGTTCCAGTGGGTCCCCTCCCCAACCTTCTCTGAGCCTTCGAGTTCCATGTGACCTGGCCATTTAGCCCATGGTGTGCAAAAAAGTGCCGCTCAGAGGTAAAACAACCCAGCCCACTCAGTGAGAAACAATCAGTCTGCACTGAGCCTCAGCTGTCCTACGGCTACGTATAAGAAAATGGCTAAAACAAAGTCTGACGTACGGAAACTCTCGATGCGGGCAAGCAATTGACTTTTGTTCAAATGCTCTAAAGTTCGAAAAACCGCCGGATTTGGTCACGTGATGTTATTTCGGGAGGAGGAGGGGCATTAGGGTATCTCAGCCAATGGGATGCGGATACGATGCTTGTGACAAGTCAATTGTTTTGTTCCAGTTCGGAGGTGCGATCGCATTTTTTCACTCAGCCCACTAAACTGGATTGTGCTGTGATGTTCTGTAGCTGGGCGAAAACTGCTCTACCGCCAACATAGCGATTTTCACTCTTCCTCCCAAATTGATCGAGTCCCTACAACTGTAAAATGTCAACTTTCTGTCTATAAATTATTATGATACAATTTACATATATTGTGTTTTATGAACTTTGTTTTGATAGTGAAAAGAGCAATTCTTTTCTCTGTAACTGGTAACTAACTCCAGCACCGGTGCCCATAATAATGCGCATTGCCGTGACCGAGTGATTAGCGCGTTTGGCTACTGATCTACGGGACCTGGGTTCGAGCCCTGGGTAAGGCATGGATGTATGTAACGTTTTTCTGCTGAGGACCTGCCATTCTCACAGACCTTCTACTCTGGCGTATAAATTGATAGGCTCCTGTCAGGCCTCTGTGGCAAGCAGCTGCTTGAGGGGGTATTTATTTATTATTTATTTTTAGAACTTTGTACGGAACATATTTTCCAATTCTAACTTAAAATTTGGCAGTCCAACTACAATGAAGAAAATTAGGATTCGAACTTGGTTTTCGGCAGGGCTTAAAACTATTAGGAGATTATTCATACTACGACATGGAGAAAGTTCAATTCACAACTTTTAACTTTTAAACAAGATTTATACGAAACGTGTCACATAAATTATAAGTTTACTACCTCAAAATATGCGGAATTCTTGATTTGCAATAATATTCCCTCAGCATTTATGAAGTTATAGAAGATGAACAATATTTCAACAATATTATAGCAAAAGCGTTTAGTTATAAATATTATTTTCGAAAATGATGCAACTGAGATAATAACTGCAAAAACTTCCTTCTGTTAGCTTATATTTACGACACTGTGGTGTGCTGCTATTTTTATCAAACTATTCCATATAACATTTACTATTATTTGCTTTGATTAACTTTTCTTACCTTTTTCTATTTTTGGTTAATTATCGTCTCCTATTAAACAAAAAAAAAAAACTCCTTTGCCGTTTCAAATCAATCGATGATATATTAAGAATAATTCAAGTTCCGAGACTTTTACGATTCACCGTTTATAAACAATAAGACATTTCGTAAAACGTGCAAAAAAGTGATTATGTCAGAATTAATACGTGAGATCAAGCAGCCAAGTCTCATCATTTGGTCCATTTAGGCGTTCCTAGCATTCTAAAACGTTAGTATAAAGCAGTGTCTTGCAAACTGTGTGCCGCGAGAGATTTTCAAATTGACACTAGATATTCAAAAGATTTCATTTTGACTTGACTTGTGTTATCGACGTGCTTTAATATCGACGTGCTTTAATATCGACGTGCTTTAATAAAAATCTTTCAGATTTTATCAACTGGGATCTTGTAAGTATTTATCAAGCTTTTCCAAATTTTGGTATTAATTTTTGATTGTTTCAAGCCATAGAATGGACAAATATTTAAAACAAACACCGAGTTATGAATTAAAGAACGAGAGCAAATCTTCAAGTAAAACCAGGCTGATGACTTCAACAAAGCGCAAATATAATGACGATTATAAAGAGTTTGCTTTTATTCTTTTTTAGGTGTGCCGCGGAAAAAAAATGAGATTCAGTGTGCCGCGGAAAAAAAATGAGATTCAGTGTGCCGCAGAGTAAAAACGTTTGCGAGACACTGGTATAAAGCGATATATATAACCCAATCCACACTTCGTGAAGAGCCAATAGAATTTTAAAAAAAAAAACTTTTCTTAAAGAGCTGCAGGAAAAAATTCTCTAAAAACGAAAACATACATTTCGAATGAGTAGTGAATTAAAAAAAATTTTTGAAGGATTCAAAAAAACTTGATTAAAAAGAAGAATATGCATTTTTAATGAATACTAGGAATTAGCAAAAGCGTTTAGTTACGCATCTCAAAATGTTTGTTCATATATTTGAAGAAATGAGCCATATTCACTATATTGATTATTTGTTTATGAGCCACAAATTCTTCTGCAATTAGATGGGATTTATATAAAAAGAAATTGCTTTGTTTTGGTAAAGGATAAATAATAAAAATATAAGGATAAGGATCCATTTTTAAAAATAATGCCTTTAAAAAGAGATGAATGAAACAGAATTCAGAAACTTTACATTGTAGTGAAAAAGACCGAAAAAAAAAACTCTTGCATTAATAAAAGAAAAGTTGCGCATAGAACTATCATTGAAAATAATCAGCATCAATACCTATATTGAGAGATTTGAAATGGTCTAGTTTTTATCTGCATTATAATACAGATATCTATTTTTGTCCCATGCTTCCGAAACATGGACTATTTTAAGAAAGTATAAAGTAAATTACAATCAATCAACACGAAATTCTTAAGAACAGTACAAGACAGTACTAAAATAGATAGAATTTAAAATGAAGACTACACTGAGGCACAGAATAACTAACTGGCAGAGATGGACGTCTGAATACCACTGTTTGCAGCGCCACTTTAACAGCCGGCAGAAATTCTGACTTTCGCACTAACTTTCAAAATGTGTGGACATCTCGCTTTACAGCTCTGTATATTACTATTATTTGCTTTTTCTTATTGCTTTTTACAAAAATATTAAATGGAATTATTTATTTATTAAGACTGTATACGATTATTTAGTATGTAACTGTTTCTTCTCTAGCAAATCATTCCCATTGAAATGTTTTTAATGGCAACTTATTTTTGAAGACAATAAAAAACTATGACAATATATTTATATGAAACATTATTTCTAATAAAATTATTGCATTTAATGAATATGGTAAAAATATTCATAAGCAATGAAATGAATAATATGGAAGAGGGCATAGGTTATATGGGGCCGGAGATGTATGTGGCTGGTTGTGTAGGTAAAAAAATTCCCAGTCCGCCCTTGTCTAAGATCCTTTAAATATTTAATATCCACTGTTGGAAAACACGATTTGTATAAATTTTGTCTAGATCTTGAGCCTGTAATCAGTAACATTTTTCCGTAAAAAGCTTATTTTCTAGGTTACAGAGCTTTCGATTTCGTTTTCCATTCTACGAAGCACGCAATATCCATTAATTGTTTATAGCAGAACTTTGGACACTGTTGATCACAAAGCCAAACAAATTTGTAGTAGAGTAGTTACGCAAAACTACTTTTGATAACTCATCGAAATATTCAGGATATCTAATATATTTTTATAACGTTTCTAATTAATGAAATAAAAGCTAATATTCAATTCTGTGTACTCTCTTTGTAGGAGTGAAATCTTTTATTATTAAACTAATCTATAGTAAAACAACACAGCAATTTATGTCAAGATCCGTAAATATATAACAAACAATTACTGTAATTATTTGCAATAACATTATCTCGGAATGTTCCCCCATGTAATTTATATAGAAACTTTTTTTTCCTAGTAAGGCACAAGATTTACTGAATTACAGTTTCACTTTAAAGGAGTTTCTTACGAACCGAATGAATGGCCAGGAACATAATACCACCCCTTCGTATTGATCTTCGTAGATCACAAAGAGTATCTGGATGCAGCAGCATTCAGAAGGCAGATTTTGGGCTCCTTCCAACGGGGCATTAATCAAAGATGGCAAGCGATACTTTTCCAGATAAACTACTCTTCTGCCACTGACGGAAAAAGATCCTTTGTAAGTAGTTTCCTTGACACCAACCGTATTTTAACTCTCAAACTATTCAGTGTTGTTTAACTGTGAATATTTGCCCATAAGACGGATACGGGTTTTGGATCATAAATAAGGTTTCGAAGTAAATAAGGTTGACGAACAATGTGCTTTTTATCATTAACTTAATCTGAATGCTTTTCTTTACTGGTTGTGTTTATGCAAGACAGAAAGAATACTATAACATACACCAGGGTTTTCACAATATGTGTCGTAGCCCTGGGTGAGGCGAAAAGAGTTTGGAAAGGGCCGCAGCACGTTTAATTCTAAGCTGGATTTTCTTTTCCGTAAATAGTATGTAGACTAAAAAAATATTTTGGAAAGCATTCGAGTCAAAAAAGCCCATAGAAGTAATTTTCCTCTCAGATCTCCTACTGTGGCATATAAACTGACAGGCTCCTGTCAGACCTCTGTGGCAAGCAGCTGCTTGAGGGGGTATTTATTTATTTATTTTTTTTTTAAATTGTGAGGTTTTTTTTTAAGAATTATAAATATGTATACAAACTAACTGGAAATAATAAGTTTCAAACTAACTGGGCAGAAAAGAAACAATCTCATCTCTAGCAAAAAATTTCACGATACTTGAATACTTTGCACTATGCGCTCACATATACTACAATATTAACACTAACCACGATACAATTTTGTTTTTAAGAATTTTAAAAATATCAAAACAATCAATCACAAGAACAATATTTTTTATCGAGTGTTGAAATCAATGACAGTTTTATTTAATGGTACTATTCACTTATAAGTTTGACTACCAACCTGAAATTAACTCTAATGATATTTAAGCAAGTAATATACTAAATAAAATGCATGAATATTAAAATTTTGTTTCCCATTTAGTGTATATATGTTGTCACTCTGTAATTTTCGTTATCTAAGGTCATCAAAAAAGTTTT
Organism: Ryuthela nishihirai; assembly: GCA_038380435.1. Taxonomy (NCBI): domain Eukaryota; kingdom Metazoa; phylum Arthropoda; class Arachnida; order Araneae; family Heptathelidae; genus Ryuthela; species Ryuthela nishihirai. The sequence goes on along the minus strand of JAWZYU010000011.1, from coordinate 65,585,426 downwards.
TTTATTTCTTTTCATATGGTGAGGGCGCCAAGAAAAAAGTTTTCAAAACACTGCCATGCACAATACTCTTCTGATTATTTGGAAGATCGTTGTACGAAAAGAAAAAGGAATGGAGAAGGCCTTTGAATACAATGCATTTTCAGGTCGAAGAAATTTTTTTGAGATCATATTCTTACGTTTTATTGTATTATGGAGCTATATTATATAAAGGCAGTCATAGAATTACGTAAACCTCGAGGCTTCACTTCCTCAGACAGCCCACCGATAGATTTCGGCGAATTTCGGAAGTCATGCGGTGAAGAGATTATACTGATTCACTCCCATATGACCTATGTCTTCTGATTTTTTTTTAATATGTGTATAAAATGTGACCGACGAATTCACATGAAACGAGAATGCATGATTTCCTGTTCTGCCCTCAGTTACAAAGGGAACACCGATGTCGACCTCACATTCGACATAATTAAGCGAATGTTGAACAAGACTAAACCAAAATCAGTCCCAAAAGAATTATGAACCTGGAATAGGTTTGCTTCTCAAAGAACCTAGAAATGTTCGGTAAATCTGGATTGTTTTACCTCTGAGCTACTTTTTTTAACACAATATGCTTAATGGCCAGGTCACAAGGACCTTGAGGGCTCAGTGGAAGTTGAGATCCACTTGACAGCTGCTTGGAGGCAGATGGTAGCCTCCAGTCAAGGCCATCCAGCATATTCTTTAACTCCACAGGCTATGGCTCTTCTTGCCCTTGGATCACGACTTAGCTCCCCATCCAACGGACGGCGGCCTATTCCTAGCACATCAGTGCCCCCTACAAGACTGAGGGTAGTTTTGTGGACATATATATCTACAACGCTGGTCTAAGTGGGACTCGAACCTGGAACTGCAGATTACGAGCCTGGCATGCTACCTGGGAACTGCAGATTACGAGCCTGGCATGCTACCGACTGCACCACTCCTGTCCCCAAATCTGCTAGTGTTTATTCATTTTAAACTCTACAAAAACCAAAGTGCTATATTTTACGAACTTCTTTTCTTTCGTAAAAATCTTGAAATTGTCGTAAGCATTACTCTTTCATATATTAAATTTTTTGTTATTGTAAATAATAAGTAATAAACTCCAAAATATTTGATTCATGATAAACACAAGGGTTATATGTGTAATGAAAATTACACAAGCGATGATTAAACATTTCAATTTAAATTCGAAATGTTTTTAGTTTCATTTTAAAATGATCCATTACCTATATTTATATTTCATTACCCCTTTTTTTTTTCAATTCTAAACGATTACAGTTGTCAATTTCTAAAGTGTAAGAAAATCGGAAGAATCATATTTTTCCTTTCTCGATTCAGTGATATTCTCTAACTCCAACACGAATACTGTCTTGTGTATTTACTGTCGATTAGTATAAATCATACGAAGCTTTTATTCCATATTACCTGTGTAAAGTTTGGTTTCTTCTACCTAAACTTCTTAATAGGACAATGATTGGGTGGCAAAGATTAGTAGCTTAGAGATCTGGGAGGAAACTCGTAGCTTTAAAATCATATGAGAACTTCTCATTAACCATCAGGGATTTTTATTTATTTAACACAAACAAATAATGATTCCCTTACCCTCATAACTTCCTATTCTTCTTCTTATTATTATTTCTTACCAATCATTATCTAGCAAACACATGTAAGCAACCTGTACGCTGTGAACAATGATGAGTATAGAGGAAACGATTTCTTGTGCCGCGCGGGATACGAACCCATGATCTCCTGATGACATGTTAGTACCTCTAAAAGCTGAGCAACAGCCACCAATCAAAATTTTTTTGACAGCTTTAAGTTTTTGTCAAGGAATTAGTCATTAGCAGTTGTACGACTGAAACTGAAAATTCTGATCGAGAAATACTTTTCCAGGTGATGTGCATTACACCAATCACTACTCAAATGTTATTTGTCATGTTTATTTTAGCTAATCTAGCGTTGTCAAGCATAATGAAGATATGTTTAATAAAAAATCACCTGTGGCTGTGAACAATCATGAATGTATAAAAAAATATTATTTTGAATTTAATAGGAGACGATTCCACGACCTCCTAATGGTATGTCAGGTGAGAGACAATTGCTTCGCTATACAGGGTGTCTCAAAAATATAGGTACAAACTTTTACGGGAGGTAGATAACATCTAAAGGAATGAGAATTGCATAGGAACCCATAACCGGAAACGTCACCGCAAGTCAATAGGCGGCGCTGTTTATCAGTGCGCTAGAGGGGAAATTTCGGATTTCCTCATTCGAGCGGTAGTCGGCTGACGAAGAGCATGCAAAGGTATTCGAACAGGGAGCTGGCAGACATGCACTTAGCGTTTGGAATAGCTGAGGGCAATGGACGAGCCGCTCAACGAATATATCAAGAACGCTTCCCACACAGACATGTACCGGGCCACCGTTTGTTTGCGCGTGCGCATCAAAATTTGTGAGATTATGGGTCATTAAGAGGTAGCAGAAGTGAGGGCAGGCCACGATCGATGCATACTCCCGCCATGGAAGAAAGTGTGTTGGATGCCGTGGAGACTAATCCTAGTACCAGCACACATGCCGTTGCCTCTGCCTTAGGAGTGTCTCGTTGCAGTATACAGCGTGTTTTGCACGGCGAGTCCTTACACCCCTTTCATCTCCAAAGGATTCAGTTACTTCTCCCCACAGATCATCCTGCACGTGTGCGTTTTGCGCAGTGGTATCTCCAAGAAAGTGCCCAAGATGTGAATTTCGCAGCTTATGTTTTGTTTACTGATGAGGCCAGTTTCATTCGGGATGGTGTATTCAATCAGCACAATGCGCATTTGTGGGCTCACGAGAACCCCCACGGTGTGCACACCCATGCGGCACAACATTGTTCCGTGAGCGGGAGAGCCATATCCTGTGCACGTTAAAGAACACGTTGTATGGCCTTGACGGAAGTCTACCATCTGTCTCAGGAACATCTGTCCAGTGGATCCCCTCCCCCAACCTTCTCTGAGCCTTTGATCCTTGTGCTCTCTACACTACATCGCTCTCTACACGTGCAATAAATGTGTGGGCAGGTTTGGTCGGCGACTGCTTAGTCGAGCCATACCTTTTACCATCCCACATGACCTCCGCGAAGTATCTGATCTTTTTGGAACAGGTTCTACCAAGCTTATTTGCCCATGTTCCAGCAAATGTGAGACGCAACATGTGGTTTCAACATGATGGGACGCCTCCCCATTATGGAAGGTGTGTTCGTGCGCATTTGAACATGTCTTTTGGGCAACGATAGATTGGGCGTGCTGGACCAGTTGTCTGGCCTCCACGCTCACCTGATTTAATGAGCGTTAATTTCTTTCTGTGGTGGGCCCTCAAAGCTACCGTGTATGAATCGCCTGTGGAGTCTGGCATGGATCTCGTGGCAAGGCTCGTCTGCGCTGCTGCTACTATAAAAAAAAACTCCAGGTGTGTTCGACCGTGTCCTGAAATCAATGCTCCTTCGGTGTCACGCATGCATCGCGTCTCATGGTGGGAAATTCGGGCATCTGCTGTAACATTATGAAATGTATCATCTAGTACGCCATTTGTAATAATTATGTCCAATAAATGTTTTCCCATTAATCCCTGTCTTGTGTCCTTTCAGATCTTGTACCTCCGCTACCACTTTCCCATGACGTTTCCGGTTATGGGTACCTATGAAATTCTCATTCCTTTAGATGTTATCTATCTCCCCTAAAAGTTTGTATCTATATTTTTGAGACACCATGTACACATGATTCTTACCAACCTTATTGAAGGATTAATAGCTGCTACAACTTACTTATACAAGTGTGAATCGCCACCGCCTTAGTTCAACTGGTAGAGCAACTGATGCGTAACTAGGAGTCCCGAGTTTCAAGTGAATTGGCGGTTTTTTTACACCGGCTTTTTTATCTAATAGCTATCAAGGTCCCCTTTCTGACTAAGGGAGGGTAAGAAAAATCAAAGCAAATATCAACAACTTCAATTTGGATTCCAACTTGTAAACTCTAGATTACCTACGAATGCACCCTTTTCTATCTTGACATATTTTCCTTGTCTTCCTAATAAACTAAATCAACTTCATTGAGAGAATTTCAAAGTTTTTCCTAAACTTAAAAGAATTTGATAAACGTAAAAGCTAATTTTACACTAGAGACTGAAAGGAACCAGCCGAAATTGACTTCCAGAAAATGTAGAAAAAAACAAAATAAATTAAACCCTATGTGGGGGAATTAGTATATTTTTTTTCTCTCCCTTTTTACACTGACAGTTCTGTTCCAAAGGCTGAGACACGTGTACAGAGAAATGTGACATCATTTATCCTATCGGAGAATGCCATTAACAAGTTCAACCACCTCTATCTTTTTCTTCAAGACGAAAACCATAATAATTCGCATGAGTGAATGTTAATCATCAGTAGTAAAAAATTACTCAGGTGTCTGTTGAAATAAGAACTAAATTTATACCCTTCTTTTCATGAACTAAACGTTGATATCCTTATCTTTAATTTAATATGACTTTGCTGTTGATGAAGACAATGTCCCAGAGATTTACACCAAACCTAGAGGATCTAATCAAGATTTTTGAAGAAGAAAAGCGGAAAGAAAGATGTTATTTCTAAGCGCACTGAATACAGCAAAACGCCGATATAACGAATGTCAGAATACGAAATATCCAGTATAACGAAATTGTTTACGATGCCTACCAATTTACTCTTTATTTCTATGCAAAAATGTTTAATTTTAACAAATACGAATAAGACGTAAATATTAATTTAACGAAATAAAAATTTATTCCGATCCAAAAAAAAAAGGGATCGGTATAACAAAATTTGTAAAAACGAAAATTCTTAAACAATATATACAATGCACTTTCCCATTTTTACGTGTTTCAACTTTTAGCATCTGGTAACGCTGCAATGATTATTGTTACCTCGTCGATTTAAATGTTTTGAAATATCTATCTAATCACAGAACTAATAATTACGTGCGAGTATATACCGCCCGACGCGCATCTCATTGTATGGCATAGACGCTCTCTACACGTGAGAACATCATCATAGTAAAGCGCATTGACACATTTTTCTAACATAAAAGGTCTTTTTCAAACTTGGAGATCTACGCTATACTGATCAATGGCGGCTCGCGTATAGGCACTGTGCACTGCAGCACCCCCAATTTCAACTTGATATTCTCGATAACATTTAATATAATGAGTCCTTTTTTCTTTAATTCTTTCTTTATACTTGTACAATATATAATCCTTAAGCTTAATGTCAGTAGCCATCCCCCCAGTTTATGAAAAAGATACAAAAATCTTTGTATGGAACTGTGCACTTCACAGTACTAGCGGCGAGGTGTTTGACTGTTGTGCGCATGCGCACATAGGAAGCTACACGCGAGGTGTTTGACTGTTGTGCGCATGCGCACATAGGAAGCTACACGCGAGGCTGCAAGGGAGAGAGATCACTGTGGTTCCCGCAGAGCCGACCCTGGCGTGCTGGTTGAAGGTAGTTTTTTTTTACTCCGCGTGTGTTGTGCTTAAAAACCGTGTACCATATTCTTGAATGTGATAAAGTGTAGAATTAGATTATTATCCTACTTCCAGCTATTCTATTTGATTCATTTTTTTTTCGTTTTTTTTTCTTTTTACACAATTTTAAAACAAAGGCTAAAAATTTTCTGGAGCAGCACCCCCACTAATTTTAGCTACGAGCTGCACTGATACTGATTATATTGCATGGTAAGTAACGGTTGCGTCAAAGAAAAATTCTTTAAAAGCATTTTCACTCGTTTTATATCATTCGTTAAATTTACGTTATTGTTGTATTTGTCATTATTATTTTAATTAAGTTCGTTAATTAGTTTAGTTTCGTTGTTAGCAGCCAGTACAGCGCGAGGTCTTCGCCATTTTGAAATGACAACGGATTTTTCAGGACAATGTGTTGAAGAGTTTCGAAATCATTTAAAAATTCGCGGAGAGATACTTGTGCGAGCAGACAGTTTAATAAATAGCGACTTTTTACGAGGTAAACTGTAATATGGAAAATTTCTTTCGTAATGATTATTTTGTGCTATGTAACTATCATACCACGTTCTTCATTGCATTTTAGTATAACGAATATATTTTGGTCACGCGCTCCATGCTGTTATATCGACATTTCACTGTATTTGAGAATTGATTTGATCAAATATGCAATCATCCCAGCAAAAGAATATCAAATTTGAGAACTGAAAAGTTATGCTTTTTATTGAATTTTGAATTAATGCCGTTAGTTTTCCGATATTTTTAGCGCTGTATTGAATGCAGCATCATCTTTATATTAGTAGGTACATTTGTGCTAACTAAATAAGTGGTCAGTAATGAAATTGGGGATGAGCAAGAGGAGCGATAATGACATCAGTATAGCAACCGCTTTCACTAAAATTAATTGGATCAAATTATATCACTCTGCACCAAGAAGATAGTATTAGGAAGGACAATTTCACACACTGAAATTTAGGGGGCGGGGTCTGCTAATTGGTAGCTGCCATGCTCGTAATCTATAGCTCTCAGGTTCTAGCCCAATCTGCGACAGAATCCAGATTTTTCTCCGCATAACTTTCTGCCCTACCCTAGGTCAGTAGAGGACACCGATGGAACGGCCGCCGTCCGTCAGATGGGACTCTAAGCCGTTGCACCGTGTGCGGGAGAGCCATATCCTGTGAACGTTTGACGGGAGGCTACCATCTGTCTCAGGAACATTTGTCCAGTGAATCCCCTCCCCCCAACCTTCTCCGAGCCTTTGATCCTTGTGACTTGGCCATTTAGTCCAATGGCGCAAAAAAAGTGCCGCTTAGAGGTAAAACAACGCAACACTGAAATTTAATATATACACTAATTTCCGAACGTTAGGCATAATTCAAAAACAGTTAAAAAACTTATAAATGACTTCAATCATTAATATTATATTTTGTGTGCCAATGATATACAGGGTGTTTCAAAACACTCTGTACAAATTTCGATGGGAGTAGGAAACACCAAGACAAACCTTTTTCGTTTGCGTATGGATGTTTTGTAGATGGTAGAGCAATCGTATGTTAGAGTCTAGATATGTTTTAGTCTCTTTGTTTTTTCTCAAGCGAAAACCGAACAAAAAAGGAAAAATGAAAACACTCACTTTAAATATAATTGAGTGTTTTTTTTTTTGTCTTTTCTTGTGTGCCCACAAGAAGACGAGAAATGCGAAAAATCGAATCCCTTTTGAAATTTTAATGGTACGAAATTGTATTTTAGTTCGTTTGTATCTATATAAAAATTTTTTCTCGTTTTGTCGTCTGTTTATCTCTCTGTCCTCTCAAAGACCGATGCTATCAATTGGATGTGGTCTTCTGTATATATTCGAATATTTTGTTTTAATACATATACGAAAAATTCTTTTCTCGGTTAAATAGGTGCTGTTTGAGAGCATAATCTGAATCTCTCATTAGATTTAATTTCCATCGTTAAAGGTCGTTAAAGTTGGAAAGAGGCTTCAACGATTAATGTAAACGATTTATTTGTGGTAAAATCTGAACTTCGGATGGCGGACTGGACTGGTCAAGAGGGTTATTTATATGGATTGACCCATTTACACTCAGAAGGGCTGGGAAGTGCACATATTTTTCAAGAAGAATTTAAATCAATGAAATTGACAGGAAACTTTTATACAGGAATGGACGGACTGTCCGTCCCTGCTCGGTCCAATCATTTGATCTCCCCATCCAAAGGACCAACATGGTAAAATTCTAAGTCGCACATGGAAAAACAAATAATAATCAAAGAAAAAACGGAGCAGCTTGTTCATTTGTTCATGGGAAATATGCTAGATTACTAATGGCTGGCATTAAAATGTGTTACTGCGTTTTTTGCATATTTTAATGCACATTGCTCCAGCGTCTAGAGTAGTATAATGTCTAGAGTAGGGTTTCTCAACGTGGGATAAACGGTAAAATTTTTTGGGGTAGGCAGTGAGAGCTCAAAAGTCGCTAGATATATGTATATATATTATTTTATTCCCATTGTTATACTTTAATTAGAGTTTTATCTATCTATACAAGGGGAACGCCAGTTACATATACATTTCCAGGGGGTACGTGAAGCATAAAAGGTTGGGAACCACTGGTCTAGAGTTAAGTATTGAAATCCATTTTCTTTTAGTACTTTATATGAAGAAAATTCATTCAAAATTTTACAGAAAATCAATAACACTGAAAATGTATGCCTATTTAAATGAAACGTTGGATGTTTAAAATGTTAGGTGCAGAGCGATTCAATGCGCTTCCCCTGAAGTAACGTTTGAAAGGCCATTGAAATCCTTCGATGCAGAAGAGGTTTAAACGATAGCGGCGGTGTTATAGAACAGCAAATTATGTTAGCTCTATCGGTGAAATTTCAGTTTAGCAGAGGAGTAATGGGATTAAACGTTTCTATTAAATGTCTTGAATGGAAATACATGAAGGTTAAGAATGATTTATGAAGCAATATTTGTAATCTGAGTTTCATTGGAAAATTTTTTTGCGCGTATCGTTTGAAATTGAAACTTAGACTTTTTAAGGTATGATAGAAAAAAATAAGCGAAAACCTCTGTTTACCAAAGAATTCGTAGTTTTCAGAGATATTGGAATTTTGAAAAGTGATGAACAATGATATCCTTAGGTTCTTATGCTATATAAATTAGGTGATAAAATTTTAATACTGATTACATTATTTTTAAGTTATTATCTATGAATTAATTAATAGTTAATTTATTTGTTTTATAACACTTAAAACTCGATCTATAATTTTTGAAGTGAACAAGAAATATAAAACGATGGAAATGAAAAAAAAAAAAGCTTGAAATAAACAGTGATGAAAGTAATCCGGTACGCGCCGGTACGGCGTAGACCGGTAAAATATTTTTCAGTAATAGCTCCGTTAACGATTTCCTTCACACCTTAATGCTCTTTTAACCAAGTATTTAATTAAAAAAGCGGATCGTTCCGTTTAAAAAAATTCGTCGATTTTTAATTACACTACTATAGTTTAATCCTTTATATAGTAGCTGTTTGAAAACCGCATATTTGAGGCCAGACAGGGACTGTCAAGTGGGAGTACTATATACTGTATTTGAAGCAGTGGTTCTTTCTCTCTTTGAACGATTATTAAAAAGAGAGCAGAACTAGAATGACAAAGGCGATTCCAACAAAGACATGCCTCGTGGGTTGTAAGTGTTCACAGACAATGCACATTCACATCCGCCGTAGTTATCCGGGTTTGGTCTTGATTACCACCAGGGGCAGACCGGGGAAAGCAAGCTAGCAAATCAAAGAAATTAGACTTGGAAATGTATTTCATTGCAAGAAAATAACAGCTTATATTTGTGATTTTCATCTTTCAAATATATCTTTTGTAAATAATTTATATTCTGCTGAATTGAAAATTCAAACATTTCTGAGAATAACGGAATACAATTTAATGAGGACAATAGGTCACATGTTTCCCCAAATTTAAGAAATGAGTTTGAAGGATGAAGGGGATGTTGAAATTTGTTGAGTTTTTTAATTACCGCAAATTCATAGAAAAATAGATTTTTTTTAAATCAGTTTTATCAATAATCACCTAACATTGCACTACTGGAGTAGCATAATGCAGACACTAAAACACATTTATTTAATTTCACTGTCCCACAAAAGTTGCTACATTATTTTTTAGACTAATTTTTTATTACCACTATAAATAGGCTGCCACCTTGTGAGATTTAAAGCCATTTTTACGATATCCGGATATTTAAGTTAATTCCGCTCCACCCTTCCCCCCCCCAAAAAAAAATCCATATATTACTATGGATTTTTTATATATTATATATTTATTAATATATATATTTATTAATATATTAATTCAAAAATAATGAGCATAATCATTATTTTTATTTCAAAACTTTATTGATTAAAAAATGTATTAAAATATATATTATTTTTTTTATTTAGATGCATAGTTTTAATTATCTTTACAACTTTCTAACAATTTTTTTGTTCCGGTTTCTGAATATATTCAAAAAATTTGGCACAATTCACTTTACTCTTAGGTTTCCTTCATGCGAACCTTGTTTTTATTTTCAAATTTAGCAATAAAAATATAGGAATTGATAATAGTTTTTTTAAAATGTGTGTCCCGTGGCCCAGTGGTTAGCGCGCTTGGCTACTGATCTATGGGACCTGGGTTCGAGCCCCGGGTAAGGCATGGATGTTCGTGTTGTTTTCTGCTGAGGCCCTGCCATCCTCTCAGATCTTCTACTGTGGCATATAAACTGACAGGCTCCTGTCAGACCTCTGTGGCAAGCAGCTGCTTGAGGGGGTATTTATTTATTTTTTTAGCATTGATTTCGAAGGAAAGTGCAATTTTTTGGAGCTCATTTTTCTAGCCATTTTAGCTGGTTGAACTTGGTTGAACCTGGTAATTGTGCATACAATATACCGATCTACATATTACCTGCGTAGGCCGTGGTAGTACAAATGGCAGCAACTGTTTGATAATTTCAAAAACGTAATTGCAAAAACCGGAGTCTTAACATAGATGTCAAAACTTGGAGTTTGTGGATGAAAACCGGAGAGGTGGCAGCCCTAACTGTAAACGGAGAATTTATAATTTTTTTCTTGATAATTTACATAGAGAACAGAGAAGGGTAGTTGAATCTACTTCCAAATTATACAGGCCTTCTTGTACAAGAATAGCATAGAGAAAATAACCATGCCACTACCCAGGATTCGAACCCGGATTGCTGCTGCGACGTCACCGCTAGGTAACGTGATATCACTACACACTGTAGTGGCTTGTAAATTTTTATAGCACTGTAAAAATAATGGTACTACTGAATAGATCATGTGGCAGTATTATGTTGACAGTATAAAAAACAAGATATCTTCTTATTAAATTATAAAAAATATATATATATATACCCCTTCAAGCAGGTACTTGCCACAGAGGTCTGAGAGCAGCCTGTAATTTTATACGTCATAGAGAATATCTGTGAGGACGCGGGACTCATCAGAAAAACAACACAACCATCCATGCATTACCCGGGGCTCGAAGCTCGGCCCCTTTGATCACAGTTCCCAAGTACCTTAACCACTTGATCACGCTGAGGCTTCGTTACTAAATTATCTGAGAAAAAGTTATTCGAAAAAACTGGCTAAACTGGATAACCAAAACAACTTGAAAAAATATCATATTTCAAAATTTCATATATAGAGCTACTTTAATACGGTGCTTTTGGTCCTACGACAATATAATTATAATATTGGCATCACCGGGACAATACAAAAGCCTTTAGGGGTCTGGATCAAAATATGAAATATTCTCTTTTCTTCCGGAATAAAGATGGACTTCCTCTACTACTCACGGAAAGTAGTGCCACTTTCCCTTTCTGCAAATGTAGTTGTCAGCTTATTCAGCCCTCCCTTGTTCCTCTCTATTGTTATTGACTGTCTTCCTTACGGAAATGATAAAGAAGAAAACTACAAAAGTGTAAGATGGAAAAAAAGTGTTTTCCTTTTCCTTCTTATTGGACAAATTTAAAATTTCCTTTGTGTTTCTCAATTTTGGGGCACTACTGAGTGTGTGGCCCGGATGAGATGCACCCATTTACCTTCCTTCTGAATGGCCTGCAGCAGCCACTCCTACTAAGCAGGAAATATTTGTTATGAATTTTAAATACTAAATTGTCCTCTCTAGTCATTTCAAAAACTAGTGTTGTGCAAGAAATGAATTTTCAAAGACATTCGGCAGCCAAGATTTTCATAATTTTTGAGAAGATCATGAATGAACTGATGGTAGTTTTCCTCTTTGTGATTCCCCAGAAAAACCCTTGACCACAGACGTAAAGGATTTCCATGCAGTGTGGTCCTTCATATTCAGTTTTTCTTTGAAGACAGTATCATTCAGTAGCTTCCTGATCTGAGGACCAACAAAGATCCCTTCTTTGAGCTTGGCATCATTTAGTTTTGGATATTTTTCCTGCAAGTCTTTTTTGAAAAACCCGACACTTTAGTTAAGCAAAAATAGCAATCATTCAATGGACTAGTTGGCTCACGTCAAACAATTGGAACTGCAAAGGGCATGGATTTCATCTTACCTTTCAACCATTCACTCAGGCCAACAAAGCACGAAATACAGCACACATGTGCAGCCCATATTTTGTCCTGATTTCCAACATGACATCCAATATACAAATTATAGACTTTCTTCACAATCTCTGTCAAAGAACGACGCTGGGATTTTAAAATATAATTTCCACACACACATAGCAAAACTTATCTGGCACATTAACATAATCGCGACGCTGCCTTTGTGTCATTTAAACGCTAAAATTCACTCTTCAACGTACAGCACGTGTTCCTTCTACAATGAAATCAAGAATGATGATCTGAGGTTAGGTTATTGTTACATGTTTTCTCCCACTTGGCAATCAGTGTTGACAGCAATAAAAAGTAAAATATCTAAGTATCCTCCCAGTTGGCTGGAGGTGTTGGTATAGGGAGATCTTAATAGGAGTCAAAATGATCAATAACAACGTGCCTGTAATAGTAACCTGACGTGAATTCTCAAAGACTAGCCATTTTTTAATGGCTAGCACGTCAGGTTACTATTACAGATATATAATAATATAATATTGTACTATTACAGATAATATTATTGTACTATTACAGATACAATAATAATAATAACCTGACGTGCTAGCCATTTTTTAAGGCCAGATCTGAAATCAGCACCTGAAAAATAGTTAAAGGCAGCTACAATTGTTCATGTTATAAAAACCTTATAAACCAGCTTTACTTGGCACTCAAAAGTGCTTAGCAAAAACGTCTCGCATCTTTTTTTTTGGCAAAAAGTCAATCTTATCCTACCGCATTTTGGATGCGCGAACCCTACAATTTTGCGTTTATTGTCTGGATATCGCAGAAGCGAAATTTCCGTACATGTAATCATTGATTAAAATTTATGAATTTTAAAGTTTACATTTAATCTTCGATAAATGTTACTCTAAAAAAAATTCTATATTTGGAATTTGGGTTTTAGATTATGCGAGTAGAGTGATCAAAATTACAATATGAGTCAAAAATTATATTTCTTTCTAAAAATTGCTTTTAGTACTAAAAAAATTTTAAAACATCTACATATTATTATTATTTTTAATAAGGCTGAAATCCAATAATACAACGGAATTAGCATGTATTTAGGTATATTAATATCTTTTCACATTAAATACCTATAAATCATTCACTATTTGTGGAAAACATAGGGGCACAAAATGCAGGGGCACTGTACTTTCGCGGCCACATACTTCCCTTTATTACCCCTGTAAGATGGCTTCAGTGGAGTGTACCTATGTGTGATTTTCCACACATAGCTAGCTTTGACGCATACCGGCAAGAAATAAAATCTATTTTCACCACTGGAAATAAATAACGTGAAAAAGGGGTAGGCAAAGTGAGCAACTGTTCACCGAGAAAATTTGCAAAAAAGCATATTTTTCACATCCACAAATTTTGAAATTGATTTTCGCATTGTAAATGATATCTAGAGAAACAAATTATTGTTGTTTTTGGTTGGTTTCCCTCTGAGCGGCACTTTTTTGCACACAATGGGCTAAATGGGCAGGTCATAAGCATCCCGAAGGCTCAGAGAAGGTTGGGGGAAGGGACCCACTGGAACGGCTGTTGGGAGAAGATGGATAACCTGTCATCAAGGCCATCCAGCGTGTTCTTTAACGTGCACAGGGCTCCCCCCACACGTGGTCACGGCTTAACGTCCCATCTGACGGACGGCGGCCTTTCCAAGCCCAGCGGTGTTCCCTACTGACTGTGGGCAGGGCGGGGAGTTTTGCGGAGATAAGTCTCAACGCTGACCCCGCTGGGACTCGAACCTGGGAACTGCAGATTACGAGCCCGGCGCGCTACCGACTGAGCCACCCCCGCCAGGTTTCAGCTCGAATGCAGAAAATTAAAAAAAATGTACTATAAAAAATGGCACTTCAGTTTCTGAAACCTTTATTGCAAAATTTTCATACGTGGAGAAACTTGGTTATATAACTGGCAGTCAACAAAATGTGCACAAGTTTATAGATTCGATTTGTTATTGGCCTGTTGTTTCACGCTCTCAGCACCAGATATTTCTGAAAAACGATTTAATGCAGAAAGTTCTGGCACTGGAACAAGATTTCTGAATAATATATGAGGGAACAAAGATATTTTAGGAGTTGGATTGCTGTTGTTTCACCCATGTAACTTTTTTTGCACACAATATTTCTAAATGGCTAGGTTCGAAATAGTCCAAAGGGCTCAGAGAAAATGGACGAAATAGACCCACTGGATATATGTTAGGAGACAATGATAATCTCAAGTCCGTCCAGCGTGTTCTTTAACGTACACAGGGTACTGCTCTCTCCTGTGCACGGATCCACGACTTAACGTCCCATCCGACGGACGGTGGTTTTTTGAAGCCCATCGGTGTTCCCTTTTGCAGAGGCCGGAAAGAGTGTTATCAGAGATAAATCTCAACGCTGGCTCAGTCAGAACTCGAACCTGAGAACTGTAGATTACGAGCCTATGCTCTCCCCAGTATTTCAAGGAAAGGTGTATCAGTTAAATTTAGTGTTGTTTATTGGGGATTTAGTTGCCTAAAGTGAATTATGCACACGGGGAAAAATAGGTTGAGATTGCACTATATTATTTATTGTTCATTAATTTTTATTTCAAATTATAATTATATATATTATAATGAAAGCATCGCATAGATTTTATCATTCATTTTTCAACTTTAAAACTTGTTAATCATCTATGTTTCGAAATAACCTCACGAAAATAAAACAATCCGTTTTCGACAACATTAACATGAGAACATGAAAATAAACTCTTTATTCGCCACAAAGATAGAATACTTTTAACTTTGCGTAATTTCATCTGTAAAATACATTACAGTCGTTGACTTAATAAGCCTTTTCAGTAACGAAATTATTTGGCCATTCCAACTAAGTTTAGTGGATGATGTTACTTTTGTCCATGCACATTAAAATACATTTTGAAAAAACTAAAAAGCAAAACTAATATGCATGCATGTATAAAATGAATGTAAAATGGAAAATAAAAATATGAATTTAGTTGATTATTAACTCTAAATATAATTCATTTTCAGATATGGAAAATGTTAGATACATATGATTTTATGTAATATAAATTCAAAACTTTCTACAATTAGTTGTCAGGTATGTACTTAATGACTTAAAGGATTATTGCATTGTAATTTTTTTTTTTATAATTGTATCCGCAAGTTGCCAATTCCAAAAGCACTAATTATGAAGTAACTACATATTATAAAAAAAAAACCAATTGAAGTCATCGTATTAAAAAAAGTTTTTAAATTATTAAGAACCTTTTTATGACATTAGTTTTTGTACTGCTTTTGCTGCTTTGGTTTTCGAATTTAACCACTCCTGAGATATTAAAGACTGCAGTTATAGTAGAGCGCCTCTTAAATATTTAAAGCCACTTCTAAAGCAGACACCATTTCTTATTTTCAAGCACACTCTTACGTACACAAGATGGGCATCCTTAACATCAGTTCTTGTCTTTTTTTTTTACAAAATTCTAATATAAAACCTAATACACTCAATTAACTAATAACCGTACTTTACTTCTCCCTTTGACAGGCAAATAACTTAACACAATGGACAGTTATGACATTAATCAGAAATCCAATAATGTCGTCCTGATTTTTCAATGCTCTGTCCAATTAAAGTCTTTTTTTTTTCAGTCCTTGCTCTTGAAGTCTCTTTTCAACGAGCTCTGTCAGAGAAAGGCTAATTTTACATTCCCACACGCAAGCACGTGAATTAGCTAGCTTCACTTATGAACGTTCTTGAATTTTTTATCATCTTAAAAGCACTTGAGATTTTCAAACTTTTTTGCTAATTATTCTCTTAAATGGAAAAACGGAAAAGCCAAAAGAATATTTTCAGAGAATAGAGAACAAAAATCATTAGTGATTAATTAGCAAAATTCGAAGCTTTTTAAACAGATTGATCAAAAAAGCGTGTAGGAAACATTTTTTGTCTTGGAACAACATCTACCAGAGAGAATTGTGTTCTTTACAAGTAGTGATGGGTTTCCTCATAAGAGCATAAGATGAGTTCCTCTGTGCGGAAAAATTTAGGGAGTTACCGTAGGCTTAAAATAGAGTAGGTTCAATATATTTTAAAATGTACGCTACATAACCACGAAAGGAAATAATAAAAACAACAAGGCGTTCTTGAACGGGCGAAAACTGGGATGCCGACGAGGAAATGCAAATGTTTCTCTTATGGTGTTTTGATGTCAGCGCGTGTATTAGCACAAATATACTATGCAACAGGCCCGGATCTAGAAAAATTAAGGGCAAATGATGCACGATCCGTTAAAAACTAAAGTACAATTGCAGTATAATATTTCCCTCCCTGTTTTAGAGATCTTTAAAAAATGTTTGAAAAATGTGTGCAATATACACAAGTTAAACAATTTTCCTCTGGCCCCTTACTAACATTTTCAAACGGGGTTTGGGGGTACTTTCTTGCTCCCTTACCCCAAGATTCAGCTCTACTATACAAACTATAATAGAAACTTTTATCAACCGATTTCAGCTCTGTAACAGGCAAGTACCCCTGTTTTAGATTGAGGGGGGGGGGAATAGGGGGATGATGGGGAATTCCGAGAATTCAGTTTCGGGGAGTTCCAAGAATATAGCTTCGGGGGTGATTGTCTGAGAATAAGACTTGAGTTAGAGTTTCCAAATGGCTAAAATATTACACCGAATAGGAAAAGTTAAAATTGTATTCTGTACGAAATAAGATTTTACAGTTGATTTTTTTTTAATCTGTTTTTAGTGTCGGACATAAAATATGGGGCAAATATTTAATTATCAAAGACAACTGATTTGGATTTCATAGCAGATAGACAAGTTTGAGATTTAGTATAAGATGTCAATACGTCCCTGCCCTGTAATTCTGCAGATCAGTGTTCCACAAACGTTTTTCGTTCACTGTACAATAAAAAGAACTCTAAGCAACAAGCATTGCGGGTCACAAAAATGGAAAAAGAATTAATGAAAACAAAAGATTTGTTGGGTTTTTCTGCCGAAGTCTATTTCGGATGCTCTTAATGATGCAACTTAAACTCAGTGTTTCCCCTGTTTTCGTGAAATTTGCTCCTCCCCCTAGTTCCCTTTTCATTAAAATAATATTTTATCTAGCCTCCCTAGACCCGGTACTGATTATAAAACATGCATAACATGCAACATGATGAGATTTACTAATAGAAAATAATCATTAAAGATTACTTTTCCATTCTCCATAGGATTCCTCTGTCCGGGACGGTTGTACTGTTCATTATTACTGGTAATCTAGAGCGAGCTATAGTTATAATTCCAAATGATATAACTAAAATTAATAAAAATTACATTAAACTCTTAAACAATAAATAAGTATTAGATTATTTAATCTCAGATCCTAGAAAGTAAAACTGAGAGAAATTTAAGGACTCCACACCTCAGCGTTGGAATGTGGACGGGTTTAGTTTACCTCTGAGCGACATTTTTTTTTGCATACAATGGGCTAAATGGCCACATTACAAGGACCCCGAAGGCTCAGAGAAGATTAGAGGAGGGTACCCACTGGAACATCTGTTGGGAGACAGATGGTAGCCTCCCATCAAAGCCATCTAGCTGTTCTTTAATGTGCACATGGTATGGCTCTCCCGCACAAGGGAGCACGGATTGACATCCCATCCGACAGAAGGGCCTTTCCAAGGCCATCGGTGCCCACTATTTACAGTAGGCAGTGCGGGGAATTTTGCGGAGATAAATCTCAACTCTGGCCCAGCTGTGACTCGAACCTGGAAACTATAGAATACGAGCCTAGCACGTTACCAACTGAGCCACCCCCGCCCCAGTAATATGGACGGGAGAAAGATCAATACGAAAAAAGATGGTAACTCCTGAAGCATATGTTCCTTCTATGAGAATTACTCCACTAGTATCTCGATCTGTCTTCGGTGAGAAAGAAAACACGTATGGGATTGGAAAACCCGTTATCCATTAGATGGGACATTAAGCAGAAGTGCCATGCAAGAGAGCCATACCCTATGCATCTTGAAAAACACGCTGGATAACATTGAAAAGAAGCTTACCCCTGTATCACAACACCTGCGTATAGGGTTCCCTTCACCTATTAAGAGAGGAACACTTGAGGTTTTGCAACTTAAACTGCCAACTTGGGGGTTTGCATCCGATTTTTCAAGTTCCAATTGCTTAGAAAAATCAATGAGTACGGATTTTAACACTTCAAAAGTTTGTTCAACAGAATACATCTACGTCACATTTCGATAATCTTTATATCTGGATGCAATCTTGCTTACAGCTCTCGAGTTAATTAGAGAATATTTTACATCACTTTCGAGAGGCATTTTCAACATATTGAGAAAGTTTCCGTACTTTAATTGTGTTCCCAAAATGTACAGTATGAAAGGAGAAAGGAATAAATATTTAATTTCAGTTTCAGTAGCAAAGGATCGATTTTTTCCCTTTGGCAATATTGCTCCCTTAGAAATTCACAGAACAAATTCCTCCAGATCATTTGAAGTCAATAGAATTAGCTATCAGGTTCAGAAACTGTAGTGACTGTTGTATTTCACCTACTATTCGCTACAAATAAAGCATGCATAATTGATTTCGAGGATCACTCTACATTGAATACAATAGTTCTACTTTATCACTTTCCAGATGCTTTCGGCGATTTGAAACTGTAGCTAACTCCATTTCGTTACTGAAGAATATCTCGAGCAGTTAGTTCAAATGAAATCCAAGCATAGTGTACAACTAAAGGGACTTTCAAAGGATGAATATCAGTGTGTATTGTGTTGTACAATTAATTCTCCATGTACTAGCTGGCGAATGAATGCATGAAACAGATAAGGAGTCGATTAAGAATTTGATGCAACGGAATGATTTTATCCTGATACCTGTGAAAGGTTAACTGTTGAGAATGTCAGATCGGAACATTGTAGTCCGATTCACATTGTCAAATGCTGGTTAAAAATATTTCATAAAAGTCCGTTATTCGTACCAGTCAATTTACTGGCGTTGTCTGTTTCTAATCCATGAATTCTCTTTGTATTCATTATTCTTTGAAGTAGTAAATCTTTAATTCCCTTAAGTCATCCGTCATACCCAACTAGAGTTTGAGAAAACCTAAACGATTTCAAACGATATTTTTGCGCTGCAGCTGTAATATCGAACTGTAACACTTAAAAGTTGTTGGTCTAGTAGAAGAGGAAAAGAGAGTTGCTCAATAGGTAGCACGCCAAACTCTTAACCTGTAGTTTCCAGGTTCGAGTCCGAAATGTACCTGCGTTGAGATTTACCTTAGCTAATTCCCGTTCTGCTCTCTCTCATAAAAGCGATACCGATGGGCTTCGAAAAGCTGTCATCCTTCGGATGGGACATTAAGCAGTGATCCCGTGTCGGGTTGGGTTGTTTTACCTCTGAGCGGCACTTTTTTGCACACCATGGGCTAAATGGCCAGGTCACATGGACCCGGAAGGCTCAGAGAAGGATGGGGGAGGGGACCCACTGGAACAGCTGTTGGGAGACAGATGGTAGCCTCCCGTCAAGGCCATCCAGCGTGTTCTTTAACGTGCACAGGGTATGGCTCTCCCGCACACGGAGCCACGGCTTCACGTCCCATCCGACGGACGGCGGCCTTTTCAAGCTCGTCGGTGTCCCCTACTGACCGTGGGCAGGGCGGGGAATTTTGCGGAGATAAATCTCAACGCTGACCCAGCTGGGACTCGAACCTGGGAATTACCGACTAAGCCACCCCCGCCCCAAAAACTGTATGTCTACTAGTAGTCTCATTAATCCCCCCGTGGCGGCACACCGTTCCAGTTCGATTTTAAGTTCTAGTGTAGGCAGTTTCCGTTCAACCCAATTTTAATGAAAGAAAAAAAAAACTATTTTCTTCAAGAGATGCAGGAAAAATTCTCTACTTAAGAACGAAACTATACATTTCTAATGAGTAATGAACTAGAACAAAAAAACTATATTTTTAAAGAATCAGGAAAATACTTTGATAAAAAAAAAAATGTGCATTTCTAAGGAGTATTATGAATCGGAAAAATCGTTTAGTTTTGCGGCAAAATGTGTTTGGTTAAAAATTGGGAGAAATGAATGAGAATCAGTATATTGATTATCATTTTTACCTGTCACAAGTTAATTTTGCAATGAGTCGCATGCTGTTCATGAGCCACGGGTTAAAGAGACATGTTCTAGTAACAGTCATTGTTTTAGCAAGAAAATCAAAGCTTTTTTTTAACGGATACATGTTACTTACAAATATTTTGAATTAGACAATATAATAATAACTTACCACAAACACTTTTTCCAAAATGTAAAATAAAGCAAATTCCTTTTCAAATAAAATTTTTCAACGTGTGGAAGTGAAATACGAATTAAAATTTAAAAAAAAAAATACTTCTCATTCTATGCGGCCCTAAAAAGTAGAAAATAAACCTAAATCATATCGATGGTGCAATCAGTCACTGAGTTCGTATTCACTTCAAAGGAAGATAGGGCGCCAGTAATCTTGTTGAGTAGGTAAATCGGCGCCCAATCTTCCTTCGAATCGAATACGAACTCAGTGACTGATTGCACCATCAATATGCTTTAGGTTTATTCTCTACCTTTTGGGCCCTATAGGAAGATAGGTATTTTTTTAAATTTTTATTTTATATTTTTTTTGTTGTCACTAAAAATACTACAGAATCGTGTATCAAAATATTTGTTATACAATTCATAAGCATCGAGCACATTTAACCCCCTTTTGGTGTCATGTTTGAGGTAGCCCACGACATTGGAGGCGTCACAAGCTTTAATTTGAGATACGACTCGTTAAAGTCGAACCCCTCGAAATTTCTCCCCCATCCTCTTTTATCATGGGGGGATACTGGGGGTATAATTCGAAATAGTTTACGACCGTCATTACACGAGCTTTAATTGGACACCTAACTGATAATTGTAGTCCCCGCGTTCGAAAGATATAGCAGAACGACTTTCACATTTCCCGTTTTTAAGTGGGAAAGAAAACACGGACCTTCCCCGCGTCACAAGCTTTCATTCGACACATAGCTCGTTACTTTCAACACTCGCGTTCAAGAGATAAAGAGGAACAATCTTTTTCATATTTCTACCTTTTTTTTAGGGGGGAAGACAGCGCTGGTTTGTTAATTTTTCATAGCCTACGATATTTCCTGCGTCAGAAACTTTAATTCAGCGTATATTTGTTATTTTCCGCAGTCGCGTTCTGGAGATATAGCTTAAGAATAGTTTTCATATTTCCCCCTTTTCAGGGTGTAAAAAAGCACGAGGAGTCAATGCTTTATAGCCTTTGGCATTCCCGCGTCACAAGCTTTCATTTGGCACATAAATCTTTAAGTTTTTCCATCTCGTTCGAAAGATATGGTGGAACAACGTTTTGTCAAATCCATCAAACCGGCCAACCGACAAATGTCAAAGCCAAAAGCAATAGGAAGATAGATAATAAAAAATAATAAGACAAGCACTCCAAGGTTTAGTGGAACACCATTTCGTTAAAGTAAAAATGTCTATCTTTTTAGTAAAAAGTGAACATTTTGAAAAATGTATTTTTACAACTCACCGTAATAAAAGCTTAGACTAAATTTTAATTCAAATACAGAAAATGTTTTGATATGTGCAGTTTTACGTATTTTTTATACATAATATACTTGTAAAACTTCTAATTTTGCAATTACACTGGACTGCATGAAAATCCTTCCTCGAAAAAAAAATGGGTGCATTTTATAGATTTGAGAGTGATGAAACCGAATCTGGCATCCAAATGTTTATACCAGCCACTATTTTGGTGGGAAGGCATTTTTTTTTTTGAAAAAATGTCGCTAAAGCTGCATTTCTTACATTCACACCCGATTTTTTTTCCACAATTAATTGAAGCGGTTTCGGATGAGCATGAAGAAAGATTCCATGAAGAACATATCCGAAAAGTCAAAACGATATAGCGGCAAATGGAATGAGAGTATGTTGGCGGAATACTGTTGGGTCCTGCAGCGAGAGGTTCCACAGATAAAACATAAGCGACAGAAGACAACAAAATAATTTGTTGTGTAAATATTTACATGTATCAGGATTCATTAATGTCAGCTTTAACTTTTCATAACGTAAATAAATATTTGGTAAAATGTATTTTTCTTTTCTGAGAAAAATAGTGTTTTTTTTTTAATTAAACCCGCATCTCTAGAAAACTAGGTGATAGAACAAATCGCCTGTCAGATTCGGATTCAACGCCCTCAAAATCTTAAAAAACAAACAAAAGTTTGGAAGGGAGGGGGAAAAAGTTTTTTTTTTTTTTCAGACCAGTGTTTATTTAATGATCGTTGTAGGAATGAAAATAAAAGATTGTTCCTACAAGAAACCAGAAGCACTTGCATTTTGAATTTTAAATTTGCGAATAGGCCTGTATTATAATACGTATGTTATAACTATACAGTGGAGGCTCGTGACTAAACTTTTTGGTGAGCTACTTTGACTACAACAGGCAGAGCCCGAGTGCAGGGAAAAAAATGGGCGATGCCTGACATTGAATTCAACCGAATAGACATGAAAAAACATTTCGGAATACATATATTCGGTTGATTTTTTTTTTCAGCTATTTCAAAACATATTATTTAACAAAGAAATTCGGGGGAAAAACCTCTAAAATGTGTTCTTGTCCTTTCTACTTCAATTTAATTTTTTTGTCCCTCGGCTGAAATAATTACCTACATATGCACATTTTTCTTCTCCGTTTTAATGGTTATTTAAATGTCATTTTCGAAAATTTTGTCTAATAAATAGGTTTACTATTTTTTTTCACTCCGTTCCGATAATACGTAAATTTATATTTATTGTTTTAAACTGAATTACTCGTCTTAAATTATCAGTTGAAAAGTTTTCTGTTTTGGTTATATTTTATTTACAATATTAATTTATTATATATAGATGTATTACATATTACTTTTTTTTTACAAGGAATTGCAAAAAAGTGATATAGTAATAAAATTAATTGTAAAAACAAATACTGATACTGAATACTGATACAATAGTGATACAGGATCGAGCCAAAGATCTTTAAAAGCTGAAAATCCAAAAGGTATATAATGCATATAACCCCTTGAGATATGCATTGCTCGCGCGAGATGTGATGTTAAAATACATTATTAGCATTTTCTTCTAACCATATATTCAATATTTTTTTATATTTTCGTATCTAATATTCTTAAATATTTTATAAATAAGTATCCTTCCTTGACAAAATAAACAGTTGGCAATCCATTTCCAACACATTTTGTCATGAAAGTTTAGGCTTCTTGAGCCTGCCACAGTCAAATGAAGATATTCGCTAAGTAACAAGATCTTCGACTACTGTTTGGACTAATAGTATCAGCCAATCAAGTGTCAGGAGCCACTACAATATGGTGACCCGACTGCTGCACTTCAGTGCTGTGGTATTTCAGCGCATGCGCATTTGTGGCATCGCTACAATAGATAATGTTGAGTTCCGGACGGTGACAGTAGCGTTAAAATTCATATTGAAAATGCGACAGCGGCCGACGTATCCCTAATTTGCAAAGTGAATCTCTACGCAACACAGCAAACAATGATTACAAAGAAAATATAAAAACGATACTATGTTGATTTAGATATGACAAATAAAGAATACTAAATTTAAATTTCGTTTATTATTTTTTGTGACTATTTTTGGTGGGACTAATGAACGAGTCGCCCCTGTATTAGGGTGGGCGGAAAAAATTCAAAATTTTTTTTCAAGTCGTAATACCACGGAAAAGTTGCGAATTGGGGAGACTAAAAATGGGTTAAAAAAGAAATAAAATCGGTTTATATCTTCCGGTCGCACATGTGCTCTAAATTTTGCCGAAATTTGGAAAAATTCACATTTTTACGATAATTTTTAACATTTTTAAATTAGCCTCTTCCCGAATGTAATAGCTCCACTTCTTATGTATTAGAACCACAAAAAATAATGTTTAAATATTATTTAAATCCATCAACATCTTCCGGTCGCGCATTGCCTTCAAAATTAATGAAATTTTGAAAAAAATTTACAAATAAAGGTAGATCACAGTTCAAGGAAAAAAAACACTAACAACTTACATGTTCTTTATATTTGTTCTTTATTGAATACAAGTTTAAATGTTTAAAAACAAATTATTTTAGACCATTAGTAATATTTATAAACAGAATTTTTTATTGAAAAAACTAAGTTTTTGTATGAAGAGTCGTAAGTCCAAGAAACTCATGTTGAACAATTGAACATCTCCGTTTTCACTCATTCTTAGCTGAAGGTACTTTGAAATCTGATTTATGGGCGAAGTTAGGCATGATTGACCTTGACAGCAGAGTATTTCTGATAAAACCATCCCTAGACTCAGCTCCGCAAACTTTTCCTCAGACTTCTGTCACGAGTTTCACACATCGTTCAACTGCCTGTGTGTGAACTGGGAATGTCTTGAATGTTATATCCCAATTAGGGACTGAGTCACTTTGAATATGTGATTTAATCTCATCGTCACTGATATCTTTTAATAATGGGGGAGAAGATAAATCACAGTCCATCCAGTTAATTATTTCCGAGTAGTCTTGAGCCTTGAAATTGAGTTTTGGCGGCATGAATGTTCTGATAGTTGTTCTCTTTTGATCTAACTGTCTCGCCTTTAGAATTCGTTAAAAAATTTAATTTGTTTTTATTTACTTTTTTTTCACTTGTTTTAATACTAAACCACATTGGTAATGCCAATGTGGTAAGATTTGAAGATTGTATTGATTGGTACACAAGTTTTGGTCCCTCTGTAAAGTATTTACTTGCTTTAATACTAAACCACATTGGCAATGCCAATGTGGTTTAGTATTAAAGCAAGTAAAATTTTTTAAATTTACTTGCTTTAATATTAAAATATAAATATAAATTTACATAAATATATATTTATATATATAAATATATTTATATATATAAATTAAAATATAAATATAAATTTACTTGCTTTTATATTTTAAAATTTACTTGCTTTAATACTAAACCACATTGGCAATGCCAATGTGGTTTAGTATTAAAGCAAGTAAACACTTGCTTACTTTACAGAGGGACCAAAACTTGTGTACCAATCAATACAATCTTCAAATACCTGCCTGAAGATTTACGTAATATTGTCGACCCTGTGATCGAACGAAATGGCTTTTTCGCTCATCCAGAACCTTTAATGTTAGCCATGACACAAGATAATACAAAACACATAAGAGAGCTCGGACTTCGACGAATTCTAAAGGCGAGACAGTTAGATCAAAAGATAACAACTATAAGAACATTCATGCCGCCAAATTTCAAGGCTCAAGACTACTCGGAAATAATTAACTGGATGGACTGTGATTTATCTTCTCCCCCATTATTAAAAGATATCAGTGACGATGAGATTAAATCACATATTCAAAGTGACTCAGTCCCTAATTGGGATATAACATTCAAGACATTCACAGTTCACACACAGGCAGTTGAACAATGTGTGAAATTCGTGGCAGAAGCTTCAGGAAAAGTTTGCGGAGCTGAGTCTAGGGATGGGTTTATCAGAACGACTCTGCTGTCAAGGTCAACCATGCCTAACTTCGCCCATAAATCAGATTTCAAAGTACCTTCAGCTAAGAATGAGTGAAAACGGAGATGTTCAATTGTTCAACATGAGTTTCTTGGACTTACGACTCTTCATACAAAAACTTAGTTTTTTAAATAAAAAAATCTGTTTATAAATATTACTAATGGTCTAAAATAATTTGTTTTTAAACATTTAAACTTGTATTCAATAAAGAACAAATATAAAGAACATGTAAGTTGTTAGTGTTTTTTTTCCTTGAATCTACCTTTATTTGTAATTTTTTTTCAAAATTTCATTAACTTTGAAGGTAATAAGCGACCGGAAGATGTTGATAGATTTAAATAATATTTAAATATTATTTTCTGTGGTTCTAATACATAAGAATTTGCATTATTACATTCGGGAAGAAGCTAATTTAAAAATGTTAAAAATTATCGTAAAAATGTGAATTTTTTCCAAATTTCGGCAAACTTTAGAGCACATGATCGACCGGAAGATATAAACCGATTTTATTTCTTTTTTAACCCCTTTTTAATCTCCCCAATTCGCAACTTTTCCGCGGTATTACGACTTGAAAAAAAATTTTGAATTTTTTCGGCCCACCCTACCTTGTATATACGTATAATATATATAAAATATATATATATAAGTATAAAAATAAATAAAATACATATATATATATAATACAAATATATAACTATAATATATATATATACGTATAAAAATACATATATAATATATGTATAAATATAAATTTGATTCAGAGTCATTAAATGCAAATTCCCGTGGCTCAGGCGGTAGCGCGCCAGGCTCGTAATCTGCAGTTTCCAAGTTCGTGTCCGCCCTGGGTCAGCGTTGAGACTATCTCCGCAAAACTCCCGCCCTGCCCACGGTCAGTAGGGGGCACTGATCGTCTTGGAAATGCCGCCGTCCATCGGATGGGGGCGTTACGCCGTGATCCCGTGTCGGGGAGAGTCATACCCTGTGCACGTTAAAGAACACACTGGATGGCCTTAACGGATGGTTACCATCTGTCTCCCTCCTCCAACCTCCTCTGAGCCTTCAGAGGTAAAACAATCCAACCGAAATAAAAGATTTATGGGGAGAAACCATTTTGGTTCTTGATTCACAGGGAAAAGTCAGAAAATTTCATGGAAACGTTCATGGCGCACTAGACAAATTATGAGAAGCAAAGGAGTTTGTTTATTGCAAAAACAACATATTATAAGTGCATCAAGCATATTAACTAATAAAACATGGATGTCACGTATCAGGAAAGTTCTAAAAATTTAAATGGTTTGAAATGGGCAGTCAAAGCTTTAAGCAACAAATATACAAACAATTACACTAAACAACAAATTGAAACTTTTTTTTATAAGATTAGTCAAATAGGCTGTTTTAACTAATTTTGGGGTGATGAATTCAAATATGTTTGTGAAAAATCTGCAGCATGCACAGTTTTTTTTTAAATTACAATGAATACGCATATCTAAGAAATGAAAATAAATGTGACTATTTTATTAAATTGCAACTTAAAACTCGTCAATTAATTACATGATTAGTATGAAAAAAATTAGAAACATCATCGTCATAGACCACTGAATATAAAGTAATAAATGAAATAATATTCAAACGCAAAATAAGAAAACATTGGTAAGGATCTTTTATACTTGCAAGAGGTCATTTTGTCTTTTATCTGCTGAGGTATCTTCCTTCTACAAGAATCAGCAGTGGTCACTCATCATTGCTGGGTCCCACCTGCCTTGGTATCTCTCCTCCATGGTTCGGATATCCTGGCGAAATCTTTCCCCTTGCTCATCGCTGACAGCTCCTAAGTTCTTGGGAAAGAAGTCGAGATGCGAGTGCAAGAAATGGATCTTCAAAGTAATTCAGCAGCCAGGATTTTCATACTTTTTGAGAAACTCTTGAATGAGCTAATGGTAGTTTTCCTCTTTGTGATTCCCCAGAAAACCCTGGACCACAGACGTGAAGAATTTCCATGTAGCACTCTCCTTCATATTTAGTTTTTCTTCGAAGACAATATCATTCAGTAGCTTCCTGATCTGAGGACCAACAAAGATCCCTTCTTAGAGTTTGGCATCAATTTTTCTTCATCATCATTTTCCTTCAATCATTTTTCCTTCAAGTGCAAAAACCCTTTGCCAGTTTTGTCCATAGCCTTTACAAAGTTTTTCATAAGCCCCAGTTTGATGTGTTGTGGTGGGAGCAGAACATCAGAGGGGTCAACTAGAGGCTTATACCTCACATTACTCTTTCCAGGAATAAAAATATCTGTTCTGGGCTATTCTTTTGTACTGTTCCTTTATGGCCCTACTGTCTCACAAACACAGAAAAGAGTAAAATTTTGTGAAGCCTCCTTGAAGCCCGGAGCAAGAGAGATATGACTTTTATGTCACCACATATTGTCCACTTAAACTGGTCATATTTTATGGCAGTATCCTTCTTTGAGTTTGGTATCACTTAGATTTGGAAATTTTTCCTTTAAACGCAAAAACCCTTTACCAGCTTTGTCCATAGCATTTACAAAGTTTTTCATAAGCCCCAATTTGATATATTTATATCTGCAAAACTACCCGCCCTGCCCAAGGTCAATAGGGGACACCGATGGACTTGGAAAGGCCGCCGTCAGTCGAATCGGATGTTAAGCCGTGGCTCCGTGTGCGGGAGGGCTACACCCTGTGCGCATAAAGAACATGCTGGATGGCCTTGATGGGAAGTTATCATCTGTCTCCCAACAGCTGTTCTAGTGGGTCCACTCCCCAACCTTCTTTTTGCCTTCGGGATCCTTGTGGCCTGGCCATTTAGCCCATTGTGTGCAAAAAAGTGCCGCTCAGAGGTTAAACAACCCAACCCAGTTTGATGTGTAGTGGTGGAAGTAGAACAATAGAGGGTCAACTAGCGGCTTATACCTCACATTACTCTTTCTAGGAATAAAAACATCTCTTTTGGACCAGTCTTTTATTTTGTATTATTCCTTTCTGGCCCTACTGTCCCACAAACACAGAAAACAGCAAACGTTTTTGAAACCACCTTGAAGCCCGAGCAAGAGAGATATGACTTTTAGGTCACCACATATTGTTAACTTAAACTGGTCATATTTTATAGCAGTTGGTATTTTTTTCCATGCTTTCATAAGTTTCCTTCATTCCCACAGCATGCGTCACTGGAATGGAAGGTTTTTGGTTTCCTTTATGCAAAAGGACAGCTTTTAAGCTGAATTTTGACGAATCTATAAATAGACGCGCGATTCTTTAGGGTCGTGAGTTGTTCCAATTTCTTCCATCAGCCGTGAAATATCTGTGCAGGCATTTTTAAAGCCAGATCTGAAATCAGCACTTGATAAATAGTTAAAGGCAGCAACAATTGTTCATGTTATAAAAACTTGTAAACCAGTGTTATTTTACTCTAGAGCAGGGGTTCTCAACTCGGTAAGATTTTTTGGGGTACGCCGGAGAGCTCAAAAGTCGCTAGATTTAGTAACAAAGTTGCTAAGTTGACAACACTGCTCTGCAAAAATGTCATTTTTTGTGTTTATCGATATATGTCAATTATGAAAAATGTGTATATATATATATGTTTTATTTTATTCCCATTGTTATACTATAACTATAATTTAATCTATCTATACAAGGGGTAAGCCAGTTACATACTCAATTCCAGGGGGTACGTGAAGCATAAAAGGTTGAGAACCACTGCTCTAGAGAATAGAACTGAGTAACTAAGAACATTGATTATTATACGTCTTAACAAACTTACGAATTCAAGCCTTACTGTATTTAAAAGGACGAGATTTGGAAACGCCTTTGAACTGATAAAATAAAACAAATAGTTGCATTTGAAAAAGAATCTGTACTTACATTTGAGATGCAGACGCACATTGGACAATGTCGTTTCACTGTAAGTGATTTCTGGTAGACACAAATACTGCTCCTCGTCTTCCTCAGTGACGTTGCGAATTCTTAGGAAGCAGCACATGCCGACACGTGAGCCACTTATTTCGGTGTACGAGCTGAGTTTCTCTTCAACAGATGGAAAATAAGTTGACCGCTGCCTCCACTTCACCTGAAATTTAAGAGAAAAATTTACTCGACTGTTGAGCTTGATCTTTCATCTTTAATCTTGCGCAAAACTTCATAATGCAATATGTTACAAAAGGACTATGAAAGAAGAGAAGAGAGCATTTTAATTTATCTTTCACCTAAATTATTTGAAAATCGGGAAAATTAAAATCTTAGCGCTTAGGTAAGATATCTTGTTTTTCATATGAACATGAAAGCAGCTGTTTTTTAATATGTCCGCGAAATAAAAGATGGTCAGTCAGTAGCTTGCCAGGCTCGTAATTTGTTGTTCCTAAAAGTTCCAACTGTGCCAGAATTGCCCCCCCCTCCCCCCCGATAGGGGACCACCTTGGTGTGGTGGGGGGCTTCGGGCCCAGCAACCCGGTCGAAGGCTGTGCCTGCCGGATTGGGTCGCCGGTTGAACATAGCCAAGACCAACCGAGGTCGAGGATGCCGGCAACCCGGTTGGAGTGCCGGTTGGACGGTGACGGTGTCTGAGACCTCACCTATCAGGTGCTCTGGGTGAGCAGTTCGAGGGCTCTTCTGAAAAGATTTGTGCCCCAGTAGGTCGAGCCCTCTTAAAAGTCTGGGCCTCACTAAGAATCTCCACCCCGGATGCCGAGCGAACTTGGATCTATACAGGGTGAATCCGAAAAAGTGGGCAAAATTTTACGGGGTGGTAGAAAGCAGCTATACGAGCAATATTCGTCATAGAATGTATGGTCGGAACGCAAGCGGTGAGAAGTTAAAAGGTAGTTTTCCACTGTCACATTTAAAGAATGAACACAAGAAGGAGAGGAGATACTCTAACCTCCTGTGCCTCACTTGCATTCCCGTCCGCCGCACCGTACACAAAGTGCATATCCGCCATTTCGTGGTTAGTATAACCAGCCATCCTCTCGGCAATCCACGGTAGAAATACCGTTGGGTGCGAGGACCGACCCTTTTATACCATTTCCAACGCCACCTAGCGGCTCGCCGTTTGCGTTCCGCCCATACTTTCTATGACGAATATTGCTCGTATAGCTGCGTTCTACCACCCCGTAAAGTTTTGCCCACTTTTTCAGATTCACCCTGTATATCCTTGTTCATGGCTAACCGGGGAACAGATTAAAGTTAGGTTTCTTCCGGTGGTTAGCTTTCCTTTTATAGGACTGCTGCCATGTGAGACCGGGGTTGAGGTGCGTCTATATGGCGCTTTTTTGCCCCCGGCTCTAGATTAGCACGGCTTTTCATAATTGGTAGTGTCGTAAGGCGGAATCGGGAATTGCCGTGGTTGCTTAAGATCGCAACAAAAGAGAGCTGTGCCATAATTGCCAAATGCCAAATGGGAAGTTATAACCCGTGAATCTTGTGCAGGAGAGCCGTAACCTGTCCACTTTAAAGGACACCCTTGACGGGAAGTTTCCCTCTGTCTCCTAGCAGCTCCCTTTCTCCCGTGGGGAGGTCAGTGGCTCCCTTTCCCCCAAATATTTCTGAGCCATTGGGGTCCTTGTGATCTTGCCGTTTAGTCCATTGTGTGAAAAAAAAAGTGTCACTCAAAAGTAAAACAACCCAATTCATATGTTTATATTGAACCTAGTTCTCCTTGCTATCAGAGAGACTGGGTTTGTTTCAGTCAGTATGTGATATTTTGTAATCTGATATTCTTAGAATATCAGATTACAAATATGTAATTGTATTATATGTTAATATGTGTTTGGGTCGAAATTTTCTCTTTTACTCACTGTCCTACTTCGTGTGAAAAAGTGGACGCTGATGGGCTTGGAAAGGCCTTCGTATGTCGGATGGGAGGTTAAGCCTTAACGCTGCGTACAGGAGAACCTGGTGC
The DNA here is from genome assembly GCA_038380435.1 of Ryuthela nishihirai. Classification (NCBI taxonomy): domain Eukaryota; kingdom Metazoa; phylum Arthropoda; class Arachnida; order Araneae; family Heptathelidae; genus Ryuthela; species Ryuthela nishihirai. Next base: position 65,553,738 of record JAWZYU010000011.1, on the reverse strand, counting down.
ATGCTAAAGAAAACTCTGGACGACTCGGCGGGGAGATTTTCATCTGCCTCTTAATAGCTGTTCAGTGGATCCCCTTCTTCAGTCTTCTCTAAGCCCTTGAAACCTGACCTTTTAGGTCATTGCATTTTTTTAAACTGTTTTTTTTTTCAGCCAAACCAAATGTTTTCTCATTTGCCTGAGTCCCACTGCTATGTTTGTTCTTCTTGGATGATTGATAGCTGCATCCCTGATTCGATATAATATTTTTCCATATTTGAAAATTCCAAATATAACCGTCATATGCTATTTCAATATTCTGATGATTTATTTATTTGCTTGTTTATTTTGTGTCATTGAGGATTTTTGATAGATTTTACGGAAAAACTGAAGAATAAAAATTTACGAGCTTACTAGATAGACGTTTAAATTGAAATATTTTCTGAAAAGAAGGTCAAAAGGATTACTTTTAAATTAAAATGTCGATTTAGAATCCTTTTTTAGATAAAGTTTTGCCTTTCGCTTGAAGCGTTTTTGTGGAGGAATTCTGATTTCTGATTTTATGAGATCGTGAAATACATAAGAAAATCATAATAAGTTAAAAATAGTAGAAATTAAACTTTGAGCAATGTTTTTATAATGGCAAATCCACTGCATAAATTATTCATTTAGAAGGGCCTGATTTATACTTCTGGCGCCCCTAGGCAAAATAAATGGTAGTTTTGTTTTATTTCTTTTCAAAAATGCTACTTTTTTTTTTACTCTCATAATTCTGAAGAACGGAAATAATGTATTGAAATGGGTGTGGGAAAGTGAATGATAAGTAATAGAGTTTTAAGTAATAGTAAAATTAATCTAATTAATTAATATTACACATAGCATATAACTTGTAGTATTCAGCAGGCAGTAGCATTTACCAATCAAATGATTCATTTGAAATTTAAACAATTTTCCTCCTCATAATCCTAATAGGAAATGCGGGCTTACACACACAGTCGTATCAGAATAATATGACCACCTACCATAGTAATGTATGGTAGGTGGTCATATTATTCTGATACGACTGTGTATAGTAGTAGTATTGTGTTCAAGTACACGTGTCCATGTATGTACGTTTCCAAGTACACATATGAGTACAACATACATGTATTTGCACATAGGATTTATATACGCATCAGCATAGTATTAGTGTGAGATACGGTATCGTACAATCCGGAACGCTTATATCGTGACTTGTATACAAAGCATATTACGCAGAAGGTTTAATAGATAAAGTCTGATAGATTGATAAAAATATTAATCAGATAGAAAAAATTTTAGACAATTTAAGAAAAATCTTCTCTTCACTCATTTAAAACAATGCAACATTAACGATTGCTTACTGAAACCGAAAGGCCACCAGCTGTACAGTTGATAACAAGAGAATCTCGCAGATTGAAATCAGAATTTTCGCTTGCAGATGTCCATCCTGTAAATAAGTCAATTAGTTTAGATTCTTATTAAAAATTATTATTAATTTTAATATTAATTTAACTTACTACTACTTATTAATTTTAACTTAATGCAATGTTCGTTCATTAATTAACATTTGAAACAAAAGACTCTATTAAAGTTATATTAAGTCTGAAAATTATTATTTACTACATTTGTTGATAATTTGTCGCCATTTTGTTTATCACATCAGAAATGAAGAGACTAATTAGAGGATTTAATGTTCTAATATATCTAATATATAAAGACAATTGTGAGCAAATGCATGGCTGACAAAGTGACAAGAGATTATGCTATTCTATGATGCAGCAGAGCTCTGAAAATTTGCATCTAGGATAATCGGGTCTTAGATCTCGGAACATTTGCACTTATGAGTAATCCGGATCGCGAAAAATTTGACCTAGGAATAATCCGGGTCTTAGATGTCGGAAATTTGAACCTAGGAGTAATCTGAGTCTTATATGTCGGAAATTTTGAACCTAGGAGTAATCTGAGTCTTATATGTCGGAAATTTTGAACCTAGGAGTAATCTGAGTCTTATATGTCGGAAATTTTGAACCTAGGAGTAATCCGAGTCTTAGATCTCGGAAAGCGTGCACCAAGAGAAATCAGGGTCATAGATCTGGGAAAAAATTCAAAATTCCTTCTAGGTAAAATAAAAGTCATATTGCGGTAAAACCTAGATGATGAGTGCTAGAAACGTGGATATTGATATTAGGCGGAGGGTTGTACACGAACCAAGGTCCCTTTGATCAGTTACTAAACTCGCTAACCACTCTGCCACGGGAGAGCTCATGGCTTGTTTATCAAGTAGAATCCACCTATGTCGAATTATTTTCATTCCTTCATTATTTTGATAGCGGATAATACTGTATTCCGGGACAGAAAATTGTCGATAATATGTAATAAAACAAAAAAAAAGTTTTCCGGGAACAAATTTTTCTGAGCTACATAGGTCAAGTTTTATTATAGTTTCTTTGAATTCTTTTCCATATCATAGCCTATTATTAGTATTTCTAAGTTTCTTACTAGAGGTAAATTCTGGATGAATATTCGAGCCCCCCGAACTACAACAAAGTGCTAAGATAAATTTAAACCACGTATTATGTCAATGGGAGGCTATCTTCGGAACCCTATTACTTCTAAAAACAGATTTTTATGGTACGGTGTGACTGATAATAAATTAAATATCTCAATCAATTCTATCGAAATCTTTAATTTCAACAATATTCCCTTGGTTACGGAAGTTTGGATATTTAAATTTACTTCGAAAGGTAATTAAAACTTAAGTATTTTCGAACATCAAAAAATATTTTTTTAAAGCTTGTGAGAATAATTACTCGTTACTTTTTTCTTTGTTTCATAACAGTGTCATTGTTGCTATTAAATATCACAACTTCCTTAATACTTTACATACCTAGCTGTTATTGCTTAAAACTTCGAGATGTACACTCAGTGCTCACTAATTATGACCACCTTCCTCCATGATATATAAGTGGAAACTAACTTCGAAACTCTATAACTTCTGAACAATGCGTTTTATGATAAATACAACGGAAGATAAATTAAAGATCTTAATCAAATCTGATTTTCAATAATGTTCCCTTTGTATTTAAAAAGTTAGGTACTTTAAGCCTTTAACAGCAACAATGCAAGTGTTAGAAAAATTGAAAAAATATTTACATTAACTTTTCAAACATACATCTGTTGTATTAAATGGTGTAAAATAATATTTCTTATTCGAATTATAATTAACTTCTGGGTGAAATTCTTTGCTTGTTGAGGCATTGTTGTCGTTAAATATTCAGATTTCCATGCCTCTTGAAATACCAAAGGAATATAGTTGAAAATCGAGATTTAGATAGATTTAATTGCGATCTTTATCTTCAGTTCCATTCTGTCACAAAAACTCTTTTTTTTAGAAGTTATAGAGCTTTGAAGTTAGCTTACACTGACATAACATGGAGGGAAGTGGTCATAATTTAGTGAGCACTCATTGTAGATAGATTTAATTGAGAATTTTATCATCAGTGACATTTTAGCAGATAAATCGTATTTTAGAAGTTATAGAGATTTGCAGTCAGCTTTTTCTCCATATAACATGGGATCAGGACCAGATTAACATAATGGCTAAACCGGCCATTTCCTGAGGCTCCACCCTCAAGGAGGGTCTAACTTTTCAGGAGGGAAATATTAGAATATTTGAGAAAGATTCCAATAAAAGAGAGAAAAAGCAGAAAATATGAAGTAATTACAAATTTGAAGGTAATGAAAGCTTAGATCCCCTCCACGCATGAATCTCTCTTATCTCTATATATAATACAAAAATTCGTTTAAATATAATATATAATACAAAAATTCGTTTAAAAATTCGTCGACCTTAGATAAGACTAGAAGTGCCCCGTGATTAACTGCCATTGGTTGATTGAGACACATGGTTTATGGGTGCCGTGTTTTGTCGTACCATGAGATTAAAGCTTATGAGTTAGTGTGTATACCTTAGTTAAAGCTTCTCAGTCGTTATAGTTTTATACATTTATATCACTTTTTTCTCTAAAAAAACTTCCATATTTTCTCAATGCCTCAATGCGCTGCATTTGGTTGTAAAAATTCCACTTGTAGAAATAAATTACTTAAGATGTTTCCAAGAAACTCCGTCAGAAGATAACAACGGGCTGCAAAAGTGAAACGAGATAACTGAAAACTAACAAATTTTTTTTTCAGTTCCTTTGCAGAACGAGCTTAATGTTTCACTTTGTCATCTGCCTATATTTCAATGCTTGCTCGTCTAGCTGTCCGTTTGCCCACCTACAGAAAATTATAATCTATTTTATTTTAAAGAAAAATTATAAATTCTTTTTGGATGGGATATGTGCCGATGAAATATTACGATCCCCAATTTTGAAATACCCCAATAGCTTTAATAGCGAATTCTAGCGGAAGAAAGAAATAGAAATGCTAAAATTTCAAATGCTGCAAACGATATATTTACAGTGGAAATCTGAAATTTTTTAGTAAAGTGTTATGGGCAGAAGGTTTACAATGACAACAAGATTTTGCCCTCTTTCCACATAGTCGGTGGGAAAACGGAACTTTTTTTATTTTAAAAGATAAACGAAAAAAATCATTTTTTGTTTTACAGGTACTAACAAAATATTAAATCCCCATCAGTTCAAATTTCCACTGTTAGAGAATCTAAAGTCGGTAAATAAAAACTCGAAATGCGGTCTCTAGTGATGGAAAAAGCTGAATATATGCCAAATCTTTATACGAATATTGCAAATTATCTATTAATATTTTGTATAATATAGATGACTGAGTGATATGATTGATATAGAATATCAATTTTGGTGATAGAGCGCAATGATCAAGTGGTTTACACTAATAGTAACTATTTGTCCCGTTATATCAAAATGAAACTTTTCTGCTTTAAGAGATAAATGAAAAACATTTTTTGTGTTATACAAGTGCTAATAAAATATTAATAGTTTATTTTTCCATTCATTTAATAGTTGAATTTCCAGTGTTATGCGGTACTGAATATGTAAAATAACTAGAATAATACTTATTACCTCGTTTTCAAAGAGAATGAAGTTCTTCCTTTGCTACTTTTTCACTCCTTAAAAGTTTTAATTCGAGCTAATGGAAAACGGGAGAAAATGCACTTAGTAGTATTTTACTAGCAATTTCTTATGTTGTAAAGTAGCAATGAAAGAATGTAAATTATATTGCTGCTTTACAACATAAGAAATTGCTACTTAACAAAATAAAAGTATTTGTCTTTTAGTTCTTAAATTTAAAATGGTACTTTTCTCACAATCCTCTGAAAAAAGGGGCAGATCATTGCTGTTAGTGGAATATCTCTTGACACTCTACCGCCGAAATTTCTACCATAAACAGATCACTTGAAACATTTGCTAAGAATTTAGTCGTTTGCATATTTAGTAATCTCTAACTATATAAATTAAAACTACCTTTAAAAATGCCAATTATAATATTTCATTAGTATCAACTAAAAAAAGAGATTTCTAATTATTTCTTAAAACAGAACAGTTCCTTTTCCTACCTACCTTGGACGTAAAGGTCAACTTAGAGTTATAAGGAAATCTTCAAGACCGTCGCATTCCACCACCCAAATATCTAGCATAATTACATCGTTTGCAATATTTGTTTATATTTTGAAATTTTTAATATTTTCCATCGTTAGAGGGCGCAGTTATACCTTTTGGGGTTTTCGGAAAGTGCAAATCGTAATGTTCCATCAATACCTATCCAGCACAAAACTAATATTTTAATTATCGGTAAAAATAATGTTCGTTTTCCAGACGGACAAACAGACGACAAAGCCAAATTATTATTTCTTTTTTTAAAAAAAAAAAAGCCATAAAATTTACTTTTCGTTTTTAGCCGTTTCCTAAAGTGCTTCCAATCGCGAGCACTGAAAAATGTATCAAATATTACCCTACCCTTTTGGAGAAACCATAAGTATTCGTGCAATACCATTCAGCTTTTCATGCCAAACAATCCGATTGACAGCAAAACATGGCGTCCAATTTTGAGATGACCAACCTCTACCTATATACTCTAACCTCTACTTCTAGATAACGAATAAATAATGAAAAAAAAAAATAGTTTCGAAACATTTGCAACTAATTAATATTTTAACCATATAAAAATACTGACTAGGTTTTCGTAATTCTTGACTGAAATTCTAGATGCAATTTTTTTTTCAAATTTAATATAAATATTAATAAAAAACGGCGTTTAGTAAAGCGCGCAAAACCTTTTCTCCCTCTCAAAACGAAAACAAAAGCAATTTTTTTAATATTTGTTATTGTTGCGGGAAATTGCTCATCTACCAAATTTGTCCCTGTCTATTAGATAACTTAGCACTGAACGAGAGAGGTGGTAGCGGATCATTTTTAGATTTGTCCGGGTCCAAATTGTTTTTAATACTACCCTGCATGGGGTTGTAAGTAAATCTTGCAACTGCAGTCCGAGCCAAGTAGAAAAAAAACGAAAATGCCACTATACAGAAATGAAAAATAAATAATTGTTTTGTTCTCAGTGTTACAGGTCCTTACAAACATTAAAATAATTACGAATATTTGAAAATAAAATTAAAATCCTCGTTTTGTTTGGATTGTGAAATAGCATAACTAATTATCAGAAAAAACTTAAAAGATACTTGAATAAAATCATTGCTAATTGTCAGAATGCGTTTTGGATGAAAGCAAAAAAAAAATCAATGAAGAAACATGATGAAAAAACGAATGGTACTATTAATTTAAATTACTAAATGCTGAGTGAAATGATCGTAAAATAATTTCAGCGTGATAAAAAAAATAGGAAGAGTTTTGCATTCATCCTGTTGTTTATATGGTTAGTTAACAATTTTTTTATGGATACTCTAAACATAAATAATTAAACCACTGAATAATTCATGGTTGGGTTGGGCTGCTTTACCTCTGACAGAAACGTTTTTAACACAATGTGTCTATATCACAAGGATTTCGAGGAATCGGGTTGTTTTATATCTGAGTGACACTTTTTGGCACACAATGGGCTAAATGGCCAGGTCACAAGGACCCCGAAGGCTCAGGGAAGGGGACCCACTGGACAGTTGTTGGGAGACAGATGGTAGCTTCCCGTCATAACCATCCAGCGTGTTCTTTAACGTGCACAGGATATAGATCTACCTGCACACGAGACAGACGGCGGCCTTTCCAAGCCCATCGGTGTCTCCTACTGACCGAGAGTAGGACGAGGAGTTTTGTAATCTCAACGCTGTTCCAGTTGGGACTCCAATCTGGGAACGGCCGATTATGAATCTGGCGCGCTACAGATTGACCCATCCCCTCCCCAGCTCAGATCTAGTTAGAAGAAAGTAACCACTGGCCAGTTATTACAGAAAAAATGGTTAAGGATATCCAGCATATTCTTTAATGTTCACAGTTCCCTAACGTTAAAGGGTTAGCTTTCTTGCTAACGGGGCATGCCGTAACGTCCCATATGGATGACGGCGGTTCTTTAAACCCATCTCTGTCCCTTTTCTCATAGAGGGCAGGGTGGTAATTAGCGCAGACTCGAACCTGGAAACATCAGATTACGAGGCTGGTGCGTTACCAACTAAACAAACAACCGTTGGCTTCGAAGTGTAGAATAATGGGTCTTTTATAGAGATATTAGATATAAAAATTTAACTTCATCTTTAGTATAAAACAGTTTGTGAAATTTTAATGAAAAATGCCTATTTCATTCCGCGCTCACTAATCGATAGGGTGGAATGCATTTTCCGTCCGATTGCTTTCAGGCATCGAAAAAAGAGCAAGAGAACTCTTTTGATGTTGCAGAAAGAAATGAGTGCCCGATATTCGTGGCCAGAGACAAAGGTTATTGCCACACTCTTGTTGTTTCAGCCCACATTACCTCGGCCTTTCTTCTGCCTCAGCAAGAATCGCTCCCGTTTCGATCATAAAACCTTGCGCATAGAGTTCAGGAATGAGGTCAGTTCGCTTGTTGTCACGCTCATCGCTGCGTTATCGTGACGAATGATAACTGTTATGGTGAAGAAAGGAAAGACCGACAAGAGCAAAGGATGGCAACTGTTGAAGCTTCTGGAGGCTTCACTTGCTTCCATTAGAGGCAGAAGTTTCAACTGCATATGTTTTTGCAGGATTCATTCGCGAAATTTTATTCCTAGGCAGTTTTTGTCTGATAAATTAAATTCAGTGAAAAGAGCGAAATGTGTTCCCTTTTCTACTAAAATTTTCAGTGTGAGATGTTCTTTCATATGAGCTAAGCCATTAAGGGAATGATCCAACGTTCCAAGATTTAGAGCTTTTCAGGAATCTTCATAAAAGTTTATGCGAAAACACAAAAATACGAGTGATTAGAAAGGCAGCAGATTTCTAAATATATATATATACATGCCGTCCCATGGCCGAGTGGTTAGCGCGCTTGGCTACTGATCTAAGGGACCTGGGTTCGAGCCCCGGGTAAGGCATGGCTGTGTGTGTCGTTTCTCTGCTGAGGTCCTGCCATCCTCTCAGACCTTCTACTATAGCATATAAACTGACAGGCTCCTGTCAGACCTCTGTGGCAAGCAGCTGCTTGAGGGGGTATTTATTTTTTTATTTATATATACACGAGTTTAATATTATCGAGAAGTAATTTTGAAATGCCTCCATAAATTGGTTGAAAATAGTTAAGAATAATTTGAAATTGGTTTACAAGTGATAAAATTATCTTTCTCATAAAATATTAGCTAAATACGAATATTTTGCTGTGTAGGGTTGTTCACAATAATGATTGGCAAAATCAATATAAGTATTCCAGAATAAAGAACCATTGAGTTGGAAACTTTGGAAGAAAAGTGTATAAAAACTTCCACTGTCCATACTTCTCTATGTTCTTTCAATCAAATTTTTGCTTCTTCATAATAAAAGTTATATTTAATCTGCAATCATTTCTAACGTGGGTGTTCATAAAATGTGTCGCGAAATCGCAATTGAAACTTAACGAACAATCGTCTTTGATATTTTAATTGTTGTTTTGTCTCAATGCACATTATAAAATCCTGTAATTTTCTCTGTTCTTTATGTATTTAGAGAAAAGTATGATTAATCTTAAATCTATCTATTTACACCAGAGATTTCTCGATATTACACTCTTTAATTTTTTTACGCTGTTAGCGAAGTACTGATTTGAAGGGGGGAAGCAATATTTAGAGTTGAAAGCCAAATATTTACACTTATTCAGCTACTAATCTAGATAAATCATTACGATTAAACCCAGTTACGATAGTGCACTTAAGATGGAATGATATCAAGACATTGGACGGTTTTTCCTTCACAATTGCTTGCTATTCAACTGCTGCAACAAACACAATGCTGTGCTTGCACTTAGTCCCAGATCTAGGATACATATTAAAGATTGGGGGGGGGGCAAGTGGCGCAATTAGGTCAGAAAAAAGTAAAAATACAAGATAAGAGACATTATTTCGATTACAGTATAATATTTTCCTGTCCGCTTTAGAAGTCTTTAAAAATTTATTCGAAAAATGCTTGAATTATGCACAAGTTCTATAACTTTTGGCCTCCATTGCACTTACTAACGTTTTCAAAAAGAGGGATCCCCCTCCCACTAGTTCCAGCCCTGCTTGCCCCCAAAGGCAAAGCTTATTTGCCTTTTGTTGTTGCTGAAAAGAATGAAAGTAATGAGAACTTGTTTGAAGCAGAAGTGTAAGCAATAGAAGAATGTATATTCAAAAGTTAAAATCGGAGAGTTTGTCTCTTAACTTGTTGTTATACGTGGTGGCAGAAAGCGAAGAAACGGAATAAATATAAATCAGAAAACTCTTCAAACGGGGAACAGGAATATATGGCTGCTCGTTTAATATAAACCTCCGACCGTCAGATATTTCGGTTCTGTAACGTCTTCCAATTCTGGATGAATAACATAGTTTCACATAATGAGACAATGGAGACAGATGATTCACAATTTTTTCACAATTGAGAATGATTTTTCACACACAGAATGATTCACATTTGATTCACAACATTGGAGACAGATGATCTTTTAACTATAATCGATGATTCCAGTTAATTGCCATTCGGACTGAGAACCTTAGTTGTTACAGACAGATAAGCATTTAGTTAGAGAGAGAAAGACTATAAAATGTTTAAATCCGGTCTTTTTTTGCTTTAGTTGAATAATCTTTATTTTTTTGCTTTTATAAATATTTGGATGAAAGTATTCTAACTAGATTGCACAAACGCTAAAGTAATAACTGCTTTAGGAATTAGGGATTGAATCAGGGCATTGCTACCATAGATCCAATGGTACAGCTGAACCAAGACCCGGAGCTCGATAGGACCCAGTTTAACACCTTTTTTTCTTGTTTACATTTTAGAATCGTGCTATTAAACTTGACACTTCAGTAGTTATAAGAAATTTTGCTGAACATAAAGCTCAAAAGATGAATTCTGTGAAATAGAATGAGAATGTTTATAATTATACAATGTGATAGATCCGATGGTAAATGTTCAGTAACTATGACAGTTGAATTGTTTTACCTTTGAGCGGCCCTCTTTTGCATACAATGGTCTAAATGGCCAGATTACAAAGACCCCAAGGGCTCAGAAAAAGTTGGGGGAGGGGACCCACTGCATAGCTGTTGGATCTAGAGCTGTTGGAAGACAGATGGTAGCCTCCCGTCCTGGGGGTTCTTTAACGTGCATGCTCTGCCGCGCATGGGACAACGATTTAGCGTCCCATCCGATAGACGGCAGTCTTTCCAAGGCCATCGGTGTCCCCTACTGACCGGGACAGCAGAGTGGGGGTTTTGCCCTGATAAATCTCAATGCTGGCCCAGGTGGTGAATCGAACCTGCCTGTTGCCATTACCAGCACAACTGTTGTTGTTGTCGAACTAAGGTCAGCATCATCGAACCTAGGAACAGCAGATTACGAGCCTGGCACGCTACCTACTGAGCCACCCCGCCCCAACTGTGACAGTACTATGTGCAGCGAAACCATCATACCTCAGAGACCCGAACTCTCTGAGACTTTGGGTTTCTTATAACCTGGCAATTTAGCCCATCGTGAAAACAAAGGCCTCTCAGAAGCAAAGTAACCCAACCCATGCATTTTCCGAGTGCACCGAGTGCTGTGAAATCATTTTATTATTTGCGCGTAATTTCTCGCGATATATCGCACGTAATGACTGTTTGCAGCATATATATATATACTAAAATCAATTTAATAACAGTCTCCTTCAGGTCAATATGATACGATAACTTTGTGAAGGACATTAAATAATTAACACCACACTGCTGTCTTTTCTGTAATTACGTTATAGCACATAAGGGACTGAAACTTTGTTCACTGAACTCATTCTTACACAATCTTCTTGAAACCGCTGCTCTGATGAGCTTGCTTAAGTTTCCTCATCACAGATTCATAAAACCCAACAGAATAAACAGAATTTCTCCACACATCAAAGGAAACGCAGTTATAGCTCTTCAAAATATCCAAGGGAATCGGTAACCATTGATTATGTTTTATATTTCATGGATATTTTTAGGTATAATAGTCTGAACTGCAGTTTCTGCTTCTTCGTTTCACACCTAAATTACCTGACAGTTTCCATATAAATGTTTAAAACGGATGCTCGGGTTCCTTTTGATTAACGCAAAGTACGTTCGCCAGTATTTATTTAGGACCCTGAGAAGGAAACTGACATTGAAATCTGCTCCCAGCGCTTTTCGTTAAAAGATGAGTGGTAATCAAGGATTATTATGGGATCCTCAGAACATATTAATAACTAATAAAGTATCCTATGTCTTCCAGTTAAACTTTCTAATGCGATTTCTGAGCTATAAAGCTCAAAGTAAACGGTTGGAACTTTCGTCTTGACCAGAATCGACTGAGCCATCTCTTAGGTGATGTTTAATTATTCAGCTGCGCCAGAAAGAGGCTGATGAAGAGGAAACGTGGATAAAACAGATGCACTAGATTTAATCACTTGGCTTTATCGAAGATGCTTGGTGCAGGATGTCACAATTTACTTCGAAGTGTGCTTCTAAATAATTGAATTTAATACGTAAGAACGTCTGTCTATAAATAATTTTAAGGATTCTGAAATTTCTAAGTAAATACTTAGAGGTAATGATGGAATTAAGTGAAATTACGAAAATAGAAAAGTATTAGAAATATCTTTACTACCTTCCTTTGAAAATAATGGTGGGTTTTTGGACTATCACACATCCTGAGGGAATGAGATTTTTATTACAGACACCATAGTTAACCTTATCTTTAGGAGCTAGATTGGAATGAGTTTCGAATCTCATTACATTTCTGTGGTTATTGCTTTTTCATATATCCCTTCAAAGCTTTCGCCGCATTCCAAAGGACTCTGCATCAGTTTGAAGCAGTGTTGGGAAACGTTATAATAATGATGAAACGTAAATAATGAAATAATTCACGAGTAGCGTAAATAATAAACGTTAACGCAATTTCAAAATATTATAATAACTAGCAGATTTACACGGCGTTCCTCAGGTCTGAAACTCTAAAGAATATAGTAGATGGCGTCCCTATACCGGACGCTTTCATTTGGCATAAAACTCATTACCATCGACTCATTACTAGATCCCGCCCCCCTCTCAGTATAATTTTTCGCCTCCGCTTTAGGAGAAGTGCGAATCTCTCTAAAGTTATAGCAGATGGCACTTCCCATATGATTTCTAATAACTGCTAATGCTAAGTGTACGAGAGACACCGATTTTTAACATCTAATGAAGTCTGTGGGGATTTCGAGAAACTCAAATCAATCTATCTCACTTTTGGTTGACCCTTGTGTGTTCGCACATAGTCTATACTCTTTCCCTGGGTGAAAGGAAATTTCATGCAAAGTTTGGTTCCTCCACCTTTACTGGGGGCTAAGAGCATAAGGGGAAATCACACACACACACAAAAAAATAACAACAAAGAAACGAAAAAACAAACACAGAAGCAAACACACAAGTAAACTTTCTTCTTTATATATTACATAAATATAATGAGAAAAAGAAATATGTCGATATTGTAACAACTATTTTGTCTCTACCGCTTAAGTTCTATATAGAGCAGTGGTCCTTAACTTTTTATTCTTCATGTACCACCTGGAAATGCGTAGGTAATTGGCATATCCCTTGTATAGATAGATAAAACTTTAGTTATAGTATAACAATGGGAATAAAATAAAACACTGACTTTGTTACTAGATCTAGCGACTTTTGAGCTACCCCACGTTGAGAACCCCTAATATAGAGAGTTGACTGAACTGATATTATCACTTAGTGATAATTTTGTCCACATTTAAATTCTCTAGGGTCCTTTCATTATCTATTGCATTGACATCCTGACATTAAGTATTGTGAGAGCACATTCATTCCTGATTTGTAACTCTGACAGATGGGTATTGATTTTAATTACAAAATCTCTTTTATTCTTCGGGTGAGGAAAGATGGGCAGTCGGTAGCTTATCAGGCTTGTAATCTGCAGTTCTCAGGTTCGAGTCTCGCCTGGGCCAGTGTTGACATTTATTTCCGTACCTCCTAACCTTGATCAGTAGGGGACGCCAATGGAAAGGCCGCCTTACATCGGCTGGCACGTTAAGCCGTGGCCCCGTATACGTGAGAGCCATAACCTGACACGTTAAAGAACATGCTGGATGGCCTTGACGGGAGGGTTACCATCCGTCTCCCAACAACTGTCCAGTGGGTCCCCAACCTTCTCTGAGCCCTTGGGGGTACTTATGACCTGGTCATTTAGCTTATTGTGCAAAAAAGGTAAAAAAAAACAATAACCTTTTATTCCTTTTACAATTAATTATTATTTTATACAACAAAAATGAAATTAACAGTTTTTAATTTACAGTAATATAAAAAGAAGAAAATTTGTTTGCTTTTGAGTCTGTCCGCTTATGCACTCGACTGCCAGAAAATGTAAAGACACTAAACTTTGTATGAGTGCTCCCCACTCCTAGGAAGAGTATAGGCTATGTACGAACACCCTGTGGTGAAATAAATCTTTGGTGGCCGGGTTTGAATTGCTCGAAATCACCATAGACTTAATTTTAGCGGCTGTATCTTTCATAGACTTATCATTAGCATTTATTCAAAATCACGTGGGGAGTGCCACCTACAAAAACTTTGGGGAGTTGGACAGTTGTGAAAATTCTTTAGACTTATTGTACAGTTCTGAGACCTTGGGGTCATAAGGACCCCAAGGGTTCAGAGAAGGTTGGGAACCCATTGAACAGTTGTTGGAAGACGGATGGTAGCCTCCCGTCAGGCCTTCCCTTAAAGAGGGAGATAAAATTTCTACCTAGAGAGATAGAGGGAAATTGGAGAGCGAAACGACCATAATGAATTTTATGCCAAATTAAAATTTCTATCGTATGGAGTAACATCTACTATATACTTTAGAAAGTTTGAGGCCTCCCCTAAAAGAGGGTGATGAAATTTTTACCGAGGGGGGGAGCCGAGGGGAGAGAGCTTTTACCTAGGGGGGGATTAGCAAACGAACCTAATTAGTTTTATGCCAGGTGAAACTTTCGACGTATGGGAATGCCATCTACTATACGTTTTAACGAGTTTCAGACCCGAGCAACGCCGGGTAAATCTACTAGTGAAGAATATAACGAAATTTTACAGTTTTGAATAACTATTTTGCAACAGCATCTTAATTAACTTCATAACAGAAGTCAGCAGATTGTTATTAATCGAGTCTGAAAGTAAAAGTTAGTCTTCGCGACGAGTATATTTTTGTATAGCGACACTAGCACGATTCAATGGCTTAGTGTTTCAGAAGGTATCTAGCTTGGTCACTTGGGAGACACTAGAAAGACAAATACGAGCAACGAGCAGAAAAATTGAAACATCCTCATCTTATGTCAATGGTGAATCAAATTCTAGGCTCCGTAATTGGTTAAATAAAGTTTTATGGAAATATATGACTGAAGATAAATATAAGATGTCAGCCAAATGAACTGTCTAAATTTCGATTTTGAACAATATTCATTCAGTACATAAAGAATTATAGAAATTTGAATATTGAACAAAAAAGGTGTCAATCTTAAGAATTACCTCGAAAGTTAATAAAAACTTTATAAAAACGCATTTTTTAGCCATTTTATAAAATATGTGTGTTTTAGAATTTTGTGCAAATAGTTCTTTCAATAATTTGAGCTTCCATAGTTCGTTAAATACCTAATAAATATTGTAAAAAATCGATATTTAGATAAATTTCAATCAGATTTAAATTTACCTTTGTCTTATTTTCTTATTAAAATGTTATTATACAATTTACGGATCTCCGAATTTGAATACCCATTGAGTAAAAATGGGAATGTTTTGCATTTTTCTGTTCCAGTATTTGCAAGTCTCACTTGTTGAGGCTGCTGTCTAGTGTACAAGCCATTTTACCAGAGCCGGCTTGTGTTTATGAAGGACCGGGTAAAATTTGTCTTTGGGGAACTGGGCACAATTTGTCGCCGGGGGTTTTTCTTGTGATGTGACAAACCATAAAAGGTTTAGAAACTGAATCCTCCATAAACCTACAAAAAAGCTTTTTTTCAAAAAGAGTGATTTTTGAAAACATCATCAATAACGATATGCAGGTTATAAGTACACTGCACAAAGTGTACTTATAACCTGCATATCGAGAAAAACAGCATCAATAACGATATGCAGGTTATAAGTACACTGCACAAAGTGTAAATCGTAATACCGCTAGGGAAGTGATGTGTATTCTCGAAACTGATAGAACAGAAGCTATGAGAGTACACGTGCAAATGATCAAGAAATGGAATGTGAGAACGCAAATTACGTGGTTTCATTGCAGATTCATCAGTACATAGTAGGCCCATATCGGGCGGTTATGCAAGACTTCTCGGCATTCCATCAATCAGATGGTTAATGGTGTCCTGAGGTATGGTTTGGATGTATGCATTCCAAATAGCATCAATTTGAACACGAAACTGTACCATATTCTCTGACGGAGGGAGCTGGCGAAGGTGGCGACCCATACAGGTCTCACACATGCTCAATGGGGGACAAGTCCGGGTCCATCGTGGCCATGCGAGAATGTCCACACCTTAGAGACTGTCCATCGTTGCACATGCAGTGTGTGGGGTGGCATTGTCCTACTGTAGAATCAGTCCAGGCTTGGTGGTAAGAAAGGCTCGTGCCGCAGGATTAACGATGTCATCGATGTAATGTCCCCGCCCTATTTTAACATCAGAAACATGTAGCAGAGTTGTGTGGCCGCCATGTGTGATGCCATCCCATATCATTGTACCATGGTATGGAGCTGAATGGTCCTCATGTCATTGATGACACTAATGCCATGTGGACAAACTGCATCTGACATGCCGAAACATAATCTATATGTGAACACTCACATCCATTATGTAGTCCAATGTTGCCTCTCTCAACACCAGTGGAAATGGCTTAACCGGCAATGTTGCTGCAATGGCAGATGATGTAATGGGCATCTCGCCCTCATTCCTGCATCATGCAAATGTTGTGTAATGATTTGTGTGGAGACCACAGTATCCATAGCAGTCCTCAAATCACTCTGCAGCAGTGTCGCTGTGGTGAAAGGGTATCTAACTGCCCGCCTATGGAGCATGCGATCTTCATGTCCTGTGGTGCGGTGTGCTGGTCCTGTACTGTCCTTTGTGTCATTGGGCTCCATGATATTGCATGAAACTCACCGTTGCGCAGTGCTCACATTGCACCCCATGCCTGCGACGATCGCTCGAAGGCTCAATCCGAGCTCTCGCATATCGACAATTCGCTCTTTCTCAGAAGGCAACAATTGCATATAAGAGTTCATCCAGCGTCTCGAAGGTATGTTCCGAACATTTTCGCAGCATGCACTCCAACCTCACTGTCGGTCATGCTATGATACGAGCTCATGTACACCCGGTATTTATCCACGACTCGGCTAGGTGTCATGTGTCCATTCGCTACGGAACTTTGATCATTTACATATCTGCGATGGCCGATTGCCTACTGAGATTTACATATATCTACCTCTATTCCTTTTTGGTGTTGCGATTTCCACTTTGAGCAGTGTATATAATGAGTTCTTTGACATTACCAGTTCGTTTCATTTTTGTTATAATCCTTTTCCTAGAGCAATTTAAGAGCAATTTAGGAACAAGATTCCTGCTTCTATTCTTTCCTGTGTTCTTTTACACTAAAGAACATGGCTAAACAAATAAGGCTTCTTCCTACACAAGATGATATTTAATGTTGTTGGTGATTCTTTAAACTCTTTAGCATTCACGAAATCAAATCAACTAATGCCTCGAATATAGTTAGTAAAGCTAAAGTACGAAACATTAACCCTATTGTTTACTTAACGTTAATACTTCACTACAATAAGTAAATATTGAAACTATCATAAATAAAAAATAAATATAAATACCCCCTCAAGCAGCTGCTTGCCACAGAGGTCTGACAGGAGCCTGTCAGTTTATATGCCAGAGTAGAAGGTCTGAGAGGATGGCAGGACCTCAGCAGAAAACAACACAAACAGCCATGCCCGGGGCTCGAACCCAGGTCCCGTAGATCAGTAGCCAAGCGCGCTAACCACTCGGCCACGGGACGGCTTCAGAAACCATCATACTCCCTCTTATAATATTAAGGATTATTCTTCATAATATCTGGAGCGGGGGTGGCTCAGTCGGTAGCGCGCCAGGCTGGTAATCTGTAGTTCCCAGGTTCGAGTCCCAGCTGGGTCAGCGTTGAGATTTATCTCCACAAATTCCCCGCCCTGCCCACGGTCAGTAGGAGACACCGATGGGTTTGGTAAATGCCGCCGTCCGTCAGATGGGACGTTAAGCCGTGTCTCAGTGTGCAGGAGAGCCACATCCTATACACGTTAAAGAACATGCTGATTTGCCTTGACGGGAGGCTACCATCTGTCTCCCAACAGCTGTTTCAGTGGATCCCCTCCCCCAACCTTCTCTGAGCCTTCGGGTTCCATGTGACCTGGCCATTTAGCCCATGGTGTGCAAAAAAGTGCCGCTCAGAGGTAAAACATCCCAACTCATAATATCTACCTATATTTCTTCAATATCTCAACGAATCGTTAAGAATTCCGTCCAGAAGAACCTTGCATTCCTTATCCTGGCTTTATACCTAATTTCCTTGTCAAACAATCCTCGTCAATTTAAAGAGTTGGGCGTTTCGTTAGCACATGATAGATAATCTTTTCTGGTTCCGTGAACGGAAATCTTTCAAGACAAAACCATTGGAGATAAAACTTTTCTGCGTTACTGTGTTTTAATGGTGCAAATTGATCATTTCTTTGAGAGTCACGCAACGAGGACAGCGAGAATCACCTGAAGGACCCAGATAGATAAATAGCGAACTGCGAAGATTCAGTCTTAAAAATTACAAATTATGATTCAATGCGATATGATTACTCTTTGAGATTATGTGTTACATTTTAAGAGCTGGTGATTGGGGGTGGGGCATTGTGTATATAGATGAAATATTGCGTTTTCCTATAAAACATCATGATTTCCTGATTTTCGATGTGGTTTTCAACCTTATAGTGGATGTGACTTACCTAGTTTCATCACCTGAAATAGTCACCTATAAATTCATGACTATAAACGTATATTAAAATCCTTTTGTGATAATTGAGACGGCAAACTTTGTGTAGCAAATATATTGTGTAGCAATTATATATAGATGAAATATTGCATTTTCCTATAAAGCATCATGATTTCCTGATTTTCGATGTGGTTTTCAACCTTATAGTGGATGTGACTTACCTAGTTTCATCACCTGAAATAGTCACCCATAAATACATGACTATAAGGGTACATTAAAATCCTTTGTGATAATTGAGATGGGGTTGGTGCAATGGGTATAGCGCGCTAGGCTCGTAAACTGATGTTTTCAGGTTTGAATTTCAACTGTTCACCTCGTTGAACTTAACTTCGATTAACTCCCTTTCTGCCTTTGGTGAGACAGGGAACATCGATGACGGTGAACTTGGGGACATCGATGAACCACCTTTGGTGAGACAGGGAACATCGATGAACTTTGGTGAGACAGGGAACTTGAAGACGGGCACGGGATGTCGGACGGGCATTACACCTTAGCACCGTGTGAAGGGAAATCATGTCTTTTATACGTTAACGGCATTCTGAATAAAATTAACGGAGCTTCCCATCTGTCTCATCTGTCTCTTAAGTGTTGTGAAATTGATCCCCTGCACCAACCTCCCTCAAGTCCTTGTGACCTGTCAATTTAGATCATTGCAAACTCTTAACATCTGAGGAATCCCTGTGACTAAATCTAAATTATGGCGGATTATCTATATAGAAAAAGCGTACTTTTCAAGAGTACAGAAACATTTCAAACATAACATTTATTCAAAAACAGAAACATTTAAACAAATATATGCCTGATTATTATTTTTATTTGCACAAATATATTCCCGATTACAAATTAATTTGCGATAAAATATTATGATTTCCTGATTGTCGATGTATTTTTCAATATTATAGTGAATTGACTCACCTTGTTTCATCAGTTGAAATTGCTACCCATTAATCCTTGCCTATAATCTCTGACCTTAAAACCTCTAGATTTTCATTTGTGAGGTGCTCTAAAAAGGAAAACAATATATTCCAGGAAGCCAGGTATATTGGAGGAGCTATATAGGCGTGAGGCTGAATTAGCTTTCAATTCAATATCACGTTACACCTATATATAAAAATTAGACAATATGTCTAATTCGCTACCTACAACTTTGTCAGTTTATTCAACATCATTGTCCAAAATGAACTGAGACTGATAGCGAACATTCTGAGCAATTGTGACTTTCAGCTAAATTTTCAACTATTTTCTTACGTCTCTGTATTTTAATATTAAAGATATTTATGAATAATTTACGTATATATGATTATGATTTTTAGCTAATCTATATTTTTAACATTATTTTTGTGTCGTATTTCGTTTTTATTAACATTTGCGTTTAAATTACAATGGATGTTGAGATTTCAACCCAAGAAAAAAGAGCATGGAAGCTCCTATCAGATTTGATGCCTACTTATACAATATTCGTTCCTGACTCCATATTAATAACAATAACAACACTGGTTCCCATGAATTAAGGAACAATGCTATGTTTCGTCAATGGAAAACTAACATCGAAGCTCCATAACTTCTAAAATAGGTTTTGTTTTGAAAAATATGATAGCAGATTAAGATCTCAATCAAATATATCAATATCAATGTCATATATCAATGTCAGTCACAAATATTGATCTCAGAAGTTAATATAAACTTAGGAATAAGTATTGTTTCAAAGTATTTAATAAAATAAGTGTGAATTTTAGAAGCCTGTGTAAGGAATTCTTTCACTATTCATCAGGTTTGTAGAATTGGCATTGCTTTTGTTAAATATTCAAGCTTCCGTAACCAATTATATACTGAACGAATATTGTTGGATATCGAAATATTGATTTATTTGACTGAGATCTTTTTCTGCAATCACATTTTTCAAAACAAAAAAGAAACTTATTTTAGAAGTTTATTTTATAACTTTGCAACCTCTTCAATGTGCACAAAACGATGTAATTAAACGTACGTTGAAAATGAGGAAATACGAGAGCTTGGTCAATATATATTCAAACTTGGGTAGTTTACAAGTTAAAAATTTATATATATATATATCAGGTATTAAAGCAACTAAAAAAGAATTTCCATTTTCAAACTTACAAATTACCTAGAAGAAACACGCTTTTATCGAAAAACATCATTTTAACTCATCTCTTCACTCGTAAAACAGCTGTCCAGAAACATTATATCTATTTGACACTAGGTTTTTTTTAATGCTTTACCTAAAGATCGTAAAATAATAAATAATGATAAGCTTTTTCGGAAAGGATTAAGACTATGGTTATTAAAGAATGAGAGCATAAATAATTTGTTTTAAAAATTTACTTAAGTCAATTTTGTTTTTTCTTACTTTCTCCTTTTGTTATTTTTATCGTGAAAAAATGTCGATTTGAATTGAAATTTGAAGCTCCTTTATTGGTTATAAATTCTGTATGTTTTAAAAAAAAATTGAAATTGAACAACACATGATTTTTTTTTTTCAAAAACTAATGTTTTTAAATTTTATTTTATCTCCATAACAAGTTTTAACTCTCCTGGAGTTTCAATTTACTGTCGAAATTTATTGCGCAAAATATATGAACAGTTAAAAAACTGTTATCAACCTCAAACCTCTAAATTGTGTTGACACTTGTTTTATTGATATTGGTGGTAAAAAATGAATTGTATATTTGTAAAATGATGGTCAATCATAATTCGAAATTTTCACTTTTTCACTTTTTTTCAATTATTCAGAGCTTCGGCGTTAGCTTCCCATTGACATAATATAGGGTTGTTCATTAATTTCTAATTGACATAATATAGAGTTGTTCTTTCATAATTTTGATTCTTATGAATCAAATTCATACCAGTGTAGTACTCGTATAGCAGATTAGTTCCTCTACTGAGGATACTGGAGAAATAAAAGCAAAAAAAATGAAATTAGAATAAATATCAATTGTACATCAATAAACGAAATCACAAGCTACTTGGAAAAGCTATAGCAATCGGAAAATAATTTTCATTTGCCTATGAATCATTGCAGTATTTAATATAAGGATATCAAAGGCTACGTGGAAGATTAGCGTCGGTCTTTTTTCGACGTTTTAGCCGAGCATACGGCTAAAACGTCGAAATATACCACCACACGCTTATTTTGTGTTGCGTCGAAAGGTTCGGTTTTGGCGAATTTTTCAGAATATTCGAAATGAAATTTTATTAACATACTCCAATTATCTGAAAAGTGATATTAAAAACACAAACATTTAGTTGAGGTTATGAAATCTTTCATGATTTTGTACGTCCAAAACAAATGCTGGGTTTAAAAAAGCAAAACAAAAAGTATATAAATTTTTTATATTATTTCTGGGCACTCTATAGGAAGAAGTTCCAAATTAAGTCAGAAGATAATTGGATTCAGAGCTGAGTACTTTTTAAATAAGCTTTTTTTTATGTAAAAATGCGACTGTTGATAAAATAAAGATCTTAGTTAAATATGTTGCAAATATTTTTCGTTTTTCTTTTCTTCAAACATTCGTCTATATTCGGGTGCACATAGTCGACCCATTTTACAATTTTAAGTGGACCGCGTGAAAATATAAAATTTTTTTTTTCAAAACTGGCTCTACTGAAATAAATGGTATTTCAGTAAGACGAAAATTAAAAAAGAAAACTTATATTACTAGTTACAACATTATTGTAGCCGAATATTCATCAGCTCATTTCTGGGATCTAGTTCCATCTTTCACATATTGCTTCAACAAGCCAAACAGATTTGAAGACAATATAAACTTCATATTAATATTTAATTTTTTCTTATTATTTTGTACCTATACATATGCAAGTAAAACGTAATAGATTAAAATTTTATTTGTTATATTTTTTGTACCCTCTTCCAACGTCATCATCATCATCCTCAAGCAGCCATGGCTACAGATGTCCAACTAGATTGTGCAATTTAGTTCTCCAAATATATCTGTCCTGAGCTACATCTGCTGCACCTGGCCACTGTACACCAATTCTAACAAGGTCCTGTTTGACATCGTCTGCCACCGTTCCCCCACTTTCTGAGGTCTTTTGGTACACTCTTCGTAAACTTATTCGCTAATCTGCAATTATGCATAAGGGCAACATGGTCAAATCAACTGAGTCTCTCTCTGCACAATATGCTGCTCAAAGTAGGTTGCCGACTCCTTTGTCTAACCTCATAATTCCTTATAAAGTTGAACCACCTAATGCGCAGGATGTTGCGTAAGCACATCATAGATAGAATCAATACATAGAATCAATAGCATCAAGTTTCTTGTTAACTTGTTTACAAAGGGTCCAAGTTTCACTACCATAACTAGACAGAACGAAACTATTATACCGACTAATTTTAGTCTTTAAGTATATGCACCTATTTCTCCACACTTTCAATAAATTCTTAAAAATCCCAGTAGCAAACCCTATTATTCGTCTGCTAAGCTCATGCCGCACATCACCAGTATCTCCAAGATAATTAAACTAAGACACCTGCTCAAGTGTGGAACTATTCAGATTAACTGAACCACAGCCTTCCTGACCAATTTTCCACACTTTAGTTTTCTCTCTGTTAAACAATCACAACCCATAGCAAACAATAATTTTCTATTTCGCCCGATGACAAAACGTTTTGTCTTGGTCTGTATCATTTAACATCGCAAAATATTTTTCATAATTTTAAGTCGTAGAGATATGACAATGGCCGAATTATAAAGCGTTTTTGTCTAACCAAATTTTTGGTTAGCAACAAACATTAAAACTCCAGCCGAAATTCTTCCCTTTTACAATCTATTATGATAATCAGTGTACTTGAACATATCGCTACTAAATAACCTCAAGGATTATATGAAGGCTTAAATTTTGTTCTTAATATAAATTAAAATTTGCATAAGAGTAACATTTTCCCTTCAAAAAAATGTGGAATGTTTTTTAAAAAGTGATCTTTGAATACAGAACAAACATGCATTACTTTTATTTTCCTTTTATGCTTCAAAGCATTAAAAACATGCATCTTACATATAAACCTGATTAGAGTATTAAAGATGAATGTAACGACGTCCCTCAAACCGCTTATGTAAATGTCTAATGTCCTTTGGCCTGTGCTTCATAGAGATCTGCAATCCTTTCATAGTCAAAATGAATGAAATCTTTGCATAGAGATCTGTAATAGCTTCATCTTTTCATAGTCAAAGTAAATGAACCGTTTCGAAAACCACATTACTAATCTGCTTTTCGTATCGACCCTATATATTCAGTAAGTCGAATGTAAAACAACATCATAAATCAAAACCATATCTGCATAATGAAAATGTCTTGCTGTCAGTTTCTTTGCTTTCAGTTCAAAGCAGTCACTTCAAATGACGCATGATATAATCAGTTTATGAACAGCATTTACGAAGAATTTTATTTGAGGTTTTGGGGCTGTGCATGGGAAAAAGTTTAAACCTTAATAAACAGCATGAATACTCTGCCATATAGTATGATCAACGTATTCGCTCCTAAAGTTGATTTCTATTCAAAGTAAGCTAAGCAAATTATTTTTCATAATCGCTTAATGTTGAGATAGAAAATTATCATTAATTAGTAATATTTGTTTAGAAAGGCCACTTAGGTTTGACAGAAGCTTTTACTATAATACATCATAGATATTATTAATGAGAAAGGCGAGATCTGAGCAGGAAGCTAGCACAACAGAAAATGAAACAGCCATGTGTTGTCGAGTATTCCACCAAGGTCTCTTTACTCCACAGCAAAGCAGAGCTAACCACTCGACCATTTAGGATACTTACATAAAAATTGCATGAGGTGCGATTGCTAATTGGATGCTAGTAAATTAATAAATATGCCATGGATCATTTTATAGTGTATGGTATTTTACCGCATATAAAGTAGCCGTTATAGAGAACCTCACTTCTGAAGCCAGTGGGCATATCCTTATAGGAGGGTAGAAGAAATTTGAACAAATATAAGTAACTTCTAAGTTATCCCATTCCTTTTGTATTAGGGATTTCCTATTATTTTTTTTAATTTATTCAATGACAACTTTATTAACACCATTTCTACGTAATGACAACAAAGGGTTAATTTCGGTAACTTGTTAGATAATTTTTTTATGGAAACGTATAACTAAACGATATATTAAAGATATTAACAAATCGATCTAAATCATGATTTGCAATAATAATCTTTCAGTAAAGTTACGAAAATTGAATAAAATAATTTGAAATGCCAAACAGTACTTGCCTTTATAGCAGCGAAATCGTTTATGAATTCCAGGGTTGAAGTAATTAATTTTATCATTTAATAATATTGAAAGTCCTGATCCTTTTTACTGGGACATAAGTGACACGCGTTTTGACAACTTTAGTCTGGTAATAATTGATTTTAACTCTCGACTGTCACGGATTTTACCCTTAATATTGTTAAAGATTTAGTGATTAACCGAGTGTGATTTCAAAATGAATAATCAAACTATAAATGAACTAATTTAATTAAAAAGATAAGAGATTGCATAAATAACAATTTCAACTAAACATCAATATGTCCTCCATCAGTATGTGATTGATCATAATAATTAAACCATCTGAAGAGTCATGCACGTTTGATAACTGATTTACAAATATTTATTGCCCAAATCTTACAACCTCAACTCAACGCATGAATTTAATTTTATTAAAAAATTTTAATATGCAACACAGACCTTACTATCTCAATTCAGAATTCATCGGCTCGCCGTCACCAAATTTTCTTTGTTTTTCCCGGTCGTCTTCTCCATATCAGCAGTTACTTCAAAGGATCCTTCCAAAGAACACATACACTTCAACTTGAAATCTGTCAACATAAACCACAACTTTCAATGACACACCAGCCACTGAAACTGTCATCTTTTCTGCTTCTTGCAGACTTCCAAACTATCACTTATCTGTTGTTCATTATTCAAAGTTTCTTCTTCGTTCCAACAGATTAGTGACGCAATTCTCACGCTGAGGCATATCACGAGCGTCACATGACATCATAGTCACGGTTTTATTATCATCCTTCAAAAAACATTCAAAGGGGGTGGGGGATCCCATTTGATTTTTTTTTTTAGATCCGTGCCTTCCTGGTTGTATCCAGAAACGTTTCTGGGGGGATGGCGTACATTTTCCCTTTACTCACAACAGATATCATCTTTACAAAAATATCGATCTATTTGCTTTGCACGATTCTCCCAGTTTCCTTTGCCACCTCTGATCTAAGATGTTACCATTCACAGGATTGCCGATCACTAGTAGTTTTTTGCTTTTCGCACCATTCTCCGTAAACCCTTGAAATGGTTGTGCGTGAAAAACCCAAGAGGACGACTTCTTATTAGAAGATACTAGAACCGACACGCATAGCACCAAATGTCATGCCACTTTCAAAGTTCCTGAGGTCGCTCGTTTTGCATGTTCTGAACGGTCAGTCCAGCTCTAATTGATGCTCGAAGAGCTGGGCTGCCTGATTTATACCTCACGCTGGGGTCACTCAATTTACAGGTCAAGGAAACGCAACCGGTTTCGTTTTACACGATGATATATTCGGTTTTACATGGTAAAGTTATAACATATTCTATATATAAATATATATAACACATACTGTATTGTAATGTTGTAGTCACTTGGCGCCAATGGAGAATATTAGACTGTCTTCTCAAAGTAAAATAAACTAAATGGTTTTAATTGATATCATTTATTTTTAAGCATATATTGATAAGAGTAAATTCCTTTATTTAAAGGTTCGTCATCTGTAAAATGTCATATTTATATTCTTTCGGTAGTTGTAGTTCTATAACACTGGTTTGCAAGGTTTTTGTAACATGAACAATTGTAGCTGCCTTTAACTATTTTTCAAATGCTGATTTCAGATCTGGCCTTAAAAATGGCTACAACGTCACGTTTTTTATGCTATTGGTCATTTTGATTCCTATTAAAATCTTTCTATATTTCACCTTCAGACAACTGGGAGGATACTAGATATTTTACTTTTTGTGGCTGGCAACACTGATGGTCAAGTGGGAGAAAACATGTAACAGTAACCTAACCTCAGACCGCCATTCTTGTTGTTATCATTGTAGGAGGAACACGTGCTGTACGTTGAAGAGGGAATTTTGGCGTTTAAATGGCACAAAAACAGCATTGCGAATGTGTTAATGTGCCAGATAAATTTGGTTATGTGTGTGGAAATTATATTTTAAAATCCCAGGCTCGTTACTTGACAAAGATTGGGAAGAAAGCCTATAACTTGTATTTTGGATATCATGCTGGAAATCAGGACAAAATATGTGCTCCACGTGTGTGCTGCATTTCGTGCTTTTACTGACCTGAGTCAATGGTTGAAAGGCAAGATAAAATCCATGCCCTTTGCAGTTCCAATTGTTTGACCTATGCCAACTAGTCACTTTTATGATTGCTGTTTTAGTTTAACTGAAGTGTCGCGCTTTTCAAAAAAGAAAAAAAGCGAAATACAATATCCAAATGTGCCTTCGGCCATAAGGATAGTTCCTCATGTAGAATATCTTCCTATACCAACACCTCCAACCAACTGGGAGGAGATAGAATTACATTCATCAGAGGAAGACTTTGAGGCGCATACAGATCTTGATCCTACATACACCCCTAAAAAGTTAGACGAGCTTCATTCAGCAAAATGAACTAAACGAGACCTAGGACTTTCCAAACACACAAGCTGAGATTTTAGGTTCAAGACTTCAAGAGTCGAATCTTCTGGCCAAGGGTACTCGAGTTTCTCTGTATATGAAGAAAAATTTGGCTTTATCTGCTTGGTTTGTGTTTCTGCACAAATATTTCAGGGCTGATGGAAGAAATTGGAACAACTCACGACTCTAAGGAATTGAGTCTATTTATAGATTCGTCAAAATTAAGCTTAAAAGCTGTCCTTTTGCATAAAGCAAACCAAAAAGCATTCATTCCAGTGACACACGCTGTGGGAATGAAGGAAACTTATGAAAGCATGGAAAAAATACTCACTGCTACAAAATATGACCAGTTTAAGTGGACAGTATGTGGTGACCTTAAAGTCATACCTCTCTTTATCAGGCTTCAAAGAGGCTTCACAAAATTTTGCTGCTTTCTGTGTTTGGGGGACAGTAGGTCCAAAACGGAACACCACAAAACAAAAGACCAGCCCACAAGAGATGTTTTTATTCCTGGAAAGAGTAATGTGAGGTATAAGCCTCTAGTTGACCCCTCTGATGTTCTGCTCTCACAACTACAAATCAAACTGGGGCTTATGAAAAACTTTGTAAACACTATGGACAAAACTGGTAAAGAGTTTTTGCACTTGAAGGAAAAATTCCCAAAACTAAGTAATGCCAAACTCAAAGAAAGGATCTTTGTTGGTCCTCAGATCAGGAAGCTACTGAATGATACTGTCTTCAAAGAAAAACTCAATATGAAGGAGCGCACTACATGGAAATCTTTCACGTCTGTGGTCAAGGGTTTTCTGGGGAATCACAAAAAGGTAAACTACCATCAGCTCATTCAAGATCTTCTCAAAAACTATGAAAATCGTGGCTCTCAAATGTCTTTGAAGATCCATTTCTTGCACTCACTTCTCGACTTCTTTCTCAAGGACTTAGGAGCTATGAGTGATGAGCAAGGGGAAAGATTTCACGCGGATATCCGAACCTTGGAGGAGAGATACTAAGGCAGGTGGGACCCAGCAATCATGGGAGATAACTGCTGCTGGTTCTTGCAGAAGGAAGATACCTCAGCACATAAAAGACAAAAATGAACTTCTTTTAGATATAAAAGATCCTTATCCAAGTTTTCTTATTTTGCGTTTCAATATTATTCTTTTTGTTACTTTATATTCAGTGGTCTATAACTGTGATATTTCTAAGTTTTTTCATTGTAATCGTGTAATACTTAAAGGGTTTTAAGTTGCAATTTTATAAAATTGTCACATTTATTTTCATTTCCCAGATATGCGTATTCATTGAAATTTGAAATACATCAATCCGTAATTAAAAAAAAATTGTTCCTGCGAGTCATATCCTGTGCACGTTAAAAAATACGCTGATACGCTGGATAGCCTTGACGGGGAGGGGGGGGCCCTACCATGTTATCTAACATAGTTGTTCAGTGGATTCCCTCCCTTAACCGTCTCTGAGCTGGAATCCTTATAACCTGGACATTTAGCCCATTGTGTGCAAAAAAGGCCACTCAAAGGTAAAATAATAACAACAACAACCATCCATTCAAAAAAAATCGAAATAAGAAAATATTATTAGTGGTTAATTCTCCAAATTCTCAGTTTCTTAACATTAATTTCTTATAGAATGTATTTTTCAATCTGTTTTTCTCTCAGCATAATCATCATAACTGCAATAAAACAATTCATCTCACGAACATCATCAGTAAATGAATTTAAATGCAAATACGCCTCTATTCAAAACGAAGTAATCGTCGCCAGTCAACCAGTTTGTATCATTTGAGTCCGTCAACATGAACAGCCAAAGCAATCTACTGCTACTAATTTCCTGGAGAACATGATTAAAACAATGCATCGCTTATCATCACAAGTGAATAAAACTATATCGCCACCGGGTTTTCCACAACTATCGCTAAGGAATCCATGGGAAGTGGGCCTCGTAAAATTCCCTATTAACAATGAATTTGTACAGAATTGTGCTTTGTCTTTGCCACAATAACGAAGCCCTTAATTTTCATTATTTTGCATTACCATGCACATCTGCCAACGGGACCTATCAATTCAGTTCATTTCAAGCGAATTTCAATGCAAATCCAGTGAAGCTCCTTTGGCAGGTTAATGCCAAATCGATTATCTAAACTCTTCTTCCTTTCCTCTAACATCGACTGTTAGTTTATGCCTTCGATATTTCTAGTTTTCTTAGTAATATCACTCTGTCTTCTTAATTGAATTGACATTTGATCAAGGTTGGCGAAATTTTTGATTAAGGATTATCTGACCTCTGAGCGTTCTTTTTTTTTTTGCACACAATGGGCAAATGGTTGGATTGGTTTGTTTTTCCTCTCTGCAACGCTTTTTGCACATTGTGGGCTAAATGACAAAAAAGTTGCAAAGACTTCTAGGGTTCAGAGAAGGTTGGATCCACTGGAGCTGTTGGGAGACAAATAGTAGCCTCCAGTCAAGACCATCCAGCGTGTTCCTTAACGTGCACAGGGTATAACTCTCCAGCACACGGGCCACGGCATAACGTCCCATCCGACGTACGGCGGCCTTTCCAATTAGCATCTCCTACTGACCGAGAGTAGGGGGGGGGGGAGTTTTACTGAGATACCCTCAACACCCAGGGGAGACTAGAACATGGGAACTGCAGATTACGAGCCTGGCGCACTATCGACTGAGGCAAACCCCTTCAGCCTCCCCTTAGGGAAGACTAATGAACAGAATCCACTGGCAAAACTGTTATGAGAGATATGGAAGTCTTCCTTCAAGACATCGGTATGACTCTCCTAGCCAATCGGTCTCTCTTAACCAACGGATGCCTTTCCAAGCCCATCGGTGTCTCCTACTGACCGAGAGCAGGACGGGAAGTTTTTGAAAAAATTTATATGGGCCATTCTCAAATCTAACGCATTTTGTATTACCACATGATTTTTGCTGTATTTTGCTGCGCTTGTAACGACACGGCTTAATTCCCCATCCAACGGACCGCTGCTTTTCCAAATTCAATGGTGTTCCCCTTTCTCACTAAGGACAAAGTGGGGGTTAGCACAGAAAATTCTCAACGCTGACACAGTTTGGACTCCAACTTGGAACTGCAGATTAGGATCTTAGGAAAATATTCAGATTATAAGGAATCCAAGGGCTCTCAGCGGTATAAAGGAAAGGATGTTGTTAGGAAATAAATGGAAGCTGACTTTCAAAGCTATTGTTAGGTTACCATATTCAGTACGTAGCTGCCCTACCCGCAATGTTACAGCTATCCGACAGATGGCGACCTTTCCAAGCTCATTAATGCTCCCCTTTTTCACCGAGGTCATAGTAGGGGAAAGTGAGGGGTTAGTGAATAAAATCTCAAGCAGACACAACTGATATTAAACCATGGATACATCAGATTACGATAATGGAGAGCTACCGCTTCAGTCAATCCACCCGTTGATACTTAAAAAGGAAAATATGAATAGTTTAAAGATGTTGAAAAAAAAACAATAAATATCTCTCTTGCGTAGCTACCTGATTTAATTTCTGCCTACCGTTAAGAAGTTATGGAATTTAAAACCATCATGTACTCGGCGGTCGTTATAGTATGCAACAACAAAAATAATAAACAAGTAGATCATCATTTATAATACAAAAAAAAAAGAACACTGCTTTAAACTTTCGAGCCCACTTAATATTTTTGAGCGATTACATGGGAATATTTAAAAAAGTGAAAAGAATTTCAAGGAAGAATTTCTTTTTCCTCTCTAAATTTATTCTCTGAGACTTTTTTTTTACCGTATCTCCCGAAAAGAAGAAACTTTTAAAATATAAAAAATTCAGTTGAATAGACTTGTTTAGAAATGACTTAGTTGTTTATCAAACTAAGCGTTTGTGTACAAATACTCGAAAAGGAAGAAGTGAAATTTCTTTCTACAAACAAATGTTAACAAAAAGAAAACGTTAAGCTGATCTTGTAATAAAGTAAATATATTAACGCACAAAGAACTGATTAGCATATTTATTGAGAAAGTTATTTTAAGATCACAAAGTTTTTCTGCGGCCATTCAACATTTGCGATACCTAGTTAAAGTACTTTGTTGATTCTGTAATTTTATTTCACCCAGAGTTGTTATTTTCTTCTTATGTTTAGTATTTTTAGTAGTCTTATTTTCAGTTTATTAACAGATGTCCAGCAATTCAACTAAGAATTCTTCTTAACATGCTTTCAATTAATCAATTCGTTTTCCGAATAGGAGAATTCGCAATTTCACTAACATAAAAAAACGGGAGAAATATTAGAGATAAAAATATTCTTTATATAACTGAAGGATTGATATAATTGGAGCAAAATATTTAGGTTTAAATCTAAACTAGTATCATTTAAGTTACAGTAAGAGAACAGAATGTGAAATGTTAAAATATTGAAGTTGGGTTGTTTTGCCTCTGAACTGCATTTGTTTACACAACAGGCTAAATATTGAAATGATATACATGGGCATGGTCGGGAAGAGGGAGGGGGGGGAGCACAAGATGGGCAGTTTCTCCCCTCTGGAAAAAATTCCATATAAATTGTGAAAAATCAGGTGTAAAAATTTATCTTTCTTTGTTAACGAAATGCACTTGATTTTTTTTAACGTTTTTCTTGTTTCTCAGAAGCATATTATTTATTTTGATTTATTAATAAGAAAAACACTTTTTCAAGTATTTTGAATAATAAATACGTTTCTCTTTGTTTCAATTTCTATGCGGGAATCCTATCTTGTATTATGGTATGATGAATGACTATTCTATTCACAACCGCGTCATTAACAGATGGCTCGAACTAAATATCCCTACCATAAAACAATGATTTGTTTCTCGCCCCCTTGAAAATAATTTGCCTCCCCCTGAAAACATTCTTGCCGACGCCAATGATGACAAGGGTTAACAAGGCTGGGTAGGAGTAAAACATCCACTGGAAAGCTGTTAAGAATCAGAGCTCCTAACAGCTGTCCAGTGGATTCCTTCCCTGACTTTATCTGAGTCCTTTGGGGTACTTGTGACCTGGCCATTTAACCCGTTGTGTGCAAGAAAAAAATGCCGTTCAGAGATAAAGCAACTCAATCCTACACCTGAAAGATTATATGAACTGATAATGGGGCACTTGTGTACTTCAAAGATTGAAAAGTAAAGATTAGCATGGAATTTTTTAATTCAATTGATGTATCAGTAGTCAAAGATGCTTGAAAAATTAATTATTTTGACAAAATATTTGACTAAGAATTGTAAGTATTGCCATACGTTTAAAACTAAATTTGTGTTTAGGGCTGATATCTTCATTATAGTAAGTTATCAACGTATAAATACTATCACGTATCAACATTATCATGTGTGCTTTGTATATATATATATATGAAATAAACTCTGATATAATGTACTATATCATATATTTATGATCATAGAGTTGATTTCAATTGCGTTTCGAAATGCAGCGCTGTGAATGTGACTTTTGAACTAAGGATATGGCAAAATACATCAATTCCATGACACCTCCCCACGACCCACCCCCAAAAAAATATTCTTATCCACCATTATACTATGGGAGGTGGTCATATTATTCTGATACGACTGTGTATGTCCGAACGCTAAAAACAGATTTGAAAAACAACTATAAATGTTGATTCCATATGGAATATCATTTTAGCCTTTCCTGTCCGGTGTAATATTTCATAATTGGGAAACCCTGCTCAAGTCTTATTCTCCGACACTCCACCGCTGAAACCATATTCGCGGACACCCACCCTCCCCTCCTAAAACCAAATCCTGGTTATGCCCTTGGTTGCTCAAAGGAACTTGTTGACTTTTTTGCCAAATTATTCTTTACTTACAAACTCAAACCACTTAATGCTCAAGATACTAAGCAAGAACTATTATGCATTACAACATTGCTATGTCAAAAATGTTTCTTTCTTATGTTTTTTTCATCATTACTATTTTCTTTGTTTATTGGTAATTGGTATTATTGTTTTGTTCTTTTTTGTTGTTATTATTTTTTTAACTATATTTGCTTCCTAAAGTACCATATTTAGCGTAATCTGATTTTAGGAGCAAGTAAAAATATATTAAAATTTGAATTTAAATATTTTAATATACATTATGAACTATTATATAGCTAGTTTTAGTCTTTAAGTGTATACTCCTATTTTTTTACACTTCCGATAGATTCTTAAAAGTCCCAGCATCAATTCTGATTGTTTTTTTTTTCTCATGCCGTGCTTCATCAGTCCTGCAACACAGCACCAAAACCTATTTTATTGCCAAAATTATCAGCCTATCTAAAGAAAGTGTTCATCTCATCAACATAATTTGCCAAAAGAGCAAAATCATCAGCATAATCGAAATCAGAAAGTTTCAAATCTCTAGATCATTTAAGGCGAAAATCTTCCCCTTTCAGGAAATTCCCCATAACATAATCAATAAACAAAGAGAAAAGGACGCCAAATGTCCTCTTGTCTAACTCCTACACGGAGATCCAAATGTCCTCTTGTCTAATTCCACATAACATAATCAATAACCAAAGAGAAAGGACTCCAAATGTCCTCTTGTCTAACTCCACTGCCAAGCTAAACCTATTGATACAAGCCTTACAAACTCTCACACAAGACTCAGTGTTATTTTAAAGCGACATCATAATGCTAACTTGTTAAGTATGTCATACGATCTCACAATCAACCACTTATTA
The DNA here is from genome assembly GCA_038380435.1 of Ryuthela nishihirai. Classification (NCBI taxonomy): domain Eukaryota; kingdom Metazoa; phylum Arthropoda; class Arachnida; order Araneae; family Heptathelidae; genus Ryuthela; species Ryuthela nishihirai. The sequence continues at coordinate 65,519,680 of JAWZYU010000011.1, read as the reverse complement.
TGACGATCAACAAAGTTAAAAGTTTGTTTTTAAATCTTCAAATCTCACTTTTCGTACAGGCTATATAAGCAGTTTCAGAAACATGTGGTTACAAAGCTAGTAACCACAGGCTTCTGAAACTCTAAACCAGTGATTCCCAACCTTTTCTGGACCATCGCCCCCTTTAGAAGAGAACAAAAATTTCAACGCCCCCCTAGTCCATAATGGTTAATTTTATATGAAATATTAAAATATTGGTGCATATTCTCTGTACCTAATTTATCTGTTTATTTATCTATTAAAAATCATAAAGCAGAAATTAATAAAACGACAACCAAATGTACAATAATATTATTTATTAAAATTTTAAAAATAAACACAGAATCAATAAGAAATAAAAAATAATGAGATAAACACAAAATTAATAATAAATGAAAAAATTAATGAAACGGTTGAGGCTGGTGGAGTGTTAACAATTTGTTAATGTCGGGTTCCAATTTCGTTAACATCAATCGCAGATCGCCACGTTCAGTGATGTGTAGTCTATTCCTCTTCTTTGACAGTAAATTAGCTACTGCACCGAATCCACGCTCAGTCATATAGGACGAAGGAAATGCGATTAAAACTTCTGTACTATTGCCCACAATCCAAGGTAGAGAACTGGCATTGATTTTTGAAGCCAGAACTCTTGGTATCCATGTTTGAATTTTACTTTGAGTGCTTCGTTAGTCGTGAGTTCTAAGAGTTCCTCTTCCAAATTTGATGATTCTTCAGTATCTGTGTTTGCGAAAGGATCTAAAACCCAACTCGGTATATTCATGTTTAAAATATCTTGGAAACGCTCCGTAAAATCAACATGAAGAACTTCCAAGTGTTGGCAGTAAGTAAGTAAATCTTCCGGTTTTGCAGAGACTGCTGATAATGTGGGAAAGTGGTTTGTATTTACCTCTACCTAGATTTCGTTTGAATAGAAGACGTTTTCCCGCAAAAGCAGCTATGACGTTTTTTGTTTTAATTAAATTCAACTCATCACCTTGCAATTGTAAATTAACTTGATTAAATATTTTAAACAGGTCTGTCAAATAAGCGGTGTCCTTTTTTGACGTAATCAGGTTTTCGCGCAAGTTTTCGTCTCTGTCTTCAAGAAAGTCCAGTACTGAGTCAAATAGATTGAAAAAACGATTCAGACAAACACCTTTAGAGAGCCAACGTACTTCTGTGTGCAGCAGCAAGCGATTGTAATCTTCATCATTTTCATTACAAAGCTTGCCAAATAATCGGTCATTCAATGAATTGCTTCTAATCTTATTGATTGCTTTAATAACGTAATGGAGCGACGTATGCAGACGTTCATTCAAATTTTTTGCAACCAAATGCTGACGACGAATAATACAATGTACAGCGAGTACATTTGGTACTGCTTGTTTCAAATGCGCTATGAAACCCTTATGACGCCCTGTCATTGCTGGAGCACCATCAGTAGCAGCAGACAAAATATTGCAAATAGGAATTTCTTTCTCTTGAAAAAACTTTTGCATGGTATTAAATATAGATTCTCCCTTTGTATCAGATTCCAAATTTTTAGCAAATAATAACTCTTCATGAATTTTTTCTTCTTTTATAAATCGTACGTATGATAAGAGTAGAGCTTCGTTATTTGGTACAGTTGATTCATCGAGTTGAATGGAAAATTTGCAAGTCTTTAAGTAATCACATAATGATATTTCAACGTCTTTTGCCATTTCATCTATTCTTCTTTGCACTGAATTATTACTGAGAGGAATTTTTTGATGATATCTAACGGTGTCTTATGATGAAGAACAGTTTTTAATATCTCTTTGACTGCCGGCAAAATTAATTCCTCGCCAATTGTGTGTGGTTTTCCTGCTTTTGCGATTAACAATCGTAGTCCATCATCATCTTGTTTAGAAGACGACGCAAAAAGGTTTGACATAGTTGGTTGTTTTAAATATTGCTTTTCCAGTTCTTGAAAATAGGATAAATCTTTGTTCTTCTTATCAGCATGCATTTTATTTAAATGCTCTTGTAGCGTAGAAGGTTTCATAGTTTCATTTGAAAAATCTTTTCGGCAAATTAAACACATAGGTAATGATTGGTTTGTAGGAGAGTACGTAAATCCATATTTCAAATACTCAATACTGTAGTGCATAGCTAGATAAAATATTTATTCATGAAAACAGGTATTTTCAAAGTATTTTATTACATTAAAAAAATTATAAAAAAATATTAAATATAATAAATTTATTATTATTATATTATTATTGCATCAAGGTTGATTTGCCTATCAGGACGGACACACATGTCCAACATAATAAGCCTGATATAGTAGTGCATGCTAAGGTATTGAATGAGATTACAATTATTGAAGTAGGAATAACATCTCAGGATAACCTGCAGACAGTAGAGGTTGAAAGAAGAGGAAGTATGATCTGCTGGCTAATGAGTTGAGCCTAATTCACAAGTGTAATGTTAATATTATACCTTATGTTCTGACGTGGGATGGTATTGTAACTACGTACCATAAAGCATACTCAAAGCGACTTGGAGTGGGAAAACATATTGAAGCTTATATCCAATCCGTGATCTTGAAGAGAACTTTTGAGAGCATCTCAGTCGACTTCAGACGTACCAGTACGCTAGTAGGCGGTAGCAGGGAACTTATTGTCCAAGTTGCAGTTGAAAAGCTGTACATGACGGATGAGGTAGTGGATGACCAGAATCACCAGGAAGACACCACAGAATAGAAGAGATAAAAAGGTTGTCACAGAAAATTCCATTAAATTTATTTATTTATTTGACCACTCCTCTTGACTGCCTCAACGCCCCCCATTTGCCTCTGGATCCGCTACCGCCCCCATGGAAGGCTCTAGCGCCCACTGGGGGGCGGTATTGCCCCCGTTGGGAATCTATGCTCTAAATATTTCTCAAGAATATGCTTAAGTGAACAAATATGATCTAGACATCCCCATAGAATATTAAACTTTTTACTTCTGAACCCATATTGTTCATCACGCTGTCATCCATCAACCAGAGTGTTAATTTTATTAAGCACAATAATGGAAAGACCTTTACCTAGCAACGAAACTAGACTGACTCCCCTATAACAAAAACTGCGGTCACCTTCTTAAAACTAAGGATATAATAGCTCTGGTAATGTCCTTAGGAACTAGACACAATTTATCAGAAAAAATTCACTCTTTCAATCAGCCATATGAAAACAGAAACATTCCCAGCTCCAAGCATTTCACTGCAATTTCATCTCCCCTGGGGATTTATATAGTTTTAATTTAGAAATAGCCAAATTAAATTCCAACTCTGATATAGGGGCAACATTAAAGCCTTCTCGTGGCCTTCTCGTGGTGCGGACCGTTAGTAACTTTCAAAAGAGATACTCTCTTGTGGAAGTGAACGGAAGGGGAGGGCTGCCAGATTAGTGTGGCCTACTGATCTGGACAACTATGGCTACTTCTCTTTTTTTTCTACCCTGCTGAGGAGTGGTCAACCACACAGGGTCCTGGTGCTGACCATATAAACCTACTGGACTGGACAGATATATGGCTCTGAGCTTGATTATGGATCCTGATTCTGCTGCACTGGTGGGCTTCTGTGGAGGGAAAATCTTCCGCTGTGTTTTCTGTTTGTTTGTGGGTTGACAGCCCCAAGTGAATAGATTCACAGGATATGTTTATCAGCTGGTGGATAATCCTGAGCAGAAGTCATCGCAGTCACCTGAACTCTTTGCTTCTATTGGCATCGTCAAATTCTACATTGGAGGAAGTCTTCCAGTGTAGATGGCTTCAGCCTTTAGTAGTGGGGGAACGGGTCTTTGCCCCATGTCTGCGATTAGGGGGCTGTTTGATATTGTCGGCATTACCTCTCTCAATAAACATAGTTTCTTTAAACATCCCACTAACCATTTTCTCTCCATAGGTAGTTGGAATGTGAGGACTCTGCACAGAGCTTTTTCTCTTGATGTCCTCACACAATTCCACCATTATAATTTAGATATTCTCGGCTTGCAAGAGACCAGATGGACAGATAAAGGTCAGATTCTTAAAAATAATCTTAAATTTCTCTTTTCAGGGAGGGACGACAAAAAGCATCACCAAGGCGTGGGTCTGCTTCTCAGCAGACACGCTAGCGATGCTCTTCTAGAATATGAGTGCATTAATGAAAGATTTCTTACAGCAAAATTTCAGACAAGCGTTAAAGACTTGAATGTTATCTGCTGTTATGCCCCCACTGAGGATGCCGATGAGGATGAGAAGGATAGGTTTTATGAACAACTTCAGGATATTTTGAATTCTGTCAAGAAAGGAGATATTTCCCTTGTTCTTGGTGACTTCAATGCCAAAGTTGGTACTGACTCTGACCTTTGGGAAGGAGTAATAGGCCCTTTTGGTATTGGTAGCTGCAATGGCAATGGGCAACGTCTCCTACAGGTAAGTAAACTCAATGGATTCAGAATAACTAACACATATTACAAACAACGCGACATACATAAGTACACATGGGTTTCACCTGATGGGCTGCATAAGAATATGATTGATTACATATTAATTAACAGCAAATGGGCTAGTTCTGTTAGGAATACCAGGACATATAGGGGAGCTGAAATTGGATCTGACCATTACCTTGTTAAAAGTGTCTTGCAACTTAAACTTAAAAAGTATTGTGCTAGGGTTAAAAAAATTGCTTTTAATACTAAAGCTCTGGAAGACCCAGTTATAGCCAAAGCTTACCATGATAGATTACTTAGTCATTATGACAGTCATGATATGCTTACTACTGAAGTTGAGGAAGAATGGGATCATTTTAAACAGGCTTTTTTGGACACTAACAGTACTCTCTTAGGAAAAAAGGAGCAGAAGAGACAGAATTATCTCAGTGATAAGGCACTTGAGCTTATTTCGGAAAGACTGCAGGAATGTCCTTAACCAATACCCTACTAGTCCTAATAGAAAGCATTACAGAGTACTTAATAAACGTGTAAAAGATCAGGTAGCTGCTAATATGAATCTTTGGCTTGATGGCTTGGCTGACAAAGCCGTGGGAGCAGTTAGACAGCAAAACAGCAGAGAGCTCTACCAGATAGTTAATATTTTGTGTGGTAAAAAACGAACAGGTATACAGGGATTGAAGAATAAACAAGGTAAGGTTATAGAAGGTGAAGATTCTGTCATGGCTAGGCGGGCTGAGCATTTCAGTGATGTTTTAAACAATGTGGTTAGTTCTACTCCCATTGTTTGTAATTATGATAGATGCATTGGTGGCTTTAATGTTGGCCCTATAACACAATCTGAAGTTATTTTGGCTTTTTCTAAACTTAAACTTCAAAATCCCCAGGGGTAGATGACATTACTACGGAAATGCTTAGAGCTGGGAATGTTTCGGTTACCACTTAGATGACTGAAATTCTGAATATCTTTTATGATAAAGGCATGGTTCCTAAGGATTTTGCCAGAGCTATTGTTATCACTATTTTCAAAAAAGGTGATCGCAGTTCTTGTGATAACTATAGGGTATCAGCCTACTCTCTGTTCCAGGTAAAGTTTTTGCATGATTGTGCTTAATAGAATTAAGAATCTGGTTGACAGTCAATTGCGTGATGAGCAATGTGGATTCAGAAGTGGTAGAGGATGTGTGGATCACATATTTTCACTTAGGCAGATTCTTGAGAAATGTTTAGAGTTTCAGAAACCTTGGTTGCTAGCTTTGTTGATTTCAAAAAGGCTTTCGACTCTGTTGATCGTCATAATTTGTGGTTGATTGTGAGATCATATGGTATACCTGACAAGTTAGTTAACATAATTAAAGCTCTCTATAATAACACTGAGTCGTGTGTGAGAGTTGGTAAGGCTTGTTGCAATTGGTTTAGCATTTCTTCTGGTGTTCGACAAGGGTGCATTTTGTCTCCTTTTCTCTTTAGCTTGGTTATTGATTATGTTATGCGAAATTCACTTCAAGGGAAAGATTTTGGTATTAAATGGACTGGAGATACGAAAATTTCTGATTTAAATTATACTGATGATTTAGCCCTTTTGGCAAATAATGTTGATGAGATGAACTCTTTCATTCGAGCTGTTGACAAGACTGGTAGTAGAGTAGTTTGGTTATAAATAGAGAAAAAACTAAAGTGATGAAAATTGGTCAGGCAGGCTGTGATTCAGTTAATCTGAATGGTTTCAGTCTTGAGCAGGTGTCACAGTTTAATTATCTTGGGAGCTATGTAACAGATAATGGTGATGTGCGGCATGAGATTAACAGACGAATAGGGATTGCTCCCGGGACTTTTAAGAATCTATGGAGAGTGTGGAAAAATAGGTGTATACAACTAAAGACTAAAATTAGACTGTATAATAGTTTGGTTCTTTCTAGGGTTAGTTATGGTAGTGAAACTTGGACACTTTGTAAACAAGATAACAGGAAACTAGATGTTTTGATTCCAGATGCTTAGGCAGTATCTTGGGCATTAAGTGGTTCAACTTTGTAACTAACGATGAGGTTAGGCAAAAGAGTTTGCAACCTCCTTTAAGCAGCATATTGTGCAGAGAGAGACTCCGTTGGTTTGGCCATGTTGCCCGTATGAATAATTATAGATTGGCGAATAGGGTTATGAACAGTGTGCCTAAAGGCCTCAGAAAGAAGGGGAGACCTTGGATGTGGTGGGCAGACAATGTCAAACAGGACCTTGTTAGAATTGGTGTGCAGTGGCCAGATGCAGTAGGTGTAGATCAGGATAGACTTGCTAGGAGAACTAAATTGTACTGTCTGGTTGGACCTCCGTAGCCCACAGCTGTTTGAGGATGATGATGATGATGGTGATGATTACTGTCTGCTGTTGTGTTATCTAGCGGCTTCCTCAGCTTTGTCAGCCAAGCTACAATATCATATCAAAGTTTCCTATCGCTGTTAACTTATCATTTAACGTTTATTTATCTCTTTGCAATATGTTGATTTGCTGTATATGATATATACAGTATACGTATATGTATAATGTTTATTGTTTTATATGTATAATGTGTTGATTCAAAATATTCTTGTAATTCCTCCTTTTAGAAATAAGCTGCATAGCTTTATCATTCAAGCAGCTTTGTCTACTATGCTTCATTGTACCCAATACAGCAATGTTATTTTCCTGAAGTATGCCTATGATAATGGTCTGTTGTGGCACACATCGAACAACATTACCCAGACTATTTGCGGATCTAGGCGAGGGTATGCCCCCTGAGGACAATAATAACAATAATTAACAATAATAGGAAAAGAATGCTAAACTTACGTGTATTTCATGCATTTTTTTCAAGAAATTTCTTAAAGACCTATAAAAATGGGGGGGGGGGGTGAATGTTATGCTGCAGTGGAAATACAACCTTTTGCCTTCATCCCTATGAGAAAATACTTGTTACCAGAAAAGAGGAGAAAAAATATTAAGCTTAAATATTTATTTGCATTATTTTTCTACAATTTCGTGTTAAAGGTCCGTAAAAAGGAGGACAAATGTTTATACCGGAAATGCTTTCGGTTTTATTCCCACTAGATCTTGTTTCCTCTTTCACTCGATTACAACCCCCCTCCCCCCTCACACACACACCCTTTCATTTCTTCTGAAATCCGGAAAACTCTCATTGAGATATGGTTCATATTGAAAATTTGTGATGAGAAATGAAAACTTCCAGAGCTCCCTTATCGATATGTGTGCTTTATGTGCCTCTCTCACTCTCTTTATAAGTGCTGTTGCAATAAAATTTTGGAAGTATTCAGATATTTATGAATAACCCTGCATACTTCACGATATATGTTGACGTGATAAATTTCCAGTTTTTATCACTTTCACCGAATATTTTATTCAATTTTTCACAACATTTATGAAGAATTAATAAAGCAAAGGTTTTTTTTCGGAGAACCTGATAAAGTTTTTTTAGCGATCGCAACATTTAATGTCATTTTTTTTTGTTTATTTGAAATCGGATTGTTTTTGGATTATTTTACCTCTGAGCGGCACTTTTGTGCACACATTAGACTAAATGGCCAGGTCACAAGGAACAAAGGGCTCAGAGGAAGTTGGGAAGTGGACTCAATTGGCAGCTGGTAAGAGAGAGACCTCCTGTCAAGGCCATCCAGCGTGTTCTTTAACCTGCAAAGGTTATGTATTTCTGAACACGGGGTTACGGCTTAACTCTCTATCCTACGGACGGTGACCTTTACAAGTCCATCGATGCCTCGTTCTTTCACTTTTCTAATTTTTGCACGAGAGGCTGTGGGTTAGACGCTATCTAAGTTGGGATTAAAAAATGGGAACTGCAAATTATGAGCCTACCACGCTACCGACTGAGCCAACCTCCGCCCCTTTGAAATCAGAAAGACGATGAGCAGTTACGTGTTATCCCCTTCGCTTTCCAGGCCACAATGTCATGTGATTGAAGGTAATGAAAATCTGCTGCCATTTAATGGTGGGAAAGAATATTTCAGTTGTCTTTTCAGAAAAAAAGGGAGATGTACACTAAATGAGATTTTTGGACAAATTGGCAAAAGAAAATGTACTGGTACGTTCATTGGGAGTTAGTAAGTCTATGAAGGACGTCCTAGCATAGCGGTCGGTTCCAACAGGTTCAGTGATTGGACAGGCAATTCTCATAACAGTAAATCTAGGACGGCGTTTGAAGTCCTGGGTAACCACAGACAGATGTAGGACAGATAAGGGCCCTTGTTAATTTTCATTTGCAAATGAAGTACGGTGCAGGTTTAATTCCTAGACCAACTAATGCTATTCCTAAAAGTGCAATGCCCATTCACTTTGGGAAAAAAATTTATTCCGTTTAAAACTCTTCTAGTCACAGATTATTTAACTAATATTAATGTATGGCCTTCAAAAATTAAAAATTCGAATGTCAAACAAAAAAATTTATGTGACAAAAATTGTTCCCAGGTTTCGAAATACAGGTGAAAAAATAAAATCTATCGAATCTTTAGGTAAAGTCTTGAAATTTTAATTCAACATCGAGTGCCAATGGGGTAACTCTAGTTAAAAATCTTGGACTGATAGGTAAAGGTATTTGGGACGTTACAGGAAAAAGAGAGATGAAAAGTATTAAATCAAGATTCCAAAGGATGACCAATAGACCTGCGGAAAGCAAAGGCGGTACGATGTGCTAAATCAGATTCTATTGTAGGTAATGACTGTGTTCGCCGTATAGGGCTGTTAATATACAGGTTGTTATAGAATTTCGGAATCATACGCTTATTCTAGCAAATGTTCAAACGATAATCCATCGAGTGCTTTGCAGGATAAACTCTACGTTTTGTACTTCCAGCGAATTCATTGGAAAATCGTGCAATGTACATAAATTTAATAAACCTTTACCTCCATTATTTTTACTAGTAGAGACCCTTTGCCCTTCTCTGAGCCTGACGGACATGTTTATGATATAACAGAAAGCGATTAGGTGATGATAACATGGCTGAATTGGAGCTGCCCATCATCCACCAGCCTGAATAGAAAATAGATTCTTTTATCGTAGTTAAAAATGGGAAAGAAAAGAAATATCAAACAAGTAAATTATCCTAAAAAGTGGAGAATAGAACTATAATTGCAATTCTGTCTTGTGAAACAAAGACGTTTATTAAATGTGCAAAAAGGTAACAAAAACTCTGGAAAAATTTATGGATTTTGAAGTTAAGGGGTTAATTTTCTAAAGTTAAATTTAATTTTAAGATTTCTAAATTAAGCTGCTATTTTGCTTTCAAACAGAGCAGCAAGGTGAAAGACTGAAAAAGTTTAAAACGTTGTTGAGCTGGAATATTTCTTGCTGTTTCCCAGTCCGAAACTACAAAACTATGAAACTGATTTCAGATCAGATTTCTCAGAGTCGAAAGTGTTAGATGCTCTAAAGAAAAGTGGAGTAACACATTACAGACGAATGGCGAGTTCAGTGCGAACGGTTTTTTGTGAATTTAAGACAGTTTTTCGAGTTCTGGCAAGATTTGAAAGATTATTAAAACTGGTGGTCAGCCTGTGGAAACAGTCTCTACTTGTAAATTCTTACTCTTTGACTTGGATCTCTCTACACCAGAACTTGCCAATATGTTCGCAGAATTATTATCTTCTTCTGAAGACCCTTTCATCTGCCATGCTTTTTACAAACTCAAACAGAAGCTTTAAAGGAACTTCAAAGATTTAATTTTCTTACCCGAAAGGAAGTGATGAATTAAATTTTAATATTAGCATTTCTGAACTAAAGATAGCTCTCAAATTCTGTAAGAACTACACAACCCCAGGCCCTGAAGAACTTTCTTCCAACGTTATCAAAAACCTGATTCTGCTTTAAATAAATTGCAAAATTTTATTAATAACATGTGGACTGGAGTACTTCATATATGGTCCCTATTCCTAAACCTGGAAACATTGTATCAGAATTAAAATCCGTTCGACCAATTTCACTTTGCTCATGCACGGAAAAGTTGCGGAGCGAATGATCAATAGAAGATTGAGCTGGTTTCTTGATTCCCGAGAGTCACTTTTTTTTTGTTTTTTAGATTTTTATTTTGGGAGAAGTGTCCAGGATAGTATACTGGATCTTGTCACAGATGTTCGAGTCAACTCTGGAATAAAATAATACTTATACAATTGCAGTATATTTGGATCTGAAAAAGTCATATGATAATGTATGGATAGAGGGATTACTTTAAAAGTATCTAAGGCTTATTATTAAAGGTAAAACATTAAAATAATTACAAAATTTGGTATCCAACATAAATATGAGAGTTAAACTAAATGACATCTTATCCAGGATAAAAAATCCTGGATAAAATCAAATTTCCTTCTGGAAATTCTCAAATGTTCTTTTGATAACCAATTCAAAACTACTGGCAATTTTAACGGTTTTGATTTTTAAATTTCCGTTTTCCAGATTCAATTGAGAGGACTGTTCCACGTAGTTCACTGAGCTTTCTGACTGGAATTTCCGGAAGAAAGGAACTAAATGTCTAGAGTGATTTCCGGAATAACGGTTTCGTTTGAAGAAGAAGAAGAAGCAAAACCCATTAGTTTTGTATCCTAACTTGCAAGAAGACCTCAGCATCATCAATTCCCAAAATTAAAATTTTTAGATTTTTTTTTTAGTAAATGCAAGATAATTTATTGCAGTTTTATGGCTGCTAGAAATAAAATTAAGCAATTTAGAAATTACGTAAACGTAGTAACGTCTGAATTTTTATTATCGTAAATGAGGGATGGGATATATTATAAGGGTTGAAAATGAAAAGTTAACAGCACAACACTCGGGTAATGAACTGAGTGATCGTTGCGCCATCACACAAATAAATCATCATAAATAGAAGGAACCCATAAACAGTGTAATCGGTGGTACGTATCAGTTAACGTGATAGACGTTCTATGAATTCTAGACAACCCTCGAATGACAGCATCGAAAGTTGAACAATGTATCCGAGCTCAAAAAAAAATGCTCAAAAAAGTATCCGAACACTACGGTTGATTACAGAATTCAGAAAAATATCTGGCAACGATTTTTTTTTAGAAATTAGTGATCTGCAACTTTCGTGTCACGTCGTTTTAAAATTTGGAATTAAACTTTTCCCACCGTACATTTGTACTTTTGGGAGAGTCGGAAAGTTTAAACCGTAATATTTCATCAATACCTAACCAACCTAAAAGAATTTTTAATTTATCTCTATAAACAAAACTATTAGCTTTTTAAACAAAAAAGGTTGCATTTACCCACCCACCCTGGGTCTAAGGGGCCAATGGAAAAATTCATGACGTTCACATCCACAACGAAAATTTAAAATTTCTTACTTAGTATATCGTTTGTAATATTAATTTAAAATTTTGGAATTTTCCAATTTCTTCATCGTTAGAATCCGCAACCTTCGTGTCACGTGACACGAAGGTTGCAGATCACTAATTTCTAAAAAAATCGTTGCCAGATATTTTTTCTAAATTCCGTAATCAACCGTAGTGTTCGGATACTTTTTTGAGCGACTGTACGATATGCTGACATTTTCTTTGACTATCAGTCTTCTGATGAGCCATTGATACGAGTAACAGTTAAAACGTTAGACAAGTATCTTTCGAAGAAGTGCACAGAACACCCTCCATAAAATCCTGACCTTTCCTCATGTGATTTTCGCCTTTTCGGTCCTCTAAAAAACGCCATTAAATGAAGAAAATACGAGTCGAGTAGGATGAAGATGCAGCGCATGGTTATAGAATCCCTCAGAAAACAATTGAAGTCTTTCTACAAACAAGGTACGTAGTTATAATGTTCCAACTTTATGCTGGGACAAATATATCAACAGGCATGGAGAATATCTATAGATCAATAAATCCTTTATGCTTGAATGAATGATTGAATGAATTTTCGGTTTGTCTATTTTTCATTTGAAAGACACATTTTTTTATCATTTCTTAGGTGAAATATTTGTACTCTTCCATTAAACTATTATAAGATTTTCAATTTTTATCTCATTTTCAAAAAAACGAAGATAATAGTTTCGCTTTGTCATTTGTCTGTTGACATTCAACTTTTTGGTTTATAGAGAGAGATAAATTAAAAATTCTTTCTGTGTTGGATAGGTATTGATGGAATATGATTTACACTTTCCGAATCTCTCTAAAATTAAAATTGCGCCCTCTAATGGTGTAAAAAGTGAAAATTCTAAAATTTCAAACGAATATTGCAAATGATGTATTTATACTAGAAATTTGAAATTTAGGTGGTGGAATGTGAAGGTCACTGGATTTCTATTTTCAACAATGAGTTGAAACTCAACTTTTTGGTTTTAGTAGACAATTGTTTGTTTTTAGAGATAAATGAAGAATTCTTTTTGAGTTAGAAAGGAATTGACGAAATTCTATGATTCATACTTTCGAAATCATCCAAAAACTATAATTGCGCCTTCTAACGATGAAGAAATTGGAAAATTCCAAAATTAATATTACAAACGATATAGTAAGTAAGAAATTTTAAATTTTCGTTGTGGATGTGAACGTCATGAATTTTTCCATTGGCCCCTTAGACCCCGGGTGAGTGGGTAAATGCAACCTGTTTTGTTTTAAAAGCTAATTGTTTTGTTTTTAGAGATAAATTAAAAATTCTTTTTAGGTTGGTTAGGTATTGATGAAATATTACGGTTTAAACTTTCCGACTCTCCCAAAAGTACAAATGTACGGTGGGAAAAGTTTAATTCCAAATTTTAAAACGAATGGATTCTTTTAAAAGAAAATTAAAAAGAATTTATTTTTTAAACGAATCTTTTCATTTTAAATTACAATGACTTGACCCCTTACACCAGGGTGTGTGTGGAAAAAACAACTTTTTTTTAAAGTGATAAATATAATTCGCATTTTTCAAATAATTAGTTATTTTAATTTGTATCGTTAGAGATCACTGAATATGGAAACGGCGAAACTATTAACGAATTTTGAAAATGATATATATATATAATATAGATATTTGAACGGATATATATATATATTCGATGGTAACTTTTCAAGAAATATTCCACTGACAGCAACAATCTACCCACTTTTCTCAGAGGGGTGCGAAAAAGGCAACTTTTTAAATTTAATAAGCAAAAGACAAATACTTTTTCTGTTGTAAAATTGCTAATAAAATATTATTTGCATTTACCCCATCATCGGGTAGCTCAAATTAAAACTTTTAAGGACTGAAAGAGTAGGTAAACTGTGCTTCATTTTCTGTGGAAACGAGATTCCCATATGCACCAGAGGCGATATGTGTTCTTCTAGTTCATATATTGCGTAATACGTCATATGTAGATTAGGAATTTTTTATTTGCAGAAATTTCTTATAAATAGTGAATGGAAAAGAAAAAAGTGTAAATTAATGCGAATAATAAGATGCATTATTAAGACCTTCTAAATCTGAAGTCCCGCTATTGAGCTGCGCCAAATCCACCCGCCCTGAAAATGAGATCAATTTTTGGAGCCCCACCCCCCTCATACATCAAGTACCATTCTTAATTCTCCCAAACATTCTTAGTTTTGAGTCTTCCCTCCCCCCCCATAACAAAAATTGATGAATTGCTATGCCACCTCCATTTTACAATAATTGTGTTTATTGTCTGGGATAAAATTTAGTTACTGTTCATCAGTCATAATATCAGATACAGTTGCATTTTTTTATCGTTTTAATTGCTCGTTTCTTCTTTAAAGAGCAGGAAGATATAAGTCTCAAAGCAGGAACAGTTGTAACTAGAACCCACATATTACAAAATTGGCACATTACCGATTTAGCCAAAACTTGATGGTAAAATATAATAGTCAAATGGTTTATGTTAGCAGTTTCTCTTTTGTTTTAAAATTTAAATGAAAAATTATTTTATTTTGCCTAGATACTAACAAAAATAATACTCTTTTCATTTTTCTATTCATCCATTCCCAATTTTCGCTTTTGTAGGTTGCTAAAAACGAAAGATAACACAGTTCATGAACTTTGGAAATGAGCGCCCCACATTCGCCGAAGTGTTATTTTTTTAGTCCCTTTAAACGTTATGCAGAGTTTGAAATGTTCACGTAGAAATGTGTTAATTAAGTAACTCATAAGCAAATATCTTGTATAGTTTAAAACTCTACAAGACAGAATTGCTTATGAGTTACGCGAAAAAAAAAAAAAGATTTTAGGGGAATCAGAACATGTCTCCTGATAACGCACGAACTGATATGTTATCAAGATATCATAAGGTTGGGTTCTTTTATAACAAAGCCTTTTTTTTTACTACGATGCTTGTTGAATTGGTAGCATTTTTTGTCTCTTGTTGCAAAACATCAAAGTATTATAAAAAAAATACACCTATTTCTAGAAAGAAAGAAATTAAAAAAAAAATTCTTCAAGAGAGGGATAAATTAACAAGTGCTTATTTTAGAAACCAATCATGACATAATAGAAGTTAATATCTCATTACTCTGAAGTAAATGGGGGCAGATAATGAATTATTTATAATAGCAGTTTCAAGATTAAATTAATTAGGACTGAAAGAGCTAATTAATTATGCATATCATTACGATAATCTCTCATGCAAATTAAATTTCATCTCCTGTACTAAAATTCCGAACTTTGTTTTAATGTTTGTGATCGACAGAGTGAAAATAAAAATTTTAATGCATGTGCTTATATTTAACGAGTTGAAATTATACATCAGATTATGAAGCTTAACCATTAATAAATTAGCGCTTCACTGAATACTCTACCATATTATCAGATGTATGATTTGCTTTCAAACTTTACGGAATTTAAAAAAAATTGCACTAGAGGATAGACTCGTGTTCATTGCTACAGTTTTGTGCTATAAAAAGCTACGATGTTTGTTGTTGTTTTAACGAGCTGGAGTTTCAAGTGTTTCTGCATCAACGTAAAAATAAGTAGACCATTCATTGTGAGCAGGAATATCCTCTTGATTGCTTGGATTGATGCCAAGTTTAGCTTTATTGCAAAATTATGAGGATTTATGGCCCACATTGCACGAGGAAGCGGAAGAATGCGAAACGCAGGAATAATAATAATTTTGAACAGTATCTGTCAGTTGTTCCCTGGATAGTGTAGATAATGTTTAATAAATAAAAAAATACTTCATAACAAAGATAACATGTGAGAAATCTCTGCAGACTAACCTACCATAAACTGGAAAGCTGTTTAATATAATCAGAAGGAATAAATTAGTGGTTCATGTTTATCTAATTCCTTTATTCATGTATGCATTTTCAAGTCACTTATTTTTATCCCAAATATTTCTTCAATATGGAGAAAAAAAGATTCTACTCTGTTTAGATGTTGCAAAAAGAATACGTCCGCAGATGCTTTTGAACTGAATTCTATACATGTACAGTATTATCGCAGAACTCAAAGATTCGTGTCTTGACTACTTCATAAAAATCGGATGAATGCAGTTTAACAGCCTAACTATAAATTTTAAAATAAATCAAATTAATTTTAGTTCGAAAACTGCAAACCGGTATTAAAAATATAGCCCCCATATTCTCCTACTCTCTTTCCGAAATTAAAGAATATATTTATTGTAAAATATTATGTCCGCTGTAACATTAGTTTATGTAAATAATATAAATAAAAATAATAATAATACCCCCTCAAGCAGCTGCTTGCCACAGAGGTCTGACAGGAGCCTGTCAGTTTATAAGCCACTGTAGAAGATCTGAGAGGATGGCAGGACCTCAGCAGAAAAATGATACAAACATCCATGCCTTACCCGGGGCTCGAACCTAGGTCCCGTAGATCAGTAACCAAGCGCGCTAACCACTCGGAACGAACTATAATACCTCTGAAATCATTGTGTAATTAGAGAAGCAGAAAATATTAGAGACTTCCACTTTAAAATATTCAATTTTCGAAGCGAAATATTTATGCGCAAATTGCTTCCATATTGTTTTGTAAAAATCGAAAGCAATACAGTGATTTGAAGAATAATAGTTAGGATAAAGTACATTAAATTTATGATTCATGTAATATATATGTTTCAAAAAGAAAATATAAGGTGAAGAGTATATTTACACACTCATGTACACCGAAGAGCCAAAATATTTTGACCACCTGTCTAATATGATGTTGGTCCTCCACGTGCCGCCAAAATAACTCTTACCCGGCGAGGCATGGAAGCTACAAGATTTCTAAAGATGTCTTATGGTATCTGGTATCAACACGTTACCAACAGATCCTTTAACTCTTGTAAATTACGTGGTTGACCCGCCATAGATCGGATATACGCATTGGAGAAAGTAAGCCGGTACGCGTTTAGAAACCGGATACTTGAGATTGCATTTCTGCCGACAGGGAGTGCCAATAGGGGAGTGCTGGAAATCGGAAGTAGTGCTTTCTATCTTTGAACGATTAACAACGATATTGGGTATGGAGAGTAAAACTAGAAGACAAAGGCGACTCTAACCAAAGCCGTCTTTCGGGGAGTCGTTAAGAGTTTACGGACAATGCACGTTCCCATCCGCCATAGCTCTCTGGGTTCGTTCTTAATCACTACCGGAGGCAGAACTGGGAAAAAAGGGGTGGTAAATCAAAGAAAGGATATGAACTCACTTAGACGTTGAAATCCATTGCAAAGGAGCGTGTACTTATAATTTTCGATTTCAAAATATATATTTTTTTATATTCTGCTGAATTGAATATTCTAAACGTTTCTGAAAATAACGGAAGGCAGTTTAATGAGAGCGATGGGGCACATGCTTCCCCAAATTTAAATAATGAGTTTGAAGGGGGGGGGAGGATTATTAATGTAAAATCATGGAAAAACAGATTTTTAAAAAATAATTTTTTGAATTAATCACTTTACATTACGCTACTGGAGTAATAATAGAAAAACTAATACACGTTCTTTTTAATTTTATTGTCGCACAAAAGTTGGCACATTATTTTTTTTAAAACGTAATTTTCGCTTAGCACACCTCCCTTAATTTTAAGGCAGGAAATATTGCTATGAATTTTAAATATTAAGTTGTCCTTCCTAGCCATTTCAAACACTGATGGTCTATTTCGTCATTTCCTAAACGTCTAAGACTTCTAAAGAGACATGTATTCAGAGTACACACACAGAGAGAGAGAGAGTACGCACACTCCGAAATTCTACGACTGAAATTATTTGGAAGATTTTAAAAAACGAATTTTGGCGTATATTAAGTTCAAATTTTTAATTGGAACCTAATTATAAACTTTAACAAAAGAGTGTAAATATATTTATTTACTATAGATAAATCTATTTGAATATTAAATAAAAGTTATTATACCACTATCGAAGTGTTACTTTCTCCCTCGTCGCTCCTCATAAGATTAGCTTTAGGCCAAAGATTTTTTTTTCACTAGGCGTTGGAGTCGCCTGAGTCTTGTCGCCAATATACTACTGGGGAAAACGATTTTTATTTCAGTGCAGTTAATTTGTTTATAGAGTTTGAAGAGAAAACTTCAGATTGCTGTAAATTTTCTCTTTGTAAGTACCAATATTCCAATTTTTTTTGTTTGATGTTAAATATTAATAATGAATGCTTTTGAAAAATCTCTTAACTCTTAATACGTACCTGTAGTATGAGATTTTCGACATCCAAAAAAAGGCCCATGTTCAAGGCAATTGCAATGATGAATCCTCCTCATATTTTATCAGTAGTTTATACGAAACTGCCAGTTTCGACTTTTATAACCACTATCATTTTCACTGAATCCAGCATATTTGTTAGTATTGACCCACAGCATGTCAACATTGTCGTCTGTAAAAAAGAAGTTTAAAATAATGGATAGCTAATTGTAAAGAAGATAGTTCAAGAATAAGGCCCACAGAAGATTCAAAATGATTAACAAAAACTGCGTCGTTGATAACTATCATTTGTCAAATTTATTGAGCTTGACATCGTCCTTGTGATCACGTGATTTAAACGCTTCGCTTCAAGTTTATGGGACCTAGATTCGAGACCCTATAGGTATGGCTATTTTTTTTCTGCTGAGATCCTTCATAATAGGTCATCTGACGTCTTAAATTGACAGGCTCTTATCAGACCAGTGATAAACAGTTGTTTGAGAGGTGTAAAAAAATTATCAACTAAGAATTTAATTCTCTAGTTCTTTTTTCATTTGCATCCCTTGGAATTTAACCTTTAGTATCAGAATTTATAGGATTTGTATACATACTAAGCCGTCCCGTGGCACAGTGGTTAGCGCGCTTGGCTACTGACCTACTGGACCTGGGTTCGAGCCCCAGGTAAGGCATGGATGTCTGTGCTGCTTTTCTGCTGAGGTCCTGCCATCCTCACAAGGCGTTCTACTCAGACCTTCTATTGACAGGCTCCAGTCATACCTCTGTGGTAAGCAGCTGCTTGAGGGGGGTATTTATATTTTTATTATACATATTAGATATGTCGAGCCGTTTCAGATTTCCAAATATCAGAATCGTATAATAAAAATAAATTATGATTATCAACTTATGATAAAGAAGTTTTTCCTTAGAAACATTGATAAAGTTATCATCAACTTTTTAATTACACCAAACAATAAATTTGATATAAAAATAATGCTATAGCATGATTTGGGTTCTGCTTTGATGAACAATACTGTGGAACTGAAAGAAAAAGCCCAGCAATTTTGCATTAAAGAAAAGCGAGGTTACTTTTCTTGGAACCTTTCATCAGAGTGGATTAAGGTTAGGAGAGAACAGAAAGAATTCTGCCAGGTCAACTAAAAGAGTGGCGTTAGAGTTTACAATTAGTGGCTACCTCTTAAGGGGGAAAGGAATCAAGCATGAGAGATGAGAAGAGTTTGGGATGCAATGCTCTTCTGCATATCGGGCTGCAATGGTATCCAAACCCTATGCACGCACTGCCAACCTAATAGTTGCCATTTTCACTCTATGGTATTAGCGTTGCTGAATCGCTAAACATTTCTCATTAAGGTGAAGACAAGGTCTATCTATATTCAGGTCAAATCATATGTAAATTTAAGCGTGCCAACAAATACGTATATCACGTGTAAAAGTTAAATGATTTTTTTCTACTGCAGGAATGGCCAACCTATAGTATCCGTGACAAGAGTGGAAAGCATGATGAATTTGCTTGGCATACAAGAGCTTTCAACAAAACCATCGCGTAACTTTTTTTTGACAAAAGTCACCCTTTTTTTACTTCAATTTGGATGCGCAAACTCTGCAATTTCGCATCTATTTTCCGGGATAAGTTAGAGGCGAAATTTCCATATGTCAAGTAATCATTGATTAAAATAAATAAACTAAATAAATACCTCCTCAAGCAGCTGTTTGCCACAGAGGTCTGACAGGAGCCTGTCATTTATATACCATAGTAGAGGGTCTGAGAGGATGGCAGGACCTCATGAGAAAAGCAACACACACATCGAACGAACCACGTTCAACACACACGCTCGAACGAACCATCGAACAACACACACGCTCGAACCCAGGTCCCTTAGATCAGTAATCAAGCGTGCTAACTGATTAAGCGTTATAAATTTTAAAGGCTATTCCAAATCTCTGATAAATGTTATTCTCAAAAAATGCTATATTTGGCTTCTAAGTTTAAAATATGCAAGTTGAGTATTCAAAATTGCAATACGAGTGAAACGTTAATTTTCCTTCCTAAAAAAATTTCTTTAAGTACTAAAATAATTTTAAAAACATCTAAATCATATCATTATTTTTTATATTAATAATATATAATCTAATAATAATATATGTTAATAAAATATTAATAATATTATTAATATATAATCATTATTTTTTTCAATAAGACTGAAATCCAAGAATACAACGGAATCAGCAAATATTTAAATATATTAATATTTATTTCACATTAAAAATCCCTAAATCATTCACTATTTGCGGAATACATATGGAAAGTGAGAAAATCTAAGAGCACTGTACTTTCGTCGCTACACACTTCAATTTATTAACCCCTGTAAGACGACTTCACTGGGGTGATCGCCTGTGTGTGATTTTCCACACATAGCTATGCTTTGAAGCATACCGCTAAGAAATAAAATCTACTTTCACCACTGGATATACGTCTGAACCACAAAGCATAAGACATAGATTACCAAATTCCCTCTCCTGTAACGGTAACAATTCCACAATGTTAATATTCATAGAGCAGCGCCATCAGTTGTTTAGAAATGAACTAACTTCCATAGAAACAGCATACAACTGAATGAATTTCATTCATTACGCATACAAATAAAATTATCGGATATCGTGATTTGATAGAACTGAATACATCCAATCCTTAACATCATCCATTAATGGCACTCGAAATTTTTTGTTGTGTCATGAATGGCAACTGGCTAAACTATCTTTATGTGGGGCCAAAGGGCTCGAAATATTTTTGGACAAATGCAAACATGAGAGGGTCTAGATACCCTAATCAAAATTTTTAATCAGAAGAAAAATATAAACTGAATGGACAAATTATTACATACACCTAGCCCCGGATTAGGCATGGATGTGTGTGTCGTTTTTCTGCTGAGGTCCTGCCATCCTCTCAGATCTACTGTGGCATATAAACTGACAGGCTCCTGTCAGACCTCTGTGGCAAGCAGCTGCTTGAGGGGGTATTTTTTTTTTTATCTAATAGCCTGTTGCTCCAGTTTTTGCCCTCACAATAGCAGCCAGAAGTTTTGGTGAGGACTCAATAAGTTGTTGAAAACACGGATGTGGTATTGCTGCCCATGAAGAGAGAATTGCCTGTTTTAGGAGCATCCACAGTTGCCGATGGAGGTTGGTTTCCAATTCTTCTCACAAATTCTGAATGGAGTTGAGGTAAGGCCATCGAGGGGTCAATTCGAGCGTGGTAAACTCACTTGAATACTCCTGAAACCAATTGGTCGCCAATGGGGAAGTTTGCGGTGTGGCTTTGTCACGTGGCCGAGTGGTTAGTGCACTTGACTGCGGATCTAAGGGACCTGGATTCGAGCCCCGGGTAAGGCATGTATGTATGTGTCGTTTTTCTGCTCTGGTCCTGCCATCCTCTCAGACCTTCTACTATGGCATATAAACTGACAGGCTCCTATCAGACCTCTGTGGCAAGTCGCTGCTTGAGGGGGTATTTATTTATTTTTGTCCTGTTGAAAGATGGCGTCATGGTGCGGAAAGAGAATCGTTATGAACTGGTGTAGATGGTCGGCGAGGATGTTCACATATCTTGTGCCAGTGACGGAAGTCTCGATGGGTACGAGGGACCCTAAGAAGCCCGTGTAAACGCACCCCAAACTTTTACACCGCCTCTACCTGCCTGTATGACTCCAACTTGGTAAGTTGGGTACATTGCTTTGTGTGGTTTATGCCACACGCACATCCCCCCATCGGCGTGATATTGAAACCGTGATTCGTCAGACCAGATGACGTGTTCCCAGTACTTCGCATTCCAGTTGCGATAGGTCTTTGAAAACTGCAGCCTAACCTTTCGGTGCATTGCAGTCAATAAGAAGACACCTATGTGGATGTCGACTTTTCACGAGACGACGAAGAGTTTTTGTGTGTAAGCTTGTGGATGCACCCTCACTCAATTACGACGTTATCTACTCCACGGAAACCATGCAATCCCTTGTAACGATGCAGGACAATCTGCGCTCACCTCGAGAATCAATTGCACGTTAGCGTCCACATTTCCCCCCGCTAGTTAGAATTTTTTGCCATATTTCATGTGGTGAAATATATATACATGTGCGACGGTCGCAACGTGGAAATAGCAACAGTTCAGCAGTTGTGGTGATTGAAAAACCGGCTTTCCTCGCACGTACTATCTGACCACGGTCAAACCTACCTACGTCGCTGCCTTTACCCATAGTTACTTTTCCTTGACTGGTTTCCAATGCATAGAAACCTGATGTATTTATAGGCATTGCCAGTTTTAGCGTCCCACGTGTCTGACGCTATACTTCTGCTTCGCACATTGTTATCGGGGTGTATATAATTATTTGTCCATTTAGTGTACTTATATCCCATTATCCAAAATATTCTTGGGACTTTGACTCTTGGATGAAAGGTGTAATCGTATTCAGCAATTTTTTGAATAAACTCATGTGAATTGTTTCCAGTAATTTAGGAGAAATCTATAGTATTTATTTCGATGAATATGTTGATATGTTCAGTCTGCAGGTCCTTATGTATGTTGGTCTTTCTTACGTATCATGGGAGATCAACTTAGGCATTTATTCTGAAAAGTGTGTAGTGGTGCTAGAGTTGTCTTGCCAGTATGGGGGTATCCCCATACTGGGCATGCATATGTGATGATAGGGATGAATATAGTCTTGTATAGGGTTGGATCTAGGGGGGGAGGGGGCCATGGCCCTACTTTCAGAATGCTAGTAAGGGTAATTAAAGGCAAAATAAAACTTATTTCTATTCCATGCATTTTTCAAGAAATGTTTTTAATGCCTGTAAATCGGAGGAGGAAATGTTATACTGCATTGAAAATCCAGTCTCGTGGCCCGCTCATCCCATCCTTTTACATTTTTCCCGGCTCGATGGTGTTTCTTGCCCATCCCCCCCCCCCCTCGTTTGTTTTCCAAGATCCGATCCATGACTTGTTTATCAGAGTTTGCTCTTGGTGGGCATCTTTGAGTTGCGTCCAATGAGTGAGTTCAAATTGCATCTAACTGCCTGAGCTCTAATTAAGTACCTTTTTAATGCGTGGCTTCCAATTACTTTTTGGTGCAGTACACTTCTTTCCATGAGATATATGCATCGAAATGTTCTGCAGTTCCCTTCCTGTTTTAAACGTGAACATCACAGTCGAGACCTTGTCTGGAGTCATTTTTATTCTCCATCTTGTAAACCATTCGTGACTTATTTCCAGTCCCTCTTGCAATCTTTTGATCGGCGAGTCAAGGCTGAGAGATGGCGACAGTAGCTCTGTGTTATCAGCATATAACGCAGGTTTGACTCTGACTAGTGAAGAATAATCATGAAGATAAATATTAATTAGGATAGGCACCAGAAGGGAGCCTTGTGGGACGTCAACTTCATTATGTGAAATAGTCGAGAGAGCGACCCTGATTATTGTCTTAAGTTTCTGATCACTGAGATATGATTTGATGATGAAGATAATTGCTTTCGGAAGTGACCGTGATAAGTTTAGAGATGAGTCCTTCTATCCAACATTTATGAAAGGTTTTTGCGACATCTAGGCATGATGTCGCAATCGATTCTTTTTTATTAAAATTTTCGACAATTAGTTCAACAACTCGAAGCAGTTTATTCATTGTAGAATATTTTTTATGGAATCTGAGCTGAGGAAATGAATAATTTTGATATCCAAGATTTTCATTAAATCTATTGAGAATGATTCTCCCAAATAATTTTTCAATGCAACAGAGTAAATTAATAGGTTTTTACGTTTGTCGAAAACTGGCATTTTTTTCTGGTTTTCGTATCATGCAAATATGAGAGAGAAAAAACTTGAACATAATATTATATATAAATTAAATTGTAAAACTGAATAGGCGCTATTTGTTTTTAAAAAGTCATCGATAAATTTTAGATTAGTCTGCATTATTTTTATATCATCATTGTAACATTTTAAAAGACAGGATCACAACGTATAAAATTTGTTCAATTTCAAACCGTTCACGGCGCAATTAATTTCCAAAAACGTCGGGAGTTAACACTTGCATCTCTTACTCTATGGTTTGAAATAAGTTTTGCGAACACGCAGATTAGACTCCTGTCGTAGTTAATTTAGTTGAGTTGTCTGCATTTTCACGTGAAGT
This sequence comes from Ryuthela nishihirai, assembly GCA_038380435.1. Taxonomy (NCBI): domain Eukaryota; kingdom Metazoa; phylum Arthropoda; class Arachnida; order Araneae; family Heptathelidae; genus Ryuthela; species Ryuthela nishihirai. The sequence goes on along the minus strand of JAWZYU010000011.1, from coordinate 65,495,420 downwards.
TCTAATGAGTTCTTTCACGTAACAAATTCTAATGAGTTCATTTTTAATGTTTCTTTTGTGTTAGTACTAAAATCTCTTGGTGGCTGGGAAATTGATGTGTTTGATTGCCCTACGTAAATGGATCATCTAATTCGTCGACTGAAGTTGCCAACAATTAGCTGCTTTTTTTTACGAATTAATGCGAGATATGAGGCAACACAGCGATTCTACGAGGGCACGGAGTAATGTGAGCAAGTTAAAGCACGTTGCCGTGAAGCGAGTCCGCGAAAGTGAAAGTGAAAAAATGGCAGACTGCATACTCTTCAATCGTTACTTGAGATCATATCGCACATGCTTCAACTTGCCCACATTAGTCGGTGGCTTTGAAGCGTCGCTTTGTTACCACCTATCATATATTAACTGCTAATTGTTGGCGATGGTAGTTCACGAATTAAATGTTCCACCATGGCAGTATGTCATGGGTTCAAATACTTATCAAAAATACTGATGTCTGTCTTTTTGTTTGTGCTTCCTTTGAGTCAATTTATAGTAGTAGTTTTTACTCTTATGATGTTTTACCTCACATGCTTAATCAGAAGCACGCCAGGCTCGTAATCTGCAGTTCTCATGTTCGAGTCCACATTGGCCAGCTTTGAGGTTTATCTCCACAAAATTTCCTTCCTGCCCTCGGTCAGTAAGGGTCACCAATGGGTTTGGAAAGGCTGCCATCCGTAGGATGGGACGTAAAGCCCTCTGCACGCCAAAGTCATACCCTGTGTACGCTAAAGAACACGCTGGATGGTTTTGACGTGAGGCTACCATCTGTCTCGTAACAGCTGTTCAGTGGGTAGCCTTATCTGAACCATCGGGGTCCTTGTGACCGGGCCATTTAGTCCATTGTGTGAAAAGAGTGCACCTCAGGGGAAAACAACTCAAAAACTCATATAATACTTTATATTTATAATAAACTCATATAAAGCTTCAAGAAAATTACCATAATTTTGATGCATTTTGTACCTTATTGTTATTGACATATAAATATAAACAGTTGGGTTGGGTTGTTTTACCTCTGAGCGGCACTTTTTTGCACACCATGGGCTAAATGGCCAGGTCACATGGACCCCGAAGGCTCAGAGAAGGTTGGGGGAAAAGACCCACTGGAACAGCTGTTGGGAGACAGATGGTAGCCTCCCGTCAAGGCATCCAGCGTGTTCTTTAACGTGCACAGGGTATGGCTCTCCCGCACACGGGGCCACGGCTTAACGTCCCATCCGACGGACGGCGACCTTTCCAAGCCCATCGGTGTCTCCTACTGACCGTGGGCAAAGCGGGGAATTTTGCGGAGATAAATCTCAACGCTGACCCAGCTGGGACTCGAACCTGGGAACTACAGATTACGAGCCTGGCGCGCTACCGACTGAGCCACCCCCGCCCCAATATAAACAGTAAATGTAAAATGTAAAGTAATTTATTTTTCTCTCAGTGAATAAAAAAACTGAAATTTAACGGAAAGCATTATCAGATTGATGTATCAAATCACAGAACTTGTTTATTTTCCATAGGCCTCTTATTTTTTCATTGCATTCCGAAGTACAAAAATGGCAAACTCCCAAGATTAGGTTAAAGTTAAGAATAGATCCAATGCAAATTAATTTCTTGCTCAAATTTCAAAATAATTATCTTGATGATATATTCTAGGATATACTTCTTTTATTTGCTTAGATACTATCGAAAATACATTTAAAGAGATAGGTCTACACCAAGGTTTCCCAAAATTCTGAGTCCATCAACCCCTTGATGAGCTTATGAACTTGTCATGGATCCCCAACACAAATCTTTAAGATTGTAAATGATAGTTACGTATTCATGTTAGCTTATAACTCGAGAAACACAGAAGTGATTTCAAGTAACTTTCAAAAATCTATAAAAAATACCTTTTTGTTCCGAGCAACGTCGGGTACTTTGATTAATAAAGAATAAAATATAAACATTTTTGCCCTAAACCTTGCAAACTTCTGTTACACGTTTAGGTGTTCTTCGACTCCTTATCGATCCTTACCTATAGATTCACCCCTGCGCAGGTGTTCGTTCAATACTCTTTGTCATAGAATATTAAAAATTTTAATTACATTTTATTATAAAAAAAATGTACTCCCCTACGCAAGGGGCATAGATAGACTAGTCCCGGTTTCTCATACACACCCTTAACAGCAGGTTTAGTAGTCAATTACACTAACCACTAGAGTAGATATGGACTATGACCAACATGAGCAAATTACAATTAAATATGCAAATCATTTGAATAGTTATCATTCATAAAGGAGATTTTGAAGCTTACTGGGTAATTGATTAAAATTTTAGGTGCTAAATATTAAATACATTTATGTAATATATCTTTTTTTACAAATGGAGATATGAAAATTATATATGGTTTCAATTTGAAGAAATGACTGTTGAAGTTACTTTAGTTTCTGAAATTCAGCTATAACTTATTGCAGAATTAAAAACCTTAATTTCCCGTCTTAGCATTAAATAAAATACGCAGACGGATTCTTTCACTGTTCCACACAAACAGTCACAAAAAAAGCTAATCTTAACCTCTTCACTATTTTTCCTTTTTTTTTTGTGACAAAACAATCACAAAAAGAGCTAATCTTAGCCTCTTCACTATTTTTCGTCTTTTTGTGACAAAACAGTCACAAAAAAAGCTAATCTTAGCCTCTTCACTATTTTTCTCCTCAAACTCCTTCAAAACTAAAACTATATGTTTATATTGTTATCATCATCGTTCACAAGCTTGCTCCCAAATGCCCTCTGTTTTTTTTGCCTCTCTGTTTCATGCATCCGCCCGACAATAAAAGAACAAAAACCTGTAACCTATTGAAAAGAGATGAGACTCCGATAAAAATTCCTATTGGCTAATCATCCTCAACATGCCATAGTGAACTGCTGAGACGATCAGAGTCGTTAAGTGAAGCTTGGGGAGTCCTCTTCTATCGATCGCGTACACAGACTCATTACAACATAAATAATCCATGGCTCACGCGAGTATAAAGCCGGTTCTCCTCTGCAATTCCCCAAAGTTCCAGATTCTTCGTTGTGAACATCTACTTACAAGAGCAAGCTTTTCGCGGCCACTGAAGCCAGAGGGAGCAATTATATCCGCGCGGTGCAACACGTGTCTCACTACAAATTAAATTTATCTTATCCTGCTTCTGTTTTGCTCCATTTTCACCCCCGGCTGACGGCTTCAAAAGAGTTCAGCATAAATGCAAAAATATTCCTTCTCCCCTTAGAGTTAAAAAATATCCCGTACTGCCGACGAATTGTTAATGACCAAAACAATTTCTTTCCAACACGAGGAGTGAAACAGGCAACATAAGGCAATGGGGCACGAAATTTGAAGAAACACCAAATCCTCGACATTCGCTCTTTACGAACTTCAGCACTACTTGTAATCACTGTTGTAGTAAAATCAAGAGTTCACATCAGAAAAGATGTTTAGAGTATTAGATATAGGTGCACGATCGCAATCAAAGAATATTTTTACGCAGTGCCATTTTTTACGCAACCTTAACATCCTTAAAAATCTGAGGGCATGTTTGCGATATCCTCAAAAAGCAGATAGATGGGGGAAGGCAGGGCCGTCTTAAGGCATGGGCACACTGGGCAGTTACCCAGGAGCCCCACTATTATAAATTTCGCAAAGGTTTGTGTTGATTAATCCTCGCTTTACAGCATGTTTTTATGTTTAAACATTGATTTTTGTTAAAAGTACCAATAAATCTATAGGCTTAATTTTATTCACCGTTTACATTTATATTCCCTTAGGTGGGTGGGTAGGGGCCCCAGTGCATTGCTTTGCCCAGGGGCCTACAATACTGTTAAGACGGCACTGGGGGAGGGATCAGAGGTCGGTAGTGCGACAGGTTCATAATAAACAGTTTACCAGGTTCAAATTTCATCGGTGTCCCTTTTTTCCACTGAGGGACAGAACAGGGGTTAGCGGATATTAATCTCAACGCAGGCACAGTTGGCACTCGAGCCTGGGAACATCAGAATACGATCCTGGTGTGCTACAGACAGAAACAACCCTACTCCTTCTATATTAGAACACAGCAAATTCAGTATTAAGTAATTTGGTTACCTGAATAATAATGTGATTAGAAAAGACATCAATTACCTTTAAGCAGCATCTTGGGTAGCGAGCCAGCCTCGTAATCTACAGTTTCCAGAATCGAGTCCCAGCTGGACCAGCGTTGGGATTTATCTGTGAAAAACCCCCGTTCTACCCTCGGTCAGTACGGGACACCTATGGGATTTGAAAGTCCGCCGCCCATCGGATATTAAGCTGTGGCCTTGTGTACAGGAGAACCATACCCTGTGCACGTTAAAGAACACGCTGTGTGGCCTTTATGGGAGGCTACTATCTGTCTCGTAGCAGCTATCCAGTGGTCTCCCTCCCCCAACCTTCTCTGAGCCTTTGTGACCTGGCCATTTAGTCCATTGTGGGCAACAAAGTGCAACTCAGGGGTAAGCAATCTAGCTCTAAGCAGCATTTTGTGAGGGAAGGACGTTAGTTTCACTAGGTTGCTTGCATGCTAAATTACACATTTAAAGAGTCATGAAACATGTTCATGAAGCCGTGAGGAAAAGTGGCAATCCCAAAACGAGGTGGGTACAGAATGTTAAACGAAACTTTTTGAAATTAGCCTTCAGTTTTCCAAATGAAGGAGATATTGATGAAGATAGATAACTATCTATCTTCAGCAATATTGGAAGAACTAAATAGCAAAGAGTGCTTCGTTCTCAATGACCTTTAGCTGCTTAAGGATTTTGTACGAATTTCTGAGGAGATAAAATGGAGAAAGCTAATAATTAAATTGACGATACTTCATATCACAGATTGATCCACAGCAAAGGACGTTCAAATAATTCAGGATAGTGTAAGACAAGTACTGGTTCACACTCCTCGTGTAACTTATTAATTAAATTCCGCCAGTCAAACTGACAAGTTGGGAATGAGATCTCAAACCTCGCAGAGGCTAATTTATTTTAAAACTATCTCTCTGATCGGAACAATTTGCTGCCAATAGATTACCCGTCGTTGTTAGGGTTTTCGAAAGTCTTCTTTTACAAAAGAACTCTTGTCTTGCTCGTACTTCTCTTTCTTCTCTTAACTTAAAGTATTTATTTACCCATTTCGGAAACAATGGCTTTATCACGATAAAGCAGAAAGAAGTTAATTGAACTATTTCTTCTTTTAAACAAATATATTAGAATAGTAATTTTTAATAACAGCTAGCATTCTACGCCTACTCCTGATTAAAGTGAAAGTTCATGCAAACTTTCTGTCTCTATCACTTTAGGAAGAGGAGTACATAAGCGGACAGAAAGACAAACCCTCTTCTTTATATTCGGTTTCTAGGAGGATCCGACAATTTAGCTTCGGGGGAGGAGGAGGATCTGAGAGTAAGACTTGAGTAGGGTTTCCCAATTACTAAAATATTTCACCGAACAGGAAAGGTTAAAATAATATTCTACATACAGTATAATGAGATTTTAGTTTTTTAATCTATTTTTTAGTGTCGGACATAAAATATGGGACTAAAAATAAAATTATATAAAGACAACTGTTTTGGATTTCAGAGCAGATAGATAAGTTTGTTATTAAGTATAAGACGATAGGATTTTCGGGGGAGTGCTCCCCCCCACCCATCTGTACGTCCCTATTTTCCTAACCATTAAAAAGCAACTTTCTTATGAAATGAATACATTAGTGAACACTTTTAGTTAGTTCTTATATATTTTAATAGAAAATTATAAATTGGCAGCACATAGTAGTCGTGTACAGTATCGACAGTGCTGTTTGACTCAAGTTTAAAAATCTGCTGAGTATGCACGTAAGACTTGAAATACCTTTAATTGCTAACATTGAAAGTCTTGTATCTTTCTGCAAGTCGCAATTTACATACGAGTAGATGCTAGAAACTTATCGTTAATCGGTTAGATATCATGGTTAATAGTCCTTAATCCAACTTGCAATCTCTTCACGATTGGAAAAACAAGTTAAATATTGCCAAAGGAAAGCAAAATGCGGTATATGTAATAGCTATTATGAAATATAGGAAGCTGGATGGCTTCCAAAAGTTGCTAAATTTGGCTACAAAAGAGATAAGTTACCAACGTTGGGCAAGAAGGTGAAATACGTAAATATTGCTCGTTCGAACAGATTCAAACGATCGTAAGTGCGAGAACTATGTTCGTTATTTGAATAGGGAATCAGAAATCTTTAACAACTAGGATGTTCATAAGTAAGTATTTGTAGCAATTCGGATGTTCTTAAATCGAGGTTCACCTATATTAGATTTGAATATATATAACAGTTGTAATGAATTGTTCTTTCGGAACAGTTCTTTGCTGCTTATTTTGATATTCAACCAGAACTCTGTTCAATAATATTTCAAGTGGATATAAACTTCTGAAGTAAAATGTCGATATAATGAACATCAGAATAACGAAATATTGAGTAAAAAGAATTTTTTTCCGATCCCTGAAAATTTTCTATGAATTTTATTGTAAAAAGGTTTTTTTAATGAAAATATCACTTTAACGCAACGTTTTTCAATCTTGTTGGAGAATTTACGGCGATACACTTCTGTATTGGAGCATTTACCACGGTACAATTATGATGAAAAGTGATTTTTCTGTTTTTTATTACATACCTTAAAATTTAATTTTTTTAAATAAAAATGCGGTTGAGCATGTTAAACTCAACCTTTGACAAAAGCAATAATAGAAAAAATGTAAAATAAAGTAAACGATAGTACAAATTATTATGTAGTATTATTGCTTATCTTAAATTTTCATGACACTCCTGGACCAAGGACGCGACACAACCGTTGGGACCACTAGTTTCACATAATAAAAATTTATCCCGATACAAAAAAAATGAGCAGTATAATGAAATTTCTAAAAAAAAGAAATTCACCAACATGTACAACAAACATTTTCCTAACTTTATGCGCTTCGATTTTTCGTATCTGACAACGCTACAATATTTAAATACTGAAATATCTAACAAATCACAGCTATTTTATATAGCCCGGAAATATCTATGAATTAAGTGTTATTGTATATTGTCCCCCAGGAACTTTTACCAGTCTCAATGGGTGGCCTAGATGATATCTATAAGTGCATAATGCAGGCAGTGCATAAAGCACTTGTAGAGATGCTATGTGTGGCATAATGCTTTAAAGCAGCGTTGCCACATTACCCTAGCAAAAAAGAGGACTTTCAGACTTGGAGATGTACGGGATTCTGATTGTATTGCAAGTAATGGTAGCATCAGCTAAAGTTCTTTCAAAACAATTCCAATCCACGTGTTTTATTATTATCATTCGTTAAATTTAAGTTATTGTTACATTTCTTCATTATTATTATTGTTTTAGTTAAGTTCGTTAATTAGTTATGTAGTTTCGTTACTAGCAGCCAACAGGGCAACAAGTTTCCATAGTTTCGTAATGACACGAAAATGACATTCCTTTGCAACATCATTTAATATTTAATGGACCTTTGCAAATTTAACATCATTTAACATTTAATGGACCTTTGCAACATCATTTAATAATTAACGGAGAAATGTTTGTTGGAACAAATAGTTTAAAAAAAATTACATACTTTTTTTAAGAAGTAACACGGTGAATGTTTTCATAAGGATTATTTTGTAGTATGTAATTCTCACCAGACCTTTTCTTATTGCATTTCACTATAGCGAAATTTCCTTATAACGAATGTATTTTGGTCACCCTCTCGATTTCGTTATACCTACACTTCACTGTATTACAATTCGACATAGAAAGAGGATCTTTACAGCACTCTTTCAATTCGATATTCCCTCAATCTCCACAACACCTTTCGAATGTTTCAGAACCTTGTGCTCAGTTAGATCAGCAACCATTTTATAACATCACTTTCTACGAATGACAATAACTTTGCACTGTGCATTTTCGCTTGCTCTGTCCCAAAGGAAACAGATCAGTGAAAGAAAGACTTTTAAGAAACCATTTTCCCAAAATGAACAATATCTATTGTCTCAAAAGTTACACCACGGTATCCCTTTTAATTATTAATAGTAGTTGATAAGTTACAATATTAGATACGAAGTTCGAAAGCCAGCTAAAATCAATGACAATGAGCTATTTTGAAACGATTGAAATCTTCGGAGTGTTGGTTTAATGCACCTGTTCCCTGCTGTGTCAGCTCAGCAAGCTACACGACAACGCCTTTCGCCAAAGGAGGTCGGATACGAGCTCTGTAATCCACAAAAGACTTCATGCTATCGACTATCCTGTTATCGATAACTATGAAACGTGTGTTCGACCCGGAGGGAAATTGTCAGATAGAAGCATCCACATCACAGCTGAAAGACGAAGTAATGCTTCAACAGATCTTGTAACTCGAGATGAAACTACAATATCGATATTTTGGCTTTCCTCTGTTAGCTTCCGATAGCGCGGCCTTTGGGATATGACCAACATTTCGTTGTCCACATAGTTATAAACTTCGTGATTCTATCATGGCATAAGGCTAATAATATTCAAGATTACTTTTCAAATTGTTAGAATCCATAGAAGGAAATAAACTCTGGTTAACGTTATACTTAATGATTATTAATTATGATTATTTTTCTCGATAACTTAAATTCACTTTTACACGTAAAATGTAACATTCTATATAAACCCAACCCTCGACTTACACCGAAAACAAGTTCCGGAAAATCAACGTGTAATTCGGAACTAACGAATCGAAAAAAAATTGACAAATATTGGGTTGGGTTGTTTTATCTCTGAGCATCCCTTTTTTGCACACAATGGGCTAAATGCCCAGGTGACAAGGACCCCAAAGCCTCAGAGAATGTTGGGGAAGGGGACCCACTGGACAACTGTTGGGAGACAGATGGTAACCTCCCATCAAGTCCATCCTGCATGTTTTGTAATGTGCCCATTTGTATGGCTCTCCCGCACACTGGACCATGACTTTACTCCCTATCCGACGGACAGCAGCCATTCCAAGCCCATTGGTGTCTTCTACTGACCGTGGGCAGGGCGGGATATTTTGCGCAGGTAAATCTCAACCATGGCTCACGTGGGACACGAATCTGGGAACTGCAGATTACAAGCGTGGCGCGCTACCGACTGAGCACCCTCGTCGGCAATATGGGAATAGGATTCAATGCAAACATTGGTACTAATCAAATGTACATTATAGGTTATATTTATACATCAGCAATCTCGCTGACCGAATGGTTATCATACTTTGGGTTCGAACCGGGTAAGGCATGAATGTTTGTTATTGTCTTTCTGCTGAGGTCCCGCCTTTCTCACAAATATTTTCTATGGGGATTAAACTGACAGCCTCCTGTCAGACCACTGTGGTAAGCAGCTGCTTGAAGGTAATTTATTTATTCTTTTGCACACCCATCCCTCGATTTACACGGTATATAAGTAAAAAAAATCGCCGTGTAAGTTGAATTCTTGCAAATCAAGACCAACAACTTATGTAAAAAAGGGGAATAGGTTCCAAAATCTTTGTTATTAATAAAACCTACATTTATATCAAATTTCAGTTCATCAATAATAAACATTAATGTGACATTATTTTTCACTTGATTCTTCCTATTTCAGATAAGCTTAGATTAATTTCTCATACATTTCTTTATCTTCACGAAAAATATTCATCGTTAATGCAAATGTATACTATTGAATTTGAAGGCGAAATTTGAAACATATTTATAAAATGAATATAAATTAGAAATTAAGCATTTATACCAACACTTGAGATTTATTTTCTAAAATTAGTATTTTTTTGATATTTTATGAAACAGTGTATTTACTAATCAAACATATTTAGCCTCTATAATAGTCTACAAAGTTAATCAAACTTGCTCTACTAAAAATGAGATAAAACTTGGTTTTGCCATCCTAATCGAATTCAGTCTAAAAAAATTAACTCTTGCTGCCGATCGAAAACAGGCTCCATTTCATTAAGATGTCACGAGAGAGAGATTGTATTACAATGACAAAGATATAATTTTAGCAAAATAATACACAGTCGTATCAGAATAATATGACCACCTACCATACATATACTATGATAGGTGGTCATATTATTCTTATATATGATATTATATATGATAGGTGGTCATATATCATATTATTATATATTGTGTATATATTCTTATATAGGACGATTTTATTAATATAGAATTAGGTTGGGTTTTTTTACCTCTGAGAGGCACTTTTTTGTACACCATGGGCTAAATGGCCAGGTTATAAGGACCCGAAGGCTCAGAGAAGTTGGGGGAGGGACCCACTGGAACAGCTGTTGAGAGACAGATGGTAGCCTCCTGTCAAGGGCATCCAGCGTGTTCTTTAATGTGCACAGGGTATGACTCTCCAGCATATACAGTTATTAATATATGAATTTACTATTACCTATTTATTCTTGAAAATAAACGTATCAACTAAAACCATTTAGTTTATTTTTACTTTGGAATGACAATCTAATAGTCTCGCTTGACGCCATATCAGTTCTACTCCATAATACGTATACACACAGAGACAGAAAAAAAAAGTCTAAATCCGTAGAATGTAAAACAGGATCTATCACCGTTTAAAACGAAATTTGTTGCATTTTCCAATTCTATCATATTAGGATTATTAAATGCATCCACCCACATTTGTAGTATTTCTTATAAGAAAATCATGTCCGACTAAAATGATATGACCTTACACGATTTTTTTTAATAACGGGGTGTGGATAAATTCGGAAGAATTTGAAAACTGTTTTACCCCAGAAGCAAAGGCATATAGTAACATGGTGGTGAAGGTGGGGGGAGGGGGTTACCACAAGCCAGGTCAAAGACATGTTATTATTATTACAGAAATGACCGGAAGGTACAATATTAGTACACTGATACCGGACATGGCAAAATATATTAAAATTCGAAACATTTGAGAAATGGTGATAAGTCATATCTCTTGACTCTAAAAGAAAAAACATCAATTCCAATGGTTGGAGAAGTTACAGTCTCACTGAGAAGAGAGTTCCATACTCTTCCAATAATGCACACAAAGGAATGATACAGTTCATCCGAGCAAAAGGCACATCTATAGAAGTCCTCTTGTTTTTCTGTTGACAAGGTTGAATATTGGAGAATTAATGTTATAATCACTTGCGCCATGAATAAATTTATATCAAGTTTTTAAATCAAGCATTAGTCTTCTCCATTTGTAGGAATGCAATGAGAGTGCTTTCAACTTATCTTCATATGCATATTATAATATCCAAGGAGTCTTTTTGTGAAACATCTCTGGGTACTTTCAAGATTTTTAATATCTGATAGTAGATGTGGTGTTCGTAGAGGTGAGGCATATTCTAGTAAAGGTCTTATGAATGTCACAAAAGCACGAATTATACGAATTGAACAAAAGCATCAATAGCCAATGCCACGTTTTCCGTAACGTTTGAGAATTAAGAAAATGGTGCGATTAGCCTTTCTAATAATGTTGATAGAGGTGGTCAGAAAAGGTTAACTGTGCTGAGAACACTCTAAATATTTCTGCATTTGTAATTGGAATATAAATTGAAATTATAATGAGAATTCGCGCTTCCAAAGTACAGAACACTTGATTTGTCTTTTCAAATATGTAGCCCGCACTTTAAGCTCTACTGGTAAATAGTTTCACAAGCGGTTTGTAATGAAACATGGTGGTAGAGGGGGAAGAAATGTTTCCTGTTTATGATTAAAATTCATATTAAAAAATTTAAAATAAAATTTATGATTAAATAATATAATAGCACAAAAGTTTAAAATGTTTATTGTTCGATCTCTTGGCATGTATATAAAAAAATTACTGCATTGTAACAAAAGTATTAAGCGCATACATGAAAAATAAAGCTACGTTTAGGTAACGAAGAATAAAGGCTTCAGGGCATAAAGCGCTAGCGTCTCATTTAACTAAGAAGCTAAAAATTGAAAAGCGACCTATACATCCCATATCCTGAGTGAATGGAATGTAGACTCTTTTCGATCCAGCAATCGATAACACTGCGATCAGCGAAGCATCAGACAACGACCGAAGAATTATACGACAAACGCAGGACGTTGACCTCTGACAAGACGTTTCAGTCTGAAACTTCTTTTCATGCATTCTTAATGGAGAAAGGAACTCGACTCTGCCAATTGAAAGAAGAGGAACTCTGATCTTTGGGTTTCAAAAAAGAAAAGATTCAACTCTGGTACGCTATTTTTTTTCTTTTGTTTCACGTTTCTTTTTCGTTTTCAAGACGTTCTTCAGAAAGATTCCAAGTTTTGTTCCAGATGTTGCTTGTTTAAACAGCTTTCCAATAATGTACACTGCTGTAACAAAATATTAGAGAAATTTCATGTTATGTCAATGAATCTACTTTGAAGTTCTATAACTTCTAAAATAAGGATTTAATGGGAAAATGTGACAGAACATAAATATCATTATAAAAGTTATTTGTATCCTAATTTTCAACAGTTTTCGTTCGCTATTTAAAGAGTTAGTTTGTTTAAGCTGTGAGTGACCCTTTTTTCCCCACAGTTGTCAAAATGCCAGGTCACAAGGACCTCGAGCAATCAGAGAGGGTTGGGAGAGGGGACCCACTGGATCACTGTTAGGAGATAGATAGTAGCTTCCCGTTAAGTCATCCAGCGTGTTCTGGAGTATGATATGTACAGGGTATGACTCTCCCATACACAGAACCAGGGCTTAACGTTCCATCTGACGGACGGAAGTTTTTCCAAGACCATCGGCTTGGAAAAAACTGACTGAAGGCAGGGCGGGGAGTTTCTCGGAGGTAAATCACAACGCTGGCTCAGGCGGGACTCGAACCTGGGAATTTTAGATTACAAGCCTCGTGCGCTACCGACTGAGCAGCCGATTTAAAGAGATATGGAAGTTAGAGTATTTCACAACAATAATGAGTCAAAGGAAGTTACTCTGAAATTAATTGAAACTTAAATAATAAGAAATGTTTCAAACCATTTGATAAAATAAATATACATTTTAGAAGTTTGCTTAATGATTATTTCAGTATTGGGCAATAATAAATGATTTTTAAAAAACACGATATTTATTGTTAAACATTCAGCTTCTATAACTCTTTCAATACAGAATGAATATTATTTAAAAATCGTAATTTAAATAGATTTGATTATAATCTTTAACATATCTTCAGTCGTATTTCCCATAAAATGCAAAACAACTTTTTTACCTTTTTTTAGTTACAGTACGAAAATTTAAACTTAAAATTTACTGTGTTGCGATTCTTTTCAAAGACATCGCCGCCATTGGAGTGTCGTGTCCCATACATTGATAAACCCTGTATTAACCCAAAAAATTGAGCTGAGCAATATAACGGCATTTCAGTATTGGGAAATAGACAGACAGATGTACCGAAATTCAGTAGAGCGTACACAGTCGTATCAGAATAATATGACCACCTACCATAGTATATGTATGGTAGGTGGTCATATTATTCTGCTACAACTGTGTATATCGGTATTTATATGCCCTATTTGTATCTAAGTAAGTGCCGCTAAAAGGTATTCAAGCCTATAAATCTTCGTATTTCGCCCGATTTTTACCACCTAACAAGAGATTCAGTATTTATGTTAAACCTGAAAAAAAAACGTTGTGGGGGGGGGGATATGCCTTTTTATAATTGGTTGTTAGTTTTCCTTATATAAAACGAAAACATTAATTAGTATGTTGTAGATTTATTTGAGTTTGTCATTTACCAATACTACATAAGCAAGAAAACGATTCAGTATTATTAGTTATTTTATATTAATATGGCAGTGCACGCATACTACTGATGCAAGATGCGAGACATCGCATTGCGTTAGATTAATTTAAAGAGATATGAAAGTTAGAGTATTTCACAACAATAATGAGTCAAAGGAAGTTACCTCTGAAATTAATTGAAACTTAAATAATAAGAAATGTTTCAAACTATTTGATTAAATAAATATACATTTTAGAAGTTTGCTTAATGATTATTTCAGTATTGGGCAATAATAAATGATTTTTATAAAATACGATACAGACAGTTCTCGGTATAATGAATTCATTGGTTCCAGAATATTATTCGTTGAACGGAAATGACTCTATTTCCCCTTGACATATAATATCGAAAAGAATTCGAATAAGAAAACATTTATTAATATTAAAGATATTGTGTATACATTAAGAACATTGTAGGTGCATTAAAACGGCATTTCTCGATAAATCTTTGTTGAGAATTTGAAAGAATTAGAGGGAGAACTTGTAGAGAAGTCATCTCGTTGAAAAAACTCATTGGCAATGCATTATGTCATTGTATGTACATAATAAATTGTTACCTATATATGAAAATTAAGATTATCTTTATTTCAACCCGAATTTGAGAAACAATATTGTGTTATTATTTTTTTAGGCACGATTTCAACTGAATTTGAAAAAAAATATTTTGCCCGATAAATATCCCGTAAAGGAGTTTTTTTTAACCAGCAAATGTCATGCTCTACCTATAAAGCGTAATCCAAGTGTCCCTAACTCAGAGTCAGGCGCGAGGGCAGTTTGATAGCTAACGAAAAGTTCTTGGTTGGCCAGTTACCTTATAGTACCAATATTATTTGGGCCGCAATATGAATAGGAACTGAATTTCGAGTCCCAAGGCAAAAGGATACTTCAATTTTCAGTTGTAGCCTTCCCGTGCCCGAGTGGTTAGTGCGCTTGGCTACTGATCTAAGGGACCTGGGTTCGAGTCCCGGATAAGGCATGGACGTTTGTGTTGTTTTTCTGCTGAGATCCTGCCATCCTCACAGACCTTCTACTATGGCATATAAACTGGCAGGCTCCTGTCAGACCTCTGTGGCAAGCAGATGCTTGAGGGGGTATTCATATTATTTTTATTATAACCAGAAATGTTTGGTAAACACTGGCGTAATCATTGGCACTATCATTCTATTGAACGATGAGATTTAGAGAATTTTTGCTTACTTTCGTAAAATGTGAAGTAATAAGATATTGAATACACAAAAGTCATCACAATGAATATTTTATCTGTACATCCCCCGCTCAAGCAATTTCACGGGCGGCCACCAGAGGACACAATGTGCTACTGCTACATTCCCACAATCCCCCCGTTTAGTATCCTGCGATCGTTTCGGTGTGTATGGTCATATAGGCACTCCAAAGGAAACTGCGCGCTTTGTTGTTAGCCGAGCATAAATCGGCCATTACTAGTCAACGTTATTTTAAATGTGAATTTAAGAAGGATCATCCACATGAGAATAACTTCAGACGATGGTTTCATCATTTCGAAGAAAAAGGTAGTGTGACTTACTGGCAAGAATGGAATACCGATTGCACATATGCACTAAACATATATGCCCCTCACCCAGATCCTTATTTGACGTTGTTTGTAACACCGGATCTGAAAATTCTTCTCATTTATAAATTCCACTGCATAAAATAGCCCCATTCACCAATTTTTAGATCTCCCCACCGGTATATCGAAATTTAACATTTGACCTCAAAAGACCTAATTCATCCAATATTTGGCATAATTTCTGAGATCTACGACTCAAAATAACCCCAGGCACCAATTTTAGCTCTGCATTACTGATATATTGAATTTGACCTTTGACATCCAAAGTTTCAGAACAAATTAATTTTCTCAAAATACCTCCAAGAACCAATGTTCAGCTCTCTAGCTTCACTAGTAAATCAAATTTGACCTTTCTCCTCTCCTCATTTCAATTTTTACCTTTGTAGCACTCGTAGATCATGGTTTGACGTCTACAAGACCTCTAATTGACATTAAAAGACACGCCGGAGGTCAAATTTTGTATTTCTGTCGAGATCTACACCTAGGTGCAAATTTTCAGAACACTACCATTTCCGCTTCATATTTAGAATTAGGTTCATACCCACTTAGCCAGTCAATCAATTACTAATAATCATCTACTCTATATATATATTAGATATTTATTTATGCAGTTCATGATTGCACGTAAATATAAACAGGCCCGGATCTAGAAAAAATATGGTCGGGATTACCTACTTGCCCCCACTCTACTCTAGATCCGACCCAGAATATCAGCATACCTGGACTAGGGAAGGGAAATGCTTTCTTGAAAAAGCCGTTTGATGAATAACATATCGAATAGAAGAAAAGAAGACTTCATAAATTATAATGGTTGAACGTAACTTGAATATTATGATTGATAACTTGTTGCTATTGAGTGGAATCGAAAGAGTCAGGCAGGAAACATTCCATTCATGGAAGGTGTCTGCGAGGTGTACCTACAGTTTACAGTTTTCAATTAAGTGAAAGAAATGAGTAACGAAACTTGGTAAGCAAAATGAAGCAAATCTTGGACACTAAGTGGAACGAATGGAAAGAAGCAATTAATAAACAATATACAAAATTATAGAGGTACAGTGAAGCAATTCTAGCTCAGGATATGTTTGGGGAACTAAACTGCACAGTCTTGTTGGACCTACGAAGCCATGTCTGCTTCAATTCTATAAATGAATATAACATTTGAAAAGAAATTCAGAAGCGACGTCAAAAGTATAATAATACTTGGTCAGCCGCCTGTTCAAATCATTTCTAACCCCGAACTGTCATCCTTAGAGTGTTTCCATATTGCAGTATTCCATATTCAGCATTCAGAGTTATGAAATCTGCTAAGGTAGCAATGAATCGATAATCATTTCTCTGTTCAGTTCACTAGTGAAGAAAAAAAGAGTCTGTCGTTCCCAATTAGTTCCCCTGATAATCTAATTTCGGCTAATGAAGACTCTTTTATTATGTTTCGGCTTTCGTTTTAGTAGAATGTAAGAAAATCGGCCTAATTGGAGTTCAGTTCGAAATAAATACAGGTCAAATTGGCGTTCAGTTCATAATAAATAAAGGACAAATTAGCGTTCAGTTCATAATAAATACAGGTAAATTGGTGTCAGGTTTAATAGTTGATATTGGACAGAGTCCAATATAGTTCAAGAAAGCATACTAAGCCTGACCTGTCTGGTGTAAATCAAGATACACAATAATCTTAAATAAAATATACTATGTGTTTTTTTTTAAAGTGGGACCTGAGTTCGAGCCCCGGTTAAGGCATGGCTGTCTGTGTCGTTTTTCTGCTGAGGTCCTGCCATCCTCTCAGACCTTCTACTATGGCATATAAACTGACAGGCTCCTGTCAGACCTCTGTGGCAAGCAACTGCTTGAGGGAGTATATAATATACCAATGGCTACTACTGAGTGGGTTAACCCTCCATGTCTTGTCGGGACTTGAAAGTCCCGCAAGTCGAAAATTCCCATTATATCGTTTGCTAATTTATTGTTTGCTAAATTATATGCGATGTAATGGACAACGATATATATCGTTGCCCATTATATCGTTTGTGAAAATTCCCATTATATCGTTTGCTAAATTATATGCGATATAATGGACAACGATATATATCGTTGCCCATTATATCGTTTGCGAAAATTCCCATTATATCGTTTGCTAATTTATCGTTTGCTAAATTATATGCGATATAATGGACAACGATATATATCGTTGCCCATTATATCGTTTGCGAAAATTCCCATTATATCGTTTGCTTTTCAAGTACAAAATTCCCATTATATCGTTTGCTATCGTTGTTTAAAATTATATATTTGCTAAAAACTTGTAACCTTGTGGGACTCCTATATCCCAAATGTAAAAATGAAAAGATATTATTATCTTTCAAAGTAGATGAATGGTGACTTGTCGGAACTTCTAGTCTCATTAACAATATAATTCGTTATAAAAATATAACAGGTAAGTGTAGAATAAAGTTCTACAACAGACATTTCTTTAAAATATAACAGGTCCTGTTTTCAGTTTTATTAATATGCGAAAATTCGAGTTCTAAAGGGTTAATGATAAAATAATTTGTAGGTCAGTTTTCAGGCAGTGTGAGTCTTATAAATCTAAAACATCGCGATGATCTAAAATTACAGATAGTATCTACTGAGCTAGAAACGTAAAACACTCACATCTTATTAGTTAAAAAAATCATGTAGAAGATATAAATGAAATCTTATTGATAAAAACGGTGGAGTTAAAATCTTGTTTATCTGATTTAAATTACACAACGTGAGGTAAAATTACGATAGAAAACACAAAATTACTCTACCAGTCGCTTCTTACAAAATGTTTTTGCTTTTCTAAGTGATAAATGTAAATGAAACAGTAATATAATATAAACACATAGTATATTCTATTAAAAGTTTATCTCTTTCATTTCAAAATTTAAAATAGAAAACTATATCATAGTGAAACACGATTCTACGGACCCATGTTTTACGGACTTCGGATCCGTCAGAGCTGCACCATTTTATTTTTGTAGAAACTGTAAAATTAGATCAAGCAGAATGGCAGCAACAGTATTTTTTTCATCACCTTTTTGTTCTGTGAAATTCATAATACGTCTTATAGTTTTTTTCAAACCTATTACCGTTCCTCCCAAGTCTCCCTCACCCCAACCCTCTAACTATCGTAAGAGGTAACAGGGGGATCCTTGCTCCCCACCAAAACTTTCTACTGGCAAGGGCCAACAGGTGTATTCTAGCTTCTCACCACAACCCTCTACTTGTAAGAGACAACAGGATTCATGCTCCTCACCAAAATTCTGTACTATTAGCAAGAGCCAATAAGACGATTCAAGCTTCTCACCATAACCCTTTACAAATAAGGGGCAACAGATGGATTCTAGCACATCTCCACAACCCTCTATTAGTAAGAGGCAGCTGGTGGATTCAAAAGCATATTTCCATAACCCTCTACTAGTAAGATGCAACCGAAGGACTTATCTCATAAACCACAACCTTCTACTACCATGAAACAACAACATAATTTTATCTCATCACCACAACCTTCTACTATTATGAAACAACAAGATAATTTTATCTCATCACCACAACTTTCTACTACTATGAAACAACAAGATAATTTTATCTCATCACCACAACCCTCTACAAGCAAGAACGGACAGAAGGGTTCTAGCTTTTTGCTGAATCCTTCTACTATTATGAAACAACAAGATAATTTTATCTCATCACCACAACTTTCTACTACTATGAAACAACAAGATAATTTTATCTCATCACCACAACCCTCTACAAGCAAGAACGGACAGAAGGGTTCTAGCTTTTTGCTGAATCCTTCTACTATTATGAAACAACAAGATAATTTTATCTCATCACCACAACTTTCTACTACTATGAAACAACAAGATAATTTTATCTCATCACCACAACCCTCTACAAGCAAGAACGGACAGAAGGGTTCTAGCTCTTTGCTACATCCTTCTACTATTAAGAGGTCATCGTAACATGATAGCTCCTAAATGTATCCAATTTCTATCTATCTAATCTAAATAATTCTAATCAGACTCAGAATGAAGTTTTTTGTGTAGGATACAGCAAGTTATTTACAACCTTTTCGGCGCCATGAACCTCTTTACAAATTCTCATTTTTTTCTGCGGAATCCCCTACCATGTATACTCGTTCTACGGACCCCCTACTAAATCCCTTTCAGCAGCCATTTTCTCATCATTACCTACACATTTCAACTAAAATATAAATCCTCTCAACGAGGACCCCTTAAAAGTGAGGTGATATTTCTAGTTCTTTTCCTTCATTTATTGAATATTTTGTAATTTGAAACTAAGCATTTCAGTGCAGAAATTCGATACTCCAGAAATTCATATGTCATCAACAGACAATCACAGCTTGAAATCATCATGCGACAGCCAATGTTGCCATACTGAATTGACATAATTCTAGCGAAAAGCAATAAAATTTTACACGGTTATCTAACCACAGTACATATACGATTCCAATTAGAGCTTTCTGAAATATTGAAAGCAGCTCGCTGTGCCCTGGGTGTCCGTGAACCAACAGGTTGTGAACCACTAACCTATAAGCTCTGGCATTCAACTGGGGTATGATGTTTTAAATATATGAAATAGTAGTTAAAGTAGTTTTGTCTACGAAATACTGACAAGTAGAAAACATGGGTGTCTGAAGAACAGCGATGCTTGCGTGATGGATTGAAAGCGTTTCCAATATATTGTGCGTGCTCTTCTGTACAATCATAATTTTCATATTTTCCTAAAGGGCTACCAAAGTATTATTTGCAAAGCGTAAAAGGCTGCTTGACAGAACTTTGGAAGTCTTACGGGACAGCCAGCAACAAGCCAACTTGATATGTCTTGCTCTAAAGCATCATTTCCTTTATCCAGTTTAAGTGAACGTAAGATTTGCAATAAAATCAGGAGACAGTTTGCAAAATCTTGAAACCCAATATAAAGTTTTCGAAACTGTTACAATAAGGACATATTACGTTTTGATTAGAGAGACATTAACACCAGTTCAATAATTATGGAGTGTTGATATTGCAAAAGTTTCAAAAATCTATACAACCAGCAATAAACAATAATTACAAAATAGTTTGAATTAAATTCGTAACTAATCCCAGTGTAATACAGTAAATCAAACTAGAACTTGACAAAGTTTGAAATACGGCTTCTAGTACTCTCTTGACTGGATTTTATTTTTGTAGAAACTGTAAAATTAGATCAAGCAGAATGGCAGCAACAGTATTTTATACCAACTAAAAAGAGCTATTGCCTTATGAAAACTTCCCGTATCATCTCACGTTCCAAATATGTAGACTCTTCACTAACCGTAAGCTTCAACAAAATTCAGTGGTCTTTTTTATGGTCTTTCTTACTCTCCCTTTATAGTCTTGCATCTAGAGTACTAAAAACTTCCATTAAAGGTTGCCTTCTGGAAACAATGGCCTTTTGCTCTTGCGAGAATGACGTCAATGCCTGTCACCATTTTGGAGGTATGCTTCAAGCATACTGCAGTCTGGCGAGTTTTATGGTGCTATTATAGATTACCACATTTGCCCGTTGGCAGAGTTGGGTTGTTTTACCTCTGAACGGCGCTTTTTTGCACACCATGGGCTAAATGGCCAGGTCACAAGGACCCCGAAGGCTCAGAGAAGGTCGGGGAGGGGACCCACTGGAACAGCTGTTGGGAGACAGATGGTAGACTCCCGTCAAGGCCATCCAGCGTGTTCTTTAACGTGCGCAGGATATGGCTCTCCCACACACGGTACCACAGCTTAACGTCCCATCCGACGGACGGCGGCTTTTCCAAGCCCATCGGTGTCCCCTACTGACCGTGGGCAGGGCGGGGAATTTTGCGGAGATAAATCTCAACGCTGACCCAGCTGGGACTCGAACCTGGGAACTGCAGATTACGAGCTTGGCGCGCTACCGACTGAGCCACCCCCGCCCTCCCGTTGGCAGAATACATGAATTCACTAATATGAAATAAGGACTTTTGCCCACAAAGAATATTTATCTACCCTTTATTAAATAGGTCCATATCTAAACTACTGTAACTAAATGGAATAATACATCAAAATGTTGAATTTATCAGCAATATTTCACTGAAATAACACTGTTTAAATATTTCACATATACTCTTTCGCTTCTCTTTTAATCGAAAGTCTACTTTAAACTCGGCTTTAATTGGCTCACGTGACAAAAACTCTGTAAAGGGCATTTTTTTTCATACGATTCATAATACGTATAGCTCCTGTTTTCAATTAGCTATAGATACAAACACTCATGGAACAGTTGACTTTATACTGGGTCTGCTAAATTTGAAAAAAATTTCTTCATATTTACCTAGACCCAGATCTAAAAAAAATTAATAAAGGGGGCAAGCGACGCAATCAAGCTGGAAAATGGGAAAAAGAATGAGTAGTGAACAAGAGACTAGAATTCCATTGCAATGTAACATTTCCCCCCTTCGCTTTAGGTTGGGTTGTTTTACCTCTGAGCGGCACTTTTTTGCACACCATGGGCTAAATGGCCAGGTCACATGGACTCCGAAGGCTCAGAGAAGGTTGGGGAAGGGGACCCACTGGAAGAGCTGTTGGGAGACAGATGGTAGCCTCCCGTCAAGGCCATCCAGCGTGTTCTTTAACGTGCGCAGGGTATGACTCTCCCGCACACGGGGCCACGGCTTAACGTCCCATCCGACGGACGGCGGCCTTTCCAAGCCCATCGGTGTTCCCTACTGACCGTGGGCAGGGCGGGGAATTTTGCGGAGATAAATCTCAACGCTGACCCAGGTGGACTCGAACCTGGGAACTACAGATTACGAGCATGGCGCGCTACCGACTGAGCCCCCTCCGTCCCGCCCCCCTTCGTTTTAGAGTTTTTGAAAATTTTCTTGAAAAATGCGTGAAATATGCAAAAAAAAAAATGCGTAAATTGACTTTTGTTCTCCATTACCTTTAATAACATTTTCAAGATGTAGGGCATGGCCCCCCTTGCACACACACACACCCTAGATCTTGCCTGTTTACACCAAAATAAACCAAATGTTCCTGCTTTGAGATTTATCTCTAACCCGATTCTTCGATGAACAAGGGACAGCGTTGGACTAGAAAGGCCACTGTATATCTTGTGGGACATTTACGCCGTGATCTCATGAACAGGTGGGTCATATGCAGGGCAGGTTCAACCAGTTCTGGGGCACTTCAGGATTTGGGGCTCTGCTGCTACCAGAAATCAATCACAAATAAATTAGTAAATAACGAAATTAATAAATAATGTTAATAATATTGATTCACCTAAGAAAACTTTGTTTTTACCGTTACCATATTTTTGGAGATACTTCTATGTCTTTTAATACACTTAAGAGCAAATTGAGATAAAATTTATTCGTACGCTTTATAGCTAATTCGGATTTATGAATTCAGAAAGATTTCTTAAATTTAGTTCATTGTTACAAATCCAAAGGTTGCATCACTTGGAAAAATATTAATTTATATTTAAAAGATTTGACATTAGCAGCTAGGAGGGGGGACTCTTTCCTGAGGCCTGGGCTTCCGAGGCTCCTACCTTAAACCAGCCTAGGCCGCAGGCCCTTAAACTGAAGTAACCTTGTGCATGTTAAAAAACGCGCTAGGTGACCTTGACTGGAGACGTCTGTCTCAACAACTATCCAGTAGGTCCTCTAACCAATATTGAGTCTCTGCATCACTTTGAGTTGTTTTACCTCTGATTGGCATTTTTTGCACACAATGTGCCAAATGGGCAGGGCAGAAAAATCCTAAAGTCTCAGAGATGGTTGGGGGAAGGTAGGCTATTGAGAGACAGATGGCAGCCTCCCGTCAAATCCACCCAGCTTATTCTTTAGCATACAGAGTGCATGGCCTTCCTGGACACGGGGTCACGGCTTGACATCCCATCCGATGGATGCCTTTCCGAGCCCATCGGTGAACCCTTTCTCACCGAGCAGGATGGGGTTAGCGGAGATAAACCTCAAACTGGTAGGTACAATTGGAGTAGGGACCTGGGAACTGCGATTTATGAGCCTGGGACTGAGACCACCCTGCCCAAGGATTTGGGTCTTTGTGACCTGGCTATTTAGGCTATATTTTGCACAAAAGTGCCTCTCAGAGGTAAAACAACTCAACTGAATCTAAATTACGAAGAGTAGGTATAATTTTGAAATAGTATACAGGATAAGCAAAGGTACGCAAATGCACTTTCTGCTAATTGTCGTTCGAAGTCAAAACTAGAAGTATTTTAGATAAATGAACATAAAGTACCCTGAGTACGCGAACTACATTACAGCCTTCAGTTGAAGAATATTTATTATAATAAAACTTTGTATTTTTCTGTTAGGCATTATTCTTATGGATTTTCAATTCTAGCTGTAGGCTTAAGACTTTTTGCACACATTTATTTCTCAGTTTAGGACACAAAATTTTAAATGTTATTTGAATTAAATTGTCTCCAGATCAATTCAAAATACATAATCGGTTTATCAAGAATCTACTGAAATAATCAATGCACAGGATTGATGTCTCAAACCATTTCAAAATGTCGACTGACTCTGTCATTACGAATGGATGCAGTGTTCAGTGGCAAAGAGAGACATGTTAATAAACCAATAAAAAGACATTTTAAATTTTTTTAAAGTTTAATTATTCATCTCTCTACTTGCTCTCTAAAATTTAAAATTTAAGACATTCTGCCATAAATTTAGAAAAGGGCTAAATTATAAAAATTTAATTGAAAGAAATTGGTTTCATATTTGACTTGAACTTCTTTCTTTCGTAGTTAAATGTAAATGACATTGCGAATTCTATTGTTTTCCTTAGTCTCACTTTTTTTGTATTAATTAAACCGCCAAAAGTCTGGCGCGAAACGTATGTCCATTGAAAACTTTTCCCATTAATATCTTGCTACTTCATTCATAGCTTTCCACCAATAACGTACCATTCACAACTCTCGATCGATAACATAAGATAGGCGATGACAACGCTCCAAGAAATTTCAGACACTTTCAAAGGATTTACTTATAACTCATGCCAGCTAAGAATTTAGCCTTTTAACCAACAACAGCTAGAACTAAATGAGACCACCGAACCAAATTTGGAATCGATCATTTAAGTACGTAGAACTATGGGGAACCGATCGCTCAAGTACCTGCGGAACCATAGGGAACCGATCGCTCAAGTACCTGCGGAACCATAGGGAACCGATCGCTCAAGTACCTGCGGAACCATAGGGAACCGATCGCTCAAGTACCTGCGGAACCATAGGGAACCGAAAATTTCTGTCACTGATGACTTCACATCGCGGACGTACAAGAAGTGAGTGGACGTACAGAAGGAATGTGACTCACTCGTTCGCTTGTCTGGAATTGCGGATATTATATAATAAGATGAGACTGAAATTTTTTCCCAAAAATAAACAGAAATTATTTTGACCATCCTGTTAAGGATCCAAGATCAGACGAAAACAGATATTTAATTATGTTTCTCATAAAGAATACTCATGGAATGAACATATTGATTGAAAAGTTCGAATAAAAGCGAGAGAGGCCCGAATAACAAACTAAATATTATGCGAGATATAAAAAGTATCTATACTTGAACAAGGCTCCAGGTTCGTAATCTGTAGTTTCCAGATTCAAGTCCCAGTTGTCTCAGCTTTCAGATCTCCATCGTGCCCTCGGTGAAAAAAGAGACATCGTTAGGCTTGCAAAGACCGTCGATAAGCCGTGACTCCGTTTGCGGAAAAGCATTACCCTGAGCACGTTAAACAACAGGTCGGGTGGCCTTCACAGGAGACTACTATCTGTCTCCTAATAGCTAGTCAATATGTCCCATTACTGTTGTCTAGCCTCCACCTTATCTGAGCCTTCGGGACCTTGCCATTTATTGCAGTGTATACTAAAATGTGCCCACTAGAAGTAATATAGCAACTGCAAGTAGTTATCCTAAATCGTATACTCCTTATTGTTGAAAAAAGTAATTTTTTTTCTGAGTTAATAATTCTGTGAAACATTTCGATTTATTCTGGTGTATTTCACCATTGTGATAATTGCTTTATGTCCTTTTCAGTCAGATCGAAAGTCTATCATTTCTAAAAGGATTTAACTAAATTTATTCGAAATCGCACAGGTTGAAAAAATTTATTACTTTAGAAAATAAGAAAACTATTTTGGAAGCAATTACATGCATGAGGAGTTTGCCAGGAGTAGGTAGGCAAGCGCAGCAGAAAACTCCCGTGTGTCAAAGCCGCGTAAGAAACGAAGATAGATTAAAAATTCCTGTGGCAAACTAAGTGTGAGTGATGGAATGGTATCAATAAGTTGATGTAGCTGGAGATAGAACTCGCTGGAGGTTTCATGCAAAGAAAAGCAAACCATATGGCCTTCAAAGAATGATTTTTTTTCACACTTAAAATTAGTGTTTGTTATGAGCATTAAAAATGGCTTTTGAATTTATTGTATCAATATTTATTTCTTTAGGTGCAAGGAAAGCGATTTCAGTGTAAAATTGCAATATATTTCTTCTAACGTATACACTATATTACGAGACGTGATGCACACTTCCGTTTGATGGGAATAAAAAGACACATTCAAACTCTCTAATTTTGAAAGTAAGGTTTTTAAAGAAACCTATCATGAGACATAAATTTAAGAGCTTATTAATAACCCTTTAATTTTTTTCAAGTATTGTCCCATGGCCGAATGGGTAGCGCGCTTGGCTACTGATCTAAGGGACCTGGGTTCGAGCCCCGGGTAAGGCATGGATGTATGTGTCGTTTCTCTGCTGAGGTCCTGCCACCCTCTCAGATCTTCTACTATGGCATATAAACTGACAGGCTCCTGTCAGACCTCTGTGGCAAGCAGCTGCTTGAGGGGGTATTTCTTTATATTTGTTTAATACTTAAGGAGTTATTGAAAGTGGAAGAGGTGACAACAGCAGAAGCTGCGTTCACTCTATTCCTTAATATTTTCTCCCAAAATTAGTGAAAAGGTTAAACAAAACGTTTCACCAACTTAAAATATTACATTTATGTTAGTACACAATTTGTTATAATAGTTGTGCTTTAACTTTCAAAACCAGCAAAAGCTATAATTATATATTTCATCATCCATAATTCTTTAAATGTTGAATGAATTAAAATAGATGTTTAGAAACACTTCAGTGAAATCTTCAATTTATCGCCAGTGTTAAAGCTTGCTATGATAGGTTACTTAGTCATTATGACAGTCATGGTTTGCTTACTACTGAAGTAGAGGAAGAATGGGACCCTTTTAAACACACTCTTTTTGGAAATTAACAGTACTCATTTAGGAAAAAAGGAGCAGAAGACGCAGAATTTTCTGAGTGATAAGGCACTTGAGCTTATTTCAGAACGAAAGACCTGCAGGAATGTCCTTAATCAATACCCTACTAGTCCTAATAGAAAGCATTACAAAGATCTTAATAAACGTGTAAAGGATAAGTTGGCTGCTGATAAGAATCTTTGGCTTGATGGCTTGACTGACAAAGCCGAGGAAGCAGTTAGACAGCACAACAGCAGAGAGCTGTACCAGATAGTTAATGTTTCATGTGGTAAAAAATGGACAGCTATACAGGGATTGAAGGATAAATAAGGTAAGGTTATAGAAGGAGAGGATTCTGTCATGGCTAGATGGGCTGATCATTTCAGTGATGTTCTAAACAATATGGTTAGTTCTACTCCCATTGTTTGCAATGATGATAGATGCATTGGTGGCTTTAATGTTGGCCCTATAACACAATCTGAAGTTATTTTGCCTATTTCTAAACTGAAACTTCACAAATCCCCAGGGGTAGATGAAATTACTACAGAAATGCTTAGAGCTGGGAATGTTTCGGTTACCACTTGGATGACTGAAATTTTGAATAACTTTTATGATAAAGGCATGGTTCCTAAGGATTTTACCACAGCTATTATTATCCCTATTTTCAAAAAAGGTGATCGCAGTTCTTGTGATAACTATAGGGGTATCAGCCTACTCTCTGTTCCAGGTAAAGTTCTTTCCATGATTGTGCTTTATAGAATTAAGAATCTGGTTGACAGTCAATTGCGTGATGAACAATGTAGATTCAGAATTGGTAGGGGATGTGTGGATCAGATATTTTCACTTAGGCAGATTCTTGAGAAATATTTAGAGTTTCAGAAACCTTTGGTTATTAGCTTTGTTGATTTCAAAAA
This sequence comes from Ryuthela nishihirai, assembly GCA_038380435.1. Taxonomy (NCBI): domain Eukaryota; kingdom Metazoa; phylum Arthropoda; class Arachnida; order Araneae; family Heptathelidae; genus Ryuthela; species Ryuthela nishihirai. Next base: position 65,467,748 of record JAWZYU010000011.1, on the reverse strand, counting down.
GGCTTTCGACTCTGTTGATCTTCATAATTTGTGGTTGATTGTGAGATCATATGGTATACCTGACAAGTTAGGTAACATAATGAAAGCTCTCTATAATAATAATGAGTCGTGTGTGAGAGTTCGTAAAGCTTGTAGCAATTGGTTTAGCATTGCTTCTGGTGTTCGACAAGGGTGCATTTTGTCTCCTTTTCTCTTTAGCTTGATTATTCATTATGTTATGCGAAATTCGCTTCAAGGGAAAGCTTTTAGCCTTAAATGGTCCGGAGATACTAAAATTTCTGATTTAGATTATTCTGATGATTTATCCTTTTTGGCAAATGATGTTGATGAGATGAACTCTTTCATTCGAGCTGTTGATGAAACTGGTAGTAGAGTAGGTTTGGTTATAAACAGAGAGAAAACAAAGTGATGAAAATTGGTCAGGCAAACTATGATTATCTTGGGAACTATGTAACAGATACTGGTAATGTGCGGCATGAGATTAACATACGGATAGGGATTGCTGTCAAACCTTTTAAGAATCAATGGAGAGTGTGGAGAAATAGGCGGTATACACCTAAAGACTAAAATTAGACTGTATAATAGTTTGGTTCTTGCTAGGGTTAGTTATAATAGCGAAACGTGGAAGCTAACAGGAAACTAGATGCTTTGATTCTAGATGCTTACGCAATATCTTGAGTAGTAGGTGGTTCAGCTTTGCAACTAATGATGAGGTTAGGCAAAGGAGTCGGCAACTACCTTTAAGCAGCATATTGTGCAGAGACTCCGTTGGTTTGGCCATGTTGCTCGTACGAATAATTATATATTGGTGAATAGGGTTATGAACAGTGTGCTTAAAGGCCTCAGAAAGTTGGGGAGACTTGGATGCGGTGGGCAGACAATGTCAAACAGGACCTTGTTAGAATTGGTCTGCAGTGGCCAGATGCAGTAGATGTAGCTCAGGACAGATATGCTTGGAGAACTAAGTTGCACGGTCTGGTTGGACCTCCGTAGCCCATGGATGCTTGAGGAAGATGATGATGATGAAACATTTTTCAGTAAGAAACTTATTTTCAAAGTTTGGGAGCTTTGAATGTGGCTTTCCATTCACATAACATTGACGTGCGCAATATTCATATAACATTCACAGAACTTTGAAGTTTTTATGCCATGGCACCGTGCGCGGGAGAACCATACCCTGTGCTGTTAAAGAACACGTTGGATGACCTTGAAGGGAGGATATCATCTATCTCCTAACATCTGTCCAGTGAGTCCCTGTCATGTCCCTCTAATTTATTTATTATTGTATTTTTATTTTTGTAAATTATATATGTAAGTGTATTTTTGGAAGTGCTGAGATGGGAATGTGACTCACGAGTTATTTTCGGGTCTGAGCTGGCTGACTGCACATGCCCATAAGTCCAAAGGACTTTTATGACTAGCCACTGGCGTGAGTGCTGCCACTGGAGAAAATCATCATCATCATCACCATCATCCTCAAGCAGCCATGGGCTACGGAGGTTCCAACCAGACCGTGCAGTTTAATTCTCCAAGCATATCTGTCCTGAGCTACATCTGCTGCATCCGGCCACTGCACACCAATTCTAACAAGGTCCTGTTTGACAATGTCTGCCCACCGCATCCTAGGTCTTCCCCTCCTTCTGAGTCTTCTAGGCACACTGTTCATAACCTTATTCGCCAATCTATAATTATCCATACGGGCAACATGGCCAAACCAGCGGAGTCTCTCTCTGCACAATATGCTGCTTAAAGGAGGTTGCAGACTCCTTTGCCTAACCTCATCATTAGTTACAAAGTTAAACCACCTAATACCCAAGATATTGCGTAAGCATCTAGAATTAAAAGCATCTAATTGCCTGTTATCTTGTTTACATAGCGTCCAAGTTTCACTACCATAACTAACCCTAGAAAGAACCAAACTATTATCACAAAAACTAATCACAAGAACTGCGATCACCTTTTTTGAAAATAGGGATAATAATAGCTCTGATAAAGTCTTTAGGAACCATGCCTTTATCATAAAAGTTATTCAAAATTTCAGTCATCCAAGTGGTAAACGAAACATTCCCAGCTCTAAGCATTTAAGTAGTAATTTCATCTACCCCTGGGGATTTATGTAATTTAAGTTTACAAACAGACAAAATAACTTCAGATTGTGTTATAGGGCCAACATTAAAGCCGCCAATGCATCTATCATCATTACAAACAATGGGAGTAGAACTAACCACATTGTTTAGAACATCACTGAAATGCTCAGCCCACCTAGTCATGACAAAATCCTCCCCTTCTATAACCTTACCTTTTTTATCCTTCAAAGGGCAGCAATAATGAATAACAGACTGAGCGTCGTTAACTGGAAGGATGTTTGCACACGCGTCATGGGATACCGCTCTTACTCAAAAACAAAACCCTTAAAGAAAGGGTTCGGTTCTGTGTGGACTCAGGTACAGTTCTGTGTGAACCTGGTAGTAGGTGAGTAGGCTGATCCTCTCGCCGAGTGTGAGGTCGGTAAATCGAGAATGTACAAACCGCAGATCTGTTCTTCATTTCAGGATTGTTTGCAGTAGCATAGCAGTAAAGACCCAAGGAATCGAGCGCATCCCAGCTCGTAATCATATATAAATGTAAATTAACTGTGTCGTCCACATACTACTCTCGTGCTTGGAATGATGGACACCTTTCTACACATCACTTGGCGCAGCAAATCTAAGGCATGTGTCGTTACGGGTGTTACAACCCGCAAACCTGTGATTTCACCTAAGTAATGGTGAATTTAATTAAGGGATTAATTAAGGGACTAAGCGATCTCCTCTGCTAAAGAGCGATATTTATGTCATCGGAATCGCTACGCGACATTGGGAGCAGTTCATTCTGCACACGTAACTGAAAAAAGAACCTGCGCCCCCCCCCCCCCCCCCCCCCCCCCCCCCAACTACTACGATAGTCCCTTTCCTCAACCTTCCCTGAAAATTCGGGGTCCTTCTGACCTGGCCACTTAGCCCACTGTGTGCAAAAAAGTGCCGTTCATAGGAAAAATAATCCGCTCCAACTACATTGAAGTGCCAAGTTACTTTTTGTAATAGAGTATATTTTTGAAACTTTTCTACCATGTGTTTCATATGCATTTGGAAACCGCCTAAGATATCCTAATCAAAGTTTGCATGCTATTTCCTGAAATCAAGAGGAAGGTTTTTATTTACATTTGAATGCCTCCCGCCCCCCCCCCCCCAAAAAAAAAAGATAATTAAAATAAATCAAACAACTTCCGCGCCCAAGGAAAAAAAAAGAGACCGTCTTAACCGATGAGCTAAGACTACTAAATTCGGTGCAAAACTTCCTCTTGCTGAAATTTATAGCAAGGAAAGGGTTTGATTCCCTCACTTAACTTTCTTCCTTCATCCACAAGAAGAAATGATCATAAACGTAAAACACCATCATCATCAGAGTCAGATGAAATTCAATATACAGCTCATCATAATTTAAAGCAATTAAGAGTTTGGCTCTTTAACCTATTCCCGCCCCCAATAAAAGTTCCTCCAAAAGAAAGAACTAAATCCTAAGAGTTACGAATATGAAATTCCTTATATAAAATTCTCACATTGTAACTAATGTTTACTAAAAAAGGAGGGGATTCTGAAAAGGGCTTTACCTCTGAACGACACTTTTTGCACACACTGGGCTAAATGGTCAGGTAAAAAAACGTAAATAAATTAAAAAATTTAAAAAATATACGTTTCCCTATAGGAGCCTAAAACGTAGAAAATAAAACCAAAGCATATCGATGGTGCAATCAATACCTGAGTTCGTATTCACTTCAAAGGAAGAGAGGGTGCCGGCAATCTTGCTGAGTAGATAAATCGTCGCCCTATCTTCCTTTGAAATAAGTACGGACTCAATGATTAATTGTACTATCGATAGGTTTCAGGTTTATTTTCTACTTTTTAGGGCCCTTTTCAGATTTTTGTCATTAAAAACACCTACTTTCAAAACCTTTCATTAGATGTATGACTCATAAACATCGTCCACACTTTTTCCCCATCTTGCAGTGATAATTTGACTCGTTAAAGTCGAACCCCGCGAAAATCAACCCTCTTTTATCAGGGAGGAATAGTGGGGGCAAATTCAAAATAGTTTACAACAATCATTATATGAGCTTTCATTTGACACCTAACTCGTAAACTGTAGGTCCTCGAGTCCGAAAGAAATAGCAGAACGACTTTCTCATTTCCCGTTTTTTAGGGGGGAAGAAAGCATGGGAGTCAATGTTTTATAGCCTATGACACTCCCCATGTCACCTGTTTTCATTTGACATATAAATCATTAGGTTTCTCTATTACGTTCGAAAGATATGATGGAACAACCTTTTGTCAAATACATCATCATCATCATCATCCTCAAGCAGCCATGGGCTACGGAGGTCCAACCAAACCGTGCAATTTAGTTCTCCAAGCAAGTCTATCCTGAGCTACATCTACTGCATCTGGCCACTGCACACCAATTCTAACAAGGTCTTGTTTGACATTGTCTGCCCACCGCTTCCTAATCTCCCCTTCTTTCTGTTCATAAACCTATTCGCCAATCTATAATTATTCATACGGGCAACATGGCCACACCAACGGAGTCTCTCTATGCAAAATATGCTGCTTAAAAGAGGTTGCCGACTCCTTTGCCTAACCTCATCATTAGTTACAAAGTTAAACCACCTAATACCCAAGATACTACGTAAGCATCTGGAATCAAAAGCATCTGGTTTCCTGTTATCATGTTTACACAGCATCCAGGTTTCTCTACCATAACTAACCCTAGAAAGAACCAAACTATTATACAGTCTAATTTTAGTCTTTAGATGTATGTGCCTATTTCTCCACAATCTCCATAGATTCTTAAAAGTCCCGGCAGCAATCCCTATTCGTCTGTTAATCTCATTGCCACATATCACCAGTATCTGTTACATAGCTCCCAAGGTAATTAAACTGTGACAGCTACTCAAGACTGCAACCATTCAGATTAACTGAATCATAGCCTGACTAACCAATTTTCGTCACTTTAGTTTTCTCTCTGTTTATAACCAAACCTACTCTACTACCAGTTTCATCAACAGCTCGAATGAAAGAGTTCATCTCATCAACATCATTTGTCAAAAGGGCTAAATCATCAGCATAATCTAAATCGGAAATTTTCGTATCTCCAGCCCATTTAAGGCCAAAAGCTTTCCCTTGAAGCGAATTTCGCATCATATAATCAACAACCAAACTAAAGAGAAAAGGAGACAAAATGCACCCTTGTCGAACACTAGAAGTAATGCTAAACCAATTGCTACAAGCCTTACCAACTCTCACACACGACTCAGCATTATTATAGAGAGCTTTCATTATGTTAACTAACTTGTCAGATATACCATATGATCTCAAAATCAACCACATATTATGACGATCAACAGAGTCGAAAGCCTTTTCGAAATCAACAAAGCTAGCAATCAAAGGTTTCTGAAACTCGAAACATTTCTCAAGAATCTGCCTAAATGAAAATATCTGATCCACACATCCCCTACCACTTCTGAATCCACATTGCTCATCACGCAATTGACTGTCAACCAGATTCTTAATTCTATTAAGCACAATCATGGAAAGAACTTTACCTGGAACAGAGAGTAGGTTGATACCCCTATAGTTATCACAAGAACTGCGATCACCTTTTTTGAAAATAGGGATAATAATAGCTGTGGTAAAATCCTTAGGAACCATGCCTTTATCATAAAAGATATTCAAAATTTCAGTCATCCAAGTGGTAACCGAAACATTCCCAGCTCTAAGCATTTCCGTAGTAATTTCATCTACCCCTGGGGATTTGTGAAGTTTCAGTTTAGAAATAGACAAAATAACTTCAGATTGTGTTATAAGGCCAACATTAGAGCCACCAATGCATCTATCATCATTGCAAACAATGGGAGTAGAACTAACCACATTGTTTAGAACATCACTGAAATGCTCGGCGCACCTAGCCATGACAGAATCCTCACCTTCTATAACCTTACCTTATTTATCCTTCAATCCCTGTATAGCTGTCCATTTTCTACCACACAAAACATTAACTATCTGGTACAGCACTCTGCTGTTGTGCTGTCTAACTGCTTCCTCGGCTTTGCCAGCCAAGCCATCAAGCCAAAGATTCTTATCAGCAGCTAACTTATCCTTTACACGTTTATTAAGATCTTTGTAATGCTTTCTATTAGGACTAGTAAGGTATTGATTAAGGACATTCCTGCAGGCCTTTCTTTTCGAAATAAGCTCAAATGCCTTATCACTCAGATAATTCTGCGTCTTCTGCTCCTTTTTTCCTAAAAGAGTACTGTTAGTGTTCACAAAAGCCTGTTTAAAATGACCCTATTCTTCCACAATTTCAGTAGTAAGCATACCATGACTGTCATAATGACTAAGTAACCTATCATGGTAAGCTTTGGCTATAACTGGGTCTTTCAGAGCTTCAGTATTAAAAGCAAATTTTTTAACCCTAGCACAACACTTTTTAAGTTTAAGTTGCAAGACACTTTTAACAAGATAATGGTCAGATCCAATTTCAGCTCCCCTATATGCCCTGGTATTCCTAACAGAACTAGCCCATTTGCTGTTAATTAATATATAATCAATCATATTCTTATGCAGCCCATCGGGTGAAAACCACATGTACTTATGTATGTCGCGGTGTTTGTAATAAGTGTTAGTTATTCTGAATCCATTGAGTTTACTTACCTGTAGGAGACGTTGCCCATTGCCATTGCAGCTACCAATACCAATAGGGCCTATTACTCCTCCCCAAAGGTCAGAGTCAGTACAAACTTTGGCATTGAAGTCCCCAAGAACAAGGGTAATATCTCCTTTCTTGACAGAATTCAAAATATCCTGAAGTTGTTCATAAAACCTATTCTTCTCATCCTCATCGGCATCCTCAGTGGGGGCATAACAGCAGATAACATTCAGGTCCTTAACGCTTGTCTGAAATTTTGCTGTAAGAAACCTTTCATTAATGCACTCCTATCCTAGAAGAGCATCACTAGCGTGTCTGCTGAGAAGCAGACATACGCCTTGATGATGCTTATTGTCGTCCCTCGCTGAAAAGAGAAATTTAAGATTATTTTTAAGAATCTGACCTTTATCTGTCCATCTGGTCTCTTGCAAGCCGAGAATATCTAAATTATAATGGTGGAATTCTTGTGTGAGGACATCAAGAGAAAAAGCTCTGTGCAGAGTCCTCACATTCCAACTACCTATGGAGAGAAACCAACAAATATCAAAGACAAAAGCAATAAGAAAATAGATAATAAAAAAAAAGCCAAGGGATCAGAGTAGGTTGGGGAAGGGGATCCACTGGTCAGCTGTTTGGAGACAGATGGATTTATTCCGTGAAGGCCATCCAGCGTGTTCTTTAAAGTACAAAGAGTATGGCTCTCCAAGAGTAGGAAATGTGGAAAATATTTCAGGGCATACCGATTCATAAATATTAAATATTCGGATGTGAAGAATATCATGGGATACCAGAAACTAAGTCTCTCCTTTCTTCCTCCCATCTCTCAAAATAATAAAATTATAAGAGGAGAAGAACTTTCACATGGTTCGATTCTTAAAATGAAACTTGCGATATGGGAATTGTCATCTGTTATATATTATGGAGGGTTCCACTGAGTTAAACTTCCGATCAATTTGCGTTTAATCACTTAGTTTAATAACACAGTAGAATTAACGTTTTTGTCATTGTCAAATTGCGCAAAATTTTCTTTCCGTTAATTTTGACGAGAATTCAGTTAGATTGCATCGTTTTGCCTCCCATTCCGATCAGACACAGTTATGTGAGGGTCTCTCTAGCTTGTCTCTCATAAAAATCCTTATGGAGGTTTCATGCAAATTCACTCACGAGATTACACTCTACGAAGTTCATGTTTCGTACCTAGAGTATCACTTTATAGCAGAAGCATTTAACAAGAATATACTTACTGCTATGTATCTGGGCTCACTAAACACCTTGCTCATTAAGTACAGAAAAGTACTTCTTATAGCCAAAGCAATGTAACCCAACCAACAATGTTAGTGTTGAGTACTTTATAGAAGATAAAAAATAAATTTCTCGACGAAATTTTACAAAATATTTTTCACTTCAAGGAAAATGATGTATTGTTTGCCATTTAAAAGTCAACGAGTAGATACTTAAGTTCACATTTACATTAGTCTAGACGGTGTAACACAGAAATATCTTTCCTTGCAACTTCAGAAATGCTTAGGATTAATTTCCATCTTAAAAATATGAGGGAATGAAATATTTCTTAAAGGTAAAAGAAATGGAAATAACTATAGTCACATGTTGCGAAGGACGAGTTTAATTTTTTTTTGTCCTCCTGCCAAATGAAAAAATAACCCCACCCCCTATCAGTACCAAGTTATGTATATGTAATACACAGGAACAAATTTGGTGCATGAGCTTATTATTTATTTTCGAATTATTACTTTGAATTTTTTTAAAATTACGTTTGCAATTTACTAAAGAATTTGCAAAAATCAAGTCAATATTTCTGCATGGTTAAAAAACATTAATTATAAATAGTTAGAGACAGAGACGGCTCATTCATTAGACTACCTGGGGGACTGCTCCACCAAAACTAATCACACAAAAAAACGAATTTTCAATTTAATATTCATCATTAGCCATATCTGTCATAATTCAATTTCGTTTCATCATTTTTTGCCGTGTTACGTAGACAATCACAGCATTTATTTTGCGAATCAGTGCTACCTCGGCTGCTTTCGTATTGTATGTAACATTACGGCCACCACACAGAATATTATCTGTTATGCCAATAACACAAATGCGCTAAAATAGCACTGAATTGCAGCAAGGTCATCATTTTGTAGTGGCCAGTGACGATTGGCTGATTCTACCAGTGCAACCAATAATCGAAGATCTTGTTAGTTAGCGAATATCTTCATTTGACTGACAAGATGATCTTGAACTGGTTGACAAGAGCATCATTAGATACGAAAATATCAAATATGGCGAACATTTGATCCGCAATAGCACACTAATATGACATTATAACGTACACTTCCGTGAACAATGCGCAGCTCAGTGGGCTGCATGCGGTGTTTCTTTCTTGGTATCTAACTTAAAAATCTCCACTGCTAGCCGCTATCAGTATTATGCTTTTTTTTATCACTCATTTTTAATACACTTTATAACCACATCACTTTTTTGCAATCCGTTGTAAAATAAATTAATATATATAATAAATTAATATTTTACATTTAATATAGCTGAAAAAAACAACTGCTCAAGTGATAATTCACGAAGAATAATTCAGTTTAAAATAATAAATATATATTTATAATCGGAATGGAGTCAAACAATAGTAATCCTATATATCTATATTAGATAAAATTTTCCTAGATAGTTTTGGGGCAGGAGTGGCTCAGTCGGTAGCGCGCAAAGCTCGTAATCTGCAGTTCCCAGGTTCGAGTCCCAGCTGGGTCAGCGTTGAGACTTATCTCCGCAAAACTCCCCGCCCTGCCCACGGTCAGCAGAGGACACCGATGGGCTTAGGAAATGCCGTCGTCCGTCGGATGGGACGTTAAACCGTGGCCCCGTGTGCGGGAGAGCCATACCCTGTGCACGTTAAAGAGCACGCTAGATGGCCTTGACGGGAGGCTACCATCTGTCTCCCAACAGTGGGTCTCCTTCCCCAACCTTCTCTGAGCCTTCCGGGTTCTTGTGACCTGGTCATTTAGCCCATGGTGTGTAAAAAGTGCCGCTCAGAGGTAAAACAACCCAACGCTAGATAGTTTTTGAAATATCACTAGAATGGAGAGGAATAATGCATATGTATAGGTCATTATTTCAATGGAGGGGTAAAATATTTAATTTAAGTAGAAAGAAAAGTAAGACCTTTTCGAATTTGTTTTATCTTTTCTGAATTTTTTTTAGTTAAATAATTCGTTTTGAGAATAGCTGAAAAAATATGTGTTAGGTTTGGTTCAGTTGAATATAAGGCATTTCTCCAATCTTTTTTCCCACTATATCCGAGCCCAGCCTGTAGTAGTTAAAGTGCCCCACCAAAACGTTTACTCACGAGCCGACAATGGCTTCGGATGTTTTGAAGTTAGTCTTATCTACGGTCGCGAGAATAGGCCAATTATATTACGTATCTTATAGAGATAACAGAAATTCATATGGGACGGATGGTCTCAACTTTCATAACCTTCATATTTGTCATTCTTTCATCTTTCTGCTTGTTTCTCCTTTTTACTGGAATCTTTCTCAAAAAAGTTTAAATATTTCCTTCCTTAAAAGTGAGGCCTTCCTTGTGGATGGGTTATGTTAATCCGATCCTGATGCCGTGATAGTCTAGTGCTGACATCAGTCTTGTTTGTAGCTTTTGAACAAAAACACAAGCCACTCATTCAATAAAGATTTGTTCGTAATTTACTTGGTTGGTAGTTTGGGGTTTTATGGCGCAAAGGCAACTAAGGCCATGATGCGTCAACGTAATTTACTTCCTTGTATACAAACTTGTACTCTGAGTATAGCTAATTATAAATACAAGAGCGATTAGATAAGCGAGAGATTTATAATACAAAGCGTTTTTCAAAATACCAGAGACAAGCGTTTTTCAAAATACCAGTTACGACTCTACAGAGATGCGTCTGGCTATAGATTGCAACCTGCATAGCATTAAATGACTATTTGTTAAATTGTTATATTTTTGTATACTCAAGAATAAATTGCCTCCTCGTAGGCTTGCTGTGACACTGCAACTATTGGAGTCCGCGTTCGAGTCCCAGGATGCGATTGTCGTTTCTTCTGTCATATACGTTGTGATTGTCTCCTACTAATCAGTATAATTCTAGCGATTCAAAAATAATTGTTCTCCCACAGGAATTTCTTGCATACTCTTGTGGTACTCAATAGTTGGTCATTGTTCTAAAAAATCAATTTTCTCCCACATAGGGAAAAAAGCACACATTGGGTATAAGCGTAACCTTCGAGACTCAAGGCCTTTGCAGTCAAAGTGACGTCACATCCGGTGGATCTACAATGCTTCCTGCGCACCTAGTACTACCATCGCAAATCGAGCATTTACTTTTTTATAAGGTCGGTGGGCATTTTTGTTTGATAATATGCTCAAAAACTGATTGACATATTATGATTATATTGTATGTATGTACATTAGTGTAATACTACTATGGCAAACTTTAAAATAATAAAGACGTTGAAACTAAAATAGTTCTTGATTTGTAACTGTGCTAAATTGATGACTCAAAATGCAGAGTAATCGTCGTTTAACGTTCTCTGAACATGTATAACGATATATAAATTACCAGGAGTGTCATAATCGGTTCTACATATAATTACAATGACACAATATGTTTAAAAATAAGGTTAAATGCGAATAATTACTTGATTATATATTAACAAAAATTAAATCATTTCTTTCACATATTTTTCTCATAAATGCTGTCAATAATTGATACAGTTTTTTATACCATTGTTAATATAATCATGACATATAAATTGTTACGGAAAATTAGTGTGTTATATTAAAAGTAAAAAAAACACAAAAAATTCTTCAGAACAATTTTATTGACTAATGTGAACTACAAATTAATGATATACTGTAATAGCTTTAACTGTAACAATTGCAGTTATGATTTAATTGAAATACGTTTTCTTAGTGATTAGACTGAGTTTCTTAGTGATTAGACTGAAGTTATAGGACATGGATACAACCTTTCGATGGAATACATATTCTAAAACTAGCAGGAAAAGTGCATCTAAACTTTACAAACTACAATTTACTGCAAGCACATACACATTTTGGTTTACAAAGCTACCTGTAAATCTATGACTCAAGACTTGATCATATATCGCTCAACTAAACTTCCAAATGTAAAGAACATATTCTGTAATCAATCTTCGATTGTTAAAAATATAATTCTATGCAGCCTGGTAAAGAAAGATTAAATCATTTAGGCATATAAGCCAGTGGTGTAAGACCCTGTCTTTTTTACCACTAATAGAACTTATTAGTTTAGTGGTCTTAGAACACTGTGGCATATACCTAAAGAGATATGGTTCAAATCCCACTTGCCAACAAAACTATTAATTTCAAAGCCAACAGTGGAGTCCAACTCTGTGGATACTATTTTGAGGGTAGACAACTTTTTTTTGGCACTAAGACATTTTTTCTTATTTCCCAAATTCTCTAACAAACAATTATTTTATTAAAATATATTTGTTGAACACCAGATAATCATTTCTAGAGTTTTTCCAATACAGTGGCCAAATTCACAACTTGAATGATAATCAAGTAATTCTGCATCACATAAAAGAATGGTTGTTATTAAAGTAACAATTCTTTGATTTGCCATTTCCATAAATTCTTGTTCAAATTCAGTACACAATTTTTTCATAGTAATATAATTTAGTAATACAACATTAATTATTATCTCATTTGAGCAAAAAAGACTGTCTCTATCAAATTTTTGTAAATACTTAAATTTTACATTCAATTCTACTTTTTTTATCACGTAACAGTAAATGTTTACAATGATCACATTTCAAACTTTTCAAAACTGAAAATACACATAACCTGCTACATATGCAATTACAGGAAGAGAGTTATCACAATCAGCCAAATCTGGAGGAAGCACTGTAATTTTAAATTTTAAGCTAACAGACATAAAATTCATTTCCTTAAAATCATCTTTAAAATCCAAATCGGTTATTTTAATTTTTCCACTTGACTTAGTGGGAAGTTTCAACAGTGACTGCACTCTTAATTTTGTTTCACATTCAAATAATTGACATATTTATATTGGCTTCCAGCTAACTGCCTGTAGAGGCCGAAACGACTCTCTAAATTATCAGTTTGAACAGTTTGATATCCAGGTAAAATATATTTTGAGTTCAGAGGTACAATATGAAGCAATTTCAAGCAATGAATATGTACTGTCTTAACATAGAATGGGTTTCTTTCGTTAGCATACCAGTTGTGCAACTCATCTGCTCCCATTTATGTAGCCAACAATAAAGTAAAATAAATACCCCCTCAAGCAGCTGTTTGCCACAGAGGTCTGATAGGAGCCTGTTAGTTTATATGCCATAGTAGAAGGTCTGTGAGGATGGCAGGACATCAGCAGAAAAATGACGCATACATTTATTCAGCAAAGAATTCAGAAATGAGACATTTTCATCTGACTCTGAACACGTTAATGACATTTGGTGTTTGTTATTCAAGCGTTCACCTTTAAAAGGTGATTTTACATTTACAATATGCCACCATGTTAAAATGAACTTAATGAAATCTGATGTATCTTGGTAATGTAACAATTTGTGCTTTTATCCTATTTCTAGAAGTCCATTAACTCATCATCATCATCATCATCCTCAAGCAGCCACGGGCTACGGAGGTCCAACCAGACCGCGCAGTTTAATTCTCCAAGCATATCTGTCCTGAGCTACATCAACTGCATCCGGCCACTGCACACCAATTCTAACAAGGTCCTGTTTGACATTGTCTGCCCACCGCATCCTAGGTCTCCCCCTCCTTCTGAGGCCTCTAAGCACACTGTTCATAACCCTATTCGCCAATCTATAATTATCCATACGGGCAACATGGCCAAACCAGCGGAGTCTCTCTCTGCACAATATGCTGCTTAAAGGAGGTTGCAAACTCCTTTGCCTAACCTCATCATTAGGTCCATTAACTACAAAGTCATTAAAAATATTTAAGACTAATTTAACATTTTGTCTCTCAAGGTTACTTGGGTTCAAAGTTCTATACGACAGATTAAATCCATATTTTAACAATGAGTTTGCTTCTATTTTAAGCAGTTCTTTAAGGGTTGATAAGGATGCAATTTTAAACAATGAAATACTATATCCATTATTTACAAAATGTGGATAGTACATACATTTTTCAATATATTTTTGATTTAGCCAGTTATTTCTGATACACTTCAACAAATGAACTGTGTCAGTAAGAAAAAAATAAAGGTCTTGATTTATCTTATGGATGAGGATATACAATTTGAACTTTAGGGAAGAAAGACATAATGACATACTCTTATGATTGATAGAATTATTGTCAGCTACGACACATATCATAAAAAAACCAATTTCTCCCAAACCAATGGTAATTTTTTAAAATAATGCTGTAAAGAATATCAGCATTTATTGTTTTGGCTGGTGATATGTGAACTACATCTTTCTAGTTGGAAAGCAAACTAGTTGTAAATACATGGGCACTGGTTACCATGTTTTGTGTATCAAATGACAGACCAACAAGGTTACCACATTTGAAATCCAAATACTGTTTGAGATGAATTTCATCAAGCATTAAAATCGCTTTTTTATCTGTATCACTCAAAAAAAATATTTTTGCCTGACATATGATAAAAAATTTGAATCTACTTTCTCTGTAGCAGGATTGACATTAAACCGAAGACAAATGCATCGAATTGTACTAGGATGTGGTAATCTAATGTTTCCATTTTCTCTAACAAAATTATATGCATGGGGAGTCGTGCTAAAAAAAGTGATGCAAAAAATCATCACGTATGATGACTACCTTGAACCACACTTATTTAACCCAAATAGTATCAACTGTTCCTCAATGAATTTTAAATGATTATTAAGATCATTAAAACATCAATATGACTGATTTTTTAGAAGAAAAGTATATTTTCCAACTTTGGATTGCTCATTATCTTTTTCATATGCTCTCACCATAAGCTCAGAATTAACAACAGAAAATTTTACTATAGGAGCTGGAGTTTTGATGGAATGCTACCAGGAATTAATCTGGGGACTTTCAATTGCACAGTAACCGTCTTACCAGTTTTTTCATCGAATGCACTTGAACATCTTTGAAAATCACTCTCTTTGAAGTGTAATTCACAAACCTAGAGAGAAAGATGAACACCATTAAGTGTGTTGTGCTTTATATGATAAAGTTTTTTTTGTCTGATTGTTACTGATCAATTAAGCTTAATCTACAAAACTGTTGTGTTATTCCAGTTATATATGCTTTATAAAAAATAGTAAGAAAAGTAAAAATTATTGTAAATGGTCAAAAGTTCAAATATGTTAACATATCAAATTTCTCTGTGTTTCGAGAGATGCAAACTTGAATTATATTGTTCAAGTGAGTAGAATAATTGCAAAAAATATTGGACGCATTAAAATAGATCTTGAATTACAAATATAAGGCAATGATGAATTTGCATTATGCATTAGTTCAATCCTACAGTATTTATGATATCTGTTTAATTAAACACAAATACTAGAAACTTTCTATATATATCTTGCAAAATCCTAATTTGAGGCATATTTACATTTGACTTATAATGATCCAGTAAAACATTTCGTGGGCAATAATAATTTGCCTTTTTCAACTCTATGATTTCTGTATATAAACAATTCTGTTATGCTATGTATATTTGTAGGTGAAATGATCAATCACTACATAATTTATGTTACACAGGCATTCATTATTTATTCATAATGCACAAATTTTACCTGACGACTATGGCATTCAAACATTAAGTAATGAATGACATATAACCTGTTCTCTTGAAAATGATTAAAACTAACTAACACATTAAAACTCTGAGGAAAATGTGAAAATCAGATTTGCAAAAACCTCAGACACTTTCAAGTAAAAGTTAAGAAATATGGGTTTCTAGATGCATAGTTCATTCCTAATACTTCCCAAGGTCATCCAAGCTATTAATGAGTGACTAATGCTCTGTACTCTATATATTATATATATATGTTGTTTTGTGATCACTATTTCTTAAACCTATATTTCACATAACTATATAAAAATCTCATATTCAATACCCTCCCTCATCATAAACAACCACGATGCAAATAGAAGAGGATAAATAAACAACTAATTGTGACTAAACGTATAGCAGTTAAGTTATATGAATGTATGGCACAATATATTCTTCACAATTATCATTCAAACCATTTTATATACTCTTGCCAAATATTGCAATTTTGCTAGGATTGCAGCAATCTCAAAATTTTATCAAAAATATACTTGCTATTATAAAAAAGCAAAAAAAAAATTGACATACCTTGCTAAATTTTGTTACTGTGAAGTTTTCTCTTCTTATTGCTAGAAGCCATTTTCTGCACAACTCTTCATCCTGGGGAAAACTGTAAACGCGCACATTTCTTGAACTTTCATAGTTTCCTCTACAGCCAGGAACAAAACAAGGATGAGGCATTTCTTCAAAAACTATGATTCACAAGTAAAAACTTAATCACAGAAAAATAAAGCGCCATTTCGAAGATAACACAACATTAAAAAATCCCGCCAACAAACACACAAGCAACTACGGGGTATCAAGATGCTAGATCCAAGAATGCTGACGTCAGAACATATGACGTCATCAGTGAAATGGCCTTGAGTCTAGAAGGTTACGTTATAAGTCCCATCAATCGCAATAAAGAAATAAATGTTGTGCATCAGGACTGCATACGGTTCTTTATTACGAAGAAAAGGAACATAGATTTAGTGATGGTCATAAGAGAGAAAATACAATTGGTGGCGGTTTGAAAAGTTGGGTTGTTTACATCTGAGCGGCGCTTTCTTTTGCACACAATCCAAGCCCATCGGTGTCCCCTACTGATTGAAGGTCAGGGAGGTTTACGGAGATAATTCTCAACTCTGAGCCTAGCGAGTACTCGAACCTGGGATCTGCAGATTACGAGCCTGGCCAGCTACCGACTGAGCCTTCCCCACCCAGACGTTAAGGAAAAGGAGAGGAATATGCGTTGGTTAGCGGTTGGCCAATGCATAGATCGGTGACGGTTTGAAAATCAAACAAAAGTATGAAAAGGATAAAGAGGAGAAAGTTGCGGTTATTAAGCGGTTGGCCAATGCACATATCTGTAAGAGTTTGAAAACCAAGGAAAAGAATGAAGAGGATAAGTAAAAAAGGAAAAGAAAGTTGCGGTTGATTAGAGGTTGGCTAGTGAACACATAAGTGGCGATTTGAAAACTAAAGAAAAGGATGAAGAATATAAAGAAACGATAAAAGAAGATTCGTTTAATTGTCTTATGGTTATTTAACATGAAATGCAGCAGACTGATTCTCAGGTGCATCGCATGAAGAAACTTTCGGTTGTTAAAGTGTGACGTAACGGATCTTGCTTCGACGGTCATACATTTTGTGGTCGATTATATCGAAAATCAGTTAATCAATGATCGAGTAATTGAGATTTCGCTACATTAACCCAACCGCATCAAGACACTAACAGTCCATAACTAATTAACAGTAGATTACTTTCTACGAAGTTCATGTTTCGTACAAAGAGTATCACTGATAGGCCTGAAAAGGCTGTGGGTTGGGTTGGGTTGTTTTACCTCTGAGCGGCGCTTTTTTGCACACCATGGGCTAAATGGCCAGGTCACATGGACCCCGAAGGCTCAGAGAAGGTTGGGGGAGGGGACCCACTGGAACAGATGTTGGGAGACAGATGGTAGCCTCCCGTCAAGGCCATCCAGCGTGTTCTTTAACGTGCACAGGGTATGGCTCTCCCGCACACGGAGACACGGCCTAACGTCCCATCTGACGGACGCCGGCCTTTCCAAGCCCATCGGTGTCCCCTACTGACCGTGGGCAGGGCGGGGAATTTTGCGGAGATAAATCTCAACGCTGACCCAGCTGGGACTCGAACCTGGGAACTACAGATTACGAGCCTGGCGCGCTACCGACTGAGCAACCCCCGCCCCTGAAAAGGCTGTGGACATGTGCACAAAAAAACTTTACCATACGCGCGTTAAAAAAGCGCTTTAGATGGTTAACGAAGGCTGCCATCTGTTTCCTATCAGCTATCCAGTGAATTCCAGATGCAACTCTTAACTTTTGGATCCTTACGACCTGATTGTTTTTTCCCTTTATATAGGAAAAACACAACTCTCAGGTGTAAGAAGACCCTCAACAGAAATATTAAACCATTTCAGAAAAACCAATATTTAACTGTTTCCGCAAAAAAATTATTCCTCTTAATTTACTGCTCAAAACACATCACATTCAGCTTCAAATGACTGCGAATTAATTTCAGCTGTTCCTCTTGCATTTCACTTTTGTATCCAGTGATTCGAAAATGTCAGATGAAAGTTCATCTCCGATAATTCCACAAAGTATGCGAATAATCTCCCCAATTTCCTATACATATCACGGAGAGGAATTTGATCCCCGATGCAAGGTTTGAGCAAACATTCTTCCTAGAGTGAAAAGCTGAGCAATGCGGGCTAGTGCTCCCCGAATGAAAGAAGAAAACTAATAAGCGAGATGAGACAGGAAGACGAAGCGCAAGCGTTAGGTAATGAGTAGCATGTCGTTAATTCTTTACACTGAACGAACATTCCACTTCTCTCCCCGTCTACATTATTCAATACCTGCTAGAGTTCGTATGAGAAGTGCTGAGAGAGTTTCAGTATTAGCAACTTGATACGATGGCATTTTTACTGCACACGTTTTATCCATCACAACCATTGAAGAAATTCTTGCATTTCGCTTTTTGGTATTTAAATAGCGATGGATTTTTTTATCTCGATTCCAAAACCGATTACAAATATCGTTCTAGCTTTTTCAACTTAAAGAATTCATAAGAATCACATTTTTTTATTATATAATCTCAATTATACATGTAATTCAAAACATGCATGAATTTAAAGATTGCAGAATGAATGATATGTAATGTAGTAATCTTGCATAATATTTACAAGCTAATTAAAGTATACTGCAGTCCTTAAAAAAAGGTCAATTTTGCCTTAAAGGTTTGGAAAAAAACAGAAAATATTAGGTTTAGAAAACATTATCATGATCATTATTATTATTTAAATCATATATTCAGTAAAAGTAACATCTTTAAATAATTCAATAAAAGAAATATATTTTAAATTATTCAAAAGCTTCTTGATTGTAAACGGATCGTGGACTGAGTAAAGCGAAAGATTTATTTGATAACAGAGATGTAAAATTGAATCTGAACTAAATGAAGTGTTTCCTACTCTACAAAGGTAAAATTGTTTCTTCCTTATAATTTAGCTGCAACACATAAATTAATAAAATGGTGTGCAATTTTTACGCACTAATATGAATCATATTCATCGTTAATCTGATTACTCAATGTTATTATTAAACAGTCAGTGGTAATTCTGCTTTACAATTTTTTTCCCTTCTGATATTCTAATTTAGTCGATGTGAATCGCTTTTTAAGAAAATGCTGTTAGTTTAAAATCAATGGTTTCTGTCTATATCGCCATTATTCATAAAGTAAATGAAATAAATAAATACCCCCTCAAGCAGCTGCTTGCCACAGAGGTCTGACAGGAGCCTGTCAGTTTATATGTCATAGTAGAAGGTCTGAGAGGAATGGCAGGCTCTCAGCAGAAAACCGACACAAACAGTCATGCCTTACCCGGGGCTCGAACCCAGGTCCCTTAGATCAGTAGCCAAGCACGTAACCCCGGCCATGGGACGGCAAAAAGTAAATGAACAAATTCAAAATATACAAACACAACACGAGAGCTAAAAACAACCATTCCATGTAATATTTGCATCTTTTAAAGGCTTTTTTATAGTGAAGGAAAGGCTTCTGTGGTCTGTGTTTCTTTCCAAATTGGTATAAGTTCCATGAATTTTGGATATCATTTCTATGATACAAATTCATCTAAGATCTCACCAAAATTGAAAGAAATTGAAACTTAAGCATCATACTGTACTCAACCCTCTCATTTAAACGCCAATATCATTATCAATTAACTAGTGTGACAGATCACAAAGTCTATGGCCAATTAACTGGTCAAGAGTTCACCTCATTTACACTGTAACTCTGAGGTTTTTGATTTCCGGTCATATTTATGCATCATCAACAAAAATGTAACTCAACATTAAACATCATATTGGGAATTTGAAATGAAACTAAACTAATGCTTTTCGTAAATGTATATGTAGTTAAATTAGAGATCACACGAGTAAGATTTTCATTTCGAAAACATTTCTATTGTCGTTTCCGAAGAAAATTATGTTTTTCTAAAAAATAGATTGTTTCATAAAATTAATTAGTAACGTTTGGTAAAAGTCATGGTCAAAATATTAATAAAACTATCTGGACGGCACCCGGCCCTTACCGGGTCTCATTTTTAATCTGTATATTCTAATTTTCACTGAACTATAGGTTAGTTGTGTGAGTATTCCCGTCCAACCACTTAGCACACAGATTCAATACGAAGAATTAATTGTTCGGTATTGCTGACGTCAGCGCGAGCTCTCATAGCCTGTGGTTTCGTTTCTGCGCAAACTATCGAGATTTTTATTCCCGTTTCAACAGAATGTTCGTATCTTTGCTTCCCGAGGTGCTTGACCGAAAGGTCCCGAATTTTGTATGCGGTTTCCCTATGTGACCCCATGTTGGGTTAAAAAATCAGGTTTCTATCTGCAATGGGGCAAGTTGATATAAAAATGTTAAGCCGTGGTTCAGTGTGAATGAGAGCCATAATCTGTGCACGCTAAAGAACACGCTCTTAATATCAATTAGAAGAGGTCTTGATCGGCGTCCGATAGCTCAGCGGTCAGAGTAACTGACATGTTATCAGGGGATTGTGGGTTCGAATCCCACCCGGCTAAAAGCAAATTTTCCTCTAATGTGATATCGACATTGGATTAAGAATATTCCCCTGATAGTTGACAAAAACGCGGAAGGGATTTATTGCATTTACTAAGTGGCAAAGATAATATGTTTGCTTATTTCAATTAGGAGAACTTTTAGAACTTCAAAATAAAGATTTGCTTCCATAAATATTACCCAAAATATGTTTAAACAAGCACATCGCCGACCAAAGGTTCGGCGGAATAAAACAAATTTCAATCCCGGCAGATCATTCCATCGGCAACTTCATTCTCAATGGTGAAATCCTCTCTCGATAAAGCGATGGCAGATCTCCCACATTTGAAAAGAGAATTCAAGATTTTGAAATTCCATCTCATTACAATTAGGGTTGGGTTGTTTTTACCTCTGAGTAGCACTTTTTTGCACACAATTGGCTAAATGGCCAGGCCACGATCCCAAAGGCTCAGAGAAGGTTGGGGGAGGGGGACTCACTGGGCTGCTATTGGGAGACAGATGGTAGCCCCCCCCCCCCCCCCCGTCAAGACCATCCAGCGTATTCTATAACGTGCACAGAGTATGGTTCTCCCATACACTGTGACACGTTTAACGGTCCATCAGACAGACGGCGGCATTTCCCAGCCCATCGATGTTCCCTACCGACCCTGAGCAGGGCAGGAAGTTTTGCGGAGATAAATCTCAACGCTGGCCCAGCTGGTACTCCAATCTGGGAACGGAATATTACGAGCCTGACACACTACCGACTGAGCCACCCGCTCACCTAAAATTAGGATCTTTCGGTCAAGTTTCTGAGGACTAACAAGGGCAGAAATGTTCTCAAAAAATAGAAATAACCCTCTGTTGAAAAGTATCCCTTCTCCTGGTCTTGTTGGTAGGTATACTAAAGCTTCGGTGATTTTATTCTGTACGACTCAGTACTCACAAGCGATTCTTAAAAAACACTGCAATGTCCCACACACTGGGGAAACAATTTTTTTATATTCAAATGAATTAATTAGGTACAAGAAAACAAAAATGCGCAGTACTTAAGTTATACCCAACATGAATACATGATATGATGTCAGCATCCTTTAGAAGAAACGTGTTTCAGTGTCAGAGCCCACAGTTCCCTCCATTCGCCCATATACTGTTATTTTTCATTACGATGATGATAGTGTTACAATACCATTATATGCATTGTACACTGCTCGACATAGAAAATGTCACACCAAGAAAGAATGCACTAAATGAGATTTGGTTGTTTTGGGTTTTATGACGTTTAGGCGACTAGGCCATAATGCGCCATACGAAATGAGACGAAACTTACCACACATGTTGACAAGTAGGTGATTCGGTTGGGTTGTTTTACCTCTCAGCGGCACTTTTTTGCACACCATGGGTCAAATGGCCAGGTCACAAGGACCCCGAAGGCTCAGAGAAGGTTGGGGGATGGGACCCACTAGACAGCTGTTGGGAGACAGATGGTAGCCTCCCGTCAAGGCCATCCAGTGTGTTCTTTAACGTACACTGGGTATGTCTCTCCTGCACACGGAGACACGGCTTAACGTCCCATCCGAAGGAATGCTACTTTTCCAAGCCCATCAGTGTCCCCTACTGACCGTGGGCAGGGCGGAAGTTTTGTGGAGATAAGTCCCAACGATGACCCAGCTGGGACTCGAATCTGGGAACTGCAGATTACGAGCCTGTCGCGCTACTGACTGAGCCACCCCCGCCCCCAAGTGCGTGGTAAAGAAGTAATTTGATTTCTAAGGGATTACATGAATGCGATGGGCGATGAGACAGTATAATAGCCTGGTGAACACGTTGACCTGAGTCAATAGGTCGTATGACCGCCATGCTAAGCTATGTATTAGGGGACACGGAGTGGCATCGATTGGAAAAGTCCCCAGATGGTGTACTGAAGTATCGTAGGCCATGCGTCGTTAACCTGTGTCTATAATTCATCGACATTGCGAGGGGGGTTGTGCAGAGGCGTGAAGTCATCTTTCAATGATGTCCCACACATTCTTTATTGGACAGCAATCTGGGGATCGCGCTTGCCAAGACAGTACCTGGACACTTTGTAGACACTGTCTACTGACGTTGGCAGTCTGCTAGTGGGTGTCATCGTGTTAATACTGGGCATCAAGGATACCACGGAGATGCGGCAACAAAATGGTCTGAAGCACCTCGTCAACGTATCATCGTGCTGTCATTGTACCTACTATGCATACGAATGGTGAACGTCTGATGAAACTGATAGTGCCTCAAACCAGGCTGTGGAGCAGTATGACGCTCATGGATCGCAGCAAGATCAGCCTGATGAACACGTTGTCTCCATACTCTCAATCGGCGTCGGCAGCGCTGAGACAGAAGCAAAACTCGTGCTGAATATAACATGGTTCCATTCGTCCCACCACGCATATCTGGTATGGCACTACTGCAACCTTGTGCAATGACGTGCTGCAGTGAGTGGCAGTCATTGAACTGGTTGGCGAGAGCGCAAACCTGCTTCATCCATTCTGTGATTGACAGCCTGTGTCGACACGGGGATCTCAGTAGCTGCCTGTACATCGCGTCGAATATCATCCGCTGTAGATTGTGGAGCTGTTACGACTTCTCATCGAAAACGATCGAGGCTTCGGACGTCCGCCTACGTGCACCACTACGGCAGCTCATGTCACATAGCCTTATGATGAAGCCGCTGGTAAAGGTATCTGTGTGATGGTAGGATTCCCGATGATGTCGCCCAGGCATTCTTACTCCTTATACATGCTTTCGCCTCCGAGATCACTCCGATGCAATGATACACACGCCTAGGTGAGGATGACCAAACTTAGCTACGCTGAGCCGTTTAGCCCTGTTATCTCCCTCACCTATCAAATGAGTGCAACTGCACTCATTTAATAACCGGACTGTTGACACTTATCCACCTATTTACATGGGGGGGCGGGGGGGGGGGCTCAGTCGGTAGCGCGCCAGGCTCGTAATCTGTAGTTCCCAGGTTCGAGTCCCAGCTGGGTCAGCGTTGAGATTTATCTCCGCAAAATTCCCCGCCCTGCCCATGGTCAGTAGGGGACACCGATGGGCTTGGAAAGGCCGCCGTCCGTCGGATGGGACGTTAAGCCGTGGCCCCGTGTGCGGGAGAGACATACCCTGTGCACGTTAAAGAACACGCTGGATGGCCTTGACGGGAGGCAACCATCTGTATCCCAACAGCTGTTCCAGTGGGTCCCCTCCCCCAACCTTCTCTGAGCCTTCGGGGTCCATGTGACCTGGCCATTTAGCCCATGGTGTGCAAAAAAGTGCCGCTCAGAGGTAAAACAACCCAACCCAACCCAACAACCTATTTACATCAATACTCCAACAAATACTTCCTGTTGTGACATTTTCTATTTCGCGCAGTGTATATATGCACTACAGAAGTCGTCACAAATCTCTGAAGCTATGTGATATAGAATTTAAAAAAAAACTATCCTGAATTCCGATTTTTTTTCCTTTTCTTTTCCCGACATCGATTTGAAACAACGTTAACAAGGGCAACTCCTTCGCTGGACCATAAACTCATTGCATTGATGAATTGTAACAAAAAGTTTTAAAATAGAAGCTCAACTTCGTCCTAAAAAGATGAATCATGAACGAATCCTCTTGAATCTATAAAGTGTTGCTTGAATTCAGCTTTCCTACAATTTCTCTTAAATATTAAACATAAACTCTTTGTAGCTAAATAGCAAGTTTTCACTCAAGTAAAAAATATTAATACTCGTCTACGTATACCTTCATTCAGCGGAAAATGTGCTTCTCGAGTCGTAAGTCATACGTTCCTGGATTACGTTGTCGTAACACACATGTTTCGATTAAGAAAATGAAACATTCTTTCCACATTACCAACAAAGCCGCAGAAATAAAATAACTCCGCCTTCGATGTTCAAACTCATTTTCTGGAATTTACTTTTGATGATAGGGATTTTTGTTATTCGTCAAAAAATGGTACGATTGAGATGTATTAAAGTTAGGTTTAATCTTAATAGGCCCGGATCTAAAAAAATAAGGGGGGAAGGGAAGGAGGGAGGGGTGAATAGGCGGACAATGATCCGAATGAAAGAGAGGAGAGGCAAGATTTGAATTACAATTCGTTTGAGCCGGAGCCCCGTTCCGGCTCAGCGATTTTTCCCTCGCATTTTAGTGGTCTTTAAAGAAATTTATGAAAGATAGGTATAGTATATACGTTTAATATTATTATTAACTTTCTCAACTGGTGGGGTGGCTGCATGGCCACTTTGTCACCTCCTCTAGATCCGGCCCTGCTTCTGCTTATTGTTTCTGAGTGAATTCATTTTTTCGAATTAAAAAAAACCACCCAAACTTTGTTACATTCGCTAATACAGTATATATTGGGAGTAATAACATAATTGAGTAAAGTGATAAATACGAAATATTTATCACTTTACTTTATGCTTAAAGTGATAAATACGAAATATTTATCACTTTAAGCAACATGCTTTGGAAATTGTGTAAAATAACCAGTGAAAGTCATAAATAATGACAAATTTACCCCGTGCTTGGAGATCATGCATAATCGCCGATTGATAACATTTAATATAATATAAATTACCTGTCTAACATTTACTTGCCATGAAGGTCTGACAGTAGTCTATCAGTGTAATACGTCATGGAGGAGATCTCTGAGAAAGGCGAGAGCTCATCAATATGATAACACATAAAGAAAATATTGATTCTTTATCCGTGCGTACAAGGCACTCACCATTTTATTTTTCGCCTTTTAACTGGATTACATATATAAATGTTGAGGTTTTAAAATAAATAAAAGAAGCATTTGTTATTGAACTTCTTGATAGAAAATAAAAAACTGTCATTAAGGCTAAACTCTACCCACAAGCAATAATTAGAAAATGTTATTAAAATAGCAACTGTACCCATTGAAACACAAGCATGATTCCTAAGTTTTCAGAGCTGGCTCCTAAATACAAACAAATTTGCTGAGCCTTGCCCTATATAATACATTTTCAAACGAATACCTCTTTTTTACTCTAGACTGATGTTAAAACTTTATATTGCATGTTTTGAAACGGTTCATGGTCATGCGCTCACCTGACAAAAGTGCATACGAGAGTAAGTCAAAAAGTAACGTTCCTTATTTAATTTTTGAGGAGAACAAGTAATTGCACGGGAGAAAATGCACAGGAAATGTTTCCACATTGTGTATTACTTTTCACGTGGTTGCCAGGCTTGTTGAGACTCTTTTCGTAACAGTTGATCAGCTTATCGAACTCCTGTGAATAGAAGAACACGCCCTGTTCTTGAAATCATTTTGTGACTTCCTCTCTGACGAAAAGCATCGTACTTGGAGATGTTTCTTCAGCTTCCCAAACAACTGGAAATCTTGCGGCATCAGATCAGGACTGGTTACGGTGAGTGATGAACAGCTGCTACTGCCAGGTGTGAAGATCCTCATCCACTACAGTCGCACGAACATTTTCAAACTCACGGCACCATTTCCTCAAATCCAAGCCATACACTGTCACAAGATGCCAATGGATTTTTACCAGTTTGATGTTCAGTACAGAAACCGAATTATTGTTCGGATCTCCAGTTTCGTAGACATGTGCTGTACCTTTACCACGCTCTCTGCGACACTGCGCCTAGCAGCACCCACGGGGTTACTAAAGCCAATGTAAAGGTAATTTTACGTACTAATTTAAATGTTGTTCAAGTGATTTGATGCCCCAGTGGATTTAGAAAATTAAAAGGAATTATCAAGGACAATACAAAAATACAGATAATGTGCACAAAAATTGCATAGCTATTTGATGAATAAATAAAATACCAACAAGCTGCATAGACGAAGACAAATATATAATATGAAAGTGAATATGATAGTGAACATAAAGTAAAAGGAGGAGTATAGGAAATATAGATATCAGGAAGAAATGAAAAGCAGCAGATTATATTAGATGATTGAACTAAATTGATTAATGATTGAATTAATAAATGATTGTGAATAATCCAGAAACATAGCACAAGAAAGATGGAGAGATGGTGTTAGGCAAATGTTTCAGTATTTTTATAGGAGCAAAGTAAAATAGTTTTTAATTTTTTTTAGAATTAAAGAAGTGATATCTCTCGGTAGAGAGTTCCACGTTGAGGTTTCTTGAAAAGCAAAAGGAATTTCACTATAGTTAGTTTTGAAAATCTTGGGACTGGAAAATATTTCATATTCGGAGTGAAGGAGGTGACAATGTGATAATCGCATATAAGGAAGGTATGTATTATAGTTTGAACAGGGGAAATTTGATAGTTGGAACGAAGATATTATCTTTTGTTAAAATACAGTTTTCTGATGATTTTGAAAGCTCTATTTTAAGTTTTCCTAAGTTGAAAGAATTCATTTTGTTAATACTAAAATGAGTGGAACACAGTATTCGAGTTTTCGGTCGGATATAGATTTTGCAGATCATTGGTGCAAAAGAGAATATATAGTTTCGAATGTACCTCAATATATAAGGTCTTTTAGAAGCTAAATTGATAATTTTTTTATGTGAAGTGAACATTATTATCGATAGTCATATTAAATAAACTAGATGACTGAGATCTAGATAATAAAATTTCTGCTGTGTAATAAAATAAGTCTGGGCTTCTCATTTTTATTTTACTGTTGAATAAGATAATATTAAAAAAAAATCACCTTTAAAGTAGAGAACGTGCCATGAAGATTTCACCTAAGTCTGTCGGTGGAACGGGCAATTGAGAGCAGTCATGAGGAACTCGGTACGTCAGAAGAAAGAAAATAATCCGTGACTTATCCGAGATTGGTATAGGTGTTGGCTTAATTGGTTCGCTTCAAGACCATAATCTCAAGTTCCATAGCCGAGTCCCAACTGTTCTCTCCAGATTTTTCTCCTTTAATGTCCTCGGTGATAAAATAGACACAGATAGGCTTTCGCCGATTCGGATACTAAGCAGTGGTTCCCTATGCAGAAGAGTTTTTTATTGAGGAAGTTTAAAAAACGTGTCGAATGGCCTTGACGGGAGAATTCCAGCTCTCTACAGCAGTGGTTCTCAACCTTTTATGCTTCACGTACCCCCTGGAAATGTGTATGTAATAAGGCGTACCCCTTGTATAGATAGATACAACTACAATTATAGTATAACAATGAAAATAAAATAAACACACACATATATATATACACATTAAATTTTGTATTCATAAATTACATGTATCGATAAACAAAAAAAATGACATAAAACTTAACAAATCTTGTAAAATTATAAACATTTTACTGGGTAATCAGTGAAATGGTTGCGATTGTTTACGCTTGCACAGTTCATCAATGGTTCCACGTTACTTTTCTTCTTAATTATCCATTTATCCATGTTTCAAGGCACTTTAGAAACACGTTCATTTTACTTCACAGTAAACTAAAGACTAAAAATAACTTTAAGCACAGCAAGTGAAATAAATCACAACAAATACATAGAAGAGCAGTAAGAAGGCACATTCACTCATTTAGAATGAATGTTTTGACTGGGCGTTCAGCTGTTCGGGTAGGTTCGGCTCTCTGGTAGGGAAGGGAGGATTGACAAACGTGTATAGACATGAACTACAGCGCCGCTCTTCGTCACTCCGTTCTCAGAAATTAATCAGTAGCAGTGTTGCTAATCTAGCGACTTTGTTACTAGATCTAGCGACTTTTGAGCTCTCACGGCGAATCCCAAAATATTTTACCGCATACCCCACATTGAGAACTCCTACTCTACACTGTAGTTACTTTCCTCAAACTTCTCTGGGTCTTTGCATCTCTTCCACATAGCCCACTGCTTGTAAAGAAATGCCGCTCAAAAGCAAAACAAACAATCAACATTATCCAGAATTTATTTCGCATCGAAACACGAAAAGCACTCGCACATTACCAGAGCAATATGAAGAATATGATATACAGAGGACGAAATATAATACGGAATGTAAAAGATGTTGCATTTCATTCTTCAGCACTAAGTGCCCTAATTGCATCAATTCACCGAAAAATCGGCATCCTTTAATGCTTTATTAAGAGGAAGAGATGTAGCTTTGGAGCACATCATTTTCCGCATTGCCTGAAACAGGAAAATTCTTTCCTTTGCATTTGATGACATCCCAATGTTTAATATATTAGAAAAACAGAAAGTTTCGTATCTCTCCTTTTCGTCGGCAATACTTTTGCATATTGATTAAACGAAAGAACGTAACCACAATTCTCCGCTTTCAAATCACTGCGCCATCCCCACGTGCCCATCTCAGCAGCTGTTCGCAGCGTCTCGGCATCACTCTGGAGTTCCCAGGCGTCGCTGCACGTGGGAGGAGCTTTCCAAGATCGCGTGTGATGGCAAGCAATCATTTCCTGTCCGTTAGAGTCGCTTGTCCCTCACACTGCTGCCTCGAGTCAGAGAAATATAGGGAAACTGATCGTTGCCTACATGTACATTCCCCTGACACATAAAGGATAATTCTAGACATTACACTCGGAGTCAAATAATGTCATGTGACATTCAACGCAACTTTTGTGCTGCAATGTGACAAAGAATTACCATAGCAACAATGGACGTTTACGGAATACGAATGCAAATTTATCGAATTATCAGTTTTGTGATCTAGAGATTAGCTGTTGTTGTCATTCACTAAGATTTTTTTTTCGTCACCGAATTATTTTATTTCTCAAAATTAAATTCGAATTAAAGAAATAGATTCGTTCCTTAATGCTTAAAATTGCGATCACTGTATGTAAATAAGTAATATAATGTGGTGGTGGTGTGGAAACGTTACGTACTAAGCCATAGCCACTCGCTAAACGATAGTTTTAGAGCTATTTATTAAGTACCAAGTACCTTAATTTCTTGCCCTATAGAGTAGTCTTATTATCTCAGCACATGTTTTTTCAAAATCCTAGTGCAGTCATGAGAGACTTAAAAGGGAAATCGTAAATATTTCTTCCCTATTACAAACGCAAACCGTCTGTCTTCAGATAGGTAAATTGTCTGGGCCATGCTTTCAGGGATGTAGATTGTCCTGACATTGTTCTGTAGGACTTCAGGGGGGTATATTATTTGAAAATAGTCCTGTGTGACAGCAAAGTAAAGTATTTGGCATAGTTCTATATGACTTCAGCAAAGCAAAGTATTCGGCACAGTTCTGTATGACCAGCAAAGTATTCGGCATAGTTCTATATGACTTCAGCAAAGTATTCGGCATAGTTATATATACCTCAGCAAAGTATTCGGCATAGTTCTACATGACTTCAGCAAAGTATTCGGCATAGTTCTATATGACTTCAGCAAAGTATTCGGCATAGTTTTATATGTTTCAGAGAGTTGGATTGTCTGCATATACCATTTTGCCTTCAGGGAAAATTGTCTGAAAAGGAAAATTTCAGGGAATTTTTCAGGGAAATTTCAGTAAAATTTCAGGGAAAATGTCTGACATATCTGTATGCCTTCAGGGAGGTAGATTGCGCCGGTTCTGCGCATAGTCCTTATGGCTTCAGGACAATAGATATTCTAGTCTTTTATGCCTTAAGGAGGGAGGTAGAATATATTGTTATAGCGCTATGTGACTTCAGGCTTTTTGGTAGTTAAGCAATCCCAACAGTAGTTTGAAAGCAAATACCGACCGAAAGTTAATGTGGAATGCTAAATGATACTCACAGTATCAAAAATGTAACCGGGTTCGAAATATTATGCAGTGAGCATCAACCTCATCTTTCTTATTAAACTCTATCAGCGGTAATTAAAAAGAAAATATTATTTTTTCTAGTTAAGCTGTTTCCAATCCTATAAACATCATAATCAAGTTAATATCGCGATTATTTTTTTTTTGAAAAATGTGTTTAACAGCCCATAGAAACAAATGTCCTCCAAAATCAAGTACCTTAATCAGGGAATAGCATGATATTACATATTGTTTTGGGAGCAGTGGTATCAAAACGACGGAGAAATGCTGCCTTAGCAACCGTCTGTTGAGATACTCGGTAAACCTAAAGGTGAAAGGGAATAGTTTCAACAAACAACAGATTCGTACTTTCAAAATATAATTAAAAACATAGAATACTGATTGGCTGTTTGTATAATTCACCTTTGTGATTGCTCTAAAGACGTTTGTACCTCATATCTAGCTTGGAAATATGATTTTACACAAATTATTTAGTTGAGAAAAATAAGAACGATCCATGCGACCATTTGCGAATTATTTTGGAACAAACATACAAACAAACAAACAAGCCAGAAAGGCCAAGAGGTCATAACATAATTTACATTTATTTACACTCCTCTATGAAACAAAACCAAATAAGATTATTATACATTTAACCAAGAAAAAATATTAAATTCAAAAAACAACTGATCTTGAAATACAGCATATAATGTTCATTTGTTAGTGACATGTTTATTAAAGTAACTAACAGTTTATTATATCAGAGAAAGAAAATATTCCACAAAATCTTCCAATAACCTGGGTTCTATTGTTCCCCAGAGGTTTCATTGATTTCTTCCAAGGAACGATAAATTTTTTATCTTTCCTTTTACTACAAGAACGTAATTAATGGTCAGGAGTCACACAACCTTAATATTTGAGTGAAATCTCTTTATGCGCTTTTATAGCCAGTAATTGAGACAATAATCGTATATCAAAGACCACTAGAATTTTGAGACAGACATAAATTTGGATAAGAATAGAGAAGTTGGACAAAACTGCTGACGTTTAAGTGTCATGAGATAGTTTTATGAAAAACATTAGATATGATTTCGAGTATTTTTCAACAGCAAGTAGGAAAAAGGGATCGAAATTGCAGATCTTCACTAGAGAAATGCGTATAAACAGGCGACCCCAGCTTAAAGTGGTGGATTGGTTATTGTCAAGTGAAATCAATATTTATCGGGGATATTATAACATACACTGTATCATAAAGAGCAACTGGACTTACTCAATAATAAATTCACAGATTACCTACTGACATATAATTCAATAAATAATTTTGTGGAAAAAATAATTCGCCGATGAATGGGCTTTGTTTTACCCAACAAAGCGGCAGTTTTTTTGCACACAATGGGCTAAATGGCCAGGCCACAAGGACCCCGAAAGCTGGGGGAGGGGGACCACTGTACAGCTGTTGGGAAACATATCGTTGCCTCCCGTCAAGGACTTTGGGTTGGGTTGTTGTACATCTGGCCGGCACTTTTTTGCACACCTGGGCTAAATGGCCAGGTCACAAGGACCCCGAAGGCTCAGAGAAGGTTCGGGGAGGGGACCCACTGGAACAGCTGTTGGGAGACAGATGGTAGCCTCCCGTCAAGGCCATCCAGCGTGTTCTTTGACGTGCACAGGGTATGGCTCTCCCACACACGGAGCCACGGTTTTAAATCCCATCCGAAGGACGGTGCCCTTTCCAAGCCCATCGGTGTCCCCTACTGACCGTGGGCAGTGCAGAGAATTGTGCGGTGATAAATCTCAACGCTGACCCAGCTGGGCCGTCAAGGGCATCCAGAGTGTTCTCTAACGTGTACAGGGTATGACTCTCCCGCACACGAGGCTACGGCTTAACATCCCATCTGACGGACTGCAGCCTTTCCAAACTCATCGGTGTCCCCTACTGATCGTGGGCAGGGCGGGTAGTTTTGCGGAGATAAATTTCAACGACTGGCCCATTTGGAACTCAAACCTGGGAACTACAGATTTCGAGCCTGGCATGCTACCAGCTGAGCTACCCCAGCCCCCATGAGTGGGTACTTCAAAGTTATGTTAATGGAAAACCACATTCAAGGCTTCCGAATTTTTTAAATAAGCTTTTTTTTATGGAAAATTGTAACTAGAGATAAATCATATCTCTCTAAAGCTCAGTTTCCAAAATATTCGCTCAGTTATTGAAGCTAGAACAATTAACAGCAGACTTAACTTTTTCACTACATTTATGTTAGTGAACGATTTATTGTAACAGTTGTGTGTTATCTTTTGAAGCAAATTTTAATGATTGGAAGAAGTTACAGTTAAATTAGCAAGTGTGGAAAAATCCACTCTTCCGCTTCAGGAATTCGAATTGATTATGCGCAAATAGGAGAGCCCGAGTTGCGAGTTCGGGAGGCGAATTGGTAGACTTTTTCACACTTGCCTAATTGCTGCAAATGAAGAGCACTGAGGTGAGCTTCATTCTTTCGTTCCATTTAAATGCTTCAGCTTCCATAATTCTTTAAATATTGAACGAATATACGGAAAACAGATATTTAGAAAGACTTCAGGAGAGTTTCAATTTATCTCCAGTAAACCTTTTTTCATAAAAAAAATCTTATTTTCACCATTAGGGAGCTTTTAATGTGGTTTTCCATTCACATAGCATAACATTCTCATAACTTAACATTATGTAATTCACATCGCATACATAACATATGGGGGCGGGGGTGGCTCAGTCGGTAGCGCGCCAGGCTCGTAATCTGTAGTTCCCAGGTTCGAGTCCCAGCTGGGTCAGCGTTGAGATTTATCTCCGCAAAATTCCCCGCCCTGCCCACGGTCAGTAGGGGACACCGATGGGCTTGAAAAGGCCGTCGTCCGTCGGATGGGACGTTAAGCCGTGGCCCCGTGTGCGGGAGAGACATACCCTGTGCACGTTAAAGAACACGCTGGATGGCCTTGACGGGAGGCTACCATCTGTCTCCCAACAGCTGTTCCAGTGGGTTCCCTCCCCCAACCTTCTCTGAGCCTTCGGG
Source organism: Ryuthela nishihirai (assembly GCA_038380435.1). Classification (NCBI taxonomy): domain Eukaryota; kingdom Metazoa; phylum Arthropoda; class Arachnida; order Araneae; family Heptathelidae; genus Ryuthela; species Ryuthela nishihirai. The sequence goes on along the minus strand of JAWZYU010000011.1, from coordinate 65,434,328 downwards.
GTCCATGTGACCTGGCCATTTAGTCCATGGTGTGCAAAAAAGTGCCGCTCAGAGGTAAAACAACCCAACAACATAACATATGTAATCCACATAACATAACGAAAGTAATACCTCTCCAATAAAAAGACATGCACTGATTTTACGAAGAAAGTGACTCTTTATCTTGATGGTGAACGTTTTCATGGGACCTCCCACTCAAGACATTAAAGGCATTATGATAGACTGATTTGCCACTTATGTGACGTGCAACTTGTGCGTAAAAGAAATCCTCGGATGAAAAAACAATTATTTGACGAGGGTAAAAATTTAATAATTTTACACCGAATTATAGCAGATTCGCGTTGACTTGGGGAGGTGTTAAATTGGGATCCCCCTGTATTTTCAAGAAGAGAAACAGTTTAAATTGATATACACATCTTTGATGAGACAATAGCAACTGAAGAGACAGAGTCGAAACTCATTTCAGACACAAATCGCTATTCGGTATTATCTCTGAAATATCCAAGAAATAGGCAACTGTGAAATCGTGTTCAATGGTTTGATCATCAAAATTAATGACCTCATAACCTCCATTTTTCTCCAAGGAGAAGCAGTAAAAATGTACAAAGACGATAACTTTCGTCATTTTGAAGATGCAGTTGGGTTCTGTTTATTATTTTTATCTCAGTCTCTGAAAAAGAAGCATTTATTGCTTTCTCTTTTTCATTGTGAAGATGGGAAAACTCAACTTTTTTCGTTTCAAGAGATAAAGGAGGAATTATTTTTATGTTGCATAAGTACAAGCAGGATCGGATCTAGGGACAGGGAGCATGCTTCTCTTCCTTTTAGAATGCTAATAAGCAACAGAGGCAAAAAAATTAGTGAACTTATTAATATTTAATGCACTATTCAAGAAATACTGCAATGTAAATCCAGTCTCTTGCTCTGCCCCCCAATTTACATTTTTTCGGCTCGAATGAGTTTCTTGCCCCCCCCCCCCCCCCCCCCCCAATTTCATTTTAGAGCCTGGTTGGAGTTCAAGCAATATACCCATATGACCATTCGAATTTTCTAAACGTTTTGCAAGTTTGAATTTTTAGTGTTTGGATGTGTTACATTAAACAGTGACAAAACTTTATTTCTCTTTGCAAACGAAAGTTCCATATTTGCCAGATGCAGTTGGCTTTTTACTTATAATTAAGTAATAATTATTATAATTAAGTAATAATTATTATAATTAAGTAATAATTATTATAATTAAGTAATAATTATAATTAAGTAATAATTATATTATAATTAAGTATAATTAATGACAGTTATGTATAATATTACAGTTATCAATTTTCCTATTCCTGTAAACCCTCTAATTTGCATTTGTTCTTCCTGAAACAAATTAATCGCTTAGACATTTTGTAGGAATTATTAAGCTTTAAAATTTCAGCATAAAACGGACTTTTTAAATTAAATTTTAGCATAAAAATTCACACCCTTGGCCTAGGCTCTTTGGGTACGTAATAACTAAATCATCATTAGCCGAGGCTGTCGTCTCTGAAGTTAGGATTTGTATGTAGTCGTATTAAAAATTCCGAAACATGTACGAGTACTTTGATATATAGGTATATATATATTCAATTTACTATTGAAAATTATATTCTGAAAGTTCCAAAATATCGAACTATGAATTACAGAAGGAATTTTCATTATAATAATAGTTGGGGTCACCCTTTATTGTTTACACTCTAAACCAGTGTCTCGCAAACTTTTTTACTCTGCGGCACACTGAATCTATTTTTTTTTCCGCGGCACTCTGAATCTATTTTTTTTTCCGCGGCACACCTAAAAAAGTATTTTTTATGGTTACGTAAAAAGAGGAAAATTGAAGTTTCGTTAAATGCATTTTATTTAAAATAAATATAATAATAAATATTATTAATCATAACTCGGTGTTTGTTTTATATATTTGTCCATTCTATGGCTTGAAATAATCAAAAATTAATACCAAAATTTGGAAAAAGCTTGATAAATACTTACAAGATTCCAGTTGATAAAATCTGAAAGATTTTTATTAAAGCACGTCGATAGCACTTCGATATTAAAGCACGTCGATAACACAAGTCAAGTCAAAATGAAATCTTTGGAATATCTAGTGTCAATTTGAAAATCTCTCGCGGCACACTTGGAATCTCTCGCGGCACACAGTTTGCGAGACACTGCTCTAAACAGTAAAAGGAAAATGCGTCATTAAGTTTCCAAAACAAATGCATGGTATTTTATCTCTCAGTGATGCTTTTGTATTAGCTGAAACTCCGTTCACTATAACAAAGTGTGATTGAAATGTATTTTTGATACGCTTGCCTAAATCAAAATAGAAAAAATGATAATTAGATGGAGAACAAATATTCAATTGCTGAAAAAGCCTATCTCAAATCATTCCCAGATCATCAAAATCGAAACGGCATAGTCTTTTCATCCCAGTTCGTCAAAAAGGAAAGTGCAAGATCCCCCCACCCCCACCTCACCCCACTTCTACCAGCAATCTAAATCCGTTTGAAAATTGTCATAAATGGAACAGCAGCGAAACTTTAGTAAGCATATATTACAAATATTTTGTAGGAATACTCTTTTTACAAAGCTAAAGTTCTGAAAAAAAGAGGAAAATTGCTCTGGTCCGTTTAAGCCAATCATTAATCCTAATTTTTTCCTATTTTTTTTCATTTTGATCAAATAAAAAATGCGTAATTTCTCATTCTGTTCATAAGAATGATTACACTGGTTTACAAGGTTTTTATAACATGAACAATTGTAGCTGCCTTTAACTATTTTTCAGGTACTGATTTCAAATGTGACCTTAAGAAATGACTAGCACGTCACGTTTTTATGTTATTTATTCAGATCTTCTTATACCACTTTCCTATACTACGTCACGTTTTTATGTATATTTATTCAGATCTTCCTATCCAGTCAACTGGGAGGATACTAGATATTTTACTTTTTGTGACTGGCAACACTGATGCCAAGTGGGAGAAAGCGTGTAATAGTAACCAAACCTCAGACCGCCATTCATACTGTTTTCATTGTAGGAGGAACACGTTCTACGTTGAAGAGTGAATTTTGGCGTTTAAATGGCACAAAGGCACGTCGCGGATGTGTAATGTGCCAGATAAATTTTGTCATGTGTCTGAAAATTATATTTTTAAATCCCAGAGGTTCTTTGACAAAGATTGTGAAGAAAGCCTATACTTGTATTTTGGATGCCATGTTGGAAATCAGGACAAAACATGAGCTCCACATGCGTACTGCATTTCGTGCTTTATTGGCCTGAGTGAATGGTTGAAAAGCAAGATAAAATACATGCCATTGGCAGTTCCAATGGTTTCGCGTGAGCCAACTAGACACTTGCATGATTGCTTTTTTGTTTAACTAAAGTGTAGGGCTTTTCAAAAAGAACAAAAGCAAAATACAATATCCAAATGAGCCTTCAGTCATAAGGTCAGTTCCTCATGGAGAATATCTTCCTATACCAACACCTTCAACCAAGTGGGAGGAGATGGAATCACATTCATCAGATGAACACTTTGAGGCATATACAGATCCTGATCATACATACACCCCTAAAAATTAGACGAAACTCATCTCATTCAGCAAAATGAACTAAATGATCTTGTTCGAGACCTAGGACTTTCCAAACAAATAAGCTGAGATTTTAGGTTCAAGACTTCAAAAATCTAATCTTCTGGCCAAGGGTACCAGAGTTTCTCTGTGTAGGAAGAGAAATCTCAAAAACTATGAAATCTTGGCTGTCGAATGTGTTTGAAGATCCATTTCTTGCACTCGCATCTCGACTTCTTTCCCAAGAACTTAGGAGCTGTCAGTGATGAGCAAGGGGAAAGATTTCACCAGAATATCCGAACCATGGAGGAGAGATACCAAGGTAAGTGGGACCCTGAAATGTTCAGTGACTACTGCTGGTTCTTGCATAAGGAAGATACCTCAGCACACAAAAGACAAAAATGAACTTCGTGTAAGTATAAAAAATCCTTACCCAAGTTTTCTTATTTTGCGTTTCAATATTATTTCAGTTGTTACTTTATATTCAAGGGGCGAGGGTGGCTCAGTCGGTAGCGCGCCAGGCTCGTAATCTGCAGTTCCCAGGTTCGAGTCCCAGCTGGGTCAGGGTTGAGATTTATCTCCGCAAAAATTCCCCCCCTGCCCACGGTCAGTAGGGGAACCGATGGGCTTGGAAAGGCCGCCGTCCGTCGGATGGGACGTTAAGCCGTGGCCTCGTGTGCGGGAGAGCCATATCCTGTGCACGTTAAAGAACACGCTGGATGGCCTTGACGGGAGACTACCATCTGTCTCCCAACAGCTGTTCCAGTGGGTCCCCTCTCCCAACCTTCTCTGAGCCTTCGGGGTCCTTGTGACCTGGCCATTTAGCCCATGCTGTGCAAAAAAGTGCCGCTCAGAGGTTAAACAACCCAACAACCCAACCTTTATATTCAGTGGTCTATAAGTATGATGTTCCTAATTTTTTCACTGTAATCATGTAATTAATTAATGATTTTTAAGTTGCAATTTCATAAAACAGTGACATTTATTTTCATTTTCCAGATATGCGTATTCATTAAAATTTGAAATACATCAATCCGTAATTTAAAAAAACTGTACGTGCTGCAGATTATTCATAGCCATATTTGAATTTAGCACCCCAAAATTAGTAAAAAATATCCTATTTGACCAATGTTATAGAAATAAGTTTCAATTTTTTGTCTGGTGTTATTAATTTAAGCAAACATTTCTTTATTGATTTTATTCACTGAAAAATCTTTCGTACAAAACAAGTTGGTGTTTTGACTCACTCATCATTGCTATATTAATTTAATTTTGTTATTGATGTGATTTACATAACTGATAATTCAAAGAGCTCATTAAGATGTTGAATTTGGCTTGACGTTTTCACACAACTGTTATCCAATTAAAGCATTCAAAGTGCAAGCAAATGAAATTTTTGCTCTCTGATTTATACATTTAAAAAAATAACTTTTCTTAATTCTAAGTACGATACAGCATTGGACTTAACAATTAAAAGCTGTATCTGAAATAGTAATCAACAACAAAGATGCAAAAAGCTCTCATTTAGATCAAGTAACTAGAAGGACGCATGTCTGCTCTGGCGCATATGAGAATATTGTTTTCAAAGAGAAAGAAGTTTTTTCCTTTCCTACTGTTTCATTCCTTAAAAGTTTTAATTTAAGCTGGTGGATGATGGGAAAAATGCACATAGTATTTCATTAGTAATTATACAACATAAAAGTACTTGTCTTTTAATTCTTAAATCTAAAATGTTGCATTTTCCACACCTCTTTCAGAAACGTGGGTAGATTATTGCTGTCTGTGGAACATCGCTTCGAAATTACCACTAATTTTTTTAAATTTCTATTCTATACATATTATTTGTAAAACTCGTTAATAACTCTGCTGTTTCATCTTTTCAGTGATCTGTAAAGATATTTATATTAAAACTACTAAGTATTATAAAAATGCGTATTATAATATTTCATTAGTACCAATCAAATTAAAAAAGAGTTTTCTAATTATCATTTTCATTGTTTCCAATGGAAACTTCATGATGTTCACATTCCACCACCAAAGTTTCACATTTCTATCATTAATACTTCGTTGCAATATTCTTTTGAAATTTTGAAATTTTCATTTTTTTTTCACCGTTAGAGGGCGCAATTATAGTGTTCGAAAGATTCTGAAAGTGCGAATGATAATATTTTATAAATTCCTATCTAACCCTAAAAAGATTTTGTCTTTTATCTCTAAATACAAAACATTATCTTCTAAAACATAAAATTGTCTTTTCCCAACCATCCCTGGGTCTAAGAGGTCAATTCATTGTTGCCAATGGAAATATCATGGCGTTCACATTCCACCACCAAAATTTAAAATTTCTAGCTTAAATACGTCGTTTGTAATATTTGTTTGAATTTTTGGAATTTGTAAATTTTTCCACCGTTTAGAGGGCGCAATTATAGTTTTCGCAATATTTAAAGAATGTGAATCGTACTATTTTATCAATTCCTATCTAACCCAAAAAGAATTTTTAATTTATCTCTAAAAATAAACAGTTATCTGCTAAAACTAAAAAGGTATGTTTTCCCACACCCTCTGGGTCTAAGGGGTCAAATAATTGTTGACAATGGAAACTTCGTGACCTTCACATTCCACCACCAAAATTTCAAATTTCTAGCATAAATACATCGTTTGCAATATTCGTTTGAAATTTTAGAATTTTCAACTTTTTCCACCGCTAGACGGCATAATTATAGCTTTAGAGAAATTCGGAAAATGCATATCGCAATATTTCATCAATACCTATCCATTACAAAAATAATTTTTAATTTATCTCTGTAAACAAAAAAGTTCAATGCCTACAGAGGACGAGAGACAGACGACAAAGCGAAATTCTTATCTCCTTTCCTTTGAAAACGAGATAAAAAAAACTGTGCTGTTCGGTCTTTTTTTAATTTATTTACATCATTCAATCACACTTATTAATTTAGGTACCAACAACATAACGAAAAAAAAATTGTTTTTTCTCAGAATAAAAAAAATTAAATGTTGTGACTTCCTACGTAGGTCAGCTATCACCTAAATATTCACATTTTTCTGCTAACTGAATTCAATTCTCTTTCATCCACACGTCACAGAGAGTGCGTGCTTGCTTGCGTGAGTGAGTGCATGAGGGAGTGAGTGCATGTTTGGTACATGCGTGAGTGAGTGCATGAGGGAGGGAGTGCATGTTTGGTACATGCGTGAGTGAGTGCATGAGGGAGTGAGTGCATGTTTGGTACATGGGTGAGGGAGTGCATGAGGGTTGGGTTGGGTTGTTTTACCTCTGAGCGGCACTTTTTTGCACACCATGGGCTAAATGGCCAGGTCACATGGACCCCGAAGGTTCAGAGAAGGTTGGGGGAGGGGACCCACTGGAACAGCTGTTGGGAGACAGATGGTAGCCTCCCGTCAAGGCCATCCAGCGTGTTCTTTAACGTGCACAGGGTATGGCTCTCCCGCACACGGGGACACGGCTTAACGTCCCATCCGACGGACGGCGGCCTTTCGAAGCCCATCGGTGTCCCCTACTGACCGTGGGCAGGGCGGGGTAATTTTGCGGAGATAAATCTCAACGCTGACCCAGCTGGGACTCGAACCTGGGAACTACAGATTACGAGCCTGGCGCGCTACACTGAGCCACCCCCGCCCCAGTGCATGAGGGAGTGAGTGTATGTTTGGTACATGCGTGAGTGAGTGCATGAGGGAGTGAGTGCATGTTTGGTACATGCGTGAGTGAGTGAATATGTGAGTGCAGTGAGTTCGTGCATGGGTGATTGAACGAGTGAGTGAGTACAATCGCTCAAAAAAGTATCCGACACGATAAGACACGAATATCACGTGACACGAAGGTTGCCATATCACTAATTTCTAAAAAAAATCATTCCCAGATATTTTTTCTGAATGCAATCAACCATAATGTTCGGAAATTTATTTGAGCGACTGTTCGTGGTACGTGGGTTAGTGCACGGATGAGTACGTGCCTAAATAGTGAATGAGTGCGTGAGTACACGTGCTTACTTGAGTGTATGCTGTCAGGTGTTATTGGAGAGTGTAAAAACTGCTTATATTATACACCGAATTCAACTGTGGGTGTACAGTTTAGTGCAAAGTACAGACATATGGAAATGTAGCTGCTTCTGAACCTGGGGGAGGGTGTAATTGCACTTCATTTAATGCATTCCATCTACTCCCTTTTCGTATTTCACCAAGTCTTGAATTTCCTCATCTCACTAAATTGCACTTTTTTTTTTATATTTATTTATTATAAAAGTACGAAATTTGGTTTAAAACGTTTAGGCATGTTTCTGGAGAAAATTCCTTTCACCTTTTTTCCCTTAACACTTCAAGTCAAAAAATCGTTTAATGATGCCTGTAGAAAAACCAGTATCACTGTCACCATGCAGCGATATAATTGCTGCATCTATTTGCCGGAGAGGTGTGACAGTGGCTTGTCAGTCTAATAATTTGTAGAGAAATTCTGTGAGAAAGGCGAGACCTCAACAGAAGGACAACTCAAACATCCCCATGCTTTACCGGAAGCTCGAAACCAGGTCTCTTTGAGAGAAAAATGTTTTACCTTCATTATTAGTTGTATTGTTTGGCAATAATATCAGTGAGTATTAATTGACTGCACCAAAAGTAATTGACTCGGGTACCGTTTAGGAGTGGTGAGAGAAATAACGTATATTATAATGAGGAAATCGCATACCCAATATTTTTGGTTTTAGCTCTAACAGTTTAGTTCTTGTCAAATTCTGTAAAATATTTTGGTGTATATTTGATTGAATAAGGAAATTATTATCATACTGACAAGTGTGCAGACTGTTCAGATATTTCGGTTTACATTGCATGATCTGAAAGGGAACAGTTAGCGCAATTTTACTCATAACATTGGTCCGATAAGAAACTCAAGGCTTCAATCAAAAAGGGAAGAGTTCATAACACAGTTAAATATTAAAGCAAAAGAGGATTAACAAAACAGTTCTTTAATAATAAAGTAAAAGGGACATCGTTCATTTACAACTACTGTTAAATATTAAGGTAGAAGGGATTGTCTCATTTATAAAAAATAAATAAATACCCCCTCAAGCAGCTGCTTGCCACAGAGGTCTGACAGGAGCCTGTCAGTTTATATGCCACAGTAGGAGATCTGAGAGGATTTAACACGTTGTTAATTATTAAATGTGTAAATTTGCTTCATTTAAACTACTGTAAAATGCTAAGATAGAGGAGCCGCTAACATCCAAATCGACTGTTCTCATTTAAGGTACTTTTTATTATGGAGGAAGTACTAACTGTTACTATCGCTGAACTGCGTGTCGAGTTGAAACATTACTGAAGTGTGCAGCAACTGTAAAATAGGAATATATGATATTCAGTGCTGTTATGCATAATATCACAAAAGGTCTATCCAGCTTAAATTGTCGTCGACACGCCATGTTGAATTTAATTCTCCGGTAGCTGCTGTTGAGGCATTTGAATATTATATTTCCATAGCCTGACAATGATCTCGCAGCTATATAAAGCCTTTTTTTTTCCGAGAATCCTCCCAATTGGGCATTTTTTCTGCCATCGTTACTGAGGTCGTTCTGGCTGTGCGATTTAGGGACCCTTACTTTCAAAGTCCCTCCTCCGACTCTGCCCATTTCGCCTACCATGCTCCCGAAGAACCTCTTACTGGAACTTTTCATGGCCCTTACTGCCGAAGTCCCTCTTAGTGTGCATTTTTTGTGGCCCTTACTCCCGAAGTGCCTCTTACTGTGAACTTTTCGAGGCCCTTATTCCAGAGTCTTCTTTGTCTGCACTTTTCGTGACCCTTACTACGGAGTACTCTTAGTACGCACTTTTTCTGGCCCTTAATCCAAAGTCTTAGTGTTCACTTTCGTGTCCCTTACTCCCGAAGTCCCTTTTACTGTAAATGTTTCGTTGCCCTTACTCCCGAAGTCCTCTTAACGTGCACTTTTCGTGGCTTTTGCTCCCAAAGTCCTCTTAGTGTGCACTTTTCTTGGCATTTTACTCTCGAAGTCCTTCTTACTGTGAACTTTTGGTGACTCCTACTCCCGACGTCCCTCCTACTGTGCACTTTTTCGGGACCCATATTTCGAGATAGCGCTTGACTGTACACCTTTCGCGGCCCTTACTCTAGAAATCCTTCCTATTGCGTGCATTTTTCGCGACCCTTACTCACGAGATTCCGCCGATTGTGCACTTTATCTCGACCCTTATTCCCAATATTCATTCCTTTGTAGCTTTTGTGGTCCTTATTCTCGAGTCCCTTCCACCTTGTGCAAAAGCCTAACTTTTGCACAGGGCATTTTCTTAACTGTATGAACTCTATTTTCTTTATACTTTAAATATAAATATTAAATGGATTAATACTACACATTTCGTAATTTATTGCGAAGAAGACTTACATATATGAATTATGAATTCATTCAAACATTAAAACCTTTAATAAAGAAATATAATATACATATAGGGTCAAGGAGGCTATGGCCTGTCACGTACGCAGGATTTAGTTTCGAGGGGGGGGGGGCGAGATTTTAGTTTGTGGGAGTGTCCGTGAACTTGTTTCGGAGACGGGAGTCTGAGAATAAGACAAGTAGGGTTTTCAAATACTTATATTGTATGTTCCACTAGAAAGGAAATGGTTAAAATTTTATTCTCTATGGAATGAAATTTTATACTTGTTTCATAAATCTATTTTTAGTGTCGGACGTATACTGAGGGGATAAAGTAAAATTATACAAAGGCAACTGTTTTGGATTTCAAAAGTAGGTAGATAAGTTTTAGATTTCGTATTATAAGACGACCGGATTTTCAGGGGAGTGTCCTGACCCTTTGGTCCCCCTACCCTGGTATGTCCGTGGCATCTTGGTGTACCAGTCTTTGTCGATCTAGCTCTACAAAAGAATGGCATAGGAATAGAGGGATATTGATGCTGGTAGTGTGTGTGTGTGTGTGGGGGGGGGATCAATAGACTTCAGCCTCCAGTTTCGTCATTCTAATAGCTTTAATTCTTGTTTATTTGATACAATCAGACCATTATTTCTTATTATTTTCCATTAAGAACATTACTCGCAAGCAAAAACTGAGATGTAAAGGGACAAATTTTACTAACATTTTCTCACTTCTGCTCCTTAATATCTGTGTCGAGTGATGCCTTTGTACGTAGTGCACCCAGCTTGTTCGAATTCCCACTGCGCCTGGAGGTAGATTTTCTCTGCTAAACACAAATCTGTCTTCAATGAGAACAAATAAACTGCCCTTCCTCCCCCCCCCCCTTCACTTTCAGAGTGTTAATAAGGGTTATAGAGGCAAAAAATTATTAAACTTATTTATATTTCATGAATTTTTAAAGAAATTTTAAAGACTTGTAAAATGGAGGAGTAATATTATGTTACTTCGGAATCGTCTCTTGACCCTTTGCATTTTTCCGATTCAATTATGTTTCTTGCCTCCCTCTCCGGCCCCCTTGGAATTTTTTCTAAATCATACATATATGTGCACGTACTAAGAACGTATTGTATAATTAAAAAAACAAAAACCTATTTAATACAGTTATTGATTAAAATATGTTACGAGATACGTGTTTTTTAAAGAACATTTTATTAAATAAATTTATAAATATTATTTAATAACATAATTATTAAATAATATTATAATTAAAATAATTAATAAATGCACATTTTTTTCAAATTACGTTAATTATTCCAACTTGAGATATAACTTCTTAGTTTTTGAACGCATTCATCTTAACAAAGAAGCTAATTCCCTGCTCGAGTGCTCTTTCGAACGACTTAAATTTGTACAAAATATCTCGTGTTCGGCTCGTGCTATTTTACCCATTTCAGAAGCAATGGCTTTATCGTGTGACTACAGAAGGAATTAATTGAAGTAAGTAGTCCTTCTTTATTTAATATATATATAAGTTTAATGTTTTTTTCGCCCCCTTTGCGGTTATTGGCATTCTAAAAGGGAGAGGAGGTAAAGGACTCTCCCCCTCCATATTCGGTCCTGTTCGTGACAACGACACAATTTAAAAAACACTAATGCTAAATCTGTGTGATACACTGGGTTTAATGGTTAACGTTAAGTATGGGAATTTCGTGGAATTCCACTAAATTTTGGTTGATTCTAGAAGGTTCACACATAACTTATAATCTTTCCCCAGGTGAAGGGAAATATTGTGCAAGGTTTGGTGCCTCTAGCTCTTTAGGGAGCTGAGTCCATAATCGAACACACAAATAAACAAACTAACACAAAAACATAATACCATCTTTATTACATTGCTCAAAGTGGAAATCGCAATGCCGAGAAGGACTGAAAGTAGAGATATATAAATCGCATGAGGCAGTTGGCCATTGGAGATATGAAAATGATCAAAGTTCTGCAGCGAATGGATACGTAACACCTAGCAGAGCCGTAAATAAATACCGGGCGTCCGAAAGCTCATCAAAGTATGACCGGTGACGTCACCTCCGACGTCAAAAGTAGAGTTTTACATAAAGTTGCATTTTGCGTAACATATTCCTTAAAAACATACATTCGACGTTGGGAATACTGTAACATCCACAAGAGTTGAAGCAACTCGCATGTGTGTGTAAACAATTCGATAAAATAATTATTTGGAAAAAGGAACAATTTTAATACAAAATGCTAATGATGTGTTACATCTTTAATTCAGTTATTAACAAAAGAATTTCGATTTCCAAAGTGAAAAATTTTAAAAAGTGTACATTATGTTAAACGGATTTCAGCAAATACAATTAAATGTCAAACAGAAGGCATTGTGATAAGACATAAGTAACGCAAAGGGGATAATAACGAAATTGTGTAATATGCCTCAGGCAGCATATGAAAACATGCGTTTGTATGAGAGAACTAGAATTGAGGATAAGAAATGTCAATAAACGTATCCTGATACGTGTATTATTAGCATTCCATTTCTGAATACTATCCTGATAGCCATACAGCTCGGGGGCGGGGGTGGCTCAGTCGGTAGCGCGCCAGGCTCGTAATCTGTAGTTCCCAGGTTCGAGTCCCAGCTGGGTCAGCGTTGAGATTTATCTCCGCAAAATTCCCCGCCCTGCCCACGGTCAGTAGGGGACACCGATGGGCTTGGAAAGACCGCCGTCCATCGGATGGGACGTTAAGCCATACCCTGTGCACGTTAAAGAACACGCTGGATGGTCTTGACGGGAGACTACCATCTGTCTCCCAACAGCTGTTCCAGTGGGTCCCCTCCCCCAACCTTCTCTGAGCCTTCGGGGTCCATGTGACCTGGCCATTTAGCCCATGGTGTGCAAAAAAGTGCTGCTCAGAGGTAAAGCAACCCAACCCATACAGCTCACGTAAGACGTTCTCGTACTGTTAGTGAGGTTTTGTAGTAATAAAAATCACTCCTTCATAAGAGAGCTGATGGAGGGCTCTCGAAGACTGGGATCCTACAATTTGCCTCCTCGGGGAATTCCAAACGTTGTCAATTGAATTCAAGTCTAGGATCTAGCTGGCCACTCCATCCTATGAATAACTTCACTTTCAAGGAAATGTCGAAAACATAAGTTCTATGGAGATGAGCATTATCATCCATAAAAATGAAATCAGGTGCGTGAGTATTGTAGAAAATCCCCACAGAGAGCGAAAGAATCACATGTCCAAGAGCTCAAAATCTCTGTATTGCTAAGCAGTCAGTATGCCTCTCAGAAAGATGCGACGTTCTGGAAGTCTAACCACCGTGATGGCCCAGATCATCACACTATCAACAACAAAATGGTCACTTAGTATAATGTTACAGGAGTTGTAGCAAGCTCCATGTTCTCTCTAGATGAACATATCGAGAATCGGTCTTCAAACTGATTCTGGGTTGGATTGTTTTATCTCTGAGTGGTAACCACACAATGGGTTAAATGGCCAGGTAATGGACCTCAACTGCTCAGAGAAGTTTCGGTGATTTGATTCGGTTGATGGTTCGGTTGTTTTACATCTGAGTGGCACTTTTTTTTAACACAATGATCTAAACGGCAAGGTCACAAGGACCCTGAGAGCTCAGAGAAGGTTGGGGTGGGGACCCACTGGAACGGCTGTTAGACAGATGGTAGCCTCCTTCAAGGCCATCCATGTGTTCTTTAACATGCACACATAACCACGGCTTAACGTCCCATCCGACGGACAGCGCCATCTCCAAACCCATCGGTGTTCCTTGCTGACCGAGGGAAGGTCGGGGAGTTTTGCGGAGATAAATCTCAATGCTACCCCAGCTGGGACTCGAACCTAGGAACTGCAGATTACGAGCCTGGTACGCTACCGACTGAGTCACCCCAACTTCAAGTTTGGGTGAAGGAAACCCACTGGACCCTGTTAAGAGACAGATTGCAAGCTCCCATCAAGACCATTTAGTGTGCTCGTTAACATGCATAGGGTATGAATCTCCTGAACACGTACAGTCGCTCAAAAAAGTATCCGAACGCTAGCACCTTCGTGTCACGTGACACGAAGATTTCCAGATCACTGATTTCTAAACAAAATCGTTGCCAGATATTTTTTCTGAATTCTGTAACCAACCATAGCGTTCGGATCATATCCGACAAACTTTTGCCTTTCAGAACTCATCAATGTCTCCTCTGTGACTGTGGGAGCTTAACGAAGTAAATCTGAACGCTGACACGGTTGGGACTCGGACCTAGGAACTGCATGTTACGAGCCTGGGACCTTTGCACTGACTCTGTACTCATCTGTGAAGAACACATTAATCACTCGCCTTTGCCCCAGAGCTGATACTGCTTGTATCACGTTAAACGATCTTTTCCGTTGAAGGGGGACACAAACCGTTGATCTCCGTATACACAGACATCGTTCATACAATCATCTATATGCATTGTCTTGTAACTCTCGCCCATGTGGCCGCTGGCAGTTGGTGAAACATTCAACTAGTTGTCATTCCCAGTGTCTTACTGTTACAGACAAATAGCAGTCGTTCTGAGCAATTATGGCTCTTAGGTAACCTTGTCCTAGTCTATGACTAACTCCTCCTCTTTCTTGAAATTGTCTCCAAACTCCTGAGAAGGCATTTTGCTGTACCAATGATTCCTAGACCCGCATTTATCTTATCTATCGCTGTACACAATACACCAGAAGTATCCAAACCTTTTCAGCCGAACAATAATTCTAAGGTTCAAACATGTAACAGACAAAATCTAAACGTTCTAATCAATGGTGACTCATCATTAGGGGCCAGAAGCCGGTCCCATAAACATTTGTGTAATATATATAATAAAGCATTTAACTCGAAATTGAAATAAATAATAAAAACAATATTTTACATGGATATCCGCTCTTTAAAATATCTAACCTGTTTTGTTTCATTTCAACAAGCATTTAGTGAAGTGATGCACTCGAAACTGTCTTGCGAGCCTTAATTATCGGTACGAAATATTGCAAGAAATCTTTAAGTCCCACCCTCTACACCAAAGGCTACATTCTCGAACTCTCCCCTGAACTAAAATCTCAAAAAAAAAACTAAATCCTGGAGTACTGGCTTGACATAAGATACAATATATATATAAATGGAAATTTTATTTATTATCCACATACATAATTAGTTCTTTTATAATCCAATCGATGTTCCTTTTTTTCACCGAGGATAGAAATGAAGTTAGGAACGAAAATCGCCGACGTTGCGCACTACCATCTGAGCCATTACCGCTCTGCCTAGTTGGTTTCTCTGTATACAATATTTTCCTTGCCACACCTATTTAGAAACTCACGAGTCGCCACTGGTTCTAATGAATAATCCCCCTTCATGGAAATAATAATCACTTTTCTTGTATAAAAATAGTTAAATATAGATGGCGGTATCGACCCTTTGTCTCAAACTAGCCCCCTCCATAAATTACTGAAACGCCCCCGCTGGAAACCTAACCTTGCCATGCACAATCGTCCATACGTTGTTTTCACGACACAGTGAAATCAAACTGCCACCCAAGTGAACGCCCGTCTAACTAGAACATGAACGAGTGGCGACCGCAGCCACGCGATCCTTTATTGCAACACTAATTTGAATGTTCGTGCTACAGTTAGATAAATGCGCACGTGCGTGTTCTTTTTTCTTGCATTGTGCACCGTATTTTACGTCATTCCCTTATATGTGTTTCGAGATGCATTATTGTCTAATTTTGAACATCGATATATATATAATATATTGCGTTTTATTAATGTGTACAGTTCAGTTTGAATTGTAAACGATACTAAAGATTTACAAGCTGAATAAATTGTAAATGAAACATGCAAATGTAAAGACCATTATGCAAATCAAAACGTGACGTATTTTGAAAGTTTGGTAGGGAGAGTCCGACAGAACGCTACTTGCATGGCAGATTGGGAGGATAGAAAAATCGATAAATGTTCCGTAATACATATGCACAGACTCATTAACCTAACAACGCAACATGTATTTGCTGATTATAAAAAAAAAATTGTTTTTTTTTTCTCAATGAACGGATGAAATTATTCAGAGCTACTTCCGGAAATATACCGAATCTGTTTCTGAATGAATTTATTTGCCAGTATGTAATTTCCCGATCTGTATGCTCCAGCAACAATAGACCTAGATTTATAGTGACACTTTTCACAATTTATGTGAAATGATGGACACAAACACAATATCCCATCACGCGCAAACGAGGGGCGGTGCTCAATGGGTAGCGAGCAAGGATTGTAATCTGCAGTTCACAGGTTCTAGTCCCGCCTGGACCAGAGTTGAGATTTTTTTACTCAAGGTTTGGCATATATTGAGGCTGATGTCTTTTACAGAGCACGGACGATGAGGGCTTTAAGGTCTCGTAAAGATGTGACTGGTTTTGGAAATGTAGCCATTCTTTTTCAGGTTGAAGTGAAATAAACTTTTTGAGTTGCTTTTTCATATGGTGAAAACTGTATTCTCCTAATTTTCTTCATTTCTTCATGAAACATATTTGAAACGTATCCATTCTTTCTCGGACATCCTTTAGTTCTATTCATAACTCATCATTTGCTTTCTCGCTTTGAACGATTCGTTACCAGTTTTGCATCTTTTTAAAAATGCCTTGCATTTTGAGTGAATTTAGGCACTTTAGGCACTAGATAAACTGATATTAAACCAGGATCAGGTGTAAGATTTTTAAAACGAGATAATCAGTGATTTGACCCGCATAAAGAGCTAGATCTGAACATTTCTTGCGGAGCTGCAATGCCCTTCCGTTGATCCCACTCTCTGTATGATCTGCTTAGGTAACTTCGTAGACAGCAGTTATCTACCCATACAACAAACGTGAGCTCAATCAAAGAAGTGTTCACATTTTACGAAAGACAACTAGAAGCCCCCACTTTCAAAGCAAAAAGATCTACTTCGTTTCGGCTTATGTTCTTACGAGAAGCAATTCCCAATAAAATCTATCTGGATTACTTATCTACAAAGATACTTTGCAGACACAAGTTAATTAAACTGTTTTGATTTTCATGGTTTCCAACAAACGGTTTCAGTCACGATAAAATTTCAATCAGTTATGACTGGATCATCAAATAACGGAGGCGGCAGTTGGCTCAGTCGGTAGCATGCTGGGTTCGTAATCTGTATTTCCTAGGTTCGAATCCAGCTGTGCCAGCGTTGAGATATATCGCTGCTAGCCCCTGCCCTCGGTGAGGAAGGAGACAGCAATGGGGCTTGGAGAGACCACCGCGTATCAGATGCGAAGCTCAGTCCAATGGCCATTCCTCTGTGCAGCAGGATTGTTTTGGATTGTTTTACTTCTGAGCGGCACTTTTTTGCACACCTTGGGCTAAATGGCCAGGCCACAAGGACCCCGAAGGCTCAGAGAAGGTTGGGGGAGGGGACCCACTGGAACAGCTGTTGGGAGACAGATGGTAGCCTCCCGTCAAGACCATCCAGCGTGTTCTTTAACGTGCACAGGGTATGGCTCTCCCGCACACGGGACCACGGCTTAACGTCCCATCCGACGGGCGGCGGCCTTTTCAGCACCATCGGTGTCCCCTACTGACCGTGGGCAGGACGGGGAAATTTTGCGGAGATAAATCTCAACGCTGATCCAGCTGGGACTCGAACCTGGGAACTACAGATTACGAGCCTGGCGCGCTACCGACTGAGCCACCCCCGCCCCTCTGTGCAGCAGGTGTTTCGAGTGTTTTGCGTGTTTGAATCTGATGGAGGGGTGTTGAAAATTTTTTTTATTTGAGGATTGCTTGGAAAATATATGTTATTCAAACAAGGAGTAGTATGTGGGGTATAACTCTAAAAATTCCCCCTTGGATATGCCATTGCTACAGAATTTCACAATGTAATTATATAAATTCTTACAACAAACAAAATGAAATTTGAAAACAACTGATGCACCGCAACGTAGCAAAAAATAATGCAGGTCTTCAGTGTCTATGGAATAATGAATTAGTTAGCAACAGAGCATGATAAATTCTGAAGATTTAGTGTAGTAAAAAGTTTTACAGAGAAGAGCCAACGATTGTACGAAGCATTCGTATAACCTATCTATATTCGTTTTTTATACATGCAGACTATCATTTGTCATTGTGGTTTTAAGTGGAATTTCAATTGCAGATTAATATCAGTTAGCGCTTTAAAATTCAATCCCTGTCTATTAATCTGCGAGCATTAAATGCAAAATTATTTTTAATTAACATAAAACTGTTAAACAAAATAAATTTCGATAACTGTGTCTCACATGATGACATGAATTATATTTAACATTAATAAATGATTCTTTTGTTTCGAAAATTACTTTTGCATTTTCAGTGTTTTATTTTTTTACCAAAAGATGTTTAATTCGGTGAAAATAATAATAATAATACGTCCCAGACAATTTTTAATTCAAAAAATTAAATAGAAATATAAAGGGTCAATTGTGTAACCTCATAGCATACTGTCTGTATGTGAATTTTGTTAGGGGCAAGGGCCAGGCGAAACCACTCTAATATTTCCTACTTTGAAATAATACTCTGCCCTTTTAAAACCATCTCGCATTATTTAGAGTAAGTAACAAAAAACTGTATTCTAGTCATTTCGATTACAATTAAGAAATGTTAAAAATGATTTAGGTGCAGAATTAATCTTTAATAAAAATTGCTAATTACTAGTTAAATTAAAAATTAAATTGCTAATTAGATTAATTGAATAATTAGACTGAAATAGTTATTATTTCAGAGCATTATTTTTTGTTTTACGCTTAATTTTTATTATTCGATTAAACAAAATGGACATTAGATTCTGCCTTACATTTTCATTCCTTAAAAAAGTCCAAACTGGAAAGCTTAAAAAACATTGTAAGCTCATCATTTTTTTTCAAGTTTCTTCTTTGTCTTTTTTATTTCAATTAACTTCGACATTAATAATGATCCTATGACAGTTACACAGGTAAGAGTTTCTTATGAGGGAAGGGATCCAAAATTTAAAATGAATATCAATACAAACAGAAAATTTATCAAGGAGTAAAATTTGATTAGTATAAATAATCAAAAGTCAATTGATCTTAAATTCAGAAGAAATTTTTTTCTAGTTCATTTTATCTTACTAAAATAAATACCCTTTTTTTTAAAAAGGAAACTCTCCCCCCCCCGAGTACGTCATAACAATCGACGAATGAATTACGTTAGACTATAACGCAAAAAATTTGTTTGAAATAAAACAGACAAGGGTTGTAGAGACATTCAATACACGAAACACTAATTGAAGTTCTGTTCCATTTGCGCACATAATGAGAGATCTTCTCAAGCGTTAGAAACACACAAAAAAGAAAATTCCATTCAATTAGTTTTTCTGTGATGATTCTTAGAGTATTATTTATCTGCAGAAGTCGTTTATTACGTCTTTGATTATGTTGCCTAAATATTACGTATATGACCTCCATCCCAGAATCAGATAGTTTCTTTATTATAGACCATCTGAATTGTTACCGGCGATGACCAGATTTCCCTTTTAAGATATCGGTATATTCTTTTCGTTTTATGTTACTCCTATGCTTTCCGCCATAACTCCTTATTAATGATTCAAAACGTATACGGGGCGGGGGTGGCTCAGTTGGTAGCGCGCCAGGCTCGTAATCTGTAGTTCAAAGGTTCGAGTCCCAGCTGGGTCAGCTGGTTCCGCAAAATTCCCCTCCCTCCCACGGTCAGTAGGGGACACCGATGGGCTTGGAAAGGCCGCCGTCCGTCGGATGGGACGTTAAGCTGTGGCCCCGTGTGCGGGAGAGATATACCCTGTGCACGTTAAAGAACACACTGGATGGCCTTGACGGGAGGCTACCATCTGTCTCCCAACAGCTGTTCCAGTGGGTCCCCTCCCCCAACCTTCTCTGAGCATTCGGGGTTCATGTGACCTGGCCATTTAGCCCATGGTGTGCAAAAAAGTGCCGCTCAGAGGTAAAACAACCCAACCCAACACGTATACATATGTATTGGTGTTGCAATAATGCAAAACTATTAAATGCAGCGTTTCCAACTCCGGAAGATGAAATCACACCAAAACTTGACCACAGTGAATTTAACAGCGATCACGTTCTCCGTGTTTTTGTGGCACGGTAAATTTTTTTTAGCAAGCCGACTTTAAATTGGTAGTTGCAACATGGACAACTATTACACTATCTCAAATTCAGAAGCATCACCCACAATTCCCGATGAGTTATGGCTGCACAGATAGACAAATATTTCCTTTTATTACTATAAATTTTTGTCTATTAATATCATGACGAAACGTCCGAAAGTTTCTTTTATAGTAGTGCACTTTCTCTGATAATAATCAAAATAGTAAACATCAATCGGATAATTATGTAACATAGATAACCATAACTCACTAAAAATTCTGAAACAATAACGGAACATTTTATTCGGATGATTTGAGATTTTAAACAGCATGATGTAAAGAATGCAATTTTATGCATTCCAGGTGTTGTATCCTTTTTTTTACGTATTTTGTTTTATAAATTTGCTTTTTCCAAGCGCTACAAATTAAAGAATGTTAATGGAAGAAACAGATATTATGCCTTGGAACATAATTATTTGACGTAGAAAAAAAAATGAAGAGAGAAAAGAGAACATTTATTCTTTTGGAACTGACATTTCATTTAAATTAAGAAATTTCAATTAATACGGAGCTTGGAAATGAGTTGAAAGCATTTCGGGATAATTAAGCTGTTAATATGCAACACATATCCATCATTTTACTTTGTTTAGAGACAGTTACAGAAAATAAAATAAGCAACAAATATCATCATTTTAAATAGCGACTCTCGATAAAAAGACGAAAAAATAAAAACTTCCCATTAAATGCCGCCTACAGTTCAATCAAAAACATATTCAATATCAAAGCAACTGAGAGTTTTTGTCTTCTTTCACAAAAGGAAAAAAAATTTTAAGGCAAAATCTGAATGATAAAAACGACTTCGTATTGCTTCAAAGAACATCGAACAATCACTAATTTCCTCAAAGATTTCCATCGTTTCAAAGGATGTATATTCTGTTCTGAACGATAAGCACTCTGTCCTTTGTTCCTAGACAACAATAACAGCCACAATGGTAGCGTCATTTTCCTTAGAGTCGGCGAAACAACAGTAAGAATCTATTTCATGTAAAGATAGGATCTTTTTCCAGAGAGTGACTCTGCAAAATTTTCTAGCATTTTTAAGACTATGAAATGACCGCATTAAGTTGTTGAAATTAAAGCCTGTGCTGTTAATTTTGATGCTGGTATAGGAAGTTCATTTAAGTAGTTGATTTTTGAGTTGCTTTATAAATTCCTAGGTTGATTCATTGTGTTAAATTTCTCATTATTGTATTTTTACTCACTGCTTTGTTTCTCGTTTTACATCATTTGAAGTGAACAGAAACTGATCAATTATAACAAAGTTATAGATATTAAAAATACCAGAAAATTTTTATATAAAATCATAAAAAAGTCGTTTTTTAAGTTATTTAATCTATTTTATATTTAAGATCTAACAAGACCAGTCAAGCAAGATCAGGATAGCTACCCTGAACCCAGAGGCGGGGGTGGCTCAGGTCAGTAGTCCACCAAGTTCGTAATCTGCAGTTCCCACGTTGGAGGCCCAGCTGGGCCGCCGTTGAGATTTATTTCCGCAAAACTCACGCCTTGCCCTCGATCAGCAGGAGACACCGATGGACTTGGAAAGGCCGCCGTTCGTCGGATGGGACGTTAAGCAGTGGTTCCGTGTGCCGGGGAGCCATAGCCTGTACACGTTAAAGAACACGTTGGATGACATTGATGGGAGGCTACACCTGTCTCCTAACAACTGTCCAGTGGGTCCCCCTTCCACTACCCCGACCTTCTCTTAGCCTTTGGGATCCTTGTGACCTGACCATTTAGTCCATTGTGGGCAAAAAAGTGCCGCTCAGAGGAAAAACAACCCAACCAACCCTGATCCCGAGAATAACCAATCACTGGAGAACGCATCAGGAGGTATTCTGCAAATCTATTACACAGGAAAAAAAGCTGTGAATTATTTAGATTTTTAATAAAAGTCATTTAATGTAGATTAAAACTTTTCCATCTGATTGTTTAATATCCAGAAAGCTCGGTTGATTAGCACCTGTCACGCAAAACAAATATATAGTCTAAAGTTAAAGAATAATTAAGTAAACACCTCAATTATTTTTAACCTCTTTGTTGTTAGTTACATCCTAAACAGTAGAAACGTTTTTGTTGAGTTTTTGTCTACCTATTGCTGGTTAAGTCTGGAACAGTAATATTACTATTTGGCCTTAACCAGTAAAAATATTTCATTATAATAATAAAAAGAATGCTAGGAGCATTAGTGAGGCCGGTCACTGATGTCGGCGATGCGGCATGGCTCGCAGTTGGCGTTCCAGTTCATCTCAAAGGTGTTCCATGGGTTGAGATTTGGGCTATGCGCAGGCCAGTCAAGTTCTTTCACACCCATCTCATCACACCATTCCTGCACGGTTCTCGCTTTGTGGAAGGTGGTCATTGTCATGTTGGTACAGGAAAGGATCTTCACAGAACTGTTGCCATAAAATTGAGAGCACAGAATTGTCGAGAATGTCATTATAGGCCACGGCGTTCAGAGTCCTGTATACTGGAATTAGAAGGCCCAGCCCGTACCATGAAAAACAGCCTCAGAGCAGCCGGGGGTGAGGAGCGAGGTGTAAAGTTTCTTGGAGGAAATATTCTCCACCAAACTTCACAGTTAGCACAACACAGTCAGGCAGGTGGCGTTCACATGGCATCCTCCACACCCAGACACTCCGTCGGAATGCCAGATGGTGAAGCGTGATACATCACTCCAGAGAACGCGGTTCCATTTCTCAAGAGTACACTGACGCCATGCTTTACACCACCCAACGGACGTTTGTCCTTGATCTTGTTGATGTTAGGCTTGTTTGCGGCCGCTCGGCCATGGAAATCCATTTTCTGCAGCTCGCGACGATCTGTTACGATGCTGGCGTTGCTTCCAGAGGCATTTTGGAACTCAGAGTTGCAGTACTGCAATCAAGGACAGGAGATTTTGTCGTACAACCCATTTCAGCACTCGGTGGTTCTCGCTCTGTCATTTTACATGGCTTACCGGGTCTCAATTTCGCTATTGTTGCTCTTAGGCGTTTGCACTTCACAATAATATAACTTACAGTTGATCGGCGCAGCTGCAGCGGGGCCGAAATGTCCCGAACTGACTTGTTGCTAAGGTGGCATCCTATGACCATGACAAGTTGAAAGTCATTGAGCTCTGCCGTACGGACCATTCTCCTGTTCATGCGTGTCTATGAGGTTTGCCAGGACACGTGCGTTCTTTTATAACGTGCGTTCTTTTCTGTTTGGGTCGTGGCTGAGACCTATAACTTATTTATGTACCAACATGACAATGCCCCCATCCACAAAGCGAGAACCGTGCAGGAATGGTTTGATGAGATGAGTGTGGAAGAACTTGAATGGCCTGCACAGAGCCCTGATCTCAACCCCATCACGACCTTTGGGTGAATTGGAACGCTAACTGCGAGCCAGGCCGAACCGCCGACATTAATGACCGGCCTCACTACTAATAATGAGTGTCCGGATACTTTTGATCAGATAGTATATATAAGGCTCTATCTAGTCTAGTGGTTAGCTGACTAGATAATATAACTTATATACCGAGTACTAAACTAGAGGACAGGTTTATATGTTTGTAGGTTGTACGAAAAACCAGGACAAGCCCATTAGCCTTCTAGATTATCTCTGTCTTTTGTGTAGGGAGTATCTTCTCCCTTAAACAAATATATAACAAACACATGCGGTATGTTTGCATATGACTTTTTGTAAATCAATTATGTTTTGTTTGACTAAAAAAAAATGGGCTGCACCAAGATTCGTGTCACCATATTTATAACTTCTTAACTTTATTTCTAAGTTTCAAACAAGCACAAATGACCTTTATATCTAGAAATTAAAACCTTAAACTGACCTAAAACTGAATAAGTACTTTAAGCCGTTTGAGTTCGGGCTAACACTAAACAAGACAAAACTTCGGTCGTTGCGTTTGGCTTAATACCGATCAGACAGAATTTTCGGCAGTTGTTATTTAATTGAAGAGCATTGGCGTCAAAATAATTTTTTTCAGCGAGGGGAGCAAAACACAAATCAATGTTTCAAAATGGATATATATTTTCGTGTCGTTCACTAATGAGCGCCGTTGCGAATTTATGCGTATATATATATCATACCATAATACAAATAAACATGCCCGAAAAGAACATGAAAAAAATATGGGCGACTTGTTGAAAATGTATAAAAATGTTTCTTTTTAATATTTATGCAGTTCAGAAAATGAAACTTAAAAAGAAAATTCAGAATGCATTCCGTTAATGAAAACCATTAATTTTGGTACACCTGATATTATTGAACATAAATTAATTTTTGCAGCAACTTTTCCCAGGAGGAGGAACTTTTCTATTCAAATATATTTAGATGAATAATCTGTGCACTGAAGAATGCTTTTGCTATCACCAGTATAAATTATGCTTCCATTTAATGACACCTTTTCATAAAAGAAGTAATAATTGCTCGTTTAGCCTGTATTTAAAGACTCTTATGAAGGAAAGACTTTTCATTCATTCATCTTAAGCAGGCATTATATTAATCAAAGATGCACGTAATTCCCTCGAATTTCTCTCTCTGCTTTGAAATCCAATATAGGTTTAAAAATTTATTTAAAAATATCAATAACTATAAAATTTTATTTCTTATAGAATATCATTTTAACCTTCCTATCCGGTGGAGTATTATAATAATTGGCAAACCCTACTCAAATCCTTTTAAGGAGGCCATGCCATGCCCTCCCACCTTTCAGAATTCTAATAAGAGTTATAATAAAAATATTCTTTCAAGCAGTTGTTTGCCTTAGTGATCTGGCAGGTGCCTGTCAGTGTATACGCCACAGTAGAATAGGCCACAGCCTGCCTGTCAATTTATACGCCACAGTAGAATAGGCCACAGCCTGCCTGTCAGTTTATACGTAACAGTAGAGTAGGTCTGTGAGAATCGCGAGACTTCAGTAGACCAATCATACAATACAGACATTCATGCCTTACCCGGGGCTCGAACCTATTCCCTTTTATAAGTAGCCAAGCACGCTAACCACTCATAGAGGAAAAACAATTGTTAACCTTATATATATATATGTACTATATTCCATGCATTTTTCAAAGAAAATTTTTTACAACCCTGTAAAACGGATGGGGAAATGTTATATTGCATTGGAAACCCTGTCACTTGACCCCCCCCCCCCCCCTTCACATTTTTACCAGCTCAACTGTACATTAAATTCGGCGAACAAGCCAAACAGCCTCCAAATCAAACATTTAAAATATGTCCAGTGCTTGAGATACTTGAAATGAATTTCAGTGATGAAGGTTCTATCTGTGAGTAAGTTTTAGATTTAAAGGAAACAAATCTCAAAGCAGGTACTTCATTTTTCTGTGTACATCGTAAAATTTAAGAAAGTTCTACACAGTGCTGTTGTTTAAGTTTTCTGTATACAAAAGGACAACTGTACAAGATTCAGAAAAATGTTGTTGATGAAATATAAAAGATACGCAAATTGTGCAAAGCAATTATTGTTCATAAAGTTTATTTTGGTGCAAATGAATAATATCCACGTGTTAAACTTTTAAAAGAAATAATAGCGACACAAATGGGTCAAGTTACATATTTGGAAGAGCTTCCAATCTCCCCATCGAGTATTCCAAAAAGATGAAAGGCTCAACTAAAATCCTCTTTAAGAGATAACAGCTTTAGTCAGCCTTTAAGTCTTGCTTAATGTACTTTTCTAAAGGATTAGAAGTGTCTTTGAAATAATCTCAGTGAATTTTGTTTCAAGTACTTTTCAGTGTAGTTGTAATTTGTTTAAACCTTTGAAAACGATGAAAGGTTCTGATATTATGTTCAGAAAAACAACATAGTTCCAAACTCTCAAGTGATGTGGAAAAACAAGTGCTGTAACCGTTCAAAATGTCAGCGTGTTCAAATATTTAGAACGGGACTGCGTCTGAAGATATTCACAGAATTTCGTGAACTCAGAAGAAGCAGGACAAAAAGTTTTGAAACTCGTTTATACTAAAAAATATGAAGATTTAATAAGATAAATGAATTTTATTTCAAAGAAGAAAAATGATTGGTTTTGAAGCAAAATAAAATATGTCTGAATGTCAATAAAACAAAATATATCGTTTTCAGATTGAGGAAAAAAATCAAGCTAATTTTATAAAGAACAAAAATATGTATCATGATTAAATTTGTAATGATCAAAAATGCTATGTCCAAAAACAAAAGGTCTTAACAAACGAAACGTTAACATAAGAAAATACTAAGGTGTCATCCGGATCAAGGGAAAAGATGGGTAGGCACCTTACCTATCTTAATTGCGAAACAAGTTAATTGATATGCCAAATGGATATATATATATTAATATCTTGTAAAATAAAGGAAATAAATTTGACTTTGCAAAAAGATTTTATATCCTAAAGATTTTATATCCTGACCATAGCTTCGGCCAGGTCGAATCGATGGTCTGTTCTTTTTGGTCTTTTTGAAACACTAATCAGAAACTGAGAGTTTATAACAAGTGGTAAAGGAGCAACTCGTTAATAAAAATCAAAATTCTTGATGTAGTCAAAGTTTTGCCACCTATTCCAAAAAGCATTGCTCTCAATTGAGCAAAGTGATATGCAACTCATAAACCATAAAACTCCAACAAACAACCAGTTGAGCCACAAACCACTGAGGGTCATTACTTTTTACTAATCAGTCCAAAATTATGGACCCGGTTGGCAATAATTCAGTTTGAATGTTGCGAAGTCCAGCTAAAGGCAGCCACAGCTACAAGTCTCAGTATGTGTCTTAGAAAGTTGCTGTAGTAGTGCTTGTCAGACTCGTACCTGATATTCAGAAATTTGAGTCCATCTGAGTGTCCAAAAATAAATGTGAAAGCATCAAGATTTATCGCCATTTTTTACAGAGCTGGATCTAAGCGGGAGGACATGCCCCCATTTCAGAATGCTAGCAAGGTTAATAGAGGCAAAACAATTAATAAACATATATATATATTTCATGCATTCTTCAAGAAATTTTTAAAGATCTTTAAAAAGGAGGGAAGACAACACTTTTACTCTTTTCTGGCTAGATCGAGTTTGTTCCACCCCCTTTTATTTTATTTTTTTTCCTAGATCTGGGTCTGACTATCTCTCATCGTACCCTCGATGAGAAAGGATGCATTGATGGACGTGGAAAGACTGCCATTCGTCGTAGGAGAACATTACACTGTCGAGCCATATGCAGCAGAGCAGCACACCCCTCTCACGTTAAAGAACACGCTGGGTTGAACACGTAGGTGACATCCAACTATCTTCTAACAGCTGTTCATAGAATCTCCTTCTGGCTCAGATGTAAAAATAAATGCAAGATATTCGTCTGTTGTCATGGTAACCTATAAGCTTCAATTCCAAAGTTTGAAACCAATATAAAACATTCGCGTAGTTTTATCTTCATATTTATTTTGCAGAATATTTTTTCTTCCCCCCTTTTCCACCTTTCCTCAAAACTCCCGTCCATTTAAAAGATTCTTTTTTCTCTTATCCATTTCAGTTCTGTTTACTATTGCATTGGAATTCTTTCCCAATTCATTATGAAAACGATCGGCAGAATACTATTGATCCATAAATTATTTGCGTCAGGCGCACTAAATATAAAACTTCCTATTCTGTCTCTTTTTTTTTTATACGTCTAAACAAATTCTCAAACCCTTCCACATGTGCTTTAAACCTGTCAACTTTATGGAAATTTTGTAAATACTGACTGAAAATATTAAAGTTCTGAGTAAATATAACCAATCTAAATTCGTATTCTGTAAAAGGAAATTAATAATTTCTCTTTCTTAATCTTTGTCGCTGTGAATCAGTCGTTTCAGAAGTAAAACAATTCAACCCAAATCTGGTCATAAATCAAGGATCCAAATCAAGGACGTAAAGAAAGTTCGGGAAAGAAATACACTGGACAAAGGAAACAAATGATAGCCCCCCATCAAGGCCATGAGGCATGTTCTTAAACTAAGCGAAAATGTCTCTCGCGAACGTGGAGTCACGGTTTAACATCTCATCCGATGGAGGACGGTCCTCCCAAACCCATTGCTGTGGCCTTTCTGAACAAGGTCAGGGGGGATCTGGGTTAGTGGTTGGGTTGTTTTAACTCTGAGCGGCACTTTTTTTTACACACAATTGGCTAAATGGCCAGGTCAAAAAGGCCCTGAAGGCTCACAGAAGGTTGGGAATGGGACTCACTGAACATCTTATTACGAGACAGATGGCAATCTACCGTCAAGGCCATCCAGTTGGGGCGGGGGTCGCTCAGTCGGTAGCGCGCCAGGCTAGTGATCTGTAGTTCCCAGGTACGAGTCCCAGCTGGGTCAGCGTTGAGATTTATCTCCGCAAAATTCCCTGCCCTGCCCACGGTCAGTAGGGAACACTGACGGGCTTGGAAAGGCCGCCGTCCATCGGATGGGACGTTAAGATGTGGCCCCGTGTGCGAGAGAGCCATATCCTGTGCACGTTAAAGAACACGCTTGATGGCCTTGACGGGAGACTATCACCTGTCTCCCAACAGCTGTTCCATTGGGTCCCTCTCCACCAACCTTCTCTGAGCTTTCGGGGCCCATGCGTCCTGGCCATTTAGTCCATGGTGTGCAAAAAATGCCGCTCAGAGGTAAACAACCCAACCCAAAGCCATCCAGCGGGTTCTTTAACGTGCAGAGGGCATGGCTCTCTTCTGCACACAGACAATAGCTTTAACGTCCCATCCGACGGCGGCCTTTCCGAGTCCATTGGTGTCCTCTATTGACCGTAGGCAGAGCGGGGAATTTTGCAGAGACAAATCTCAACACTGAAACAATTGGGACTCCAACCTGGGAACTGCAGATTGCGATCCTGGTGTGCTAGCGACTGAGCCAATTCCTGTCCTACTCACAGACGGTGCAAAACAAAACTTATGAGCAACGTAACTTACACTCTTCTGCATCAATAGCAATGCAGTATAATGGAATTCTTGAAAAATATCGGTCTTTGCAAATAAATGCAAGATATTCGTCTGTTGTCATGGTAACGTAATCGTTTGAAACCAACATAAAACATTTGCGTAGTTTTATCTTGTCATTCCTTTTGCAAAAAAAATTTTCTGTTTCCACCTTTCCTTTCACTAATTTCCTTAAAACACCCGTCCATTTAAAGGATTCTTTTTCTCTTAACCACTTCAGTTCTGTTTATTATTTCATCGGAATTATTTTTCTTGTCATTCTGAAAAGGATCGACAGAATTATACTGAATACATTGATCCATAAATTATTTGCTTCGAGCGCGACTAAATGTAAAATTTCCTATTTTGTCTGATTTAAAGCTCTAAATAAATTCTGAAAAACCTTTCATATACACCGAAGAGCCAAAACATTTTGACTACCAGCCTAATATGATGTTGGTACTCCACATGCCGCCAAAACAGTTCTTACCCAGCGAGGCAGGGACACTACAAGATTTCTAAAGGTGTCTTGTGGTATCTGGTACCAACACGTTACCACCAGATCCTTTAACTCTTGTACGTTATGTGGTTAAGCCGCATTCGAGGTGGCGCTTTCGACGATTAACCGAGGTTACCATGGGCACTCGGAGTGGCCTGCAGCTATGCAGTCCCATTTTCAGCAGAGTTCGATGTACTGTGTGTTGTGACACATTACTCCGTCACCAGCATTCAAATTACGGACGAGTTGCGCCACAGTATCCCTTCTATTGGCTCGTACCATACGAGATAGCCTTCGCTCATTTCTAGCATCGATGAGTCGTGATCGGCCCACACTTTGCTGGCGGTTCGTGGTTTTTCTCTCCTCGGACCACTTTTTGAAGGTACTAACCACGGCTGACTGTGAGCACCCCACAAGCCTTGTCGTCTCGGAAATGCTCTGACCCAGTCATCTGGTCATTATAATTTGCCCTTTGTCAAATTCACTTAAGTCCGCTGCCTTTCCCATCTGAAGAACAAGAATAATACTGATTAACAGAGCTCAGTATCAGGTGTTATATTTATACCGTTTCATGACTTTACATGAGCCGTCGTTTACTTGCAGTTGCTTCGATTTGCCTAAAGACGAGCTGGTCATAATGTTTTGGCTCTTCTGTGTACGTTTTCCTCCTGTCAACTTTACCGAGATTATATAAACACTGCCTAGAGTCATAACTTATAGAAAACTAAATCAACCGGCAATATTAAAGTTCTGAACAAATATAACCAATCTAAATTCGCATTCCGGGAAAGGAAATTAGCATTTCTGCTTCATAATCTTTGTCGCTGTCAATCAGTAGTTTTGCTTGTATGTTTCCAACAGCAAACAGGAAATTTCTTCCAATATATGTATAGAGAGAATATTATAAAAGAATACCCATATTATAAAGTTCTGCTTTTTTAAAGTAATTAAAGAGCAAAATCATTGCGTAAACAAATTGTCAAGAAATTCTCGAAGTTTCGTTCCGTGTTCAGCAGATTTCGATGTGGGCTCATTAGTAACGTGATATTCAACTTTTCTCCATGCTCGGCTCAGAATATCTAATAATAATAATTTTTATTCATATTCATGTTAGGGAGAAGGGGTGGCTCAGTCGGTAGGGCGCCAGGGTCGTAATCTGCAGTTCCAGGGTTCTAGTTCCGACTGGGTCTGTGTTGAGACTTATCTCCGCATAGCGCCCTGCCCACGGTCAGTAGGGGACACCGATGGGCTTAAAATGGCCTCCGTCCGTCGGATGACACGTTAAGCCGTGGCCCCGTGTGCAGGAGAGTCATACCCTGTGCAAGTTAAAGAACACACTGGGTGCCTTGACGGGTCTAACATCTGCCTCCCGACAGCTGTTCCAGTGAGTCTCCCCCCCCCCCAGTCTTTCAACATCAGACTACGCGACAAGTCGATTAAGGTATTCCACGTCGCATCACCTTGCATTGGACTTGCCAGGAGTGGAGAGCGAGATGCAATAAAAATACTGACCCTACTCTAAGCAGGACTAAACTCAAAAGAACAAGAAGATTCATGTTAGTTATATAAAAAGTTTAAATAAATGATCTGCAAAGCATCTGCTTATATGCAAAAGAGAAGAATGATTACATGAAAATACATAAACATACTGTATGTATATAATACTTGCAACAACAGGGATTCTTTCCTTTAAATATTGTAAATTGCGAGTGGGGGTTGGATTAAGCGAACTTCTGAAGTATTCCTCTCCCCCCTCCCCCACCAAAAATAATTTGGAAGTGCAGGTGTCAAAAAAAAAAAGGTCGTCGGAGAACCCACAAGACCATTCCTCGCTATAAATCCAACAGTTTGGAAATTTAGCCTTTAAGACATTACGCGTACCAATACAACTCCATGCCGTCATAACAAAATAACTTTGATAGTTTCTTGACATTTCGGACACATAATTGTTATCGTTACTTAAATATTTAATTAAATGACTTTAAAATACGCTTATTATTTCATAATGACTCTATTTTCTTTGATTTATGAACTATTCTCACACAATACTACACGTCGTTGATTACATTTTCGACATTTAGCAATTGTTTCGGTTGGGACTGTTTTACATTCTCTTTCAGCATCGGTTTGATTTATCCAGTTAAATGTTTTTAACATGTGATAACAGATTGTAATTCGTTTATGTCATGAAAAACGACGACCTATTGTTGAGAGTAGGATATAATTTTTCATACACATTTTGAAAGATCAATTTACCTGATTAATGAAATCAGTTATTTAACTTCAATAAACTCCTAGTTATCCGATAGTCAAGCATCCGGAATTCTCATGCAACCGACGTAAATTTCAAATTGAACATTTGAGTGACAACTTTTTGAAAGTTGTTACTATGTTGTGGCATTAAAATGTTACTGAAGTAACAGGTAAACTATATTGAACTTGGTACGACAAATTTCAATGCACGTAGTTGTTCTTCCGAATGCCATGTTACTAAAGTAACAGGTAATCTATATTGAACATGGTACAACAAATTTCAATGCACGTAGTTGTTCTTCCGAATGCCATAAGACGTAATTTTACGTCTTCCAAACCGTCGATATCAGCTGCTGCTCTCGGGGCGGGGGTGGCTCAGTCGGTAGCGCGCCAGGCTCGTAATCTATAGTTCCCAGGTTCGAGTCCCAGCTGAGTCAGCGTTGAGATTTATCTCCGCAAAAATTCCCCGCCCCGCCCTGCCCACGGTCAGTAGGGGACACCGATGGGCTTGGAAAGGCCGCCGTCCGTCGGATGGGACGTTAAGCCGTGGCCCCGTGTGCGGGAGAGCCATACCCTGTGCACGTTAAAGAACACGCTGGATGGCCTTGACGGGAGGCTACCATCTGTCTTCCAACGCCTGTTCCAGTGGGTCCCCTCCCCCAACCTTCTCTGAGCCTTCGGGGTCCATGTGACCTGGCCATTTAGCCCATGGTGTGCAAAAAAGTGCCGCTCAGAGGTAAAACAAACCAGCTGCTGCTCCAGAATGAAATGCTAGTTCAGTGGATGATCCTGATGAAATGCCATCCGAGTTTCTATAACATAGCCAGTAAACTGCAAATATTTATGCACATAGGTAAGTGGTTTCTGAAATGAAAGTTTAGCTTAATTTCACTATTCACGTGTGTCAGTTAGCAATTTTTTTATCTTATGTATGCTTTTCTACCGAATTTACCATTCAAAATTTCTCTTTCAGCTCTCATTATTAGGAAAACACGGTGCTATACCAGTCAGCGCCATCCGACAGATAAAATTTACATCAAATTTACATACGACATGGTAATTTTCAGTGAAGCAGTTCCTGAAGTTTCTGTTAAATGCAGGGATTTAGACATTCATTAAGTGTAAAAATACGTATAAAAACAATTATATTTTAGATACTTCCATTTGTATTAAGGGAATAATACTTCATTTTTATTATCATTGTTTCTAACAACATTTTTATTTCAACTAACACTTGAATACAAGATTTCACCTAATATATGTGATTCCTATAAAAATATTTCTCACGCAGCCTGCAGATTCATCTAGCCGTCCATACCCATTCCTCATAAATGCCAGATAGCCGGGAGTTTAAAATATTCCAAGCATCGCTTATAGAAAAGCAACTCAGCAACTGTCAAGACTTTGCAGTTGAATTGTTCTATGACCGGATGTTTTCGTGATACAGCTGGTGGTGAATTGCGACATTTTATGATGAAGTGTAGAATATCTACAGTGCCCTACGATAATTGCATTTGAGAATTTCCATGTTTGTCAATGGGAATCTAACTTCCAAGCTCTAGCACCAAGAGTGGAAATGGGTTTTCAGAACCAGGGTGGATGCTCCAGAATCATTTGAAAAAAGACTCCGTAGCTGACATGGCGACGTTAAGCACTGCATAAAAAATCTGATTAAAAATTCAGCAATTTTAACCACAAATATTATGAAGGAGTGGACATACATACAATCAGGCTCTGATCTAGAAACAAATCGAGGGGAGGGGGTAAGAATTACAATCGAGTCAGAAAAATGTTGGGTTGGGTTGTTTTACCTCTGAGCGGCACTTTTTTGCACACCATGGGCTAAATGTCCAGGTCACATGGACCTCGAAGGCTCAGAGAAGGTTGGGGGAGGGGACCTACTGAAACTCTTGGTAGCCTCCCGTCAAGGCCATCCAGCGTGTTCATTAGCATGCACAGGGTATGGCTCACCCCCACATGGAACCACGGCTAAACGTCCCATCCGACGGACGGCGGTGTTTCCAAGTCCATCGGTGTCCCCTACTGACCGTGGGCAGGGCGGGGAATTTTGCGGAGACAAATCTCAACGCTGACTCAGCTGGAACTCGAACCTGGGATTATGAGCCTGGCACTCTACCGACTGAGCTACCCCCACCCCAGAAAAATGTAAAAGAGGGGCCAAGAGATGGATTTCCAATAAACTATAACATTTCACCCTCCATTTTACAGGTTTTTAAAAGCATTTCTTGAAAAATTCATGAAATATAAATACGTTTAATATTTTTTATCTATTAGAATTATTAGTATTCTGAAAGGGAAGGTTATGACCCCCTTGCACCCCACTCCAGTACCGGCCCTGCATACAATGGATTTATTTATTTCTTGTCGTTAAATATACGAGATAAGAGAAAAAAAACACATTTGGAATAGCGTCCCCCATCCCCACCTCCCGTTTCTAGCACTGTCGGTAAGTTCTAAAAATAGTCATTTAATGGAAAAATGTGACAGAGATAAATCAAAGATCATAATCAAATCTATTTCAATACCGATTTTCAACAACATTCGTTCAGTTTTTAAAGAGTTATGGAAGCTGGAATATTTAAAGACGAATTATCTTGTTTTATAAACATTCTTAATTGTCTAATATTGAAATAATCATTACGCAAAGTTTTAAAATGTATATTGAAATCACGTGTGAAAGTGCAACAATTAATTGTAAAGTTGTGCGTTTTGTATCACGAGGAGCTCAGAGTGCAGCTAGGGAAAATCATGTCTGTAATGGAACAGACAATGGAATTATGATTGAATTCAGTGTTGTTAAATTTTGACCGGTTCGAGGGAAAATAGGTTAATGTTGCCTTGTTTAAGAAATTATGAAAAACAGTCACTTTTCAAACAAATTTTTGTACAAAAACAGTCACAGTTCTTGCTGAGTGAGAAGAAGGATTTTTAGATTTTGTTCAAAATGAAGCCTAGTTCTTCTGGTGGTAATAAAAGAAAACCACCAGAAATAAGCAACGATAGTGTAATCTATTTGTAGGTCTGTGTCTTGACTAAGAATCCTTAATTTCTATGTTTAAGTGTAATAGGTTGCTAATTAATAACAAGTGAGATTAGATTTTATTATTGAACATTTCTTAGTGCTGAACTGCAAATAAGATGTTTTAATTTGTAAATAATTGGTTTCAGTGCAGCAAATAAAGGTCTCGAATACTATGGTATTTTGCATTTGTTAACAAATTTCATATGGGTGCAGTTTGAACATTTATTTATTGAGTAAAGTGTCATACTCCTTGTAAACAACATCTTGTTGTATCTAAGAAATAAGTTCACTTACATTATTTTTGATTGGTTGAATTTAATCAATAATTATTGAAATTCCGCAACAATATTTTAGTAAATGATTTGAAACAATAATAATTATTTAAGTTTTAATTAATTTCTGAGATAAATTCTTAAGTCATATTAATGTTGTGAAATATTTTAGCTTCCATTTCACTTTAAGTACCGTACGAAAATTGCTGAAAATCGGTATTTAAATATGTTTTATTATGATCTTTAATTTATCTTCAGTTACAATTTTCCATTAAATGCATATTTTAGGAGTTATAGAGCTTCGAAGTTAGATTCCCATTCACATAAATAGAAAGTCTTTAATATTTTGGTTGGCAATGTTAAATAATATTGACGGTGTGTTGATGGATGCTCGTTTTCACATTAAACAACCTTTGCACATTCATTAGGGCGGGGGTGGCTCAGTCGGTAGCGCGCCAGGCTCGTAATCTGTAGTTCCCAGGTTCGAGTCCCAGCTGGGTCAGCGTTGAGATTTATCTCCGCAAAAATTCCTCGCCCTGCCCACGGTCAGTAGGGGACACCAATGGGCTTAGAAAGGCCGCTGGCCGTCCGTCGGATGGGACGTTAAGCCGTGGCCCCGTGTGCGGGAGAGATATACCCTGTGCACGTTAAAGAACACGCTGGATGGCCTTGACGGGAGGCTACCATCTGTCTCCCAACAGCTGTTCCAGTGGGTCCCCTCTCCCAACCTTCTCTGAGCCTTCGGGGTCCATGTGACCTGGCCATTTAGCCCATGGTGTGCAAAAAAGTGCCGCTCAGAGGTAAAACAACCCAAAGCACATTCATTAGGGCACATTTTTTTTTTATTTTACAGTGACAACTCGTGCCTCAACTTTTGGTGGGTAACTTTAGCTAGCTCAGGCAGTGTCAGAACCACCTCTAGGTGGCCTTGGCAGTGTCGGATGCAAGAAAAAAATTTGGGTAAGTTGTAATTACTGCTTAGGTGCCTGGTTGTAAAGGCTAAAACAGTGTTCCGTAATATATATATATCTTTATTTTTTTCTTTTCAGCTATTCAACAAATGCATTAAGCGAAATTTTTCGCAGAAACGTGAAGTCGAAAAAGCGTTTAATCCTTTCTTGATTTATTCAGTATATTGCTTCTCCGCTAAAATATTTCACTATATAAATATTTTCCTCCTCATGACCAAATGGGGCGGGAGTGGCTCAGTCGGTAGCGCTCCAGGCTCGTAATCTGTAGTTCCCAGGTTCGAGTCCCAGCTGGGTCAGCGTTGAGATTTATCTCCGCAAAATTCCCAGCCCTGCCCACTGTCAGTAGGAGACACCGATGGGCTTGGAAAGGCCGCCGTCCGTCGGGTGGGACGTTAAGCCGTGGTCCCGTGTGCGGGAGAGCCATACCCTGTGCACGTTAAAGAACACGCTGGATGGCCTTGACGGGAGGCTACCATCCGTCTCCCAACATCTATTCCAGTGGGTCCCCTCCCCCAACCTTCTCTGAGCCTTCGGTGTCCATGTGACCTGGCCATTTAGCCCATGGTGTGCAAAAAAGTGTCGCTCAGAGGTAAAACAACCCAACACATTCAGGTCCGAATCTAGGGGAGAAAGGAAGGGATCTAGGGGGTTCAAGTGAGGCAATCGAGCCAGAGAAAGGAAAAAGGTGGGGTCATGAGACTGGATTTCCAAATACAATTTTCCATTACAATGTAACATTTCGCCTTTCATTTTAGAGGGGTTTTAAAGCATTTTACGAAAAATGTGTGAAATATGCACAAGTTTAATAAAGTTTGGCCTTTATTATCCTTACTAACATTCTCAATGAGGAGGGGTATTATCCCTTGTCTACTCCTCCCTTTGGCCTTCATTATCCTTACTAGCATTCTCAATGAGGAGGGGTATTATCCCTTGTCTACTCCTTCCCTTTGGCCTTCATTATCATTACTAGCATTCTCAATGAGGAGGGGTATTATCCCTTGTCTACTCCCTCCCTTTGGCCTTCATTATCCTTACTAGCATTCTCAATGAGGAGGGGTATTATCCCTTGTCTACTCCTTCCCTTTGTCCTTCATTATCGTTACTAGCATTCTCAATGAGGAGAGGTATTATCCCTTGTCTACTCCTTCCCTCCCTAGAATAGGCCGTCCATATCTGTGAGTTTAAAAGCAGAATATTCACCAGCACGTTACCCAAGTTTCAGTCAGTTTTCCATCAATATTTGCGAACGCAGCAAATAGTTAGCTGAAATGCAACATTTAGAAACATAATTTAACAATTTTCACTTTCTGCCAAAGTTATTTAGATACCTTTTTTTTAAAAAAAAGTAATCAAAAGAGTAATATTTTATGGAGTAGAAAACTCAAGATGAATAATTTTATATGAGGGGTAGAAGAAAATATAACACTTAGTTTTCGACAAGAAACATATGCGCCGCTAAATTTTGCGACAAAACGTTGTTTAAAGCGATGAGTGTAAGATTTATTTCTGAACTTTAAGAAATGATGACTCGAGGAAGAAGCCACCATCCGACACATTAAAATTACTGTGCTGCGTGAACGAAATTCTCGGCATGCACTTTATGTCATACGAAATGTAAGTGTGCACCAGTCCGCTGCAACGCAAATTACAATTATGGCCTCTTGGCAAATTTAAATGCTTAGGCTTTAGTTGCAGGCATACGGTCGAGTAGTTTTCTAAGGAAAGGAGGTTCAACATTGCTCCAGATTAGAAAACAAAATTCAAGTAGTCGCTTGCAAAAAATAACACATGTACCGAAAAATGTTCAAAATTAGAACCGGAATATATTTCTTTTTTCACATGAGGTGATCTTTATGAGTCTGGAAAGATCCTTTTTTATTTAATTAATTAAACAATGGTTTATTGCAATGTAGCAAACTTTTTTTCTAAAGTAGAGTTGTAGCCAACTTCAAATTCGACAGCTAACAGGTGATTTTGAAATTGCACAGTTATACACCTGATAATAGCTTCCTATTAAGCTTCCTAGTAATACGTGATTTTGAGATTGCAGAGTTATATATACCCCGTGTAATAGCTTCCTATTTCCAGGTGAGTTTGAAACTGCAGAAACTGATAAAAGCTTACTATTGTCAGGTGATTTTGAGATTATAGA
Source organism: Ryuthela nishihirai (assembly GCA_038380435.1). Lineage (NCBI taxonomy): Eukaryota > Metazoa > Arthropoda > Arachnida > Araneae > Heptathelidae > Ryuthela > Ryuthela nishihirai. Next base: position 65,395,971 of record JAWZYU010000011.1, on the reverse strand, counting down.
GTTATACAACTGGTAATAGCTTCCTATTACAAAGTGATTTTGAGATTGTAGAGTTATACATCTGGTAATAATTTCCCATTACCAGGTGTATAACTCTGAAATTCATCCAGATAGAAAATAACGAAAATTGACAAAAAAAACTCATGCAGATAAAAAGACAGAAGCAAAATAAATTATACGTGCTTAATATCTAATAAAATGAAGTTCCTCTTTAACCTCTGCCTATTATTCCTTTTACCTCTCAAATTAAAATGAGGCACACGTGATATAGTATTTATTTGTGAGATTTATTTTTTAAAATAAATTCTGTATTTTCGCGAGAGATTTATTTTTTAAAATAAATTCTGTATTTTCGCGAGAGATTTATTTCTAAAAATAAATGTCTATGTATTAAAGTAATATGTGAGATATAAAATAAACGGAGGTTTTAAAGGTCACCTCTGTTTTATTGAAAGTTAAGGCAACTCCATCAGATTCAAATATCGTGCAACTTGAAAAGCAAAATGATGAGGCGAAAGGTTAATTATTTTGTTGCATTCTATCACATACGTATTTCTAAATGGTTTAAAAAGGAATTTAAAATCCATGTATTTGTTATCGATTTATAGTTGGCTCCAAAGCGGTTTCATAAAGGTGTTTTAAAACTTTCGCTGCATTAAATTCATCGAATAAATAAAAGTATGGGTTTTAAAGAGTAACTATCAAGTAGCAGCCACGAAAAATATTTTAATGCGACCACCCAAAAAAATTGTTTTTCGTCAAAACAAGTATTATGCAAACTGTAATAAGTATGTGATGTAACACTTTTAGTTCTTTTGAAAAAACGGTCTATATTTTTTCCTTTGTCGTTTGTACATCGATTTGCTCAAAAATATTGAACTTTGCGTTTTAAGGTATTGGGTTGGTTAGTTTGGCCTCTGAGCGGCACCTGTTTGCACACAATGACTAAATGATCAGGTCACAAGGACTCCGAGGGCTCAGAGAAAGTTGAGCAGAGGGGACGCACGGGACAATTGTTGAGAGACAGATGGTACCCTCCCTTCAAGGCCCTCCAGTGTGTTCTTTAATATACACAAGGTATGCCTCTTCCGCACAGGGGGCCACGGTTTAACATCCCATACGACAGACGGAGGCCTTTCCAAGCCTATCGGTGCCTCCTTTCTAATCGAGGACAGGGAGGGAAGTTTTGCGGGGACAGGAGAATTTCAAGTATCGTTTAATCATATTTCGTGTTAATGTATTTCGTTAAAATTTCATTTTCATATAATAAATATTACTAAAATGCAGAATAGGACAAAAGTCTCTTGATAATTCGGAGAACGAATTTAAAAAATCTTCGTACTGCAGCGACATTCTATCAGCTGCATTTGAAACTAAAGCTCGAGAATTTTTTTTCCTCAAAGTTAATAAGTGAACCTCAATGTGAGCACTCTTTACAGCATGTGCAATCGTGTCATGTCGTCAACTGATCCAGTTGCATCAGTGACACGATTTGTCAGGTCATTATCACTTTGCGTATTGAATGTCTGACATATCACCACAAATGCGCGAGATAGACTCGACATTATTATTAGACATGTTGGGTCTTCCAGTTCTTTTTCGACTCGTTTTTATAAAATCTGACGATTTACATGATACAAGCACTATCTATACATTACAGTATATACTCAAAGAAACTTCTTCAGTTAGACCAACAACTGTTGCATACCACATGTTTCTGTAGTATATATATATGTTTTAATGCAATTTTAAAATTGTCTAGAGACTTTTATCCCACCCAGTATTATTCGCATTTTCCCAATCTTTAGATAGGTTGAATCTCGATTTGTTATAAACTTGACACCCTAAACCTGAGAACGTTATTTGTATTTGTTCAGCTTTGCTCAAGTCATTCGTTTTTACGCATTCTTTTCTTTTTTGGAAGGACAAAGAACCAAAGTGTGAATTTTGTGGCACCATTTTAACGGTAAAACATTTTTACTGGAAAGTCCCGTTTTTAACATAGACTGTCGTGTTTATTTTAACTTTGACTATTTTATGTCAGAGCCTCTTACACTCTGACACCTTTTATCTGATCATTTGTTTTCACCGCCAGTTTTTGCATTTTTACGCGCTTTACTGGATATTTTAATAGACCCTCATCTTATGGCTTTCTGATTTCTACTCTGTCTGACTTGGGTTAGTTTTATCTTTTTGTATCTATGTATTTATTGTTCTGCACCTATTTATTATTCTGTGTTATTTACTTATTAAAGGTTAACTGTTAATTTTGTCTTTTGTACTTTATTGCACTGGGTTTTAACTTTGGTTGTGGGTTATCTGCAGTGGTGACTCGTGAGTTTCTAAATAGGTGATGCCAGCATAATAATGTATACAGAGAAGCAACCAGACAGAGCAGTAATGGCTCAGATGGTAGTGCGCAATATCGGCGATTTCCCTTCCTAACCTCATTTCTGTCCTCGGTGGGAAAAAAGGAACATCGATTGGAAAACAACATATATATACACGTGTAATAAAAGTTCCATATATATATATTGTGGCTTATGTCAGGCACGTATCCCAGGATTTAGTTTCAAGGTGGGAGGGTTCGAGAATTTAGCCTCTGGTGTCGGGTGGGACTTTAAGCTATCTCGTATAATTTCGAGCAGATAATTACAGCGCGCAAGATAGTTTCAAGTGTAGTGCTTCACTAAATGCTTAATGAAATAAAACGGCAAGATGTTTTAGAGAGTAAATATTCATGTGAAATATTATTTATTCCAATTCGGAGTTTAATGTTTTAGTATATATATATATATGTATAACAGAAATGTGGATGGGGTCTGTCCCTCTGGCCCCTAATAATGAGCCGCCACTGGTTATCTGTCTTTTTATTTTTTATTTATCCCGTTTGACGCATAATAGCCTTAATCGCTACTGCGCCAATTAACCCCACACAACTAACCAACTGAACTATCCTTCTACACCAATATGAAAATGAAAAACCATGAAGAAATTGTCTAAACGATGATTTCGGTGCATGTGATCGAACAACGACAACAAATCGCATGTAATAGTTCGACAACAAATGTGCATCTGGTAGATATTAATAAATAGCTAAGAGAACTCATTCGGTTTTTCCACCTTCCAATAAATTTGTTTCCATCGTGTTTCTTTTTATCCATTTCAGAGGTTGCATTAACAAAATAAATATTTATAGGCAATAACCAAGAGAAAGGCATCTTAGTAGAATACCCATTTCTTTTTTATGTGCGTGTTAGTAAGGCTACATCATTCAGCACTAGAGACGACCACATGTATATGCTTATTTGCTTCCTACTGCTCTTGCTGATCTTTCTCTTTCCATCAGTAGGTTCAGTGGTGATATATGTTATTTCATTTCGGCTGCAAGAGAGCTTGGAGGCAAACGTCTAAAGGGCTAAAGTAGAACTGTAAGAGAATAACAACTTGTACTGGAAAGGGGTTAATGAAAGCATATTAAAAATATGAAAATGCACTTATTGCTGGAAAACTTTAAATGTTTTCTGTGAAAAATAATCGAAAAGGATATTAGTAATTATTTGTAAATAAGAAACGAAAATTTCAAAACTTCTATTAATATTTACATCATTTATCGTTTTAATTCTAACAGTGCTATTATGGTAGCTAAAAATTTTAATCTTTTACTAATAATCTTTTCGCAAAATTCATAGCTGACATCTTGCTTTCTTCTTATAGAAAAGAATGAGAAATTGCAGCATTCATTTATTGCAATCTCTTAGAATCGCAGATTTTATCTTATTATTGAAGCTGTATAGAAGAGAAGATTTAATAATAATTACTTCCCTATATTTCATATAGTTTCTAAAACTACAATTTGTTCCGCTGTTTCCTCTGTTTTTTCAAACGTATATTTTCAGGAAGTTCAGACTTCCAATCAATGGTTTATGGATTTACAATAACAGAGAGGCAATACATTTCTTATCCACAGGCAGAGAAAAAATATATTTGTTATTCACCACCAAATCAAGGAAGAGGCAAGGGGACTATGTCACCCTCCCCCTTTTCAGACTGCTAGAAAGGGGAATAGAGGCAAAAAATATAAATGCATTTATATTTCATGCATTTTTTTCCAATAATTTTTTAAAGATCTATAAAACGGAGAAGGAATGAAGGAATGTTATACTGCATTGGAAATCCAGCCTCTTCGCACCCGCCTTTACATTTTTTCGGCTCGAGTTTTTTTTTTTTTTTTTTTTTTTGTTTGTTTATTTGCTCCCCACCTCCCTTCGTTGTTGTTGTTTTTTTCTAGATCCGGGTCTGCTATTATGCATTGGTAGCAGGGACAACAATATGAAGTAAAAAACCCTTCTATCTGGTACCCAGGCATCCTACAAGTTCAATCAATCGGCATATATCTTCTCTCTCTATTTCAATCTTATGTTCTGTCAGTGGGCAAAACATTCTGAACCATCTGGTTTTCGAATCGAGGTTTTACCTCAAACACTATACGTATGAGTATTATGCTATTATTTTATTACTGTCTGGACCAGGGTAGTAATATTAATAAAGAATAAATTTTTTAGTAACAATGTAAAATAATTTCTTTTACAATTTAATTTAAAAACGAACATGTTGAGTGTCATTTAATCTGTGGCGCTAGCGAATCTTTCATGTAGACCTTTCGAATTCTATATTTCCTTTGTTTCAATCTGTTTTTGACGGGAAAGATAATTGTGTTTGCTAGATTTGTGAACAAATATTTTCTCGAATAAATTTTATAAAAAGCAAATTTTGATACCAAATGACAAACAAGCATTTGCAATCAATACTAAGGTCTTGCAGTACTGACTCTGCAGTTGATTTTTATGCAATTGGGAAATGAAATTAAAAATATTAAGCTTCTGATTAATATTTTTAGATAAAATTTTCTTTCTATTTGTACGCATATAAGAGCTTTTAGGGAATTTTTCCGCTTATTCAAATATTGTAATTATTTGAGATAACTGGAGCGGGGGTGGCTCAGTCGATAGTGCGCCAGGTCGTAATTTGTAGTTCCCAGGTTCGAGTCCCAGCTAGGTCAGCTTTGAGATTTTTCCTCGCCCTACCCACGGTCAGTAGGGGACACTGATGGACTTGGAAAGGCCGCCGTCCGTCGGATGGGACGTTGAGCCGTGGCCCCATGTGTGGGAGAGCCATGCCCTGTGCACGTTAAAGAACACGCTGAATTGCCTTGACGGGAGGCTAACATCTGTCTCCCAACAGCTGTTCCAGTGGGTCCCTTCCCCCAACCTTCTCTGAGCCTTCGGGGTCAATGTAACCTGGCCTAAATATTGCCCATGGTGTGCAAAAACATGCCGCTCAGAGCTAAAACAACCCAACCCAAAAATTAGAGATAATCATAAAATCATCATACACATAAAATTTTTGTAACAATAAATCGACATATTAAAAAAAAACAAGAAATTGTTTTCTACACATTGTATTCCCTCCTAAAGTTCTTCCAAGCTTATAAATTCCACAGTTTCAATGTGGCCGCGTTAATTCGTTAATAACAAGTAGTCGACCCCTGTTCTAATAATATAAATCATGTTTTGGGCAGTGAAATAATTATTAATAATAGAGTAATAGGTAAGTTCTAAGTTTAACACAACATGAAAGTAAATTGCACGATCTAATTATACCTTCGTAGATGATGGCTGCTTGAGGATTATGTATGATGCATGCATGAAACGATACAAGGGATATAATTCAAAATTAAAACATTTGTAAGCACCCTAAACGGAAGAAGGAAAATAATGAAAAAGAACAGACTCTTTGTGACCCCAGCGATAATAATTGCAATTTATAATTATAAGAATTTTAAAATATCTTATATTTAAAAAAATATTACCGCTTTAAATTTTAACGATGAAAGATTATCCTCGTACAAGCAAGAGGCGCATGGTCATCGACAGGAGTCGTTTCAGGGTGGACTTTTTTTACTCAATTTGGAAAAAATTAAGTATGGGATAAAATATTGCAATGCAATCAAATGGGATAATTTTTAAATTCAGAGGCACAAATATCCCCTCCCCTCTACACACACACACTTCAGATGCCTGTAAACACGAGATCATATTTTAAAGTAAGAATATTTCTTACACGTACAGGGGTGTTCAGAAAGAATCGTCGAATTTTAAAAGAACTGAAGAGAAAATCCTCAAAGACGAAAAATTCCATTTTTCTTCCGTTGCAGGGCTGTGTAATGTGGATTGCCAATAATCGATAAACGAGATGATCTTATGAAGGAAACATGTTCTTCGTTAATAGCATTGGACAGAGGTTTTATCTTTATGAGATATAGGACATGGCACGTCAGTTATGTTCAGAACATCACCCTGGAAAGATTACATCTATTGCAACTACTGCTGATTAAGGTAGATATGATGATGATGGCCGTAGATGAGTGCAATGGGCGTACAAACGAAGTGAGAGCATTGGATACTAAGACGGTTTTCTTTATAGAGATGAAAGAGAATTATTTATAGTACTTCATCTAAACAAACTAATTATTAAATAAAGATTATATCGCTTACATTTAGTCGCCATTGGAGTTTCTCTGCATGCTAGTTAATACACAATCATCGTATAGCATTATTTTCCTTAAAGAGAAGTACGGTGCACTCTGCTGAAAGCAATCACTGGATACTTTTGTGTTATGTGAATTGAAAGCAACATTCAAAGCTCGGTAACTTTGAAACTAAGCTTTTTATGGAACATGGCACTATAGAATTAGAGTTCCCATTCAACTCTCTCTCTAAACCTCGAGTTTCAATAAAATATTCTTTTAATATTTAAAGATTTATTGAAACTGAAACAAAAATGCAGTGTTGTTATTTTTAAGAATTTATATCAAAGGTCAATTAAAATTCAAACAATAGCATGCCATTTAACGTAATCGTTTACTAAACTGAATAAATTTTAGAAATTTTTGTAACGATTGTTTTAGTTTAGCTCCACTTCAATAAAAAAAACTTAAATACAAGCGTAATAATAGCCCTCTGCTATTAAATGTTTCAGTTTCAAGTTCTCTTTGAACATTAAATGAATTTTATCAAAATTTGTGATTTCGAAAGATTTGAATAAGGTCTTTCATTTATCTCTGATCCCTCTTTTCGGTTAATGTTCAAAATTGCACAGTTTTGATATTTACTTTACATTCACATAAGGTTAGAAGAGTCCAGCGATTTTTTTTTTGCAAAATAATTATAAATTATCACATCAAACAGCTACTGGACACAGAGATCTGACAGGAGACTGTCAATTTATACGACTTAGAGAAGTTCAGATAGGATAGCGACACCTTACTGGAAAGCAACACAAAATCCATGCCTTATCAGGGGCCCGAATCATTAACCAAACACGCTAACTACTCGGAAATGGAATGGTTAATTATATAACACCTTTTTATTATATTTTTCAGATGAATACAACCGCTATTGATTTTCCAAGAAATTAGAAATCTATTTCATTAATTCTGATTGTCCTCAAAATGTATGACAGGTAAGTGAGATTTCAGTAAATGGAACAAATCAAGTTATCTATTTACAAATAAAATATTTATGAAAAAAAAATTCATTGAAGTCAAAAGACTGCTCATAACTACTATAGAAATATAAACCAATCATTATGGACATTAACACGGAACATTCTGTAACTTTATATCGATGATTCGCATATAATTTCGCCTTAAACCTGGTTGGGGGAATGCGGAAAAATTCTCGAAAACTGAAATTAGGGTCTGCTCAAAAGCACTGGATCCTGCTTCTACGAATTTGGCTATAAATCCGCCACTGCCTCTGAGCTTCACCTTTTTGCAAACAATGCTAAATGATCCGCTCATAAGGACCCCAAGGATTCAGAGAAGCTTAGGGGAAGGAGACCCAATGGACAGCTATAAGGAGACAGATAGAAGTCTTCCGTCATGGCCTTTAGCATGGAGAGAGTACGGCTCGCTCTCTACAGTTCAAAAGAAACATGACTTAACGTCCCATACGACATACGACCTTTCCTAGCCCATAGGTGAGAGTTTTCTCACCTAGAGGTGACATTGGCACTATTAGAACTCAATCCTCAGAAATGCGTATTACAAGTTTAGCACGCTACCGACTGAGCCAACTCCATCCGCATTAAATTAGATCAGATTCATAACTGATGACATTATTATGATTCAGGTGATTAGATTATTACGCTTCCCAGTTTTTCTTACTTTCTACTTCTTCTCACTATGGGAGAGGGGGTGGTCCAGTCGGTAGCGTGCCAGGCTCGAAATCTCCCCGCTCTACTCTCGGTCAGTAGGGGATACCGATGGGCTTCGAAAGGCCGCATCTCTCGGATGGAACGTTAAGCAGTGGTTTGGTCAGTGTGCAGGAGAACCATATCCTGTGTACGTTAAAGAAACTATGGATGATTTTGACGGGAGGCTACCATCTATCTCCTAACAGCTGCCCAATGGGTCTCCTCCCCCAATCCTCTCTAAGCCATCGGGGTCCTTGTGACCTGGCCTTTAGCCCATTGTATGCAAAAAATAAAAGATACTCAGAGATAAAACAATCCAATTCTCACTATGCCTGAGAAAATTCTTTTCAACAATTTCTGCTCATTATTTGTGAAATAATAATTTTACACAAGACGCCATATTAAATTCACTCACAGATTACTTACTTTAAAGTTCACTTTTTTTTGTCATACTTGAAACAAAAGTTTGAAAGTTACTTTAATTCGCATTGACTTGTGTTGAGCATAATTCAATATACTCTGTATCCACTCCTGACAGTTCCTTTCGTCGCTATTCTCCCTAAGTGAGCTAGCCAAAGATATTAACTGAACTGAATCAACGCTTTCTGTGAAAAGTTGTCAAAGCAATTTCGCAACGTTTGTTTTCACTGAAGCTAACCTTTCAATTTTTCCCAGATATTTCAATTGGAAATATTAAATTTCGCCCAAAAGACACTTCACTGGGTAATTGACACTTTCCTCTTTTAAGGTTTGACCTATTTTCATCGTATTTCAGTTTTTTGCAAAAAAAAAACAGAAATTCTCCGATTTTTTTATATTTCTTCTTATTGATTGCTTTACGTTATAAGCCAGATATCCAACAAGCACTTGACGTGTTGCATGCTTCAATTGGCAATCGTGCTCTTTGAGAAAAATTTTCGTCGTTTTCCGATTCTGTAACTTTTTATGATGATATCAAAGGATGTTCAGTAGGAAATTTGATCCTATATTCAATGGAAAGGAAATGATACAAGTCAATATCGTAACTGCCTATTTTAGGGAGCATAAACATCGTCACAGATATTTTCAATCATGGGTATCCAACCAAAATTTAGCGAAAAACCACTAGTAAAAAAACTATATTCTTAAACAACAGCAGGAAACATTTTCTACGTAAAAACGAAATCACATTTATAATGAGTAATGCATTGGAAAGAAAAACATATTTTTATGGAGAAAAAAGAAAATATCTTGATTAAAAAAACAAAAATATACATTTTTAATGAGCACTGAGAATTGTCAAAGTCATTTAGTTATCTATCTAAAAATGTTTGATCATAAAATTTAGAAGAAATGAACCACATTCAGAATATTAATGACTTGTTCTATAAGCCACGGGTTGTACGGGACCTGATTTAAATACAAAGTGTCGAAGGATTTACGATTCTGGGAGGAACGGGCAAAATACATAAGATTATCCAGAAAATGTTTGTCCTGATGACTCCTATCCAGTGCCTGATCGAAGGGGGGTGGCTCAGTCAGTAGCGCGCCAGGCTCGTGATCTGTAGTTCCCAGGTTCGAGTCCCAGCTGGGCCAGCGTTTAGATTTATCTCCGCAAAATTCTCGTCCTGCCTACGGTCAGTAGGGGACACCGATGGGCTTGGAAAGGCCTCCGTCCGTCGGATGGGACGTTAAGCCGTGGCTCAGTGTGCGGGAGAGCCATACCCTGCGCACGTTAAAGAACACGCTGGATGGCCTTGACGGGAGGCTACCATCTATCTCCCAACAGCTGTTCCAGTGGATCCCCTCCCCCAACCTTCTCTGAGCCTTCGGGGTCCATGTGATCTGGCTGTTTAGCATATGGTGTGCAAAAAAGTGCCGCTCAGAGGTAAAACAACACAACCCGATCGAAGAAGCTAATCTTCCCAATGTTAATTTTAACGCCTATAACGGATGGAAAAAATTAGGTAACTTATGTATTATACATATTTTATTGGAAAGGAATTTGACACGAAATATCATGTCTCCAGTTCAAGCCCCAACCCTTCTTCCTTTGAACATTTTCTCTACCAATTTCCTCGATGAAAAGTAGAATATAAAAAGGCCGCTTTGAATCTAATGGGCGTTAAACCATCGCATAACTCTTTATTTAAAATTATTAAATATAGTTCCGCGAGTGAAATATCCGTATACCTCTTGTTTGTCACTTGCCTGCTCTGCCCTTCCTGCTCCATGTAGACTACTCCGTGATTATTCAATCATCGCGTTCGCCAGCCTTTTTATTCTTTCCTTAGTTTACCAGAACGTTACTTCTATGTCGTCAACTGTTGTCTGAAGCATTCTACTTCTAAAACACATGGCTTGATTACATCAGCAATCTAGCTCACTCGAGGAAACAGTCTTTGCGAGGAGTGAGTTGGCAATGTAACTCGGTGAGGGAGTTGATTTTCACGAGTAGGTGCGAATGAGGCCAGAGACTGTTGTCTGGTGTGGGAGTATTCTTTCGTCGTTGCTTTTGTCAATGGTAAAGGGTGTGCGTGACAAGGTAGATCAATGGTAGTTGGGGGAATGCTGCAAGTTTCATCAGTATTGAACGTGTGCTGCGAAATATCTTGTCAACAGTAGACAGACGCGATTAGGTTAGATTTGACTGTATAGATTTTGCTTTTTTGCACACAGTGAGCTAAACGTCCAGGTCACAAAGACCCCTGTGATGTTACTTCATCGTTTGTCGGTCTATTGGGACCACTTAGGAACGTCATCTCGGTTCGATCGCAATACGCGACGGGTGAAAGAGTCTTTCGGAACAAAAATCAAAGATTTTATCGCAACTGCAAGGAATCAATACTGAGGCTCCTCCCCAATAAATTGGTTCAAATTTCAGCCTTTACTTTAAAAAAACAAATATTTATTTAACCTTCCAAACATGCTTGATGGACGAGGACATATGCTCAATTACATAGATTACAACAACACCAGCTTACTATGCCTGTTGGGGCGGGGGTGGCTCAGTCGGTAGCGCGCCAGGCTCGTAATCTGTAGTTCCCAGGTTCGAGTCCCAGCTGGGTCAGCGTTGAGACTCATCTCCGCAAAATTTCCTCGCCCTGCCCACGGTCAGTAGGGGACACCGCTGGGCTTGAAAAGGCCGCCGTCCGTCGGATGGGACGTTAAGCAGTGGCCCCGTGTGCGGGAGAGCCATACCCTGTGCACATTAAAGAACAAGCTGGATGACTTTGACGGGAGGCTACCATCTGTCTCCCAACAGCTGTTCCAGTGGGTCCCCTCCCCCAACCTTCTCTGAGCCTTCGGGGTCCATGTGACCTGGCCATTTAGCCCATGGTGTGCAAAAAAGTGCCGCTCAGAGGTAAAACAACCTAACACAACTATGCCTGTTCAGCTGTGTTCACAGAGCCCAGTGCCGCTATTACCAGTCGGCATTTCCCAGCTTTACAATTCCACGTCTGCATGCTTTCGAAACTCGACCGGCTCTGTCTTCTCGTCGTTGCCAAACCCTTTTTTCCTTTCGCTCTCTGCCCTGGCCATCTGGCAAGGCCGTTAGCCCTAAGGGACCCGGGTCACTTGTCAGCAGACGCTAGCCGTTCCCCGGACACTGTTACTTCAATTAACTTTCCAGATGCCGGGACAGAGGGCCTCCCACGTAGCATAAGCCTTGTTGGTGAAATCCAAAATAAATATACAAATCATGAACAAAAAAAATATCTAAAAAGGCCTCTAGCCTGACACCTCCCTGCCAGAAGTCAGTAGTTAGTCCTGTTAACTGCTGACTAAAAAGTCAAGTTGAATGCTGAAAACCAGAGTTCATTTTCGCGTAAATCTTAGAGTTCAATGCTATAAAATTCAGAGTTCTAAGTCGCTTTATGAATTCTATAAATTCTCTGCGAATTGGCACATCTTTTACACATCTATGTACACTACCTTAAATATAAAAGAACTTCTAGATATATCCCGGTGCACTGAGTCTAAATATTGTCTTTTTGCTTCAAACAAAAAAAAACCTTGTGACTGAAGTAGTTGTCCGAGAGTACACAGTTTATAAATGAATTCCCTCACTAATAACTGTCTTTGACGAAGGTATGCCGTACTGGCGGTGTTCATTCGTTCACAGGTGACATCCCATGTGAAAGGCTATGCACACCTTTCATGACTACCTAGATATCACCTTCCCGCACGTACCCTCTGACTCTACAGGCTGAAAGTCGTCGACATTGGTGTCGGCCTGACCATTTAAATTTGTAAAAGGTGTTAGTGTACCCGCCCTTAGACAATTTGGCTCATCGTAGACATCGAGTCTGATAGATTGCTGCACATGTTTGGGCTGGGAGATAGTACGGCACTGATTGGACGGTCTCCATAGAGCATACATTTCCCTTTTTCTAACTGGAATTCCTCTACCTCTTTCATAGTAACTTCCTCTATTGGCCCACGGCTCGTGGATTTTCCTCCTGAGGTTACCAGTTACAGGCCTTCTCTCCTTCTTTCTAATTAACTTACCATATCTTTCCACACTCAGAAGTACCTCCTTCCGCAGCTTTGCTACTACTGCGCATAGCACTTTAATTTCTCCGCCACTCACAGTGCTATTGTCTGTACCATCAATCAAACTTAAAGGCAGCTCTTTTACCTCTGCCCTTATGGCATCACCAAACGGTCCATGCAACAACAGATAGTCTTTTACCGGGTGTTTTTCTTCGTTCAGCATCCCCTTTCTGATTACTGTCAAGTCTGCCCCCGAATCCACGACTGCTCTAGCTGTCTTGTCGCCACATCTGATTCGAACCTCTTTATAATCTACTGGGATACGTATCTCTCCCTGTCCTCTTACTCGAATGCTTGGACTTGGCTTTGAATGTGCCGTAACCCTTCCTATTGTTGCCTCACAAACATCTTCAGGATTCTGACCCAAGGTGCTAACTTGGTACACCTGAGTTCGACTCTCACGGTCCACAGTTCTCAGTGGGCAATCTTTCATCAAATGTTTGTCAGATCTACATTTATGGCACCTCCTTACCTTTGGGATATTTCTATATTCAGCTAAATTAACTGTCGATTGATACCTTCTGCTCGAATAATTTCTCTCTGAGTCTATCCTCTGCTGGGGGGAAACAACACGTTCTGCATATTGTCTATGCCTTACCTCTTTAAAAGTTTGGACCTCTTCCATTCCGTTTACACTGGCTAGATGGATTTCTGCCCATGTGGCTATTTCGTCTGCTTTTGCCCATGACTCCGCCTCTTTCTGTACTACGTAAGCATGAGTGTCTTGAGGAAGGCTATCACGTAACTTATCCGACACTATCAGGTCCATAAGCTCCTCAAATTTTGTTACCTTCCTACTGCGGACGTAGTAATCCCAGCTATTTCTGAGTCTCGAGGCTAACTGATTATATGACTCATTCGGTTCTTTCGCGATAGTTTCAAACTTTCTCTTGTACGCAGAGGGAGTGAGCTTAAACTTTTTAATACAGCCTCTTTAACTTTCTTATAATTAGCAAAATCCTCTGCACTTAATTTTCGAAAAACGTGATTTGCATATTTACCATCTAAAAAAGAGATGATGACTTTGCCTTGAAACTCCTCTGGTACTTCATATATCTTAAATCCCCTTTCCGCTGTCTTAAAGAGATTTATCACCTCTTCTGGGTTTTTAGGGCTTTCAGCTAACATATTTCCCAATAATTTTATATAATTAGCCAGCCGTGCATCTGCTGGATTGCTAGAAACTGCCACCGTTCGCACATCACCCCTCTCCTCGTTTGCATTCCTCATTTGCAGTTCCAGCATTCTATACTCATGCTCTCTCTCCTTTTCTCTTTCTACCACCTTTCTCTCCTTTTCCCTTTCCGTTGCCTCTCTCTCCTTTTCCCTTTCCGCTGCCTCTCTCTCCTTTTTCCTTTCCGCTGCCTCTCTCTCCTTTTCCCTTTCTGCTGCCTCTCTCTCCTTTTCCCTTTCTGCCGCCTCTCTCTCTTCCCTTCTCAGTTGCATCTCTAACCTCATCCTCTCTAATTCAAAATCATATCCAATCCTTTCTTTAGCTCTCTGCTTTCTGGTCCCGCTCTGCAGCATATCCGCATCGTTGTCATTGCCATAATCCCTCAACCCTCTCATGTCTTCCGCAGCATCAGACTCTCTGTCTATTGTCACCTCCTCGCTTCCCCGGACACTCCCTGAATAACCACCCTGCGCGCTATCCCTTTCTGTGACTGTGTAGCCTCGCCTTAACTCATCCCTTTCCCTATCGCGACCGCTCCTAAGCTCCATTTTAGCTCGTACAGGCCTCTGCCGTATCTTACTACTCGCCCCTAGAGTAAGAGGATACTTACCTCCGATGTGATGACAGGAACGAACCGCCTCGTCAGTCTGCCACCGGAAGCACACAGTCGGAACACTCTTGGTAGTATCAGCCTTGCGCTGGTCAGCTCCAAGTGGATGTGAACTTTTCCATCACCTTCACAGCTTTTTCCACAGTTCGAACGTGATGCACGATTCTTCGGGTACCTTCACAGCTATTCTATCGCCTGAAGCACACCGCAGGACACTCTTGGCAGTATCAGCCTTGTTCTGGTCAGCTCACAATGGATGTCGGAACTCTTCCATCACCTTCGCCGCTACTTTCACCTCTGTTGCGTACTGTCGACTGCGCCACTTTGTGATGTTACTTCTTCGTTTGACGGTCTATTGGGACCACTTAGGAACGTCCCCTCGGTTCGATCGCAATACGCGACGGGTGAAAGAGTCTTTCGGAACAAAAATCAAAGATTTTATCGCAACTGCACGGACTCAATACTGAGGCTCCTCTCCAATAAATTGGTTCAAACTTCAGCCTTTACTTTAAAATAACAAATATTTATTTAACCTTCCAAACATGCTTGATGGACGAGGACATATGCTCAATTACATAGATTACAACAACACCAGCTTACTATGAGTGTTCAGCTGTGTTCACAGAGCCCAATGCCGCTATTACCAGTCGGCATTTCCCAGCTTTACAATTCCACGTCCGCACGCTTTCGAAACTCGACCGGCTCTGTCTTCTCGTCGTTGCCAAACCCTTTTTTCCTTTCGCTCTCTGCCCTGGCCATCTGGCAAGGCCGTTAGCCCTAAGGGACCCGGGTCACTTGTCAGCAGATGCTAACCGTTCCCCGGACACTGCTACTGCAATTAACTTTCCAGATGCCGGGACAGAGGGCCTCCCACATAGCAAATGCCTATTTTGGTGAAATCCAAAATAATGTATAAATCATGAACAAAAAAAATATCTAAAAAGGCCTCTAGCCTGACAACCCCCAAGGGCTCAGAAGAGGTTGGGAGAAAAGACCAAACTGAACAGCTGTTAGGAGACAGGAGCCTCCCGTCAAGACCATCCAGTGTATTATTTCATGTACACAAGCTATGGCTCTTCTGCATAGACTGCAAGTTACTGTTTCATCCGTGAGGCAGCTGCTTTTCGACGTCCATCGGTGTCCCTTTTCTCTCCGAAGGTAGAGTGGCGGTTAGCGGAATAAATATCATACATGACACGTTGGGACTGGAACCTGGGAGCATCAGATTACGAGCCTGGCCTGCAACCGACTGAGAACTCCCATCTACACTCTGTACCAAGCAATATCGTTGAGAGAAGGATTGGTTATATTCAAGAATGTCACCACATTCAGGGAAATTTCTCTTTAAAGCTATTCAGCCTTTTTTAACGTACACAGATTACAACTGAATTGAACACTGAGTAATGACCAGTTCCACGGAAGGGAACTTTTCCACAGTCATCAGTGTATCCTTCTTCACCGATAACCTTCTTCACCGATGGGGAAAATCTCAAGACTGGTTTAGTTGAATCTTGAACCTTGATTCCTCAAATTATGAGTCTAATTACACTGAGTTAAATTCAGATAGCTGATCAATAGTAAACCTAAATGATAAATGATGATTCAAAATAATAAAAACGAAATAAATACTTATCTTTAAAAAAGAAAAAAAATGCATAATTATTTTGCCTATTATTTATACTTATGAGATAATCACTAAAAATAAATTATTGTTGGAAAGCATTTTCACAACGATCGACTTAGAAATTTAGAAAAAAAAATACACATGAAATTTCTTTGAAATATATCAATTATTTTTTTTCTTAGAATGTTTTCTTATTTTCCAGTTCAGAATCTCCAACGAAAGCTGGGACGCATTTTCTTATATTTTCATGCTTCGATGAAGCTAACACGAAATAATTATCGATTCTCTGTGCTCAATAGAATCAACCGCTTCATCTATCTCTGCGTTTCATCGTTAGTCGATTAACAGCGAACCCACTGTTACCTCGAGAGATTAGAAGAGCGCTCTTCTCTAATCCGCCAAGTGTATTTAATGCTACCTCTTTGTTATTTCTCTCGGTTAACCTTCCCATCACCGGCACCAATTAAATGGAGTGATAAAATTTTATCAAGGGTGAAATAATCGATAGACACTTGAGGAAATAATGGAGATGTAATTATATAACTATTAAAACTGTAATTGTAAAATGAGAACATTTTCTTTCTTAAAAAGGTGTAAAACGTTCATATTTAGTATACTTTGGGACTTGGGCATTAGATAGATGGGTTGCTTTTCCTCTGAGAGGCACTTTTTTTGCACAAAATGGGCTAAATGACCAGGTCACAAGGACCCCGAGAAGGTTGGGGAAGGCGACCCATTGGACAGCTGTTAGGAGACAGATTGTCGCCTCTTGTCAAGGATTCAGCGTGTTCTTTAACGTGTACAGAGCATGACTCTTGACTCATCCTCACATCGGAGCACAGATGGCACCGTCACATACGACGGACGGCGGCCTTTCTAAGCCTATTGGTGTCCTCTACTGGTGTACTTACTTGTACCTCTACCAATAAGTACTATTGGTGTCCTATACTCTATTGGTGTCTTCTAAGACAGAAAGTTCTAAAGTAGAAACTTTCTGTCTACTACTACGACAGAAAGTTTTGAGGAGATAAATCTCAAAGCTGGCCCAGCCGGGACTCGAACCTGGAACTGACACATTACGGGGCCTGGCATGCTACCGACTGAGCCAACCTCACCCCGTATTATAATATAGCATTTTTTGGATTATCTAGCATAAATGCTACAAAGACAAGGTAGGATGATCAAAATTTCGGAGAAAATACAATAGACCCATAACTGGCACGTATTTTTGTAGGGTCAGGTGTAATTTATCATTGAGGAACCTGGTGCAGTTGTCATCACGGTGTGCTGGGCCATGGGGTCTTTGAGATAGCTCAGTCGGTCGCTCGACAGACTCGGAATGTGAAGTTCCCAGAGTCCCAAATTACATGAAAAATACATTTATATAGACTCCTGAAACATACATTTACATAGACTCAAATTTTGAGTCATTATCAGATTTAATATCCCGTGGGATAATAACAGGAACATTTTAATAGTTAAAATGTCTACATTCAATAATAAAAATTTACGTTATAAGTAGAGTCGTATTAAGTTTTAAACATTAATAATTACTTGAGAATACATAGAAGCATTTTAATAGTCTTACACTTTGAAATCAATAAATGATCCAATTTGTTAAAGCAACAGAATACTGTTTAACGTTATGTATAAGTTTAAGATAATTTTGCAACATGCTATACAGTCTGTAAACCAAGAAAACATAATGTTTAGTAAAATTATTTTTCATAATCGGTACTTGAGTTAATAACAGGTTTTCAGATAATCTCGTATGGACAGGGAATTTTCTAACTCTGCCATATTCCAACTTTTATTTAAATGTATCAAAGAATTTAATGCATATAATTTGCGAAATTCTATAACACAAAGATATCTATAACTCCCACTAACACTTTCTCTTCTTTTTTGCTTCAAAATACATGTTAAAACATGATTTTGAACAATTTCAATAATATTTAAATATTTCTTAAATTTATCACCCCAAGATAATAGCCCATATGACAAATATGATTTAATCCATGAGTTATAAATTATTTAAAGCAAAGAAATATCAACAAAATTTCTGATATAATATATTTCTGGGATAATGGCATTAATTCTTTTACAGACACTTTGTATATGATCTTACCATGTCATTTTCCTGTCCAACATGATTCCAAGGTATTTATAACATTCCACACCCTCAAGGGCCTCACAGTTACATATAGTAAGACTACAATCTCTTTCATATATTAATTTTCCTGTAAAATAGTCTTCTTCATTACCCCTTAGTCTAATATACATATATTTCGTTTTTTTAACGGCGTTTATTATTCTTTACTCATTAAAGTCGTAACTTTGCGTTATTATTGCATTACAACTAAAAGATACTTTACGTTAGGAGATATTTTTCCATTAAATAAAGGTTTAACGTACGATGAAACAGAATTAAAACAGAAATTTCAGAGGAATCAACGCTCAGTCACAGAGATTACAACCTCAAGGATAAAGGATAATAAATAAATTTAAAGTGTGAGCCCATAGAAGCAACTGAGTATCGGTTTTAGCAAGAAATTCACCGCCGCTTATAATATAATTTGCTGCAAAACAATTGGCATGCACATGTCAGGTATCTGAGACCGCAAAAGTCCTTCGTGCGATTGTAATTCGGTTTCTACCATATTGCGACTACTTGATTCTTGAGAAATGTTTAGAGTTTCAGAAACCTTTGGTTGCTAGCTTTGTTGATTTCAAAAAACCTTTCAACTCTGTTGATCGTCATAATTTGTGGTTGATTGTGAGATCATATGGTATACCAGACAAGTTAGTTAACATAATGAAAGCTTTCTATAATAACACTGAGTCATGTGTGAGAGTTGGTAAGGCTTGTAGCAATTGGTTTAGCATTAGTTCTGGTGTTCGACAAGGGTGCATTTTGTCTCCTTTTCTCTTTAGCTTGGTTATTGATTATGTTATGCGAAATTCACTTCAAGGGAAAGATTTTGGCCTTAAATGGACTGGAGATACGAAAATTTCTGATTTAGATTATGCTGATGATTGAGCCCTTTTGGCAAATGATGTTGATGAGATGAACTCTTTCATTCGAGCTGTTGATGAGATTGGTAGTAAAGTAGGTTTGGTTATAAACAGGGAGAAAACTAAAGTGATGAAAATTGGTCAGGCAGGCTGTGATTCAGTTCATCTGAATGGTTGCAGTCTTGAGCAGGTGTCACAGTTTAATTACCTTGAGAGCTATGTAATAGATACTGGTGATGTGCGGGATGAGATTAGCAGACGGATAGGGATTGCTGCCTGGACTTTTAAGAATCTATGGAGAGTGTGGAGTAATAGATGTATACAACTAAAGACTAAAATTAGACTGTATAATAGTTTGGTTCTTTCTAGGGTTAGTTATGGTAGTGAAACTTGGACGCTGTGTAAACAAGATAGCAGGAAACTAGATGCTTTTGATTCTAGATGCTTTCGTAGTATCTTGGGTATTAGGTGGTTTAACTTTGTAACTAATTATGAGGTTAGGCAAAGGTATCGGCAACCTCCTTTAAGCAGCATATTGTGCAGAGAGAGACTCCGCTGGTTTGGCCATGTTGCCCGTATGGATAATTATAGATTGGCGAATAGGGTTATGAACAGTGTGCCTAGAGGTCTCAGAAGGAAGGGGAGACCAAGGATGCGATGGGCAGACAATGTCAAACAGGACCTTGTTAGAATTGGTGTGCAGTGGCTGGATGCAGCAGCTGTAGCTCAGGACAGAAATGCATTGAGAATTAAATTGCACATCTGGTTGTACCTCCGTAGCCCATGGCTGCTTGATGATGATGATGATGATGATGATGATGATGATGATGATGATGATGGTGGTGGTGGTGGTGGTGGTGGTGGTGGTGGTGGTGATGATGATGACGACGACGACGGTGGTGGTGGTGGTGGTGGTGGTGGTGGTGGTGAATGTATAACTTTCTGTGTCCAATATTGATTGGGGGAGGGGATTGCTCAGTATCGTAGCAAGCTCGTAATCTGCAGTTCTCAGGTTCGAGTCCACCTGCGTTAACGTTAAGATTTATCTCCCCTAATCCTCGATGTTACCAGAAAAGTAACATCGATGGGCTTGGAAAGATTGTCGTCCGTCGGATGAGATGTTAAGCTGTGGCTCCGTGTGATGGAGAGCCATACCTCGTGCACGTTAAAGAACACGCTGGTTGGCCTCAACCGAAGGCTATCACACGTTTCTTGCCCAGGGGGTTCCCTCCCCCTACATTCTCTGAACCATCGGGGTCCTTGTGACCTGGCCATTTGCCCATTTTATGCAAAAAAGTGCCACTCAGAGGTAAAACAACCCAACCTCTTCCCTCAACCTTCTCTGAGCCTTTGGGGTTCTTGTAACCTGACCATTTAACCCTTTATATGCACAGAAAAAGAGTCACTCAGAGGTAAAACAACCCTATTACATTTTTACAAATAATATGTGCCATCAAACATAAAACTACTTTTTCTGTAACAACGAAAGTTTCGTATGAATGGTGACAGAATTTCATCTTTCAAATCTCTTTTTCCCTCTGTACCGAGTTCCCATCTGCTTTCTTTCTTGGACTGCGTGTCTCCAAATTCAGTTGGAGACTAGCGATGGGCAAAGTGATTATTCAGTAGATTGCACCAGATGCCACAGCGCCAACTTGATCCGTGGAAGTCCTCTGGCAGACTATTAGTTACATGCTTGTGTTGAATTATTTATGACGGCAATCCTGCGCAACTGAAAGAGCAAAGCCATTTTGCTCATGTCAGTAAGTTCCGAGTTATCACTTGAAAATTTAATGGCTTAGAGTTCAAAATTTCTCTGTAAGAATCATAAATTCAGGGAAATAAATTTCGGAGGCTTAGAATGACATTAGGTTAGTACTAATTAAGCAAAATATACTTAACTATTGCGTTATATGCATCCTAACCTACTGATCCTTGTATATTAGCCTTACGTTTTCGATTAAAAAAGTACAGTTACCTTTATCCTACATGTGTGTTTAGCCCATTGTGTGAAAAAAGGACCGCTTGGTTGTTATGACTCTGAGCGTCCTTTACTATACACAATGGGCTAAATAGTGAGATCCAAAGGCTCAAAAATGGGTAAAGTAGGGTCAATAGCGGATTGCCGCATAGGCCCATGAGGTCCTCAACTACAGCCTCGACACTGATGAGAGCCTCAAAACAGTCAAAACACTTTTTATTTTTAAGCACTTTATTGAGTAAAACACTTCCCAATCAATAAATGTACTATTTACGTACATATCTCATGTTTTCGCTTAGGCTACTATCAAATATGATGCAATTTTTGCTAAATATACTAGAATGAATAAATGCTTACACAGTCGTATTAGAATAATATGACCACCTACCATAGTATATGTATGGTAGGTGGTCATATTATTCTGATACGACTGTGTATATTCGTTTATAATTCAGTTTTTGTTTATTTTCAGCATGTGAAAAATTATATAGTACATATTAAATATTCCATTTAGGCATTTATGTAATTCAATTCGCATAACCTTTGGTATGCATTTTTTTCCATTCGCAAGTTGCAAAATTTTTGTAGAGTTAGTACCCCTCCCCTCATACATGAACACACACATACACACTCGGATCTTTGCGCCTAGGTCCTTTAGATATCCAAAACAGCTGCTAAGTAAGGGGATCCACTAGACGAGTGATTCCCAAACATTTTCTCGGCCAATCCCACACTCTGGTGAGAAAGGAGACACCGTTTGACTGGGAAAGGCTGCAGTTCGTCAGATAAAATGTTAAATCATTGCACCGTATGCTTGAGAACACTGCCACGTGCAAATTGATCACGCTCCATCATGTTACCATGAGCAGATTAATCACGCTCCATCAAGTTATCATGTGCAAATTAATCACGCTCCATCAAGTTATCATGTGCATATTAGTTCCCATCTTATCATGTGCATATTAATCACGCTCCGTCAAGTTATCATGTGCAAATTAATCACGCTCCGTCAAGTTACCATGTGCAAATTAATTACGCTCCGCCAAGTTACCATGTACAAATTAATCACGTTCCATCAAGTTACCATGTGTAAATTAATCAGGTTCCATCAAGTTAACATGTGCTAATTAATCACGCTCCATCAAGTTACCGTGTGCAGATTAATCACGCTCCAACAAGTTATCATGTGCAAATTAATCATGCTCCGTCAAGTTATCCTGTGCAAATTAATCACGCTCCGTCAAGTTATCATGTGCAAATTAATCACGCTCCATCAAGTTATCATGTGCATGTTAATCATGCTTCGTCAAGTTATCATGTGCAAATTAATCACGCTCAGTCAAGTTACCATGTGCAAATTAATCACGTTCCATCAAGTTACCATGTGTAAATTAATCACGTTCCATCAAGTTACTATGTGCTAATTAATCACGCTCCATCAAGTTATCATGTGCAAATTAATCACGCTCCATCAAGTTATCATGTGCATATTAATCATGCTCCATCAAGTTATCATGTGCATATTAGTTCCCGTCAAGTTATCATGTGCAAATTAATCACGCTTCATCAAGTTATCATGTGCAAATTAATCATGCTCAGTCAAGTTACCATGTGCAAATTAATTACGCTCAGTCAAGTTACCATGTGCAAATTAATCACGTTCCATCAAGTTACCATGTGTAAATTAATCACGTTCCATCAAGTTACCATGTGTAAATTAATCACGTTCCATCAAGTTACCATGTGTAAATTAATCACGTTCCATCAAGTTACCATGTGTAAATTAATCACGTTCCATCAAGTTACCATGTGCAAGCGAACCGATAACACACTGGATGGCCTAGACGAGAAGCTTTAAAGTATCTCCTAACAGCTGCCCACTGCAACCCCTTCTCTGAGCTTTTTGGGGGTCTTTGTGGCTTGGTCATTTAGCCCAGCGTGTGCAAAAAAGTACTGCTCAGAAGACACAACTCAAATATCAGCTTCTCTTTATAAGACGTTCTTAATCACGATTCTATTCATGAGATACAAGATATATAAATATTTTCAATGCATTCCTTTACTATTTTGTCATTTTAATCTGCTCTAGTTTAAAGCAGCACTACCAAGTCTAACTATAAATATAAATATGTGTTTTAGAATTTATACGCAACATGCATTTTCAATCATTTCACTGCAGCCGAAACTTTCTTTTTATCATAAAATTATTTTAAAAGTATAATATGTTAAATATTTGAGACAAAAATATAATTAGCCCAAGTCTATTAGAGAGTGCTTCTTAACCGCTTGGTGCATTTCCCAGGAGTAATGTAAGGTTTTCTACTGGTGAAGGGTAAAACTTATATGTTCGTTAGAATGGATGGTTTTAATTCTGAGCTGAACATTTAAACAAAAATCTGTTAAATGGCCATATCAGAAGAGTCCGAATGTCTCAGGTCTGAGGAAAAATGGCCATTCATGGAATACCTGTTATCAGAAGATTCCTGCCAACGTCATCTATCTTTTTTCTTTTACGTAATATGGGGCATCGTTCTCCTGCACGCGGTGCCACGATTTAATCTCCCATTCGTTACACAACTGGCTTTCAAGACCAATGGTATCCCTTCTTATTGAAGACAAAGGAGAGAAGGACAAAGGTTAGGAAAAAAGTTTTTTTTATCACTGCCATGTGCAAATTAATCACGCGCCATCAAGTTACCATGTGCAAATTAATCACGTTGCATCAAGTTACCATGTTCAAATTAAACACGCTTCATCTAGTTAGTGTATGTATGTGTGTTAGCGTGCTTGACTACTAATTAAAGGGACCGATGCTTGTGTCCCGGATAAGATATGAATTCGAAAGTCCACCAGACTTGTCATCTACAGTTAGGAAGTTCGAGTCCCAACTGGGGCAAAGTTGAGATTTATCTCCGTAAAACTCCCCGCCCTACCTTAGGTCAGAAGGGGACACCGATAGGCTTGGAAAGGCTGCAATCCGTCTGATGGGACGTCAAGCCGTGGCCTCATGTGCACGAGAGCCATATCTTGTGCATGTTAAAGAGCACACTGAATGGCCTTGAACCGAGGGCTATCATCTGTCTCCTAACAGCTGTCCAGTGGGTACCCTCTATCCCCCTCTTTGCCCATCCCCTTTATTTGTTCCAGATCCGACTTAAATTACAATGATGTGTGACCAGTGGAGCGCTATACTTCAAAGCGAGAACAGGATTTTCTGACATAATTATGGTTTTCCTCAGTTTTCATAAAGACATCTTTTACATGCCTCAAGCGCGTTTCAAGATAGAATATCATCATTGCAGCTCACTTACATTTGGAATTGTAGTAGTTTCTTTAGCTTAAAATTTTGTCCAATAAACGCATATCTTTGTATGGGAATGTTTTTACAGGTAAAAATCGAAACAGTAAAAAAGTCATTAAAATTTCAACTCTAATGTATGCACAGGGTAGTGCGTCGTCAGACTTCCCGTCGATACCTCTTGATCACGTGATCTGATATATGTAGAAGCGACAGATGTGTATGAGGAAAATGGCGCTGTTCTTTCTGATTCGTACGAGTGTAGGGCCCTTGGTAGCGAAGTACGGATATTAGCACATTTCACTTCGGATTTGGGCTGTTTTACCTCTGAGTGGCACTTTTTTTGCACACAAGGCTAAATGTCCTGGTCACAAGAACCCCGAGAACTCAGAGGTTAGGGGAGTAGACTCACTGGACAGCTGTTAGGAGACAGATGGCAACCTTAGGTTAAGGCCATTCAGAGTGTTCTGTAGCGTCCACAGGGTATGGTTCACATATAGCCACCGGCTTAATGTCCCATCCGACGGACAGTGGCCTATTCAAAGCCCTAGGTGTCCCCTATTAAGCAAGGGCAGGGCAGGAAGTTTTCCAGAGATAACGCTCAATACTAGCCTAGGTGGAACTCGAACCTAGGAACTGTAGATTACGAGCCTGGCACGATATCGAATGAGCCACCCCTGCCCCATACTTTTCCCCTTAACTTCGGAAATATTGAAGATAGCACCAAATTCCAGAAGCGAAGTTTAAAGCAACGCCCATTACGTTCAGATACGTCGTCGGCATCATTGATATCTGATTGGTGACTGCTGAGAAATGCAACGAAGAATGATCCTGAGCTAGCCGTTGTTTATGTTTCAACACCCTGATGAGTGGCAAGTGGTGTCACAAGTTCAACGGAAGATCACTTCATGTCCGAACGATATCGCCGACGTTTATCAGTCACTTTTTCTTCTGGGGGAAGTGTTAAGTCACGGGTGACACATCCTCAGAAAAAATACTGCTAATAACAAAATGGCTTTTAACTATGACAAATACCAGTGTAAATTCCCTGTTGTGAACAGAATGGGTTAAATAATCAGGTCACAAACATCTAAATAAAATCTGCTGGAATGGAGGATGATGGAGATCGTTTTGAGAACGAACTAAAATGTTTCTTACCTTTTATGTCTCTATATTATTCACATTGTGCATAGGGTTATCTTTTTTTTACAGTTTACAGACGTCATCGACCTGATTACAACGATATCGATAGCGTATCGGCACGTAATTAGTGTTGCTCTACAAATTTACGTGTCGGGGAGCACACAATTTTCGCCGCGCCAGAATCGCAATCTGAAGTTCCCAGGATCTAGTCCCACCTTTATCAGTGTTGAGATATGGTCCTTGTGTCCTGGCCATTTAACCCATCGTGTGCAAAAAAGTGCCGCTCAGAGGTAAAACAACTCAAATCTACAAATTTGTCCGTGGTATTTTGACCTTACCAGAAATATTTTTGATGTTAACGTTGCTAAGTTGGGCCTATTGCTCCCAGGAGTGCTGCAGTCGTGCTCATTGGGAAAAACACTCCCACTTTCCCTTACGCATCCGTCACTTCTACTCGTATCGGACTTCTTGGTCCCCATTTATCATCTCGGAGAAGGACTTGACACACCACACAGTGTTGTGTCAAGCCATCTTGCCGTGTCCCTGTACATATGGCTATCACCACGACTTACAGACTTCCTGATCGGCACCTTTATAGGCGCACGACAACTACACTGGTTTCATTAAATTAAGGAACAATTTGAAAAATCGGCTATTATCGGAGGTCCTGTTGTATTTATTGCATGTGAATTGGATTATAAGCTGTATATAATCACTGTGAATAAGAATATCGGTTGAAAAATGGAATAATGCTTTTAATTCCCAAAATTATGTACGAAGGTGAACTGAGATAGCCCAAGTGGTTCATTATGGAGTGCGGTCACTCCTTACCACTATCCAGTTTATATATCCAGTTTATAAGACTGTCCAGCGGCACTGTGGATCGTATGACCATTGTTCCTCCAAAGCATGGATACAGTAGAGCAAACCCATCTGTCGAGATCACCCCATGCAAGTTCTCTCAGATTTAAGCCGGAAGATCGGATTGGCCATTCTATACCGTTAATACTTCCATTCTCTAGATAGAAATCGAAAAAGCAACAATGGTGATGGAGAGTGTATCTTTCCGTAGGTGTAAAGTATCACCTACCGCACCTGCATATGTTCACACAAAGGAATCGAAGATTTCATCACTGTACCTGCGACCAGTGACAAAATAGGTTGGAAGCATATACAGATCTGTGAGGCCACCAAAAGGTATCCCTCCTTAAACGGTGACACTATCACCACCGTAGGTGTCCCATTCTCGGATATTTGTGGCATGATAGCGTTCTCCTCTTTCTCTCCATATCAACTGATGCCGCGAATCACTACAGAAGGCAAATCTATATTCCTCTTGCTGAAGCGCACGAACTTCTGTATTCAGTTGACATGATGTCCACACCAGTTTACACTGCTCCTCCTCTGACATTGAGGCAGGGGTTCGCACACCACTGGCCGCCTAACATATAGGCACATGTCAGGAAAACTTTGGCGTATAGTGGTAGTGGATATCTCCGTTTCACTCGCTGCTGTGAGGTTCGATTCCAGATGACGTTGTGGTGACATGCTGTTTCTCCAGTCGCATAACACTAGATAGCTTTCCTCCCTTGGGGTTGTTGTCCTTCGTCATCCACTACTAAATCGCCTGGATGTATTCTCTCGTGTTGGAATCTCTGTCAAAGTCAATACGTCACTGAACAACTCATATCAAACCATCAGGCATCATCAGATTGACTTTGGCCTCCCTTGGCATGCCTATCCACTACTAAATCGCCTGGATGCATTCTCTCGTGTTGGAATCTCTGTCAAAGTCAATACGTCACTGAACAACTCATATCAAACCATCAGGCATCATCAGATTGGCTTTGGCCTCCCTCGGGCATGCCTATAGCTATCCACCGCGTTCCTTCCTATAAATGATGTCTGATAGACATAACCAACAAATCTGCTATCTCTAAAACCCCACCGCACTTTGCAGAATTGGAGAAAGCTTAGAAACGCCCACTTTTAACGCTCGATGTATCTTCATGTATCGCTGCAAGTGCCATTCATTTGCATACTGTACCTAAATCCGTATTTATTTTTTAATTTCCTGTGCCGTATTTGCATACTGTACCTAAATCATGTGCCGTATTTTTATACCTAAATCCTGTGCCGTCTGAAGACATACATAACTCTCGTGTATTTCTATCGTCGGAATTTTACGATATCTCGTTATCTTTTTCTCCATTTGTTCCTTAATTTAGGGAAACCAGTGTACATATATTACTTTCCACTTACTTACTTTTGTTCTTTTTTATTAAATTACTTTTAACTTTAGAAGATTATTATTATATCATTACATATTATTATATTTTATATATATTATTATATTAGGAATATTAATGATGAATCCTTGCAATTAATACTATATATCAATCAATAAAAATGTCTTCGTTACCAGTATTATATATGGGGTGTCGTATAAAATTATGTAATTAATGTTATTAAAATATCACGCAATATCAAGGTACCGTCAGTCGGTAGCACAGCAGGCTCATAATCTGCAGTTCCCAGGTTCGAATTCCAGCTGGAACAACATGATTTTTTGCCGCAAAACTTATCGCCGTGCCCTCGGTCAGTAGGGGACACCGATGGGTTTGGAAAGTCCACCGTTCTTTGGATGGGACGTAAAACCGTGGTCGCTTCTGCTGGTCACGGTTTTAACGTGTACAGAGACATACCCTGTATACGTTAAAGAACATGTTGAATGGCCTTGACTGTAGGCTACCATGTATCTCCTAACAGTCATCCAGTGAGTCCTAGCCCTTAGTCTACTCTGAGCCTTCGGGATCCTTGTGACCTGACCATTTAGCCCATTGTATGAAAAAAAAGTGCAGCTCAGAGGTAAAACAACTCAACCAAGATTAATATAAGTACAGTATACTTAATTATTGCTTTAAAATTGAATGACAAGCAAAATGTAAAAATAAGTGTGGCTAAAAGTACAGATATGCTTAGAGAACTAAATTGCACGGTCTGGTTGGACCTCCGTAGCCCATGACTGCTTGAAGATGATGATGATAATGATGACGAAAAGTAAATATTTCTGAAACATCTTCAATTTCGTTGAAAAGGACTCTATTTTTGAATAGAGGACCAATCTATTCAAAATATCTATTCTACTGAAGACACTAAATGTACTCGCTCACATTCAGTGTCTTTAATAGAAAACCACAAAATTGTGTGTTTCTTTAACCTTGGAACTTATTGTATTTCTCAAAAACATACTTCCTTGCTTCTGAAGATCACTTTGGTTATTGAGCATAAAAAAATAAAAAAATAAATACCCCCTCAAGCAGCTGCTTGCCACAGAGGTCTGACAGGAGCCTGTCAGTTTATATGCCATAGTAGAAGGTCTGAGAGGATGGCAGGACCTCAGCAGAAAAACGACACATACATCCATGCCTTACCCGGGGCTTGAGCATAAGATTACTAAAAGGAACAGTTTTGAACTTGAAACTCCTCAACATGGCGATTCATCACTCAACAACACTCTCTAATGTAGGGGTTGGCGACTTAGGTGTCTACCTAGGATCAAATGAGTCCTAAGAACATGGCCTCTAAAGGTAAACGAAAAAGAGAGAAAATATTTTGTCTCAGTCCATTGCTGAAAACGTTTGATATAGTGGTTAGCGTACTTGGCGACTGATCCAATCTATCTAGGGTCTAGACCAGGGTAAGTTATGGAACTTTTCTTTCGTGTGTTTCTGTTGAAGTCTTAATTTCCTCACTCTCTATTTTATTAATATATTAAATTTTTTAAATGTAATTGCATTAACAGAAATGAATGTTAATGTGATGAAATATCCATATAGAGTATAAATAATTTTCAACAATAATTTCTTTAAATATTACCGGTAAGAAAACAAGAGCTATTATTGTTTTCTACAGAGAAAATTTGTTAATTGAAAATATTAGCATACGTAAGTATCTCGGCAGCAGAATCTATGCACTTACCAATTATCAAAAATAAAATAATATATAACTTGGTGTCTGTTTAACAATCTCCGGGTACCGATATTAGTGACTTTCTTTTCTCTCTGAATAGATGTATGAGGGATATGCATAAATTAAAAGTACATTACTCATTGGAAACTTAAATATTGATATTTTTAATCATAGAAATAATGGAGGTCAAAAATATCTCAATGCTCTTTCTGAGTTTGGATTTGTCCCTACAATAAGAGGATTTACTAGAGAAGAGATTTTGGGAAGCTCTACTACTCATTCTTGCATTGATCACATTAATGTAAAATTAGATAGGAATTTTACTGATAAATCTTTGATCTCTCGCATCAAAGTTGCAGACCACTATTTTATTTCGGTATTACTAAGCTCGAATTAATCAGTGTGCGAATGTACAACAGCTAATGAAAAACATTTGAAATATGATCATAAAAATATTATTAATTCAAATATTAGGATTAATTGGAGTACTGAACAAGTCAACACGCCTGCTGATGAAATGTATAATAGTTTTAAAAATAAATACAAATGATTTTGGATGAAAATTCCAGCAAACTAACACAATATCAAATCTCGGAAAAACAGGAAAAACAGCAAAGAATGGAATCACTCCAGAAATTAATGAATACGATTGAACAAAGCGATACAGTAATGGTTACTTACAGAAACAACAGAAACGTCAATGTTGATAAAAAATTTTTAAACGACTTAGAAATTCAGTAGCCGTTTTTATAATAAAAGAAAATCCAAATTTTACAAAAAAACACGCTTCAAATCCGTTGTTGGCAATACAAACAACACTGGGATATGATTAATACCATATTAGACGGAAAGAAGGAAAAGCCACTAGATAATACAATAATTAATCACATGCCCAAAATCTGAAAAATTTTCAAATTGCTACGAATTTTAATAAATATTTTCATATATAGTTGATAAATTACTAGAGCATAATTCAATCCAAAATGACAATTATATGCCGACGCTTAATCATCTATTTACATACCACCTATTTCAGATATTCATTTGAAAAAAATAATTACCACTTTGGATGAATATAAATCATGTATCGTTGATAATATACAAGTCAAACATATAAAGGCATGGATGAATCAATTAACAGAATATCTTGCTAAATTTATTAGTTATTTATTACATCTGGAAATATCCCCTCCACTTAAAAAATTGCAACATTGAGGTCTATTTATTAAACTGGTGTTAAAAGTAACTATTCGAAATACAACTTGTCCACTGTAAAGAAAATTTTAGGTACATCGACGAAATTAAACTGAATGGATGATTTTCCATTCACAGAGTACTTTGAAAACATCCAACAGTGTATTAAAGACCGCCAAAATAAATAGCATATAAAAATCCGAAATTTATAAAAAAAAATATTGATTGTCATAGAATTGAATTGATAGATAATTTTTAGTACCTGAGTTTATATTTGGATATAACCTTTGGATGGAACACTCATGTTATCAAACTATGCTCACAGATATCGCCCCGCTATAAAATTTATAAATTGCAATTCTTAGTCGATACCGATTTTTGTCTTATGGTCTTCAATACAATATGTGAATCTTAAGTTAGATATGGAATTACAATATATGGAACCACTGGTATCACTAGCCTGAAAAAAATTAAACAATTTCAATCATCTGTGCGACAAATATAAATGCATTCAAGCTTAGAAATAATCTTTCAAACACAAGCGAACGATTCACTTTCCTAAATATTCTATCAGTGCAAAAGTTTTTCAGATATGGCATCATCCTACAGAACTTTTTAATGACTTATAAAGTACAAATTACACATGGTAAGAATAAAAGACTTCAGATCAATAATTATTTTCGCATCCCCAATTTTTTTAATAATTACGGTAAAGCTCTTAAGGGAGTACCGAAGTGCCGGATATCTTTAACCAGTTACCAAGAGAAATTATATATCTAAATAATTTTAATGAGATTAAATTAAACGTTAAAACTTTTTAAAGAATTTATGTTAATCAGTAATCCTGAGAAACCCTGTGTTACCATGTTTATTTCTATCTCCGCACAATTCGTTTTAACTGTTGTGCACATTTTTATTATGAAATAATTTCAATTATTCTATTTCGATGTAGAGATACTTTCGAAATATATTTATTTATATATGTCACCGGCAAAGTTTGAAATCCGGCATTCTATATAATGCCTAGGCATTGTATATAATGCCTAAAACTAGCTGGCAATGTATGAAACGATTCATATTTCACACATTTCCTAGGCATTCTATAGAATGCCAAAAGGCAAATCGGCAAAGTATAAAATACTCCCCGCAGTGATGTTTAATGTCGCAATGCGAGTCACGTGACTCTCGACGCTCGCCTCAAAAAGAGAGCCAGAGCACTCAGTCCAATTCGAATTGACCAGTAAATGTTCCCCTGGGTCCCCTATAGGCTCACCCTGATTGCCAGATCCGCCAGTCCCTAGTTTCGGTAAAAAAAGAGCGCCGTAGTTGGTCACTTTGGACACCAAAAAGACACCCTTCCATTCGGAAAAGCGCCCCCTAGCGTTGTAAGAGTGTAAAAGAGGGTTGCCTCAATAGGGATCCCAAAGTTTGAGAACCATAGCTTTCATAGAAAGAGAGTTAAGGTCAAAAAACAGGTTAAAAAAAGTCATCAAAAAACGACATATCACAAGCATCTCGGAACTCCACTGAAATAGATTTGACAAGTAGTAAAGTGAAATACGAGTATCCTAACTCGAATTGCAAACTTCGAATATTCAACACTTTACTGATTCGTTTTCACTTGGCTTTCCTCATTTGGGGCGTTTTTTATAATGCGGACGACAGATTCATTACAGGTTATGATGTTAATATTTCTGGCGGTAGTTCAGCAATGGTATTTTTCTCTTTTTGTAGAAAAATCCCGTATCTTATATTTTGTACTTCCTACATTTTCACATGCATCTTTTCAATAAAAGCCTTTTTCATACTTTGCCGAAATAGTATTTGTCATTCTATATAATGCCTAGGTATTCTATACAATGCCTAGGGAAAGTATGTAATAATTCTCATATTTCATACATTGCCTAAAAACGCCGGGTATTCTATAGAATGCCGGCTTTTCATACATTGCCGGTAACATATATATGTGTTATGGTAAAAGTGAATAATCCGGCGATTATGCATAATCCCTGGTTATTTTGCATAATCACCAATCATTTTGTTAAGTTTGTTAAATTTCATTAAATTTCTCACTTTTACCGGCGATTATGTATAATTTTCAAATGAATTTGGTAAGTTTGATATATTCCCCGAGTTATAGGGTAAAAACCGTGAGAAACGCAATCTGACCTCTGAGAAACCAAAAAAGACAAAAAAGATGAAAAAGAAACTTTCCACCCCTAAAATGTAAATAAAACAGGAATCCGTCTTCCCAATTATAAAAAAAGCCACAAAAATTTTTAAGCCCAGTGAGAACGGATCAGTAAAGACGGCCATGATAATCCTAGACTGGCGATTATGCATAATGTCATATGTAAATATGATAAATCGTACTTAATTAATCGAATTTACCAGACATTATGCATAATCGCCAGTCTAGGATTAACATGACCATCTTTACTAATTCGTTCTCTCTGGGCTTAAAAATTTTTGGGGCATTTTTATAATTGGGAAGACGGATTCCTGTTTTAGACATTACATTTTAGGGGTGGAAAGTATCTTTTTCACCTTTTGTGTCTTTTTTGGTTTCTCAGAGATCAGATTGAGTTTCTCACGGTTTTTACCCTATAACTCGGGGAATATATCAAACTTACCAAATTCATTTGAGAATTATATATAATCGCCGGTAAAAGTGAGAAATTCTGGCAGATTTATCAAATTTACCAACTTCATTTGGGAATTATGTATAATCGCCGGTAAAAGTGAGAAATTTAGTGAAATTTATCAAACTTACCAAGATGATTGGCGATTATGCATAATAACCGGCGATTATGCATAATCGCCGGATTTATCACTTTTACCGTAACATATATATGTTAAATATTTTTTCTCCTCCATCCTCGTTACTAGCATTCTCAAAAGGGGTGCCTTGACCCCTTCCTAGATCCGGTCCTATATTCATACATCTTTATCTTTGATACGTAAATATCACAAATACGGACTTTGATGTATATGGTAAAAAAAAAAATTATTTACCACTAAAGTTGGATTGTTTTTTAACTCTGAGCGTCGCTTTTTTACACACAATGAGATAAATGTCACTAGGACTCATAGAAAGTTAGGAGAAGCGGACCCACTGAGAGCTGTTTGGATACAGATGGTATCTCCCCGTCAAGGCCATCCAACGTGTTCTTTAACGTGCACAGAGTGTGGCTCTCCTGCATAAGGAAAACGGCTTAACGTCCCATTCAACGGACGTCAATCTTTCGAAGCCCGTCGGTGTCCTTACCGACCAACGGCGGAGAGTTTTACGGAGATAAATCTCAAAGTTTTGACCCAGATGGAACTCGATCTTGGGAACTGCAGTTTACGAGGCTGGTACGCTACCAACTGAGTCACCCATCCACCTACTAAAGAATAATATAATAATTCTGATTATACCTTCTAATCAAGGTGTAATCAGAAAACTGAGTCATAAATTACCTCTAATTTTGACTTCCTTATAAGAAATTGTTCGCTTCGTTTATTGTAAATCAACTATTCTTACCGTTTTATATTCTGCTTCTTTTTTTAAGTCCGAAGTTTAAAGTTTAAATTTCTGAAACCTTCCAATTCCTATATAGCGTACGAGAACACTTAATTTTAGGAATATTTTCAATAAACTTAAAAAACTTAAGCTTACGGGAACGTAAAATATCTTTACAACAATTAAACATTTTACTTTTGTTTGTTTTTGATCAAAAGTTGTTTATTTTATTAAAATGACGGAATTTGATTGCAGAATCGTTTGTGCTTAACCAATAGATTTGGGACTGAATATACCAAACGAATGCAAAAGAAAAAAATAGCTTTCTCTTTCATTAAGCCACAAGAAAGAATGTTGCGCACTTAAATATAATATTTCTTTATTCACCTGTAGCTTATTTTAACACGTTGACTGCTTAAATTAATCAATGTTAAAATTTTTTCGAATGTTCTGGTCACATGTCTGTTTTTTCATTAAATCAACTAAAATCGGTCTTAAATTTCTATACAATATCAGTTTATATAATTTTTATAAATTTTTTGATTAAAAGCAAACTTTGAAAGTGTGAATCACGTGTGCTTCACGCGGCCAAAGCAACACAGACTCGCTGGAAACGTGTCGAATGCGACAAATATTATTGTGTTCCTTGTTTTACTGTTGCACACGAATGCACTTTATAAGTTTTATTATTCGAGTATTCTTGACAAATGTGAAGTAAAATATCAATAAATGTTAGATTTCTATGTTTTTAGTTTCAGAATGTTTGTTTTTGTTTGAGATTGTATTTTCAGAATACAATTATTATTAGTAAATAAATAGTATTTTCTTATTTTATTTTGCACCGCAATTCAATAAAGTAAGTGCAAAATGCCAGACTATTTCATTGACCCCTACAATATACTTCAGTTGAAATTTCGCCGCGCCAAGACCATGGATTTGTTCCTCAAGTGACACTCCTGTGCATTCTAGTGCGAAACGCGACTGATTCACGAGCCCTGAACTACAAATTTGTATGTGAAGCACGGATGATTCACGCGGCCTCAGGAGCAAATTAAGTGTGAATCGTATATGATTCATACGGCAGTCAACGTGTTAATAACCTTCTACCCATTAATCCCAATATTTTCTTCCCAGCATATTAAGCAAAGATTTTTTGACCACAATCACATTTAATTTTCGCGTATTTTTAGATTGCTTCGTAATTTCCAATTATGATTATAATTTCACGTCGATGTCATCCCATATCGCTTGGAGCGTTTAGTTTATTTCCATCTACTCTTTTAAACGTCACATATTAGCCCACTTTCAAGTGGTTGAACTTCAGATGCTTGTCTAAGCAACAACAAAGGATCCGGGCTCGAATCCAAACTCTTTTCCGTTCATTTCTGGCTTTCCTCAAAGATCTTCTCTCAGAAACTGACAGGCTGTCGTCAGATTTCCATGGCATCGTCCAAAGCAAACCTGAGTAGTAATTTATTTATTTTATTTCGTTTTTATTTTTTTGTATGTGTGTGGGCGTAGGGCTGATGGTTGACTCACCTAAGTTCCTACACTAAAAAGTGAAAAAAAATATCTAAAAAGTGAAAAAAAATATCTAAAAAGTGAAAGAAATTGATTAAATTTCCAAAGTTTTTGTGTATGTAATATTTCTAGTTCCATTTGTGAGGGGGAGATGGCAGGGGTGGCTTAATCGGTGGAGTGCCACGCTCGTAATCTGCTGTCCCCAGGTTCGAGTTCCAGCTGAGCTAGTGTGAGATTTATCTCCGAAAAACTGCCCGCCAACCCCGGTCAGTAGAGAATACCGATGGGCCGCCATCCGTTGGATGGAATGTTAAGCCGTGGCCCCGTGTGCGGAAGGGCTATACATGTGCACGTTAAAGACTGGAGGCTACCATCTATCTCCCAACAATCTATGTCCAGTAGATCCCCTCCCCCAACCCTCTCTGAGCCTTCGGAGTCCTTGTGATTGGCCATTTAGCCCATTGTATGCAAAAAAAAGTGCAGCTGAGAGGTAAAATATCCCAACTCAAATCCATTTGTGATTGTGTTGAGATTTTATCCACCAACTGCTATCCTCCCTTAGGTGAGAAAGGGAACACCAGTGTTGTTGCAAACGTCGCCGTTCATAAAATGGGGTATTAAGCTGTGTCGTCCTGTATCCTAATCACCAATTCCTAATTACTTTGGGGCGGGGGTGGCTCAGTCGGTAGCGCGCCAGGCTCGTAATCTGTAGTTCCCAGGTTCGAGTCCCAGCAGGGTCAGCGTTGAGATTTATCTCCGCAAAATTCCCCGCCCTGCCCACGGTCAGTAGGGGACACCGACGGGCTTGGAAAGGCCGCCGTCCGTCGGATGGGACGTTAAGCCGTGGCCCCGTGTGCGGGAGAGCCATACCCTGTGCACGTTAAAGAACACGCTGGATGGCCTTGACGGGAGGCTACCATCTGTCTCCCAACAGCTGTTCCAGTGGGTCCCCTCCCCCAACCTTCTCTGAGCCTTCGGGGTCCATGTGACCTGGCCATTTAGCCCATGGTGTGGAAAAAAGTGCCGCTCAGAGGTAAAACAACCCAACCCTAATTACTTTAAAGAACATCCTGAATTGACGTACGGAAGGCTTCCATTATCTTCTAACAGCTGATAGGGTGTTCAGGTGAGTCAACCATCAGTCCTACGCCCACACACATACAAAATAATAAAAACGAAATAAAATAAATAAAAAGCTGTCTAATAGATACCCTTTCCATAACCAACTTGTCACCTGGGATTTTATTTATTTACAGACATTTATCTCATCATATGCAAAACTGAGCAGCTCGGAGGAAAATGACTTTGACCCCACTCAACATTTTTTGATTTTATTTTTAATGTGGTATCAAATTTTATTAACAATCACAACCAAATAATAAAATTTGCATCTCGTAATAATCATCAATGAAAAAAATTATTTTCTATAACAGTGGTCCACAAACATTTTTAAACGAAACTCACTTTTTTTAAAATATTAACCTTTTACGACCTTCTCAAACCTTTTAGCATCTTTTATATTGTGTTCAAATAATAAAGGCTTTAGTATTTTAAAATGAATGAAAAATGGGATTATTTTCACGGTTTATATTTCATTTACATTTTCCGCGACCCGCAGAAATTTTTTGTGCCAGACACAGTTTCTGCATGACTACTCTGTATAATCATCTAAAAAAATCACTTTTCTAAAGGCAACATAAATTTAAAAGCGATTGAGATGCATTTCATCTTACACTAAATGGCACAAAACGATTAAACACAAATCCATCAATGCAAACACTAACACACAAAACCTGATGTCAGAGAAACCTGTTACGAACTCTGTGTGGCCTTTGGAACAGAAGAAGCATCGTGCATATCTACATCCAATCAAATTCTAAGGAAAGAAAACCTCATTTTTCACGAACGACGTCGAGTAAGACAAGGATTTTTTTTTTCTTCTCACTCCTCCTTGACGCAGCCTTTCGGATCACGTGACTCGATGAACAAACCCGTTGCTTTCTGTGAGAGCAGATTTACGAGGGCACGGAGCGGACGGAACTATGCTGGGAGTGCAGATAAATGGGGCTCCGTGATGGAAGGCTGCGACATTAGTTTCAGGACTCCACTTCTTATCTCTGCCTAGCAACACCAACACCTCCAGGGTGAGGCCATTGTGGCCCTGTCAAAAATGTCATACTAACTTTGCGCGATCGCCTCCGAACGGCCTCCCATGTCCTGGTTACCATGGCAACGAGTAATCAGTTTATTGTTGTAGTAAAATGGTGGAAGCGGTTTCGTCGTGGTATCCCAATGGAGTTATTTTAGCCTGGATAGGCCAGTCGGCGTTTTTTTTCCATCGTTTTATAAGGTAATGTGCAGACGACGAAGTTCAAGACAGTCATTTCGTACAAACTCCATCGCTTCGTTTCATATTTTTTCTTTTACTTTTTTTTTCTGGTAATGGGGCGCTTGCGTAATCGATGACCTCGATATCTTTTTTTTTTCTTCTTCTTTTTTCCCTCTCGTTCCCATCACTAAAGGGTAGAAAATATATGACATTTCTTTTCACAGGTTTGAATAACAAAATATCTATGGTATAAACCTCAAGGAAAATACGCGTCAAATTCTCACACAATTTTTTATGTTTGGTGTCAATTTATGAACTTTGTGCAATGTCTCAATGTTTCTTTATATGTTCCACAAAAGATTCGTTTTTTTTTTTAAATAACTGCTTTTTTTCATAAATTCAGTCGTGCTGTTATGTACAATAACATGTACTTCCAGGCCAAATTATTATGAACACTTACCTAATACCTCGTCGTATGTATCATGGTACAGTTCCCAAATTTCTACGTTTTCAGTTCTCTGCTCATAGTTCTCTTTGAAATGAGTTTTAAAGTACTTCTAACTGTCATGTCTCTCAGCTGATGAACTAGAGCAGCTCTGTTTTCCGTACAGTTCTTACCAACAAATGCCTGCCCCTGTCTGTTAGAACCTTTTTCTTCCCACATTAGCCAATATTAACATATATATGTTTTGAGGTCGTTGCCATATACTTCATATATTGTGCCCTGTGATTTTCCGCTGAGTTTCATCACCTCCTTTACGGATGTTCCTGCCCATTACACTCCCAGGCAACTTAGATCTATATATCTTTGTTTGTGACTAACCGGGGCGCAGATTAAATTTAGGTTTTGACCGATGGATGAACTTTTCTTCTATAAAACTGTTCGCCAT
The DNA here is from genome assembly GCA_038380435.1 of Ryuthela nishihirai. NCBI lineage: Eukaryota > Metazoa > Arthropoda > Arachnida > Araneae > Heptathelidae > Ryuthela > Ryuthela nishihirai. The sequence goes on along the minus strand of JAWZYU010000011.1, from coordinate 65,356,920 downwards.
AGGTAGTCGTGGGATGATCTGCATCTATATGGGTTGGGTTGGGTTGTTTTACCTCTGAGCGGCACTTTTTTGCACACCATGGGCTAAATGGCCAGGTCACATGGACTCCGAAGGCTCAGAGAAGTTTGGGGAGGGGACCCACTGGAACAGCTGTTGGGAGACAGATGGTAGCCTCCCGTCAAGGCCATCCAGCGTGTTCTTTAACGTGCACAGGGTATGGCTCTCCCACACACGGGGCCACGGCTTAACGTCCCATCCGACGGACGGCGGCCTTTCCAAGCCCATCGGTGTCCTCTACTGACCGTGGGCAGGGCGTGGAATTTTGCGGAGATAAATCTCAACCTGACCCAGCTCGAACCTGGACTCGAACCTGGGAACTACAGATTACGAGCCTCGCGCGCTACCGACTGAGCCACCCCCGCCCCCTGCATCTATATGGTGTTGTCTTGCCCTCGACGTAGATAGTGGAGATTTGGCATTATCCCTATAGATGTATGCTGTCCATGTATAGCGGAGCATCTGGGTTTTGCCTTCATTACTAATTTCCAACGATGAACTCCATTTCGAAGTCAATCAGATAAGTCTTTTTATCGATGTTGCACTTAACTTTGCTTTCCACCATGCCTTTACGTCTTTTATGGGACTTCATAGTGACGTAGAATACTTATGTCAGTAAGATGGTTGCATACATCAGTGTGTTTCATGGGACTTCGCGCACAATGCAATGTTCGGAATAATTTGGCGACACAGTGTAGATGGTTTAAGTATATTCTGAGTATATTGGTAATTCCAAGTAAAGATCTGATGTTGAGTCAACTGAAATTCGATGAAAATTTGAATTTTATATTCAAGAATGTTTTCATCGAGTTCCAGTCGAATCAAATTTACTTTCAATGAATCATTGCTTTCAATACCACTCTACTCAACATGAAATTTAACTATCTATCTGGATGAAACTGCGAAAGCGAAAATCCTTACCTTCATGTGCCACACATGTTATTATCTACTGATGGCGGAGATATCTCTGCCCGTAGCACGCAAGGCTTTTAATCTGCAGTTCCCAGTTACGAGTATCAACTCTATCAGCATTGAGATTTATTTTTCCTAAACTATCCTTCTGCCTTTGGTTAAAAAGGGAACACTGATGGACATGGAAAGGCTCCCCTCCGTCAGATCGGACGTAAAGCCTTGGCCCCGTATACAAGAGCGTCATATCCTCTGCACGTTAAAGAATACTCTGAATGGCCTTGAAGAGAGCTGTCTCCTGACATCAGTCTCCTCTGTCATGTCCATCTGTTTCCTGACAGCTGGACATGGACAGAGGACCTCTCCATCTGTCTCCTGACAGCTATCTAGAAGTGGGTCTCCTTCCCCCACTAGAGTGTCCCCACTTTCTCCTAAATTCCACTTCACTTCTGAACCCTTGGGGTCCTTGTGCCCTGGATATTTAACTCATTTAGAGCAAAAAAGTGCCATTTAGGAGTAAAACAATGCAACTGCTGTGGGAAGGTTCCTATTTTTACCAAAGGCAATCTTGATCAATTTCAGGTATTTAGTGGTCAAAGCACCTGACATCGAATGAATATTCAGGGTGATGCTTAAAGAGCTACAGCGCCTTCTAACATGTTTGAAAGCTTAAAGTGGAAAACGCTGTGTAACTGAAATTGAGTAAAAAGATACTAAACCAATTGCAGCTTGTAAATATATAAACATAGAGCATTGCATACACCTCGTTTTTAATCTGCAACTACGAAGAAATAATCATGAAATTAGACACTAAGGAACAAGCGATGAAATTATCAGTCAGTTTGAGAAATATTTCTCTTCTGCGTCAACAACACGTTACAACGATAGAGTAGTTTTCAAGAAGGCAACCATTTTTTATGTAGTTAAAAGAAGATAGCACGTTTCTTTAACGTAAACTACTTCGAATGTATATATGAGAAAAAAACAGCCCCTCCCCCAAGGATAAATATTTTGACCATGCTGCTGTATGTGGCATACCAAGCATTTTTCAAGCTATTGAAAAAACTCTTAGGTTCAGCATCTCACACTAAAATATCCTAGCTAAATGCCTGCCTGGCAGGACCGTATCCAGAAAACAATCGAAGGCCAAAAAACAATCGAGCCGAAAAAATGTGAAAGGGCAAGAGACTGTATTTCCAATTCAGTATAACATTTCTCCTTACGTCTTACAGGACTAAAAAATTTCTTGAAACAAAATGCATGAAATAGAAATAAGTTTAATAATTTTTGCTCCATAACCCATGTTAGCATTCTGAAAGTGAGGGCAAGACCTCTTTGCCCTCTCCCCTTCTCTAGATTTGTCCCTGCTGTCTGACGTGCTTATCAGGTAGTCATGGATTTGTATGCCAGCCGAATCATTTTATCTCACTTTAAATTTGATGTTCAGGAATGTTTTCATTAACTTTCAATTAAATCGACATCAGATCTTGTAACAACCTATAAAAGGCACAAAGGTGTGAAATAATCTTCTTGTCCGATAACTGAGACTTGTAAATATTTTTATGAATTTAACGGATGGAAACTGAGCGTGAGTTCAAAAATAATAATTAGTAAAATAATTCTAAAATAATGTAATTTATTAGAAAGGTATGAAGAAAGCATTTATATAAACTCAATTCAACCAACACAAATCTTCATCAATATAAAAATATACCTTTAGTAAAACATAGTGACTTTTACTATTCCTGCAAAGATATGTTCCTCTATAATTCTTACTATCTCTACTCAAAGCATAAAATAAGGCTTTTACAACAGTCGATAAGTGGCACAATCATATTTGTGAACAAACCTGCAATCTATAAAGAATAACCTTACCAATTACTAAACAAACTAAATGTAACTATGCATCAAATGATGAACTCTTCCTACAGAAAAGTTGAGATCAGCTCTCCTTGTTCGACTAACATATAACCTCCTCAGCCACATATTTAAGTGTCGTAAGCATCCTTCTTCTTCTTACCCATCCACTAGAAGGATCAACACTAATAAATTTATTTAACCTTCCGCGGACACACCAAATAAAAACATTTCTTCGTTATACTATACTGCACAGACTAAAACAAACTACGTTTTCCCTTCCCACTCTAATTCTTCTTAATTACAACAACTTATTCTTTATTTTTAAGTTAAGTTCGTTCGAAGTGGTTAGTTACGTATTTCTCACGCTGAAGCACATGCGAGCATCAAAATCATACATCAAATCACAAGTTCATTGTAGCACGTTCATCTGTCGTAACAATATTATAACCCAAAGTTCAGTTCAGAAGGTAAACAACCGTAAGACATTTCAGCCACCAAGCAAGATCGAAGCGTGAACATTAAGACACATGCAAACTGTTGAATTAAAATCAGTTTTTCTCCATGACTGCCGAGTCAGCTCTTGATCAAAAGTGGTCGCATTCTGCCAAAGTATGTCAGAGTGTGTATAAATTCAACAAGAAACAATAAAATACCCAAACCATGGATGGAAATGTGTCAATGTGGACTACACCCACACCCTCGTTTCTACACTTCCATAATGATTTACTGTTCCAATGAACTTCCTTGATGAATTACTATTCCAAGGAACTTCCTTAACGATTTACTGTTCGAAGTAGCTAGCGTGTTCTTCCTGGTTCAAATGGACTTCTTAAAATGGATCCGGATTAAGATTTCTTGTTAAATATGAATACCTATTTTACTTCTGCTGATATCTTCTCTACCAAAAAGGTTTCAGAATTTTTAATTCGTGTTAATTTAAATTTACCAAAGGTATGAAAATAAAGCTATTTTTTTAATATTGAAATTAAAATATAGGAAGAAAGCTACTAAAATATTTAAAACAAATATTTCTAAACTGAAATGGTAGCGTTCAGTCTTTCCCTACCTAGAATATTCTCTCTTGGTGCACGTGAACTTCGTTTTCTTCATTCCTATCTATCAAATCAGTCTTTTACTATTATCTTGGAATGTTGCTCTTCTCCTCTGCAGCTTTTTGTTACTTAGACGTCACTTCCTTTCAGCTTTTTCCGACCTTTACTTCCACTTCGGAAGAATATATTTTCTTCTGATGCTTTAACTTTCAAGACCTTCACTCCTGTCTGTTATCATGTGTTTCTCTCCTCCTCTGCTGCTTTAGTTTTTTTAAATATTTTCTACTTCCTCTGAATATATCTCTCCTTCTCTGCTGCTGTTTTTTGAGTATGGGAAGCAATTACCAAAAGCAGTGCTGCAATTAAATCGGAAAGCCGTTCTAGTACTCGTTGTTTCCGAATCATTGAACAGGAACGCCGTTCCAGTTCTCGATGTTTCCGAATTATTGAGCCTGAACGCCGTTCCGGTCCTTGATGTTTACGAATCGTTGAGTGAAAGTAGTTCTATACTTTTTAAATCATATATTAGTATTAGATATAGAGTCTAGTAACGGGGGGGTGGAATTGCGAATTCAATCTCCCCGTCATTGAGGAACTTTTTTTTAAGAAACTGATCATTGGCACTCCGTGGTTGTGTATTAACTGCTATTAATAAAAATATTAGCAAATGTTTTGAAAAACTCCATACATCTAAATATTTTGGCCAAAATACATCGAATTGATTGCATGTGAACAATTGCCACTGATTATATATTAATAATTCCTAAATTTTATTCTTGTTATTTTCCATTTAATTGTCATTGTATGTGTTCTTGAATAAAGGCACAATTGTTATTAAAAACACAATACAATTTCTCCTTCCAATGCTGAATTCTATAAACACACATGTGTTAAAGTTACGAAATTGGACCTTTAGACTATAGCCTGAGCAGCAAAATGTTGCTCAGGCTATATGCTAAAGATCCAATAGGCTAAAGGTCCTGTCCTACAATATTCCTACAATGGGCTAAAGGTCCAGGTCCCAAGGACTCAGAGTTAAGTAGGGGAAGGGGATCCACTGGGGATTAGGAGACAGACGGAAATATCCCATTAAGATCATCCAGCGTGTTATTCAACTTACACTGAGTAGGGTTCTCCAGAACACGGGGCCACGACTTACCTCTTGTCCATCGGACGGTGGTACTTTCAAGCCTAACAGTGTTCCCTTTCTTGCCGAGGGCAAGGTATGGGCTTACGGAAATAAATCTCAACGCTGCCACAGTTGGGACTCGAGTCTGGGAACATCAGAATACCAGTCTGGTGAGCTAGAAACGGAGACACGCCTGCAAAGGCTATTCTGATTGCTTTTGATCGGCAAGCCGCAGAAAAGATAATTGAAAGAAACATCTAATGAGAAGATTACAAATAATTTGATTGTGTAGATTTGAATGAGACCCTTTCAACATAAAGTAGAATTGAAAAAGAATTAATTTTATTCTCATTTAATTTCGACTAAATTCAATATTCTAAATTTAAAATATTATGCTACTGTTCGAAAGCACCATTATTGTCATTTATGTTGACAAAACTTATATTATTAAATAGCGAAAAGTATTATGACTTGAATGCAAAAACCAGAGTTAATGATAAAATTATATATATATTTGATGCCTTACAGTTTTCCTCCGTTTGTTTTTCATAATTCGTTTTCCAAAACACACTTCTGTTTTCTTATTTTTTGCGCCACAGACAGCTACTTTATAGCCTTGATATAACTTAATGTTTCAAAATTAATATAATATGCATTCTTGTTGCCTAAGTTCGAGAGCTAAAATTGAACAACAATTGATTTACCATTGCAAATGGTATAAGGGCCCCTAACCACGACCAAGCGTTTTCGTTCATTAATACATTTTTTAATTTCAATCGTACTAGTTGAATACCTTTTTGAAAATTCAATGGCAAAATTAATAAAATTGTGTAATTTCACAGTTTTCAAATGTGGTCTTTTTTTTATATGAACTAATTTAAACCTTCCTTCCACTTCGATATTTCTGTCCTTTATCTCTCGATTCGTATATAGAATTTGCATGCACTTTAATCTAATTTCAAGTTCAAACCTGTATTCTATTATAGGTAAATAGTTGGATTATTAAGAAAATACAATATGGCTTATATGTTAAGCGATGAGTTCCTGGAAAACATCGGATAAGCAAACATTGTTTGAATAGGAAACGTAGGATACTCCAGTCCTACTATTACTGTATGTCTCTGGTTTAAAAAAAAAAACGCTAATTAAATCACTATCGCGATATGCAATATGTTCACTCAAAGTAATTTGTGAATACTGAAGAAGGCGAAACGATGCACAATTCTGAGCTATAAGCAAAGAACGTATGAGATAAAGAAGTTCATCTTAAACAAAACGTAAGTGGCGACCTCAAGCGGTGTTTCGATTCGTGTCGTGCATTTGATTAAGCTGAGAAACAAACATTAAAGGAGGAAATGAACTATAAAAAAAATAAAATAAATACCCCCTCAAGCAGCTGCTTGCCACAGAGGTCTGACAGGAGCCTGTCAGTTTATATGCCATAGTAGAAGGTCTGAGAGGATGGCAGGACCTCAGCAGAAAAACGACACAAACAGCCATGCCTTATCCGGGGCTCGAACCCAGGTCCCTTATATCAGTAGCCAAGCGCGCTAACCACTCGGCCATGGGACGGCTAAAAAATAAATAAATACCCCCTCAAGCAGCTGCTTGCCACAGAGGTCTGACAGGAGCCTGTCAGTTTATATGCCACAGTAGGAGATCTGAGAGGATGGCAGGACCTCAGCAGAAAAACGACACACACATCCATGCCTAATTCCGGGGCTCGAACCCAGGTCCCTTAGATCAGTAGCCAAGCGTGCTAACCACTCGGGCATCAAAAAATTTATATTTAAAATGAAGAAAAAAAAGCAACTGCACTTTGTATTTGAAAAAAAATAATAATATCGTGATTTTAATAAAGGTTTATTTTCTCCATTGGAATTATTTTTTGTTGAACCAACAGTTATAAATTGAACGGATAGAGAATATTTCAATTAAGCCTGAAGTCTATTTATAGAATAAATTATTACAATTAGAAGCTCTCTAGGTACTATACAAAACAAGGAACAGAACTGATATTAATATACTCTGTAATTTATCAATTTGTATTTCCTACGTAAGAAAAGCGAAGAGAATGGAAGTTGACGGTATTACAGAAGTGTTCGTCCCCTGTAAAGTTCGATTCGCCCCTACGCCAAATTCACGATACTCGATTTTACATTAATCTCTATGGAAGCTGAATTTCTTCTACCTCCACATTCTTTGCTCTAAGTTTGAAACATTAGGAGCAAAAGTTTCTACATAAATTTAATATCTGGCAATAACTTCCGGTATCAGCCAGCGCGTGACACATTTCATTTACAAGAACTATGTCGACGTAGTTGAAAGCTGATTATTACATACGAAAAGATTCCTTAGATGCGTTTCACGTTTTTCTACGTTAAAATAATAGTAAAATAAATAATTACATTTGTACAGACGTAGCTGTTAATAAATTTAAATCAGAGCCTGCATGCAATTCTTTTTCAAATGTTTTAACGCTTATTTAAAAAACTTTAGAGTTTCAAATTCCCAGATTTTTCATATGCTTTCATTACACTTTCAAACCTTTCAATGAATCTCATTTCATGTATTTGAATGTAGCGCAATACAGTTGGTACCTACTAATGTAATTTGTTCTTTAAAACCCGCAGTTTAGTTAAACATTAAATTATCTCTAGTTATTACAATAATCACGAGAAGAGAAAAGCAGTCAAAAGATATAAATCAGTTCAGCAAAGGTGTATCGGGTCAATTGGGTTTAAAGGTATCTGAATGTGAAAGGTCATTGATTACCTTTGCCGTCAGAAGAATACAACAAAAATATTCACATATAATTTGGAATGTAAAAGCCGGACATAGGAAAGTAAAGGAAAAATGAGGAATTCCCCTTGTTTCCCAAAATATAGTAAAAATTATTACACTTACTTTCGATTAACTGGTGGTGTAGCTTGTATCCTAAGGGACACCGGGGCGGGGGTGGCTCAGTCGGTAGCGCGCCAGGCTCGTAATCTGTAGTTCCCAGGTTCAAGTCCCAGCTGGGTCAGCGTTGAGATTTATCTCCGCAAAATTCCCCGCCCTGCCCACGGTCAGTAGGGGACACCGATGGGCTTGGAAAGGCCGCCGTCCGTCGGATGGGACGTTAAGCCGTGGTCCCGTGTGCGGGAGAGCCATACCCTGTGCACGTTAAAGAACACGCTGGATGGCCTTGACGGGAGGCTACCATCTGTCTCCCAACAGCTGTTCCAGTGGGTCCCCTCCCCCAACCTTCTCTGAGCCTTCGGGGTCCATGTGACCTGGCCATTTAGCCCATGGTGTGCAAAAAAGTGCCGCTCAGAGGTAAAACAACCCAACCCAACCCTAAGGGACACCATCGATAAATGGTATCAATCAGTTGCAGAGCGAACAGTCTGCCTCTAGCAGATAGTGAGAATGGTATGAAATATACCCAATGTTATGAAGCTGCCGAATAATATGCTTCCGAGAGAGAAATATCTGCAGGTTGAATCAGTGGCGCACTCAGGATTTAATCTGGGGGAGCCGAGTTGAACGGATAAAAATATTTTTAATGGAAATTCAATAAAATTCATTAGGTTATTATAAAAATTTATTTAAAGAAAAAATCCAGTTTTTCTTTTCTTTTTACAAAGCTCTTGAATTACTTCAGTCGGGGTTACATTAATCTCTCTGCGTATGTATGGTAGATCTTAAACAGATTTCTGAAATGTGTAAGGTAGAAAATGACCTTTCACTGACGCATGTTGTTACCGTAAGCGTTGCAAATATTTTTAATAAGTTATATATGTTAGGATATATCATTTTGTCACACTTAGAAACTGCATCAATGGCATTTTTTGCATGGAGCTCTTGCAAATGGTTTTTTAAATTTTTACACCACAACTTTAATTCGGCATTCAAAATTTCTGGATTTGTAGAAGGCAAATCACGGGCATAAAATTCACACAACTGACGAATATCTTCCATTGCACTTGCTGTTGGAGCATCTTTTCCATTTGGTAGAAGAGTAAAAAAATATTTCAAAATGTTGTGGTGCCGAGTGAAACGTTCATGAAGTTGAGTCAATATTGGTCAATAAATGTCCAATCTCATTTTTTCTGAAAATATCATGAAGTTGAGTCAATATTGGTCAATAAATGTCCAATCTCATATATACAGAAAATAGTTCTCCTGAAATACTCTTCTACAGAATCGGCTGGAACATTGTACCTTAATGTTTGTTTTGATGAAGTCCTTGGCTTTTTAATGTCAATATTAAAAATTTTCGCATTTATACATGCTTCATCGTAAATATATTTAAAAGAAGAATCTGGCGTTTCACGAACGGTATTTAATTGAGCCACAACATCATCAACAAAATTTAGGGCAATTAAAAGGTCACTGTCAGATTTTTGCATTATTTTAGACAATGGTAAGGTGTACGCAAATATATTTTGCAAGCTAAATAAAGGTATTATAAAATGAAATTCGCACAACGAATTATTCAAAAGTTTTACGTTAGAGGACGAGTCTCTGTCTTCCCAAGAAATGATTGTTTCAAGACTATGAATCACTGCATCATATAATTCCACCATGGTAATGATGGCTTCATGGCGTCCCACCCACCTAGTCAGGCAAATTTGGCGTAGTTTCTGTCTCTTAGTATCCGCTGTATGTTTATCAATATTGTCAACAAGGACGTCCTGTCCTTAGGGGTATTGAAGAAATTGAGTACCTTTTCAATTATGCCAATGCAATTTCTTATTTCAGTCACAGATACAGCATTTCCAATTGCCAAATTCAAACTATGTGATGCACAGTGAACATATATAGCTTGTGAATATACAGCTGATATATGAGATTGGACACCATTAAACCTTCCGCTCATTGATGCGGCCCCGTCGTAACCTTGCCCACGTAAATAGGACAAATCGATGTCAAAATTATTTAAGCTTTCTAATATTTTGTCGGATAAGTTTTTTCCTGTAGTGCTTGTTACAGGAACAAATTGTAAGAATTGTTCACAAACTTGTCATTTTCTTCGTCTATATACCTGACACACCAGAAAAGATGTTCAGTGGTAGAAATGTCACAAGTTTCATCGGCAAGAATTGAAAAGCATTTCGCCGAATTAATATTTTCGACCAAACGGTTCAAAATGATTTCGTTACATGCATTTATAATCTGATTTTGTATGTTCCAGCTAATGGAGGTAGCGGTTTTGGCAGAATGTTTAACGTTCAGTGAGGTTTTCTTCACCCGCACCTATTCTCGCTCTTAACAAAGCTCGAAAATTTCCTTCATTGGCGATTGGATCCTGTTCTATGAAAATTCTCCATAATCACGATGTCCTCTCAAGTGTATATTTTGCCGACCACATAAAATTACTGTTTTTATAATCGCTTCTAATCGGTTCCGATTAACTGCAACTTGTGATGTCCTACCTACATCAATTTGTCGATCGATTGGAATACGTTTTCCATCTCGAATATTGTGTAGCCTTTCGCAAGTATCTCCGCAAAAATTCCCCGCCCTGCCCACGGTCAGTAGGGGACACCGATGGGCTTGGAAAGACCGCCGTCCGTCGGATGGGACGTTAAGCCGTGGCTCCGTGTGCGGAAGAGCCATACCCTGTGCACGTTAAAGAACACGCTGGATGGCCTTGACGGGAAGCTAACATCTGTCTCCCAACAGCTGTTCCAGTGGGTCCCCTCCCTCAACCTTCTCTGAGCCTTCGGGGTCCATGTGACCTGGCCATTTAGCCCATGGTGTGCAAAAAAGTGCCGCTCAGAGGTAAAACAACCCAACCCAACCTTTCGTAAGTCATAATAGCCGTTATACGATATTTTGTTTTTTGATGAATATTAAATCTCTCAATGGCTTTCCTCCAATTATTATATATAACCTTGCGTAACTAACTGCTCAGATACTTCAGATTTAGATTTTCCAACATTAGCAGGTGCAAAAAACACACAAAATTTACAATACACACAATTTGCAACTTGAGAGTATACAAGCCATGTAAAGTTTTCGAACCATATGTATTGAAAACTTCGGTTGTGATTTGCAGCACAGGTTAAGGGGAAATTTAAATTTGGTTCTGGTTTCCACAACTTTTTCGCAACATCTAAATTATTGCCAGAATAAAATGTTTGCTCTTTCAACAATGCGATGTCTTGAGAATTATTAATAACTAAGGAAGTACTTTCTTCTGAATAATTCGATGGTTTTGTCTGACCTGCGACTGGAGAAACCGAAGCGGTATTGACAGCATTAATAGCGTTGACATTGCTACTAACATTTGAATCATCCTTTTTCGTTTTTTTTAAATAGTTCAATACTCTGCGTACGTCTTTCAGCCATAATTTGAAGCACAAAATCTAAACTTTTTTTACAAATTTAACTTTAAAATGTTATTGAAGAATTTACGTACGGTAAAGGTTACTCTTCAGAGATAGAAAGCTAATTTTCAAGTTCAAAACATGCTTTTCAATAAACTCAATGAAGTAGCACAGAATACGAGCATTAATAGACGATTTGAGAATACACACTACGCATCGCATACGTCCTATGACTGAGCATCTGCAATGATTGCCAATACATGATACCCGTGATCTCCTCTGGCCCGGCTCGGGCAAACGAAGTAACGCTCGGTTCGCCTTGTGTTCACAGCGGCCGTGATTCCCGAGAGCTACAGGGTATTCCCACCTTATGTGACCGCTAATTCATAAGTAATATAGAAATAGAAGACACGACTCAACATAAATATAAAAAATTAATTTTAATTAGGAAAAGATTTTTGGAAAATTTTCTAGTGTTTTTTTTTTTTTCCTTTTTCTTTGGGGGGTGCCAGGGCCTCTTGGCCCCCCTCTGGGTGCACAACTGGGTTGAATAATAGAACTTCCGCTGTGTGATATGATTTCCAATGCTGTAGCAATGACGGGAGGTTTTTCATACACCCCTAGCTCGACTGGCCTGACAGATTGGTACCTCTGTTTATTATAAAGTGTAATGTAACAGGAAAGTTTGAACAATATTATATAAATGCAAACTTTGTGTTAGAATAAACTTATTCAAGTTCTGCAAATACTTTAACTTTTATGTCAAAACCTTTTTATATTTCATTTAGTTTCTTTTTTTTAATTTATTAGTAATTTTAAGGGAAGCATTGCTTTTTTTGCTTCCATGGACGCTATGTCACTGCTCTACCTTGTAGAAAGTTTTTCATACACCCCTAGCTCGACTGGCCTGACAGATTGGTACCTCTGTTTATTATAAAGTGTAATGTAACAGGAAAGTTTGAACAATATTATATAAATGCAAACTTTGTGTTAGAATAAACTTATTCAAGTTCTGCAAATACTTTAACTTTTATGTCAAAACCTTTTTATATTTCATTTAGTTTCTTTTTTTTAATTTATTAGTAATTTTAAGGGAAGCATTGCTTTTTTTGCTTCCATGGACGCTATGTCACTGCTCTACCTTGTAATGTGTCTACCTACTTCTCAGCTACTTTAGTTTTCAAGGCTTATACTCAGAACTAGGAGTATTAATCCCATCTGCTTTAAATATTCTTACTTAGAGATATGTATGTCTCTCTGCTGCGTAGGTTTTAGACTTCTACTTTTATCTATCTGGTTCTCAGCTACTTCGTTTTTCTTTATGTCCATATTACTTCAAAAAGTGCTTCTCTCCTCTTCTGTTTCGGTTTTTAAATATGTACTACTATCTCGGAATATGACATTCTCTTTTTCCACTGCTTTAGTATTTTCAACTTTTGCTTCTCCACTTAAGATCATCCATTAGTTCGAATGCCCACCTTCGAGGGTACAAAATTCAGAAAATAGCAACCTTCAGCCTCATTTTCCCAACCTTCATTCCGTACTAACCAGAAACAATATACATTCCTTTAGTTATACCTTGGAATATGTCTCTGTCCATATCTGTTACTTAAATTTCTATACTTTTATTCCATCTTCGGATATGACTCTCTACCAGGTCTGGATCTAGGGGAAAAGGACCCCATCCTCTTTTTTTTTCTATTTAATATGCTAGTAACTGCAATGAGAGTGAAATATTAAACATATATATTGCACATAATTTTCAGGAATTTTTTACTTCATTGAGCATTTTAGGTGTAAACTTCCTTTGGACTAACTAGAAGATATCTCATAGAGTTTGAACCGCTACTGAAAGAGTAGTTTCCCACAATGGGGGAGAAAGGGTCGAATCACAAGGACTGACCTTGACCCCTGATGGTCGGTACATCCCCAGGCAGACAGGAAGTCGGCTGTTGCGGGATTGTTTAAAGACAACTAAAACTGAGGATAACGTTTTTGGAAAATTGGAGGAATTGGAGGAATGATTCTGACGGAAAATCAATTAGTCTTTTAAAATGTAGAGCCCTCTATTACCCAAAGTAATGTACGTGACAGTGGTGAAAAAAATTAGGTGCAGATATCCAGTTACTAGCTCCGCAGCTGCTGCTGGAGCTGGAGCAGATATCCAATTACTAGCTCCGTCAACGCCTCACTCACTTTACTTTTTTCTAGATTCAGGCTTTCTGTTTACCATTATGGTTCTTTGAATTTAGACCTTTACTTCTGCATTCGAATACATCTCTCACTTACTCCTCAGCTCAAGTTTATTAGACTATTACTCCTACGTTAGTATGCGTCTCATTCCTCTTCTGCTACTTCAGTTTTCAAACTTTACTTCGAGATACGTTGTTCATCTCTCTGATTTTTAATCGTTTCTTTTCCTTGATTTGGAATATATTTATCACCTACAGTAGTCACGAATACTGATTGGCGTGTTGACCTCGAAAAGGCCTCCTGAGCATAGATATAGGTTGAGAGAAGTTCCGCAAACCTCTACGTTTCTGTTTCTAGGTTTTCCCCCATTTCTTTCCCCCTAGTGGCGTCCTAACTTGGATTCCACTGTCGGTGAAGAGTTCGACATCCTAGGATGGGGCTACGAAATTTATTGGTTGGCCCCCTTTTCCCTCTTCACTGTCGCTGAAGAGATGGGATTCCCACGAACGGTTTACACAGGTGTACTCTAAATGATGGTCCTTTTCTCGGCAAAATACTTATTACTGAAAGTAATAATTAAATAAAGTGGTTAAATTAGAAAACAGTGTCTTCTAATTAGCATTCTTTCTAAAAATGAGACCTCGCAATTTTAAAATGTTGCTCATCATTTTCGAAATGTTCCAAAATTCGAGACTAGAAGACGCTATTTTCCACCTTGCCTCAAATCTTGACCAATTGCAGGGTGCATACTTTCATTAATAAGTCCTTTGCCGAGAAAATGATCAGCATTTTGCATCCCAGTGCGATAACAAAATATTTTTGAAGTATGGCGGTGCATTTTCTAATCTGTAAATACTTTTATTCGCCGACATAAACTTTAGATCCCGATAAACCTGCATTTCCTAAAATGATTTGTGATAGAATAACTAGTTAAGATTTAGAGCGTATATCTCACCATGAATTATTTGTACACGGTTTTATCCGCCGACCAAAACAATGATTGTCAAAATAATCATAACTCCATGCAGGAGTAAGGTAATTCTGGATATTAAACTTTCAAGTGGCTTGGTATCCAAGCACATTTGAGGATAGTACAAATATATTTACAGGAATTGCATAATACATATAAACAAAATGACCAGTTACACGGTCAAACATACAATATGATAAAAAAAACATAGTAAATTTAGGGGGAAGAAGGTTTAAGACGCCAGAGAGTAATATTAAATAAACGAACAGGGGAAAAAGGATAATCCAGATAAAGATGGGGAAAAGAAGATATTTTTGGTCTTTATTCTAACATAGTTTCTGAATTTAAAGAAGTAATATCGCTCGATAGAGTTGAGTTTGCTTGAAAGTCAAAAGAAATTTCGTCATACTTTGCTTATAACAAGTCTTCCTGATTTTTATCAGAATATTTGTTATTACTACTTAGAAATAACCAACCTGGGCTATCTGGAGTGAAAAGCCGCATACCCAATAATTCTGGGTAAAATATTCAGGACTTGGGCTTTTCAAATTCTCTCCTGCGAAGGGACCCACGCAGAGCAGGTCCCCACAATAGCAGCGACTTTCAAGGCCACCGCCCGGACACGTGACCGAGGATGGCTCCAATTTCTTGGCTTTAATAGGTTTGGTAAAAATCAGATGTCCTCTGTCAAACACACAGACAATTATACCGTTGTTTTAAACTGACCTTACTGTTAACCCCTTAATGCATGGACAGCGACCAAGACCTCAGCTGTAATATCTTATAGTGTACCCTTGGCTGTTCATACATTTCATAGTCATCTATAGGCGTACGAGACATATTACTCATAAGAGATTGTATATTAATATTCCTTTGATCACCAGAGAGTGAATATAGCATTTGTGTATTTATGTCCCTTTGATTTTAATCACGAGAGCGTGAATATAGCGTTTGTATATGATGCCTTTTTTTTATTTTAATCACCAGAGCTTGAATACTTTTTTTTTAAATTTAAATCAGTAGAGGTTGTATATCCCGATAGTGACAGCGTTTTCAGTTTCCACTACCACCTAAGAATATGGAAGTTGGTTTCGTGGAAGTTGTTTGTCTTCATATCGACCCATGACGCATCCTGGAAAAACACGCTGTGGATGGGTTTGAGGTAGATTCTTTAACCCCTGGGGTGTTGTATTGCAGTAATGCACGTCGTCAAAGTTACACTTTTAGAAAAACACGTTGCGGATGGCTTTGAGGAAGATTCTTTAGCCCATGGGTGGCGTATTGCAGGAAAGCTCGCCGTTAAAATTCCACGGGATGGGGTTTTTTTTAGAAAGATCCTTTAACCCCTGGATGGTGTATTGCGAGAAAGCCCACCATCTCGGAGATCATGCCACCCTTGGCGCAAGCCCCTGTTGTGGTAAAACGTCCCATCTTCGATGTCTAAACTTTTTGATAAGATGCGATTCTCAGGGTTTTCGAAAAATAGTGCGCATCATTCCCGTCGTGAAGTTGTATTGCGATTTTCAAGTGGAAACCTTTTCAAGTCAGCTTTCGTAAAGAGGAAGATAACGCTTATGTGTTTGCAATTTTCTTCACATGACAGCGAAACAAATCTACGCGCCCCACAAAACCTAAAAGTTTTTCGAGTGTTGAATTTTAATACGGAGGGAAAAAGTTGGTTAATGAAGACAGTGACAAAATATCTTTAAACATTAATTAGTAAGGCAGTATAATTCAAGTCTGTCAATTATTTCGCCACTCTAGATGAAACGACCTTGTTTGGTACTCGTCAAAATATAGTATCGTCGTTTACCTACGGATAGAGAGGTAAAAGGACACCGTGTCCTTCTTTTCATGTAATGTGTTTTAAATTTTGCCTATCATTTACCGTTAACCGCGAATGCTTTGAAAGTTACTATTTTCTGTAATCTCAATATTAGCAATTTACAATTCTCTTATTGGAAAATTTTACTTACGACCATGGATAGCAGTTTTATTTATTTACAGTTTAAAGTGCAGCGTAGCAATTACACCTCGGTCAGAGCTTTCTGTAACAGTTACTATTCTTCGATTGTTTTTCAAAATCGTTACATCGAATAATTATGTCTTTTCCTGATTGAGCTCTTAATAGGTAAACGTATTTTACATCGTGTTAGTAGAGCCCAAGCATCTAGAGGTAATTTATATCTGACGGTATATTAATTTCCTTGGTAACGTTTGATTTTAACGATCAGAGAGTGTATTATCATCTAAATATTTAACCAGAGAGTTTTCGCTTTTTTCAACATGAGACGCAATATTATCACATTATAAACGATTTCGTACAAAGACGTGTGCACTCTATTGGCGCATTTAAACCTATCGATATAACGATCCGTGAAAAAACACGCTGTGAATGGGTTTGACAAAGATTCTTTAGCCCATGGGTGGACGGAAAGTTATACTGTTTTAGATTATTTAGCCCATGGGGTGGTACGATGCAGAGAAAGCACTCCGTCTTCGATACAGGAACCTACATCAAAGTTATACTGTTTGAGAAAGTTTTTTTAGCCCCTGGGGTGGTATGTTACAGGGAAATACCTATTTGTCTTCCCTGCGAAATATGAATTAAATCAAAATTTACCCCTATGCACTGGTCTCGTGAGGAATGATTCTGACGGAAAATCAATTAGTCTTTCAAAATGTAGAGCCCTCTATTACCCAAAGTAATGTACGTGACAGTGGTGAAAAAAATCAGGTTTATTAACACCATAATCAATACGTTTTGAGATCATTGTCAAACCTCATAACATAAATAACATAAAAATGAAAGAAACATAAAGAATTAAAAAAATTTATCTTTTTAAAAAATTAATTATGAAATAGATACTCGAGGAAAATGTTGAACATTTGTTATAGTGATTATGCCTTGCATGATTATAGTGTCTAAATATACTTTTTGAGTCATATTTTTTTTTTTAGAATATAATTTTTATTCATAAGAGTAAAGAATACAAATACATTTACACTTTGACCCGCAAAGCTAAATAGCTTATCTGCAGGAAAATGAATAATTTATATTAAATATAGGTTTGTTAACGGGTTTATTATATGTCAGGATTATATAAGTTGGCACTCTTGCTTTCCAATACTTTATGTTTTCTTAATCTAATATCTCCACAAATGCGCTTTGGCTCCTGTGGAGTTTTGTATTTTACACTTTAAAAATTGTCTATTTACTTTAGAAAAAAAATTATTGCTTTTGCTGTTATAAGTTCCGTCATGTTTTCGCTAGGAGGCAGTTATTTCCAGTCATTCGTTTATTACGTCGGGGTCCTAAGTATGACACCATTAAACATATTTTACTTGAGCGTTCTGCTTTTAATCTTGAAAGGAGTTTTTATTTTGCGTACCTTCCAGGAGGATATGTTTTCCAATGACTGTTTTTAACTGGATATTTTGACGTTTGATTTCCTGCATTTTTATTATATAACCGATGCTTCATGCATTTATTTGCTTCATTTGCATTTATTATGCTTCATTGCATTTTATTGATTAAATGTTTCCACTTGTTGTGTTTTAACTAGACTTTTGTCCTTTGTATCTCTTTTGAAGCATTATATAAACCATAAAACCTGTTAATCGCTCTAAAAGCCTGATTGAAAATTAACTTTTTTTAAAACGCGTAAGTATATTCCACTTTTATTCTATACGTTTGTTTCAAATTAAATTAAAAACCTTCTTCATCTTGAGTTATACAAAATCTCCTTGTCTGATATTTTAAATCGATTTTTGAAGTTTGTTGATGTGTCTGACGGTGCTTGGTCAGAGTCAAGTGACGGCAGTTCATTACGAAGCGACGAGCTAATGCTAATGCTTTGGTTGAACCCTCGCTACAATCCTGTTTCCCGCTTTCCAAATAACTGCTGTATCTCCATCGCCATCTTTCTCATTGCAAACCGCGTGTTATTCTTGGTACGCTACGGAAGCAGTTCTGTGGCACACCTCCTTCAAGACCATTGTCACGCTCCCAAGCCCATAGCTGTTACGTACCTTCTATCGCGTTCGCGCTTATTGATGCGTTTACGACTTGAACCACGCTTCCCTTCCTACAGATTGCGACATTTCTCTCGACTAAGCTACGGGCACCTAAGGGCATTGTCGACCCCTATCCCTTGACTTTCCTACCTAAGTAACAGTCAACGCGAGAGGGCTATTAACTCGCTCCCTTGCAGACAGTCTGCACCTCCTCAAAACGAAATTCCCCTCTGTTACATCGGAATGGCATTTCGCTGGAGAGCCATCCATTGTCGCTAGCATCCCTTCTGTTAAGCGGAATGTGTCGTTGAATAGCATTCTTTACTCGTTAACAAACCATGCTAATTTCTCCCGAGTGTACGTTACGAGTATACGTTACGCCCCCTTGTAGACGGTTGGCGAGCGAAAGATACACGTGAGTTACGGATTTTTTTACACTGATGCTATCGCATTTAGAGAACACCTGGGGTGATTCGAGTGGACATCGCACTGCGCTCCCATTGCATACTGACATGAGTTACGACATTTCACGATCGCTAGTGCCGCGTTTAGAGTACACCTGTGTAAACCGTTCGTGGGAATCCCATCTCTTCAGCGACAGTGAAGAGGGAAAAGGGGGCCAACCAATAAATTTCGTAGCCCTATCCTAGGATGTCGAATTCTTCACCGACAGTGGAATCCAAGTTAGGATGCCACTGGGGGAAAGAGATGGGGGAAAACCTAGAAACAGAAACTTAGAGGTTTGCGGAACTTCTCTCAACCTATTTCTATGCTCAGGAGGCCTTTTCAAGGTCAACACGCCAATCAGTATTCATGACTACTACCGCCTTTCACCTCTTTAGTTTTTTCGGCCTTTACACCCAAACTCGATTTATACCTATCTCATCCACTGCTGTTCAGTTTTTTTTCTATACCTTTATTGCCATTCGGAATATGTCTGTGTCCTTCCAGGCTAGTTCAAATATTAGACTCATATTCCTTCTTCACAATATGTTCTCTCCATTTCTGCTAACTCCATTTCTAATTAGACTTTCATTCGCCCTTCGCAATGTGTCCGTCAGTTGCGCTACTCCTTTAGTATATTAAACATTTTTCTCTCCTCCAAGAAAATATGTCACCATCTGCTAATTTAGATTTTACCTATCTTCCTATTGTTTTTCGCTTGACATTTAACGGTTTGTCGTCACTTTGTGGATTTGTTAAAACTTTTGTTCCACCATATCTTTCGAACGCGATGCAGAAACTTTATGAAAATGATTTATGTGTCAAATGAAAGCTTGAAACTCTGGTATTGCCATAGGCTATACAAAATTGACCCCCATGCTTTATTCCCCCTAAAAAAGGGGAAATATGAAAACTATTGTTCCGCTATATCTTCAGAACTCGAGTGCGAAAGTAACAAGCTATGTGTCAAATGAAAGCTTATGACGCGGGTAATGCCATAAGTTATAAATATTTGACTTCCTATGAATTCTTCCCCCATAAAGGGTTGGGTTGGGTTGTTTTACCTCTGAGCGGCGCTGTTTTGCACACCATGGGCTAAATGGCCAGATCACATGGACCCCGAAGGCTCAGAGAAGGTTGGGGGAGGGGACCCACTGGAACAGCTGTTGGGAGACAGATGGTAGCCTCCCGTCAAGGCCATCCAGCGTGTTCTTTAACGTGCACAAGGTATGGCTCTCCCGCACAAGGGGCCACTGCTTAACGTCCTATCAGACGGACGGCGGCCTTTCCAAGCCCATCGGTGTCCCCTACTGACCGTGGGCAGGGCGGGGAATTTTGCGGAGATAAATCTCAACGCTGACCCAGCTGGGACTCGAACCTGGGAACTACAGATTACGAGCCTGGCGTGCTACCGACTGAGCCACCCCGCCCCTCTTCCCCCATAAAAAAGGGGAAATACGAAAGTATACTTCTGCTATAACTCCAGAACGCGAATGCCCAAATTAACCAGCTATGCATCAAATGAACGCTTGTGATGTGGGGCGTGTCATAGATTATAAAAAATTGACCCCCATGGTTTCTTAAAAAAGGGGAAATATGACAACGATTGTTCCGTTATATCTTCGGAACGCGAGTTCTGAAAATAACAAGCCATGCGTCAAACGACAGCTTCTGACGAGGGGAGTGTCATAAGCTATAAAAATTTGACACATAAATATACTTACCCCTGAAAAACGGGAGATGTGAAAGTTATTCTACTATATGTTCCGAACGGGAGGGCCTACAGTTACGACTTAGGTGTTAAATGAAAACATCGTAAACTATTTCGAATTTTTCCCCACCATTCTTTCCCCTGATACAATGGAATCGAGATGATTTTCTCGGGGGTCAACCTTACCGAGTTATATCTCAAATTAAAGCCTGTGACTTCTCTAATGTCATCATGGGCTGCCTCAAACACGACTCCAAAAGGAAGGAAAAATGCAATCGATTCTTTTGAGTTTATATATCAAACGAAAGCTTTTGAAAGCAGGTGTTTTTAGTGACAAAAAGAAATATAAATAAAATAAATATTAAAAAACTACCTATCTTCCTATATGGGCCCAAAAATGTAGAAAATAAACCTAAAACATATCGATGGTACAATCAGTCACTGAATTCGTATTCACTTCAAAGGTAGACAGGGCACCGATTTACCTACACAACAAGATTGCCGGCACCCTATCTTCCTTTGAAGTGAATTCGAACTCAGTGACTGAATACACCATCTATATACTATATGTTTATTTTCTATATTTTAGGACCCATATAAGAAGATAGGTATTTTGTAATTTTTTTAGTCTTTGTTCATACTTCGGAATATAGCTTTATCTTTAATCCTTTTACTAGTTTAGTTTTTACTGATGTTTCTACTCGAAACATATCTCTCTGAGCTCTTCCGCAGGTTTAAAATTTTAGAGATTTTACTCCTACATCAAAATAGGTTTCTTTGCTCCTCTTGGTTTTTGTAGTTTGGATATTTACTTCTGCTTCGTAATACGTATCTCTTTTTCCTTCTGTCGCTTTAGTTTTCTAGACCTTTACTCTAATTTTTGTAATTTCTTTTCCTTTCTCTGCTGCTTTAATTTTTCAGAAATTTACTCCATTTCTGCAATGCGTCTCTCATTCTGTTGTTTGTGCCTACCTAATACATATATTATATTCATATTTGGGAAGAATTTCCTTTTACCAGCATTCATTTATAGTACTTAAAATTGCATACAAGGTTGGTATCTAGTCGATTCCCAGTTACAAGCATTTCTTTCACATTTTTCATTAATTTCTTAGACAATCTTATATTTCTTCACATTGATAGGGGAGGGGGTTGCTCAGTCGGTAGCGCGCCAGACTCGTAATCTGTAGTTCCCAGGTTCGAGTCCCAGCTGGGTCAGCGTTGAGATTTATCTCCGCAAAAATTCCCTGCCCACGGTCAGTAGGGGACACCGATGGGCTTGGAAAGGCCGCCGTCCATCGGATGGGACGTTAAGCCGTGGCCCCGTGTGCGGGAGAGACATACCCTGTGCACGTTAAAGAACATGCTGGATGGCCTTGACGGGAGGCTACCATCTGTCTCCCAACAGCTGTTCCAGTGGGTCCCCTCCCCCAACCTCCTCTGAGCCTTCGGGGTCCATGTGACCTGGCCATTTAGCCATGGTGTGCAAAAAAAGTGCCGCTCAGAGGTAAAACAACCCAACCCAACTTCACATTGATACTGTGACCTACTTTATTAAACTATATTTCAAATAATTAAGCATGTTTCTGGAAACTTGTAAAAGGGAATTTAAATGCGTAGAAAACCCGATTACACTTGGTCCTAGATTGTATGAAACCTGTGGGCCCCGTCTAGTGGTAGGACACCCTGTCCTCCATCAGACTGCATGTTTACTGACTCCCATCAGTCCTTCTGGGTAGTGTTCTGTTTGTTGTGTGAATTATCTCCTTACATCCATCCATGTGATTTTCCTACGCCCATTCATTTGTGTGATGGTCTGTCTGGTTGATCGTATGTACGGCGTTCTCACCTTTTACATCGATCTGCATTCTGTTCATCTTTCTATTTGTATGGCATTATCTTTCCGTTCATTTATCCAACTTTTTAGTGTTCTCTCTATCTACTTGTCTAGTGTTCCTTCTGTTCACGAATTCCTATAGATTCTGCAATGTGTTTTGTTTTTTCTTCCATATGTGTGGTCTTTCATGTGTCTATTTACACGTATGGCATTCTCCACATCAATTCCTGTGTTTGCATTCCCCCTCATCAATCCGTCACTGATTTTATATTTTTCTGATGAAGATATATTTCCATGATTCACATTCCGGACAACTGCATTATTATTTGAAATATAAACTGACTTACCAAAAAAAATTAGAGAATTTCCATGTTATACCAAAGGTAATCTAACTTCAAAGCTATTATTCAACTCCTAAAATATGCATTGATTGGAAAACCAAAAATAAACTTAACATCCTAATCAAATCTAGTTAAATCTCGATTTTTCAACAATATTCGATCGGTATGTATATTATGGAAACCAGAATATTTCGCAACAGTAATGCATCATAAGACTACCTCGGAAATTAAAACTTAAATAGTAAGTATTGTTTCGAATAATTTAATTAAATAAGTATACATTTAGAATGCGAAATAATTATTTTTAGAAAATTATGAATGATTGAATAATTTATTATTCAATAAATAATAATAATTTATTATTCAATCATTCCCCTTCCCATAATTCTTTAAATACTGATCGAATATTGTCAAAAATCGAGATTTAAACAGATTTGATTATGATCTTTAATTTATCTTCGGTCACATTTTTCCATTAAATGTATATTTCAGAAGTTATAGGGCTTCGAAGTTAGATTCCCATTCACATAACATGAAAGTTTAACGTCTTTCTAGGACAGTGTATTTCGCTACTAAATAAACGTTAACAAAAAATCTTAAAGCCTTTAAAGAAATTATTCTACTCAGTTACAAATAATTTTGTGTTATGAGCGTTAAATATTTCCCTACGTCAACTAATATTACATTGTGTTCAAATTTGTTTTTTGAATTATTAACCAGAGAATTGAATTAACTAGAAATAACTAAATAAATTTCAAAGTTATCATGTCTCCACAATACGTATCACTTCATTTTTAACGGCATAAAATTCTAGATATTTTGCAAGTACGAAACAATTGCAAAATTAATTACAACGCCACAAAATGTAAGAAATATATAAAGTTCTTTGCAGTCACCTCACACGAATAATCACAACTCCGCATTTTTTAAATAATGACTTTCCATGAAATAAGCTATTGTATTTTTATTTCAAAGCAGAAAACTAAACCTCTTCTGCTTGTTTTGGCACATCTTCAGAACAAAGAAACTTGCATTTGAACTCGCTAAAGCTTGTGCTGTACGAACAAAACTTTGCGTGTTTCCTAAGTTGTTTTTTTCTTTCTTCCAAATACTTTTGTGGGAATGGCCAGCTGACTATCGGAACCTTCCAAGGGACTTGGACAGACTTCGTGAATACCAGGGTGCGAGATGAAATGCATAATTTGCCAGAATTTCGGTTCGTAATTTTTTCGCTAACATTTAACCTACATGGGGCATTAACAGATTATGAATAAGGTGTGAATATATCGCGTGAGCTTCTTAAGTTTCAAATGCTATTTAGAGCAGAAAATTCACCCTCGTTAAACTTTCATCGTGGTAATAACGACACTCTGTTGCCAAACCTAAAGTAGATGAAATATGTACATACATTTTTCGCCGTTGAAGGGATATTTGTAACAGCATTATGAGAACATTTTAATAAAAAGCATAAAACATTTTCTTCATATGAGGCTCGTATTAATTGTTATTTCTTTCCTGAAGATTAATTTCTGTGGAATCCCTACCCAGCTTTGAGCACTTGGGATACTTGTGACCTTGTCATTTAGTCCACTTGTGCACAAAAAGTCCCTCCGCGATAAAACAATTTAAACCTGTTCTTAATAATATATATTTTATCTACCAGTTTCAACTAAAGTGAAAAGTATTTCTATTCTCTGCTTGCAGTTAATAGTGTTTTATTATTTCCAGTCTTTTTTTTTAAGAATGCAGTTTGTATTATTGTTAAATTTCTAAATGCATTAACTTTTAACCCAAAGGCGAATTAAAAAGACATCGCTTTCTTCTGCGAAGCACAAATCAATGATATTTATTTTTTTGATAATAAATTATTTTTGGATTAGTAATTTTATGTATATTACTACCTATAAATGTTGATTAATAACACTGCGCAGCAAATTTTCATAAAGGTCATGCTTCTGAGATATAAGTACCATTTCTTAAAGATTTCAAGGTGCTGAACACGAATATGACAATGAAAATGTAAAATTGGCTACGATTTCTGAGAAATCCGCAATAGTTCCTTGTATAATAGAGTAATACGTAGATATGACATGTATCGGTAAAACTCCGCTTCTACTTCCGACGTCGCTTTGCCCGTCTCTCAGGATCACCGTGCTCAGGACCATCATCTCTGGCGAGCGTCCAACAGTAGTCAGCGAACATTGAAGTAGACTAGTTTCCCTGGTATCTTTTCTCCATCTTTGCAATATCTTGGTGAAAACGTTCACCGTGCTGATCACTAACCATGCCACAGTTGTCGGGGAAGAAATCTAAGTGGGAATGGAGAAACTGGATCTTTAAAGACATATTGCAGCCAAGTTTGTGATACAAAGACATATCATTAACCAGTTTCTTGTAGTTGTCTGCCCTGACATTCCCGAAGAATTTATTTGATACCAGACGAAATGCCTCCCTCCTCATTGTCTGAATCGATGGAAAATTCTTTTCGAGGTTCGGGAACGGGAAGGCCTTCGCAATGCAAAATTGGCCGGAGGGCAGATTGTATATTCGGGTACGCTATTGTCCACTTCTTTTTCCTTGTGATGCCTCCAGAAATAGGGAGAACCATGCAGAAGTAGCAGTCGTTTGCGTGATTGCTTGACTCTCTCAAAATCATAGGAACAGCAACAGCATCGCCACTTTTTGTCTTTCAGCCACTTTGGAAGATTTCTTGCACACGTAATGCAGCATACGTGTGGGGCCCAGGCCTTGTCCTGGTCCCTGATCTTGCATCCAAAATAAAACTCATACGCCGTTTTCACTATTGGAGTGACGGTTCTTTTCTGGCTTGCAAACGTCACTTCTCCGTAAATGCAACAAAATGTATCTGCATTATAAACACATTTACGAGGCATCACTACTGCTGGATTAAAACTGCAAGGATCACTTGTGTTGTACTTATGACTCAAAGGTAAATGGGAGTTACTCAAGACTTGCTCACCCTACGAGACGTCGCTTACAACAACGATTGCACCTTTTGTCCGCGATCGTAAAGCCGCGATGTCATGACTCAACTACATTGCAACAGACAATGATGCAATACCCCCGGGGGTTGTGTGTAAGGCGGGCTGATTCAATACAACACAATATGTTGCAATCTGGAGTTTAAAATACAGCTTTGCGAAATGGTTGTCTATGTAATCAATGCTGACTAAATCGTTTATACATGACCATCTCCGTCTCTCCGACACAAAAGCCAATCGACAAATTTTATTGTCATTTTCGTGTTTAGCACCTCGAAATTAGTAAAGATTGCCTTTTTTCATTTCAAAGCCTTTTTGTGTGTTCCTCAGGGTAATTATATGTATAAGTTTACTATATATAAATATTGATTAACCGTTACATATTTGAATGTGCTACATATAAATATCGCTTAATAATATATTATTCAAAAGTTGATATTCATTAATATACAATTCTAATAGTATATTATTTTAAGCAGCGAGTTTGCTGAGGATACTATATTAAAAATTTATGAATTCCATTTGTTATGTAATTTGTTCTGTTATTTAATTATTGATCTAGAAAAAAAATCCGTCTATTAATTCGGTACCAATACGATAATTTGCACATTACTCAATATCCGTATGTTTATATGTTAATATCTGATTGAATAAATATCTTTTTCATTCATCTCTAAAAAACTTTCGTCTTTCCACTTTAACCACCTAGGGGTAAGGGTAAAAATCATTGATGTCAATGCAAACGTCGTGAGCTTCACAGTTTATCACCAAAATTTCAAATTTCTAACATAATGACATCTCCTTGCAATACTCGTTTAAGGTATTTCCATTTTCACCCTTATATACTGAGAGGACACAAGTATAGCTGTTTTCATATTCCGAAAGTGATTTTTGTTGTTGTTTTACCTCTGAGCGGCACTTTTTTGCACACCATGGGCTAAATGGCTAGGTCACCGAAGGCTCAGAGAAGGTAGGAGGAGGGGACCCGCTGGAACAGCTGTTGGGAAACAGATGGTAGCCTCTCGTCAAGCCATCCAGCGTGTTCTTTAACGTGCACATGGTATCTCTCCCACACACGGGGCCACGGCTTAACGTTCCATCCGACGGACGGCGGCCTTTCCAAGCCCATCGGTGTTCCCTACTGACCGTGGGCAGGGCGGGGAATTTTGCGGAGATAAATCTCAACGCTGACCCAGCTGGGACTCGAACCTGGGAAATGCAGATTACGAGCCTGGCTCGCTACCGATTGAGCCACCCCCGCCCCTTCCGAAAGTGAGAATCGTAATATTTTTTCAATACCTATTCAATCCAAAAATAATTATCTCTAGGAGCAAATAAGAGAAATGTCTGTAGACTGGCAAATAGACAGACTGCAACTAAAAGCATTAGCTCGCTTTTCCTGAAAATAAGCTAATAAAAAATCACAAGGCTAGCAAAGGCAATTTTTCGATATACTCAAGATATTTGAAGTTTCACCAGGAAGAGATTTCTTTAAAATTCAGAAGAAGGTCTGAAATTATAATCATCTGAAATAGATGCTGATCAATAATCCCTGATTGTTAAGGTTCAGCCGGGGTTGACTCAGTCGGTAGCAAGAGAGGCCCATAATTCGCAGTTCCCAGGTTCGAATCCCATCTCCTCCAGCGTTGAAATTTATCTCTGCTAACCCCCCACCCTGCCCTCGGTGAGAAAGGGGACATCGGCGGATTTAGAAAGCCGCCGTCCGTCGGATAGGACGTAAAGCTATGGTCCAGTGGGCAGGAAAGCTTACCCTGTGCATATTGAAGAATAAACTGGATGGTCTTGACGGAGGCTTCCATCTGTTCCCGAAGTGTCCATTGGGTCCTTTCTCCAACTTTCTCCGAGTCCTTCGGGTTCTTGTGGGCTGATTATTTAGACCACTGTGTGAATAAATGTGCCGTTCAGAGGAAAAACAACCCAAAATACAACATCGAAAAATTGCTAATTTATAAAAATTTAAATCTTTAGTTTGCAAAAAGCAAAAAAGTTAAATATTTTATATTTGAAAAATTATAGAATTTGTCCTGCATATTTCCTAGTACAAAACGAAAAAAAAAACAGAAATTGTGCAAAAAGAAAATGCCCCAAAATATTTGTTCTCTCTGGACTTCCAAGAGCTGTGGATGAGTTTGAGCCACCTGGTATACTGTCAAATGTGAGGATATCACTTTAATGGATTCGCCATTACGGAGCGCGGGAAAGATGTTAGTGCAAGCTTTAATGGCTCGTGCCCTTAAAAGCTCAGTCAGCTCACGCGCTTGATTTCTCTGCCAAGTGTGGTCTCGCGATTCGAAACAAAATTCGATCCACTCTTGAGTGTCCCGCAGGGCTGAAGCAATGAGCTGGTCACTTACCCCCGGGGGTCTGGCAATAATCCGAAAGAAATGCATTTATCTTGTATTTAAAAATGGTTATCCTCTCAGATCAGGCCTGTCATTGGTCACGTGAAATGGATTTTGCGTGTTTCTTTTTTAGAATAGAGTGAGAATTTTACACCAAACGGGATTGCAGTTTATGCGACCATTAATATAGAACGCAATTCTCAGTTAAAAATTATTCTCTCGTTGTTATTTTACACCGATTATATTTTTAGCTCGTTTTCCAAAAAAAAGGGCTATTTTTCCCTTATACATCTCTCTGCTTGTAGACATTGATTTTTATTTTTTTTTTATTTTTAGGGATAAATTGAAAATTCCTTTTTTTTTTATTACATAGAGGTATTGATGAAATATTGAGATTTACATTTTTCGAAATCCGATCTTTAACTGTAGGTTGATTTATTTACCTCTGAGTGGCACTTTTTATACACAGTGGGCTAAATGGCCAGGTTACAAGGATCTCAAGAGCTCAGAGAATGTTTGGGAGAGGAGACCCAGTGAACAGCTATTGGGAGACCGATGGTAGTCTCCCATCAAGGCCATGTAGTGTGTCCTTTAACGTGCATAGGGTATGTCTCTGCCGCACATGGAGCCACGGTTTAACGTCCCATCCGACCGACGGCAGATCGGGGAATTTTGCGGAGATAAATCTCAACGCTTGCTCAGCTGTGACTCAAACCTGGGAACTGCGGATTACGAGTCTTGCGCGTTACCGACTGAGCCAATTCCACCCCTTTAACGGTGGAAAAAAAGTTGAAAATTGCAAAGCTTGTGTTAGTATCACATATTGTGTCTGTAGCTAAATTTCGAAATCGTTGCATTGATAGAGGTGGACGGATCTTTGCCCACCGAAAAGTCCCGATTTGTTTACTATTGGTCTTTTCCTTTGGGAGGATACATTAAACGTATCCTTTATACCGAAAAAAAAATCGTATTTTACATCATTTAAGGGAAGGAATCACTGGATGTCTTGGCGCCATGCAATGAAATCTGTTGAACACAAACGAAACTTTGAGAGTTTCTTAACATTTGGTATACACTTACTTCTTTTATTTAATTATTTAACATATAGCCCTTTAAAATATGGCTCAATATAATATTTGTAAGTTACATGAGGAATCAGGACAAGTCAAACCGAGCTTTTATGTTATCTCCGTCCTTTCTGTAGGGAGGACTCTCTTCTCCTTTTTAAAAAAAAAATAAAATTATCTTTTATAACCACCATGTACATCTTAAGCTACCCTGAAAGCAATCAATATTCTTCACCTCGCATTATTTGCTCCAAATTTATCCAATGATTGCTGCAACGTCTTCTTACAAATGTAATGTTTTTGGTGTGAATCAGTGTTCTTCAAACACGAATTTCCCAAGTCTTCAAAAGAACTTTCACGATTCAAGATTCAGTTTTACCTTTTAGGATTTAATCTTCAATTAGCATAAGCGAAGCAAATTTTATACCAAACTACACAAAGACAACTTTATCATTTTCCTTGCTGATCTCCTTTTTAATTGCGAAAAGTCTATTAACGGACTTTGAAAAGTCCGTCCGTTAACACTGAAAAAGCACATTTCGTGTACGATAAAATTTTAGACTAGTGATGAGCTCGGTATCTGATAGCAGCATTTTTTTGAGTCCACGCCCCCTAGAACTCGAACTATTTCGGTAGTTGTAGAGTCCGAGTCCGCCCGAAACTGATTTGGGGGAAAAAAATTCTCTGGCACACCATACGATATATCTGCAGAAACGCATGTCGCCAATCATTCATTTTATTCTTATAGAGTAAACTCCTAGTTATCCGGCATTTATGTGGAAAGAGGGTTTCCGGTTAGATAAATCTGCCGGTTGCATGAGAAATATTTTTATAGAAACCAAATACAGTATATATAATTTTGTATTCAAGTCATAGTTGTGCTTTGTAAAAATTCAGCTAAAAACAATGATAATAAAAATAAAATATAATGCCCTTACTAAAAATGTAAATTTCTAAAATATAATTGTTGTTATACTTTTTTACAATGTCTAACTCCATGAACTTAAAAACTTCTGGAACTGCTTCACTGAAAGCTGCCATTGGAAGCGTAGTAACTAGGTTATGACCCAGTAGTATCATATTTTCCTAATAACAAAATGGGAAAGAGAATTTTTTTCATGTAAAGTCGGTAGAAAGGATACACAAGACAAAAAAATGCTATCCGAGAAAAGAGAATAGTATTATTAAGGTAAACTTTAATTTCAGAAATAAAAACCACAATTAGCTATGCATATGAATATGCAATGTAGTTTGCTGGCTAAGTTGTAGAGACTCTGATGACATTTCATCAGGGTCATCTACTGAACTAGCATTGATTCTTGAGCAGCAGCTTATGTCGAGGGTTGAGAAGATGTAAAATTAAGTCATGCGGCATCCGGGAGATTTACTACGTGCATTGAAATTTGCCGTACAAAGTTGAAATATTAAATTTCAAACTTATGACGGTTGCATGAGAAAGACGGATGCTTGAGTACCAGATAACTGGGAGTTTACTGCATTATTCTATAATCATTTATAACAAAATTAAAATGTTTAATGTATTTGTAATGAAAAATATTACAAATACTATAGAAATTGAAAGTTCGCAAGTAACATCATGTTAAAAATAAAGAGCCATGCATTTATTAAAGATAGAGAATTCGCAAAAAATAGTCAAACTTCGTATGGTGATTATTTTTAATTGCCAAAGACTGATTAAAATGTTGACATTATAATAAAAATCATTTTATGTTTTAGTTGTTTTTTTACAATTACAAGAAATATTGAAATTTAATTTGACCCGAGTCCGCCGGAGCCCTCAACCCGACAATGCCCGAGCTGGAACTCATTCCGATTTTAAACATCTTAGTTTGCAATATGCTTCATGATTTAATCTTAAAATCTAATCTCCTTGATTCATTTATGTCGTTCAATCATTAAAAATCAAGCTGTTAACTTTTGCAAATGTATTATCAATCATAAACACCTATACATATCTTTTACATATAAAAATTTCTTATTTTAAGTTATATAATTTATATACACAAATATAAATTTTATCTCACATCAGCAACACATTTCGCTCCCAATTTCACTAGGCAGAGTTCTTCGCGTAGTGAGAGATAGAATAATAACGACTCCTCGAAAGTTTAATGCCCCCTATTCACGCCGAAAGCTACCTCTGTACCTAAGAGATGTTTTCAAGATTTAAACACCTCAGATACCTCTGCTTCTCGTTCGGTGTCTGCGAACTGATGAGAGTAGATAGCTAGTCGACATTGCATGTCGTCTGTAGCATTGCTTTCTCTTGACAACCATACACAGCTGGAATGAGTCTTCAGAGGAAAGGTAATTTCCTGTTGCCTCTTGAAGCAACAGAGCCGATGGAAAACATAACAGTTGGGAAGAAAGTTATACAGTTTGACTGCATTAATAATTCCTCCCTGATAAATGTGCGGTTATTTGCTATCTCTTTCTATACCGAAAGAAATTATGTAAAGGATCATTAAAACTATAGAGAATCAATTAAATTGAAATCATATTGAAAAGAAAATCACCCTTTGGAACACTTCTATAAAGACTTCGTATGCTTAGTTCAATTTTCATTTCGTTTTCATAAAAATTAACGAGATAATAGTTTCACTTTTTCGTCTGTCTGTCTGTATGTCCTTCAAAAGATAAAAACTTTTTTGTTTATAGAGATAAATAAAAAAAAATTTGTGTTCGATAGGTATTGATGAAATAGTACGATTCGCACTTTCGGAACCTTCCTATAGTTGTAACTGTGCCCTCTAACGGTGGAAAAGTTTGAAAATACCAAAATTTCATACCAATATTGCAAACGCTATATTTATGCTATAAATTTGAAATTTTGATGGTGGAATGTGAAGGTTACAAAGTTTCCTTAGGTATCAAAATTGTTTATTTTTGGAGATAAAAATTATTTTAAGGTTGGATAGCTACTGATGAAATGTTACGATTTGCAATTTCCGAATCTCCCAAAAGCCATAATTCGTCCTCTAACGGTGAAAAAATCGAAAATTACAAAATTTCAAATGAATATTGTAAACAATGTAGTTATGATAGAAAGTTGAAATTTTGGTGGTGGAATGCCAAGGTCACCAAGTTTCCATTGGCAACAACGAGTTGATCCCTTAGACCCAGGGAAGGGAGGAATGAAACTTTTTTAGGGTTAACGCAGTGGTGAAAGTAGATTTCACTTCTTACCGGTACGCTTCAAAGTATAGCTATATGTGGAAAATCACACGCAGGCGAACAACCACTGAAACTATATTACAGGGATGATAATGACTGTGTGGCGGCGAAAGTACAGTGCCCCTGTGTTTTGTCTTTTACCCTATGTTTTTCGCAAATAGCGAATGATTTACGCAATTTTAATGTGAAAAAATATTAATATACCTAAATACTTGCTAATTCCGTTCTATTCTTGGATTTCAGCCTTATTAAAAAAATATGTAGTTTTTTTAGAATTATTTTAGTACTTAAAGCAATTTTTAGAAAGAAAAATAAACTTTTGACTGATATTGGAATTATAATCACTCAACTTGCATATTCTAAACCCAAATGCCAAATATAACATTTATTTAGAAGAGCATTTATTGAAGATTCAGAATAACCTTTAAAATTCATAATGTTTAATCAATGATTACAAGAAATACGGAAATTTCGCATCTGTGATATCCCGACAATATATGCAAAATTGCGGCGTTCGCGAATCCAAATTGCAGTAGGAAAGGGGTGACTTTTTCCAAAACAAAAAGATATGAGATGATTTTGCAAAGCACCCTTGACTGCCAAACAAAATCATCCAGCGTTCCACTCTGGTCACGGTTACCATAGTTTGGCCATACCTGCAGTATTAAAAAAATTCTGCAGACCATACCTGCAGAGAGGTAAAATTCATTTTATCTTTACACATGATAGATATATTCGTTGGCACGCTTAACTTTGCATACGTTTGTGATCACCTTAATGAAAAATGTTTCGCGATTCAATAACCCTAAAACCACAGAATGAAAATATTATGTTGGCCAAGGGTTGGTCGTGCGTTCTTGCTTTTACCATTTGGTTACCATTTCAGCCCGATATGCAAAAGACCATTGCATCGCCAAGGCTCCTTTTTCTCATGCTTCCATTCCCCCTAACAGGAAGCTGTAGTTGATCAGCCCCAAAGCCAGTCTTCTAATGGAACTGGAAGAATTCTTTCTGTTCTCCCTTAGACTTAATCCTCCCGATAAATGAAAGCTTCCAAAAAAGGGAAAATCAACTTAAAGTAACTTCGCTTGCATATAATGCAAAACAGCTGGGTTTTTTCGTTCAATTCTATAGCCATTGTTCGTCAAAGTAAAACCCAAATCACGCTATAGCATTATTTTTATGTCAAAATAATTATTTGGTGCGATTAAAAAGTTGATAATAATATTTATCAGAAGTTAATAATCATTATTTCTTTTTAATTATTTTGATTCTGATATTTCGGGATCTGAAACGGCTCAACGTATCTAGTATGTATACTAATAATATAACTTGCGATACCGAAGGTTAAAATCTAAGGGGTGTATAAAATGAAGAAGAACTAGAGAATTAAATTCTTAATTGATTAATTTTTTTACACCCCTAAAATAGCTGTTTTCTCACAGGTCTGATAACAGCATGTCAATTTAAGATGTCAGAAGACCAGTTATGAAGACAAGATCTCAGCAGATAGACAATGCGAGAAAGAAAAAAAAACGAACCCAGATCCCATATATACAAACCACTTGATCACCAGATCGATGATTACAACTCAATATGTTTTACAAATGTCGGTTAACAACGACCCAGTTTTTGTTAATCATTTTTGAAATCACTGTGGGCTTTATTCATGAACTAGCTTCTTTATCATTAATTATCCATTATTTTAAATTTCTTTTTTTACCGACGACACTGTTGACATGCTGCAGATCAACCCTACAAATATATTGAATTCCGTGAAAATGATAGTGGTTATAAAAGTCGAAACTGGAAGTTTGGTATAATTTACTGATGGAATGTAAGGTTTCATTGTAATTATCTTGATTATGGAACTTTTTCGGATGTCAAAAATCTCACACTAAAGGTACGAATTAGGAATCAGAGATTTTTCAAAATCATTTATATTCATATTTCACATCAAACAAACAAACAAAAACTGTTGGAATATTGTTACAAAGGGAAAGTACAACAAACTGAAGTTTACTCTTCAAACTCTATAAACAAAGTAACTGCCCTGAAACAAAAATCGTTTTCCTCTGTAGCATCTTGGCGACAAGACTGAGCCAGAAAATATTTTTTGAAGGGCCTAAAGTTAAACTTCTGAGGAGCGATGGAGGTAGAAGATAAAGAAATAGAATTTCGGAGTGTCCATACTCTATGTGAATATATACTCTGAATACATGTCTGTTTAGAACCCTCATTATGTTTAGGAGATGGCGAAGCACCAGTTTTTTAAATGGTCAGGGAGGACAATTTAATATTTAAAATTCATAAAAAATATGTATTCCTGCCTTGGAAGGAGTGGTTACTACAAGCCATTCAGAATGAAGAATAAATGGAGGCATTTCATCCGGGCCACACACTAAATAGTGCCCCAAAACCGAGAAGCATAAATGAAAAATTAAATTTATCCAATAAGAAGGAAAACGCTCTTATTTTTCATCTTACGGTTTTGTAGGTTTCTTTTTCATTATTTCTGTAAGGAAGATATTCAATGGCAAAATCAATTTAGGAAGAAATTTAGGAAGTAAGGAAGAATTCCAATAACAAAAGAGAAGGGCAGGGGTGGGTTGTATTCAAATTCAATTCAAATTGAAATTTATTTTCACTAAGTATTATCTATAATTATTTTACATAAAAAATCCTACTAAGCCGAAGCTTGCTACATTTGCAGAGGAGGGAAGTGGTGCGGAGGGGGCGGGGAAGTCCATCTTTATTCCGTGTTTCTGGAAGAAGGAAATATTCAGCATTTTGATCCAGACCCCTACAGGTTTTTGTATTGTCCTGGGTGAGCCAATATTATAATTATATTGCCGTTGGACCAAAGGCACCATATTAAAATAAGTCTATATGTGCTGTTTCGAAATGCGATATTTTTTCAAGTTGTTAGCCAATTTTTTTAAGTAATTTATACTCAAGTAATTTAGTATGAGGCCGTCACGTGACCGAGTGGTTGGCGTACTTGGGTACTGATCAAAAAGACCTGGGTTCGAGCCCCGGATAATGCATGGATGCTTGAGTTGTTTTTCTACTGAGGTCCCTACATACTCACGAATATTCTCTATGGCATATAAACTGACAGACTGCTGTCAGACCTCTGTGGTAAGCAACTGTTTGAGGGGGTATATATTCATTTTTTACAATTTAGTATGAAGATATCTTACTTGTTCTTTCTACTGCCCACAAAACACTACCACATAATCTATTCAATAGTACCAATATTTTTTTTTCAGTGTTATAACAATTTACAAGCCGCCTCGGTGTGTAGTCGTATTACGTTACCTACCGGTGACACCCCAGCATGTGGGATCCAGGTTCGAATCCTGGTAGTGGCATGATTGTTCTGTGCTATTCTTGTACAAGAAGGACTGTATAGTCTAGAAGTAGCTTCAACTGCTCTTCTCTGTTCTCTACATAACTTATCAAAAAAAAGTTGTAAGTACTTCGCCTACAGTTAGGGATGCCACCTTTTCTGGTTTTCATTCGGAGAATCCACGTTTTAAAATCTATCTCAAGTCTCCAGTTTTTGAAAGCAAATTTCTGTTTTCTGCAATTTCGATTTTGAAAAGATCAAAGATATGCCGCCATTTGTACTACCACGGCCTACGCAGGTTACGAATTGTGTAAAACCGTAGATTGTACACACGATTACCAGGTTCAACCAAGCTCAACTCGCTAAAATGACTAGAGTAACCAACTCCAAAAATTAGTACTTCCTTTAAAAACCAATACTAAACACATTTTTTTTAAATCTATTATGAAAGCCAAAACGAAAAAATGCCCAATTCCTATATTTTTTAATCCTAAATTAAAAAAAAAATGAACAAGATTCGAGTGAAAGCAGAATTATGCACGAAAACGTATACGAACTAATATGAATTGTGCAAACTTTTTAGAATACATTAAGAAGCCGAAAAAAAGTTTGTTAAAAAAAGTTGTAAAGATAATTCAAAGTATGAACCTAAATTTTAAAAATAATATATATTTTTATTAATTAATAAAATTTTGAAACAAAAATAATGATTGCGTTGATTATTTTTAAATAAATATATCGTTATTAATGTTTTTTTTGGGGGGACGGAATTTCCTTAAAGCCAACTTTACGATCTCCGGGTATTTAAATCTCAGAAGGTGGCAGCCCTGTTTCTAGTGCTAATAGAAAATTATGTTTAAGAAAAATAACGGTCAACTTTTATGGAACAATAAATTTAAAGGGACGTTTTAGTTTCTGTATCATGCTACTCCAGAAGCGTAATGTAAGGTGATTAATTAATAAAATTAATTTTTTTAAATCTATTTTTCTATGAATTTACATTAATAAAAAACACAAAATTTTAACTCCCTCCCCCTAAACTTCAAATTCATTAGTTAAATTTGGGGAAGTATGTGTCCAATCCTTCCGTTTTTCTCAGAAAAGTTAAAATTTTCAATTCAGCAAAATATAAATTATTTACAAAAATATATTTAAAAGACGAAAATTTGAAAACCACAAATATTATCTTGCAAAGGATTACATTCCAACGTCTAAGTCAGTTCATAAACTTTGATTTGTCATCCCGTTTTCCCAATTCTGCTTCCGGTAGTGATTAAGACCGAACGAAAACAGACATCTACGGTGGATGCGGATTATCCGTGAACCTTAACGACTTCCCAACAGACGGCTTTCGTTCGAATCACCTTTCTCTTATTCAGCTGTGTTTTCCCAATCTCCTTTTGCTAATCATTCAAAGAGAGAAAGCACTACTTCAAATATTTGGATAAGCACTCCCCCTTGGCTCTCCCTGTCGGCAGAAATGGAACCTCAAGCGCCTCAAGTATGCGGTTTTCAAGCAGCAGGTATCTAAAGAGTTAAAACTATAGTAGTGTAATTGAAAATCGAGGAATTTTTCTTAAAAAGGAACAATTTTTTTTTTAATTAAATGCTCGGTTGAAACAGCATTAAGGTGTAAAGAAAATAATTAACGGAGCTACTACTGAAAAATGTTTTACCAGTATGCCGTACGTCGTTTTACCAGTACACCGTAACCGTCGTCGAATTATTGCTCACCGGCCTACTTTCACCACTGGTTAGGATATAATTGTTTGTTTTAAGAGATAAAAATTCTTCTTGTGTTGGATAGGTATTTCTATAGCCATAATTGGGCCCTTTAACGGTGGAAATGTTGGAAATTCTTAAATTTCAAACGAATATTGCAATTGATGTACTTATGCTAGAAATTTGGAATTTTGGTGCTGGAATGTGAAGGTCATGACGTTTTCATGGCAGCAATGAGTTGACCCTTTATGCCAAGGGTAGGAGGGAAACTCAGTTTTTTTTACAATTGGAAAACTCTTTTTTAGTTGGAGTGCTAATATATGGAGATGGTGAAACTTTTACCCAATGTTGCAAGTGATATGTTTATAGTAGAAATTTAAAATTTCGGTGGTAGAATATCAAGAGATATTACATTGATAGCAAAACTCTGCTCCCTTTTCACAGAGGAGTGTGAAAAAAATTTTAAATTTAAAGAATAGAAGACAAATACTTTTTATGTTGCATAATTACTAATAAAATGCTACTATTTGCTTTTTTTCCCATCAACCATAAGTTCGAGTTAAAACTTTTAAGGAATGAAAAAATAAATAAACGAAAAAGCGCATTCTCTTTGAAAACGAGATCCTTATATGCGGCCAGAGGCGATATGCGTTCGTCTAGTTTTTAAATCAACTTTATATTTAGCAGTCTAACTCAGTGATAATAATAATAATAATAATAATAATAATAATCTTTATTCATATTCATGTTAGTTATACAAAATTTTAAACAAATGACCCGCAAAGCATTTGCTTATCTGCAGGAGAGAAGAATAATAACGTTACATGAAAATACATAAGATATAGTTTAAAACAATGTCATCAATTTATATGAATTTCAGTGGAAGCTCCATTGTAGTGGTTGAAATTTTAATTTAAAATTTAGTGCCTAGAAGAAAATTTTTTGTCTTATTTTTGATTTCTTTAAAATTGTTTAATAAAGTAATTTCCCTTGGCAGTTGATTGAACACGTAAGGTATTGTATATGCCCTTGTACATTTCCCGTAATTGTTTAATATTTTTGGAAGTTGGAAATAATTTTTGGATTGTAACCTTGTGTTTTTCCCATGAGAGATTTTATATTTAAATTGATTATCAAAAAAATATTTTAAAGTGATGCTGTATTTGTAAAGGTTGTGAAAAGAGAGTATGCCTAGATAATTTAGTCTTTCTTCGCTATGATAAAATGAATTTCTTAAGTTGTATGGGATTATATTTTTAGCAATGGATGATTGAATAGTTTCTATTTTCTTTATATTTGTGAGGTTAGTTGAGCCGTATATTGTCAAACCATAGGTCAATATAGATTCACAGATAGCTTTGTAAACCAAAATACATGTATGTGTGCTTGCAACAAATTGTAGTTTATAAAGTTTAGATGCACATAGACGCAATTTCCCTGCTAACTTTTGAATATGTGTATTCCATCGGAAGGTTGTGTCCATGTAGAGTCCAAGATATTTATGGCTCTCAACACGCTCAATAACATCACAGTCGCAGCAGTCAGGGTCATGAGTTATCATGTTGTGGGAACACAAGTGTTCGTGGTTTTTAATTGCATAAGATGAGAGATCATAGTATCCTGGTGAATGAAAGCTCATCCATTTGGTTTTTTCTGAATTTATGTAAATACGATTAATGTTAGACCAGTAAATAATTTTGTTAAAATCATCCTGTGTATCTCGGACTGCGTCTCCTATATTGTGATTCACGTTAACCAAGGCGGTGTCATCAGCATATATATAAAGAGAGCCCTTCAGTTTAAGGTTAGCTAGATCATTAATATAAATAATAAATAAAAGCGGACCTAAAATTGAACCTTGTGGAACACCAGTGTACACTGTTCTCTTCTCACTAAAAACGCCATTAATTTTGGTAACATGCACTCTATTTTTTAAATAATTTTCAAACCATTTAAGGGTAATACCTCGGACACCATAAATATACAATTTTTGAAGCAAAATATCGTGATCCAACGTGTCAAATGCCTTACGAAAGTCCAGAAAGAGAGCTGATGCTTTTTTTCCGTTGTTTAAAGTTCCGTTAATGACGTCAGAAAACTCCGTTAAAAGTGTAATTGTATTTTTACCTTTTTGGAAACCATATTGCTTTTCACTAATAATGTTATGTTTTTTCAAGAAATTGGCTAGAACGTTAGCTACATATCTTTCAAGTATTTTGTGAAGGACGGGTAAGATGGCAATGGGCCTATAGTTAGTGCAATCGGATTTAGTTCCACTTTTGTAAATTGGTCTTAGAATAGCAATTTTGAGTTTATTAGGGATGTTTCCTGTAGATATGCTTTCATTGATAGTATATTTTAGTGCTCATATGATTTGTTCAATGTGAGCTTATCTGCATTTCTCCGATTTGGGCGTTTTACCGGGAAGTCCGGACCCCCGATCACCGGTCTCTGGGTTCGGTTGTTTTTCCTCTGAGAGGCACATTTTTGCATACCATGGGCTAAATGGCAGGTCACATGGACCCCGAGGACTCAGAGAAGGTTGGAGGAGCTGTTGGAACAGTTGTTGGGAGACAGATGGTAGCCTCCCTCAAGACCATCCAGCGTGTTCTTTAATGTGCACAGAGTATGGCTCTCCCGTACGCGGTGCCACGGCTTAACGTCCCATCCGAAAGACGACAGCCTTTCCAAACCCATCGGTGCCCCCTATTGACCGTGGGCAGGGCGGGGAATTTTGCGGACATAAATCTCAAAACTGACCCAGCAGGGACTCGAACCTCGACGAAAACGATTTGATTATGATCTTTATCTACAGCCTGGGAACTGTAGATTACGAGCCTGGCGCGCTACCGACTGAGCCACCCCCGCCCCACCGGTCTCTGGCAAATGCGAATCTAATTTCGAAGCAATACAACTTCTAAAATATGCGTTTAATGCAAAAACGCGACTGAAGATAAAGATCATAATCAAATCTATTTAAATATCGATTTTTAAATAATATTCATTTTGTATTGAGTTAAGGAAGCTGGAATATTTAACAATAAATTATCTTGTTTTATAAATATTATTCGCATTTGTCTAATATCAAAAGACAATCTTTTACACAACTTTCTAAAATGTATATTTATTTTATTAAATGGTTTGAAACAAAACTTGTTATTTAAGTTTTGAGTAATTTCTGTGGTGAAATACACTGAGAGACCAAAAGTAATGGGAATAGCAATTAAAGTAGAACTAGCGCTCTGTACTCGTAACTGATGCGTTGGACGTTAACTGCAGAATGGCGCTGCAGTAGTCTACAAACCCAACATTCATTTCGGAGTAGTTGTTAATTCAGCATGGCTGCACGTCGTGAGTTGTCTACCCTTGAACGTGGCTTGATCGTCGGTGCCAGAAGGATGGGTCATGCAATATTGGAGATGGTGCAGGAATTCAGTTTTCCCAGGTCTACAGTGTCAAGAGTTTATCATCAGTATACTATTGATGGCATTTCCACACACGTAAACCAGCGAACGGCCACCATGTGCAATTGACCAACGGAACTCGCATCGGCTGTCACGAATGGTAACGACCAACAGACGGGCTACAGTGCATGAAATCACTGCCAATTTGAATGTGGGCCAAACACAAAACGTTTCTGAAAGGACTGTCCGTTGCCACCTGCACTCCATCGGATTTGGTAGCGAAAGACTCGTGTCCCATTGCTTACACGTCGTCACAGAGCTCAACGACTGGAATGGGTCCCAATCAGATTTAAACGTTAAGATGGGAACAGATTCAATTGGCTATCTATTTTCACCTCGGAACTACTTTATTCTGCACTCTTTGACATAGGAATCACATGGCGCATTCGATCTGAGCATATCGATGACGTCATACAATAGCAAGCCATAAAAGGACAGAACTGTGACGTCATACATAAATAACCAATCACATTACACCTTACGAATGACATCATTCTATATTTATCCTAATATATACTCCATCAGAATACGACTGCACATTCAATCTGAGCATTTCCACACAAGTAAACCAGCGAATGGACGGCCATGTGCAATTGACCAACGGAACTTGCGTCAGCTGTCTCGAATGGTAACGACCAACAGACGGGCTACAGTGCATGAAATCACTGCCAATATGAATGTGTGCTAAACACAAAACGTTTCTGAAAGGACTATCCGTCGCCACTTGCACTCCATCGGATTTGGTAGCGAAAGACTCGCGTCTCATTGCTTACACGTCGTCACAGTGCTCAACAACTGGAATGGGTCCAAAGACATCAAAATTGAACAGTAGAATAGTGGCGTTGGATAGCATGCTCAGGTGAATCAAGGTTCCAGTTGTTTCGCACTGACATGCACGTTAGAGTGTGTCATAGAGCAAGTAGTCAATATGCAATAGAGGCGTGTTAGAGTGTGATGTAGGCCCCGTGAAACCATGGAGCCTTCCTGTCTGCAAGGTACTGTTCAGGCTGGAGATGGCTCTGTGATGGTGTGCGAGGTGTTCACGTGGTCTATATTGGGCTCTCTCGTCCGTTTGGAACAATCGCTGACAGGTATGTGATAAGTGGACATTCTCGCAGATCACCTGCACCCCTTCATGACTCACGAGCACCCTGATGGTGAAGGGGTATTCCAACAAGATAATGCAAAGTGTCACCAGTCTATGGTTACTAGGAGGTGGATCGAGGAACATTACACGGACTTTATCACCATGAATTGATCCCTACGGTCCCCTGATATGAATCCCTTGGAGTATCTGTGGTACACAATGGAAAGAAGCTTAAAATCCATTAATCCAAAACCACCCAATGCAACACAATTGTGGTCTACACTGCAGAATGTGTGGGCTGCCACCCCAGAACGTACCGGCAACTCTTTGGCTCCATGCCTTGACCTGTGGCTGCACTGCTGAGGTGTACAGTACACGAAGGTTGCCAGATCACTTATTTCTAAAAAAATCGTTGCCAGATATTTTTTCTGAATTCTGTAATCAGCCATAGTGTTCGGATATTTATTTGAGCGACTGTACAGATGAAATAATATAATACGTATATTCCGAATCTCTCAAGTAGGTTTATTAGCCCCCTCGAACTATGGAAAAGAATAGATAATGTTAATAATTTAAACGAAAATTGCAAACGAACTAATTATGCTTTGTCTTACAGTCTTCGATCGTTTTCTCAATGAATCGCAAACAAAAGTGTTAATAAGCAAATAATTAGTCAATTATAAATGCACAGAATTACCTGTTGCCATACAGATAAATATATAATTTGTGGAAAAAAATGACGATTGTGATGATGATGTAACGATGCGCAGGACTCAACCCACAAATGTACATTACGTTCTTAGCAGTTAGACTAATTGCTACAAGAAAATTCAATAATATACTCTGCAGAAGTGATAAAAGAGTAACTCTTCGAAGTAATCGAAAAGCATAGACTAATAATTAAAAAACTGTTTAACTCTTAAAAACGTACGAAAGTTCTCTTTCTCATGTATAACGGTACAAGAGAAACATTGTGTTGTACGGCAAAATACTTTGGGTTGGGTTGTTTTACCTCTGAGCGGCACTTTATTGCACACCATAGGCTAAATGGCCAGGTCACATGGACCCCGAAGGCTCAGAGAAGGTTGGGGGAGGGGACCCACTGGAATAGCTGTTGGGAGACAGATGGTAGCCTCCCGTCAAGGCCATCCAGCGTGTTCTTTAACGTGCACAGGGTATGGCTCTCCCGCACATGGGGCCACGGCTTAACGTCCCATCCGACGGACGGCGGCCTTTCCAAGACCATCAGTGTTCCCTACTGACCGTGGGCAAGGCGGAGAATTTTGCGGAGATAAATCTCAACGCTGACCCAGCTGGGACTCGAACCTGGGAACTACAGATTACGAGCCTGGCGCGCTACCGACTGAGCCACCCCCGCCCCCCGGCAATATACAACTTTCAAAAATGGATCAATAATAACTGTTTGACTCCAATGTTGGAGCATAATAAAATGTTTAGTTTTGAGTTTCCGACTTTGCTTGTTTGTTACACGTCATATCGGAATCTTTCACCCTTCTGTTAATGCTTCCTCTCCTAAAAACAAAAGCGAGTCTGTTCAACGGTGCGTGATGCTTGCGCATTTCAGAATCATGCACCATGGCGTGAAGTATAGGAACAAACACGTTTAGCTTCCACTCATTAAAGTGACATTCGAAGCGTGTTACTTAAACGTGTGGAAGTCACATGCAACTACAGAACTTTCCTTTTCATCCAATTGACTAGGCATTTGTAATTTAAAATACTTTTCTTTGCAAAAGTTACTGTTACAGGTCTCCGCTGACTGCTTAGCACCCATCAAAGGTTTGCATATCGCCAGAATGAATTATTAAACAAAACAAATAATTATCGTTACATGTTGTTCAATGTTTCATTTTTCCATGGAAAAGAAGAGGTCATGGTATAACCGAGATTAGTTTAGGCTGGTTTAGGTTTGGGCAGTGATAAGGAACGACGCAGATTTTTATTTCGTCTCTTATAAATTACATATGCTGCTGAACTGCGCCGAATGTCGTTGTTGGTCTAGATGACATAAAATTCGCTCTTCAAAATCAACTAGTCCCTTAATTACCTTCACTCTTACTTAGGTGAAATCAGAGATTCGTAGGTTGTTACACCAGTACCGATATATGCCTCAGACTTGCTGCACCAAGTGATGTGTAGAAAGGTGTCCAACAATTCAAGCACGAGAGTAGTATATGGATGGCACAGTTTATTCACATTTATATAACAATTGCGTGCTGGGGATACGCTCGATTCCTTGGGCCTTTGCTGCTTCGCTACTGCATACATTCATACAATGAGGTGGAAAACTGCGCTTCATAGATTCTCCTTACAGACCTCAAATTCGGCGAAAGGATATTCAATCCTTGCCTACAACCTGGTTCATACAGAACCGTAACTCAGTTCACACGTAACTGAACCCTAATTCACACAGAACCGTATATTGTTTCACACAGAACCGAACTCTCTCCTTAAGGGTTTTGTTTTTGAATACGAGCGGCATCCCTTGACAGGTGTTCAAATGTCCTTCCAGTTTAACAGCGACGCTCAGAATCTTGTTTATTATTTCTACTCTTGGCTTGGCGCTAGTACTAGCTCCAGAAGTTAGTCGTAAATAGCACTAAAAGTGTTTTTCCTTCACTGAGCATATGCAAGTCAGCCAGCTCAGACCCGAACAACAACTCATGAGTCACTTCCCACATCAGCAC
The DNA here is from genome assembly GCA_038380435.1 of Ryuthela nishihirai. Classification (NCBI taxonomy): domain Eukaryota; kingdom Metazoa; phylum Arthropoda; class Arachnida; order Araneae; family Heptathelidae; genus Ryuthela; species Ryuthela nishihirai. The sequence goes on along the minus strand of JAWZYU010000011.1, from coordinate 65,312,123 downwards.
TTCCACAAATACACTCAATGCATATTTCCAACAATAAAAATAACAAAAAAATACAATAATAAATAGAAATTAATAAATTAGAGGAACATGACAACTGGGTCCAATAGTTTATTTTTCGTTTCAATTTCAGGAAGGATTCGATATTCGAGAATTTAGTTTCGTGGGGCAGGAGAGGGGGGGCTGTTATCTGAGAATAAGACTTAAGTAGGGTTTCTCAATTACTAAAATGTTTTACCAAACGAACAGAAAAGGTTAAACTGATATTCTATGAGAAAAAAGCTGTTTTAGTTGCTTTTTAATCTACTTTTAGTATGGGAGATAAAATATGGGCTAAAATAGAATTATACGAAAACGACGTCTTGGATTTCAAAGCAGGTAAAAATGTTTGAGGTTTCGTATATGACGACAAGATTTTCGGAACGGGGTGTCCAGACCTCCTGGTCTCCAAACACACCCCTGGGTAAGTTGCTGTCTTCTAGAATTTCACTATTTCATTTTATTATTACTTCTCGGAATAAAAATATATGTTTGAGTTTTATCATTCATTACTGAGAAAAACTATTCTATGTATTAAGTAATACTCTTTAATTTTCGTTACTTAATATAGAGTACATATACTCTTCTTTTATGATTTCCAATAGTAGCCCATAGCTCTAAAAATGTTCGAGATCATTCATCTAAACACTGAATCTCAAACACTTAATCATCAAAAAAAACCGCTCGGTCAGTAGGGGACACTGATAGGCTTGCAAAAGTCACCGTTCATCGGATAGGATGTAAAGTCATGACCCCGTGTGCGGAGAGCCATACCCTGCGCACATTTAAAGAACACAATGGATGGCCTTGACAAGAGGTTACCATCTGTCTCCCAACAGCTGTTCAATGGGTCTCCACCCCCCAGCCTTCTCTGAGCCCTGGGGATCATTATAACCTTTTCATTTAGCCCATTTGTGTGCAAACAAAGTACCGCTCAGTGGTAAAACAACCCAACTCATTCCAGTTTTTCGCAATTTATCATTTAATCGTTCGTATTGATAGTGGGAGTAATATTGTATGTATCGCCTAGTCATTAACTGGTTTCTTATGGTCACTATTAATCTCTCTATGGTTGTCTGACAGCTCCTGTTTTTTTTCGTCTCTGTTTGTATATCAGAGCATGGTAGGTAGTTCTGTTGTCCTGATGCAACTGTTAACATCTGTCAAATGGTTCTGGCGTTCCAACCAATGTGGACAATGATTCGCGGGTAAAACAACCAGCTTCACAGAGACACCATATCCTACCTCTTTCAAAACACGCTGCTGAGTTGTGTGTAGTAACGTCAGAGGTGTTCTAGGTATTGTGCACTAGGTTTCGATTTTGCATGAACTCTTCCTGGACGTACTAATCGATGCGGTGCTCCAACCGCTGACATGCGTCGTGCCCAATAGCTTCTATTGACTCCATTTCAACACAGACAGATGCTGTCCTTCGTGCCAAACTTTTGACGAATCCATTAATTTCTCCGGTATGGGGAAATTTCAGTGGCAAATAGTATGTATCCCACAATTTTAATACCTACACATAATGACTTCAAATCAGCCAAGGGGAAGTAGAGGCTCAGTCGGTAGCGCAACGGGTTCCCTATCTGCAGTTGCCAGGTCCGAGACGAAATGTGTTTTGGTTAAGATTTATCTCCGCTAATTCTCCCACCCGCTGCCTTCGGTGAGAAAGGAGACACCGATAGGCTTTAAAAGGTCGCTGTCTGTCTGATGGGACACTAAACCCAGGCACCTTATGCAGATGAGCCATACCCTGTGAACGTTAATGAATACGCTGGATGAACTTGACGGGAGACTCCCATCTGTCTCCTTACAGCTATTTAGTGGATCCCCTTCCTCAACCATTTCTGACCCCTGGAATCCTTGTAACCTGGCCATTTAGCCTATTTTGTGCACCTAAATACCGTTCAGAGGTAACCCAATTCAAATCAGCACAAAATAAAATATTAACAAATAATTATAGATAATATAGAAAATTTAAAGTTTTTTTTTTCTTTCTTTTATTATCACTAGTTTATTGACCACAGTTAATTTCGGGATTCCATTTCTGCCATTGCAGAATGAATCTAGAGGAGAATCAATTCCTAATCATATGTAATAAATAATAAATAATAATCATATATAATAACTCTTACTTGAAGAACCCATATATGAATTAAATCCAAATAGAAATAGCATCACTCCACATAGAATAAAAGTCTTATTTATCGCTCATAGATAAAGATGAGAAAGAGGCAGGAGAACGTTTCCATTGATTAGCCATGAGTAACTAAATTGATTGGTTCTCACTCCACTAATCCTTACAATACTGCCCTTCCACGAACCACAACAAATACTCGGGAAACTGGCAAGTGATGTCCTTTGTTGCTCTTTTAATATTACATTTTTTTAATTAGAAAGCAATGATCTCTCAATAAATTGTAGAACTTTCGTGACAATATCTACTAACTATACGGGTTTAGGTGTTACAGTCGTTCAAAAAAATATCAACACTATGGCTGATTACAAAATTCAGAAAAAATATCTGGCAACGATTTTTTTTAGAAATTAGTGATCTGGCAACTTCGTGTGCGTACACGAAGTTGCCAGATCACTAATTTCTAAAAAGGTCGTTGCCAGATATTTTTTACGAATTCTGTAATCAACCATAGACACGAAGTTGCCAGATCACTAATTTCTAAATAAATCGTTGCCAGATATTTTTTCTGAATTCTGTAATTAACCATAGTGTTCGTATATTTATTTGAGCGCCTGTACTTCATAATCATAGTAAATTTAATTTTTGTTTTGCTAGTCAACTGCGTTATTGCCCTGCGCGAAATACGCATTCATTGATCTTAATATCTCTTTTGAAAGGTGTCGAATTATTGAATGACTTTTATTGAATTCTTATTAGATTAATACGCTGTGTACGTTAATGAATAATTAATTTAAAGGATATAAATTTTATTGCATACTGAAAAATACATTTACATTTACATTGACTCAAATTCTGAGTCATTAACAGATTCAATATCCCACTCGAGTTAATACTTGTGTGTGGGATAATAACACTAATATTTTAATAGTTAAAGCGACTGCATTCAAAAACGAAAAATTTACGTTATATGTAGAGTGGTCCTCAGTTTTAAACATTAAGAATTATCTAAGATAAACATAAAAGCATTTTAAAAATCTTGCACTTTGAAATCATGAATGACCCAATTTCAAAAAACAAAAGGATAGTCATAACATTATGTGTATGCTTAAGATGATTTGGCAATATTTATACAGTCTGTAAACCAAGAAAACATGAAGCATCTTAAATAGTAAAAATATTTTCTTAACCGGTACTTCAATTAATAATATTTTTTCAGATAATCTCGTATGGACAGGAAAATTTCTAATTCTGTCGATATCCAATTTTTTACTTAAATGGATCAAAGAATTTAATGCATGTAATTTGTGTAATTCTGAAACACCAAGATATCTATAACTCTCACTAACACTACTCCTAGTTAATTCCTTTGCAGTGACTCCTATTGAATCACTGATGAATGGCTCTCGTCAAATTCATATTGAATAATTACTACTGAATTCCTATTGAACTGTACCTATTCAGTCTCCACCGAATGACTCCTCTTCGAATCCTATTGAATGACTCCTATTGAATTCATTTTCAGTGATTTTTACTGAATTCCTAACGACTGGCTCTCATTAAATTCGTATTGAATAATTTCTATTGAATTCTTATTGAATGAGACCTTTTAATTTCTATTGATGATTCCTTTTCAATTTCTATCGAATGATTCTTATTCAATTCCTTTTCAATGACTGAATTCCTAATGAATGACTTCTACTGAAATCATATTGAATGATTTCTCCTGAATTACTATTGGATGACATTGTTCATTTTCTACTGAATGACTCCTTTTTAATTTCTTTCAATGACTCCTACCGAATTCCCATTGAGTGGTACCGATTGCATTTGTATTGAATAATTTCTGATGAATTCCTACTGAATTTATTGAATTCGTATAGAATGAAGAATCCTATCGAGTTTTTTTCGAGTGACTGGATTAGAAACCATTGAGCATTCTAATAAAAATATCAGGCTATTACAAAACTCTTCAAAATCGTCGTTTTAATAATGATTCTATGCCAATACTCCTGTTAGAATATTTTTTCTTACTATTATTCCATTACAAGTTTTGTTAGTAACGAATATTTTTCTAAACAGAAAGAAAAAACCTCCACATTTTTTAGAGCACCGTCAATTTACATTTCTGATTATTGCTTTCCTTACGGAAGAAAGCGATTTGTTGAACGGCGATTTGGATTTTCATGTAGACTTGAATGTTCTTCCAGAGATAATATTACTACTACATAAGAATTCCCTTCCACAGCCTCCCGTTAGAATTCCCCATGACTTACAGCAGCTGCAATACTGATATATTACCCTTCACTGAATGTAAGGGATCGAACTCTCAAATTGCTCCCACGGATTAATACGTTTCCTGCGAGTAATCGCATCGGTGGAAATTGTCGATAAATTGACGTCCTGTACCATTATAGAACTCTTACCCAAAATGCCATTCGAATTCCATTAAGGAAATTGTTCTCCTCACGATGTCGTTCCGAATCATATCGGGGAGATATCTTAGAAAATGCGCGATATGCAATATTTTTAGAATTTTGACATTCGCACGATGAGTATCTACATTTAAATGTGGATGTCTATCTTCATATAAATTCGAGCAATAACTTTTCATAAAGAAACATCCAAATGGTTGGAATTGCGAGTGTTTCTTTCTTGGAATGGCACGAAGACTCTTTCGGAACACCGAGATGTCGTTTTCATTTTTAAAAAATGAGAAACGTAACTCAGTAATTGATCGTTGTATCAAAATACCGATTTAATTTTCCACAAGCATTCCGAATAAATAGATGAAGCTGCAGAAAGCAATGGAACATCATTAACGTCGAGCGATGCAGAAAAGTGTTTCTTTTTGTGTTACACTTCACCTGTTTTCGCACAGAGAATGTAAATGTCTGAAAAATTGCTTTCAGCTGAATCGAATTCAGTCACGAACCTCACAAAATGGCATTTAAACTTCTGATCATTTTAAAATCTCCATAGAAGTGAAAGTAACTCACTGAATTGATTCAATGTCGTCGACCGAAAGGTTTAGGTTGATTTACCTCTGAGCAGCATTTTTTCCACACAACAGGATAAATAAACAGGTCACAAGGACCCCAGGGGTTCAGAAAAGGTTGGGGAAAAGGAACCCACTGCACAGCTGTTAGGAGACTGACCTTCAAGGCCATGCAGCGTGTTATATAACGTACACGGGATATGTCTCTCCTGCACATGAAACCACGGCTTTAATCCCATCTAACGGATGGCGGTCATTTCAAGCCCATCGGTGTCCCTTTTCCCACCGAGGGCAGGGTGAGGCTTTAGCGGAGATAAATCTCAACACTGACACAGTTGGGGTTCGAACCTGGGAACTGGAACCTGGGAACCGACTAAGCCTATCCCCACCACCACCAAAAATATATAATGAAATTTTACGTTTGACAACATTTCAAGCCCGTTTGTGCCATAAGCGTACGGATAATCTTATTTATACATAACTGTTACATTTGATAAAAATAATAATCTCGTATAATAATTTTCCGCCGTCGAATAATCTGAAGTTTTCCGTACGCCCAAAATAAATATGCACTATTATAAGAAAGATAATTTTTCCTCAAACGAAGTAATTAAATGGAATGAGATTGTGATATCGACAATATAGGACAATTAAAATGTTAATTTTGGAAATTTTCTCATTTTAGATACATTTAATAAATCACTGGCTCTCTGAAAGTGAGACAGTTGTGCATTACACTTTTTATCCATAATCGCACAAAATAATAATCTGAATACACGACTATAGAGCCCAAGGGCCTAATAATTTCATCGAGAACTGACAGCGTTTATTTAGCTCCTATAGGGAAAAATTATTTAAACAGTTATCGAACAACACTACATGAGTATTGGCTGTATACTAAAATAATAGGTTATTCGATTGTCTCAGAAAAATAAAAGAAAACTTTTGGATGTGAGGGACTATTTAATTTAGGATCAGTGCTTCAAAGCAAACCAAAACTATGCTACAGCAATTTTCTATTATTATTCTCCCCAAAAAATACATTATAGCTAACTTAGTTTTTTTAAAAATAAAAAGTGAGTTTGGTTGAATTGTTTTACTATTGATCGACAATAAGCTAAATGCCGTAGGTCATAAGAACCCCCAAGGACTCATAAAATTCAACTGAGCGTACGTTGGGAATTTCCTCCCCAAGCTCCTTGTTTTGCCCTCGTTTAAAAAGGATAAACCGTTGGATTTGGAAAGGCTGCCGTCCGTCGGATAGGAGGTTAAGCCCTGGGCCCAGTCATACTCTGTGCATGTTAAAGAATACACTGGATAGACTTGACTGGAGGTTACCATCTATCTCCTAACAGCTGTTCAATGGGTCCTCTTTTTCAACGTTTTCTGAGCCCTAGGGGCCTTGTGACCTGGCGATTTAGTCCGTTGTGTGAAAATAAATACCGCTCAAAGACAAAATAACCGAACCTTGAAACAGTTGCTCTCCACTTGCACTGCGAATAAGAGTACGTTTCTTTAATTATATCAGTTTTGCCACACTTAAACCATTCATAAATCACGCTCTCAGTAAACTGTAATAACACCGCGAAAAGCATTTGGGTTTTAAAAACAAACTTAGCAAGATATTTAATGTATAAATATTACTTCTTAGATTAGTCGTAACTCTTCATGTGAGTCAGAACATTAGTTGCATTGCAGCTAAGCGATTAACGTTTCGCTGAATCAGTTTACAATCGTCCCTGTGATCAATTACTTTTGTTTAAAATGCCATCTTTCTGGCATCTCGAGAGCAAACTCCTTTTCACCTCATTCCTCTCCTCTTTCATTTCGCGTGTCTGAAAGTCTCTCACGTGAAAATCACCGCTGCCTCGTGAGCACGCAGTTCGAGTAATGGCATTCCTGTGTTCGGCGCTTGACCTTTGATGTAGCGAGAGGATGGAGAAAGATCGCGGCTCGGTGTCGAATGGAGTCACATTTCTCACAAAGAGCGGTTTTTACTGTCTCTGCGAACCACAACCTAACTCACATCGCTCCTGACGATGCTCTGGTAAATGGGCGACGCAATGCCATTCCATTAAAGTGTGGTTTATTGCACACTAAACTCGCGACAGACATGCACTTCGAAGAGAATTATTTTTTTATCTGTTTCATGTACCTTAAAGAATTGCAGAAAAAAAATGTTTGTCAGGGCAAAGAAAAATATTCCGAAGGATTCATTTTGAATATATTTGTTGTATGTTGTAAGAGGAATTAATTGAATTGAAATTAATTCCTTTCTATAATGACGTCACACGAAGAGCCTGAATATAAAAAATTTAGAGGGGGGATATTTAATTTAGAGTCAATTCGCCAAAACGAACCAAAAGTCAGCTCCAAAACTTTTTTTATTATTATTCTCCCAAATAATGAATCACGTGTTTTCAATTTGGGTTGGGTTGTTTTACCTCTGAGGGGCACTTTTTGCACACCATGGGCTAAATGGCCAGGTCACATGGACCCCGAAGGCTCAGAGAAGGTTGGGGGAGGGGACCCACTGAAACAGCTGTTGGGAGACAGATGGTAGCCTCCCGTCAAGGCCATCCAGCGTGTTCTTTAACGTGCACAGGGTATGGCTCTCCCGCACACTGGGCCACGGCATAACGTCCCATCCGACGGACGGCGGCCTTTCCAAGTCCATCGGTGTCCCCTACTGACCATGGGCAGGGCGGAGAATTTTGCGGAGATAAATCTCAACGCTGACCCAGCTGGGACTCGAACCTGGGAACTACAGATTACGAGCCTGGAGCGCTACCGACTGAGCCACCCCCGCCCCACGTGTTTCAAAAATTAAAGAATAAGTTTTGGTCAGGATGTTTTATCTCTAAGCAACACTTTTCTTTTTTGGCACACAATGAGCTAAATGGTCAGGTGACAAGAAACCCAAGGGCTCAGAAAACGTTGTGGAAAGGGATGATATATGTGCAGTTGTTATGAGACAGACTGAAGCCTTCCATCAAGGACATCCAGTGTGTCCTTTAATGTGCACAGTGATCTTCTGCATATGAACCACGGCTTAGAAAGACCCATCCGACGGTCAGCTGTCTTTACAAGCCCATCGGTGTTCCCTTTCTAACCGACGACAGGGGGAGGGTATATGCAGATAAATCCCAACACTTGCACAGATGGGACTCGAACCTGGGAGCATCAGATTACGAATTTGTCCTGCTACCGACTGAGCCACCCCAGTCCCTACTCTGCGGCAAGTAATATCGTGCAAAGAAGGATTGGTTACACGCAAGAGGGTGAAACTTAAAACCTGGAACAGAGAATATTAAATAGAACTGAAAACCCTTGAACAATTTAGCATTTCACCTGTAATGCAAACAAGCAACACAATATTTCCTCGATGCGTTCGATGTTTGTTTATTAACACCACCAAGAGTTCTCTGAAAAACGTTCGCTTCCTAATCACACGATTTGGTTCTAACTGATATCTTTCTTGCCTATACAGATTAAAATCAATATGTATATTGATGCCGATCCAACAACCATCCGAGGTAAGCACACTTTGCAACGGAGAAACCTTTGGAGAGGTTTTTGGTGACATCAGAATTGTCGACAAAAGTGTATATTTAAAAGAAGAAAATATTTATTTGATTGTTTAGTGACGAATATAATTTGAAATCGAACTATGTATACTGCATATACAAAAAATAGATACATATTCAATTAAAAACCCGCAAAATTTGAAGAATGATCCTGAAAGCAATATTTTTGTTGAGTATTCATCTATTTGATGTATTTGATTAAAATTACGCTGTATATTACTGAATGTACTGAATTATTAATGCATTTTTGTATGTGCATTTGCTATCAGTTCAAAAAAGTATATATCCTTTATATTACCAAGTGTTTAGATACTACCACTTTTCAAGCTCCCGAATTTTGAAAATAAGTTTCTATGCAAAAAAAACAACAAAAGGTAAATTGAAGCTTTCACTCAAATCTCTCTAAATCCGATTTTCAACAATATTCAACATTTAAAGAATAATAAACTTTCCATTTAAAACCACTCTGTTACATTCGTCCTAAACATTGGTCTTCAAAGTTATAGAACAATGAATCATTTTGTCAACTTCTAAAATTATATTTATTTTAGTGGCAGATTAGTCTTAACGATTATTATTTGTAATTTAGTCAACTTTTAAGGCAAATTGTTATGATCTTAAACGCTGCTGCTAAATGCTTTGAACATTTTCCAATCAAATGTTTATTTTCAAAGTCAAAGAGTTCTGAATGGGGTTTCCACAACCGGACTTTTCAATGCTACTCGAATGGAAAATCACATCCAGAACTCCCTACTCTTAAAAATAAGATTTTTACCCAAAAAATGTCACTGGAGATTAATTGAAGATCGCACTAAAATCCAAATCCAATCAAACTAAGAAAAAAGCTTAAAAAATTCTGCTCTATAAAACATAAATAATATTTTTATAAATGCAATACTTTGAGAGCGTTGAACAAGGATGTGTAAATGCGTCATGCGTAGAAATAAATACATATATCGTGTTTTTCACTGCATTTCATGCAAAAGGAAACCAAAAAAAACTATAATTTTTGACTTACAAATATATAAATAAAAAGGTCTCGTTACACTCCTAGAGCAAAATGACTTCTTTAAGATACTTAAATTCCGAGTCGAAAAACACTGATATTTTACTGACCACACTTTACAAAAAGCTATTTAAAAGGAACCATTCATTTGTGCAAAGGAAGAAAACTTTTTCTGTAGCTTCTCCAGTTTTGAAAGTTTAAACACACTATGAAAGTTAAACTCAGACACAGTACTCCGACATTCTAATAATGTACCAATGAGCCAATTACTGTTTCAAGCATCTAGTCGCGCGTTGCAAAATATCACGATCATTCCAACCTCCTCATTCTGTTATTTATATTTTATAGAATCTAACTGCATCTTGTACGGTAACTTAAATTGCTCAATTTGCCTCGTTTTCAATATCGCGTTTGTTTTCGTGTATGTGTCTTATTAACTGGGTCGTGTTGTATTGGTGTCATTTTGTATCATGTTAATTCGGTCATGTTTCATTGGTGTCATGTCTAAGTCATGCTAATTGGACCATGTTCTGTTGATGTCATATCTGTATCATGTTGATGGGGTCAAACTTTGTTGTTGTCATGTCTGTATCATGTTGACTGGGTCATGTGTTGTTCCAGTCATGTTTATTATGTTGTTCGGGTCACATTTTGCTGGTGTCATGTTAATTCGATCACGTTTTGCTTCTATCATATCTGTGTCATGTTAATTTGGCCATGTTTTGTTTCAGTCATGTCTGTATCATTTCCAGTCATGTCTGTCTTTGATTAAGTAATGTTTTCTTGGTGTCATATTTGTGTCATGATGACTGGGTGGTGTTTTGTTGGTTTCATATCTGTTATGTTAATTGGGTCATGTTTCCTTGATCATGTTTAATTATCTTATAAACAGAGTCATGTCTGTGTCATCTTAATTGGGTCGTCTGGTGTCATCTGGTCTTTGTTCGTCTGGTGTCTGTGTCAGGTTGATTGAGTCGTGTTTTATTAGTTTCATGTGTCATGTTAATAGGGTCAATATTTGTCGTGTTAATAGGTTTGTTGGTGTTATATCTGTGTCTTGTTAACTGGGTCGTGTTTTCTTGGTATGTTTTGTTGTCTTGTTAATTGGGTCATGTTTTGTTGGCATCGTATCTGTGTCTTGTTAATTGCATCATGTTTTGTTCTTTTGTTCGTCATGTGTTGTTGCTTCTTAACTGGGTCGTGTCTCTGTCATGTTAATTGGGTCATGTTCTGTTGGTATCGTGCCTGTGTCTTGTTAACTGTGTCATGTCTTTGCCACGTAAACTGGGTCATGTTTTGTTGGTATCATGTCTGTATCATGCTGATTGGGTCATATTTTGTTGGTGTCAAGTTTGTCATGTGATTGAGGTTTTGTTGGCTTCATGATTTCTCTGCTATTTTGGTCATGTCTGTGTCACGTTTATGTCACGTTAACTGGGTCGTGTTTTTTTTTCGTCTTGTAAACTGGGTCCTGTCTGTATCATGTTAATTCTGTCATGCCTGTGCCATGTTAATTGGGTCATGTTTTGTTAGTTTCGTGTCTGTGTCACGTTGCTTGGGTCGTGTTTTGTTAGTTACATGTCTATCTTGTTGATTGGGTCATATTTTATTTGTGTCATGTCTATGTTTTGTTAATTAGGTCATGTTTTCTGGTATTGTTTTGTTGTCTGAACTGCCTAATGGCTGTATCATGTTAATTAAGTTGTATTTCTGTCGTATTAATCGGGTCGTGTTTTGTCTACATCTTGTTATCTGAGACATGTTTTGTTGTTCTGTGATCATGTTTTGTTGTCTTATTAATTGGTCATATTCTGTTGGTGTCATGTCTGTGTCTTGCTAACTGTGTCATATTTAGTTGGGGTCATGTCTATGTTAATTGGGGAATGTTTTGTTGGGATCATGTATGTGCTAGTTGGGTCTTGTTTTGTTGGAGTCATATCTGTATCATGTTAAATGGGTCATGTTTTTGTTTCTTATATCTGTGTCATGTTGATTGGGTCATGTATTTTTGGTGTCATGTCTATGTCATGTTAATTGGGTCATGTTTCGTTAGTATCGTGCTTGTTTCATGTTAATTGGGTTATGTTTTGTTGGTGTCATGTCTGTGTCTTGTTCACTGGGTCATGTTTGTGTCATGTTGATTGGATCTTGTTGGTGTCATGTCTATATCATGTTAACTGGGTCATGTCTATGTCATATTTTGTTGGTATCGTGTCTGTGTCTTGTTAACTGGGTTGGGTCGTGTTTTGTTGTTTTGTTGGTCATGCTTTATTATCTCATCAACCAGGTCATGTTTTATTATCTTGTTAACTGGGATGTCTGTCTCATGTTAATTAGGTCATATTGTGTTGCTGTCATGTCTGTGTCAGTTGGATAACATTTTTTGGGTTCATGTCTTTTGTATCAAGTTGTATGTGTCACGTTTTGTTGGTGTCAGGTCTGTGTCATGTTAGTTTTGACAAATTTTGTTCATTTCATGTCTGCATCATGTTGAATAGGTCATGTTTTGTTAGTGACATGTCTGCACAATGTTGATTTTTTTGGTGTCTGTATCGATTGGGTCATGTTTTATTGGTGTCATGTCTGTGTCATGTTTTGTTCTACTCTTGTCTATTCCATGTTGATTTGGTCCTGTTTTGTTGGTGTCATGTCTGTGTCAACTGGGTCATGTTTTGTTGGGGTCATATCTGTGTCACTTGGGCCATGATTTGTTGGGGTCATACCTGTGTCAATTGGGTCATGTTTTGTTGGGGTCTTATCTGTGTCAATTGGGTCATGTTTCTTAGGATCATGTCTTTATCATGTTGAATAGATCATGCTTTGTTGATGCCATAACTGTGTCATACTGAATGGGTCGTGTTTTGTTCGAGTCATGTTTGGGTTATGTTAATCGAATTTCCACTTGTTAAACATCTTTTCGTGTTTGATCATGGGTTTCATTATTATCTTTAATTTACTAAAACGAAAAAAAATCTGAACTTCAATTTCGTTTTGGTTGAATATTAAAATATTGATATCTTTGCCTCTTCGTTGTGGAAAAGAAATGAAGACATGGTCAAATTGGATTCAGTGCAGCTTCTTGAAAGTTATCCTTCAACGTATATCATTTTCCCATATATTTGATGTTGATCTAGATTAGAGCGCAGTAGAGTCTGGGAACTACAATGATATTGGCCAGTCGTGAAACGTTATCTGTTCACTGGAGTATGCCATGTATCAAGAGGGAAGAACTTCATTGATTATTGAAACTAATTACCGAGTCCAAGGGTCCATCTCAAGCAGCTCAGCGCAGTTCTTTTCAGCTGACAACGAAGCAAATGGGATCCGCCTTCTTCGCTAAGTTTGATGGATTCTTCCCATCTTCTTTAGGAAGGATAAGCTTGGCTTTCTAGTTGCATTTTTTATGCTTGCCTAGTGCCTAAGGACAGTTCAGTGATTGTTATTACTCTATGTAACTGACTAGAGATTTCTTACAAGAGAAAAAATATTTTTCGTTTTTAAACGCATTTAAAAAACTGTTATTTATAAAGTATAGATAACCAGACACTTCCACGTTATTCCATGTTATTTTTTATAAAAACTCTTTGCCTCGAAATAAATTGAGGATCTCACTTTATCTCTCTACATATCCATTTTCTGCGATATTTGTTTAAAATTTAATGAATTATGAAAGCTTAAACATTTAACTGTAATTTTTGCTACCATTAAAATTTACTTCTAAATTGAAACCAACTGTTATAACTAACATAACTGTAATGTGTGAAGTTTGTGGAGCGATTTTTTTTTTTTCAGTTTTCGTGTTCAATTCTACTTTGGTAAAACTCAGTCTCATTGCGTCTACTTTAGAATGCACAAATTCAGGTCCAGATCTAATGTGGATGAGGGGAAGAGTCCATGCCACCCCCCACCCCCACTTTCAGAATGCTAGTAAGGATTATAGAGGACAACTATTATTAAACTTGGGCATATTTTACGAATTTTTCAAGAATTTTTTTCAAACATCTGAAAACGAAAGGAAAACTTGCATTATAATGGAAATCCAGTTATAACTTATATGGCTGTTCCCCCCCCCCTCTCTTTTGTTTCCTTCTAATTCTGGACCTGAACAAATTGCATGTTCAGTTATGTATTGGGTTGGGTTGTTTTACCTCTGAGCGGCACTTTTTTGCACACCATGGGCTAAATGGCCAGGCCACATGGACCCCGAAGTCTCAGAGAAGGTTCGGGAAGGGGACCCACTGGAACAGCTGTTGGGAGACAGATGGTAGCCTCCCGTCAAGGCCATCCAGCGTGTTCTTTAACGTGCACAGGGTATGTCTCTCCCGCACACGGGGCCACGGCTTAACGTCCCATCCGACGGACGGCGGCCTTTCCAAGCCCATCGGTGTCCCCTACTGACCGTGGGCAGGGCGGAGAATTTTGCGGAGATAAATCTCAACGCTGACCCAGCTGGGACTCGAACCTGGGAAGCACAGATTACGAGCCTGGCGCGCTACCGACTGAGCCACCCCCGCCCCTTGTTCAGTTATGAAATTGGTATCTGTTAGGATTGAAGCATCATGGAGTCCCTCATTTTCTTTCAAACTTTCGCGTCCACTGCTTCCACCAAGCTACGTGAAGCATTCTAACCAATAGCGTAACTATCTTAAAATGAACTCGGGACTTTATCAGAAACGGAAAGGATATAGCTATTGACTGCAATGTCAATGACCTTTTTTAAAGTCATATATTGATCCATCGGAGACTAATAAAAGTTCTATTTCTTTCGTAACAAAGAATTGGACCTATTATGAATTTTATATAGCCGAATTAAATTAGAAAGTTAATCACTATTCAGCTGTTTAGTAGAATCTAGTGAGTCAAAATTATAATCCGACTATTCAATACAATCATACTACACGACGAAGTGAATAATGTATCCGAGACACAGCCTTCAGATATCTATAGGTACAATACTTCAGATATCTATATACTACAATACAATATCGCAGCAGAAACCCATCTGCTGCAAGCATAATCTCTCGGGGCAACTACCATCCTGTACTCGCTGGTGGAACTATTATTTTTAAATCACTAATCATACCAAAGAAGTCAGAAAGTGATCAACTTTCTAATCTTAATTGTACCTATTTTATTGGAAAAGAGTGGACAATACAATAAATCTGTGCACACTGATTCTTGCACTTCGTCATTCATGGGAGATAGTGATTATCTTTAGTTTAATAACGATTTCACATAAAATAAAACTTCTTGCAAACTGAATGGCAGAAATCATATATATATGTGTAAGCTGCTGCAGGTCCAGTAAGCCGATAGTGCATTAACTACATTTTGTGAAGCTATAGAGAATGAGTCAAAACGGACTTCTGCTATGAAGAAAACAATATGACGGTATTTTGAACAACTGAATTTCAGAAACAGTTAGATCTTATTGTTACATGTGATACCACGTTTATATTTGACTTTTATCTATGGATTTCAAAAATAATTTGCCAAACAATACTACTCTGGCTATTCATAAGAATTATGCAGCCCACTATGGCTGTGTACAGAAGCACGCAGGCCACTTTGGCTACGCACATTTATCAGACACTGCCAGCTAAGCATAATGATCAAACAGACCACTCCGACTACGACCAAGATTATGAAGACTTATGTACAAGAGGCTCACAGACCGCTATGGCTATGTACTGGAGGCCCACAGACCTCTACGGCTAAATATAAGGATTATGTAGACCGCTTTGACTATGTGCAAAGAGCACAGAGGCCACTCTTGCTAAGCAGAGTGATCATACAGACCACTCGAGCTAAGCACATTTATCATGCAGACCACTCTGGTCTAGCGCAAGGATTATGAAGACCACTATGGCTATATAAGGATCACACAGATCACAATGATCATGAAGACCACTCCAGATAAGTACAATGATCACGCAGACCACACTGGGTAAGTACAGCGATCATGCAGACCACTCTGTCTATAAGCACAATAATCATAAAGATCACTTTGCCTAAGCACATTGATCATGAAGACCACTCTGACTAAGCACAAGGATTACGAGGACCATTCCAACTAAGTACAAAGATTACGCAGGCCACTTCAATTAGGCACAAAATCATGCAGGCCACTCCACAGACCACTTTGGCTAAGTACAATGATAATGTAGACCACTGTGGCGAAGCACGCTTATCACTTCGACAAAGTACAATAATCAATCATTTCACGACTTCCACTGGCCGCAGAAATATATATATAATCTCTCGCCCCTCCCCTAACTATTACCCATTCCCTTTTCGCTTTCTGACTCAATAATAATGAACTATGGGTTAACGGTCATCAATTGTTCATAAACAACGAGGTTTTTTTATCACGAGGTACTCTATGTGCTGTGTTGATTTCGTTATGTATGGACAATGAAAAGTGACAGTTTTAGTTTGAATTAAAACGTTATTTGGTGTTGCGCCCGATTCATCTGCTGGATGTTGTTATAAAAGTAAAATAAATAAATAAATAAATACCCCCTCAAGCAGTTGCTTGCCACAGAGGTCTGACAGGAGCCTGTCAGTTTATATGCCACAGTAGAAGGTCTGAGAGGATGGCAGGACCTCAGCAGAAAAACGACACAAACAGCCATGCCTTATCCGGGGCTCGAACCCAGGTCCCTACTATCGTTATAAACGGAGATATTGTTTCCAGTCAGTGAAAAGTACCGATTTGATTATGTGCACGAATGGCAAACATATTGTTGCCTTACAGAAGATAATTCCTTCATATAAGTTGTTTAACTACAGAATAGGACACGCGGATACTGTACATAAGTACAGAAAGAGATATTTCGTAAGTATGTAATGTAGATGAATTATACAAATTTCAGTACCAGTCAGTCGAAACACCAATATACTATTCATCTATACTAAATGATCCTGACAATCCTAATACTAAACTAACTGATAAACCAATAAGAACATTCGAAAATCGATCCACAAACCAAAGGTAGAAGTTTACCCTTACCTTATACCTTAGCACTAGTTATGCATCGTATATGAAATAAAGGACTCTCTCTACAGTGATATAGTTGCAGAATTATTTTACCACCATAAATCGACAATTTTCTTTATCGTCTCCGTGCATTCACAAAGAAAACCCTTCCTTTACACATTATTACCAACTTTTTCTACTGTATTCTCCTTCTTTGAAATCAATCGTGTTCCAATACATTTATGACGTAATTATACTATGTACGATATCTCGTGTGTCTCGCAGTAAGCGATCACGCTTTCGTTGTTGCACAGTCCGCTTCAAAAACGCAATCAGCGACAAGAACACACGCTGTTTTGAATGAAACAAGTAAAGTGATGTTGCTCTCAAAAGCCTCGCAATAATGAATCTTAACGATTGTCATCCTGACTGTCAAAAATAACAAGAAAAGTTTTAAGAAGAATTATCCATACCGTCTGTAAATGTTTAGAGCCACTTTAGAAGAATTCTTTTTATAGCTGTGGTAAAATAAGCAGTAAAATAAGAACTGAAACTGGGGACCAAAGAGCCAAAGAAATAGAAATTCGGACAACCAACTGGACCACAGTTTGGTAACCACTATCTTCCACACTTAATCACCCACATCCGAAACATTTCGTTTCTGCAAGATAGGCCAATAAGAAGGCCAATAAGAACAGAAAACACACATCCAACCAGAAGAGAGCCAGTTTCATCTATATGAAAGAAACAATGCCTTATTAGTCATTAACCTGATAGCATCAAAATTATCTATTAATGACTGCAGAGAAACGTGACAGAAAGAGAAGGCTCAAAGCATTGGTTTGACCAAACACCAAACAAAGTAACATTAATTATTTACGAAACACGGTGATTTCTAATTGATGAAAACTATTTTTGCTTCGAAACCGAATATCTGAGTAATACGTGACATCTGTCTGTTTCTGAACTTACCGGTTTTCGGTGTAATTTAATATCATCCATTCTCTCTATTTCCCAAAAAACACCAAAATAAGACTTCTTTGCTCTACAATTGCTTTTCTCCCGCACTTCCCATTAATCTTCCGAAACTGTTCAGGTGTTATAGTCAGAAGAAACTTTTTTTTGTTCTTATCGGCGCAGTACATAATTGATACGTGTTTTCTTTCAATTATCTTCTGCAAAGTCGTGTTAATCGACAGCCTGGACCATTAGCTGAGGTATTAAAACTTTGTTTCTAAGTACTACAGCTCATCAATACGTTATTTAAGTGTTACTAAAGAGAGCACCTCTTCAACTAGGGAGGAAACTTTAAAGAACTGCAATTTTTCGCAAAAAGTTAACTTTCCTGGAACGTAATCACAACGTCTTGTAGTTCACTAAATTATTGATGGTGCAGAGGTGTTTTCTTTTACTGTGGATGACAGTAATTTCCGACGTCCAGTGTGAGCTGGAGGAGAATTAATCGGTTCTCTCGATAGCTTAGAATTTTGGTCTCTTAATGGAGTTCATGAAACTTCAGAGAGATTTACAAATGATGGCTGAAAATGATTGCAGACGGAAATAGTTGAGCAAACAAGAGGATAAAAAAAATAGATGAAAGATAGTGTCATTCTTTTGTAGAAAAATTAATCAATAGATTTCACACTTTATGAAATAAATTTTTCAGAAAGTATTAATTTATGTAAATATACAGTGTAACAGGATGTCTCTATGTATGGTGGAACCTTATTAGAAGATCTTTTCAAAAAGAAAAAAAAAGTTTCTTCTTCTGTAGCAAAAATACATATATCTAATCTACAAAAAAAAATAGCAATTTCAAATTCTGTTATTTTTTTATTTTTTTTTTATTTTTATTTTTTCCGCGTGTGCATTTTCTTTTTACTTTTACACATTTTTGTATCATAATTTCTGTGACAAAAAAGTTTACACGAACCACCATAAAAACAACAGAAAATGTAAAGAACTTGTTCATAACCAAGTCATGATTGTGGGTTAGAATTTTTACCTATTTATTCTTTTACTCTATATCTTGCATCTCCGCAAAACTCTCACCTTGCCCTCGGTCAATAGGGGACACTAATGGGCTTGAAAAGTCCGCCGTCCGTCACGTGGGACGCTAAGACGAGGCTCCGTGTTGGGGAGAGCCATACCATGTGCACGATAAAGAACACGCTGGATAGCCTTGACGGGAGGCCATTATTTGTTTTCTAACAGCTGTCGCGTGGATCCCCTACCCCCGACCTTCTGTGAGCTATCGAGTCCCTTGTGACCTGACCATTTAGCCCACTATGTGCAAAAAAAGTGCCGCTCAGAGGTAAAACAAATCTATACCTTGTTTCTTGCAACGTGGCTTTGGTTGCACTTGCGCCATAAAAACAAACAATCATAAGCAAAAACAACCATAATCAGTCATAAGCAACATAAAACAAACAACTATAAGCAAGTCAAGTTCAAATTAGAGGTTTGGTTTTTATGCTTGAAATTTAATCGATAAGTTTCCCGGTGGTCGACTTTTCACATAGATCATCCTGAATTGGTAACTTAGACAGTCCTACTAGACCTAGTTGAGATGTACTTGATCAGAAAGGGCCGCTGGGTTTTTTCATATGACAGGGTGTGAGAAGGAACGTTTTTCTTTTAGTTTTGCATTAGTACCGACTTTTCCCATTGACCCTCGCGTACAGGTGCCAAAAGCTTCGAAAGAAGCGTGCACTCAACCTGTTCAATGAGAGGTTGAAAGTCATGTGGTTTCCAATGAGTATGGTCTGATAAAATTTAGACCGCTTTGCCCATTATATTGTAACGAAAGCAGAACGTGCAACAATGAAGCCCGGACTATGATATTACGTGAAACTCGAGATGTAACACGAATAACGTTATTTACGTCATTCATCCTTTCGAATGTGAACTTTGAAAATACAAAGAATTTCAGTGGTAGTCATTTCCAACATGCTTGTGATAGTTGATGAGCTGATTTTCGGAAGATTTTATGTTTAATTTTGTGCGCGTTTACTTAAAAACAATTTTTTTTTTGAGAGTGCGTGGATGTGTTAAAAGAATTTACTAATACGCTGGTTTCCGTAAATTAAGGAAAATCCCTATGTTAAGTCAAAGGGAGGCTAACGTCAAAACTCTATAACTTCTAAAATAAGTTTTTTGTTTTACAAAATGTGATTGCAGATAACGATCTCAAGCAAATAAATCAATATCTCGATTTTCAACAATATTCGTTCAGTATTTAATGAGTTATGGAAGTTTGAATGTTTAGCGATAACAATGCCAGCCACAAAAATTGACTTCAGAAGTTAATTAAAACTTAGTAATAAGAATTGTATCAAAGTGTTTAATAACATAAGTTTGTATTTTAGAACTTTGTGTAAAGAATTCTTTCACTATTCTTCAGTTTTGTATAAGAGTCTTAAGACTGGCATTGCTATTGTTAAATATTCAAACTTCCATAACTCATTAAATACTGAAAGAATATTATTGAAAATCGAGATATTGATTCATTTGATCTTTATCTGCAATCACATTTTTCAAAACAAAAAAAAAACTTATTTTAGAAGTTATAGAGCTTTGTCGTCATCTTTCCATTGATTTAACATATGGATTTTCTTAATTTATGGAAACCAGTGTAGTTCTAGATAGTGAACTGGTAAATAAAGGAAAACTGTAAATAAAAAGCAATTTACTTGTTTCGCTAATATATGTATATTTCTTGCTTTTGGTTTTGGTAACAAGATCAGTTTTTATAAAATGTGTTTGGTTAAACAATTAGTCTGGTAATTGTGATTATCAGTATATTTTTATGCTCTAGTGTTATAGTATTAGTGTAAGCCGTCCCATGGCCGAGTGATTAGCGCGCTTGGCTACTGATCTAAGGGACCTGGGTTCTAGCCCCGGATAAGGCATGGATGTATGTGTCGTTTTTCTGCTGAGGTCCTGCCATCCTCTCAGACCTTCTACTATGGCATATAAACTGACAGGCTCCTGTCAGACCTCTGTGGCAAGCAGCTGCTTGAGGGGGTATTTATTTGTTTTAGTGTTATATTGGTGTTTTAGCTCAAATTGATTTTTTTAAGTAGTTTCATCATTTTGAAATTAAATTAGTTCATTTATAGTGTGCTTATTTATTTATTTTTTTTTAATTCAAGCTCGCTACTGAAAATTGTAACAATATATTAAGCCAAATTGACGATTAAGAGAGCGACATTAATATTTTGGTACCCTTGTTTGTGACTGCCCGATGCCTTTCTTATCTTGCTTACTCTCTAGATTAGGGATTCTCAATGTGGGGTACGAGGTAAAAGTTTTTCGGGTAGGCCGTCAGAGCTCAAAAGTCGCTAGATCTAGTAACAAAGTCGCTAAGTTAGCATTATTATAAGTATAGTTTTATCTATCTATATAAGGGGTACGCCAGTTACATACACATTTCCAAGGGGGTACGTGAAGCATAAAAGGTTGAGAACCACTGGTCTAGATAATGGCAATGATTGTAGCTATTTATTGTTTAGAAGAATGTTAATTTTTTTTTTCGAAAATAAAAAATTAAATAAGAATAGAAAAATATTAAACAAGTGAAATGAATTTATTTCAAGTCAGGTCGTACGGGAATTTCAGCAGCTTCTTTTGCACGTATTTCAGTTTGTGATCAGTGAGATTTATTATTATCGATATGTAAATGACTGTCTAAAACAGTGGTGGTGAACCTATGGCACGCGTGCCAGAGGTGGCACGTTCGTAAATTTTGCTGGCACGTGAACGATTTACATATAATATCATTTTATGCACTTATAAATTATGCAATGTTTCTAATTGTTACAATAGGTACAAGTAAAATTCTGTTTTACACGAAAGAAAAAATACGATTTTTCCTCGCGTCAGTCGACACCACAGAAATAGAGAAGGTGATAGAAGGCGGAATCTGATCACCCGATGCTTCTAAAATTGAATGTGGCCATTTTTACGCATCATTAGCGGTGTGCGTGTATGCGATTGCAAAATTTGTGATAGTGTTGGTGCAGCCGGTTGATTGATTTGTTATATTTAAGACCGCATGGAGAATCAGTGTTTCCAGTATTAAATACCGGTTTTCTGACAGTTCATGAGTTTTGCCAACTTGTATGTTTTTGTTTTTCGATTGATACGCCAGGTTTTACATATTGAAAATTATAACAATTTTAATACATAATAAAGTGGTAATATAGATAATTGAATTTTTTTAATTTACCTTTTTTGTTTGATATAGTTTGACATAATATAAAATTATCGTAATACCAACTTAAACGATGCGTACAAATGGCTGCCCTCAAGTAATCGTTCGCAATAAACTGCGCAAAGCGTACTTTCGCCTTCTATCCCCTTCTCTATTTCTGTGTTCGACACATTGTAAATAACTAGCGGCGACTAACTCATGCATTGGATTCCCGGACTTTTCCCCGTCTCTAATCGCACGTACGTTCTTATGCATTTCGCCTTCTCGCAGCGTGTCCGCAAGTAAGCAGAAAACAGCGGAAAGTGTATTATAGTTGAGTATGTGCACTGTTTTTGCTGTATGTGTGAATTATAAAGGTAATTTAATTTAGGAATTTAATAAAACGTTTGATTTTATTTTTGAATAAATTTGTTACAGTTCTACTTACCATGGCTAGTGAAAATCAAAATAAAAAATTATCAGAATCAAGCAGCAGAGAGTTCCAAAGTTGGTGGACTGAAGAGTATGGCATGATTAACAAAGGCAATAAAGCAGTATGTGTTTTATGTTCCGGGACAGTGGTATGCAGAACGTCATCAGTAAAACGGCATTATGAGACAAACCACAAATCGCTCCTTGAGAAAAGCAAGGACGAACAAAAAGAATTTATTTCTGGTGCAATTAAAAATAGAAATATTGAGTCAACATCCCTAATGAAATTTATCGGCAGTCGTTCAAATATAACTGCTGCTAGTTTCTTTGCCTCAAACGCAATTGCCAAACACCGGAAACCTTTTAGTGATGGGGAATATATGAAAGAAGCATGGTTAAAATGCGCACCAGCTCTCCTTGAAGATTTTGAAAAGAGGGAAAAAATTATTCAAAGAATAAAAGATATTTCTTTGGCTAGAAACACGGTGAAATATAGAATCTTGGAAATGGAGAAAAATATAACTCATCAGCAAAAAAATAGATATAAACTCTTCTGGTTTAATTTCTCTCTGCCTTGATGAGAGCACTGACATAACTGGATCATCTCGTTTAGCAATTTCTATTCGTTATTGTGTAGGGAATAATATTAAAGAAGAATTGATCAGTTTAACATCACTAGCAACAACAACAAAAGGAATAGATATTTGCAACGCAGTTGTAAATTCACTCGCTGAAAAGGAAATAGATCTTTCCAAAATTGTATCAGTAACTACTGATGGTGCTCGCAGTATGACTGGAAAGGAAAATGGTTTTGTCAATTTATTTACCGAACGTATTGGACATTCAGTTCTGGGTTTTCATTGCATTACACATCAGCAGGGTTTATGCACAAAAGCCAGTTTCCAGGCGCTGGAAGATGTTATGAACCTTGGAACAAAATTGGTCAATTTTATATCTGCACGCGCTTTAAATGAAAGAAAATTTCCACAATTATCAAATAAAGTAAAGTCAGTGTACAATGATTTACTTACGTACAACAACGTCCGATGGTTAAGTCGTGGACAAGTTCTTCAAAGATTCGTTGTGTGTTTAGATGAACTTAGACTTTTTTTACTTAATGAGAAAATCATTGAAACATATAATCAATTATTGGACGTCGAATGGCTTTCCAAATTAATGTTTTTTACTGATTTGTGCTTACATTTAAATGAATTAAATGTTAAACTGCAAGGTGTTAACATGGCAGTTATTGTCATGTTTTGCTAAATTACAAATTTTCAATCGTGACGTTATTTCCAACACTTTCAAATATTTTCCAAATACAAACATATTCTTTGCAGGTTTAGAATCCCATGATAAACCAGATCAAGTTAAATTGACACAAGAGTTTTCTGTAGTTATTCAGTCGATAATCAACGAATTTTCTTCAAGATTTACACAGTTCAGGCAATTTGAAGAAACATCAAAATTTATTTTACATCCGGACACAACATCAACAGATAAACTCAGTTTGGAGATTTTCGAGTGGCAGAATTTAGAAGATATAGAAATTCAATTAATCGATTTTCAATCCAGTTCTATATGGAAAAAAAAAGTTTGTCGATTTGAGTAATGACTTGGAAATAATTGAAAATGATCGATTATTTGGCGTACATAAAAAAATAATGCATATGAGGAAATAGTGAGAACTTGGAACGCCATTCCCGAAAACTTCAGTTGTCTAAAAAAAAACTAGCGACGGCTATATTATCAATTTTCTCCTCTACATATGCTTATGAGTCATCATTTTCCGAAATGAATTTTATAAAAGACAGTTTAAGAAACAGAATGACTGATGACTCTAGTTCGGCGTATGTATTACTAAAAGTGACGAAATATGAATTTGCATCGAATGTACAGTCGCTCAAAAAAGTATCCGAACACTATGGTTGATTACAGAATTCAGAAAAAATATCTGGCAACGATTTTTTTTAGAAATTGGTGATCTGGCAACATTCGTGTCACGTGACACGTGACACGAAGTTTGCCAGATCACAACGGTATGCTATGTGCAACAACAAAAATCTCATTAATAAATAATTGATTTTGATTTTTATATGACAAACTTTATGACAAATTCTGAGTACACCTTTATGAAATTATATGTTAATTTTTAAACTTGTCTCAATAAAATTCTGCATAATTAATTTTTATTCATTTTTTTTTCGTCTATTAAAAACTGCCTGGCACATCAGCAACTCGATAAATATTATTCGTAAATTTTTGGCACGCGCACATAAAAAGGTTCTCCACCACTGGTCTAAAACATTAAGATAATTATTTAAGAAAATGATTGTCTAAAACAGTCATTTTCTTTCCATATGTCCGCAATTATTTAGTTATTTCACAGTCTCATTTACGTTCACTTAATTACACTCGTCAGCCAAGGAGTATTCTTTAACAATCAAATGATTAAGCCAACAACCATATTGCTCTTTATAACTATAATCCAATGAAAAGTGGGTTTACTTTCTTTTAGAGTTTGAATAATGGAAACGAATCTTTCTTTTTTAGTTTATAAGATCGCCGGCAAACCTTTTCGCGATACGAACTAAGGCGAAAATATTCACTCAATTCCTTTACACGTCTGTACGTAATTTATTATAATTGCCTTTTGGTTACTTGCTAATGAACGTTTCTTTGCGTTTCAAGCGCTTTCAAGACAAATTTTGAATAAGTTTCTTACGAGTATTTGAATCATTGACCTTGTTGAAGAGCTCATCACAATGGAAAAGAAAATTGACTAAATCAAGCAAAGTTAAATTTTAGTTATTTCAAAGAAAGACTTAAAAAGTAAATGCAACATGAATGAAATGAGGCAATTCTTACATTCCGAAATACTTCTAAAGAATTGAGACAATTGTTACATTCACAAATACATTTAAAGAATGAAGTATTGTTACCTTCGAAAATGCATTTAAAATATTAGGCATTATTAAAAAAAATAAATACCCCCTCAAGCAGCTGCTTGCCACAGAGGTCTGACAGGAGCCTGTCAGTTTGTATGCCATAGTAGAAGGTCTGAGAAGTTGGCAGGCCCTCAGCAGAAAAACGACACAAACAGCCATGCCTTATCCGGAGCTCGAACCCAGGTCCCTTAGATCAGTAGCCAAACGCGCTAAGCACTCGGCCATGGGATTGTTACATCCCCAAATACTTTTAAAGAATCGGTTAATTGTTACATTTACAAGCAAAATGGAGGCTTTTGAACTTTTTAATATTAATGACTGTAAAACATTCTGGAGTTTATAGCATGCAAACTTAGTTTAATTAAAATATTCACACATTGTATTATTTTTATTTATGTATTATTTTGAGTATATTTAAGATTACGTTGGAATAGTTTCCAACGAATTAGACATATTTCAATTTGTGATCAAGTGTGATTTATTACTTTTTTTATATATAATAAAAGAATAAAATTACCGTACAAAAAAAATTAGTTTACACGAAACACCATAAAAACAACAGAAAATATAAATAGTTTATTCATACCAAGTGATGAATGTGGGTTAGAATTTTTATCTATTTCTTCCTTTACTCAATATCTTGATTCGTATAGCATGACCTTAGTTGCCTTTGCGCCATAAAACCTCAAACACACAAGTCAAGTTCAAATTAAAGTGTGTAAATAAATCTAACAAATCTCATTTGATCACAAACTGATATATGTGTGTCAAAACATAAAATTAGACATTTTTATAAGAACACGCTTGATAGCCTTGACGGGAAGCTACCATGTGTATCCTTCTTTAAGAAGAGGAATGTAAATCATAATAGATTTTAAATTTAGTCTTCATAAGAACAATTTTCTATAAATCAGGCATATTAATAGTCTGTAGTTTTGCTAAATTAATATAAATGCTTCTCACTGGTCATATTTCATAATCCAAATATTGCAACATTCTAAGGGACAGGTGGTGACCCAGTCGGTAGCGCGGCAGACTTTTAATCTGCAGTTTCGCTTCGAGTCCCGCCTGGGCCAGCATTGAGATTTATCTCCGCAAAATTCCCCCACTCTGCCATTAGTCAGTAGGGAACACCGATGGGCTTGAAAAAGCCTCCGTCCGTCATCAAATTGACGGCACGGCGTTTCCGTGTGTGGAGAGATATATCCTGTGCACGTTAAAGAACGCGCTGGACAGCCTTCACGGGAGGCTACCATGTATCAGGGTGAATGAAGAAGGGTGGTGTCACTCCGCGAGGAAACGTTTCATGACGGTCATTGGCTAGGTATTTGACGTCACACAGAGGAGACGACGGTAAACAAAGCTTATAAGAAGCGTACCATAATAGTGATTTCTGTCGGCAGAAAAAGTGTAAAAACACAATTTACTTATTTTTTTAAGTGTTTGAGGTCTATCTAGCTATCAGAGAAATATTTATTGTTACAGATGCACACTTAGCAGTCACTTTATCAGTTCCGTGTTATATCAATAATAACTGTCAGTTCCGTTTCCGTGTTATATCAATAATAACTGATATACAGAACTCGGGAACATCTTAAATAATCAATTTTTAAAAAAGTGTGAATGAAGACAATTTAAATATCAGAAATCTGTTTCAACTTAGATTTTTAATCTTATTGGTTCTCTATTTAGAGTTAAGAAAATTGGAACACTTAGCAGCAGTAATTCCAATTTAAGTACATAACTGCTTTCAAAAGTTAATAAAAACTAGTTAAAACTGAAGCAATAACTATTATGCTAAACTTTCTTAATACGTCTAAGAGTGTTTTTGGCAGTTAATGTAAAAATTAGATAAATTTTCGCTTATTCTGAATGATGTTTTGCAGAAAGAGTTCACTTGCGAATCACTTCAGCTTCCACAACTCACATTTCCATAACTCTTGAAATACTGAAAGCATATTGTTGGAAATCGAGATTTAGATTTGATTATGTTACTAAAATTATTTTCAGTTATATATTTTCATAAAAATATTATTTAAGGAGTAAATAAGTCCTATATCTGCATTACTATTAACATAATGTGAAACTGTACCTAATAAAATAGCCCTTTGAATGTATGTTTATATTATGGATATCATAATTACATCATTTGTACTTCGTATCAAATTATTATAGAATTTGTATTAAATGAGTCTGAGAAAATATTCTGATCTTGCTCTTAAAATTAAATTCGATCGAATTAAATCCCCATATCTTTATTTCAACTTATCTTTTTACCAAAATATTTTAATAATCAAAATGAAAATAGTAATAAAAAATTTTTCGCCCCCTTGAGCAGTGGTTTAAACTTTGTCCCTTCCAAATAAACATTTAATGTCACCTGAGGTAAATACGGTTTTCAATTTACTAAAAAAAATTCTCCTGGAGTTATCCAACGAAAAGTCTGATTTTTCTCTTGATTTTATTCGCTGTATCAATTTTGAGTTATGTCTATTTCACTGCTTTTGTTTTGGTCGTAATCTTATTTGCAACGCAGAGATTTTCCCCTCCGCTTTATTTAGTGTTTAATAGCAATTTAAAACTGCTGCTGCAAGTTTTTAATGCAGAGACTATGATGCAGTAACATGGGTTTTTATTCCCGTGAATCAGTGCAGTATAAGCCAAGGAATTTAAATTATCAAGTACCTGAGATAATGCTACTTTTTATTGGGTATATTATCATGGTTTTCAGAACGATCGGTTTCTTGTTCTAACAATCATTTCGTTGTTTCCCGAGATATCATAATCGTGGCGTGTATATATAGATATCACAATCCAGGCGTGTCCAAAATTTTGACTTCCCTGGGCCACATTGAGTGAAGATGAATTGTTTTGGGCAGCACATAAAATATATAATATAGTTAGTATACGAATAATAAAACTTCATTTATTTTCTTGTTTTCTATTATAAAATTAAAAAAGGCAACATAAAACTAGTGGGATATCAAAAATTTGCTGAAAATCACATAATTATGTTGAAAGCTTATGTTGTAAACACGTAAACTTTACGATTTTGTGGGCCGCATTACTAGCTGTCCAGAGCCGAAAGCGGCCCGCGGGTTGGACACGCCTGGTTTAATCGGAGTAGAATCAGTCATCGTAATAATACTGAAATTTTTATGTGACAGGTTTGTTTAAATCTGGAATGGCATTATGATTTAGTTTACGTTTAATAAGTAGTCCTAAGAGTTTGCTTTATAAATTTTACAGGCGATCGATCTTAACAGGCATCTGGAAAATGTTTACCACATATCCTAGCATGTGCGCATAAAATTTATCTACATGCCGACACTGCAGCACCCACATCATACTAACTTTTGATTCTAATGGGATTGTATATGGAACTTTCGAAGGATTGCTCATGTAGTTTGCTACTGCATAGTTCAGCATGATAAAAAAATACCTAAAAAGACTTGACAGAGAGAGAGATTCACCAAGCGAACAAAGAAAGACACGAAAGAACGTACGATTATTTACGTACATTAGACGAGCTCTCCCCGCTGTGACGTCATGGAGCAGGCTCTCTCAGCAATACTCGAATGGCCTTGGTAAAAAATAGCCTTTTGGCGCTACATACATATTCTTCTTGACCATCTGTCTCGTAGCAGCTGTCCAATGGGTACACTTCCCCCAACCTTTTCTGAGACCTCGGTATCCTTGTGATCTGGCCATTTAGCCCAATGTGTGCAAAAAAAGTGCCGCTCAGAGGTAAAGTAGCACGGTATTTTAATATACACAGTTGTTTCAGAATAATATAACCACCTACCATACATATATACTATGGTAGGTGGTCATATCATTCTGATATGACTGTGTAAATTAACCTTGTCTTCTTGTTTTTGCCATGAATATATCAATATTACTATCAATAAAATATTACAGTTATCATGAATGCATCAGAATTGCACTTTATATCAAGCCATTGCATGTTTCAAGCAAAACAGTTATAAAATGAAAGAAAATTCGTTGTTGAAAACGACTAGAGCAAGTTAACGTGAACAAAAAAGGGAAAAAAATTACAAGAAATCGTTTCCACATAAATCTAAATAATAATTGATAAATACTAAGAGGACATTCATTTCCTTTTGTGTCGGTATGACGGTAAATTTCTACAGGATCAATTGTTACAGTGTGGAAACTTGCGCGAAAGAACTCGTAACAGCTTCTTGTTTGTCATCATTAGCTCGTTTGCAAACGATATAATGCAGCCAAAAGACAAGGGAACGCAATTGCTCGTTTCTCGAAAATGAGCTAATGAGAAAGAAGCCAATAGCTCGTTTATTTTAACCATTAGCTAATGGCGACAAAGGACAAGGAAAGCAATAACTCTTTTTCAGAAAACGAGATAATGCCAAGATATGACAATCGAAAACAATTGCTCGTTTCTCGAAAATGAGCTAATGAGAAAGAAGCCAATAGCTCGTTTATTTTAACCATTAGCTAATGGCGACAAAGGACAAGGAAAGCAATAACTCTTTTTCAGAAAACGAGATGAAATCGAGAAATGACAATCGAAAGCAATTGCTCGTTTTTCGAAAATGAACTAATGAGAAAGAAGACAATAGCTCGTTTATTTTAACCATTAGCTAATGGCGACAACGGGCAAGGAAAGCAATAACTCTTTTTCAGAAAACGAGATAATGTCGAGAAATGACAATCGTAAAGAATTGCTCGTTTTTCGAAAATGAGCTAATGAGAAAGAAGCCAATATCTCGTTTATTTTAACCATTAGCTAATGGCGACAAAGGACAAGGAAAGCAATAACTCTTTTTCAGAAAACGAGATGAAATCGTCAAATGACAATCGAAAGCAATTGCTCGTTTTTCGAAAATGAGCTAATGAGAAAGAAGACAATGGCTCGTTTATTTTAACCATTAGCTAATGGCGACAGAGGGCAAGGAAAGCAATAAATCTTTTTTAGAAAACGAGATAATGCCACTAAAAGACAAGGGAATACAATTGCTCTTTCTCGAAAATGAGCTAATGAGAAAGAAGACAATAGCTCGCTTATTTTACCCATCAGCTAATGGCGACAAAAGGTAAGGAAAGCAATAACTCTTTTTCAGAAAACGAGATAATGCCGAGAAATGACAATCGTAAACAATTGCTCGTTTTTCGAAAATAGCTAATGAGAAAGCAGACAATAGCTTGTTTATTTTAACCATTAGTTAAGGGCAACAAATGACAAGAAAAGAAATACCTCGCTTTCAAAAAACGAGTTAATGCGAACAAATGACAATTTGAAACAATAGCTCATTCGGAAAACGAGCGATAAATGAAAAGTGAAAACAATAGCAAACGTTTTTGGAAAAAAAATGACCTAATAATAAAACAATTTACTTTTTTTTTCTATAAGAAAAGAGCTAATGACTAATGAATTATTGATGACTAATTGATGATAAAAAGTGAAAACAATAGCAAACGTTTTTGAAAAAAAATGACCTAGTAATAAAACAATTTGCTTTTTTTTCTACAGGAAAAGAGCTAATGACTAATGAATTATTGATGACTAATTGATGACAACAACATGTGCCAATAATAGCTCGTTTAAGAAACGAGGTAATCATTTCATTTGTCATGTGCTTGTATACATTCCATTTCCATTTTTGTGTAGGTATTAATAAAACATTAGGATTAGCATTTTCAGGACCTTCCTATAAGTTCCAGTCATTCCTGGATATTAAAAGATGTAAATGCATAAATGTTGTTTAAATAACTATTTTAAAGGATCTACGCATTACGGAAGATTCACTCTGAAGTTAACGTCGATCAATTTTAGAGGAAAAATTCATAGCATCAATAACAGGAGATCTTGATCAGCGGCTGATTTCTCAATGGTCCAGAGCACCGGACATGTTATCAGGAGGTCGTGGGTTCGTATCCCACTCGGCTCAAAACAGTTTTTCCTCTAAAATTGATCGACATTCACTTCAGAGCGAATCTTCCTTACTGTTCATTTAAATACGTCGAAAAATATTTCTTCAATTCAAAGGATCTATTCATGCTGTATATTTGAAATGTGAGAGGAGAGTACGGTTGTTAAAGAGAAGGCGGTAATTTATCCACCTTATCCCCTGGGGGATATGAAAGGGCTTTCCTGAAAACGAGCTAGCAAAACCTTTCTTCAAATATTGCAAAAATTCTGCTTTGAAAAGTATCAGTTGTTCATTTCAGAAACAATGTTCATATTTTAAAATTCCCCGCCCTGCCCACGGTTTGTAGTGACCCCGAAGGGCTTGGAAAGGCCGCAGTCTTTCGGATGGGACGTTAAGCCGTGGCCCCTTGTGCGGGAGAGCCATACCCTGTACACGTTGAAGAACACGCTGGATGGCCTTGACGGGAGGCTATCATCTGTCTATCAACAGCTGTTCCAGTGGGTCCCCTCCCCCAACCTTCTCTGAGTCTTCGGGGTCCATGTGACGTGGCCATTTAGTCCATGGTGTGCAAAAAGTGCCGCTCAGAGGTAAAACAACCCAACCCAACTCATACTTTAAAACCATTTCCATGAATCACTTCGTAATACAATGACACCTAATGAGAGAAAAGGAGTTCTTTTCCTAACTAGCAAGAAAAGGCACATATTGATTGCTACATACCTCCTTTCAACTCAGAAGTTGATCACACATTCATACGCATGAAAATTCCCCATCTCGTCACATAGTTTCAAAATGAACCAATTGACCGAAAGTTTACAATATTGAGTACATTCTGTAATATCTGTGCCAAAATATTTGCACACATCTAGGAGCTCTTGGATTCCACAGCAAACATGAGAATGGACGTCAATTCGCAGGAATGCTGAAATGCATTAGGACACAGCATCCATATGCGAAACAACGATAACTCAATGAGTGTCATATTAGGCTCTGGGATAATGCGAAGCGAGACGAAGATATGCACTGATGGAACTCATATCTTGTAATTGCAGGACAATTCGCTGAAGATGACGGAGCATGGGAACAATAGTCACTGTTATTCGTATTGGTATTAGGTTCCTATGCATATGGAACATAATGTCTAATTTAGACCTTTAACCTAAAAAAAACTTTTTTTCTAAAACTGTGAGTTAAAAAAGCAGTTTTATATTATTAATTTACCGAAATATTGTACTGAATTATCTTTGTCTGCCCGAGTTGAACCAGCAAGTAAATCAAAAACAATTTATTAACGTTACTGAGTAATTATTATGCATGAGTTTCATTTTGTTACGTAGGTAGTAAAATTTGTTTAATTGCGAAATGAGACTAAGTCACGTAATTATGCAGACCATTCTGCAGTAGTTTCCATAAATTAAGGAGCAAATAACAAAAAGTAATATCCAAAACTCTGACGATAGAAATGCATGTAAAATACGACGTAGGATTAAGTATGACATGTCAATGAATGGCGCTGGCAGTGGCATTCATTGACAAGACATATGTAAATGAGTGGCATATGTAAATCTGGCGGCATATGTAAATGAGTGGCTTATGTAAATCTGGCGGCATATGTAAATGAGTGGAGCTTTAAAAGCAGGTGTTTAGATGCTGTCCTCCAGTATTAATTCAGATTGAGTTCCCGATTTCTCTGGTGAAACTCATTCAATCCTATTTAAAAACAGAACATTTAAACTCCATCTTAACGATATTCTTTCCACTGAACGAAGAATCAACGCAGGAGTACCCCAAGGATCACTAATTGGGCCACCTCTTCAATATTTAAACTCCGGATTTTCCATCTTTGGACAGGATTCCAACTGCAATGTATGCTGATGATATTGCATTGCTTGCTCCATCTCTCAGTCCAACTCTTGCAGTCAACAGAATGCAGCGTAACCTGGATAAGTTAGAGAAATGGTATTCTAGATGGCGCATTAAAATTAATGCTGACAATAGTCAGTCAGTTTTATTTACTCTCAAGGCAACTTTCACCACTCAATATTTTTGACAACGATATTTCCTGGTCTAACACTTAAATACCTTGGAGTTGAACTTCATTATAAACACAGCTGTACTCAACATATTAATAATATAGTCAGGAAAGCACAAATAGCTCGATAGATCCTTAGATCTCTTATGGGCTGGAAATCGCAACTTTCTACTGAAAATAAGTT
Source organism: Ryuthela nishihirai (assembly GCA_038380435.1). Taxonomy (NCBI): domain Eukaryota; kingdom Metazoa; phylum Arthropoda; class Arachnida; order Araneae; family Heptathelidae; genus Ryuthela; species Ryuthela nishihirai. The sequence continues at coordinate 65,278,672 of JAWZYU010000011.1, read as the reverse complement.
ACTTATTTATAAATCTGTTATTCAGCCAACTATTACGCATTCCTACCCTATTTGAGGTCATACTTCTAAAACAAACATTGCAAAATTCAGTGCTAAGATCTGCTATCAATTCACCATGGTTTGCGAAAAATAAGAATATTCGTAAAGATCTGGGCATTGAGCACATCTTCACTTATACCAAGAAACGTGCATCTGCATTTTATGATTCAGTGCTGAAAACTCCCAATAAAATCATTACCTTATTAATACTGTAGATTACGATCACTCACTTCCAAATAAGGTTAAAAGAGCCAAGTCATTCTTGATCTTGAATACCCTAATATTTTTAATGAACATTTCTAAATTAATTCAATTTCTTTAGAAAATCTGAATTATTGTTTTTGTTCCACTGGGACTCACATTGAGTGGTTTAGCATTTATTGGTGGTTTCCATCTCATGCCTTTTAAGGTTTAAAAATTATGATGAAGAAGATTATGGGCTTTCAGCCTGGTACTCTAAAACACATTATTATTGACCTGTGACCTGTTCTCCAGTTCTTCTGCGAAGTAAAAAGTGGAGTTGTTGAGTTAGCAGATTTGTTGGGTATGTCTATCAGACATTATCGGAAGGAGTGCGATGGCGAGCCAAAAGGTCGACTCAAGGCAGCTCAAAGTCAAGCAGATATTGCCAAGTTGTTTAATGTGAGTCGTTAAGTGATAAATAGACTTTGAGAGAGTTTACAACGAGGACAGGGAACATCCAGACGATTCGATAGTGGACGACGATAGGAAGCAACACCAAGGGACGATTGTTATCCTGTGTTATGCGCCAGGAGGAGCAGGATGTGAACTGCAATCAGACCTCAAAGCAGCAAAAGGAACGGGAGGATACGCTGACGATTTCATGACGTGTGCCTGTACGTTAGATGGCTGCAGGCTCCTTATCCAACACCACAGGACGGATCATCTAAACTGGTGCAGATATCATGTCAACTGAACCCAGGAGCAATGGTAGGCTGTGCTCTTCACGGATGAATCGGGATTTACTCTCCACAGTTGGGTTGGGTTGTTTTACCTCTGAGCGGCACTTTTTTGCACACCATGGGCTAAATGGCCAGGTCACATGGACCTCGAAGGCTGCAGAGAAGGTTGGGGGAGGGGACCCACTGGAACAGCTGTTGGGAGACAGATGGTAGCCTCCCGTCAAGGTCATCCAGCGTGTTCTTTAACGTGCACAGGGTATGGCTCTCCCGCACACGGGGTCATGGCTTAACGTCCCATCCGACTGACGGCGGCCTTTCCAAGCCTATCGGTGTCCATTACTGATCGTGGGCAAGGCGGGGAGTATTGCGGAGATAAATCTCAACGCTGACCCAGCTGGGACTCGAACCTGGGAAGCACAGATTACGAGTCTGGCGCGTTACCGACTGAGCCACTCCCGCCCCTTTCTCCACAGTAATTCGCTTCATTGCCTGATATGAAGGGAACTGGAACACTCTATCATGCCACAAATATCCATGAACCTACAATGGTGATAGTGTCATCTTTGAGTGGCCACACAGATGTGTATGTGCTTCCAACAAGTTACATCACCGGTCGCAGATATATAGATGAAATATTCATACTATCATTTGCGAGTCGATAGGTTTACTTCCTCCTACAGGACGCCAATCAGAATTTTTCACACAAAGTTTTTTTCGCATCACATTCTAACATCAAAATTTCAAAACTATATCTCGAATACATAGTTTTACAATATTGGTTTAATGTATTGCATCTCTAACAGTGGATGTAAAAACTATTGGAAGGTTCATAAAATGCGAACCCTAAAATTTCCTAAAAAGGAATTTTTCGTTTATCTGTAAAAACACAAAAGTTCAATGTCTACAGCTGACAAAATGAAAGCAATAGCCCATTTTTGGGGGGACGAGTTAAAACAGTTAAAAGGAAAAAAAATAACAGAGAAACAGCTAAAAACGCACGTATTTTTAAACTTCACTGTTTCTTAGCTGGTGAGCGTTTTGTTTCTTATTAAATCCACGATCCTATGCAATTCGATTAACTTTTTCTTCCATCTTCATACCTTTGAACTTCAAGTTAAAATGTAAGATATACATAATGTAATACATAGGGAAAAGGGCCAATGAATCATCTCCCATCCCGGAGAATTTTAATAATTGAAACGAAAGCAAAATAATAAAAATATAATACTTTTTAAACTAGCGGTGCAGGGATTCGACCAGCTAGGGCGGAAAGGAATTTTAGTAGTAGGGCTCTTTACGCCTAGCAACAGAGCACCAGCAGTAGATTCAGTGTTGGAGCCTGGGTGAACATATGAGACATGTGCGTTTCATTAGAACCCCGGCGACTCCTTGTATGAGAACAAGAAATTGGCACGTGAATACGTGGACAAGGACGAGGCACAAGATTTGTGTCCGCGTCCCATTGGTCTAGATACCCTAACTCTCTCGAAGAAGATATCACTTGACAACATCCAGCGATTATTTCGAATTCGAGGACATTTTTAAATTGAAAGTCAGTTGCGCTCTGACAACGAGACTTGCCACATGCCAGGCGGGTTGTCTGAGCAGGATTCAGTTTCCGGGGAGTAAGAGAATTTAGGTCCGAGGGGGAGGAGGGAAATGGGTATATAACTTGAACAAGGTTTCACAATTACTAAAATATTCCACCCGAAAGGTTAAAATGATATTATATATGGAAAAAATTATATTTGGTTTTGAAATCTAGTTTTAGTATCGGACAAAAAATTTGGAGCTAAAATAAAATGATTCAAAGACAACTGTTCTGGATTTCAAAGCAGGTATCTGCTGAGGACCCGCCATCCTCATAGATCCTTCTACTATGGCGTATTAAACTGACAGGATCCTGTCAGACCTCTGTGGCAACCAGCTGCTTGAGGAGGTATTTATGTATTTTTATTTATACAAGTTTGTGATTTTGTATAAGACGACCGGATTTTCAGGGGCTGGATCCCATATCTGGATCCCTGATACTCCCTGGTGTGAAACTTGATTTAGTCATTTTCTTGAATCTTGAGGTAGGACCGCTGAGGCTCCTTGCAGCCTGCTGTTAACAAACGAGTGACTGTACCGGGTGAGCAATCACTAATTGTATATGTTGTTACTAGTAAATATTCCTGTAAAAAGATAAATTGTACATATATAAAATCTAAGTTTTTGTTTATCTGCCACATGAATAGTGATATCCTGATATGGTAGAGACGAGTACACTTCAGCAGACACTCTCTACACAAGGGCGGCTGGAAAAGAACTTAGCTCCGACAGGTCGACGTGACCAACTGTCGAAAAAAGGGAAAACGTATATTGGTTCCCATTTTAGTTCTACTGGTTTTATACTTATCAGTTAAATCTTTTTCAGTTGAAGTGTGGAAAAAGATTATTACAAGTATTTCATATGTTGAAATGTGTGTTGCTTCTTGTTCGTACAACTTTCAATGTCTTTGAAATCTTCATCTTGGAGTGATACTGCGAAACTTATGTCATATTTCTCCATCATTTCCACAATTTACAGTTTTCGCTTCTACTTATTAATTGTACACTTGGGTCTAAAGCTCAAGTTACATTCATCTGTAGAAGAAAGCTAAATTAGATATCTATAACTTGTAAAATTAACTATTTATGCAAAAGTGTCACTAAAGGTAAAGATCTAAGTCAAATCTATCTAAACCCTTATTTAAAAAAATATTCGCTCTGTAAGGATCGTTCAAATGAAAAGTGGACAATATTCTATATTTAGAAGAGTGATCGTTGTGATCTCACACAGGGAAACGGGTGTTCATAGAAGGAATTCATCAACATCAGAATAAGTATGGATTGTAGGCAAACCCCGCATTGAAGCAACCAGAGTTAATGTGCAGTATGCTGACGTTTTAATTTGACACACACAGGATCCATTATTACTTGAGTTTCTCAACCACCGTGGTGATATCATCAACTCGCAACGATATTGTGAAACTTTGACTCATTTCCGCAGACAATAAAATCGAAACTACAAGAATTTTTTAGTAAAACTATTTTATTGCAAGACAACGTCCACTCCCATACTGCCTGAATAACAATAATAACGTGGAACAACTGTGGTTGCTAATGCCTGGAGCATCCTCCCTATAGTTGTAACATCTCCCCTATTTGACTTTCATATTTCTAGACCTCTAAGAAACTTCATGAAAGGAAGAAAGTTCGAGTCGGATTTAGAGGTTCAGTGCATTTTCGATCAGACCCACAAAACTACCAACTTATCTGCAGGTTTTGACAAAACAACCGACCACGTCATCCCCTAGAGTCGAACCTTGATCCCAGCAGTTGCAGTGTACCACGAACCAAACCTCGATAGCACAGCTCGATAACCAGGGTTGGGACACATCTATCAATAGGCATGGACGCTATAAATAAATCCTCCATGATTTGTTTCCGATTTGTCCCCTTTTCATTTCAACGACACTTGTATTTGTAAAACAGATAATGAAATTATACCGCATTGGAAATTCAATCTCTTGCCCGCGTCCCCTCCCTCCCTTTTCCCATTTTTCTGACTCGATTGCGTTTCTTGCCCTCCCTCCCAACGACTCTTTTCTAGATCCGGGTCTGATCAAAAGCAATATTGGATGCGCATGACCAAAGTAAGCTGTGTCTTAATTTTTGGGAAAGCACTTTTCACAAATTTGTAATATAAAAAAAGAGGCTCTCTACAGGTGGCAAATGTTCAAATTTGTTATTGATTCTAAGATTTCTTTTTCTTTGTGTCTGACAAATTCTGATATTTATTACATTAGGCACCGCGCAGTATACAGTTACGATACATATCTTCCCTACTCTATATTTGTTTCACATTTTTTTCAGTTTCAATTTCCAAAATTGAGCACATGTGGAATTTCTGTATTCCATTATTTCTTAAATAATGAAAATTCTCTTGTTTTTATGTTTTGAAATTTGGACGTGTATAGTCCTGTAATCTTATATCTGACAACTAGGATTTTATTAACCGGAAAAAAATAGCTGTACAAGACATTTTTGTAATTAGATTTCAACGTAGTTGACTCCAATTTCAACAAAGCCGACTCCAATCTCAAAGATTCCCATAAGCGTCCTTATAATTTGTGAATAGCAGAATATCATTTTCAAAGGAAATTACTAAAACGAAACTCAGTGATTGAACAAATCAGTTGTTTTGTGTATGTGTGTATGCTTCATGAGCGTTACTGGAAATCATCATGGCCATTGGAAATCAAGATTCTACTCAAATGGTAGCCCAAGGGCGCCATCAATCCCTTGGAGTCTGTAAAAAATTAAAAATAGAATCAAAGCAAATTTTTAAAGAAATATAATAAAATGTTTAAAAAATAAAAGCACGATAAAAATGTAATTACCCTGCGATGTTTTTTATTTTTCATTTATTTATTTTTGGCCTCACTTATGACCCATTTGTTGTTTTTTGCCTGCCGCCAACAAAAAATCCGAAATTGCAAAATTTGCTCCGCTTAAAAATATAAATTGGTAGACCTAATTAATTGCAAACAGCATGCTCTCATTCTTTTCCACTTTTAATTCAACATCAGATATTACCGCTTGAAAAGTTTTCTTTCTTTGTAATAAAGTATTCTTAGATCTACGAAATTAATAATCTTTTCGATTACCTAACGTTTCGTTAAAACCCTGAGACAAATCCTTAGGATTTCAAATTCCAACGAAGCAATATGTACAAATGACCTTCCTAATGACGATTAAACGATCCGGAAATGACCTGCTCTCTAAACGTCATTTCACTCGCCCTAATACCATTCTCAAAGTATGTTAGATGAGAAAACCAGAGATTTATTTCGATAATTATGGTAATCGGAGTACTGGACATTTCCGATTAGGCAAGAGAGTTTCAAATTTCAAGTCGAAAGACTCTATAAGAAACGGAATCAGGCTAATCACCCAATGGCAATTCATTGATCACTTTTTACAAAGAAAGGTAAGATATTGAGTCAGCTAAAGTTTATTAGAAAAAAGACTAAATTCAATTACCAAAGTAAAATTCCACATGCAAAATTCGTGCTTGCCTAAATATCAGAAAACATTAGAAAAATTCTAATATTTGCAAACATAAAAACTGAGATATTTAATCCATAAATAAAGCTGAATAAGCTACCATTATTTAATGTACAGGTTTCTAAATTGTGAGGCGCAACTAGTGTTCAGTTAGGGTGTGTGTGAGATATATTAGAAAAGTTTTATGGTAAGATCGGATTGATTATATAGTTAAACCTCTTTATAACGAAATGGAAGAGAACAAATTTTTGGTACTTTTTTGGAAGGAAATTCTTCGTACAGAGGTTTTTCCAAGATCATTTACATTTGCACTTAAACGTCATTATTGGTTATTTATTTATATCAATACTATAAATTTTCTAAAAGAATTTATATAATTATATATTATACTCTCCTGTAAAAGGGAACGGAAGGGGATGGCTGCCAGATCAATGAGGCCTACTGATCTAGACAACTATGGCTACTTTTCGTTTTTTTCTGCCCTGCTGAGGAGTGGTCAACCACACAGGGTCCTGGTGCTGACCATATGTACCAATCTGAACGGAATTATGGCTCTGAGCTTAATTATGAATCCTGAATTTGCAGCACTGGTGGGCTTCTGTGGAGGGAAAGTCTTCCGCCGTTTCCTGTTTGTTTGTTGGTTGACAGCCCAAAGTACACAGATTCACAGGATATGTTTTATCAGCTAGTGGATAATTCTGAGCAGAGGTCATCGAATGCACCTGAATTCTTGCTTCTACTGCCATCGTCAGATTCTACATTGGAGGAAGTCTTGCACCGTTATAATTTTAGATATTCTAGGCTTGCAAGAGACCAGATGGACAAGTAAAGGTGAGATACTTAAAAATAACTTTAAATTTCTCTTTACAGGGAGGGGGGATGGAAAGCATCACCAAGACGTGGGTATGTTGCTCAGAAGACATGCTAGTGATGCTCTTCTAGGATATGAGTGCATTAATGAAAGGTTTCTTACAGCAAATTTTCAGACAAGCATTAAAGACTTGAATGTCATCTGCTGTTATGCCCCCACTGAGGATGCCGATGAGGATGAGAAGGATAGGTTTTACGGACAACTTCAGGATATTTTGAATTCTGTCAAGAAAGGAGATATTACCCTTCTTCTAGGTGACTTCAATGCCAAAGTTGGTACTGACTCTGACCTTTGGGGAGGAGTAATAGGCCCTTTTGGTATTGGTAGCTGCAATGGCAATGGGCAACGTCTCCTACAGATAAGTAAACTCAATGGTTTCAGAATAACTAACACTTTTTACAAACACCACGACATACAGAAGTACACATGAGTTTCACCAGATGGGCTGCATAAGAATATGATTGATTATATATTAATTAACAGCAAATGGGCTAGTTCTGTCAGTAATACCAGGGCAAATAGGGAAGCTAAAATTGGATCTGACCATTACCTTCTTAAAAGTGTCTTGCGACTTAAACTGTGCTAAGGTTACTTGTGCTAAGGTTAAAAAATTTACCTTTAATTCTGAAGCTCTGAAAGACCCAATTATAGCTAAAGCTTACCGTGATAGGTTACTTAGTCATTATGACAGTCATGGTTGCTTACTACTGAAGTTGGGGAAGAATGGGATCATTTTAAACAGGCTTTTCTGGAAACTAACAGTACTCTCTTAGGTAAAATAAAGTAAAGGAGGCAGAATTATCTGAGTGATAAGGCACTTAAGCTTATTTCAGAAAGAAAGAACTGAAAAATGTCCTTAATTAATACCCTACTAGTCCTAATAGAAAGCATTACAGAGAGCTTAATAAACGTGTAAAGGATCAGTTAGCTGCTGATAAGAATCTTTGGCTTGATGACTTGGCTAACAAAGCCGAAGAAGCAGTTAGACAGCACAACAGCAGAGAGCTGTACCAGATAGTTAATGTTTTGTGTGGTAGAAAACGGACAGGTATACAAGGATTAAATGAAAAACAAGGTAAGGTTATAGAAGGTGAGGATTCCGTCATTGCTAGGTGGGCTGAGCATTTCAGTGATGCTCTAAACAATGTGGTTAGTTCTGCTCCCATTGTTTGTAATAATGATAGATGCATTACTAGCTTTAATATTGGCCCTATAACCCAATGTGAAGTTAGTTTGGCTATTTCTAAACAAAAATTACATAAATCCCCAGGGGTATATGAAATTATTACGGAAATGCTTAGAGCTGGGAATGTTTCGATTACCACGTGGATGACTGAAAATTTGAATAACTTTTATGATAAAGGTATGGTTCCTAAGAATTTTACCACAGCTATTATTATCCCTATTTTTAAAAAAGGTGATCGCAGTTCTTGTGATAACTATAGGGGTATCAGCATACTTTCTGTTTCAGGTAAAGTTCTTTGCTTAATAAAATTAAGAATCTGGTTGACAGTTAATTACGTGATGAATAATGTGTATTGTGAAGTGGTAGGGGATGTGTGGATCAGATATTTTCACTTAGGCAGATTCTTGAGAAATGTTTAAAGTTTCAGAAATTGTCGATTTCAAGGACGCTTTCGGCATAATTTGTGGTTGATTGCGAGATCGTATAGTATATCAGACAAGTTAGTTATCATAAAGAAAGCTCTTTATAATAACATTGAGTCGTGTGTGAGTGTTAGTAAGCAATGGATTTAGCATTGCTTCTTGTGTTCGACAAGGATGCATTTTGTCCCCTTTTCTCTTTAGTTTGGTTATTGATTATGTTATGCAAAATTATTTGCAAGTGAACGATTTTGGCCTTAAGTGGTCTAGAGATTTCAAAATTTCTGATTTAGATTATGCATATGATTTGGCCTTGGTGGCTAATGATGTTGATGAGATGAATTATTTTATTAAGACTGTTGATGAGATTGGTAATATAGTTAGTAATATAGTTGGTTTGCTGATAAACAGAGATAAATCTAAAGTGATGAAAATCGGTCAGGCATTTGGTGCTTCAGTGGCTCTGAATGGTTGCACCCTTGAGCAAGTGTCTCAGTTTAATTATCTTAGGAGTTATGTAACAGATACTACTTATGTGCGGTATGAGATTAACAGGCGAATAGGAATTTCTTCTGGGACTTTTAGGAATCTATGGAGAGTGTGGAGAAATTGGCGTATACACCTAAAAGGACTAAAATTACACTCTATAATAGTTTGGTTCTTTCTAGGGTTAGTTATGGTAATGAAACTTGGGACGCTTTGTAAACAAGATAACAGGAAACTTGATGCATTTGATTCTAGATGCTTACGTAGTATCTTGGGTATTAGGCGATTCAACTTTGTAAGTAATAGAGAGGTTAGGCAAAGGAGTCGGCAACCTCCTCTGAGCAATATATTGTGCAGAGAGAGACTCCGTTGGTTTGGTCATGTTTCCCATATGGATAATTATAGATTAGCAAACAGGGTTATGAACAGTGTACCTAAAGGTCTCAGAAAGAGGGGGAGACCTAGGATGCGGTGGGTAAACATTGTCAAACAGAACCTTGTTAGAATTGGTATGCAGTGGAGAGATGCAGCAGATAGCTCAGGAGAGACTTGCTTGGAGAAGTAAATTGCGCGGTATGGTTGAACCACAGTAGCCCATGACTGCTTGATGATGATGATGATGATGATGATGATGATGATGATGATGATGATGATGATGATGATGATGATGATGATGATGATGATGATGATGATGATGATGATGATGATGATGATTTATGTTCTGGTTATAATTTACATTCTCCTTCGTGAAGAGAGATCTTATCTTTCAGGATGACAATGCTCCCATCCACAGAGCACATGTAGTCAACCAGTGGTTTGAGGAGCATGAGACTGAACGTTTTTACATACATGTCCTCCACAGTCACCAAATTTCAACCAGCTGAAAAATCTATCAATATAAGCAGCGATCTGATGATTTCTCCCTTTTTTTGCCAAATTCTACTGCAAAGTTTCCCCTTTACAGTTTCAAGTAGCTAATTTTTGCATTTTTTTAATTTCGAATATTTTTGTATGACTGAAACAAAAAAGAAAATTACATTTATTATAATAAAATTTTATGTTTCACCGGTAAATGCAATTATCTTTGTTTAATCTGTCCATCTATTTATAATATTAGGTTTTTTAAAAACGCTTCGTTGAACGTTTTAATTACGTTAATATTCAGTTTTTGCATGATTGCATTGATGTATATAGAACTCATGCAAATTATATTTTGTTTTTAGGGTATGCTTCGATGTTTGCTATATAAAACTTACCATTTTAAAATGTTTTCTTTTACGCTTGTGGCTAAAATATAAGTTTTTCATGAAATTCTGTGTTACGAGTTTTATCCCTGCTTACATAAACCTGGTTAACACAGAGCCGAACACTGATCCTTTAGGTTTTTTTTTTCTTTCAGAAAGAGCCACGTCACTTTGAAGTGCTAAACGAACGTTACGCCTCCATTCCTAAGATAACCTCTTTCTGTCTTGGTTATTGCCACATTTTGGGCTTTCCCCCCCTCCCTCAATGATCCACAACCTCCAGCTACACGAAGGGAGTAGAGCAATGAAGGTGATATAAAACCATTTGCTGTTCTCGCTTCTGTGAGCATCTCGAAACTTTACAGCTAGACCACGAATGACGACTAATGGATGACCACGAATGACGACTAATGGACAACATTCCCGTTTAAGAAGATACTTCTGAAAATGCACGTATTGCAGAGATAATATTCAGGAACAATAAATAAAATAACAAAACAAATTAAAGGGCCACGACAAGATCCACCTAAAAGTTTTGTTAGCCTTCCAAACGACTGCAAATCGCACGAATGTGCCACTCTAATGTGCCAGCTTTTCTGGTGCACAAAGTCCTGACTTGAAGACTGCAGAGTTACTAGAAGTAGTGAACATCAAACGGCAGTGTCACTCAGAAGATATTGACTGTAGTTCACTTTCTTTGAGTGTTCACGGACTTGATGTCACTTATTACTTCAAAAGAGCATCTCTCTACGACTATGTTCGGTTTATAGCCTTCTCCTTTCTCAGCTTTGCAACCTTTGAGTTGTCATATCCGCACTTTTCATCGAAAATCCTAATTCTAATCAACAAAAGACCCAAGAGTTTCGATCAGTGGCAATCGTGACAGCATTGCAATGCAATTACCCAGGTCGATAAATGATTATATTGTCATAGCTTTGAAGGGTCAAAGCCCATTTTTTTTCAATTTCGGCCTCTGTGGAAAACTAGTTGACAAAAACTTCTGGGGATTATAATTTGATATAGCATATATCATAGCTGCAAAAATCCAATTTTCGAAGTTCTTCAGAATCCAAATAATAGCAGATTACGCTTCACAGGCTTCTTATATTTTTCTGGGACCAGAAGACCTTTTACGACCAACACTTGAATCCCCCAACGTACAAATAACATTAATTTTTTTTTATCTCTACACTTAATGCGAACAATCGTTAATTGTTCTATGCCGTCTGTCAGAGCAGCAGCCTTCCAATGTCATAAACTGGTAGCTAACTTTTACAATAATTACCCTGCTCCTCCCCTCTGCAGGCTTAGACTAGTGAGTATTAAAACCTCTTGACACCATCGCATTCTAGCTGCACTCCTTCGCTAAACGTCTCTTCTGGTTACAGATAAAGCAGGTTTTTGAAGAATAACTCTCCTTATGCTTTCTCTTAAAATCACTGATAAATATCTGAACGTAAGAGAGAGTCACCTCTTATTTTCAGAATTTTTTTTGCATGTTGGAATTTTGTCCTAAATTATTATTATTATTTTTTTAATTTTTTACATATAGGACAGAGAAGAATCCTAGAAGCTACTCCTAGCTTAATACAGGCCTTCTCATACAAGGACATGCCCTACTAAGACCGAAGTCACTGCTGACCACTGCCTTAGTTAGAGCTAACACAACAAGTTTGCCAGCTGGAATAGTCGCTAGCTGCCTAACCACTATGCCAGTTAAGGCATAATTTCATTGGAATTTAATTTTGCAACTGAATAACCAAAGCTTATGTGATCTGTTTTCTGATTTAAATTCCTCATGAGAATTAAACCTGCATGCCCTCTCTGCCTGCAGAAAATTATGTTCAATTTCGATAATTTCACGGCAATTCTTCCAAGACCCATTCTCTTGCAAGGTAATGTAATTTTTAGCATCTGCTCGCAATAGATCTTTAATATTATCAGCTAACATCAAATCTTTCAGCTCCTGAAAATTATATACTTCAAGACTTCAGATAATAATTAAATGACTTTTGATCCGAGATGAAAATGAGCCCAGGTTTCGACAGAGAACTTAAACATGTTATCAAATTTCCTTTTGTACTCCAATGGAGTCAACTATCTCTTAATATAGCAGAGTTTATTTTTCCACAATCTTGGATTTGCTCCTCACTCAACAGAGTAAAAATGTTTCGTGCCCTCTCTCTTCTAGCAATGGGTGTATTAACATTCCTTACAAGTCATCGGTTACTTCATACGGTTTGAATAATCTCTATTATTTCGAATTACCATATCTACTGGATCTGAAACACATCCGCTAGCACCTTGTTCTACCCCTAAATCTCTAACTTCCCCGTTCCCCAGCTTCAATGCCTCAGTTTAAATCAATGTTCCTGTCCTGCTCAGTTCCACCCTTGGTTTTGTCATGACTCGTGAGCATCATTGGCAACTCAAAATTCATACAGAAATAAAACAAAACATACAGGAAAACCACAGACCTTTCATTCCCGCCAAGAAATGATTCTGCTTTATTTTCAGCAGGAGTAAGACTCTGCCTTTAAAAATGAGGAACCCCTTCCACAGTGATGAATCTTGGACCACACTGCGACACAGAACAATCAGGAAACACTAGAAGGACAGCGATAATCTCGACGACTGAAGAACTTGTGGAAGTCGTATATTGTAGAACATTTAACTGAATGAGGCCGATTCCATTGCATTGTTTGCAGTTTCTTCTTTTGTTAGCACAGTTCACAGAATCGCTGGAAATTGTATTCAGTACACTGAACAATCCTTCTAGACTGTGCCAAATGTGATGGAGGCTTTAATGAAAAAACTAAAATCTGCCGTAAAAATGTAAATGAATAATTCATTTACATTGTTTACATTCCGACATAAAATAAATAAAATAAATACCCCCTCAAGCAGCTGCTTGCCACAGAGGTCTGACAGGAGCCTGTCAGTTTATATGCCACAATAGGAGATCTGAGAGGATGGCAGGACCTCAGCAGAAAAACAACACACACATCCATGCCTAATCCGGGGCTCGAACCCAGGTCCCTTAGATCAGTAGCTAAGGGTGCTAACCACTCGGCCACGGGATACAATAAGATAACGCGCTTGATTCTATTACTTTAGCTGTGCTCAATACTTTGTTGGATGAAATGGCTCAATTTCATATTCTTTAGAGACATTCTCTAATCGGCTTATCATAGCCTGAATGCTGCTTTTCTTTTACAACCATTCCCTTAATGAGGTGGAAATCTGTAATTTCCCGTACAGAAATCGCTTTGCAGATATCAAAATTCGGCGAGTAAATATCCCAATCTCTGTCTACATAACCTGGTTCACACAGAACTGAACCCTGTCCTATAGGGTTTCTTGTGAAAGAGCTATGACACTTTGACACGCTAAACTAACATGACGTCTCCGTTCCTAAGCCACTCTCTTTCTGCCTTGGTTATTGCCGCACCTCCTGCTCCCTTCTCTCGGTGATTCCCACCGTAATCTCTGTGGCTATATGAAGGGAGTAGAGCAGTGAAGGTACAATATAACTATTTGCTGCGCACGCTTTAGTGAACGACTGGAAACTTCACAGCTAGTTCCCATTAATGTTCCCCTTAACGAGCAACGTTCCCATTTAAGAAGACACTTCTGGAAATATACATATAGAAGAGATATACACAAGAAGAATAAATAAGATAATAAAACATATTTGGTTCATTAATCATCACCATAATTTAACAACATTGGTTCTGTTAGGTTGTTTTACCTCTGAGCTGCATTTTTCACATAATGAGCTAAATGGCCAGGTCATAAAGACCCCAAGGGCTCAGAGAAGGTTGGGGAGGGGAACAACTGGACAGCTATTAGGAAATAAATGATAGCCTCCTGTCAAGGGCATCCAGCATGTTCTTTAACGTGCACAGGGTCTGACGGACGACGGCTTTTCCAAGCCCATCGGTGTCCCCAACTCACCAAGCGCAGGGAAGGGGTTTTGCGGAGGTAAATGTCAAAACTGTCCCAGATGGGACTCGAACCATGGAAATGCAGAGTACAAGGCTAGTTCGCTACCAGCTGAGCAACCCCGTCCCACAAATTAGAAGGACACGACACTCCATCCTTCCACCCTTAATCATTATCGTATAATAATTTTCATCAAATTGATCAATTCGACAAGGAAATAATAACAATAATTGATTCTGGACCCCTCTGCTTACTTAATAATCGAGTCAATTTCAAAAGGTAGCGATAAATAAAATATCAGGAAATAATAGCAATCACAAAGTCAGTCAGCCACCACTTCGCAGTGACTAAACATCGACGTGGAGTGCGAAACTGAAATGACAAGGCTGCAGAAATCCCCATTAATAGTCTAACCAACGTGCTAGAGTGGCAATAAACGCTCTGTAAATTGGCCACCTGTTTGTTGCTGGGGATCGATAATTCTCGCCCGGCAACGAGACGGGAACCGCCCTTTGCTACAACGAGAAGTTCAGTGACAGCTCGGCTCAATGGCTAATAAAATAACACAAGACTGCAGTCGTAAAGCCACAAAGACACAAATATAAAAGAAGCATCGGGGTCAGCTGCAGGTGGAGGAAATGAGGCCTCTCTCGTATTTCGCAGATTTGTACAAATCCTGCAAATTATGTTTTTATCATTAATGTCTACATGCGATAATATTTTTCAATTGTGCGTCAATAAATAACTCAAAACTACCACAGACAAATTTAGCTATTTGAGTTTCAAGTGTTTTTGCAAACTGAAATAAAATATTGCGTTTCTTTAAATAATTTCTGCCGACTATCGTAAATGTTAATATATTTCGCACTACTGTTGCTGAGACAAATTGAAAAAAACGGTTTTGTATGTCACATTGTCGCAAATGCTGGGTTCCATAAATATTGTACTGAAAAGCGAAAAAACGTTGGACTGTTGTTTTACTTCTGAGGACAGACAGAGCTTCACATGCTTCAGGGAGGCACTCTGCTCAGCGATTAGAGACAAAATTCTTTTCCCTATGTTAGTGTTCTTTTTTCGTTCACAGTACAATAAAAAAATTCTGTGCTGGTTTGAGGCACACCATAATGAAAAAAAGAATTAATCAACCAAAAATGATTTATTTTTTTCTGCTGGAATCCAAGTTGTTTTCGCGCATAATACATATAAAATCAAGAAACTTTTAAACATAAAAATTTATTTGTTTAAAATCAAAGTATTTATTTATTACTAATTCATAAATGAGGCAATTATCAGTCTAAAAATAGTCATTGTTTTTATAAAATGTTTAATGAACATTTATGCACATTTACAACTTTTGCACATTACATTTTTTCGTGAAACAAGAAAGCAGTAGAGTTCATAGCGAGAATATTTAAAATTTATGCTTCAAAATGTTTCCTATCCTTTAAGAATTTAATTGGATGATAAGTTACAGTAGAAAGGCGTGGAGGTAAACATCAAGAATAAGAAGTGGTATTACAGATAGGCAATAACGTGAAACGATATTCCGATAGTGAATATTTTCCCTTGATATTTTTAATTTGGAGGTCTGGCTCAGACCAAAGGAATCGATCAGACAATTTGTATCGTAGGTTAATACTATTTTAATGAAAATGACACTCTGAATTTAACGTCGACATCAATGATTAGAGAGTTATCTTCCTTAATAGTTGAACAAATATGTCGAAAAATTTCTTCAATTTATATAATACTACTTTATTTCTGCGCATTAGTGATATGTATGAAAGTCGTTTTTGGGCACTTTCGCGGTACTCTAAGTTACTTCCACGGCATACGAGTGTGCTGCAGTACACTGCCCTTTTCAGAGTTGCTTACTTTCCATCCCGATTTCATCTTTCTAGACAAGTGCTCATCTCCATAGGACTCAAATGATCGGCCATTTCCTTGATAGTAAAGTTATTCAGAGAATGGAGAGGCCGGACAAATCTTCGGACCAGAATCCAATTTAGTCCTTATGGGAGTACTCTCTGGAAGACGAATTATCCTTCTCAGAACCCTTCAGATCTGTTCTTATCGAATAATTGGCTTTATTACCATAAATTTTCATCAGCAGCCTCCTCAATGATATGAGAAAGCGTTTTGTAAGTTGTATGGTTGTCATACACCTTATAAACATCTCCTGTCCCTTAATTCAAACACTACCATTATTGGAATACATGTTTGCATGCACAATAACGATTTCGTCATTATCCCCACTACTGTTATTCAGTCATGATACATTTCCATGCCATTTAATTGCATTTGATGAAACCATTTTTAGTTATTTATATTTAGTAGTATACATTTCTGTCTAGTGTGCTTTAATTTTTATCTTACAAATATAGAGGAATCCGCATCTATCTTACAAAGGAGAGCACTATTCATATTCCATGCATTTCCAAGTACATATTCCATGTGAGTTGGGTTTTACGGCGAAGATGCGAGCATCCAGGGATTTGAGACATTCCTTTGGATGCACACCGAAAAGTGTTCCAGATATATGAAAAGACTACTGTGAGATTTCGGAGAGTTTTTCGGTATGTAGATGGAAAAAAAAACTTCAATTCTCAATAAATGATCCTAGATGATAGCGGTGGAATTTAAAAGGAAAAAAATGTAATAAAAAAAGCAAGAATTTATGATTACGATTAAAATTCTCTTCAGATATTGTCCATTGATCGCATATATCTGACATATATTACATTGTCCTCTATTTTCCTGCGTAACAGATGTGGAACATAACAGATACCTATTAAGTTTAACAAACAATACTGTTGAATACTTTCAAAATAAGTCTTACGTTATTTGAAAGAATATAGTTTTTTTTTGCATTTTTAAGCACAAATAGTATTTATTTAAATGAATAACAGTGTTTTATAATTTTTGCATCAATAAGATTTCTTTTTTAGGTATTCTGGTGAAAAACGTTTACAGTTTTTTTTTACCTGAGATTTAATGTGGAATAAGCGAAATATAATACTTGACAGTTTTTGAGAGTTCAAATATACAACCTTGATTTAAATACAAAAAAGGTTTCAATCCAATAAATCTATATTTATAACTTCATAGTAATTGGAGCGACCATATAGGGCATCGAGTAATATAAGATCAGTTTATACTATATTTTTATTATCAAGATATAAGCTTCAATATTCACTTTACGTATTGCTCTCTTGGAGCAGGTAGGATTTTAAAAAATAACGTTCCAGACTGAAAAAAAAATGTTTTGACTCACAATAAAGTTTAAAAGTAAAGCCAGTTTTTTAAACCAAATACGGCTATGCCTTTTACACGCTTCCGTAAAAGAACGAAAGAAAATAAAGAAGAGTTCCAGAGAGAAATGCTCTCTCACGAATATAGTTTATAGCACGTGAAGATGCCATCAATTGATGAATCATTACATGCAAGGAATGAAACGAAAGTTATCCATTGATGAAGAGGAAAAAAGAGCATCTGATTTAGATGCTTTTCTTTATATAGAGAGGATTTACAGAGGGGGGGAAAACTTCTGGCTCGCATTTTTGCTCCTGAGACTAAAGGCTTTTTCCATCAGGCTTCACAATAGCGACACTACTACTTCGGAGATTAAATTATCCCTATACAGAGGAACCGAGGGAATTTATAACCCACACACACACTTGAGGGCTTGAATAAAGTACATTTTCTGAGGAATTTCCCCGCAAATCAGAGACTTAAAATATCGCCTCCCTTCCCCACTGGAACGTTTTGTCTCTATTTTAGTTCTGTCTTCCATCTTCTATCGACCATGACGTTTTACCCTGACTTGTTTGTCTGGAACGTTGGTGGCAAGCCAATCTTACCACCAATCAAACCAACCAATCAACTTGTCACTAAGATTGGTTTGGTTTGGCTGTTTGGTGTTTTATGGCCCAAGGGCAACTAAGGCCATGCTGCATCAAACAACATGTATAGTCGTCTTAAAGAAGATTCGTGCTTGTGATTTTTCGTCCCTACGATATTTCTTCCCAGTGATATATGATAGATCCTCCCGGCTCCTGAAAGAGTTTGCTGGAATAAATCACATTAGCTGAAGAAAAGGTTAACCGGCGATGGTTTAGCGTGTGTAGTGCTGGCCTGTTATTGGGAGTCATGGGGTGGTCACGTGGAATCAAATCTTACTGACGACTAAACTAAATTTTTTCAACTAACTATTTCATGAGTCCCATGTCTACAGAAAATTTCCTGTGATATTTGATAACATGCAACCCAAACTTAGTGAAGAGCCACTAGGTAAGAAAGTATATTCTTAAAGAGCAGCAAGAAAATTTCTCTACTCAAAAACGAAACATACGTTACTAATAGAATACAATAAATTGGAAAAAAAAGACTAGATTTTTAAGGAATAAAAAAACTTTGATTGAAAATAAAAATATGCATTTTAAATGAATACTAAGAATTGGCAAAACCGTTTGGTTATTCCCTTAAAAATGTGCGATCAAAAAATGGAATAAATGAAACAGATTCAGTATATTAATTATTCGTTTATGAAATGCATGTTATTTTTCAATGAGTTGCCTGCGGCTTATGAACCACAGGTTCGATTGGTTTAATCACCAACATTTCGTTCCAACAATCTGCGACATTCCGTGCCAGTGATCCACGACCTTTCGTTCCAATAATCTACGACATATTGTTCCAATAATCCATGACTTTTTGTCACTATAATCCAGCACATATGGTCTCAATAATCCACGATATTTGGTCCCGACAAACCTCGACATTTCGACCTAATGGTCATATTTCCATAACATACGTATAATGCAATTGATAATTTGAAGTTTGAATAAAGTCTATTTCTATTTATATGTCGGATATTAAGTATACAGTTTTCAGTATTTTTAGGCGTTCACTTTCATTTGTATTCCATGGTGAAAAATTGAGTAGAATAACCTTCATTGTTCTAAAGAATAAAGGTCTGTTATGAGGTGATGACTAAAGCTGATTTCTACCCTACCTAGACAAAAAGAAAAGAGCTTTTCCTCATTATGACAGAAGAAAATTAAATATTATGCTGCGTAACTTAAAAAATAACTTTTTAAAAAGTGCGTGAAAATAAATTGAAGATCAAAATAAAATTTCTCTCTAAATCTCGACTGTCAAACTGTGTTAAATTTCGCTATTTAATTGATAGTGTACACTAGGATATTTAAGGACCGCAAAGTCAGTCATAAGAATGTAGTGGGTTTAAAAACTTGCAAAAATGTGTCATTTTACACACTTTTAATAAAATTACATTTTAATTTTTTTAAAGTATGTATAAGTTTTTTCAATATTCTGTTTAGGTTTCTTAAAACAGGCATTCTTGCTATTAAAGCTATCCAGCTGACCTTACTCTAATTGAATATTCTTGGTATTCAGATACAATTAATGTAGATGTTTTTCTTCCATCACGTTTTGTCATTGAAGCATATTTTGTTAATTACGTAACGTAAAATTTGGGTTTACACTGACATAGTATGGAAATCCAATATTTTTTCTGGTCTATATATATATTTATGAATAAATAAGGTCTCAATTTCGACAGAAATGCTAACGGTCTCAGACATTAAGTTCGCTTAGAAACTAGGTTTCTTTCACTCATTTAAAACTATTCCTGGAGCAGGGCTTGATGATCTAGGAGGGTAGGGGCAAGGGGCAAGGGGTCACATGTCCTTCATCCTCTAGAGAGTATTATTAACCGGGATGGAATCAGGAGGAAAATATAAAACACACTAAAATGCAGACGAAAAAACGTATTTGTATTGTTTAGAAAGAACATTTTCTTAGGTAAAAATTAATGATAAATATTCCCTCAAGTAGCTGCTTGCCACAGAGGTCTGACAGAGCCTGTCAGTTGATACGCCATAGTAGAAGGATTATGAGGATGGCTGGACCTCAGCAGAAAAATAACACAAAGAAACAGCAATTGTTTTCTAGTCCGCTCTGATATATTCAATTTACCCCGCCCCCAATTTATTTTTGATTTTTTTTTCTACATCCATCTGTACTCTAGATCTACGGCTCGTAATCTGCAGTTCCCAGGTTCAGTCCCAGCTGGGACAGCGTTCAGATTTATCTTCGCAAAACTTTATGCCTTGCCTTCGGTCAGTAGGGGACACTATGGGCTTGGAAAGGCCGCCGTCCGTCGGATGGGACGTTAAGCTGTGGCCTGTGTGAATGATAGCATACGCTGTGCACGTTAAAGAACACACCAAATGGCCCTGACAGGTGGCTATCATTTATCTGTAAACAGTTGTCCATTGAGTTCCCCACCAAACCTTCTCTGAGCTCTTTGGGCTTTGTGACCTGACCATTTAGCCCATTGTGTGCAAAAAAAGTGCCACTCAGAGGAAAAACAATCCAAAACCCAACTGTTTTATTTTTTAATAATATGATTTAATAAATTTGAAATTTCACCCTTTCTTAAAAGGACCGTCAAAGGAAGATAAGGAACCAAAACTGATTTGCAAATTGAACAAAACTGGCGTCCTATCTTCCTTTGAAGTTACTGTGAATACATGAAGTGGGTCCGTAATTGAAATGTTTTTTTATGCTTTTTAGGAGACATAGGAAAAGATGAGTGTTTTCTAAATTTTTAAATTTTTACCCCTTGTGTTTTCCCAAGTGTTCATAGTACAGTCCTTCACATGTTATCTCCCAATACTGACGATAAAGCTTCTCATGCATCAGTAGGAAATAAATTAATTAATTAACCCCTCAAACAGTTGCTTGCCACAGAGATCTGATAGGAGCCTGTCAGTTTAATACGCCATAGAGAAGGACTGTGAGGAAAGCGAGACTTCAGCAGAAAGAGAACACAAACATCAATGCCTCACCCGGTATTCGGTTCCAAGTTCCTTTGATCAGTAGTCAAGCGCGCTAACCACTGTGGTACATCCACCAATCAGCAAAAAGCTTATAATTTAAGTTTCTATTTCCATGTTAAAAATATGTCACCCAGTTGAAACATCCGCAAAACTTTTTTTTTAAACAGTCTTACTTAGAAGCTAGGAGTCTTACTTAGAAGCTAGGTGTGTCATATTTATGTGCTTTTAAAATATGTTATTCAATTAATTAATATTTTAAATAATTCATTGTTTTTTGTTATGCGGATACTTTGGTTTGAGGAGAGCAATGTACGTACGTTATAAGTATTTTAATGATCTAAACTGAATGAACAAATTATTATATACACCCATCTTATAACCTGTTGCTTCACCTTTTGCCCTCACAACAGTAACCAGATGTCTTTGTAAGGACTCAATTAGGTGTTGAAAACAGGGAGATGATATTTCCGCTCATGAAACGAGGATCACTTGTCGTAGAGCATCCAGAGTTGCCGATGGGGGTTGGCATGCTCGAACAGATCTTTTCAATTCGTCCCACAAATTCTTAATGAGGTAGAGGTCCTCCGATCAAGGGGCCATTCGAGTGTCGTAAACTCACTTGAATGCTCCTGGAGTCAATTGGTCGCCACTCGAAAATTATGCGGTGTGGCGTTGTCCTGTTGAAAGATGGCATCATGGTGCGGAAAGAGAATCGTTACGAACGGATGTAGATGGTCGGTGAGGATGTTCACATACTTTGTGCCGGTGGCGGAGGTCTCGAGAGGGGTCCCAAGAAAGCCCATGTAAACTCACCCCAAACTATTACACCTCCTTCACCTGCCTGTATGACCTCAACTTGGCAAGCTGGGTCCATCGCTTCGTGTGGTTTACGCCACACACGCACCCTTCCATCGGCGTGATAGAGTTGAAACTCATCACGCGATTCATCAGACCAGATGAAGTGTTTCCAGTCCTCTGCACTCTAGTTGCGATAGGCCTTTGCAAACTGCAGTCTAATCTTTCGGTGTTTTGCAGTCAACAAGGGGACACGATGTGGACGTCGACTGCCATAGACTATTTTTTCCATGGTAGGATGAATAATCTTTGTGCATAAGCTTGTGGACGCGCCCTCATATCAGAGATCACTAGCCAGAAAGCAAAAATTTGCTTAGACCATGTATTTATATGAAATATGATTCAAAATAATTAAATAAATTACTGATCATTATTTTATAGCAATAAACTTTCTCGCAGAATTAAACAGAAATCAGGAAAAATTATCTAAAGTAACGTAGGATAAAGATGCTCAAATTAAAAGGATTATTAAGGGCTGAAGACTGGAATGAAATTAAAATAAGAAATAACATAAATGCATCGTTTAAATTACACTGTTCGATATTGAAAGTGACCCATCCAGAAGGATATGTCGGAAAAACATGCAAATAGAAGGGTGGGTGTGCGCAGTTGAGATATGCAAATGATGATAATCCGGAGCCAATGACGTGTTTGGCTCAAGAGATAAAAGGTAGAAGAAGGAACAGAGATTTTATGTTTATGCAGGTAGAAGTCGTGCGAACGGTTAAGATTAGATGGTTCTGTGTGGAAATTATTCAGCGAATGCCGAAAATGCCTGGTACACGCCGTCGGCAGGTTTATCGCCATTTGGATGCTTTTGGGAGAGCCTATGTGAAGCTGGATGGACTACACATCGTGTTGATGCTCATGTTCATCGGGATGCACGAACTGTTGGATGATGTTGGCAACAGTGGCGAAATGTAGGTTCTAGTGTGCGTCGCAGAGGGAGTGGTGCAGTCGTAACAGACGTCAGCATGGCTTGATAGTCGCATTGTTCGACATGCTAGTTCGTCACCACAAAGCACTGCAGGCGATATTCGATGGACTGTGTCAGCAGCCATGGTCGTCTTCATAATGACCCGAACGGTACACCGAAGTTTGCATGAGACACACCTGCACTCTAGGCAACCGTTATGTCAACTGCCATTGACTGCAAACCATCGCAGCGCTCGTCTGGCTTGGTGCCGAAGTCGTTCGAATTGGGGTCACGAATTAATCCAGTTTTTCTCTGGGTGCTGACGATCGATGGGTCCATGTATGCGACAACCTGGCGAGAGGACGAATCCAGCTTTTGTTCGCGACCGGTACACCACCCATCAGCCAGGCATAATGGTATGGGGTGTTATTGGATATGACAGCAGGTCACCTCTTCTCCGCATCACGGGAACATTGACAGCTTCACGATGCGTTAGCGCGATTCTGTAGTCCGTTTTGTTACCGTTCCTGGGAGGCATGCAGCAGCCCATTTTTCAGCATGACAATGCCCTTGTGCACACTACTAAGGTTTCCAGACAATGTTTGCAACATGTTCAAGTATTGTCATGGACAGTGCTATCTCCAGATTTATCCCCAATAGATAATCTGTGGGACCACATTAGACGACGTGTGCAATCCTCTCACCGGCCGGAGCGGAATCTCGATGAATTATGAGAGCAAGTCAACGCTGCTTGGGGTGCAATTCCTCAGGACCATATCCATCGACTGTATAACTCCATGCCACGCCGTATTGCTGCCTGTATTGCCGTTCACGGCATTGCAACCACCTCTACTGAAGCAGTCACATTGTGCTGCATTATCTCATCTTCTAACCGCTGTAAGTGGCTGCAAATAAATCATGGTATGCCAATATGTATTACTATGTGTTTTTCACCCCTATCCCCTCACTCCTTCTGGGTTGGGCAATTTCAATGACGTGCAGTGAATTTTTATTACAATTAAAGGACATGTTAAAAGTAGTCACTAAACACACTATACCGTTAAAGGACAAAGGAAAGATGCTGAAACAATGGATAACAGATGCTCTTATAATTTCTATTAAAAAGAAAAACAAGTTTTATAAGTTAATTCAAAATCAACCCTTTAATACAAACCTTAAAAATTATTTTAGAAAATGCAAGAATTTACTATTAAAGCTAATTAAAGAAGCAAAATCAAAGTGTTAAAATAAGAAAATTTTGGATAATGATAATTTTTCTAGCAGGCTGCAAAAAATATAATGTTCCAATCAGAAATAAGAATAAATTATATTATTTTCTCTTTTAACGACATTCCAGTGTTGTTTACTGGTAAATTTAATAGTTACTATACAGAAATTATTTGTCACCTTGTAAAGAAAATTTCTGATTACGTTGGTAACAACAGTCATACGTCGATTTCATCTCTAAATTTTATTTTTATTGATTACATACCAGAAAATGAGATTTTTGACGTTATTGCACCGTTAAAATTAGGAAAAGCCACTGGAGCAGATAAAATTTCTGTAGAGACAATTAAAAGCATAAAAAATGAAATTATTGAAATTTTATGTTTCCCATTTAACTAATTGTCACAAGTTAAAATTTCAATAATTTCATTTATTATGCTATTAAGTGTCTCCATGCTTTTCTTTAATTTTGAAAACTTTAACCCGTGTTCCAATATATATAAAAAGGAGGTGAATGCTTAGATATTTCGAATTACAAGCCAATATCTTTGTTATCAATTTTTTCCAAAACATTTCCGAAAAACTTAATTAATACTAGAATTTTAAATTTTTTGAAAAGAAAAAATTATTTTTCTGTACATCAGTATAGTTTTAGAAAAAAAAAACAGGAATTAAGGCTTTCATATTGCAATTGACTTCCTTAGTGTACATGTTATAATTGATAATCTGAAAATTGTTGTGCTATTTTTGGACATCAAAAAAGCATTTGATTCGATTTCGCATCATTTGTTGATAAAAAGTTTTAAATGAATGGAATTCAAGGAACGTTTTTCAAATGATAAAAAAAGAGTAAAAACAGTAAACTCGTTTAGCAAAGGAATTGAAATAAAATATGGAGTTTCACACGTTCTTGAATTGGGACCAATATTATTTAAGATATTTATAAATGATCTTTGTAATTTGAACTAAATGGAAAAATAATAACTTTTGTTAATGATACAGCTTTGGTATATGTGGATATCAATGGGAATATTTTAATTTAAGAAGTAAATGGAGACTTGGGGAACATTAGAAAACGGTTCTTATAAAATTAATTATTAGTAAATGTTGATAAAACGAAGTAATTATATTTCAGTTTAAAACATAATAAAGTCGATAAATACACTAGAAGAACGCATATCGCTTCTGGCGCATATGAGAATCACGCCTTCAAAGAGAATGAAGTTTTTCCTTTATCTACTGTTTAATTCCTTAAAAGTTTTAATTTGAGCTACTGAATGATGGGGAAAATGCAAAGAGTATTTTGTTAGCAACTATACAACATAAAAGTATTCGTCTTTCAATTCTTAAATCTAAAAAGGTGCATTTCCCACACCTCTCTCAGAAAAGTGGGTAGATTATTGCTGTCAGTGTAATATCTTTTAAAAAATTACCAGTAGGTTTAATTAATTTGTCAAACTCTTTAACAGCTCTAATGTTTCGATATTTATTGACCTCTACAGATATATATATTAAAACTACTTTGAAAAATGCGAATAAATATTTCTTTAGTATCAATCAAACTAATATAGAGTTTTCCAACTATCGTTTTCATTGTTTCCATGGGAAATTTCATGACGTTCACATTCCACCAAAAGAAATTCAAATTTATATCATTAATAAATACATCGTTGCAATATTAGTTTCAAATTTTTGAATTTTCAAATTTTTCATCGTTAGAGGGCACAATTATAGTGTTCTAAATATCTGAAAGTGCAAATCATAATATTTTATCAATTCCGATTCTTACCCAGAAAGGTTTTTTTTTCATTTATCTCTAAATACAAACAATTATCTGCTAAAACAAAATATTTTGTTTTCCCACACTCCTTGCGTCTAAGGCATCAACTCATTGTTGGCAATGAAAATTCCGTAATCTTCACATTTCAGCACCAAAAGTTCAAATTTCTAGCATAAATACATCATTTGTAACATTCGTTTCAAATTTTTGAATTTTCAATTTTTTCCGTCGTTAGAGGGCGCAATTATTGTTTTTGGAAGGTTTGAAAGAGTGAATCATAACATTTCATCAATTCCTATCTAATCTGAAAATAATTTTTCATATATCTCTAAAAACAAGCAATATCTCCTAAAACAAAAAAGGTTTAGGTCCCCCCCCCCCCCCCCAGATCTAAAGCGCCAACTCATTGTGGACAATGGAAATTTCGTGATCTTCACTTTCCACAGACAAAATTGAAAATTTCGAGCATAAATAGATCGTTTGCAATATTCGTTTGGAATTTCAACTTTTTCCACCGTTAGAGGGCGTAATTATAGTTTTAGAGAGATTCGGAAAGTGCATATCGTAATGTTTCTTCAATACATATCCAACACAAGGAGAATTTTTAATTTATCTCTGCAAATAAAAAAGTTCGATGCCTAGACGGACAGACAGACGATAAAGCGAAACTATTATCTCGTTTTGGAACAAAATTATTTTTAAGTAATAATTTTAAATTTTTAATCTTTTAATTATAAGTAATAATTAATATAATAATTACTTATAATTAAAATAATTTCTTTTTTATCATTCAGCATTCTGCATAGAGCATCAATGTACATAAAGACAATTGAAAGTGTAAAATATTATAAATATTTAGGAGTGGTTAAATTGGGATAAAACATATCAAACATTTGACAAAAAAGATTAATGCAATAATTCCTAAATTATTTTATATCAGAAATTTTGCGAATATTACATTCTTAAAGCATATATATATAATGATTGGATTAAGTCATATTTATATTATGGATAATATATTGGGAAGGAATGTATTATAGTAATGTTAAATTATTGGCTACTATCCAAAACAGAATATTAGACGTATATTAAGAAAAAGAAAATATGATGGTGTGAAATATTTCATAATGATCTACAAATTTCAAAATTAAGAAAAATTGATTTTTATAATATGATTTTATATTTTGAAAAAGCGTTACAGAGAAAGCGATATTAAAATACCATAGTAATGCAAAATACAAAAACAAATGCATATACTAATTCTATTGTACCACTACCAAGAAAAACCATTACGCAAAAATATTATATATATTTAGCGCCAAAAATATTCAAGGGTTTATCAGAAATCATAAAAGATTTTTCGTGTGTTTTCACGAAAATATTACTTATGGATTTAAGATTTTGATGATATAGAAATATATTTTTTTAATTAGAGGGTGTACTCGTAGTATTTCTTATTTTAATTTTTTTTTATTCCTTTGATCTCTCTTTAAGTTGTCAAAATTTTGAATGAAATAATATTTGGATTTAAATTTATTTCGTTAAATATGTTGCTTCCTAAATTATTGATATGGGCATGATGGAAAATATTAATATTGTAATATATTAAAAATGCTACATTTAATGTTCATTTACGCATTTTTTACCCGTTAATACATGTGTGAGTCTTGGAACTCTTGTGGTGTTATGAATTTCCAAAAAATATTTTTTCAAATAGCGATATTTTTACCAAAATATTCCGAATGGAAATAAAGAGTACTACTCATGTTGATGAACTCTCTCATTGACGAGATGATACCATTTCAAGTGTGCTTAATCGGAATATTAATACTTCACTTGTAACATAAAAAGGTAATTTGTAATATATACTTTTTTGACCGGAGAATCGATAATTTCTTTGTCGTCAACTTTGGCAGCAGACCAGCTAACGAAGTTTTCACCATATTTCATATCTTCAACAGTAATGAAAAAAACTTGTTGCTAATTTCTTCAGCTGCTCTCAACAGGCCTTTGACCACGTGTAACTTTTACCCACGTGTAACCACATAAGTACCACTGTTCCAGATGGTAGTGATTTTCGAGGTCTTTTCAGCAAATTATGCCAAAGAAAAGTGAAATCGGAAGCTCCGTAACTTCTTGAATGAGATTTTTACGGAAACATGGCAGTGAAGATAAATTAATCAGTTTAGTGAAATGTCATTCCCGATTTTCATTGTTCTTTGCTCAGCAATTAAAGATTTTCTTTACCTGCAGTGTTTGACAGCAGCAGGCATCGATCTAGAATAAAAACAAAACAGGCGGGGGTGACCGGATCAAGTCTGAAAAAAATAAAAGAGGGAGGACAAGTGACTGGATCACCGTTCTAGAAATTATTTTTAATTCCATTTTAGTAGTCTCAAAAAATTTCTTGATTTTTTCTACTCCCATCCGGTTACTAGCATTATTCTCAAAGGGAGGACCCATGGCCCCATTTTGCTAACCCCCACCCTCCGCATGCACACACACACAGATCCGAGACTGAAGAACAGTATCATGAGACTAATGCAATTTATTCATACTGAATATTGAAAAAAATATACTATTTTAACTTTACCAAAGTTAGAGACATGCAACACTCTTACTCTTTTTTAAATATAGAGACTTTATTATACATATTAAATCAAAACAATTTAAAGAGTATTATCAACTGTATACTATATAAACTATTATACGTTAGATTGGAAGTCAATGAGAGTTACAAATTTATTGGGTGGTTCATGTTCCACATGATAGATAACTGAATATTTTACTGTCTAATACTGATAACTCATGTGTCAAAGTAATAGAAGTGTTCGGTGGTTCGTTACACTCAGAGTTGGGTGAATTATATCTAAACGTTAATAAAAATCCAGTTCCGAAAGGTTATGACTATTCGATATCTGGCCTGTGACGATTTTTCAAACTGGACATTTTGTTGGAATTTCTCTCATCTTCTAGCACAGCTAGAAATTCCTTTTCTTTACATTAATAAAATTCTTATCTACACCTCTGTGACGACTGCTAAAAATCTATCTTCGTTTGCATAAAAAAACCATTTGCTCTAACTTTGCCGCGGTATAATTCAGAAGTGCTCCGCAGTGCCACGATAATATATTCTCCTCCCTTGATAGAACAAAGTGTCTGCATGAAGAGAGATAAGTATCATGAAAAAGATGAAGAAATAAACTTTCACCTTTCGCGTCCGTCAGCAACACCTGGTAATAAGAGAGAAGAGATATCTTGGTTACAGACAGCGGCACTTCGGGAAGAGACATTAAAGTGAATGAGACATAGCTGTTGCCTCCAGCAGGAAAGCGCTGATTTCTCCCTCCTGACTTTCAGGAACCAGGAGTTACCTTGTTGGATGTGCAACAGCCTTTAGTGTAGTGCATTGTAAGCGCAAAAGTAGTAGCCAGCCTTGTAGCAAGGACTACTCTAATGAGAAGAAAACACAACAGAGGAGCCGATGGGCACTAGAAGATTATTAAAAAAGATAACCAGCACGTGGCATTGCGAAAGCTGTACGAGGTAACTTATGATAGAATAATAACATCGCAACACGTGAGAATTGCTAGAGTGCAAGAAAAGTTATTTCGATTTTGCGCCGTTGTTAGGAACTGAATTTGTACTCTATGAATTGCGTAGTATTCATGAGGCATTAAAAAATAATAATGAATATGATAGAAATGCAGAATAAATTTAAGGAGATACGGATAGTAAAGTTGGTAAGTAAAAACAAACTCTGTTATGAGCAAAAATATGACAAAAGATGATTAGCATTTTTCTTTGTACAAAAGAATAATAAAGCATTCATTCGAATACAGAAATCGAAGCCCATAACAACACCTGGTAACATACAGAAAAGGATGAATTGTATAGGAAATTTATGTTGTAATAATTAAATAAAATCCCATAATGGTACTTTTCTAAAATTAAAAAAATTAAAAGCACTTTATATAGAAAGGTGGTTTTCAATATTACTCAAATCACTGCCTGCCATGTTTCTGTGGCCCAGTAGTATCTCTAGACTCTTTTCCCCCATCAATATTTCATTTGAAACAAAGCATTATTTTACTACGCATTAAATACTTGTATAGCATAATATTCAGTTACTGTTCTCTCTGTGACTTTATAAGTCAGAGCCTTAGCATAGCCGCGTGGTTAGCACGCTTAGGACCTGAGTTCGAGTCACGGGTAAGGCGTGGATGTTTGTGTTGTCTTTCTGCTGAGGTCCCGCTATCCTCACAGACCTTCTGTTATGGCGTATTAAATTGACATTTTCCTGTCAGACTTCTGTGGTAAACAGCTGCTTGAAGGAGTATTTATTTACTTTATAAGTTGTTATGTAATGCTAGAGATCCGATATTTTATTCCCTCTTAAGCTTGCTCCTTGCTTCTCCGGGTTTTAGCCTTTTTATAATTTTTTTACTGAATAGTGTAGATTTTTACTTCATTTTTACCCGCCATAACTGAAGTATGAGGTAACTTTTGCGATGAAATAGCAAAATAAAGTGAATACTTTGGCAATGGGGAAGATCATTTATAACATCCGACAGCGCCAATGACTGATATTGGTAAAAGTGGAAAATTTTTAAAAACAAATCGAATGGAAATACAAGTGCGAATTATTTTCTTTACATTTCTAAATTGTAAAATGACGACATTTTTCTAAAATGCGCCGGACTTTAAAGATTTACGATTTCAATGTGCCGGATTTTATAAAGTTTACTGTATAGGACAGCAGATTCTTTTATTAAAAAATTAATACTTTCATCAAAAATAAAGGAGATGGTAAATGTATATACTTAGCTTAAAGTGGCAAACTTTCTTTATTCCGCATAATAAAGTATTTTTCGGACATTTTCCAACATTTTTCTCTATTCGAAGTGCAGAATAATATTGTTAATTCGGCATTCATCGATGGCAGAAAACATAATCTACAAATTATCAATGCTTTACAAACGAGATCGATATGTATGGGTCTGAAAGAATACATACCCGCGTCGCCTACGGGTTGGATCACGTCTCAGTGTTGTAGCAACATTAGAATCTGGCCAAGCACACGGCGACAATAATTCGCACTTCTCGAAATGTTTTCTTAATGGCTCATGAGGAAAGTGTGCCGCGAAAATGTGGCCTTACGTCTCCCGTTATGCATGATGGCATTGACAATCGTCTTCTTACTATTTCTCATACTGATATTTACACATAATTACTGATTCCAATTTCTTCGTTGCAGTTTGTTTACAAGCAGTCATAATTTCTTGTCTTTTAGCAACGAAGGTCAAACACCACTCAAGCTTGGCTTTGAAATTATTTGAAATCTGTTTAAATTTGTTCTAATCAATTTACATTGCGCAATGTTAACGGTTTCTTTCCCATTTTCTCGTCATATTCGCTTTGCTGAATACAAACATTTCAAAGATATACATATAACCACAATGCAGTGCAACCCGCCACGGCTCCGTGTGTGGGAGAACATACCCTGCGCACGTTAACACGCTGGATGGCCTTGACAGGGGGCTACCATCTGTCTCCCAACAGCTCTCCAGTGAGTCCCCTTTCCCAACCTTGTCTAACCCTTCAAAGTCCTTGTGACCTGGCCACTTAGCCCATTGTATGCCAAAAAAGGTCGCTCAGAGGTAAACCAACCCAACCCACTATTGGTATCTATAGAACAGCAGATAAGGTAAAATGCTCTAATTAAATTTCTCAATGTTAATTCCATGAACAGGCGTAGAGTCACTCTTAGTCTTCAATATTGTCTTGAGCCAGATGCGATATAAATCCAAGACTTCCTGATGACATGTCAGGTGTTATAACCTGACATAATATCAAGAGGTCATGGGTTGATATCGCACCAGCTCAAGGCAATTTTCCCTCTAAATTAAATATTGTTTAAAAGTAACTCCTTGACTTTTTAAATGACAAAGAGATTTGTTCTATATGTGCATTTTTGAGGCAAGATTTTTTTCTCCTATCTCTTAATATTGAAAATTTTACTTTTAAACAGTAAACCTCCGATGGTCTTGGTAAGACGACCGTCCGACGCATTAAGCCGTGATCCGTGTGCATGAGAGTCATACTCTGTGCAGCTAAGAAACAACGCTGAACGGCTTTAACGAGAGGCTACCATCTGTCTCCTAACAGCTGTCCACTAGGTTCCCTTCCCCCAACTCTCTCTCTGAGTCCTTGTTGCCCTTGTGACCTGATTATTAGTCTATCGTAGTCACAAAAGTGCGTTCTTGATGCATTTTTGTGACATCCAACCATAAATGCAACAAGCAAACAATCCAACCATAAATCTTAAAAAGTGCGTTAAAAATTTCGTGATAAGAGTGACTCCATGTTTTTTTTTATCTCCGCAAAATTCCCCGCCCTGCCCATGGTCAGTAGGGGACACCGCTGGGCTTGGAAAGGCCGCCGTCCGTCGGATGGGACGTTAAGCCGTGGCCCCGTGTGCGGGAGAGCCATATCCTGTGCACGTTAAATAACACGCTGGATGGCCTTGACGGGAGGCTATCATCTGTCTCCCAACAGCTGTTCCAGTGGGTCCCCTCCCCCAACCTTCTCTGAGCCTTCGGGGTCCTTGTGACCTGGCCATTTAGCCCATGGTGTGCAAAAAAGTGCTGCTCAGAGGTAAAACAACCCAACCCAACCCATGTTTTTTTACATGACAAATGATTTTTAAATAATGATCTTCAGAAAGAAATTAATTTTTCTTTTAATATTAAATAATTTGCTTTTGAATAGTGAATTTTTAAAACTCGATCCCATATTACTTCTTTTCAATTTTACACTGTTCCATAGATTTCGATTAAGTCTATGCTGTATGAGCTTACGCGATTGATTTCCTATTCTACGTATCCTGAACTTTGTAATTCCTGTAAAATAATTATTCAGAAGTTTGTGAAAAAAGAAAAACGTGTAACTTTAAAAAAAAATCGCACTATGTATTGCATAACAATATTTTTTTTTAGATAGCGACAATCCTAACATAGTTTTGCTCTCTCTAACTTTGATTGATCTGCGGTTGGCTAAGACGATTCTTCCTCATTCAAAACGTTGAAATTTTAATCGACTACTGAGTCACTAATGTCAGAAAGACTAGGGACATTTGAACGGTTTGCATCATATAAGCAGTTAACGGGTAACGTTCAACATTCATTAATATGGGAAATTTCAATGGCAAGTTCTAACATATTAAAAGGTTTATTAACTCACAGAAATGAAACAAAGCATTGGAACAGTATCTTAAATTATCTCTTAAATGAGCTTACGATTGGCACAAATATACAAACAATAACCTCAAAATATTTAAATGACAACCATTTCAACGTATTAATTATGAAGACTCATTAGAATTAATAACATTGACCATTCCAAACAGACCGCTCAGCTAATACTGTGGTAATGGCACATTGCCATAGATTTCATGCACAGAGTCCGATAAACATTCAGTAGCCAATTTATTAGGCAAGTTCCATCTTTATGTCAATATTAACTGAGTAACTTCTTAAATAAGCTTTTTATGAAATAATTTGACTGAAGATAATTTAAATATTTCAATCAAATTTATTTCGAACTCCATTTCCAACAATATGCGTTCGGTTAATATTTAGAAAGTTACGGATATTAGAATATTTAACTGCAACAATTCCAGCTTAAATAATTCCGCTAAAATGTTAGTAAAAACAATTTAAAATGAAATCAATAAACCTTCTACAATTACAAATTTTACTGCTAAAAAATGCTCTTAAAAACATACGGGTGTAGTGTGTGTTTAAGAGTATTCTTAGTAGTTCGCGTAATAATTGTTAGTTCTCGCCAATTTTAAGTGATTTTTTGGCAGAACGGCTAACTTACTAAATGTTTCAATTTCCATAACTCGTAATCTGTAGTTCCCAGGTTCGAGTCCCAGCTAGGCCAGTGTTGACATTTATCTCCGCAAAACTCCCCGCTCTGCCCACGGTAAGCAGGGAACACCAATGGGTTTTGAAAAGCCGCCGTCCGTCGGATGGGACGTTAAGCCTTGGCTCTGTGTGCTGGAGAGCCATACCCTGTGCACGTTAAAGAACACGCTGGATGGCCTTGGCGGGAGGCTACATCTGTCTCCCAACAGCTGTTCCAGTGGGTCCCCTCCTCCAACCTTCTCTGAGCCTTCGGGGTCACAAGGACCCCGAAGGCTATTTAGGCTTTTTTTTTCTGGCTATTTAGCCCATGGTATGCAAAAAGGTGCCGCTCAGAGATAAAGCAACCCAAGTTTTAATTGTCATATTTCTTTATAAAAAAAAGTCTTATTAAAATGCTACTGATTTCTATTCACAATATCTGAATCTTGATTAATAAAAAGCATTATGAAACTTAACCAATTATATAATATTGTGTTGAGCAGACTGTGTCAAAAGTAGATGGCATTATGTTAAAAATGTCCTGCACTTATCAAATACATTATTTGCTCGGGATAAAGTATCGGGAGAGCTGAATTATAAAGCAAATGAAAATGCAATGAGTATCAAAGCAGAATTTTGCGCTTTTTGCGAATTTTTTTTTTTTATAATGCGAATAATGTTACTTAGCAAGCTTTGAAGTGGTTTCATTTTTAACGTTAATATAGAATTGTATACATAAATTCCCAGTGACAGTCATAGCATTTGTGGAGCGGGAGGAGGAGGGGGTCGTTGCCCAGTGGGTAGCGCGTCACGCTCGAAATCTGCAGTTCCCAGGTTGAAATCCCACCTGTGCCAGGGCTGAGATTTATCTCCGCTAAACCATCACCCTACCCTCAATGACAAAGGGGATGCCGATGAGCTACGAAAGGGCGCCGACTGTCGTATGGGACATTAAACCGTGGTTTAGGAGTGCTATACGCTGCGCACATTAAGGAAACATGCTGGATGGCTTTGACGAGAGGCTATCGCGCATGTTTCCTTAATGTCTTTCTATCTGTCACTTAGCAACTGTCCAGTAGAGCGTCTTCAACAACCTTCTCTGAGCTCTCAGGGTCCTCGTGACCTGGTCCATTGTGGCCAGGTTACGAATTTAGCTCATTGTGTGGGAAAAGTGCCGTTCAGAGGTAAAACAATTCCATCCATTATATTTTTCAGAAAATGCAAAGGAAAAATAACATTCTTCAAAGTGGCCGATCGTGACTAAATGTTTTGTTATGGCACTTTGACTACTACAGGCAGAGCCCGAATGTAGGAAAAATAATTGGGGAGATGACCGATATAGAATTAAACGAAATAGGACTGAAAAGACCTTTCGTAATGCATGTGTTCTTCTTTTTCAGCTATTCGAAAAACGCATTCTTCAACAAAAAACTTCGGGGAAAAAAAGCTCGAAAAGGTGTTTTTGTTCTTTTTTACTTCAATTCAGTGTTTTTTTGCCCTACACTATAAAATTTGCCAATATGTATTTTCCACTCTCCGTTCTAAAAAGGATAAAAAATTCATGAAAAATATGTCTAATATAGTGTATAGGTTTACTTATTTTTAAGCCCGTTCTGAATATAAATTTATATTTATTATTTTAAACTTAATTAAATAAAAATAAACACCCTCTCAAGCAGCTGCTTGCCACAGAGGTCTGACAGGAGCCTGTCAGTTTATTTGCCACAGTAGGTCTGAGAGGATGGCAGGATCTCAGCAGAAAAACGACACGAACATCCATGTCTTACCCGGGGCTTGAACTCAGGTCCCTTAGATCAGTAGCCAAGCACGCTAACCACTCGGCCATGGGACGGCTGAACTCGCGGTAAATTATCACCTGAAAAGTTGTCGATTTTGGTTGAATTTAATTTACATTATTAATTTATTACATATATATTCCATTGCTTATATAAATTTGTTTTTCAACGAAATGTAAGAAAATGACATGGTAATCTTAATAATTATTGAATTACAAAAAAAGACTGAAAAAGAAACTATAACGACAGCAGTGGGATCGACCCGGAGACTTTCAAGTTGCAAGTCAAAAAATAAATATGTATTTAGCCGACTGAGCTACTCACCGTTGCGATGATAGGTTAAAATACATTATTTATATCTCTTCTAAATCAAATGTTCAACACATTTACATTTTGATATCTAACGTTGTTCTTAAATTCTTCATACGCCTTCCTTGGCAACCCAGTTCAAACACATCTTGTCAGGAAAGTTTAAGTTTCTTGAGCCTGCAACAGTCAACTGAAAATATTCGCTAAGTAACAAGAGCTTCGATTTTTGTTTGAACTTAGAATCGGCCAATCAAATGTCACGGGCCACTACAAGATGGTGACCTGGTTCAGCGCATGTATGAAATCGCTATAACAGAAATTATAAGATTCCGGGTGGTGGCCGTAATGTTAAAATTCGCATTCACCATACGAAAGCATCCGACGGAGAGCTGATTCGCAAAGCAAATGCTGTGATTGCCTACGTTACTTGGCAAATAATAGGTATAAAACGAATACGAAAAGGATATTATGTTGATTGAGATATCACAAATAATGAATACTAAATCCGCTTATTATGTTTTGTGATTATATTTAGTAGGGCCACAGCCCTAGTGGCATACTAAGTCGACTCATCCATTAGGCCCAGTTAGCCTATTGGATGTGTCTACCCTGATTCCCCAATGGAAGGGTTCACAACAATCGGCAATCCTTTTCAAGAATCCCGATTAATCAGAATCTCACAGTTCCCAAAAAGAAGAATTTTTTTTCGATTGTAAAACAGATTCAACAGCTATACCTATCGCAATTTCTATGATATCAGCTGAAACCAGTTTCTCAGATTAAAACTCATTACACTTAGAGAGACCCATTTACTGGGGTGGGGGGAGGTCTCAGTCGGTAGTGCGCCAGGCTCATAATCTGCAGTTCCCAGGTTCGAGTCTCACCTGGATCAGTGTAAAGATTTATATCCGCAATACTCCCCGCCTTGCCCACGATCAGTAATGGACACCGATAGGCTTGGAAAGGCCGCCGTCCGTCGGATGGGACGTTAAGCCATGACTCCGTGTGCAGGAGAGCCATACCCTGTGCACGTTAAAGAACACGCTGGATGGCCTTGACGGGAGGCTACCATCTGTCTTCCAACAGCTGTTCCAGTGGGTCCCCTCCCCCCACCTTCTCTGAGCCTTCGTGGTCCTTGTGACCTGGCCATTTAGCCCATGGTGTGCAAAAAAGTTCCGCTCAGAAGTAAAACAATCCATTCACTTAGTAGCTCATAATTTCGTTATTGATTGAGATACAATTTGATATCAGAATACCTTTGTCGATTTCAAAAAGTTCTGATCATAATATGTGCTGAAAATCAACTGAATCTGCATGCTACAATAGGTCAAGTATAAGTAGACCCCAAAATGCGATGCTTCATGCCATTGTTTCCGAGAAAAATCTGAATTCCTGAGCTAAGAAAAATATCCTACAATTGAAATAAGAATTATCCACTTTTTCAAATAATTTACTGAAAAAAAATCTGATTTCCTCCCACTCAGGACGAAACCAATTTTTTTTTCAACAAATTATTTCAAGTGCTTCTTGTCAACTGGACATTTCCTGTAATACTTTATTAATGAACAATCCATCTTTTACTTGAGTTTTCAACCACATATTTAGTTAGATAGCTTTTTTCATCTCCGACAGATGTTAAAAGTGAAGAAATCGTACGTTCTTAGTGGAAGAAGAACAGTGAATCTCTTTAGCCAAAATTCGCCCAAGAATTCATGACGTGCAATTAAAAAACGTTCAGGTCTCACACAGAATAATTAATAATTAAAACAACCTCCTAAGAATTATATGATGCAATGACGAATTATAATAAATATGAAACAGAAATTTACTGAGTATTTAACCACTATTAAACTGCTTTAAGAAACTGGATAAAGATGGATGCAGAGGGAAAATCTTGAGCCGGGTGGGATCTGAACCCATGATTTTTTCTTTTCACCCATCTTTATCCTATTACTTAAAACAGCTGAATAGTGTTTAAATGGTAGGTAAATCAATGATGAACGGTGTGTTCATTTGTCTATTGAAACAAGAAATCTCTTTTTTTTTAAGGGGGAATGAAAGCAAAACCTTTTAATTTTTGTACAGTTTGGGGTTCCGTATGATTTGCAATGTCATTTAGGGGTTCTGTAGGAGTCCATAATATAGTTCAGGGGTCCGTTAATATTGGTAAATCCTGTTCTATGTTGATGAATAGCCTTCTGTATCAAGTCTCTATCAATATCAGTTGTATTGATTCTTGATTTTTCCTGGATTCCTGAGCTAAGAAAATTATCTTACAATGGAAAGAAAAACTATCCACCTTTTCAAATAATTTACTGAAAAAAATTTGGTTTCCTCCCACTCAGGGACGAAACCAATTGTTTTTCGACAAATCTTTTCAGGAACAAACCAATTTTTTTTCCAACGAATTTTTTTCAACAAATTATTTCAGGACAAAACCAATCTTTTTCAACAAATTATTTTAAGTGCTGTATTGAACTACTGATCATAATATGTGCTGAAAATAGTCATATATGTGTATCAATATAAGCTATCCTAAATATGCTGCATCTTTCTTATGAATATTTCCTTTTATGACAAAGATGGTGCGAGAAGTATCTTGAAGACAATTAAGTAGACACCATAAATGAAATTAGAGATGATTTAAACCGAGAGATGACCTAAGGGATCACAATCGTTTGGTATTTTCTTCACACACTATTTTGTTGAGGGGGTCGACTATAACATAAGCATCTTTAAGAACAGTCTTAGCACCATCGGTGCCCTAAAAGAAAATATTCTCAGGAAATGAAGGCCAGAAACCAACAGAGACCCTGCAGAGAACATTCGTCAACAAAGAGTATCCCTACAACGATCCTTATGTGCCGTTGATTATAGGTCATTCAGTACATATTCTGGTTACAGCAGAAGTCCCCCAAATTTTTTCTTTGCTTACCACCAGAAAAACCTATTTTTTTTGTACCAATACTAGGTAAATATGAATTTACAAAACATTGTTTTGCTAACATAGTATATAAATAAAATACATAGTACCGAAAAATGATCGATTTTCTTGCATTTATTATTGCTGAAATGTTATGCAAATCCATATGTGAAGGAATGCTGGCACTAAACTCGCGTACCACAGTTTGAAAATCGCTGTTTTTGCAGCATTTAGCTCTAATTAATGTTTGCTGATATAGGTTTTATTGCAATCAGAATGGCAGTAATTTATCGATTGCAATAAATTTAATGCCGATTGAAAAACCCTATATTTATGCCCCCTTACTTTTAGAATGTATACAAATATATCTATTTTTATTATATATTTATAGATTATATAATAATATACTCAAGAAATATTCCCATATTTCAGGGATCTTTCGTCTGAATATCATGAAATTGCAAGTGCAAAACATAAGAGCCGAATTTTAAATTTTGCAACTAGGAAAAATTCTACTGCAATCCAAGTCGCATAACACTTTTCAGATGTTCGCTAACACCAAAATAAAGCTTATTGGAATTCAAAAGTTGAGAGTCGTGTCGCTTTATATGAAGAAAGACTTAGAGAAGTACGTTATCTTTTCTTGAACAAGGAAGTCCGGATTCATTAGGTAAGCAAGATACATGCACTTTGCTGCCATCATATACAACATTCAACTACGTATACCGTACTAGGGCTAAGAACAAACGTGTTAGTTTTTTTCCTCCTGAATTCATATCTTGTTCACGAAAATCCGAAAGCTATTGTGCGAAATTGTAAGCTACTCTTTGCCCTCCTCGTTAGTGTCTTGCCCTCCTCGTTAGCATCGCCCCCTTAAATATTTGAAAACTCGAAACTGAAAAAGAATAAAACTATTCACAGGCTAAGGAAGCAGTTTGCTGTTTATTACAATGTAATATGGATATCTTGGGTTCCTCCCCCCCCCCCGGAAAAAATCTTTGGATATGCGCCTGTCGGTATCAGTGCTTAGCTCAGTACAATGGCTTTTATTCCGGTTCCATACTAGCAGCTGTCAAAAAAGTTTCCTCTTTAGTCTTTTTTTATATAATTCATTTTATGATAATTTACTAAGTAATAAATATAAATTATAAATCTGAACTGACTCAAAAAAAAGATAAACCTATATATTAGACATATTTCATGAATAAGTTTTTAAAATACCACTAGAACGGAAAGGGTTGGATTAGGTTCTTTTACCTCTGAGCGACACTTTTTTGCACACAACGGGCTAAATGGCCAGGTCACAAGGACCCTGAGGGTCGGAGAAGGTTGGGGGGAGGGGATCCACAGGACAATGTTAGGACATAGGTTGTAGCCTCCCTTCAAGCCCATCCAGCGTGTTCTTGGTTGCTATACCCTGTGCACCCATTCAACGTGCACAGGGTATAGCATTCCCGCATACGGAGCCATAACTTTACGTTCCATCCAACGGAAGGTGGCCTTTCCAAGCCCATCAGCGTTTCCTAATGACCGAGGGATGCTGACTTGGGGTTTGCGGAGATGAATCTCAAAACTGACGCAAGTGGGATTCCAGCCTGGGAACTGCAAATTACGAGCCTGGTATACTGGATTGAGAAAATGCAAATAGTAATACTGTATTACTACTGTAAAACAAAAAAGAAATAATAATATTTACCTCTTGAAAAGAAAAAGTTGCGCCCCACCCTTCCTGGGGATAGAAGGACAAATCAATGTAAACAACATGACCATCACACTCCGAAATTTATAAAATTCCTTCTACAACTCTAAAAAATAGCATATATATAAAGATCATTAATACTAAAATTCGAAATTCCTGAAATACACAGATCGTTTGCAATATTCGTTTCAAATGTTGATTTTTCACATTTGGCGTCCTCTAAAGATGGAAATAAAATTATGATTCATAAATATTTCAATATTATTTGTCCAATTCAGAAATAATTTTTTGCTTATCGCTTTAAACAAAAACGTTGCATTTTTCCCACAGTTGTTGCTGCCAGTTTAAAATCTATTAACTAAACCTCTTAAATTTCTGTCATAAAAAATCGTTTGTAATATTCGTTCAAAGATTTGCCATTTTCAATTTTTCCGGCGTTAGAGGGAGCTATAAAATGTTGAAAGACGCGAATCCTAATATTTCATCCTAACAAACATAGAGGCGAGAAAAGTGAAAAAAAAAGGATTTTTTTAATTAAATAAAAGGAGCCAATCACGGCGATATAGCAATGAGCTGATGATATAGCAATAGCTAGTTTTAAATTGCACAGAGTATAGTTTTCAACCCATGAGAATATCATTTAAATGGCCCATCAGATGAACGGCATTTTTGCCCCACAGTGTTCCTTTTCACCAAAATAAAAGCGCTGGTGCGTTTTATTTCGAAAATTACTCTGATCCATTGTGTATAATAATAACTTAAGAAAACAGTTAAGTGTACATTCCCTGTGTTACCCAAGACTAGGGTTACCAGATACCAATGCTCCAAAAGGAAGACAAAAAAAAAAATAGAAAAGGAGCCCAAGGGTGGACATATTTTCAATTTGCGAATTAAAATAAAAACTGTTTTCATTAAGTTTATTATGTTATTATTATACATATATTAAGATTATTATGTTATTATTATACATATATCATTGTGTATAAATATATGGAAAAGCAGTATCCTGTGACTAATCCCAGATGTTACTTGAAATATATATTTTTTCACTCACGAAAGCTTTAAAGTCAACCTCACTGTTCAGCCAAGGTTTTTAATGTTAAAAATTTCCCGTTGTTTCAAAAAGATTCAAAAACATTTGTCTATAGCTTATTACAGGGCAATTTGGAAAAGCAGCATTGCATTTCTCAAGTATTGATAAGGGAAGATAATTTTGCATTTCTCAAGTATTGATAAGGAAAGCAACTTTGTATTTCTCAAGTATTGATAAGGGAAGGCAAATTTGCATTTCTCAAGTATTGATAAGGGAAGGCAACTTTGTATTTCTCAAGTACTGATAAGAAATACAACTTTGCATTTCTCGATATTGATAAGGAAGGCAACTTTGTAACGTAGTCCTTTGCTTATCAACAAGTATTGATAAGCAAAGAACTACGTATATTATTCGTATTTCTCGAAAAATTGATTTTTCGCAAAATTGATTTGGATAGACTTACAGGCATTCCCTGTGTTACCCAAGACTAGTGTTACCAGATACCAATGCTCCAAAAGGAAGACAAAAAACAGAAAACGAGCCCAAGGGTGGATATGTTTTCAATTTGCGAATTCAAATAAAAACTATTTTCATTACGTTTATTCAAATACCGACTAACAGTTCAATCAGAAAAAGGCATAATACTTATTCAGTACACTTTAAAATATAAAAATAAAAAATAAATACCCGCTCAAGCAGCTGCTTGCCACAGAGGTCTGACAGGAGCCTGTCAGTTTACATGCCACAGTAGAAGATCTGAGAGGATGGCAGGACCTCAGCAGAAAACAACACGAACATCCATGCCTTACCCGGGGCTCGAACCCAGGTCCCGTAGATCAGTAGCCAGGCGCTCTAACCACTCGACCACGGGACGGCTTTAAAAATATAAGACATGTCGAATTTTATTAATAGATCATAGCACTCAAGATTTATTTGGATTTAACGGATAAAATTATTAGGGAGCTAGCTACTATTTTAGCAGGAAAACTTTGTGTGTTTGTTGTTAGCTCTAACTGAGGTAAGGACGTACCCAGGATTTAGTTATGGGGGAGTGTCCGAGAATTCTGTTTCGTATGGGGATCCCGTAATATAATTTCGACGAGGGTCCAAGATTTTAAATTTAGCTTTGGGGCGGTCTGAGAATTCAGTTTCGAGAAAGTTTCACGGATTTTTTCGGAAAGTTTCGCGGAAAATTTCGAGGATGGGGAGGAGGGGTCTGATAATAAGACTTGCTTAGGGTTTCCAAATTTCTAAAATAAGATTTTATAGTTTTTTTAATCTGTTTCTAGCGTCGGACATAAAATATGAAACTATAACATGTAGAATTATACACAGACAATTGTTTTGGATTTCAAAGCAGGTAGACAAGTCTGAGATTTCATACAAGATGATCGGATGTTGGAGGGGTGAGGGGGTCCGAACTTTTGCCCCAAAACTTTTGGCTTTTTTTTTCATCCTCCTACGGTTAAGGGGAAATCAATCATTGTTTGTAGAGTAATATATTTATTATTATATTAATATATTACTGAAAATTTTAAAATTATTACCTTTTCAGAAATAAAGAGTAGCCAGTCAAATTTAAGCCAACGCTAATTAAATTAGGAACATACGAAAATATTCTGGTAGTAAATTTTCTGAGTGTCTGTTGTTGATCAACACATTCTACCAAAACAATTTCTAAGTTCTAGAATAAATATATCGTCTGTAATATTATATCAAGTTCAACATTTTCTGTATTTAGCGTTCTCTAACGATGTATATTAAAACCTTTTACAGGATTTGAAAAATATGAATCATCATTCAACTGAAAAGGAAATTTTTCATTAATCTCTTAAAAAAAAAGTTTCGTTTTTTCATCCTCCTGGGATGAAGGGACATGTTGTTGCTGCCAATACAAGCCCCTTGATCATCACACCTCACCACAAAAAGAGTAGATTTCTAGACC
Source organism: Ryuthela nishihirai (assembly GCA_038380435.1). NCBI lineage: Eukaryota > Metazoa > Arthropoda > Arachnida > Araneae > Heptathelidae > Ryuthela > Ryuthela nishihirai. Next base: position 65,235,209 of record JAWZYU010000011.1, on the reverse strand, counting down.
AAATATATCGTTTGCAATATTCGCTTAAAATTTCAAAATTTTCAAATATTTCCAGTCAGAGGGCTCAGTTAAAACTTTTGGAAGATGTAAATTGATAAACTGTCGTTTATCAACACCTATCCCATCTAAAAAGAATTTTTAGTTTATCTGTAAAAACGGACAATTCGATCTTTAAAGAAAACAATTTCTTTTCCTCCCCCCTCTTCGGGGTAAGGATTAAAATCATTATTGTCAATGCAAACTTCGTTACCTTCACATTTCACCATCAAAATTTCTAATTTCTAAACATAATTACATCGCTTCCAATATAATAATATATTTATTCATCATCATGGTTGGGGCGGGGGTGGCTCAGTCGGCAGCGCGCCAGGCTCGTAATCTGTAGTTCCCAGGTTCGAGTCCCAGCTGGGTCAGCGTTGAGATTTATCTCCGCAAAATTTCCTCGCCCTGCCCACGGTCAGTAGGGGACACCGATGGGCTTGAAAAGGCCGTCGTCCGTCGGATGGGACGTTGAGCCGTGGCCGCGTGTGCGGGAGAGCCATACCCTGTGCACGTTAAAGAACACGCTGGATGGCCTTGACGGGAGGCTACCATCTGTCTCCCAACAGCTGTTCCAGTGGGTCCCTTCCCCCAACCTTCTCTGAGCCTTCGGGGTCCATGTGACCTGGCCATTTAGCCCATGGTGTGCAAAAAAAGTGCCGCTCAGAGGTAAAACAATCCAATCCATCCTCATCGTCATCTCACAAAATACAGATGTGGAGAGGTTTTATACATTTGACACACAAAACTAATAGCTTATCTGCAGGAAATATTGATGAGCATTAGTTTTCATACATAAGTGAGCATGTAAAAAAGAACACAAAAGTCATATAGATACAAGTTTTCTCAGGATTACAGATTAACAGACATTCTTTAAATAGTTTTTAACCTTTAACTTAATCTCACTAAAATTAGTTAGATATATGATTTCTTTTGGTAACTGGTTAAAGATCACCGGCACTTTATACTCTTTAAGATTTTTACCGTAATTATTAACAAAATTCGGGATTTGAAAATAATTATTGGTCTGAAGTCTGGTATTCTTATCACATGTAATTTCTACTTTATATGTGTCATTGAAAACGTTGTCCAGAATAATGCCATATCTATAGAGATTTTGGACTGATATAATATTTAGGAATGAAAATCTTTCACTTGCGTTTGAAAAATTATCTCTAAGTTTGTATGGAATTATATTTTTTGCTATAGATGATTGCAATTTTTCAATTTTTTTAGGTTAGTGATGCCAGTTGTTCCATATATTGTAATTCCATAGCTAATTTAAGATTCACACATTGCCTTCGTTTAAACGTTTTACGATTTTCAAAGTTTTCCCGCCTTTAAAGTAAGTGAAAATAGCTTCTGGGAGATTTGAGAAGTTATAATCGTAATATTTCATCAATCTAACCCAAAAATAATTTTTAATTTGTCTCTAAAATCAAAGAAGTTGAATGTCTACATATGGATGGATAGACGGACAGACGTCAAAGTGCAAACATAAGCTCATTTTTTTCAGAAAATGAGCTAAAATATACATGTTTACGGTAATTTCCGACATGCGTAAAATCCGACTTAACTAAGGTTTTGCGGAACCGAACCCTTACATAAATTGAGAACTGTCTGTATTCCGCTCAAAATGGCTGCACCTATATTGTGTAAGAGAAAAAATTATTACTTTTTGGACAGACCGTTAACTCACAATCGTGAAGTCATGATACTAATCAGAAGTTGCCAAACATCAATTTTTTCAAGCTTATATACTTACATTTATTACTTTCTGATTAAACGTGTCTGCAACGTCGCAGATTTAAAATTGGTTTATGAATATGAAATGCCAAAATCAACGTACTGAAGGAAAGAAAATAATCTGCGTTTCAGGAACTATTTTAAGAGTGCAAATAGATTTTAAGGAGCGTGTGCAGGATTCTTTAAAGCAGATCTATTCTAATTGGCCATCCAGAAAAGAAATTTTGTTTAGGTCAGTATGTTAAAAAAGTGAAAACAAATAATCGAAAACAGAACAAGAAATATGGGAAACAGAAAAGGGACAATTATAAAATATTCTATATCAGGGGTTCTTAACGTGGGGTGCTTGAATCAGTCTAACGGTATATTGTCGAGTATCCAGGGAGTGCGGACGAACCTTCAGAAATCGGATTATTTCATTTATTTTCAAAAATAAGCCAACCAAATGCGAGAAGAACTGATGATATTGCGAAGCTTCCACACATTGCTCCAAGGGATGCGGGACCTAGAAATAATTACGAGCTCCTGTACTCTATGAAAATAGAAAGTATTTTTTGCTTTTAGTCTTCTTTGGTTGTCCAGATAGGCAATAATATAACTAAAATGGGAGTTTTTTGTTGCTTGTTTATTCATGATCCAATCAAAAATGAACAATTCTGGCTCGATTGTACAGTCGCTCAAAGAAATATCCGAATACTATGGTTGATTACAGAATTTTCTGGAGAGCTTCTGGGAGGAGTGGGTTTGAATCCCTATCAGGACAACCAATTTTTTCCAACTAAATATTTCAAGTGATACTATTTGAATAATAATGTTTAACAAAATAGTCACATATTATCAGATTTACAGTAATAGTCATACACAAATTCTCAGAAAGACTGATATGAAAAAAAATTAGTGGGAAAATAAAATTAGAGAATCTCCCAAGTCACTGGAGCTTTCATTTATGAAATAGAAAATTGCATTAGTTATTTGTCTTCAAGAAAAATTCTAGTGAATGTAGTAACCCCTCACTATCTCATAAAAAATATTTTATTGCATAATAGCCATTTTCTGAATTGGTGAACATGTGTTTCTTGTATATCCACCGTGTGACATCATTGGTGGTGAAAATTTTCGGTTCCGTGATTCCACATTACTTGAGTGATTGGCCCAAATTCGATGTGGTCATCCCACCAAATCAGCTGTGTTGGGTTGAGATCAGATTCCTAGCTGCTGTGGGCCAGAAGTAATTTCTATGTACATGTCCAAAATTTCTGGGGATGCTACTGGGGAAAAAATATCTGGCAACGATTTTTTTAGAAATTAGTGATCTGGCAACCTTCGTGTACTGTCGCTCAAAAAAGTATCCGAACACTATGGTTGATTACAGAATTCAGAAAAAATATCTGGCAACGATTTTTTTTCTGAATTCTGTAATCAACCATAGTGTTCGGATACTTTTTTGAGCGACTGTACAGTACAATTTATTTGAGCGACTGTAAATCTATTTTCCCTGCTGATCTTCCTTTACTGCAAGATTTTAATTATCAGTACGAAAAACTTTTAACATTAACTTATGGATTATTATTTCATCGTCTTTATCTCGTTTTTATGTACACTTAAAAGACCAAAGCAAAAACTTGCATCAAATTTTGACTGTCTTCAAACCCTATCTCGTCTTTACTAAAATCAGCAATTCTTATGCGAAATGACAGCTTTTATTCTGGATCCGTCTCTTTATGGGAATAAGTTATTTTCATTTCGTACGCCTTTCTTAGAGCAGCGAAAAGCGAAAGAATTTTAATTTTTCCTTGGTCCTTTATGTTTGTCATTTAGTTGACTGAGTCGCTTTCAAGGGTTTTTCAAACCACGACATTATTCAGCAACTCTGAGAAGGATTCCACAAATTGATTTTTCCCTCTCTCATGCGATGAGGTATTAAACTGCAATTCAGTAACAAACGCTTCTGGCCGAGTGCCAATAAGCGGTGAATTGAGAAATTTTATATCAAGACTAAAAGCAAACTTCCCAGACATAGTAATGCCTCCATATTTTTTTTTTCTTTCATGCTTCAGCGACGTTTCGGCTATTTTTTCTCCTCTATAGTTAATGAGGTGCTTTAGCAGCTTGGCTATTGATGAAAACGTAAAGCTTGAGCTTTCGTTCTGCCTTAAAAAAGGAGAAGAATATGGAGCAGAAGAGCACAAATCCTTACATCATGAAAATCATAAGAAGTTGCTATATCCCCAAGCTTAAAGTGAAGTGTAATAATTTCATCATATTCAACAAAGGAAGTGCTTGAATTCAACATCGTCATTAAAAGTTACAAATGTTTCAGAAGAGAGTAAGTATCGCATGTATTTCAAGAAAAGGATGCATACTCCAATTCAGATACAGCTAAGTTTATACAACCTATATTACCAAAAGTACTGGGTTACTGCCATATTATGTGAATAGAAAACTATTTAAAACTCCTTAACTTTAAAATAAGGATTTTACGGAACGCTATCACTGGAGATCTCGTCTGTATGTAGAAAAAAAAAACATGAAGGATTCAGCCGGAAAAAATGTAAGGGCAAAGGCCAAGACACAGGATGGTATTCCAGTATAAAAATATCTCCTCCGTCATTGAGGTCTGTCACGTCCTTCTAACTCATTTATTTGTTTATTGTTGCATTTTTATTGTATTTTTGTTGTTGTAAATATTTTTATGTTATTACATCCAATAGGTTTATATGGTCAGCACCAGGAAAATAGCATTAGACGAATAGGGATTGCTGCCGGGACTTTTAGGAATCTATGGAGAGTGTGGAGAAATAGGCGTATACACTTAAAGACTAAAATTAGATTCTATAATAGTTTGGTTCTTTCTAGGGTTAGTTATGGCAGTGAAACTTGGACGCTGTGTAAACAAGATAACAGGAAACTAGATGCTTGCGTAGTATCTTGGGCATTAGATGGTTCAACTTTGTAACTAATGATGAGGTTTGGCAAAGGAGTCGGCAACCTCCTTTAAGCAGCATATTGTGCATAGAGAGACTCCGTTGGTTTGGCCATGTTGCTCGTATGGATAATTATACCTTGGTGACTTTTTTTAAGACACCTTTATGACATTTAATACTCTTAATAAGGAATTGAGAGAAAAAATGTAGATTTTGCAGTTAATACCTAGTTCAGATTCATCAATTTATAACGGTTTCGTAAATTTATTTCCTTTTTATTTATATTATAATATATTATAATATCATCATTATCCTCAAGCAGCCATGGACTACGGAGGTCCAACAAGACCGTGCAATTTACTTTTCCAACCATATCTGTCCTGAGATGCATCTGCTGCATCTGGCCACTGCACACATCAATTCTAACAAGGTCCTGTTTGACATTTCTGCCCACCGCATCCTAGATGTTCCCCTTTTTTTTCAGGACTTTAGGCACACTGTTCACAACCCTATTCGCAACGCCAAAGGCTATACCAAGCTGAAAACATCAGTTCCCGTCCGATCCCTATTCGCTAATCTATAGTTATGCATATGGGCAAAATCGCCAAACGAACGGAGTCTCGCTCTGCACAATATGCTACTCAGAAAAGATTGCTGATTTTTTTGCCTAACTTCATCATTACTTACAAAGTTGAACCACCTAATGTCCAATATACTGCGTTAGCATTTAGAATCAAAAGCGCCAAGTTTCCTGACAAAAGGTCCACGTTTCACTACCATAACTAACTCTAGAAAGAACCAAATTATTATATAGTCTAATTTTTGGTCTTTAGGTATATACGCCAATTTCAGCAAATGTCTACATTATCTATATCTAAATTTAGATTTAGATTTCGGTAGCTAGGTAGTCACTGGAAGAAGAGATATTCAACAATCCTCTGTGATGATGCATAGAACCGGCCAGGCCTAGAATTTAATGTCCGACCCTGCCTTCTCGAGGTGCAGGCCGTTAGTACTTTATAAAAAAAGATGCTTTCTTGTAGAAGTGAATGGAAGCAGAGGGTTGCCAGATCAGTGTGGCCTACTGATCTGGACAATTATGGCTACTTTTCTGTGTTTTCTACACTGATGAGGAGTGGTCAATCACACAGGTCCTGATGCTGACAATATATATATATATAACAACCTGAACGGAATATAATTCAAAATTTATATTAATTATATATGCAACTTATGCAATTTATAAGACGCATAAGTTGTAGAGCCCCGCCTAGCATCTACGCACTCTCCTCTTCTTGCTGGGGTCCAGGACCTATATTAATCCTACCAAAGGGTGGGACATGGTCACCTTTACCCTCCTAAGATCCGGGATTGCTTCTTGAGATAGACTGAATATCTCAGTCAAACCTCTCTAAATCTTGATTTTTCAACAATAGTCGGTTAGTATTCATAGAGTTACGAAAACTGATACATTTAATGGAAGATGCAGAGGTTCTGCTCGTCTCGAACACTCTCCTTCAAATTTTACGAAACCTTAATTATAATCCTCACTTCTAAAATTATATCCATTTATTCGTTCAGACAGGACCTGATACAGAAGCAAATAAAGGAGGAGCTGGTGCGAGTGAGGCATTGAACAAGACAAAAATTAACAGGGGTTAGGCAAGAGACTTGATTCCCATTGCAGTATAACATTTTTCTCCTCCGTTTTGCAGGTATTCATAATTTTTCTTGAAAAATGCGTGAAATACGCACAAGTTTTAAAACGTTTTCCCCCATTTCCCTTATTAGCATCCTCAGAAGGGATGTCCCCCACTCAAAAAAAGGCTGTGCATAATATATATTATTTATTACTTGTGGTTTAACTTTGGAGGTAAATGTCGAGGAGTTCCCAAAAGCCTTTCTGAACCGAAATAAGAGCAATATTAAAGGCGGGACCCAGAACCTTTCATGATCCAAATAACACCAGTCTTAAAGGCGGGGCTAAGAACCTTTCTAGACCAAAATAACCGCAGTATGAAAGGAGAAGCCAAGAGCCTTTCATGATCCAAATAACAGCAGTATGAAAGGCAGGGCCAAGAGCTTTCCATGATCCAAATAACAGCAGTCTTAAAGGAGGGGCTAAGAGCCTTTCTAGACCAAAATAACCGCAGTATGAAAGGAGGGGCCAAGAACCTTTCATGGCCCAAAAAATACAGTACTAAGAGGCAGTGGCAAATAATAGCTTTATCTATAGGATGGGTCAAGAACTTTTCGCGAACCAAAATAATAGAAGCATATACAGGCTAGACAAACATCATTTCACAACCCAAATAATAGCAGTATCTAAAGATCATCATAAGAGCTTTTGTGTCCGTCCTGCAAATAATACCTTTATTCACAGGACAGATCAAGAGCCTTTGCCTACCCAAATCGGGGCCAAGAGTCTTTTTCCACCCATACAGGGGCGTAGCGAAGATATCTGATTGAAAACAGATGATTGGGGGTGGGAAACGTAAATTTGCAAACCCCCAAATCAAATTTTGCCAACTGAGAAAATAAATGTACTTTACCCCCTCAAGCAGCTGCTTGCCACAGAGGTCTGACAGGAGCCTGTCAGTTTATATGCCATAGTAGAAAGGTCTGAGAGGATGGCAGGACCTCAGCAGAAAAACGATACATACATCCATTCCTTACCCGGGGCTCGAACCCAGGTCCCTTAGATCAGTAGCCAAGCGTGCTAACCACTCGGCCATACACAAAGTTATTTTGGCATCTGTTCCTAACCTACCAAAAGTTACGTTGGAGGTTGGAGGCTTACATCGATTTCTGAAAACATTCCTCCAATTTACAACCTTGCACTGATTTTACAAAATAACAAACTCGTGATTTTTCCAACTAGGAACATAGAACAAAGGAAGATAGGGCGCCGATTTGCCTACTCGACAAGATTGCTGGCGCCCTATCTTCCTTTGAATTAAACACGAACTCAGTGACTTATAGTACCATCAGTATGCTTTAGGTTTATTTTCTACTTTTTAGGGCCATATAGGGAGATAGTTTTTTTTTTTAATTCACAACTTCTTTGCAATTTACCAAGTTGGCTTCGAATTTTCCAACTGCACAATATTTTGCCTAGTTTTCTCAATTTTGTCAATTCTAAATTTCACAAAATCAATCCCAATTTTCGCAGCTCATCTGTATTTTACCAAGTGGCTTCGAATTTTGCCAACTCGCCGTAATTTTACAGAAATAAATCTTATTTTTACATCTTCCCTGAGTTTGCCAAGTCACTTCAAATTGTATCAATTTTATTAATTGCACAAGAAAGGCACCATCTTCACAACTCGCCTGCATTTTACCAAGTGGCTTCGAATTTTGCCAACTCCCCTAGATTTTGCAATCTTCCCATAATTTAAAGAAAAAAAAATCCCAATTTTTACATCTTACCTGAATTTTACCGAGTCACTTCGAATTTTGCAACTCCCCAAGATTTTGCCAAGTTTCCTCGATTTTGTCATTTCTCCTTAATTTCACAAAACCAAACCCAATTTCCACAACTCGCCTGCATTTTACCAAGTGGCTTCGAATTTTGCCAACTCCCCTAAATTTTGTCAACTTGCCAAAATTTTACAGAAAAATCCCAATATTTACATATCACTTGAATTTACCAAGACACTTCGAATTTTGCCGACTCCCATAGATTTTTCCAACTCGCCATAATTTTACGGTAAAAAAATCCCAATTTTTACATCTTACCTGAATTTTGCCAACTTTCCAAGATTTTGTCAAGTTGCCGCGATTTTGCCGACTGCCATAGATTTTGCCAAGTTGATTAGATTTTGCCTACTCCTCTTAATTTTACCAAATAAAAAGAAACAAACCAAATTTTCACAACTCACCTATACATTATAAAGTCGCTTCGAATTTTGCCAACTCCGATTTTCTTTGGGGGGAGCCCCCCTTCATCTTCCGCTTCCTCCATCTCCATCTCCTATCTTCCGCATTCCCATCATCCGTTAGCCGATAGCTACGCCCTGCACCCATATAATATACAGGGTGAATCTGAAAAAGTGGGCAAAACTCTACGGGGTGGTAGAACGCAGCTATACGAGCAATATTCGTCATAGAAAGTATGGGCGGAACGCAAACGGCGAGCCGCTAGGTGGCGTTGGAAATGGTATAAAAGGGTCGGTCCTCGCACCCAACGGCAATTCTACCGTGGATTGCCGAGAGGATGGCTGGTTATACTAACCACGAAATGGCAGATATGCACTTTGTGTACGGTGCGGCGGACGGGAATGCAAGTGAGGCACAGAGTATCTCCTCTCCTTCTTGTGTTCATTCTTTAAATGTGACAGTGGAAAACTACCTTTTAACTTCTCACCGCTTGCGTTCCGACCATACATTCTATGACGAATATTGCTCGTATAACTGCGTTCTACCACCCCGTAAAGTTTTGCCCACTTTTTCAGATTCACCCTGTATGTATCTACAGGCTGCGCCAACAGCCTTTCACAGCCAAAATAATAAGCAGTAACTACAGAGCTGGTCGAAAGCCTTCCACGACCCAAATAATAGCAGTATCTATAAACCAAACACCCTTTCATGATTCAAATAATAGCAGTATCTAGAGGCCAATTCAAGAGCTATTCATGACTCATCAGAAGGCCCACACGACTCCTGCGTAAGGAATAGCTCGGCTAAATAATCTCAAAGGCGAATTTCATTTCGGAATAGCAAATAATTTCAGTACAATAAACTCTCTATTTTACATGTTAATAGGGCAGATGAGTACATTAACCTCAAAACACTGACGATGGAAAGAAGGATATTTTATAGATGTTTTCCGTTCTCTACTTTTTTTTTTGGATACTTTAATGCTAAGAATGAGCATGGTTTAATGAAACTTTGAGCAAGATTCAAATCAAATGATTGTTAGTATATATCTGAAACAGGGACGGATTAACATAATGGCCACACCCTAAAGGAGGGTCTCACTTTTGAGGGAAATATTTGAAATTTTCGAGAAAATAAAGAGAGAAAGAAGTCTATAAAATACATTAAAAATAATAAGATAAAAAGTTTTCCAATAAAAGAGAGAAATAAAAATATTCGAAGAAAAGAGAGAATAAAAGAGAGAAATAAAAATATTCGAAGAAAAGAGAGAATAAAAGAGAGAAATAAAAATATTCGAAGAAAAGAGAGAATAAAAGAGAGAAAGAAGCAGAGAGAGGAAATAATGACATATTTGAAGGAAGCGTATACTTATCCCCCCCCCCTCTTCTCTCATGTATCTCTCTTATCTACTAATAATAATAATCTTTATTCGTATTCATGTTAGTTATCTAAAAGTTTAAACAAATGACCCGCAAAGCATCTGCTTATCTGCAGGATACAGAAATTGTTGATGTAATTTAAAAAATAATTTTAAAATAAATAATAAGAAGAAAAATATTATATTTAGTAAAGCGCAAAAATTTCTCTCTCTTTCATAACAAAAAATTCAATTATTTAATTTTTATCTTGTCTTTCTTTAAAAACGAGATTATTCGGAATGAAAATTTCCCCAACGGTAAAAATATTTGAAAATTTCAAACGAACATTACAGCGACGTATTAACGACAGAAATTTGAAACTTTGGTGATGGAATGTGAACGTCATGCAGTTTCCATTGGAAACAATGAAAGTGGTAGAAAACTCTATTTTAGTTAAATTGGTAAAAATGAAATATTATAATTCGCATTTTTAAAATTCTTAGGTAGTTTTAATATATATATATCTTTTCAGATCACTAAATATGGAAACAGCAGAATTATTAACGAGTTTTGGAAATAACATGTATATAATAGAAATTTTAAATTTTAGTAGTAGCTTTTCAAGAAATATTCCACTGACAGCAATAATCTATCCACTTTTCTGATCGAAATGTGGGAAATGCAACTTTTTAAATATAAGAATTAAAAGACGAATATTTTTATGTCGAATAATTACGAATAAAATACTATTTGCATTTTCCCATCATTGCTAGCTCAAATTAAAATTTTTAAGAACCGAAATAGTAGGCAAAGGAAAAACTTCATTCTCTTTGGAAACGAGATGCTCATATGCGCCAGAGGTGATATGTATTCTTCTGGTTATTTTTATTGCAGGTAATTGCTCATGCACCAAAGTTTTCCCTGTATATCATTTAGCTTCTTACTGGTCAAAAGGCGGGGGGTATCATTTTTATATATGTCCAGGAGTCAAAATATTCTTATTACAGCTCTGTTCTGAAACAAATTCTCCCAAAATGGCTCATCAAAATGGCATCATTAATGCCTTGCTTGAATCTGTTTTACGTTGTTTCTGAAGCGAAATCAATTTTCACGGACATCTTGATTCCATTAGATGGTCTCATTGATGTAGCAAATACGGTATTGCCTAACCTGTTAATCACATTTTCTGAAGCTTGTACTGGTCTGACATATGGCAACTTCCCTGAAACGAGCTACGAACTAATGAGAGCAAGTTAGCAGCTTGATTTACATTTTAATATTACTGGAAGAAAATCAATCTAGTAAACTGCAGCTAGTGTAGTGATTTAAATTCTTAAATTTGGTTCATAAAAGCAATTTACAAGATGGTTGTTATGTATTTTTTACATCATAAAAGCAATTTACAAGATGGTTGTTATGTATTTTTTACATCTGTTCAAATCATAGAACAATATTTTTTTATTCAAGAAATAATTCTTGCTGTAAAACTGAGTTTCGACGTGAGTGGGTCTCAAATCCACGTCTCCCACTTTTTTTACTACGTTAGTTGTTACATGCCGGATATTCTTATCAGTAAAATCTCAATGGCTAGTTCCAATACAAGATCTAGAGGGAGCATAGGGGACATCCTCTCCCTCCCCCCTGAGAATGCTGGTAACGGTAATGGATACCAAAATTATTAACCTTATGCATATTTGACGCATTTTTCATGCAATTTTCTTTAAACCTCTAAAACCGAAGGAGAAAATATTAACTTCAGCGAAAAATCCAGTAACTTGCTGTATTATATTGCTTGTGTTTATATTTCCTATCTCTAAAATCAAGATATCATATTTGAATTGACATACGGCATCTCTACCATGTGCCGACACCGATGAGCTTTTAGAAAAACTGCCGTTCATAGAATGAAATGTTAAACTGCTGCTGCGTGTGCAGGAGAGCCATACGTGTGCATCCTAAGGAACATGCTGGATGACGTTGACTGGAAGCTTCCGTCTCCTAACAACTGTTCAGTGAAACACCTTCTCCAATCTTCTCTGAGACACTGGAAACCTTGCGACGTGGCCGTTTTATTTTAAGAATATAGATTTTTATTCATAAAAGTAAAGAATACAGTTGATTTACCATTTGACCCGCAAAAGTTAAATAGCTTATCTGCAGGAAAATGAATGAATTAAATTAAACGTAGGTCATTCAGTCACGAAAATTGTAATGCATCAAATAAATTCACTAAACACAACATATAATATTCAGCTAATTAGAAATTCTCAAATGTTTTTTAAATTCGATTTTCAGTCTACCAAAAGAATCTATATTTAGTATTTCTTTTGGGATAGATTAAATATAAGTGATATTTAATATTCGGAGGTATGTTTTCCGTAATTATTTCGAAAAGTAGGCATTTGATTTTTGAAGTCTTGTATTTTTATTTTGTTGAATTTTTAGTTTGCATGTTTCGTCAAAAAATTTCATTATTAAATTATATTAATACAAGTTACTGTAGGATAAAAGGTTTAAAAAATTTAATCTATCTGTTGAAGTTTTATAAAAAAAAATTTCAAATTAAACGAGATAATATTTTTAGCTATTACAGATTGCAGTTTTTCTATTTTATTTTTGTTAGTTAAGTTAGTTGTTCCATGCACAATTATTCCATAATTCGAAAATTCGGATATTTCTTCATAAAATAATACACAGGTTTCCATATTTAGTATGTATTTTAAGTTTTGAATTTTTAACACTGATATTCTCAAGCATTCACATATGTGGGATATATGAGCATTCCACCTAAAATATTCATCAAAAATGATTCCTAGGTATTTTATTGATTTACTTGCTCAACACGTGTACAACTACATAATGATCACAATTAGAAGCATCTTTTTTTGTAATTTATTTTATGTGTTTTGATAAAGAAGTTTCGATGAATATTAAATCCTGGTCAGTGTATAATCATCCATTTTGTTTTTTTCTCATTTAAGTAGATTTTATTAAGATTTAACCATCTAATTATATTATTGTAATAGATAAAAAACACTTTTCAATTTTATATTGAACAAATCATTTATGTATACCAGGAACAATAAAGGACCTAAAATTGAACCTTGGGGAATTCTATATGGTGTATTACTTCTCTGTTTTAACAGTTTCTTATTTTAGTAATTGTGTATCTGATAAATAATCCCGAAACCAATCTAACATTATACCGCGAATACCGTAATTTTCCAATTTATTTATAAAATGTTATGATCTATTCTATCGAAGGCTTTTTGTAAATCTAAGAACATAGTTGCAATTTTTTCTCCATTATTTAATGATTTGTTAATGTTATTTGCAATTTTAGAAATTAGTTGAATTGTGTTTTTCCTTTTTGAATGCTAAATTGATTTTCATCAGTTATGTTGAGCTTAAGTAAAAAATTTTGTACAATATTATAAATGTATTTTTCCATTATGTTTTAAAATAAAGATAGAATAGTTATTGGTCTATAGTTAGAAAAGTCCTCCTTAATAACTCCTTTAAAAATAGGTCTTAAAATACCTGTTTTGAGTTCAGTAGGTTTGTTCCCAGTAATAGTATTAGCCCCTAGTGTATAAAGAAGAGCGAAAATAACCCAATTCAACCAGGAACGCACCCAGGAAAGACCGTTTATTGCTAAATTCGTTGACCCATCCACCACAATATCCGGTTGTCTTATACGAAATCACAAAGTTGTCTGCCAGCTTTGAAATCGAAAACAGTTGTCTTTATGTTATTTTGTTTTAACCCCATAGTGTACGTCGGACACAAAAAATTTATATAAAAAAGTATAAAAAATTTTACCGCATGGAATATAATTTTAACTTTTCCTGTCACGTGTAATATTTTAGTAATTCGGAAACTTTACTCAAGGCTTATTCTCAGCGCCCCCCTCCCCCCAAAATCCAATTCTGTCAGATCTTTGTGTCAAGAGCTAGTTGAGATGTAATTTATTTATTCTACTTATTGCTAAATTCGTTTTTCTGTTCATTATATTGTTACCTTAAAAGTATTTTAAGCATTTCATAATACAATCACTAATGCAATATTACTATGATCACTTCATAATTATACTACAATAATGTTATAATTTATACTATAATTACTTATATATACGATGTTCCATCTCGTTATGGAACTTCGGATTACGGACTTTCACCCTTGCAGAATTTAAAACATGACAATAAAATTCACGATATGGACTATAAGTTCCCCTATTATGCGAAATCTGGCAAAATTATTAATATATTTTTTGAACCCGAAATAATCTCAAACGAAACGATTTTTTAAAGAAATGAGTATGTATTTGTTAAAAAATTCAGATCTCATTTCGCTACTATTCAGATCACTATCTCTAGAAACTAGGAATAAGATGCTGATTTAAAGGGTAAAACGCGAGGGAGTGGGAGGCTCAGGATCAGCATCAGTACTTGTCCTGAGTCTCTCATTCCCTAGTGCAACCTCTCGCCAACTCCAGCTCTCTCACCATTCAAAATTTCAGGTGAGTCAAGTTTTTTAGGTGAGTCAACTCTCTCACCATTCACAATTTCAGGTGATTCCAAAATTGACTCACCAATTTCAGGAAAACATTTCTTTCATAACCTTGAGTGTGTTTTATCCAAAGTCAATGGTTTCCAACGGGGGCGTTTTAAAATTTTCAGGGGCGTCTCTTTGCGTTTTGTGGTAGAAATAGAGTAAATAGAACAGCGAATAGTTCTTAGATTAGTATAAATATGCATACTTTATTTCGATAGAAAAACCTTAGAAATTCAATATAGTATCAAAATATTCGCAGTTTGCCTATACGGTAAATATTATTTCACTTACATCAACTCACGCGAAAAGTTGGGTTAGAAATGCATGTGCATCGATAACTCTTCGGATCGATAAGTTCATTTATTCATAGCTTTGCACCGTTAATGTACTACTCCAGTCGCATATAAATTCCGCTTAAAATTTGGCGCCAAACGCATGCCCAATTTCGGACACCTCTACAGGGATCAATTCCCGCACACCGCAGCTAGGAACCAGATCTGTTACCCTCAACAGAGTTAGAACTAAGTGGGACACCCCATTAAATTTGGGACAGATCGCATAATTAAGTAAGTAGCCGTGGAGCCACGGGAAAATACCAATTTCTGCACCGATGATGTCACATGTGTCCCATTATTCGTTCGGGATTACGGATGTTATATAATACGAAGACAAGTTTTATACAAGAAAAAATGTTTTTAATTCCTCGAAAAAGAGTCGTTACAAAGAGTAAAGTGGTCATTTTAAAGGGTAAAGGGGGCGCTGGACTCAAATGTTTGGAAACTACTAATCTACCCTATCTTGCAACTGTCATGTACTAATAAAATTAATGTATATAATCGTTATGATCTTAAAACTATTCCAAAAAAAACTGAAAGCTTTTTTTTACTAATTTTTTTCTTGAATAAACTAAATTGGATTTATAAGCTATCAACTATTAAGACCAAGTTGATCAATAAACTATCTACTTTTAAACAAACAGTTTAAGTACCTACGTAAATATCAAAAGCATCTGGCCCACCATTTTGTCTAACAATAAGAAAAAATTGCAGTCTCTTGAATACTAGGTTAATTATAAATGCGTCCTACTCGGATATTCCTGTGAGAGTTTTAGGTTGCCACATCTTGCTGATGTGGCATAAAACTCGATCAAGCTTCGGTTTCGTCCCATTTGATATGACCCTCGAGACTTGAACCAAGTCATGACTTTAGGGAATATGGGAGTTCGTGATCCAATTAGGTCACGGTCTACTGAATCTTTACCATCGATAACCTTTACATGACTCACTTGTTAGGCTTGCTTTCTCAATGTCAAGAGTCAGTTTTAAAGAGAATTTTATTATTGAAGAGGAAACAGAAACTCTGCCTATATCAGACTCTACCTTCTACACATAGACTCTCATTATGGTCTTCGCAATATACATTTAAATAAATTTTGTTTTCACTTTTAATAGAAGGATTCTGTCTTGTTTTTTCTTTTCATACACAGTTCATAGGTTGAACAACAGGAAAATTAAAGGACAATTATGAATGACCACAGAGTAAGTATACGAAACATTGTGTTTAGAGAATATTGGGGTATTGTGAGGTGACCAGATTTACAGAAGAAAATCCGAAAACTTTTGCGAATTCAGTTTTGAGCTGTTAACTAAGGTGACTAGACGATCCAGTTTTCCTGGGAATGTCTGGCCACCCTAGTTTGCCAGCTGACAATTGACGACTTTCATTATAAAATTGTAGCTTTATTTATTTTTATTTAAAACGTTACGTCACTCTGGGAGCTCGGTGAACTAGCACCTCATATCCAATAAAAAGTTTACTAAAGATAATAACTTATTTACAAAAGATATGATATATTATCATATCGCACAAAGCAAAACAAGAGAAAACACACATTTTTTTTTAGGCAAGACATAAATAAATCATGAAACATACAAAAGAAATTACAATTTGTATAAGAGATTTCTTTCTACAAGAAAATTGTATAATGCATTTAGACGATACTGTAAAGTAGTTGAAGAAATAGTTAAAAGATTTGAAAGTGTAAAATCATTTAATTGCAATTTTTCAAGATGCATAAAAAGATATTTGCGCTCAGTTTCATATAAAGTACAATTCAATAATGTATGTGTGATAGTTTCCGGTGTTTTACACTTGAAGCAATTTTCAGAAGATAACTTTTTAATTAAAAATTTATAATATTTTAAACTAACAAAACCAACTCTGAGATTATATAAGATAGATATGAAGTGTCTAGGAAAATTTAGATTGTGAATAGTTGATAGTGCATTATCAAGACAAAATCTATGGATACATTTAAATGGGCCATTAATCTGATAATGAAGATTAAGTAAATTGTGCTCAAATTTTTTTGTTTCAAGTTTGAAATTAGCAAAAAAGTGGTGAGTGGGGTTAATGTTAGGGAGAAGTAAGGCCTGTTTAGCGTAATAGCCAGCCCAAAAGTTTCCTTTTATATCGAAATGACTAGGAATCCATTGAAATTTAAATCTATTATGAGAGTTAATGTAGTTAAGTGTAAGAAGGTTGTAGAAATCAGAAAGCATGGCAGGATAGTTGGTATAAAAATAATCTTGTAATGTTTGAAGGGCAGATTTAGAGTCAGAATAAAGAATGATATTTTTATTTTAGAGAGAGATAGAAGCCCATTTTAGGGCAAAAAGTATAGCATAAAGTTCAGCTTGTAAAATGTGTGTGTGTGAGAAATTTAAAAGTTGAAAAAGATTTAGTAGGAGGAGAAAAGAGGCAGCTGAAGAAAATTTAGAAGATGAATCAACAGATCCATCTGTGTAGATAGGGAAGAGTGTATGATATTTCGAAGAACAATATGACTCAGTGAGAAGTTTTTGGCACTGTGTGGAAGGTGATGATTTTGAATTCAAAGACGGTATTTCAGTAAAAATTTCAGTTTGGGCAAAAGCCCAAATATGGTCATTGTTTAAAAGATCACTTTTTTATATATAGAAAAAAAATTTTTTGAAAAGGGGGGGTGGGTATCTTTATTAAAAAGAATGTAGGGTGCTTTAAGATTAGGGTTGTTGAAGGTAGCTAGAATAGGATGATTTGAATGTTTTAAATGTAACTCATGATTTGTTTTAGAAAAAGAGATTGAGCTCGGATATTAAATGTCGGTATAGAAGTTTCAGCATTTAAGGCCAAGGAAGGGGAAGGGGAAGGGTGCCCTAATACAATTTTGAGGAATTTATTTTGTATTATATTTAAAGATTTAAACTTATTTTCAGAAATGCCACAGAGAAGTTAAATGCCATATTCGACTTTTGGTCTTATTAAATTTAGATAAAATATAAATAAATTATATTAAGATGTGCCCCATTTCGTATTTGCTAAACATTTTACAAAATTTAATAATTTATCCCCCTTGTGTCTGGCGGTTTTTAGAAAAGGGGACCAGTTGAGTTTATGGTCTGCGGCATAGATTCCCAACGGGGGCGATACCGCCCCCCTTTGGGCGCTGGAGCCTTCCATGGGGGCGGTAGCGGATCCAGAAACAAATGGGGGGGGGGGGGGCGTTGAGGCAGACAAGAGCGGCGGTCAAATAAATAAATAAATTTAATGTAATTTTCTGTGACAACCTTTTTATCTCTTCTATTCTGTGGTGTCTTCCTGGTGATTCTGGTCATCCACTACCTCATCCGTCATGTACAGCTTTACAACTGCAGCTTGGACAATAAGTTCCCTGCTACTGCCTACTAGCGTACTGGTACGTCTGAAGTCGACTGAGATGCTCTCAAAAGTTCTCTTCAAGATCACAGATTGGATATAAGCTTCAATATGTTTTCCCACTCCATGTCGCTTTGAGTATGCTTTATGGTACGTAGTTACAATACCATCCCACGTCAGAATATAAGGTATAATATTAACATTACACTTGTGAATTAGGCTCAACTCATTAGCCAGCAGATCATACTTCTTCTACTTTTCAACCTCTACTGTCTGCAGGTTATCCTGAGATGTTATTCCTACTTCAATAATTGTAATATCATTCAATACCTTAACATGCACTACTATATCAGGCTTATTATGTTGGACATGTGTGTCCGTCCTGATAGGCAAATCAATCTTGATGCAATAATAATATAATAATAATAAATTTATTATATTTAATATTTTTTTATAATTTTTTTAATATAATAAAATACTTTGAAAATACCTGTTTTCATGAATAAATATTTTATCTAGCTATGTAAATTATCTTATTGTTATCGCGTTAATAAGCATTTTTAAATTAGCATTAGGTATACCTATACCTAATTTGTTTTAGTTTAGAATAGATTGACGGTGACAAGTCCTTGCAAGTTGGTAGGCAAACACGCGGTTCATGCAATTTAACATGTTTCGACAAGAATATGGGAGCTTGAAATGACTTGTTTATGGAGCAAGTGCGCCGGCATCGCAAACATACAAGTTAATGCGTGCACAAAATCAAATCTATAAAAGCGATAGCTCTAGGAATGTTTAATTATTTTTATGTGCTTCGCCGTGATAAATAGTCGTGAGTGATAAGTGTTAGAAGTCATTATAAACATTATTTTTATAACTATCTATAAATCAGTTGAGAAGTTAATTTGTATTTGAAAATGTCTGAATCTACATCTAAAAAGAAATGCCGGCAGTACAGTATTGAGTATTTGAAATATGGATTTACGTACTCTCCTACAAACCAATCATTACCTATGTGTTTAATTTGCGGAAAAGGTTTTTCAAATGAAGCTATAAAACCTTCTAGGCTACAAGAGCATTTAAATAAAATGCATGCTGATAAGAAGAACAAAGATTTATCCTATTTTCAAGAACTGGAAAAGCAATATTTAAAACAGCCAACTATGTCAAACCTTTTTGCGTTGTCTTCTAAACAAGATGATGATGGGCTACGATTGTTAATCGCAAAAGCAGGAAAACCACACACAATTGGCGAGGAATTAATTTTGCCGGCAGTCAAAGAGATATTAAAAACTGTTCTTCATCAAAAGACACCGTCAGATATCATCAAAAAAATTCCTCTCAGTAATTATTCAGTGCAAAGAAGAATAGATGAAATGGCAAAAGACGTTGAAATATCATTATGTGATTACTTAAAGACTTGCAAATTTTCCATTCAACTCGATAAATCAACTCTACCAAATAACAAAGTTCTACTCTTATCATACGTACGATTTGTAAAAGAAGAAAAATTTCATGAAGAATTATTATTTGCTAAAAATTTGGAATCTGATACAAAGGGAGAATCTATATTTAATACCATGCAAAAGTTTTTTCAAGAGAAAGAAATTCCTATTTGCAATATTTTGTCTGCTGCTACTGATGGTGCTCCAGCAATGACAGGGCGTCATAAGGGTTTCATAGCGCATTTGAAACAAGCAGTACCAACTGTACTCGCTGTGCATTGTATTATTCATCGTCAGCATTTGGTTGCAAAAAATTTGAATGAACGTCTGCATACGTCGCTCCATTACGTTATTAAAGCAATCAATAAGATTAGAAGCAATTCATTGAATGACCGATTATTTGGTAAGCTTTGTAATGAAAATGATGAAGATTACAATCGCTTGCTGCTGCACAAAGAAGTACGTTGGCTCTCTAAAGGTGTTTGTCTGAATCGTTTTTTTCAATCTATTTGACTCAGTACTGGACTTTCTTGAAGACAGAGACGAAAACTTGCGCGAAAACCTGATTACGTCAAAAAATGACATCGCTTATTTGACAGACCTGTTTAAAATATTTAATCAAGTTAATTTACTATTGCAAGGTGATGAGTTGAATTTAATTAAAACAAAAAACGTCATAGCTGCTTTTGCGGGAAAACTTCTATTCAAACGAAATCTAGGTGGAGGTGAATACAACCACTTTCCCACATTATCAGCAGTCTCTGCAAAACCGGAAGATTTACTTACTTACTGCCAACACTTGGAAGTTCTTCATGTTGATTTTACGGAGCGTTTCCAAGATATTTTAAATATGAATATACCGAGTTGGGTTTTAGATCCTTTCGCAAACACAGATACTGAAGAATCATCAAATTTGGAAAAGGAACTTTTAGAACTCACGACTAACGAAGCATTCAAAGTAAAATTCAAACGTGGATACCAAGAGTTCTGGCTTCAAAAATCAATACCAGTTCTCTACCCTGGATTGTGGACAATTGTACAGAAGTTTTTAATCGCATTTCCTTCGTCCTATATGGCTGAGCGTGGATTCAGTGCAGTAGCTAATTTACTGTCAAAGAAGAGGAACAGACTAAACATCACTGAACGTGGCGATCTACGATTGATGTTAACGAAATTGGAACCCGACATTAACAAATTGTTAACACTCCACCAGCCTCAACCATCTCATTAATGTTTTTTATTTATTATTAATTTTGTGTTTATCTCATTATTTTTTATTTCTTATTGATTCTGTGTTTATTTTTAAAATTTTAATAAACAATTTTATTGTACATTTGGTTGTCGTTTTATTAATTTCTGCTTTATGATTTTTAATAGATAAATAAACAGATAAATTAGGTACAGATAATATGCAACAATATTTTAATATTTCATATAAAATTAACCATTATGGACTAGGGGGGCGTTGAAATTTTTGTTCTCTTCTAAAGGGGGCGATGGTCCAGAAAAGGTTGGGAATCACTGGTCTAGGGTAATACCCAAATATCTACAGGAGAATTTAGTTGGGGTTATAGTTTTATTGATTTTAATATTTATATTAAAAGAGTGTGTTCTTTTGGTAGTGAAGGGAATTAAAAATATTTTATCGGTGTTTAATTGTAAGTGTCATTTATGGAAATTACTTAAAAAATTTTTAATATTTCGTTGCAAATTTAATTGAATATTTTCCAGGTTTTTTCCCGAGGCCCAAATAATGAGATCATCGGCAAAAGAAGTAAAAGAAATTTCGGGGTGCAGCACATCTGGAAGGTCAAAAAGATAAAAGTTAAATAGGGAAGGGGATAAAATTGATCCTTGCAAAAGGCCATTTTCTGTTTTATAAGTGTCAGAATATGTATTATATAGTTTTACTTGATATGTTTTGTGAAAAAGAGTATTTAAAAGAAATTTAAGAAGTTTGCCATTTATACCATTTTTAGCAAGTTTATAAATTAAACCTTTTAACCATATAGAATCAAAGGCAGATTTTAAGCCCAAAAAAATAACAATTGTGGAAAATGTTTTGGTTTCGTTGAGGTGAATATCATTTATTAATGAGAGGACGGCATCTTTGGAAGAGCAGTTTTTTCCTAAAGCCATAGTAAGAATATGTAAAAAAAAATTTAAAGTCAAAAAACCATGTAAGACGTCGAAAAACTAACCGTTCAAAGAGTTTAAATACATTAGAAGTTAGAAAGATTGGTGTGTAGTTATTTAATTCATGAGCTGATTTATTAGGTTTGAGAATAAAGAAAATATGAGAATGTAACCAGGAGGAGGGAATATTACCATTAATCCAAATATTATTAAAACAAATTTTAACAAAGTTTGGGACCAAGATAGAGGAAGGTTCAATTTCTGTTTTCAGTATTGCCACTGCTCATGTTGTACAGTTAATTTCGTGTTTAAAAAACATCTAAAAAATATTTTTCGGGACACTTTCGGGAATATATGTTCTTTGGGGAAAGAGTCATAGGGGACAGTTCCGGCAAACGGGGACTTCTAGTCACCTATGGTAATGTAACATTAGATTTAAAACATTGCAGATTTTGAATAACACGTATAATTAGAAGGATGCATCTCGCCTCTGGCCCATCTGAGAATCTCGTTTTCAAAGAGAATTAAGTTTTTCCTTTATCTACTCTTTCGCTCCTTAAAAGATTTAATTTGAGCTATTGATTGATGGGAAAAATGAAAATAGTATTATGTTCGTAATTATACGACATAAAAATATTCGTCTTTTAATTCCTAAATTTAAAAGTTGCATTTCCTACACCTCTCTCAGAAAAGTAAGTAGATTATTACTCTGAGTGGAATATCTCTTGAAAAGCAACCACTGTAATCTGAAACTTCTATTCTATACAAATTATTTATAAAACTCGTTAATGACTCTGTTGTTTCCATAGTTAGTGATTTGCAATGATATTTATAGATTAAAAATAAGTATTTGAAGAATGCGAATTATAACACTTCATTAGCACCAATCCATCTAAAATAGAGTTATCGAATTATCACTTGCATTGTTTCCAATGGAAACTTTATGACGTTTACATTCCACCACCAAAATTTCAAATTTCTATCATTAATACAGCGCTGTAATATTCGTTTGAAATTTTCAAATATTTTCACCGTTAGAGGGCGCAATTATAGTGTTCGAAAGATTCGAAAGTGCAAATCATAATATTTTAACAATTCCTATCTAACCCCAAAGAAATAATTTCTCATTTATCTCTAAATACAAAAAATATCTGATAAAACAAAAACAATGAGGCGCCAATTCACTGTTGGCAATGAAAATTCCATGACGTTCACATTCCACAACCAAAATTTAAAATTTATATCATAAATACACCGTTTTACAATGCTCATTTCAAATTTTCGAAATTTCGAATCTCTTTCGCCGTTAGAAGGCGCAATTATAGTTTTCGAAAGATTCCGAAAGAGCGAATCATAATACTTCATCAATTCCTATATAACCAGAAGAAGAATTTTCGTTCATCTCTAAAAACAAACAATTATCTGTTAAAACAATAAAGTTGCTTTTTCCCACTCCCCCACCCCGTTTCTAAAGCGCTAATTTATTGTTGACAGTGGAAATTTCGTGCCTTTGCATTCCACCACCAAAATTTCAAATTTCTAGCATAAATACATCGTTTAAAATTTCGAATTTTCAACTTTATCTCGTTTTCAAAGAAAACGAGATAAAAACTAAAAGTGTTTCGTGAAATATTTTTTTTATGTTTAATGAGCCTTAAAATCACGGCCAGTTTCCACGTTTTAATCTGTTATTATGTGAATAATTCTTCAAATATTAAATACATATGTGTTGAACGAGTTGTTTTTATTTAATCAAATTTTACATAACGCATTTACAAATGTTTATCAGTATTTTTGTTTTTTCTATTCAGTGAATTTATATTTTCATCATTACGTAAATGCATGTATTCAGCGGGGATGCCTCAGTCGATAGCGCGCCAGGCTTGTAATCTGCAGTTTCCGGGTTCGACTCTCGGCTGGATCAGCGTTGAGACTTATCTCCGCAAGGCTCCCGCCCTGCCCACGGTCAGTAGGGGACACCGATGGGCTTGGAAAGGCCGCCATCCGTCGGATTAGACGTTAAGCCGTGGCTCCGTGTGCAGGAGAGTCATACTCTGTGCTTGTTAAAAAACATACTGGATGGCCTTGACGGGAAGCCTAACATTTGCCTCCCAGCAGCTGTACCAGTGGGTCCCTCCCCGCAGTCTTCAGAGTCCTCAACGTCAGACTATGCGACAAGTCGGTTGAGGTATTCGAAGTCGCATCACCTTGCATCGGACTCGCCAGGAGTGGAGAGCGAGATGCAAAAAAAAAATGCGGATCTGCTGCAGGACTAAACGCAAAACAACAAGAAGTAAATGCGTGTATTCAATAAGTATCTGCTCAGTGATGAATTGTCCAAGAAAGTAACGAAGGCTATCAGTTGCTTAAGGTGAGCAATATAAGTTTGATACTTATAATATTAAATATTAGGGTCGTACCAAAAGCAATGTCTTTAAGGCTATAAATAACCATAAGAATAATTTTGTGTTTATTGTACTTTCTAAAATACGTAAATTGCACTTTCTTGTGTGTTTCGTTTCATTTTAAAAGAGATCAGTGATGATGATACATGGTTACAAAGCTAAAACAAAGAACTGTCATAGAGTTCCTGACGAAGGAGAGCTTCAGCGTCTTCTAACGCTCATGCCAAATTAACCAAGGTGTACGGTGAGCAGATAATCGATGTCAGCAATGGGAAAAGATGGGTAAAGAAGTTTACTGAAGGAGAAACAATCAATAAGCACAAGCCACGAAGTGGGTGGCCGTCAACTGCTGTCACTCTATCATACACTGCTCACCACAATTTTTCCAAACACGATTCCAGTCTTGGGTCCAACGATGGCGCAAATGCATCGCGTGTGTGCCGGAGATTACTTGAAAGGTAGTTTTGTGTAGTGCAGCAATGAATATTATTACACGTGTAACAGGAACCTTCTATTCATTACTGTAATGACGTTATTAATTAACAGGCATTACTGTCGGTACACCTTACGTATATTCCTAACAGGACAAGTCTCGAAAAACAAAGAAGCACAATCTTCAGAGTAGAATGAACAAGTGATTTGAATAAAGCAGAATAGAGGGAACCACTCTAGCACTTTTTTAACAAATTATTCTAGGCAAATAGTGCAATATATTTCTTCCTCTTCTGTCCTAGTGATCGTTTAAAACACACTAAAAATTAAGTATAATATGCATTTACTTTGCTATACATATTTGGAAAGAAAGGACTCCATAAAAATGGTAAATGTAATGTACGTATACGTTTAACATTAATTTCATACATAAAGTTACTGAAATCCTTCATGGACTTTTTGTACTGTGCCTATATTAGACTCTGATTCGTAACGGTGTAAAATATAAACCTACTGATATAGATATAAGGTATTTGCTTAATTAATATTCACTTCACTGAACAGATTTGAGTTAAATTCCTTTGGACAAGCCGCAGGATATCTCTGGAGTTTCAAACTCATTTTGAACGGTAATACTGTAGAATCGTGATGAAGTATTTGGGCTGCTATTGCTTTTAGGAATTGCTTCTTCCAATCTTCACACAATTGGCAGACATCGTTTACTACTGTGTCTGTCTATCGAATATTTCTTTTCATTTACTTAATTTTCAAATAATGCCAATTATACGTAAGTTATATTCTTTATCTCTTGTAAGTACAAGAATGAGATCTTATTGAGAGATTCTGTTATAACATTTAGGTTGAATGTGTGACCCGCCAGCTTATTTCCAATCAACCTAATGCTAATCATTGGTCTGATATTACTTCAGTCCGGCTATAATCAGAAAACAAAATTCAGAGAGAGAGGCCATGTTACTAGCTCGATCCGTAAGGGATCGAAATTTCGTTTCGGCTCATAGTTTTTCCTTCCATTTTAGAGTTCTTCAAAAATATTTTTGAAAAATATACATATCACGTGGTTATTACAAAAGAATACCTACAGTTTACAGTGTTATATTTTATTAATTAATTAATTAACGAAAGTAATTATTTCTCCAAAATGTCAAGAAACGCTCATAATTTCCTTGTTATGACAACGTGGAGTTAGTATTACATGGTGGGGCCTATTATCATATGGAATGTTTTAAATGCTAAATTTCCAAATCGCTGGATTGATAGAGGTGGACCAAACCTTTGAACCCCGGAAGTCGGATTTCTCACCTTTGAACATTTTTGGAGGGGAGGTACAGTAAATCCATTGTTTATTCCCCACCCCCCCAAAAAAATAATTGTAGCATTTAAAGGAGAGAATTACAGCAACTGTTGCAAGTTAGTTGGGTTGTTTTACCTCTGAGCGGCACTTTTTTTGCATACAATGGACTGAATGGCCAGATCACAAGGACCCTGGTGGCTCAGAGAGGGTTGGGACGAGGGGACCCCACTGGCAACTGTTGGGAGGCAGATGGTAACCTCCCGTCAAGGTCATCCAGTGTGTTCTTTAATGTGCACAGTGCATGGTTCTCCCGGACACGGGGTCACGTCTTAACGTCCCATGCGACGGACGGCAGCCTTTCCAAGCCCATCGGTGTCCCTACTGACCGAGGGCAGGGCGGGAGTTTTTCGGAGATAAATCTCAACGATGGCCCAGCTGGGACTCGAACCTGGAAATCAGATTACGAGTCTTGCGCCCTACCGACTGAGCCACCCCCGCAAAATTGTTGCAAGTGATACACCAGAAATGCTGAGCCGAATAAGGATGGAGATAGAATATTGTTGAATGATAGTTTTACGATCGCCCCCTCCCCTCCCACCAAAGAAATACCAATAGTGTCAAATCTGGACTTCTCGGGGTTCACAAGATTCTTTGCACCCGTACCAATCAACAATTTGGAAATTTGGCATTTTAAACATTACATGTGATAATGATAAATTATAACACTTTAAACTGCAGGTATTCTTTTGTAATAACTACGTGATATACATATTTTCAAAAAATGTTTTTGAAGAACTCTACAATGGAAGGGAATTTTATACACCGAATCGGAATTTCGGACCCTTACGGATCGAGCTCGTAACGTGACTTTTCATTTTTGAATTTCACGCCATCAAAGGAGCTCACACTAAAATATTTTGAACATCAAAAGCAACTGGGAATTTCTTGACATTTTGTACACACAATTATTCTTTTACTTAATTATTTAATAAAATGTAACACTTTAAAATGTCGTCCCATGGCCGAGTGGTTAGCACGCTTGGCTACTAATCTAAGGGACCTGGGTTCGAGCCCCGGATAAGGCATGGTTGTGTGTATTGTTTTTCTGCTGAGGTCCTGCCATCCTCTCAGATCTCCTACTGTGGCATATAAACTGACAGGCTCCTGTCAGACCTCTGTGGCAAGCAGCTGCTTGAGGGGGTTATTTTATATATTTTTTTAACACTTTAAAATATGGGTATTCTTTTATAATGCCCTATACATATGATTAATATTTTTCCACCTTCGTTCCTGTTATTGACATTCTCAAAAAGAGTGGCAAAGCTTTCTTACACTCCCCCAATTAGAGTGAGCCTAAATTTCAATTCTAAATTGTTAACCAAGTCTCGTGTAAATCGCAGCTGCACGAAACATCAGATCCCAGTCGATTCATCCATCCATTTCTCTGCATTTTCGGTATTGTGCGTTCCCGTGAATCTGAGATATATTTCATTTAGGAGTAAAACTTAAGTCTCTTTAACAATTGGGGCGGGGGTGGCTCAGTCGGTAGCGCGCCAGGCTCGTAATCTGTAGTTCTCAGGTTCGAGTCCCAGCTGGGTCAGCGTTGAGATTTATCTCCGCAAAATTCCCCGCCCTGCCCACGGTCAGTAGGGGACACCGATGGGCTTGGAAAGGCCACCGTCCGTCGGATGGGACGTTAAGCCGTGGTCCCGTGTGCGGGAGAGCCATACCCTGTGCACGTTAATAGAACACGCTGGATGGCCTTGACGGGAGGCTACCATCTGTCTCCCAACAGATGTTCCAGTGGGTCCCCTCCCTCCCCCAACCTTCTCTGAGCCTTCGGGGTCCATGTGACCTGGCCATTTAGCCCATGGTGTGCAAAAAAGTGCCGCTCAGAGTTAAAACAACCCAACAACAACTCTTTAACATCGACATAGTCGTTGATATATTTTCACAAGAAACGATAGTTCATTAGCAAAGCTCTAACCAGAGGATCAGCGGAGACTGCTGAAACTTTCTCGAATAACTTAATCCGTTGAAGAACACAAAACGAAGTGTCTTCGTTCTGATTTTCGATAAGCCACCAGAATAAAGGATCTGTAAAGGCAAAACTCAATATGCGATGACCTAAAACAAAAATTTGCGAATAGATAAATTAAATTTCAGTACCTTGTAGAGTTATGTGCACGTGATTAGAACTGCACCACCCACAAATAAATTGACGGGAGTGGTTGCTCAAGCTGTTGCGAAACTGGCTCTGGCAATCTGCAGTTCCCAGGCTCGAGTCCTAGCTATGCCACCTTCGAGATTTATCTCAGCTAACTCACACCCTGCCCTCGGTGAGAAAGGGTTGGGTTGTTTTACCTCTGAACGGCACTTTTTTGCACACAATGGGCTAAATGGCCAGGTCACATGGACCTCGAAGGCTGCAGAGAAGGTTGGGGGAGGGAACCCACTGGAACAGCTGTTGGGAGACAGATGGTAGCCTCCCGTCAAGGCCATCCAGCGTGTTTTTTAACGTGCACAGGGTATGGCTCTCCCGCACACGGGGTCACGGCTTAACGTCCCATCCGACGGATGGCGGCCTTTCCAAGCCCATACGATGTCCCCTACTGACCGTGGGCAGGGCGGAGAATTTTGCGGAGATAAATCTCAACGCTGACCCAGCTGGGACTCGAACCTGGGAACTACAGATTACGAGCCTGGCGCGCTACCGACTGAGCCACCCCCGCCCCAGGTGAGAAAGGAGACACAACGATAACGTTGAAAAGGTCGCCATGTCTAGGATGGGACGTTAACCCGTGAGCCCTTGTGCAGGAGAACCATATCCTGTGCACCTTAAAGAATACGCTAATTGCCTTGACAGGAGGCTACTATCTGTCTCTTAACTGCTGTCCAGTGGATCAACTTCCACCAACCTTCTCTCAGCCCTTGGGTCCTTGTGAACTGTTCATTTTGCTCAATGTGTGTAAAAATGTGCTCCTCAGAAGTAAAACACCCAAACCTATTAATAAGAAAAAATTAACGAAAAAATCCTTACCTTATTTTCTACGGAAATCGTTCTATGGCGAATGTTCTTAATTAATGCGCCACGATGTTGATATTCACAGCATCATTAATCCCGACAGAAATATGATTAAATCAATGGCGTAACCAGAAACTTCTAATGGGAATGAGATTAACACATTTTAATCTAATGGGGATTGACCTGCATAACTCTTTGATTTGCGGGATCTTTTTAGTAAACATTCAAGACATAAAGGGGGGCTAAAATCATAACTCCGCGACCTGGGTATTCCTCTAACTTTATATAAATGTATAAAACATGAACTCAGTACCTAGAGCCTTGTTCGTTATCAATAAATCAATTTCATTTCCCTGTGAATATGTATCTAGGACTACTTTGACACTTGTATTTGAACAATACAATTAAAGATTGTCTAGAAGAGAACTCGCCTGTCGATAAGTAAGCATAATATTCAAATACGTTAAACGAAACAATTATACTTATAGAAAAGTATTACTACTTTATTGCATTATATGGTTACATTGATAATTATACGAGTATTTTGTATTAGCCGGTGTTGTAGTCACTATGTATATTATGCAATCATTTTTTTAGCGTATTTACGAATATTTCTTCCTACTTTCTCTTGTTTTATATTAAATTGTTGCAAGTGTTTAACACCAGACATGCTGAGCCAAGTATGCACGTAAGTTAAATATGTAATATAAAATGCAATTATAGTAATGGCGCCACCATTGATTGCAATGGGGGAGCCATTACTATAATTTATCCACACCCAATGGAGGTTCGTACACTTGAACACCCAATGGTGGTCCGTACTCTTCACAGATAAGTCTAGATATTGCTTGCCCCATTATAGTAATGGCGCTCCCATTGAAGTCTGTTGAACGCAAAACGAAATTTTACGAGTTTCTTCATATTTTATATAAACAGTTACTTTTCTGTCACTTAAGAATAAAGCATACCATTTAAAATATGGGAATTAATTTATAATTACCTGTATGAGAGGGGCGGGGGTGGCTCAGTCGGTAGCGCGCCAGGCTCGTAATCTGCAGTTCCCAGGTTCGAGTCCCAGTTGGGTCAGCGTTGAGATTTATCTCCACAAAATTCCCCGCCCTGCCCACGGTCAGTAAGGGACACCGATGGGCTTATAAAGGCCGCCGTCCGTCGGATGGGACGTTAAGCCGTGGCCCAGTGTGAGGGAGAGCCATACCCTGTGCACGTTAAGGAACACGCTGGATGGCCTTGACGGGAGGCTACCATCTGTCTCCCAACAGCTGTTCCAGTGGGTCCCGTCCCCCAACCTTCTCTGAGCCTTCGGGGTTCATGGACCTGGCCATTTAGCCCATGGTGTGCAAAAAAGTGCCGCTCAGAGGTAAAACAACCCAACCTGTATGAGAAAACACACAAATAAAATTCAGAACACTTTAGATTCCCGCAGTTAGTCATAAAAGCAAAAAGACACGAATCAGGAGTAATCAGCGCAATATAAGAGTAAAAAAAAAGAAGATAGTGAAGGTCACTACGGGCAAAGAAATAGCGGACTTTCGATTACAAGATAGGTAAAACACAAAAAGTGGTTACGGGAAATAACTTATCGGATAGCACTGGTATAAATGGTAAAGAAAGTAACTATCAATCAATATTCTTAGATGAACAAACTGTCACAGCATATCAAACACAATATCGTTATATGTAGTAATAGAAAAAAAAATTTAATTTATCGAGCAGAGAATGTATTCCTCCACACCCACGGGAAATTCTGATGAGCCATTACTATAAGGAAAACCTAATAATCCCAAAAACGGAAAAAAAAGTCATCCAAAACATAATGTAAATGAACCTTAGACGTCTAATAAGACACGCAAGCACCAGATACTTCCAAAGTTACAAGAGCAGATACATCGATGTATGTATGACCTTCGATTAAGGAAAGAGCAGAGCACGTTCTTCGGAATCGAAATAGACGGAGAAATTTCCGAAACGAATAGATTTTAGTAAGCGATTCTTCACAAGGAAAATTTTAGTTTATTTCGTTAACTTTTAATGACAATCCTGTTTGGATCATCGTAGAAAGAAAATGGAGCTACGAAAAGAGATTTAATAAAAATACTAAAAAAATTGTTTTTATTTCAAATTTATTAAATTTAAAAACTGACTCCGCTCTAAACAAAATCCTGCCGCTGATCCTAATATCGTCTTATGAATGTGGTTTTAGTTGAAACTCTACTTTGTATAGTTTTTGCTCCATTTTTAACGTTAATCGTTATTTTCCTAATTCTTTATATTTACTTAGCCTGCTCCTTAAAGTAGTAAAAAAAAAAACTCTCTTTAATTGTTTACATTTTTCTTTATGGTTATTCTTCTATTAGGCATATTTTGTGAATGGGAAAACAGGACTTTAAGTTGAAGTTAGGTGGGAACAGAAACGGATTATAGATGTCTGGGTCCAAATCGGTTCTTGGCCATGGACCTGACTCCCTGTTTACAAATGAAGTCACATCTCGGGGGCTTCGGCAAATAAAATATGAAAAATAAATCTCCACCTTCGGCGTCTCTTGATTTCTCGGCCATCATCCCGATGGAAATTTTCTTAAAATATCTGAAAACAATGACCAGAATACCTCCCAGTAGCTATTACACTGGTTTCCATAAATTTGGAAAGATGAGAAAAATCGCGATAATTGGCCAACAAAATGTGTGATCCTCACCAACTTGTTCATGTAACCAGTAAAGTAATGCCGAGTGAGCATATGGTATGCAAATTAGTCTAGGTTACGTCAATTTGCGTAATCGGATAGTGGCATAAAAACGGGTCTTTTGGAGTGGATCGTTATTTTGTATTGTAAACGTGAGAAAGAAATTCGAAATAGCCATTTTGTAGGATGATCTCGAGATATCATTTGTCATATGAACTGCGGTGGATAGCTATTGGCCTGCTCGAAGCAGGCCAAAGACAATCACACGTGGCACGATGGCTGAATGTGAGTCCTTCTTGGTCCATAGACTGTGAAATCAATTTCTTAGCACGGATTCCGCGTCTCGGAGGTTTAGCCAAGGAAGGGCTAGAGAAACCTCTGTACAAGACAATATCTGCGATTAGCAGCACGAAGGAGCGGAACGTCTACTCCCTCTCAGCTACGACCCTCTCTTGCAGCAGCCACTGCGAGGGTTGTATCAGCTTTTACTGTGCGTAGAAGGCTTCATGGGGGAGGTCTGTACGGTTAAAGGCCAGTAGTTTGTATACCCCTCATAGGAATGAGCAGTTGAATTGGGCTCGCACGCATTTAACTGCGGACAGAAGAGCAATGGAGGTCCGTACTCTTTAGAGATAAGTCCAGATATTGTTTGCAGAGTGATTTCGGACATTGTTTGATATGGAGAGAATCAGATACCCGCTCCGTATTCCAGTAACATCCGTCAAAGAGGCAGTTATGGCGTAGGTAGCGTGTGTGTTTGGGTGGCATTTCCTTAGGTGGACGCATAGACCTCTACGTATTGACGAGTGGGAACCTTAATGTTCAAAGGTATAGAGATGACATCCTGGACCCTTACGTACTTCCTTGTGCTGATGCAATAGGTGAAACAGCCATCTTACAAGACGATAACGCTCGTCCACACAGAGCTCGACTAGTGGAACAATACCTTCAAGAGGACACCATTATGCACATGGAATGACCAGCTAAATCTCCCTACCTATATCCGATTGAGCATGTGTGGGATGCTCTAGGAATACGTGTTGCTGCCCTCAACCCGCCACCTGAAACAAAGGGGGAGTTTATTGCTCCTTTAAAGAAACAATGGTCGTTACTCCCTACTGAGCTTCACAACATCATAAACAGCATGGGACATCGCTGTCGTGCCTGCATTGCTGTAAGGGGTGACCACACTCCTTATTAAAGAACTTTGCCCATTGCATTCTGACACCTCATTTTTGGACAAGTTCCTGAAAGTGTTATTTTTTGACGAAAAATGTTTCTAGTGTAAGATATTTTATGCCATTCTGAAACTAGCATGGTAATCCATGTTTTCATCAAATTTCATTAAAATCATTCATATAGTTTTTTATCATAATTTTTCTGAATTTTCCTTAATTTAGGAAACCTGTGTATTTCAGTTAGTCTGATTTTCTTATTTGGATATAAGGTTATTCCTAAATATATAACGAAAGAGAATTTTCGTCAAGGAAATTCTGAGGTGAATAGTTTTTAAATAAATAGAAATCGGAAATAATTGAGACTGAGAATGCGGAACATACGCATCGATAGTATAAGATCATTGGTTAACTGACAAATTATTAGACTATTATAGATGGAACTGAATATAGGTCAAATGCACAATCTCATTGCTTCGAAAGTTCCCTGTTTTTTTAATACAAATAAGTCTAGATAACTTTGTAAACATAATAATAAGTCAATGTACTTTTATATTACGATGTGTAATAAAACAAAGCAATCTATTATATATTTTGCATTTGTCTCTCTGCCTACCTGGTTGTTCGACATCTCCTAAACAGTAAGAGTAAATTTCGTCTACAGCTTCATCTCATCCTAATTTAGTACACTGTAAGAGTTCATAAAATTAAGCCGTCCAGCAAAAGTTGGGCCCGAAACATCTGTCCATTGATAACTTTTTGTATCGATAAAATGCTATTCCATTCATATGATAGGCGACGGCATCGCACCCAAAGATTTCGGACACTTGACACCGGTTCAATCCGGATCCACCGCAGCTAGCAATCCGATCTCTAACCCCTACACAGGAAGACACACTTTTGTACACAATAGGTGAAATCTCTGTCATGTTCCTATAATTTATTTATTGTTATTTATTGTTGCATTTTTATTGTATTTTTGCTGTTGTAAATATTTTTATGTATTGTGTTTTTGGAAGTGCTATAGTGGGGATGTGACTCATAGATGTTCTTTTCGAGTCTGAGCTGGCTGCCTGCACATGCCTACGAGTCCAAAAGCCCTTTTACGGCCATTTACAACTAGCCTTGGGGCGCGAGTGTGAGCGCTGGAGACGAGCAGGCCAATAAGAAAGAACAGTCTTGAGCATCGCTGTTAAATAGGAAGGATATTTGAACACGCATCAAGGGACGCTACTCTTACTCAAACAAAAACCTTAAGGAGAGGGTTCGATTTATATGAGAATCAAGGTACGGTTCTTGGTGAATCAAATACAGTTCTGTGGAACTGAGTTGAGCTCTATGTGAACCATGTTGTAAACAAAGGTTGGATATCCTTTCGCCGAGTTTGAGGTCGGTAAAGCCAGAATCTGCAAAGGGCACATCTCCACCTCATTACATGATTGTTGACAGCAGTAAAGCAGCAAAGGCCTACGAAGTCGAGCGCATCCCCAGCACGTGATTGTATATAAATGTGAATAAACTGTGTCGTCGCTATACAACTCTCGTGCGTGAATTGTTGGACATACCTCTATATATCACTTGGAGCAGCAAGTCTGAGGCATATATCGGTACGGGTGTAACAACCTACGAACCTGTTATTTCATCTAGCAATGGTGAATCTAATCAAGAGACTAGTTGATCGTCCTCTACTATAGAGTGGTTAATCGTTCGCCGTCACTGCCCACCACAGTATCCATGGCACAAAGATCCCAAGTGCTCAGAGAAGGTTGGAGAAGGGGATCACTAAACAGTTATTAGGAAACAGATGGAAACCTCCTGTCAAGTGCGTGTTCCGCATATGGACCACGGCTGAACGTCCCATTCTATGGACGGTGGCATTTCAAGCCCAGTATTGTCTCTTTTGTCGACGGGAGCAAAAAGGATCTTAGACTGATCAATGATTCATCAATAACTTGCTAATAATTGAATCAAATAACGGAATCTCCTTTCAATCAACGCATTATAGACCAGAACTATTGAAGCATCAACTGCGCAGCTTAATAGTCTCCCTTCGCTTTCTTGTCTATGCATTTCGTTACTATTATGTATATTAATAAGAGAATTAAGTATTATCCATTTAACGGGTACCAAGAATGTTAAATGCACCTTAGGAGTTCCTTAGCATTGAGTAATGTTATTACGTGGAAATGACTTTAAGGAACCACTTGAAAGATTTAAAGTTTGCAAGCGTTTGACAGTTTCGGAATCAATAAACCGTTTCCAGCAACCTAATAGAGGCTTGAGTTGGAGATTAAGCCAGGCCAAGTAAATGATGCCGAACTGATTATGCGAAGAGGAGGCAGGGCAATAAGTTATGACTTAGTTGCTCCATTACTAGGTATCAATAAGATTATTAAGAATCCATCATTAAATTTACTTAGATGTGCTTTAAGAAATGCAATTCGGAGGAAATTTCATTAAGAAGAGATCACGTACTTCTGGCCTTAATTCTTGCATATAGTAATCGAATGCGATGAGTCCTTGCTTCTTGCGAAGGCAAAATGCTGATGACCACAGTCGTTAATATGCAAAGTTCATATTCTGATGTAAAGGAGATTTCAGTCATCCATCGCTGTAATAAGATACCTATGTAATATATAAATAATCCCGATGAATCCCATTTGCTGTAGGTTTAAACATCTCTTTGAATAAGTCTTAAAGAAATGTTTTTTATCTTTTCTTAACTCTGCCTATATATCACCTTGCACAAATGGGATGCTCAGTTGCTAGTGTGCCTTGTTCGTCATCTGCAGGTCCCAAGTTCGAGTACCAACTGTGGCTGCGTTAAGGAATATCTCCGTCAACCCACCCTACACTCAGTGAGAAAGAGGACATCGATGGGTTTGGTGAATCTATCATCCTTCCGAGGCATATGTATAGGGGACAGTTAAGCCATCGCCCCCTATTCAGGTGAGCCATACCCTGGGCATGCTAAAGAACACACTGGAACACACACACACATTCACCTGCACTCAGTGAGAAAGGGACACCAATGGGCTTCGAAAATCCGCCGTCTGTGATGGGGCGTCTGCGTAGCGAGCGACGTTAAGCTGTCGCCCTGTCTTCTAACGCATCTGTCTTCTAACAGCTGTCCAATAGGCCCTCTTCCCCTACCTTCTCTGAACACATCTGATCACTGTGATATGGGCATTTGGCCACTTGTGTGCAAAGAAGTGCCAGAGGTGAAGCAACCCAACCTTGTCCAAATCCCTAGCAGAACTGAATGAATTGTAAACCACGAAGCTGTATATTTTCCCGGTAGGCCGGTGTGCTTCTAAACAGAAGAGCAGATGTTTCTTTTATTGTTAGAAACAATTTATAAGCTCAACTCTCCTCTTTCATTGTGAATCTCGAACAATCATTCTTTTAAAAGTATGAATTGAAACGATTATTGAAGTTCTGACTACAATGTTTCTTAAACTTCCTGAGCCGTCGTCATGCCAATCGTATATTTCCTATTTAAACATAACGCTTTTGATCATTAATAAACATTTTTTACCCTGTTCAAAACATGTGCAATATTTTTAGGTGGAAGACAGAGATGAAATTTTCGAAATTCGTATCCTGGGCACCATTTGCACCATTTAGTTCTAGGCCACTCCAACCACGGAAGAACTTGTGGCTCATAAAACAAACAGTCAATATAATAAATCTGGTAAAAAATGGGATAATAATGATCTAAACAGTTTTAGGTTTTAAACAGTTTTTTTTTTTTCATTTTGGCAATTCATGAGGTTCCTTAAAAAATGTATATTTCGTTATTTTATTCCTAAGAAACAGTTTTTTTTTTCAAATTCATTACTCATTAGAAATTTATCTTTTCGTTTTTAAGTAGAGAATTTTTAC
This sequence comes from Ryuthela nishihirai, assembly GCA_038380435.1. Classification (NCBI taxonomy): domain Eukaryota; kingdom Metazoa; phylum Arthropoda; class Arachnida; order Araneae; family Heptathelidae; genus Ryuthela; species Ryuthela nishihirai. Next base: position 65,198,496 of record JAWZYU010000011.1, on the reverse strand, counting down.
TTCTGATCTTTAAGAATATTATTTTTTCCTTAATGGCTCTCCATTAAGTTTGTGTTGGACGGGCCTGCTCTATGGTCGCTGTAATTTTGTCATTTAATCCATTCGCATATCAAAATAACAGTGAAAAATAGCGAAAATTTTCAAAAACAAACACTACAGCTTGCCGTTATAGATATATAAAAATTCTTGATTGCACTAGAAAATTGTGCAATCTTAACTTCCACTTGGAAAATCTGATCATTCTTTTTATATTGCAGACGAGTTCTAGACAACTACAGATTGTTGGAAAGCTCCTACATAGACAGCGAGAGTAAATAATAACCCGAAGCAATGTGATTCTCGATGCAGAAAATGTTCAGGGACATGAATGTTTCAAAAGATAGCATAAGAGCGTCAGCTGCTGGAGTGTGAGTTGCAGCCAGTTGCACTCTCACAGTGATCCACATTTGAAGTCGAGAGTGGTTTGCTGAAGAACCACTGTGAAAAACTAATCAAGTTGAAGCCCATCTGGTGGTAGATATCGTTCTATCGAAGCTATTGGGAGACTTTCAAAGAGAAACACGAATTTTGTACAGTCGCTCAAAAAAGTATCCGAACGCTATGGTTGATTACAGAATTCAAAAAAAAAAAATCTGGCAACGATTTTTTAGAAATTAGTAGTCTGACAACCTTCGTATCACGTGACACGAAGGTTGCTAGATCACTAATTTCAAAAAAAATCGTTGCCAGATATTTTTTCTGAGTTCTGTAATCAACCATAGCGTTCGGATACTTTTTTGAGCGACTGTATGTGTAACTAAGGCACAAGAGGGAAAGTATCGCGCTACTTTAGATAAATTAAACAGCAGTGACTATCTTCTGTGAATGAAAAGTATGCCCTGCATCCCTTACTAGAATTATTAAATGTGTTTAGTTCTTTCATTGTATTCATTAAATTTATAAAATGAAACATTTATTGAAGTTCTGGCTACAAAGTTCTATAAACTTGGTGAGTTGCTGTCATGCCTATTGCAATGTGTATAATTTTTTTTATCAGTAAAGCTTTTTTCTACTTATTGGAAATGTTTATGCTACTATTATGATGGGGACAAAGAAGAAATTGTCGAAATTCAAAATGATTATGTAATAATATATACAGGGCGTTTCAAAACACTCTGTACAAATTTCAATGGGAGATAGGGAACACCAAGACAAACCTTTTTCGCTGACGTAACCCTTCGGTGTTAGAGGGCGCTGACAGAAATATCGGTGGAACTGGTACATAAATGAATGGAAACAAGTGTGAAGAACATGTTTATTTAAAGAACGTGCTCAAAGTTGCGACCGGCAAGAGCATTGCATGCATGACAGCGTCGAAGCATTCATTGCCGTACAGGTTGAAAGATTCCCGGAATTTCGCGAATAGTTGCATCGTCGACAGCGATTCTTGCGACGAGGTCTTCATCGGAGTCAATGGGATTCTCCTACACGAGGTTCTTCCTGTGTCTCCAAAGGAGAAAATCGATACATGTTAAATCGGACGATCTTGGTGGCCAAGCGATGGTCCACCCTGGCCTATCCATCGGCCCCCAAAAGTGGCGTTCAGATAATTCCGCATATCATTGCTAAGTGTGCTGGCGCCCCATCGTGTTGAAACCACATTCGTCTGCGAATAGTCACAGGAACATCTTCCAGCAGTCCCGGCAACGTTTCTTCAAGAAATACTCGATAAATCTGCCCGTTGAGTTGGGGACGCAGCAGATATGGCCCAATCAAAATGTCATGGACGATACCCGCTTAAAAATTGATGGCGAACCATTTGTTAATGATCATGCGCCATTGTGGCATGTGGATTTTCGTGCACCCAAACGTGAGACTTGTATACATTAAACACACCCTCACTTGTGAAAGAGGCCTCATCTGAGAAGAGTGCATGAGCTGGAAAATCATGCTGCACCACGGTCTGCTGCAGAAACCAGCTCACGAATTCCACACGAAGAGGGTAATCCTGAGAATGCAGTGTCTGGACTCTCTGACGATAAAATGGATGTAACTGCTGCTCGTGCAACACTCTCCATACGAGGGTGTGGTTCACACACCGAGGCTACGTGCAATAGCTCACGTACTTGTTCCTGGATTGTCCTCAATCTGCCGTAGGATCTCTTCTTTCATGTCAGGAGTGTCATGGTTCTATCCCGACCACTGTCATACATGTTTGCATGGATTGTACCAGTTTCTCGCAATTGCCGGTGCAAAGGCACAAATGTTTGGTGGTTTGGCACACGTCAGTTTGGAAAGCGCTGTCGGTACAACCTTACAGTAGCTCTTCCATTTCCATTGGTAGCCCCATATGCCAGATGCATGTCAGCCATTTCGGCAGTCATGAAACACTCCATGTTACACGTAATGTATCTGATTTACGAATGCTGACGGCAAACACAAGTCCGTTCCCACTTCGTCCCTCTAACCAATTGTAGCGCTGCCAAATAGCGTCCTCTAGCACCGAAGGGTTACGTCAGCGGACATACATTCATAGACGAAAAAGGTTTGTCTTGGTGTTCCCTATCTCCCATTGAAATTTGTACAGAGTGTTTTGAAACACCCTGTATATTATGCATTCATAATTGCAAAATTTTTTAAGTTATTACTTTTACTGACCTTTGTATTTAATAAAGGTTTTCATCTTCCATTTGATATTTACTTTTTCCTTTTACTTTTACAAATAGGAATATTAGGCGAATCATACTCATTACGGATCTATGAGATCTTGAGGGGGGGAAGTGGGCCTGTCCCTCTCCCCTCTTTGAGAATTCTAGTAAGGTTAACAGAGGCCAAGAATTATTAAACTTGTGTATATTTCATGAGTATTTCAAGACTTTTTTCTTAACTGTTGTAAAGCGAAGAAGAAAATATTACACTGCAACGGAAATTCAGTCTCTTGGGACAATCTCCTCTCCTCTCCCTTTCACCAGCTTGATTGCGTCGCTTGCTCTAGCCCCACCCACCTATCCTTAATTCTTTTTATATATCTGGTCCTGATTAGATTTTTGATGGATTTGGACCATTTTAATGTCTTATTTAACATTAATATCAGGTTAGAGTAATGTTGTATTAAACAACTAAGAAAGCTCAAACATGGGGCTTTCAAGCTTTTTCGCTTGCTAGCCACTTTTCAATAGTGGGAACAATTAGCTGAGCAGAACATTAATGCACTATATTGTTTAAGTGCTATGAACAACAAGAAAAAAACCGAGGTGTTAAATCAAGGCTACTTGGTGGCCTTAGAATTGAAGCACCCCTGCCAATCCATCTATCAGTAAATGTTGCACTAAGTACTACAGTAAACAACTTGAGAAATGTGGCGGTGTTTTCTGGGGCATCCTGTGAAACTGTTTGAATGGGAGAAATATGCAAGTACAACAAGCAAAATGCAATGTTATTCCTTTTGTGTATTTTGGGAACAGTGCTTCCCGAAACCCCATCATCATTTGTCGGACATCATCCTCTATATTTTATGCGTTTTTCAAGAAATTTATAATTAGTCCAAGATGCATCCGCCAGCCGACCTTAGCCAAAAGCTATTCCTTACGGTTTCTTTATGTTGTTTAATCACGTAATAAATGTTAGTAATGAATAAAGTTTCAATAAGAGCACTACGATCTGTTTTCCCTTTCTCCATTTCATAAATTTCTGGGCAATTATTCCATCTTCTATCGCTAATAGATACATAAGATAATTGATTTCATTTTGTGACTGATTTTCACATTCTTCGTAAGTAAAAGGACCTGAATGCCTTTCCGAACAGTTGAGTCACAGATGAAAGGATTGCATGCCTTCTTGCGTTATTTAACGACACTGTTAAGCACTTAAAAGAAATATTCTTCTTAAAATAACAAAGATCTCAGAAATATTAACAGAATGTATGTTCCAAGAATTGCATTCAAAATGTGAGAACTCATTAACTTTTATTCCTCTGTAGTATAAGATAACTTATGTGAAACTGAAAGCTGAAATTAATATTATACCACAATTATACGAAAGGTAAACAACGATGTTTACTTTATCGATTTGATGTGTAACTAGTGTACTGTTACTTTTAACCCACAGTGTGGCATTTAAATAATATGCAACCTATTTGGAACGGCTGTTAAAATCTGCAGTGTCATAGTGATGAATAATTATTTCAAATATAAATATTTCATAGTCACGAGAAGCCCCTGATCGAGGGGAGGCAAGGTACCACCCCCACCCCCCCCTCACCACCACCTCTGAGAATGCCAGTGTCCGGAATGGAGGCAAAACACACTACACTTACGTATATTACTCGCATTTGTCAAGAAATGTTTAAAGATCATAAAGACGGAAAGAAAAGTTTCATACTGGGACTGCCATTCTGTCACTTGATTCCCATTTTCCTTTTTCTTACACAATCCTGTCACTTGGCGCTCCTTTTCATATTTTCCAACACAATCCAGTCACTTGGTTCCCTCTTTTATATTTTCCAACACAATCCAGTCACTTGGTTCTCTCTTTTATATTTTCCAACACAGTCCAGTCACTTGGCTCCCCTTTAATATTTTCCAACTTAATATAGTCACTTGACTCTCTTTTTTATATTTTCCAACACAATCCAGTCACTTGGCTCCCTTTTATATTTTCCAACACAATCCACATATTTGGCTTCCCCTTTTATATTTTCCAATAAATCGAGTCCTTTTACATTTTCCAACACAATCCTCACACTCAGCTTCTCCTTTTACATTTTAAAACACAATCCTCACACTCAGCTTCTCCTTTTACATTTTCCAACACAATCCTCACACTCAGCTTCTCCTTTTACATTTTCCAACACAATCTCACACTTAGCTTCTCCTTTTACATTTTCCAACACAATCCTCACGCTCAGCTTCTTCTTTTATATTTTCCAACACAATCCTCACACTCAGCTTCTCCTTTTATATTTTCCAAAACAACCCAATCAGTTAACGCTTTTCCCCCCTCCCAGCCAACTTTATTATTTTTCCAGATTCAAGCCTGTTTACGAGTGCAACTCGATGTTTCCCACAACAGCTGCCATCTGGTCTCACGAGATAGAATCGTTATTCCAACCCAAGAGACATACTCAACGTATATACAACATTCATCCTCAATGATGTTTAAAACTTAACTGTCTCTTATTATTAATAACATCTTTAGGAAAACAAATAAAATATCATTTCCTTCATCTAAAACAGTTTAACGGAACGAATTAAAGTATCATATGATTTTGAAAAGAGAAAGCTTCTTCAGAGCTTTCTCAGAGAGCTTTCTTCAGAGAAAACTTTCATTGTTCATTAGATTAGAGAGTTTCAGAATTTGAAGAAACCTTCATTTGATGAAACCGCGATAACAAATAGCTGAGGGGAAGAGTCATAACAGTTCATTGCATCTGCCCTTTGCTGGGAACGTCCACATAAGCAAGGAACAAAGAGCCTTTAAGACGACACGTTGTCGTGAAACATTAATACATGGACAGAGATTTGTCACTTTATGTGTCAGCGATGCAGCACCACAGCACATAAATCCTTCACCGATCCCTCTCTCGGAGGTCTATGTTTAGCTCACAGATGACTTGGGGGAAAAGCTACAGCAAAGTGTTAATAATAGAACACCACTCCACATGGAGGAGATGTCTTAGAGGGCGGAAAAGCCCTGTGTTGATGCTGGAACAATTCTCAATCACCAGTTTGTTGTCAGAAATCAGAAGAATGTCTGGAATCTTCGAAATAAGAGGAATTTAAAAAATAAATGTCTCGGACCCTAAATGCGAAAATTGTGAAAGGTGTTTTGACGTGTGAGAGATTCATAACATTGAGTTTTTATCTGTGTCTGTGACTATATTGAACTCAGTAAATAACTGATGAGTTATTTCGGGGAAAAAAAAGAAACGCATATTATGATGAAAAGTAACATCAGAAATCTAGAAAGAAATGGTGTGTTTATTTTGTCGTTCAGAGTCGATGTTTGAAATGCGATTTCATCATAGTTACTTACTGCAAAGGTTTTTTTTTTAAATATTGTTTAAATACAACCTACGAGATACTAATCTATATATAGTTATAATATAATATAATCTATATATTATATTATAATATATAGCTAATCAATTATAATATACAGCTAATAATATTATAATATATAGTTATAATATATAGCTAATCTATATATAGTTATAATAATAATAGTTAGTATAATTATTTCTGACTAAACACCATACCAAGTAGCATCTAAACTAATCTACTGGGCTTATATACATATTATATTATTTGCGCAATTTTTAATGATTACTGAAACGTACAAGCTACCAGGGTGATACCTGAACTCACAAGTTAAATCTCAATTAATATTTAATCATGATATATTTTAAGCACAATATTTTCGAAAGGTTTCTGTTTAAATTCCTTTAAATGAAGCATTTAAAGCTAAATGTTAACAATTGGATAAATAATTAGCAGATGAGCATTAAACACTGTGTTCTCTACAACTCTGTTTCTTAAGAGTTCTAAGAGAATTAACTTAAAGAGTTGTTCTTAAGAGTTCTAAGAGAATAAGATAATTCTCCAGTGGACATGAAGTATTGAAAATAATTATTAAGCGTTCCCAGAAAATGACAAATTATTTTCTTCTTCTTGGAAAATATTAACAGAATTATAACGACATTTTCGAGTTATGTTTTAAAATTTTCTCTCTATTTACCTCTCCTTTTTTCTCTCTATTATTATGCAATTATCGCCTTTTCTTTTACAATTGCACAATATAATTTATTCTTAACAAAATTATGGCAATATTTAGAATCCTTAAAATTTGTTTTGATGATTAATATAATATTGAAAAAGATTTGAGAAAAATACAATTTATTGAAAAAGTGGGATTTCTTCGATCATTATTGTATTTTAGCGAAATTTTTGGTAAGACCATGATTTTTTTTTATCAAACGATTAGCTTGTTTTTTCAATCTGATATTTAGTACGCTTTTTGACCACAATATTGGTGAAATCAAGCTTTATTTTCATGAAAAATATTTTTAGCAAAAATTCTTGGTAAAGTAATGTTTTTTTTAACGACGGTTGATGAAACCAAATTCTTTATTTACCAAATTTTTGTCAAGCTCGTAAGCTGCGGTTCCCAGTTTCGAGTCCTAGCTGAGCCAGCGTTGAGATTTGTCTTCGCAAAAATCTCCACCCTTCCCACGGTCAGTAGGGGACACTCGATGGACTTGGAAAGACCGCCGTCCGTCGGATGGGACGTGGCACCTGTGCAGGAGAGCATACCCTGTGCACTTTAAAAACATGCCGGATGGCATTGATGGGGGTTTACCGTATGTCTCCTAACAGCTTTTCAGTGGTCCTCTTTTCCCAACCGTATCTGAACCCTTGGAGTCCTTGTGGCCTGGCCATTTAGCCCATTGTTTTCAAAACAGTACCGCTCAGAGGTAAATCAATCCAACCCCAATTTTTGGTGAGCCAGAATTTTTTTCACGAAATTGTTGATATGATATATAACACAAAAGTTTGAGAAGCACTTTTCTATCACATGATAATATGTCGTGTCATAGGTGAAACTAAGGGGTGTGTCAAGAATGCCTGGTCATACACCTTAGGAGCGAGGTTTAGCTCAGTAGGCGCCATTATTGTAACCTTCAGTTCCCAAGCTCGAGTCCCAACTGTACCAGCGTAGAGATTCTTCTCCGCTACCTCCAATTTGCCCTCTGTGAGAAAGGTGATTTTGATGAGCATGAAATGGATGCCGCTGTCGGATGGGACATAAATCAGCGGTCCATTGGACAGGAGAGCCATACCCTGCGCAATGACTAAATCATTTCTATTCAAATTGAAAAAAGTAGACGCACCACTATGCTTAACATGTAATTTACCAGAAATTTTTGCAATGACTAATTCATTTCTATTCAAATTGAAAAAAGTAGACACACCACTATGCTTAACATGTAATTTACCAAAACTTTTTGCAATGACTAAATCATTTCTTTTCAAATTGAAAAAAGTAGACGTACCACTATGCTTCACATGTAATTTACCAGAAATTTTTGCAATGACTAAATCATTTCTATTCAAATTGAAAGAAGTAGACACACCACTATGCTTAACATGTAATTTACCAGAAAGTTTTGTAATGACTAAATCATTTCTATTCAAATTGAAAAAAGTAGACACATCATATGCTTAACATGCAATTTACCAGAAACAATTGAACATCTTATTTTTATTTGTAAAAAATATCATAATAAAAGAAATAAATACTTTCAAAATCTCAGAAAATATAACACTAATACATTCTCCTTTAAAACTATACTTGAACCAGAAAATAAATACTTAAAAGGAAAAATTCTATAAAATGCTAATTGTTTTTCTTAAAGAAATTAAAATATATGAAACGTAATAAAAAAAATGATTGATGAGCATATGAAAGAAAATATATATATAATATATATATACATATATAAATAAAAAAGTTCTCTGAATGAGTCCGTGATCTTCATCAATTTCACAGGAATAGTCAAGGTGTAAAATTTTGATATTGACATACCCTGTTCCCTTAAAGAACACGCTAGAAGGCCTTGACAAGTAGGCTTCAATTTGCCTCCCAACAGCGGTTCAGTGGGTTCCCTTCTCCAGCCTTCTCTGAGTCCTTTGTACCCTTGTGACCTGACCATTTAGCCCATTATATGCGAAAAAAGTGCCACTTAGAGGTAAAAAAAACTCAACCCAACTCTGAGTTCACCCTACTGTCAAGCATAAAACACAAATTATATCAATAAATAAGTAAAACAAAATTGCATATTTGTTATGTTACAAACACGTGGAAAGCACCTTAGCCGCTTTTTGGCAACTATCGGCAAGAGTTGCATATGGAGTTATCGGCCTCTATATAACTTGGGTAAGCAGCTGCTTGAGGGGTATTTATTTTTTTATTTATTTTGTTTATGTTTATTCTGTAGATATGTTAAAATAAGTAGTTACAAAATTTTTCTTTCTCGATACGTGCACGCCAAAATAAATGATTGGCTACCCTTTCGTGTCGTGCACATATTATGTTCCCGCCATGTTGATCTCATTTTGTCCCCCCCTCCTCTCGTAGGATATTTATACTCTCACCCATCAATTAAATCTTATCGAAATTAATGTTTCAGACATTTATACAGATTCTTCTACCTCTAAGCCTTATTTTTAAAACAAAATTCTTGAGTTTTATGCATTTGCTATTATACTAAACTCAGTGCATTCATTTTTCTATCTTTTTTTTATAAATCGTGTCTGTAATTATGGATCCGTATTATAATTGTTTGGCTGGTTGTTTGTGATTTTATGGCTCAAGGATATATTACGCTAAATAGGAAAAGAGTGAAGGAATAAAAACCTAGCCTCAACTACCTTAAACCTACAACTAAAATTAAAAGCAACACTCAAAAATCGTAAGACACCACGAAAGACACTCAAATGGGCATAACGATATCCATGTACAAAAGAGGAACCTGTGTAATATGCAAAAATTAACAACAAGAGTAAAGGACTCGTGTAAAAAGCAGAAAACAAGTGTAGAACACAAAGCTCAAAAGGTAAAAAATCATAGACGTTTAAAATGCACTTAAAATGTAAAGAAAAGGCAAAGACAGGTGGTAAAGAGGAATTATCAAATAAAAGATATCCGAGTATAAGAGGCTCGGACCTAAAATCGTGAAAGTTAAAATATATACGTCTTTCAAAGATTAAAACAAAGATATTTAATTAAAAATGTTTAACAGTTAAAATGGTGGGATCTGTATTATATATTTGTGGTTTGGCAAAATATTGCTGTAATAAACACTTTGAAGTTTCGTGTAATGTTTTGCACTTTTCTTCACTGTAAAGTGTATTGAATTGATTATTAAAATATTAAAATTATCATCATTGTAATGAATTCAATACTCTTCGCTCCATAAGAATTTAAAATTTCTGTCATTTCTGATTGGTTCTACGACAACTGGTTCAAATTCTCTTCTAAAGATTTCTGTCAACACAAACATGTGTGACATGGTCATAGAACGAATATTTAAGTTAACTTTCTAATAGGCCATTTCTGTTACGACTTATGCTCACTCCTATTACACTCATATTGCTCCTTGAGGAGAGATTCATCATTTTCTTTCTTTCAAACTAATGGAGAATGTTAATGGCGTGAAAGGTATAGTTAAATTAAGAGACATCATAGGATGAATCTTAGTTTTGGGACGCAGCAATATTCGCTTACGTTGCTTAGGCTTCACCATAAACAAAAGCGTACAGAGCCATCTTGTGCAGCAACATCTTAATGCCGTGCTAATTTCGTAATTTTCGGAGCACCTTAGTAACAAAATTGCCATCCTTACAGAGGTCTCGCACTTTTGGTTCACGGGGATGCACACTAGAACATTCTCTTCCTCAGCTTCCGTAGTGGTTAAAAGATGCAAATTACGAAAAGTGCAATTAAATTTTCTCTGTGAACAGTTCACAAAGTCAACGACGATTCTGGTTTTCCAGACAGATTAATTACGTTTACGAATCATTGCTCCATTTAAACTGAAATGTGAATTGCCAAAACTGCAGTCATAACTCGTCTCTTCCCACTCCAGCAAAATTTCCTGAAGTCATTCGCTATTCAACCATTTTTCTGTGTCGCTTATCCATTTGGACTAATTATCCTTTGCGGTGTTCAGATGCCACATTTAGTAATGGGCTATCATTAATCATTGCAGGTCTTCCTCTGGGAAGAAGATCAAAGTCTTAAATCTCTCTCCATCCCTAATATTCAGAAGCAACAACAGGAAATCTAAAGATTGTGACCGAATGAGTGATTAATTCCTACTATGATGCTAAAGCAATAAAGCTTTGATAATTTTACCCTTGATGGTCAGAATCTCGTTTCTGATGGGAGTGGGGTAGTCGTGGATTTAATTTCGGGGAGGGTTCGAGAATTTATTTTCGCGGGAAGAGAATTTATTCCTGAGAATTAGACTTGAGTAGGTTTACCCAATTATTAAAATATTCCCCCTCAATTAGGAAAGGTTAAAATAATATCCCTTTATGGAATATGATTTTATGGGGTTTTTTTTAATCTATTTTTAGTCGGGCATAATATATGGTGCTAAAATATAATTATACAAAGACAACTGCTTTAGATTTTCAAAGCAGAGGAACAATTTTGAGATTTTGTATAAGACGATAGGATTTTGGAGAGAGATCAGGATGCTCCATCACTCAAGTTGTCCCTGGTTGAGGGGAAAGTAATTTTAGTAGTAAATCTCGGGAATAGTAAGAAATTTTACATCCGGCGTGTCCATTAATGTCAAATTTCAGTCAAACCGTGATATACGAGTGCTAGAAATGCAAATATTGGTGCTTAACAATATTTTATGTCCCAAATTTTAGAAAGTTACGAAATTTTGAATCCCATCTATTCTTCTAGATCAAAAGATCAAATTTCTATTGAATTCTAAAAAGGTGGAAGTTGGTGCCTAGGGTTATTTTAGATCGTACACTTCAGAAACGAGAAATTTCGTATCTGATAAATGTAGGCCCCAATTAATTTATTAGTTCAATTTGTAACATAGATAGGTCACATTTTGACCTATCTCTGCTGGAAAAGGGAAATTCGTGCCTTGGGGGATTTCGATTCATAATCTCAGAAATGTTAAGAAAATTCAGATCCGGCCTGAAGTTCAAGGTCAAATAAAAGCCAGGGTTACAATCGAAAACTCATAAGGCGCCGAAGGTAGTGAATGATTTCACATTTCTGCATAATGTCCCTCAATTTTCAACTTTACATTCTGAATTTTCAAAGAAAATTTGACGTGTCTCGAAAAATTCGTCGAAAATCCGAATTTTCCCACAGATAATTTTAATTTTGTGGATAATAAATTTCACTAATAGTTTGTAACTTCAAAGAAATTATTTTTAGAGTAAATAATTTTCAAAATATATGTATAGATATTTCACAATTATTTAGCATTCGGGATATCCCAAAATTATGGACTATTTCCGTTAAATTTCGTCGTAAATGCAAATTCTCTTCTAAGAAAATTTTAGTTTTTTTTACAATAAATAGTCTAATACAATAATTCAAAAATTTAAAAGAAACGATATTCTGATAGCTTTTATTATAAATGCATTTTTACAATTTTACGACAAACCTTTAGCCATTTTATATTCAACCTTTTCCATGGGTGCACCATATTTTCAATAATGGAAGCAACAAACTGGACATCTTTCGGTAATGGACACAATCCGTGCATTAGACCTCATCTCACTCTCGACACTCATGGGAATTCGGGAGGGAGAGGGGTGCGGTTAGATAAAGAGCTTCGAACAAGCAATTCTAATATATGAATAGATTCTCAGAAGTTTCCCATGTATTTTGTTCATACTCTGAACAGATATGAGAATCAATTCAGAACGAGAATCGTTCTGAATCTATTCTTCAGAAATCGGAACTTCTGATGTACAACGTCATGGAAGTAATAAAATCAACAGTAAGACATTGTAGGTCCTTCCTCTGGGAAAATATTAAGATTCGTTGTTTTGCTCCCAGAAATTATTCATAATAAATCATGGTAAATAATAAAAATTATGCACGTAATTGACATGTCTCTCTAATTTATTTATTTTTATTTATTGTTGCATTTTTATGGTATTTCTGTTGTTGTAAATATTTTATGTATTAAGTGTGTTTTTGGAAGTGCTATTGTGGGGATGTGACTCATAGATGTTGCTTTCGGGTCTGAGCTGGCTGCCTGTACGGGATGACGAGTCCCAAAAGCTCTTTTATGTCCTTTTACAACTAGCCTGGGGCGCGAGTTCGGGCGCTGGAGACTAAGGCAGTGAGAAGAAAGAACAGTCTTGAGCGTCGCTGTCAAACGGAAAGGACGTTTGAACACAAGTCAAGGGATGCCGCTCTTACTCAAACAAAACCCTTGAGGAGAGGGTTCGATTCTATGCGAGAATCAAGATTCTTGGTGAATCAAATACAGTTCTGTGGAACTGAAGTGAGTTCTGTGTGAACCACATTGTAGGCAAGAGTTGGATACCCTTTCGCCGAGTTTGAGGTCGGTCAAGCGAGAATGAAAAGTTCGGTTCTCCACCTCATTAAAATAATTGTTTGCAGCAGCAAAGCAGAAAAGGCCTACGGAATCGAAAGCATCCCCAGCACGTGACTGTATATAAGTGTGAATAAACTGTGTCGTCCCTATACAACTCTCGTGCGTGAATTGTTGTACATATTTCTAGACATCCCTTGGCGCAGCAAGTCTGAGGCATACGTCGGTACGATGTGTAACAATCCACGAACCTGCTATTTCACCTAAGTAACAGTGAATTTAAGTAAGGGACTAATTGATCGTCCTCTACTATAGAGTGGGTAAATTGTTTGTCGTTCGGCCCAACACCACATTCGGCGCAGGTCAAACAGAATATCTAATATCACGTGACGAATGTAAAAACCAACGTTGTTCGCCCTACCACAGGACCACGACGTAGCTATGTAAGTATTCACCAAACGAAGCATCTGAAGATCATTATGGTACTGCATGTCAAGAACACTGGGCAACTAATACCATTTATTTAAATTCTACAGTACTTATAGCAACGTGGGCAGAACTAACGATATATGTACTTATTCTAAAATTACATTATTTATTTTGCATATTTACACAACGCTGAAAACAATAAAATTTGCAATGTTTTACTGCTCTTTTATATAGCAGATGATGTCGTTATTCAAAGGATACGATTTTATTTTGAACGCTTTCGAAATATGACTTTAGAGGGAGCAAATAAAAGGCAAGATAATCGAAAGTTTGCTGCAATGTACTTATACAGGTTTAGGTAGCATGAAATTTAAGAGACAGCTGCTCAACTTTGTTTTACGATACAATCACGATGGTGTTTCTACAAGGTAATGATTAAATTTAGAAGCTTTCGTAACGGCGAGGATTGGCTTAGATGTCTCTCTTGCGTGCCAGAATCGTAATTTACAGTGAAAAATGACAACTAAGCTGTCGTACGCATATATTCCAGCCATCTTGATCTCATATCACTGCCTCCATCTCCCCAAGCATTGAGTGCCATTTGTGCCAACGCTGATATTTATTTTCGGTAAGCCCCCATCCCACCTCGGTGAGAAAGGGTACATCGATGGGCATGGAGAGGCCCATCGAGTTCAGCTTTAGGATGTGATGTTAAGCGGTGGTCCCGTGTGAGGAAAGCCATACCTTGCTCACCCTTAAAGAACACTCTTGATGGTCTTGACGGGAAACTTTCTTCTGTGTCCTAACAGCTGTCCAGAGTGTATTCTCCACTATTGTTCTCTGACCCCTAGGGTCCTAGTGATTTGGCCACTTAAATCATTTTTTACATAAAAAGTGCCTTGTAAATAAAAGCCCTAAGACAAACTAAAACCATATAGAAAGTACTTGATGGTCTTGACAGGAAACTTTCTTCTGTGTCCTAACAGCTGTCCAGAGTGTATTCTTCACTATTGTTCTCTGATCCCTAGGGTCCTAGTGATTTGGCCACTTAAATCATTTTTTACATAAAAAGCGCCTTGTAAATAAAAACCCTAAGACAAAACTAAAACCATATAGAAAGTAATTTGATAATATACAGTATGGATAATATCCGCAATTACGCAAATGCAATAGATACACGTGTATAAAAGCAAAAATAATAGATTAAATCTGCAATTTTAAGGTTAAAAAATGACGTCCATTGTGATCTGAGCCAGTGCTGCCAACTGTGAAACGTATAATACACTATTGCCAACATAAAAATCACATCAGGTTTATTTTACTCCCTAAATAGACTAATATAATTAAGCTGTTTCCTAACATATAGGGGGCGGGGGTGACTCAGTCTGTAGTGCACCAGGCTCGTAATCTACAATTCACAAGTTCGAATCCCAGCTGTGCCAGCGTTGAGGTTTATTTCCACAGCAACTCACCCCCTGCCCATGGTCAGTAGGCTAAAGGCTGCTGTCCATTGGATGGAACGTTAAATCATGGCCTTATATGCAGGTGAGCCATACTTTGTGCGCATTAAAGAACACACTGGATGACCTTACAGGAGGCAACTACCTGTCTCCCAACAGCTGTTCAGTGGGTCCCCTCCCCCAACCTACTCTGAACAATCAGAGTCCTTGTGACCTGGCCTTTTAGCCCATTGTGTACAAATAAGTACCTCTCAGAGGTATTAAAACTTTCAATTTCTCAATAAAACTGAAAGTGCAAGTTCTAAAAATCTTTACGTGAGGGAAAATATTCAAACCACCTGTTTTTTTTTTGTTTGTTTGTTTGTTCAAGATCCAAACTCTTTTTTTAAGTGTAATCTACGAGTACCACGACATAATATCATCACGATATTTCAGAGCATTCAGAGAACCTCCACCAGTGGAGAAGGATGGTAATGGCCACCAATGAAATCCCATCCCTCACAGTCAGATCACCACCACCAAATGCACTTCTCTCAACGATGCTATGGGTTCCTTACCTTTTTTTCAGTTCAGCGAAATTTTAGAGAAAATCTCGATTCGTTCGTGAATAAGGCTTCACTC
This sequence comes from Ryuthela nishihirai, assembly GCA_038380435.1. Lineage (NCBI taxonomy): Eukaryota > Metazoa > Arthropoda > Arachnida > Araneae > Heptathelidae > Ryuthela > Ryuthela nishihirai. The sequence continues at coordinate 65,182,902 of JAWZYU010000011.1, read as the reverse complement.
CATGTTCCTAGGTAAAGGCACATCAGCCTGACATCATTTGAAGTGGTCATGTCTGTGTCTGTAAATTAAAGGAATGATACAGTAGGTCGACGGACATAAAATAAGACTTTGTAAAACCTACTGCTCAGAGTTGAGACTGCCTTCCTGTGGCTGCAGTGAACTCTAAAGGCAGAGGTGATGCTGTTGCGTTCCTGTCCCATCAAGACAGTAGTCGAATTTGGCAATCATGTTGAGGGACTCTAACCCTAGAAGCTTTTCTGACGACTTTCATTCATTCATGGTTTAAACAGGGTTTTATCCGATTACTTTTACAATATGCACTACAAGAAAATAAATTGCAGCACCTGGAAGGATTAATGGCATTGTATTGAAACGCAGGCAGTTGTTAGTATACACTGAGATGTGTGATTCATTATATTATCAAAAAAAAACATGGAAATTTACCATTTCCTACACGGTAAAGTGATATAATTAGTATGATGTTGAACCGCCCAGTGTAGCAATACATCTATGAACATGGTGGGGAAGGTTATAATACAGCTCTATAATGTCCTCTGAGGGATAGAACGCTAAATAGCGCGAAGTCGCTGTTCCATTTCAGCGACAGTGGTTGGCGCATCTCTTGGGTGTTGTTGGAGCTGTTGGCTCATCATGTCCCAGATGTGTTCAATAGGTGAAATGTCCGGTGAGCCAGGTCCGGCGGCCATGGTAGTATCTGAACGTTTTGCTCATGCTGATACTGTAGAGTAATTCAGGCTCTGTGGGGATGGACATTATCTTGCTGGTAAAAGGTTCTGTGCTACTGAACAAATGGGACAGTCACTGGCTAAAACCTGTTGGTAACATATCGTTGGGCATTTAGAGATCCCCTTATGATGACCAGTTCTGACCGAGATGTCCAACTAATGGCACCCCACACCAAGAAACCAGGTGCTGGAGCTGTGTGACGATGTCGCACATACTGGGTGGCGTTCCTTTCCCCTGAATGACGGTGAATACTTTGTTTACCGTCGTGCTGACCAAAACAACGAGATTCGTCACTAAACTCCATGGTACTCCATTCTTCTTCGTTCCAGTTCTCTCTGAGGTGACACCACTGAAGACTTGCTTACATGTGAGCGGATGTGAGGGGCAAACGCAGTGCTGGATGATAGACTCGCAATGAAAACTGTAAAAGCCTGTTGTTTACTGTCCGTCTGGTTGGTATTCGATATGTTACCTGTTGCCAGTCCCTTTGCAGTTGTGCTGTAGTCGCGAATCTGTCACGCAATGCCAAGCGTCACAAATGGTGGTCCTGTCGTTCTGTAGTCATACGTCATCTTCGTGATCCTTGTCGGCATGTTCTGGATCCTTCTTGAACCCACTGGCGCCATATGTATACGATGTCGCTGGTATTGTGGCCAACAAGATTAGCCACATCTTTGTACAACAAACTAGCTTCTCTAAGGCCGATGATTCTTCCACGTTCAAAGTCTGTTAACTGTTGGAACGGCTATCGACGATCTGCATAAGGACATCTTTAGTGGTTTAGAACAATTTTCACGTTTTGTCAACCAGTGAGCTTTGGTTGCCTTTATCTGCTCATCACATATGCATAACTTCTTGCAAGTATTGCATTTTTCGTTTCCTGTAGTGTACTTTCACTCTTAATCTGTATAGTCTACAGTTCAAATAATGTTCATAAAGGATTTACCGACTTCGGGAGTCTTCATCCCTCGCTCTGTTGGCATCTGGTATGTTCAAGCTCCATCGTCGGTCCTTGCACTGGCTGTTGCCGGTACTTTTTTGTGGGGGTGAGTTTCTTTCAAGCACTCGTCCTTTACCGTACAGTTTACTAAATACCGTATTGTGCTGTAGAGATGCACTGGTGACAACGTATGTTATTCAAAGGTAGTTCAAGTCCCTTACGGGTTTCGATGACTTTCTGTCATCATCCCCAGAGATCATCTTCTTCAATGAGTGTTGTAAGAGTTAACTTCTGATGATTGTTTGGATTGTTAGAATTGCTGCCATAGACTTGGAATAACAGAATGTTGGACACCAAAAAATATGGTAATCTCCGTGATTATTTGACCTGCCTCCAACCTTCCAACGGTTCTCCATGATTTTGATTTCTCTAAAAGTTTTCTTTGAAGCATCATGAAGCAATCGGCTATTTCAGACTGGCATTGTAACATTTCAATTTTAAAAAAATCGAGGGTCTACAAACGCATGCTTTTTGTAGTTGTATCTGTTTTACATATTTGGTGAAGTTATACGTGATTTACATGATGATTTCCTTTTTCAAAGCATAGGTTAATTTTCGTAACTCGTTTAAAAATCATTCCATTTTTCATTCCCATTTTGAGATGCATGCTTAACTTTTGATGAGCAGTGTTTTTACAAACCAAGGAACACAATGAGCTTATTTGTCAATCCAAATTAAACAATTGTACTTCAGAAAGCAAAACAAATGCATGCTTAAAGATATTTATTGTTCGTTCCTAGTATTTATTTAAAGCATTTGAACCAGTAACTCCGAAGCACGGAAATAACTCTGAGAAAAAGGATTATGAAGTTTCTTCCGTAGTAGTGTAATTAAGGTCCGACATTAGCATTTTTATTGACTTTAAGTTCTCGCTGTAGGCAGTAAATGAACCCAACTAATAATCTGTCTTCGTGAAAGTTCTATTTATGGTCATGCAATGGAGGACAAATAAGGTTACTTCATTTACACTGGATATGACGAAACGGGTCACACCAGTGAATTCTTTGCTTTACGAGAATGTTAATTACGATTATTTCTTCGAGACAAATAGGATTAAAATAGCATATGATATTGCGCAAATCTGTTCTCCTACTTGGTCATTTCGCAATCGTTTACTATCAGAAGGCCACGACCGAAAATGACCCTGATTTATCATGGCAATAAAAAAGTAATCTTTCTGTAAAGTATTTCAGTAATACATTTTATAAAAAGAAACTATTTTTTTATCAATCACTTGGCTACCATTAAATATAAATGTTCATATAAAGCTATTTATTTCTAACCTCCTTTTAATGCTGTAAGAAAATTAAACTAGAAGGATGCATATCGCCTCTGTCGCATATGAGAATCTCGTTTTCAAAGAGAAAGAAGTTTTTCCTTTAGCTACTGTTTCATTCCTTAAAAGTTTAATTTGAGCTAGCTGATGATGCGGAAAATGCAGATAGTAATTAAACAACAAAAAATATTCGTTTTTTAATTCTAATATCTAAAAAGTTGCATTTCCCACACCTCTCTCAGAAAAGTGAGTAGATTAGTGCTGTCAGTTGAATATTTCTTAAGAACCACTATTAATTTTTCAAATTCCTATTCTATCCATATAATTTGTTAAGTCGATAACAGCTCTACCGTTTCATTATTTCAGTAATGTCAATAAACGCGGATTATACTCTTTCATTAGTACCAATCAAATTAAAAAAAAATTTCCAAATTATCATTTCCATTGTTTCCAATGGAAACATCATGACGTTCACATTCCACCACCAAAGTTTCACATTTCTATCATTAATACATCGTTGCAATATTCTTTTGAAATTTTGGAATTTTCAAACTTTTTCACCGTTAGAGGGCGCAATTATAATGTTCGAAAGATTCCGAAAGTGCGAATCATCAATTCTTATCTAACCCTAAAAAGAATATTCTATTTATCTCTAAATGCAAACAATTATCCGCTAAAGCAAAAAATTGTCTTCCCCCCCTCCCCCTGGGTCAAAAGTTGAATTCATTGTTGCCAATGAAAATATCATAATGTTCATATTCCACCACCAAATTTTAAAATTTCTAGCTTAAATATGTCGTTTGAAATTCTGGAATTTGCAAATTTTTCCACCGTTAGAGGGCGCAATTATAGTTTTCTAAAGATTTGAAAAGCTTGAATTATAATATTTTATCAATTCCTATCTAACCCAAAAATTGTTTTCGTCTCTAAAAAAACAAACAATTATCTGCTAAAATTAAAAATATGTTTCACCACCCCCTCTTGGTCTAAGGGGTCAACTCATTGTCGGCAATGGAAACTTCGTGACCTTCACATTCCACCACCAAAATTTCAAATTTCTAGCATAACTACATCGTTTGCAATATTCGTTTGGAATTTTCAACTTTTTCCACCGCTAGAGGGCGTAATTATAGCTTTAGAGAGCTTCGAAAAGTGCATATCGTAAATAATTTCGTGCAACACAAAATAATTTTTCATTTATCTCTGTAAACAAAAAAAGCTCGATGCCTACAGGTGGACAGACGGTAAAGCGAAACATTTTCTTTGAAAACGAGATAAAAATAACAAACTCTGTGTTGAATCTGTTCATAGTTCGTTTTTGTTAATTCATAAGCGACAAAATTCATCAGTTGTACACTCCGCGCTTCAACGTTGGCTGGGTTATTTTACCTTTGAGTTGCACTTTTTTGCGCAAAAATGGGCTAACTGGCCAGGTTCTCAAGGACCCCAAGAACTCAGATGGGGTTGGGTGAAGGGGACCCACTGGAGCTGTTAGGAAACATATCGAAGCCTCTCATCAAGGTCGTCCATCATGTTATTTAACATGTATGGCTTTCTTACACGCGGAGCCACAGCTTAACATACCATCCGACCGACGGTGGTCTTTCCTAGCGCAGCGGTGTCCCTTTTTTAACAGAGGGAATGGCTTGAGATAAATCTGAAAGCTGGCAGTGTTGGAACTCGAACCTGGGAACTGCAGGTTGCCAGACTGGTAGGCCCTACTGGCTGAGCCAACCCCTTCCCCACATTTAATGTTTTTAAAGTATTTAAAAACGGAAACTCGAGACGTGGTTAATCAAATCGCAGAGATCAAGCCTCATAAGAGAGATCGCCTGTATTAAGGTCAGGAGGAAGCCTCGGATCAGGTGTCATGACCACGTAATTTTATCACGTGGACAAGACTTTATGAAGGGAGGATTGGCCGCAAACATCGCCTTCCATTTTAATAGTGACATTTTTCTGCGTTCAGCTTTTGCTGAGGAAAGCTTGCCGCTGGCATAGAACATTCGTGATGGATCCATTGTTCCCCTCGGGTTGTTTGGGTTGTTTTACCTCTGAGCGGCACTTTTGTGCACACCATGGGCTAAATGGCCAGGTCACAAGGACCCCGAAGGCTCAGAGAAGGTTGGGGGAGGGGACCCACTGGAACAGCTGTTGGGACACAGATGGTAGCCTCCCGTCAAGGCCATCCAGCGTGTTCTTTAACGTGCACAGGGTATGGCTCTCCTGCACACGGGACCACGTCTTAACGTCCCATCCGACGGACGGCGGCCTTTCCAAGCCCATCGGTGTCCCCTACTGACCGTGGGCAGGGCGGGGAATTTTGCGGAGATAAATCTCAACACTGACCCAGCTGGGACTCAAACCTGGGAACTACAGATTACGAGCCTGGCGGACTACCGACTGACCCCCCCCCCCCCCCGCGTTTTTTTCTCAGGTATCAGAACTGGAGCTACGTGACCCGGCGTGGAAAACAGCAAAACAACAGCTGGGGTGCATTTTTCGACCTTGGCCAATCCGACCAATGGGCATCGTCCACGCCGGGTCAGCAAGATGACCTCCATGAGGGGGCCATCAAAAAGGATAAGAAAAACATTTTCAAAAGTTCAGTTTGCCCTTCTCATCCGGGCTGTGTGGTCGATAGCAATGATCCTCTCCAGTGAGCAAAGTCCCGACATGTGAACAATGAATGTGTGGAAAGAGCGCTACGCAGCTCATGCCTTCAGCTTGCCAGCGGCCCAGCGATGTCTTTCCCTAGAGACGTCTGACTTGATAAGGTAGGGGGACATTAATTGAATCTGGTTTCGCTTTTCCACCTGAATGTGTTTCTGTGAACTGCCGTCACGTTGTCCCGAGTGGGACCTTCACAACTGTTAAGGACTATTAAAGTCACGAGCAAGTAGCTCGTTCACCATGGACTTTTAATAAACTGATAACCACTACGCATAAAGTTTCCCTTGACTGAAAAGGTCCGCGCCAGAGGCGTTGTTGAATTTGTCCCAAAGGTGGGAACTCGATATGAGTGAAATGTCTAAAACTAAATTTCGTTAATAAATGTTGTGTTTTTGTTTAACTGTAAAATTATCTCAGTTTTCATTATTGCAAATGTCTGTTAATTTGGTTGTGGGTCCGGGAATTGCCCTTGGATTTGGCAGCAAGTGAATGCATCACGGCCTAAGTGTTTATACCGCCCTAAATATTCACAGGGGGGCCTAATATTCACAGGGGTGGTCATAGCACAGGGATATCCGACATGATCTTCCAATGATGCACCTGCATACAGAACCGAAACGTAACGTCCCATCCCACGGATAGTTGCCAATTGAAGTCCTTCATATAAACTTTCTCATCGATTCGTTCGTTCATCATCCTATTGGGTTCATCAGAGAATGAGACAAATTAGAAAATGACATCACACTTTGAACTCGAATCTCTCAGCATCAGGATGCTGACTCTAAGAACGTCATAATTGGAGGACTTAGCAGTGGTTTCCTTCGCTTAGACCTGGGGTTAGGAACTGATGCTCAGAGGACACCAAAACACTGCTCTTGATGCTCTTTAATTCAACACTGAAGTATGAACATTTTTTTTCCGATGAATTTCATTAATCTCAAACAACGAAACAAGTTGAGAGAGACAGTTTGAAATCAGTTTGCTTCAATTCGGATGCTCTAAATATATTTAAAATTCGAAAAAGAGATTCAAAACTAAAAAATGAGCTGATGAACGGCTTTTTATTTAATAATTTTCCAAATAGAGTTTTATTGTATACAGTTGAATATACGTATTACATTATATGTTACATTTTTTTTCCTTTATAAAATAATTTAAGGCTGTTTGTTTGTTTGCTTTCTCTTAAGGCGCTTGACCCAAGGAAGATTTTAATTTGTGACCCTCAGAATTTGTTTGTTTGTTTTGTATGTTGTTATGGCTCTGGATCCAAAGGTTCCCGATCACCGCTTAGACCGAAGAATATTTTTTTACAAGCGTCAGCTTAAGCAAAACCTGGTTCTCGATTTACACGATAGATAGACTCCGGGAAATCACCGTGCAAATCGAAACCAATAACTTATGGAAATAAGGGGATGGGTTCCGAAAAAATCATTGTAATGAATAAAACGTGGATTGAAAGTTTTATTTATACATATTTATTTCAAATTTCAGTTCAACTAATTGTAAATAACAATGTAACATTATTTTGTATAGGGTCGGTGCACATGAAATGTTCGAAATGAGAGTGCCACCTGCAAACCTTCATAAAAATAGAAAGCAGTTACCTGCCTTATCAAAATAACCCCCCCCCCCCCCCCGGCATCGAAGCAATTCTGCCAACGGGTTGCGAAGCTGTGGATCCCATGGCGATAAAACTCTGGAGTCTGTAGGCAAAGAATGTGGCAACGACTTGACGCACAGCTCTGTTGTTTGGGAAGTCTTCTCCGCCGGGAAATGTACAGATGCCAGAAGAGGTGATAATCCGTAGGAGCAAGGTCAGGGGAATATGCAGGGTGCGGCAATGTTTCTTAGTTCAATAAAAAAATAATAATAAATACCCCTCAAACAGCTGCTTGTCACAGAGGTCTGACAGGAGCTTGCCAGTTTATATGCCAAAGTAGAAGATCTGAGAGGTTGGCAGGACCTCAGCAGAAAAACGACACATACATCCATGCCTTACTCGGGACTGTTCAACTGGTTGATTTTTTGGACAGTTCTTTGTGAGACATGTGGGTGGGCATTGCCATGCAACCCGATGCATGTTGACCAACACTGGCTGTTTAGCACGGAGCTTGCTGTGCAACTGCAACATTTCAGCACAATAGCGGTCCGAATTGATGTCTCACCTGGTTGGAGAAAAGGATGATGGATCACGCCACAAGAACCAGCACTTTCCACGGGTGTAGGAGTGGTTTTGGGCAATGTTTCGATGGCTCCGTGGTATCCAACCACTGTGTTGATCGATGACGATTGTCGGAGAGGAACCACTTTTCATCACAGATTAAGATCGGATGCGGAATTCCATCACGTTTGTTCCGGGCATTGATGGAAATGCACATCTCCAGACAGCGTGTCCTGTTGGCTGCTGTCAATCCGTATGGCACCCAGACATCCAGCTTTTTCACCTTCCCCAGGGCCGCCAGGCGCCAAACAATCATCAAATGATGCACACGAACCTTCGTTGTGATCTCACGGACACTTTGCCGTGGATCAGCTTCCACGATATTCTTCACCTCTGCATCTGTTACAGCTACTGCTGGATGACCACTAGGCTCATTTTCAAGGGACGTGTCTCCTTGGAATTTTGCAAACCATCAGCGTGTGGTACATTCACTCGCAGTACCCTGCCCAAATGCCGCATTAATGTTTCGGGCCGCTATACCCGCTGAATGTCCGAGTTTGAACTCATACAGAAAAACTACGCACAACTAGCCTGTATCCATGGTCCACTTTGACCGAAGCCTGTGCACTCGTGGTTGAACCTCGTCAGGAAATGAGGCATATAACGCGTACACCAGACATATATCGACCTTGTGATGTATGTCACGTGACGTTGCTGGACAACACTAATCCGCTGGAGAGGGCAGACATTTCATCTGCATCAATCTAATACTTTATTTGCACTCGAAGTAATTCAATTAATCTTAGATTAATTTCTCATATATTTCCTTTTGCTCACGAAAAATATTCATCATTAATGTAGACGCACACTATCGAATTTGAAGACGAAATTTGAAAGACGAATATTTATGAACTGTATATAAATAAGAATTAAGGAGTTGTACCAATACTCAGTACTTTACTTTTGTAAAATTTGTATTTATATGATATTTTACGATGCGATGTACTTACGAATCACCTGTATTAGCCTATATAAGTCTACGAAGTTAATTTGTTGCTACAAATGAGATAAAACACTGTTTTTACTAGTCCGAAAAATTCAGTCTAGATAAGTCAGATTTCAATACCGATTCAAAACAGGCTTCGTTTCTTCCAGATATCGCGAGACAGATTGAAATGCAATGACAAGAATATAAATGTAACTTGTTACAGATAACATTTTTATTAATTTAAGAATTTACTATTATCTATTTAATCTTGAACTTTAGTCTTAAATTAATAAATGATATCAATTAAAATTATTTAGTTGATTTTTACTGTGGGATGATAATCTAATAATCTCTTTAATGCTGTGCCACTGCTACTTCATAATATGTATGCCACGTCTTCGCCTAGGCAAACTAGGCACATGCCTAGGCCCATGTAAATATCAGGGGCCCCGAATGGGCTCGGAACGCCTCGAAGAAAAATAATTGATTTTATTTTATGTCAAGTGATAATTGTAAAAATTTAGAACACGCACATGCGAGAACCGTTCGGTTCCACTATCATACAGCGTAACAAATGTTTTTCTGTACTATCCAAATACTAGACTTGTGTACTCTAGCAGTTAAGCTGAAAACAAATAAAAAAGTAGTTGATACTATCATGTTGCGTCGCAATGTCACTGGTAGCTCCTAATGTATTGTTTTTTTTAAGGATCCTTCTAATGTGATTCGTGATGGGGAAGAAAGAATGCAAATCCCTTACATTTCTTCGACATCGCTTATCAATCCTAATATTTTTACAACCCTATTCTCATATGGCAACGGTGATGTTCTCAAAATCATTTTGAATCAAATCCTTCTTCTCGATTGTTTTTTCAACTACAATTTTTTACCCATTGCCACAAAAATAAAACAATTATAGGCTCACTTCTAAACCTGTCGGAAAACTACATTGGATTGGATTGTTATTCCTCTGAGCGGCACTTTTTTGCACACCATGGGCTAAATGGCCAGGTCACAAGGACCCCGAAGACTCAGAGAAGGTTGGGGGAGGGACCCACTGGAACAGCTGTTGGGAGACAGATGATAGCCTCCCGTCAAGGCCATCCAGCGTGTTCTTTAACGTGCACAGGGTATGGCTCTCCCGCACACGGGGCCACGGCTTAACGTCCCATCCGACGGACGGCGGCCTTTTCAAGCCCATCGGTGTCCCCTACTGACCGTGGGCAGGTCGGGGAAATTTTGCGGAGATAAATCTCAACGCTGACCCAGCTGGGACTCGAACCTGGGAACTACAGATTACGAGCCTGGCGCGCTACCGACTGAGCCACCCCCGCCCCTCGGAAAACTACAGATTTAGAAGTGAGCTTCAAATTGTTTTATTCTGTCGCTTAGCCTTCTAAAGTCTATCAAGTAAGTATCACAGTATATTATGTGTCTGTTCATTTACCTTTAGAGATTCAGATAATGTCATTTGCCCAACTGCAAATTGGTGGATGCAAAGATTTTCTTCAATCCACTAAACATTACTACGTTAGAGTTTAAGTTTGCAAGAATTTTTTTTTAAGTTTGCAAGAATTTTTGGGGCGGGGGTGGCTCAGTCGGTAGCGCGCCAGGCTCGTAATCTGTAGTTCCCAGGTTCGAGTCCCAGCTGGGTCAGCGTTGAGATTTATCTCCGCAAAATTCCCCGCCCTGCCCACGGTCAGTAGGGGACACCGAAGGGCTTGGAAAGGCCGCCGTCCGTCGGATAGGACGTTAAGCCGTGGCCCCGTGTGTGGGAGAGCCATACCCTGCGCACGTTAAAGAACACGCTGGATGGCCTTGACGGGAGGCTACCATCTATCTCCCAACAGCTGTTCCAGTGGGTCCCCTCCCCCAACCTTCTCTGAGCCTTCGGGGTCCATGTGACCTGGCCATTTAGCCCATGGTGTGCAAAAAACTGCCGCTCAGAGGTAAAACAACCCAACGCAAGAATTTTTGATTCTTCTCTCTCCTTACCACTCATAATCAAATAAGGCACGGAGAGTTCCACTCTTCAGCAACTTTTCTGGAGCTAGAATTGTAGATTCTTTAGGTAAGGACTTTGACTTTCTGGCGTAGGAACTTCTTCAATGATATTTCGACAAGTTTAGAGATATTGCACCATTAAAGCTGTAGGGTAGTTTACCTTTAAACTACCTTACAGCTTTAAAAACGAACACCTGTATTTGTTAAATACCTGTTGCTGTTTGTTTGTTGTTTTACAAACACCTGTATTTGTTAAATACCTGGTTACAAATAATACCTTTAGACACTGTTTTAGAATATTGCCAAAATCCTTTTCTTCAGAGCAATAAATAAGTAAGAAATATTTTTCGCATTTCTCTTGATAGAGGTATCATTTACTCGTTCACAATAAATTTTAACTTCCCGACCTTGTAGCTTTCTCCAGTCTTCCCCACACTTCCAGGTTTTCTTGTAGAGAAAACTTCGTAAAAAGAATGAACACACGCCAATTGACTCTGGAGAGTTACTCCCTGTCAATACTAGAAATAACAAAATTTCGCTGCCTTTCTTTCGCTGCCTTCTTGTAATTTCGCTGCTTTTCTTGTTTGTGTTTCATTGTTTTAATTACAATGTCCCAGTGTAATTGGTGTGAAAGTTCATTAATGCTGCTCTTTCAGACAGAGGAGCATGTATACCCACAACGTGCATGCTCTACGCAACTGCTCGCACATTGATATGAGAACTGAAATGCTTGGATTAATTAATGTTTGAGAAAACATACCTTACAGGAAAATTGCAGAGTATCTTTGCAACTTCAACATATAAAACGACCTAAGGAAGCAGTTAGGCAGACTTTGTGCAACTTGTTCATTGACTGAACCCAGACTCTTCATCTGGGATTGCTTCATTGGCTGAAGTTTACCCAGACTCTTCATCAAGGTAATCTTCCTTTGGACAAGCAGCTGGAAATCTCAATCATAAAAGATTTTAAAACTCAATACATTGCTGAAGTAAAATATTAGATAATTTGAGTGTTATGTCAATGGGAATCTAACTTCGAATCTCTATAATTCAAAAATATGCATTAAATGGAGCTGTTTGGGAGGAGGGAAACATGTCCGTCGGTGCTCTATTTTCCTTTGAAGTTAATACGAATTCAGTGATCTATGTTACCATCGGTACACTTTAGTATTTTTAGAGCACATATAGGAAGATATGAATTTTTTAATTTATATTTTTAAAAATTACATGAAACTTTTTAAAGAGATATATTTTTTCTCAATTTATTAGCAAAGAAACAAATTTTTTTAATTAACTTTAAATAAAATAATCATCAATTTAATCGAACACTTATTTTGGAGGATTAAAATGATTGGGACGACTTAGAGCTGCATTTTTTATGCAGTATCGTCTAAATGTCCAAATCATAAAGATCCCAAGGGCTTAGGACTGGAAAGAAATCCTGTGGACAGCTACTATAGAAAGATTCTTATCAACACCATCCAACATGTTCTTTAACTTTGTTTCTTAGCAGAAGAGAAATTTCCAAAACAAGGGAAATTTCTTTGAAGATCAAGACTGTGCGAAGACTGCAATAGAAAAAAGATGCATCTTGATTTCCGTCGAAAAATGCAAAGAATACTCTTCTCGGGAAGGTCTTGACTAGTAGGGAAACCAATCTTCAAGTTCGCGATTATTCTATAGAAAAGTAGTGAAGAAAACTTATGCCAAATTGGTCCTACTTTGACACTGACTGATTAGAAGTCGTGGAGCAATATTCGTTTCTTCTCCTTTGTTTTGGCCATAGTATACAACAAATAAAGTTACTTTTCCCAAATGAATAATAGGAGTGGGGAATTCTTTTACTGTGTGTTTTTCTTTACAGCTTCCATTGTGGAAAGTATCTCTGAAATACCTACCAGACATATATATATGCATATATTTAGAGAAAATATGTTAAGGTCTCTGAAAAGGGAAAAGCATCAACCACTCACACATCCAACTGTTGGGTCACTACAAACAGGAAAAAATTCTAAATGATTTCAAAGATTTTTCCAATGACAATGCAAATTACAATAATTCGATTCTGCAACTTTATTTAAACTTGAAATTTAAATCAGTGAATTTATTAGCAGCTATAGTTGCATGCTTAGTTCTTTTTCGTTTCTAAAGATATCTATCTAAAAAAATTAATTTCAATTTCAGAAATCATTGCAACATATTTTTCGGTACAGAGTTCAATTCATTAAGAAATATTCGATGAATATTCGTTTGATAAACAAATAAGGAGTAAAATCCTACCTTAAACGCCCACCTTAGTTTCGTAAAATGCATAGATGACCTGTTAAAGAGCCAAGTTAAAAATTAATCTTCCCTTTGGTTATTTATCCTCCACTGCGCCTGCGTTCAGATATTCTCCGTTAATTCCCATTTTCTCTCCGGCGAAAGAGGACCCCGATGAGCTTGGAAAGACTCGTTGATCTGATGAGAGGGTGGCATTATTCATTTTATTGAATCTTTTAGGGCTAAAACTTCTTCTGCACATGTCGCAGGATATCTCATAGATTTTAAATTCATAATAAAATAGCAGTTCCCCATTAGGGAGATAAAAGATTGAGCAACAAGGGCTGACCTTGACTCCGGGAGTCGGTGCATCCTAAGCAGACATGAGGCAGGCTGTTGCGGAGGCTGTCGAAACCTGCCCTTTAAGAAAGAGCAGAACAGACTTTGGAAAACAGAAATGATTGGCTTAGTTAGCCTCTGAGAGTTTAGTAGTTTGGTGTTCTGAACACCAGGCATGTAATGGGGAGGCGTAGGTTCGAATCCCATTCACGGCGAAACTCAATTTTTTTCAGCTAACTGTTTATAAGAGTACTTTTATTTTTTAAAAAAACTTTCACAGATTACTTGTCTATCGGGGAAAGCTCATCAATATCATTCTCTAAAGTGCTATCCTATAACTATAGAATGCCAATCGCAAAATAGAAGGTTTTTCGAAAGCATACTTTTTTCTTTTGCTATTAGTACCTCTGGAAAACTGTCAATACTTACTAAGTCAAAAACATTTTGCTGGATTAAGATCAACTAAAAATAAGAAAATTATAATGCAGCACAGTCCTTATTATCAATAAACAGATATCCAAATATTTAATCAAGGTTTATACCAAAACTCTAAATTATTATATCAAAAAATGCCTATCTTTTTAATATGCATATTAAAGTAAATCTGTCGCCTTAATGTAACACCATATATGAAATTTATTGATGATCTGATACCTAAGACCCGAAATATTCCTATGCATAAATTCTGACCTGTTTAGCATACATAAATTCCTGTTTAGTACATAGTTATAGCATACATAATACCTGTTTACATAGTTATAGCATACATAATACCTGTTTAGCATACATAAATTCTGACCTGTTTAGCATACCTGTTCAGCATAAAAATTTGACCTCTGACCTCACGGGAAGCTCGGTTCCAAATTTTCACATTTCTTAGATGTAGCACCCGAAAAGGTTGTTAGGTACTAATTTTCAAGTCTCTAGTACATGTAGATTATCGTGTAGTCAAAATTTGACCATTATTTAACCTGGAAACCTAATTTCAAAGATATATAACTTCTAAAATATGGATTCATTGGGAAAAAATGATGAAAATAAAGATCAAGCTTGTCTAAATTTGTCATTACGTGTTGAAAACAAAGGCCGTATCATTATTTCTCTCTTCGCAGGCGGTGCGTAAATTTCGGTGTGCGAAATTTGTTCGTTTATTGCTATAGACCCTACTAAAGACGGGGAAAGATTTTACATTTTCACAAGAATGCAGCTTGGGGACGACCAGAAAAAAAATCATGCCGATTTATCACAAGTCAATCTTGCCTATTCATATGGCACTGTTATGGGATGGATGCACAAATTCAGAGAAGGACGGCAGAGCTTCGAAGATCTCCCTCGTGCAGGAAGATCGAAGGAAGCTGTGAACGAGAGAACCATCGCTGCGGTTTGTGAACTCATTAAGAAAAACTCACACATCACCTTTCAGGTAATAGGTTTAGATGTCAGTGTATCGATTGGCAGTGTGGAAACAATTATTCATCAACATTTAAAGTTCCGAAAGATGTGTGACAAATGTATACCCCACAAACTGACAGAACAGCAAGAAAGGACTAGAGCCAACTCGCGCATGGAGATGCTGGCAATGTTTGAACCTAGTGACCTCAAACGGTTGACAGACATTGTCACAGGTGATGAGACGTGGTTTTATTATTGTACAACTGCCAGAAAGATCGACAACTATGTTTGGATTGCGTAAGATGAACCGTGTCCCCAAATTATCCGCTCCAACAAGACTTTTGCTGAAGGAAGAGGATCTTCATACTTTTTTTTAATTCCCAAGGAGTAGTAACCGAGGTCATAAAAATGGCCATAAATGGCCAATACTACACCAATATTGTTTTGTCCAAAATGATTAAGGAGATGAAGAAGCAGCGTCCAACAACAAGAATGTTAAGGTCCTCCTTCTGCACGACAGTGCCAGTGCTAAGAAAACTCGACAAGTTACTGCCTATCTGGAGCAGGAAAAAAATCAACCAGCTACCTCATCCTGGATATTAACGCGACCTTGTACCATGCGATTTTTGATTGTTTCCGAAAATTAAAAAGGATGTTTCTGGGAAGCCTTTTTCAAGGGTGTAAGACATTGCAATGGTTTTTGTTCTACAGATGTATGTCAAAAACTTTTTAACGCCCCCAGTAAATCACGATTTTAAACAGTATTCTTTCAATATTTAAGAGTTATGGAAGCTGGAATAGTTAACAATAAATTATCTTCTTTTATACAAAATCACTCATTCTAATATTGAAATAATCATTGCGCAAACTTTTAAAATGCATGTTTATTTTATTAAGTGGTTTGAAACAATGCTTATTGTTTAAGTTTTAGTTAATATCTAAGGTATTCTTACGCATTACAGTTGTAAAATATTCTAAAGTCCAATACTCTTTAAATGCCGAATGAATATTGCTGAAAATCGACATTTAAATAAATTTGATAAAGATCTTTAAATTATATTCAGTTACATTTTTTTCCCTTAAATGCAAATTTAGGAGTTATGGAGCAGTGTCTCGCAAACTGTGTGCCGCGAGAGATTCCAAGTGTGCCGAGAGAGATTTTCAAATTGACACTAGATATTCCAAAGATTTCATTTTGACTTGACTTGTGTTATCGACGTGCTTTAATAAAAATCTTTCATATTTTATCAACTGGGATCTTGTAAGTATTTATCAATCTTTTTCCAAATTTTGGAATTAATTTTTTGATTATTTCAAGCCATAGAATGGACAAATATTTAAAACAAACACCGAGTTATGATTAATTGTATTTATTATTATATTTATTTTAAATAAAATGCATTTAACGAAACTTCAATTTTCCTCTTTTTACGTAACCATAAAAAATTCTTTTTTAGGTGTGCCGCGGAAAAAAAATTAGATTCAGTGTGCCCGCAGAGTAAAAAGGTTCGCGAGACACTGTTATAGAGCTTCGAAATTAGATTCCAATTGACACATGATGAAGACAGTGTATATAAATTTAATCTATTTATATTGTAGTAACGCTTAATCTAGTTAATATTTATGTTGTTATTAGTTTCTCGTATAATTAAACCAACCGAATTAATACTCCTTTTGCATTGGAAGACTCTCTAAACACAGACTTTTCCCTAGACTCTCCAAGAATAACACCTAAAGATTCCTTTCGTTTGGCTTTTCCTTGAATGATTTCACCCTCCACATAATTACCGAAATATTCAACGCAGAGAAAAGTTCTAACGATGCGAATATGAAATGAGGATGCATCCCTCAGTTTCTTAACTCCCAAAGCCATCCTGCTGCATAATCTTTCGCGATTTAGCCCTCAGCTCATTGCTCGTATCACTCGGCACGAACTTCAGAAGCTGATAAATGACTGATGTACTTCGGTAAACATTACATATATCAGATCCTAGTCTGTTGAGTGTCGTTGTCCGACTTTATGCGCTTCCTGAGCAGGTTACGTGCTGTGATAACGGTTCGGTGGGATCCCGTCGCAAAGAAGTGGAGCGCCGGTTTCCCAAGTCCGGTGGGCCACCATCACAGCTCGCGATGCTACCGAATGGCTTGGCAGGAAACAATAAACTACGTGCTATGTTCTCGACACCAGCTGTGACGAAACGTGTCCGCATCTGTTGCTACGTATTCCGTTAAAACTGTGTACGACCATTTACGAACAACTTCGACAATCTTCGACACTCGCAGCACGTGTCTCGCATATTTACAAAAAATTCGTATCGATCGTGAATGTTTCTTGAACGTAAACAAAATCACATTTCATCCTTGAATCACTTATGCAGCGAAAAACGAAACATCGTATGTCAACACAGATGCAATAAAAGTTTCCTTTGCAGTTCTTAGTACGTGAAGCTAAAAGAAACCAAATATTGATTTTTTTTGGGAACCAGACTTTATTTTCCTGTTTGTTTCTTGCTTATCATAAAGTGCACCGAAGATTGATGGTCTAAAAGCTCCAAACCGTTACCTCTTTCCCGGAAATTCTTTCCCAGCAAAATAAATCAACATCCACCCACATGCCACAGAACAGGTCTTCTTTATCTTCCACATTTGGTGTCCCTCCCAGCTCAGGCAAATTCTTCTCTTAGCTATGACATTATAACTGATAAAATATTTACTCTTTTCACAAAAATGAAATAAAAAGTACTCGTCACGCTTCAGTAAAGAAATTCGCTAAAGATTACTTTGAAACGTTCATCCACTTACTATGTGCAAGAAAGAAGCATTTCACATTCTCAAAAGTATTCACCCAGCTCCGCGCTGAGTCTCTGAAAAGCGGAATTTGAAGAAACGGGATTGTAACATAGGTTGTTTATTGAAAATTTTCTCCAAAAAGTTTGTTAAAGGTGACTGACATTGAAAAAAATTTTCTAAAAAGACAATGCGGATCAACGATTACAAAAATACATAGAAGAACAGCTTTCCATAATCTTTAGCGTAAGTTAGGTCATTGTTTCAACATTTCGAAATTATGTACCGAAAATTAATTTTAAACATTTTTTTTACTGAGACCAAATTTTAATGCCCTTAAAATTCTGCCAACATAGGCTGAGTATTACT
This sequence comes from Ryuthela nishihirai, assembly GCA_038380435.1. Classification (NCBI taxonomy): domain Eukaryota; kingdom Metazoa; phylum Arthropoda; class Arachnida; order Araneae; family Heptathelidae; genus Ryuthela; species Ryuthela nishihirai. The sequence goes on along the minus strand of JAWZYU010000011.1, from coordinate 65,164,904 downwards.
TAGTTTGTGAGTTAATCCTGAACTGTTTAGGTATAGGTTAAGTAAAGATCATTTAAGGTAATCAAAATAACTGATTAAACAGGTACGCCTATTTTAGCAGGTGCACGTATACCCTCTATTTTCATATTTTTTGGTTCCAAAGGAATACATTAAATATCTTTGTTCTATTTACCTCTGAACGTCACTTTTTTTGCACACATTTCGCTAAATGGCCAGGTCACAAAGACCCATGGGCCGAGAGAATGTCTGTTGGGAGACAGACCCACTGGGCAGCTGTTAGAAGAGCGATTTTAATTGCCAATCAAGACCACACAGCGTGTTCTTTAACTTTCACAGAGTAAGGCTCTCCTGAATAAGGCTTTTCATCCCATCCGTCGGACGGCAGCCTTTCCAGACCCACAGATAGCTTCTCTCTCACGAGGGTTTAGCGAAGATAAGTCACAATTGGCACAGATGGAACTCGAGAACTACAGATTACGAGCCTGCGCACTACCAACTTTTCTATGTTCTACCTGAAAGGTTTTACATACTACAGTTTAAAAGCATCTGCTATGAACAAATGAAACTTTATCAACAGAGTAAATGCGATCTACGAAGAATTCGACGCGAGTTCTAGTATGACCGCCATAGACGGCAGCATCACCTTAGAGATAATAATTTCGATTACCTATTTTGATCAACAAAAGATATGAATACTGAACCTTTCTCTTTTTTCATCTCTTTATCAGTTGCTGCAATTTTCCCAATACCGCAGAATAGTGGCCTGCATTTTTAGAAGAAAAACCAACTCGTCGACTTAAAACTATAACGGCGAGCAACATATTCGCTTAACAAAAATCGATTGAACATTTTGTCTTTATTGTAAAAAGAGATAACAGTCTTTATGTATGCAAAGGATATGGCAAACAAATAAGACAAAGATGATTTTATGAAAAACTAAATTTATTATTGGTCAAACCATGGTTTTCATCATAAGAAATTCTTCTTCTTTCAGGCAGATTATAGAAACAAATTCAGGAAGAGAGTTTAAATACAAAGAAATACACGGAAGTTTTTATCTTTGTAATAATATTTTTAATACTACTCAAGCAGCTGCTTGCCATAGAGATCTGACAGTTTAATAGGGACGGGGATGGCTCAGTCGGTAGCGCGCCAGGCTCGTAATCTGTAGTTCCCAGGTTCGAGTCCCAGCTGGGTCAGCGTTGAGATTTATCTCCGCAAAATTCCCCGCCCTGCCCACGGTCAGTAGCGGACACCGATGGGCTTGGAAAGGCCGCCGTCCGTCGGATGGGACGTTAAGCCATGGCCCCGTGTGCGGGAGAGCCATACCCTGTGCACGTTAAAGAACACGCTGGATGGCCTTGACGGGAGGCTACCATCTGTCTCCCAACAGCTGTTCCAGTGGGTCCCCTCCCCCAACCTTCTCTGAGCCTTCGGGGTCAATGTGACCTGGCCATTTAGCCCATGGTGTGCAAAAAAGTGCCGCTCAGAGGTAAAACAACCCAACCCAACCTGACAGTTTAATACGCCATAGTAGAAGGTGTGAGGATGGTGGGACTTCATCAGAAAAACAACATTAGCACATACCAAACACACAAACATACCACTGGCACATACCAAGCACACCAGGCCATAGAACGGCTACTTTTTTAAGGACGGAGATAATCTACAGGGTGTCTCAAAAATATAGGTGCAAACTTTTAGGGGAGGTAGATAACATCTAAAGGAATGAGAATTGCATAGGAACCCATAACCGGAAACGTCACCGTAAGTCAATAAAAATATCTTCATATCTTCATAAAAAATATCTTCTTCATCAGTGCGCTGGAGGGGAAATTTCGGATTTCCTCATTCGAGCGGTAGTCGGCTGACGAAGAGCATGCAAAGGTATTCGAACAGGGAGCTGGCAGACATGCACTTAGTGTATGGAATAGCTGAGGGCAATGGACGAGCCGCTCAACGAATGTATCAAGAACGCTTCCCACACAGACATATACCGGGCCACCGTTTGTTTGCGCGTGCGCATCAAAATTTGTGCGATTATGGATCAAACTTCGAGCATCTGCTGTAACATTATGAAATGTATCATCAAGTACGCCATTTGTAATAATTATGCCTAATAAATGTTTTCCCATTAATCAATGTCTTGTGTCCTTTCAGATCTTGTACCTCTGCTACCACTTTCCCATGACGTTTCCGGTTATGGGTTCCTATGCAATTCTCATTCCTTTAGATGTTATCTACCTCCCCTAAAAGTTTGTGCCTATATTTTTGAGACACCCTGTAGAAGCTCTATCAGGCTTCTGGATTCTCGTACTACATACAATGATGCCGGGACTCGAACCTAGATCTCAGCGGTATCACAGAGAACCAACGAGATACTTCTGCACCGCTGAAGCAGCAATACATATTTTTCTTTTTATCGTCGCAAATACATACTTTTATCCCTTGGTTTTAGCAGTTATGTTTCACATTTTGTTCACTTACCATATTTTAACAATTCTTTAAAAAGTGTATCTCTGCTCCTACCCTACACTTTGTTGCTTTAATCTGTTTACGAATAATTCTTTCCAGCTACTGAATAATAATAAGAGTAAATGATTCTCTTTGAAAGCGTAGCAGAAATAGGCAAAACATTACTTGGCATACGAAATTTTTGATCAATTTAGCATTGAAGAAATCATCCAATAGTGATAACACGACCAGGGATGGTGGGGCAAGGATCAGGGCTGTAGCGAAGGATGTAAGGCAAGCTTAAAGGATTGGAGCCTTTTTAGTACATAGTGGTTTCTGTGACTTCTCCCACATGGTGATATGCAGCCAATGTGCTGCGGTGCACCGTGGTTGTCACGATTTACTTCGTTGTAGCAAGGACCCCCCCCCCCCCCCCCGGAGTGGGACCTGCTTGACGAGGGGGGGGGGGAACTTACGGTGACTCTGAGAAGTTGGGCTCGGATCGCTGGCACTCTGGAGTTCTTGAAGTCTGGTGGCCCCCGGTGGAGGGGGCCTGTTGAGGGCCGGCGGTCTGGTCGGCGCTTGGCAGTCTAGTCGGCTTATTGACTTGTCCCCAGCGAAGCTGGGGGTTGCAGCCCCGGTTGAGGGGCCGTTCTAAGGGCCTCGGAAGGGGCTTGGGGAACCCTGTCTTCTGTAGGCTCATCGAAGAGCACCGCGGACTGAGTTGTGCACCTCTTCGAACACTCGTCCGTGGGCTCTTCGATGCGGTCTATGTGATATCGGGGTGGACGGATGTTCACTGGGGGGCTTCGGCCCATTCATAATGGAGAGGTAGAAGTTGAGGGCTCGCGACCGGGTGTAGCTACCCTGGTTGACGGACTTATCGATGGAACAGCCAAACTAAGAGTCCCACGGAATTAGTTTTGGCCATATATAGCTTTTGCAGTGGAGGAACTTGGGTTCCTCTACGAAGTGGGGTCCGGGTGCTGCAGTGATGCAAGCCCCGGTAGGCTAACGGCTTTGTCGGGGTCGTGGGAGAGACGCTGACTGGCTTTGGGAGAGATCCGGTCAAGTGTTCCCCGAAGCGGCCTTGGCTCGGTCAAAGCCGAGACGGTGAGCGGGCTGTGGTCCCGGCTCGATGGAGAAGACGAAGTTGAAGGTCATGCTGAAAGGCTTGGTCACCCGATTAGGTGTGGCCTATCGATGGAAGTGCCTAAGAGCCTCTGCTGCGGAGGACTCAAAAAGCTGGGACTTTATTTATTTTCTGGCTCAAAATTCAAAATATACCATCTTTTATTTTATTTGTTGGCAATTATGTGGGCAAAATTCAGTGAGTGATCGGCATATCCTAGGCATTACTCAAAAATTCAAAAGATCCCACTCTCACTGCACCTCAATGCTTATCTCTACAGGCAGGCAATCAAATCCCATGCAGTGCTCTTCTCTTCACTAAGGTCTTCTCCCGCTGTAGGCAGGTACAATGTAAGGCAAGCTTAAATTGTTAGGAACCTTTTTAGTCGATAGTGGTTTCAGTGACCACTCCCTTATGGTGATATGCAGTCACAGTCCTGCGGTGCACCGGGATTGTCACGATTTATTTCGTTGTAGCGAAGACTATGATTGGGGGGGAGGAAAATCGAAAATTTTCCAACTCGAAAATCAAATTTTGCCAACTGAGAAAATAATGTCTCTGTCAGGTTCGTATGTAGATTTTCGCTTCGTAGGGTTGAGGCAAATTTCACAACTCTCTTGCATTTTGCCATGTAACTTCCATTTTTGCCAACTAGCCATAATTATACAGAACTAATCCCAATATTTATATTTACACCTCGCCTGAATTGTAGCAAGTCAGTGCGAATTTTCCCAACTCCTTTTGATTTGGCCAACTGTCCTTAATTTCACAAAATCAATCCCAATCTTTACATATCTCCTAAATTTGTCAAGTCACTTCAAATTTTTCAAAGTCCACAAGATTTTACCAAATTGTCCCGATTTGGCCAACTCTTTAATTTCATAAAACTAATCCCAAATTTCTCAACTCGCCTCTTTTTACCAAGTGGATTCGAATTTAGCCCCAAAATTTTGCCAAATGACCTAAATTTACCAATTCACCAAGATTTTGCCAAATGACCTAAATTTGCCAATTCACCAAGATTTTGCCAAGAGTTCTCGATTTGGTCAACTCTCCTTAATTTCGTAAAACCAATCCCAATTTTCACAACTCACTTGCATTTTGCGAAGTGGTTTCCAATTTTGCCAACTCTCCTAGATTTTTTCCAAGTTGCCTCCATTTTGACACTTCTCCTTAATTTCACAAAAACAAACTCAATTTTTACATCTGGTATTCCTGAATTTCCCAAGTCACTGCAAATTTTTCTAACTCCCCAAAATTTTGCAAAGTTTTCTCGATTTTGTCAACTGTCCTTAATTTCACAAACCCAATCCCAATTATCACAACTCGCTCGTATTTTACCAAGTGGATTTGAATTTTGCCAACTGCCCTAGATTTGCTAAGTTTCTTAGATTTGTCCAATTCTCCTTAATTTCACAAAACTAATCCCAATTTTCACAACTCGCCTATACCGAGTGGATTCGAATTTTGCCAACTACCCTAGATTTTGCCAAGTTGCCTTGATTTTTCCAACTCCCATAGATTTTGCCAACTTGCCGTAATTTTGCGAAAAAAATCGAAATTTTTTTACCTTTCCTGAATTTGTCAAGTCACTTCGAATTCTATCAACTCTCCCTAATTGCACAAGAAAGGCACAATTTTCACAACTCCCCTGTATTTTATCAAGTAGATTCGAATTTTGACAACTGCCCTAGAATTTACCACGTTTCCTCGATTTTGTCAACTCGCCGCAATTTTAGAGAAAAAAAAATCCCAATTTTTACATCTCACCTGTTTTTTGCAAAGTCACTCTGAATTTTGCCAACTCTCCAAAATTTACCAACTCTCCTAGATTTTGCGAAGTTGCTTCGATTTTGCCAACACGCCATAAAAACACGAAAAAAGATTCCAATTTTTACATCTCAGTTGAATTTTGCCAATTCCCCACGATTTTGCCAAGTCACTCCGAATTTTGCCAATTGCCCTAGATTTTGCCAATTTTCCACAGTTTTGATAACTCGACATAATTTTACAGAAAAAAAACATTTTTACATCTCACCTGATTTTTGCAAAGTCACTCAGAATTTTGTCAACTCCCCAAGATTTGCCAACTCTCCTAGATTTTGCCAACTCTCCTAGATTTTGCCAACTCGCCATAATTTTTCAGAAAAAAAATCCCAATTTTTTACATCTCACCTGAATTTTTCCAACTCCTTAGGATTTTGCTGTCACTCCAAATTTTGCCAACTGCCTCTAGATTTTATCAAGTTTCCTCGATTTTTGCCAACTCGCCATAATTTTGCAGAAAAAATAATTTTTTTTCATCTCACCTGATCTTTGCAAAGTTACTCCGAATTTTGCTAACTGCCTCTAGATTTTGTCAAGTTTTCTCAATTTTTGCCAACACGCCATAATTTTACAGAAAAAAGATTTCAATTTTTACATCTCATCTGAATTTTGCCAATTCTCCACGATTTTTACAAGTCACTCCGAATTTTGTCAACTCACCCGAGGTTTTGCCGAGTTGTCCCGATTTTGCCTTGATTTTGCCAACACACCATAATTTTACAGAAAAAAAAAAGACTCCAATTTTTACATCTCACTTAAATTTTGTCAGTTCTCTGATTTTTCCAAGTCTCTCCGAATTTTCCCAATTGCCCAAGATTTTGCTAAGATTTCTTGCAATTGATTTCTGCTTGCTAGATTTTGCCACTTTAGTAAAATACATGTGACAACCACTTGTATTTTACTAACTGGCTTCGAATTTTGCCAACTGCTCTTGATTTTGTCGTCTCCATTTTGCCAACTGCTCTTGATTTTGTCGTCTCCATTTTCCCAACTGCCCTAGATTTGCCAAGTTGCCACAATTTTGAAAATTACCCTAGATTTTGTCAAGTTGTCTAGATTTTGCTAACTCCCTTTAATTTTACAAAAAAACTTATTACAGATTTTCACAACTTACCTAAATCTTACGAAGTCGCTTCGAATTTTGCCAACTCCGAGTTACTTTGGGGGGAGCCTTCCCCCATCCCCCCATAGTCACGCCCCTCGGAAGCAGCCTCGCTTTCAGAATGATAATAAGGATAATAGAGGCAAAATTATTAAACATTCATATTTCATGCAATTTTCAAAAAACTTTCACACCTGTGAAACGGAGGGGGAAATGTCATGCTGCATTGGAAATCCAATCTCTTCCCCCCCCCTTTATGTTTTTCTGGCTCGTGTGTTCCCCCTTTACATTTTACTGTTGCGATTGTGTTTCTTTCCCCTCCCCCTTTACATTTTTCTGGTCCGATTGTGTTTCCTCCCCTCCTCCTTTTACATCTTTTGCTCGAGAGTGTTTCTCCCCCTCCTTTTACATCTTTTTGGCTCGATTGTGTCTGTTGTCCCCCATCCCTCGATTTTCTTCTAGATACTGGCTTAACACAAGCAATATCGAAACACATAAATAACTGGCATAGTTGTTAGAGACTATCTACTGTTCCAGCAGGCAAACTTTGCGTATTATGCTAGCTCAAACTGAGGAAGTGGTCAGCAGTGACTTTGGTCATAGTATGGCATGTCATTGAATGAGAAGGCGTGTAAAAGCTTAGGAGTAGTTTCTAGGATCTTTCTCTGTCCTATATGCTGCAAAGGAAAAATTAAAGTTGGGAGCAACATAGGATTGTTGCAAGCGAATAATGGATCGGATGCAATGAAGTACATAGAAACTCCCAGTGGGATGGCTGTTGACATGTCTGAATTTAGTTGAGGGTAGAGGGGGTTGATGAGCTTGTGTCTCTACCTTTCGGAGGCTTACACAGAAAAAACACGCTAAAACCCCCACACCTCCTCCTTGTAAACATTATTGGTTGGATGCGCTTCCACATAGTATTTCTTCTTCTTATGCTCCTATATATTGATTATCAATTCATCACCTATTGAAGGTTCAATCGGCAGCGCGCTGATCTCCCAATCTGCAGTTCTCAGGTTAAAGTCCCAACTGTGCGAAAGTCGAGATTTATCTCCTCTAATCCCCACCCTGACCTCGGTGAAGAAGAGAACCCGATGCGCTTGGAAAGGCCGCCGTCAGTCGGGTTGGACGTTAAGACGTGACGCCGTGTGAAGAAGAGTCACGCCCTCTCCTCGCTAAAGAAGATGTTTTATGCCTTGACAGAAGGCTACCATCTGACTCCTAACAGGTATCCAGTAAGTCTCCTTCCCTAACCTTCTCCGAGCCCTTGGGGTTCTTATGGTGGTGCACTTTAGCTCAATGTGTGCAAAAAAAAGGACCGCTCCTCAGAGGTAAAACAACACAAAACTTACTAAATACATAGGAAAAATATAAACTTTGAAATAATTTTACAAATAATGATATCAACAAAATTTTAGCAACAAGAGATAGTAAATTTTTAACAATAATGATTCTTTAAAAAAAACTGAATTTTCCATTTATTTTCTAAAAATATTTTCAGGGAAAATCACCCATTACATTTTTTCCATCAGTTTTTACTTCCCTCCCACCGTAAAGATGTTATCTTGCAATAATATTCTCCAGAATTCTCCATAACACTGATCCCTTGTCTCGAAAAGGCTTTTAAAAAGAAAGCTGGTTCGCCCATTTATTTCCTTGCTCTACTTCCCTTCTTGGCATCTGGTAATTCGATTCCTTTAAGGAGAGTAGAGAGCAGACTCGATACTTTACCTGTTCTCCACAGGCTTTATCTTCCCTCTAAGCATCACCGAGATGATCTTCTAACTCTGCCTTGTACGACAACACGGACCGTCAGCCGGATAAGATTTTGTGTCCCCGTGTAGAAAAGCACCCCGACGCTGTGAAATTTAAATGAAGATGGTCATAACATGAGGTCGCCAACAACAGTTATCTAGCACTCTTACTCTAATACTATTAAGCTTCCACTAGGTTCACTTTCACTTCCTAAAATTGAATAGTCTCTTATATATACACTGGCGGAAATTGAAAAAAAAAAACACCATTAACAATTGAAGCGTAAGCTATGAGATTTATTTAGTAGAAACAGTTTTTTGAGAAAGGGCAGTGATCACACGTGTGAAGTGATTCAATGTTTGTTTTACCTTTTAATGAGTATTACATTTTATAGAAGGAACATTTTAATAAGGTGTCCTCAAGCAACAATACAAGCTTCCAATCTGTCAACAAATCGGTCGTACAAATCCTGGATATCACACTGGGGGATACCATTCCATGCGCTTTCAACTTGGACGCGTAATTCAGCGATTCGTTACCTGCCGCGGTCCGCAGAAGTGTCTTTGTCCGATCCAGTCCCACACCTGCTCGATTGGAGACAAGTCCGGAGAGTATGTTGTCCAAGGGAGTTGGTGCACTGCCTGAAGAACATGTTGAGTTGCCTGGGTAGAGTGTGGGAGGGCGTTATCCTGCAGGAATATCGAGTTGGGGATTACACTCAAATATGGCTGTACGATGTCGCTGATGTACATATTGCTATTCAGTGTAACCCTGTAAAAACACCAGACATGTACGAGAGTTATAGCTAATCGCTCCCCATACCATGATGCCCGGCGTGGGCCCTGTTTGTCGCTGGTCCATCGTGGTGGTCTGTTTGTCACTTCTTCCATCGTGGTGGATGCACGATGGAAGAAGCCGTTTTCATTGTCGCCTTCGGATGTGTAAACGATCCTCAGACGCTCCTAAGCAGAATCGGCTTTTATCACTGAAGACCACAGACTGCCATTCTTCCCTCCAATGAACTCGTTCTTGACACCACTGCACACGTGCTAGACAGTGACAGTGGTAACCATGCCAGCGGCACGCGTGCCCATAGTCCTGCTTTCAAAAGACGATTGCGCATCATTATTTTAGACACCCTTGGTATGACAAAGGATCGACATCTGTTGTTGGCGATTTCAATTTGTGACACTTTAACCATCCACTTTGCCACTGCGACCCTTCTGGTACATCGATCCTCTCGTGCGTCCATAACTCTGTGTTGCCCGGAACCACATCTGTGAGTGTGCGAATGCCTCTCATCCCACGTAGTGTGCGATTTCACAAAAAGACCAACCTTTTTCCGGAAGACCCACTATACGACCTCTCTCAAATTCCGCTAACTGAACAAATGTTGCGCATCTGCGTCGTCCAGGCATGGCAGCTTCTTCAAAGAGCACTGAACAACACGACACAAGACGAATAACTTCTTTCTTCACGCCCTAATCCTTAAATACACGCTGCTTACATTTGCAAGTTGTCGTCCTCAGTGACATCATTATTTCATCCAATGACTTTTAGTCTTGGATCACGGTTTCTGCTGCCCTTAACTATTAACGTATTATTATATGGCGTTCCTGAAGGAATTCCTTCTGAGTGTCCTTTTTTCAATTTTCGCCAGTGTATAATTGAAATAGTCAAGTCTCTGCGTGTTTGTTGGGGGATACCTGGTAGCTCACTGTCAAACGTGGACCCGAATGGGCAAATGTTGTCATCTTGTTGAAAAATAGCTTTCTTTTTTTATGTTAAGTTAAAGCAGTGGTTTTCAAAGTGGGTGTTTTGATTAGTTCATTAAAATCGGTTAACTGTCCGTCGGATGGGATGTTAAGCCATAGCCACGTGTGTAGATGAGCCATACCCTGTGTATGTTGAAGAACACGCTAGATGCTCTTGACATCTAGCTTGGCTTCCATCTGTATCCTAACAGCTGTCCATCCCTTCTTCATTTTCCTCTGAACCTTTGAGGGGCTTCTGACCTGACCATTTAGCCAATTGTGTGCAAAAAATGAAGCCGCTCAGAGATGAAACAACCACTACTCAACTATTGGTTGATTAAATAAGCTAGCTAGTGGGGCAGATATCAGATGGTTGCTCATTGCAATAAACTTAAAAACTTTTATTCTTGTTAAACATATAATAATCTTATGATAGTTTTTATTTTGTTTGTGTGCAGTGTATTTTTTTATCTCCAGTTTTATAGAAAAACTTTGTGTTTTTACTGAAAAAACTTTGAATAGGGTTCGGCAGCTGAAAACGTTTTAAAAGGACTGACTTAAAACCACGGAAGACTTTCTTTTATATCTCCAAACTTTTATTTCCTCCAAAAAATGGGGGAATATGTTCTTCTAAATGGTAAGAACTAAGACCACCAAATTTGGTAGAGTACAGATTCCTCTTATAATAATTTAAAGCAGCGTAAGAGTTTGTCCTCCATCTTCCCCTCTTCAAAAAAGGAGGAAGAGGAGAACACGCTTTAAACGAGTAAGTGTACCATTAAAATCTGTATACAGTTTCCTCTGATAACAGATCCACCTAAAGGTTTGGAAACCAAAAAACGTGGAAGAGCTTCTCTTAAAAGTAAAAAGTTAAGTCCACCAAATTGTGAACAGAGTTTCCTATATCATCATTTAAAACAATTTGATAAGATGGCAGTTGGAATAGAATTGCCTAGCTGTGATAGTCTATAAAACAATTTTGGAAAGTGGAGGAAAAAATTATGCTGAAAAAAACGACAGAAAATAATTAATCTAAAATATGCACACTTTTGCTTTTGCAGCTCATATATTTAGCAAATATTTTTGGTAAAAAGTAATGATTAAACCAAAGAATAGGTGTGGGTTGTGTAAGGCTTTGCTTTAAATGACACAAAACTTTAAAGGAGCTCTGCTGATGTGTGTGATGTGTGGTGGATATCAATCAATGGGATACTTGGAATGGAATTTGAAGATGAATTTTATATTGCAAATGCATCTATCCCTCCTTGTAAGAAAGTAATACTACTGACAAATAATCACACAAAGCAATCACAAATATTTATGTATCTATAATATGCACTTTTATTTGCCATTCTGAGTGTAAAGATAAGAGTTCTTGATAATAAGTCGGACGTCAGCTGTCGTTAAAAAAAAAATAGTTTTGAAACCATGCTAAAAACAAATTGTTGTCGATGTAAAGTGATGTAATTTCGAAAACATAAACCACGTCAGAACGACGGCCATTTTAAAGGAGGATTTGGTGTATGAGAACAAAAATAACTCTATGCAATTCTGAACCAACCAGTGGTATAGATTAAATTGCAATTAGGAAGACTAGGAGGTTCTTATAGAACAGTGACCAAAAAATATATCTATACCTAAACTGCTCAACCCCCTAGTCTCCCCAATTGCAACCAATTGCGTAATCCGCACGTTCGAGTCCCATCAGGGCCAGCGTTGATATTTGTCTCCGCAAAACTATCCACCCTACTAACGGTCAGTAGGAGACACCGATGGGCTTGAAAAGGCCGCCGTCCGTCGGAAGAGACGTTAAGTCGTGGCCCTGTGTGTGGGAGAGCCATACGCTGTGCATGTTAAAAAAACTCGCTGGATAGCCTTGACGAGAAGCTACCATCTGTCTCCCAACTGCTGTCCAGTGATCCCGTGTGCGGGAAAGCCATTATTTATGTATGTACAATATGCACTATGCATGTCAATATGCACGGGATACCCCGTGCATATTGACATGCACGGGACATATATTTGACATGCACGGGATACCCTATGCATGTCAAAGAACTCGCTGGATGGCCTTGACGGGAGGCTACCATCTGTGTCCTAACAGCTGTCCAGTGAATCTCCTTCCCCCAAATTATCTTCTCCGAGCCCTCGGGGTCCTTGTGATCTGGCCATTTGGCCCATTGTTTGCAAAAGTGCCTCTCAGATTTAAAACATCCCAACCTCTTGAAACTAAATTGCTCGAGATATTTTCACTTATCGTATCAAAAAATCGATCTTGATCCTTCAAAATAGGAATTCTCAAAGTTGGGTCACAACCTACACTTCCAAGCTTTTTGCAATCCACCTTGAAAGCTGCTTGCAACTCCCAAGTGAGGAAAGCTCTAAAGAGCATAATGGATCATTAGATAAAATTATGTAGGTCTACAGAGTAGGGAAGTGTGAAGGAGTATCATAAATTTATCTACGACGATAGGGGTCGCAGTATCAAAGAGTGTGAGAACCCCTACTTTAAAATAATTTGAAGATGAGAAAGAAAAAATATGTCCCATTTCTTTTTAATTTCCTAATTAATTTCTTTCTCCATTTCTTTTTAATTTCCTAATTATTTCTTTCTCCATTTCTTTTTAATTTCCTAATTAATTTCTTTCTCCATTTCTTTTTAATTTCCTAATTATTTCTTTCTCCATTTCTTTTTAATTTCCTAATTAATTTCTTTCTCCATTTCTTTTTAATTTCCTAATTAATTTCTTTCTCCATTTCTTTTTAATTTCCTAATTAATTTCTTTCTCCATTTCTTTTATCTTTAACATTCACTGAGATTAAACGAACGCTTCAAATACAAACAATAAAAATAGTAACAAAATTAATTATTAAAGCAAAATAAATTTTAGCATTGCACATAGATATTATGCAACAGAGATGAGTTCCGACTCGGACATAGAATAATTTAAATTTCAAATATTTCTCGTAATTGTGAAAATATAGGTAAAACTATAAAATATTTTTATTATAATTAAAACTTTTAATCAATCTTTAGTAATATAAAATAAACACTATTCGCCCTTTGATTTTTTTTTTCTTTTAGTATCTCTAATAAATGAATGGTTCATTGCGTTTATAATAATGTTACCAATGAAATTTCAGTTTCTACTAGCATTTCTAAAATTTTTAGTTCCCAATAGCATCAACATTTTAATTTTTTTCATAAAATGATTATAATTAATAATATATGAATAAAATAAATGATTAGTAACATGCATTTCTGTATATATGTCTTTTTTAAAATATATTTATTATATAGTAATAATTAATTAATAATAATAATTAAATTAATAATTATATTTATTTGTTCTTATAAAAATCATCTGAGCACTATGCAAATAAAAAAAAAATCAATTGGAAGGTACTAATTGTTTCACCAGGAGTTGAAATCATGGAAAGTGTTTCACTTGTAAGGGCTGACGCTGGAATATTTTTGATCGTGTTTCCATTTTCAAGAAGGTAAAACAAGGATCACCTGCCAATATTGCCTGTAACTATGTAGATTATTCAGCAGAGTACGAAAGTCCGTAACGTCTCCCTCCCCCCTCCTCCATGGAGAAACGGGTATAGGGAAATCCCTGGGTGATTCATGAACCTTAATGTTCAGTTAACCAGTCTATGCTGGTGAACATTCGTATCAATCCCTTTTAGATATTTATAATCTTATCTTGAAGATACTGGGTCATCGTGATATCAATAAAGCATCGTACTGCAAGTACAATGGCTAAAAGTGGAAATGGTAATTAAAAGGCTCAGAATCCTTGCTTTCGGCTTTAACATTCTAAATTGGAAGCTAAATTTGGACAGCTTCTCTTGGCTATGTGAAACCCTGGGCATTGATTGACGTCATTACCGGTAGGTGCAAACTTTCTAACTACAGAGCATTTCTCATGATTTAACGGTTAGTGGTTTGTACAACGCGCTTGGCTACTGATCAAAGGGACTTGGGTTCGAACCGCAAGTAAGGCATGGATGTGTTGTGTAGTTTTTATGCTGTGGTCCCCTCATCCTCACAGACTTTCTACTATGGCATACCAACTGATAGTCGCCTGTCAGATTTCTAGTAAGCAGCTGCTTGAGTTGTTTTTTTTTATAATTAAACTTTATAGTCGTGGTGGTGGTTAGTATGTAGGTGGTGGTCATTAGTATCTCATCGGTTGAAAAATCGACAACAGTCGTACGGGTTCGAATGTCATTTGATGATATGGGGTTTGTCTCTTTTGTTAGAGGATTCGAACTTTTGCGATTTTTTTCTGTGGTGAATATTTCTGTTAGGCTTTTAATCAAACTCAAATGCCTCAGGAGCAGTTCAATTTGGAATAAAACAATTCAAACGAGAAATAATTCTTCCGAAATTGAATTGGTTTGGAAAACAGGTTTCTTATCACTGAAAATAAAAAAAATTCAATCACCAGGAGAACAAACTCGATTTTACTTAACCTTCAGTTATAAGTGACCATAGTTAGATCTCTTGAGATAGCAATCAGGGAAAGTCTGGAGTCTATATGACAGATGAAGTTCAGTTAGCACTGCATTGGGTGGTTTTACCTCTGACCGGCACTCTTTTGCACACAATAGACTAAATGACCAGGTCACAAGAACCCCGAGGGCGCAAAGAAGGTTGGGGGAAGAGGCCCACCGTGGAATGTTAAGAAACAGATGGGAGCCTCCCCGTCAAGGTCATACAGTGTGTTCTTTAACTTTGACACGAGGACACGGCTTAACGTCTCAGCAGACGGACGATGATTTTTCCAAGTCCATCGGTGTTTCCTACTGCATGAGGATTGCACTTCAGATTGCGAGTCTGGTGCCTCGGACTGAGTCACCCAGCACCCTAGCACTGCGTTTTCAAAAGAAATATGTTTTCACTTTGTCGTGTGCTATCCACTCATAGACATTCAACTTTTTTCGCTTTTAGAGTTAAATGAGAAATTCTTCTTGGGTTGGATTGGTATCGATGAAATATTAGGATTCATACTTTCCAAATCTACTAGTTGCTTAAATAGAGCCCTCTAACAGTTCACAGATGTGGAAAATGCCGAAGTTTTAATGAATATTTCAGAGCATCAATTTTTATGTCAGAAATTTGTGCTTTCGGTATTCAAGTATCATGGTGAAAAGGTTTAAACTGATAGCAAGGATTTGACCTCTTATCCTCAGGGGAATATGAAAATGCAACTTTTGTTTTAAGAGATAACTGAAAAAGTCATTTTCTTTAGTGCTTGAAACGGACATATCATATATTAACTCGCACAAAAAGCTGCTAATTCTTGGCGACGGCAATTCACGAATTAAATGATTCACTCTCGTATTACCATTTAAATTTTCCCAATTATCGATTATTTCGAATTTCCATTGTTAGAGAGTGCTAAAAGCGGAAAATAAAAACTACATTCGCTTTCAAATCTTTAAGAGTAGGTAGATTAGACTGGTTAGATTTTCACTGGTAGAACTAGAAAAGTAACATATGAAGAAGAAATCTTCTAGAAGAGCATCAAATTAGAACAATAGGGTTGGGTTGTTTTACCTCTGAGCGGCACTTTTTTGCACAACATGGGCTAAATGGCCAGGTCACATGGACACCGAAGGCTCAGAGAAGGTTGGGGGAGGGGACCCACTGGAACAGCTGTTGGGAGACAGATGGTAGCCTCCCGTCAAGGCCATCCAGCGTGTTCTTTAACGTGCACAGGGTATGGCTCTCCCACACACGGGGCCACGACTTAACGTCCCACCCGACGGACGGCGGCCTTTCCAAGCCCATCGGTGTCCGCTACTGACCGGGGGCAGGGCGGAGAATTTTGCGGAGATATATCTCAACGCTGACCCAGCTGGGACTCAAACCTGGGAACTACAGATTACGAGCCTGGCGCGCTACCGACTGAGCCACCCCGCCCCAATTAGAACAATAACATATCAACTCTGGTGAATATGGACATTCCATATTCGCCAGAGCTAATATGTTATTCTTCTATTTTGTGCTATTCCTTCATTCATTTTGATACATTGCAGGTCAAAGCATGAAATCTTCTGTCACATCAATGGTGAACTTAGAGAAAGAGCTGAATGCAGTGTAGGATATTGAGAGAGGCAGAATTATTGCCTTCGTAATGCTGGAATGTTCATCAAGGATGTTGTAACTATTGTTGCTCGGAATTGCAACAAGGTGTTCAGATGCGCACAAGACGAATAAATAAATGTAATCGTGAACGTCGCAGTGGACAGCCATTAACAGAAGGGTGCCGAAAGCTGGACTGCATTCCCGGAGACTTGTTATGACTTTAGCTGTGCTCTTCTGATAACAGCAGCAAGATTCCGGAGTATAGCCTACGTTTGGAGTGCGCTATGGATCATATTACTCTGGGTAAAGTAAAAAGTTTATCCGATTGGAAGAGGCACTAAACCCTTGCTGTTTGCAGTAAAGCCGAATTCTGCGTTCATTTATCCAGGTGGTAGTACCATATCTTGCTATCCGCAAACATCTGCCCCTAATAGCTGCCCAACACAGAAGACTTTCTTGCATAAATATACCCTTACATATATATAAATAAATATATCCTTACGTATATATAAATAAATATACCCTCACGGGAGGTTTTGTGACCTGATTATTCAGTTCATTGTACAATGATGATGTAAATAAAAAAATCAGGCAATTTTTTTAAAACCTTTAAAAAGAGCGCAAATCAATATCAATTTCATTAACTTAATTGAAATCTAAGCTTTTTTTAATATTCTGTTGATAATCTTCATTAAGCCTTTCATCCCTATTTCTAAACCACAGCGAAAAGTTTGTGAGTCAACAGGTAATTCATTGCAGGACATAAATCGATGTGGGAAGACCAGCTGATATCGATGTCGATTTTCTGAACCCTGAGTCGTTGTAGATTGGCGTGGTCCAGATGGCTGCCCACGTCCACTTATGCTCTGGAATTCTTTTGCTATTGTAGCACGGAAGTAGGATTTCTTTTTTTAATATCTAACGTCTAAACGTAAATAATACAAAAATGACTTTCGGAAGTCTTTGCGCTGTTTTTCTTGTGTACGTCCAACATTAGAAAATCATGGCTGTCCATCCGTGGAGGAAGGCATTTACAAGAAATGATTAAGCTTCTAAAGAAAAAGTGTAAGAAAGTGTCTTTGATCGTAATTGCTTTAATCACTGATTATAATCCTAAAATAACTCTATAAACGGGTTGTTCATTTTGAAAAACAGTGTTCCAAGACGTATTTTTATTAAGGGAAAACGTTAGATATAGTACCAGCTCTTGTTTGGAGCTTATCTGACCCGCGTGTTTAGAGGGGCGGGGGTGGCTCAGTCGGTAGCGCTCCAGGCTCGTAATCTGAAGTTCCCAGGTTTCTAGTCCCGCCTAGGTCAGAGTTGAGATTTATTCACGCAAAATTCGCCGTCTTACCCTCAATCAGTAGGGCACACCAATGGGCTAGGAATGGCCGCCGTACATCGGATGGGACATTAAACGATGACTCCATGTGCGGGAGAGCCATACTGTGTGCACGTTAAAGAACACACTGGATGGCCTTGATGGGAGGCTACCATCTACCTCCCAACAGATGTCCAATAGGTCCCCTTCCCTCGACATTCCTAACATCTGGTTCAATGAACCCTTTCCCTTTCCCAAACAACTATCTCTCAACAACAAAAAAGCCGTCGGGGTCCTTATGACCTGTCCATTTACTCCATTGTAAGCACAAAATTGCCGATCAGATGTAAAACAATCCAACTAGCGTATTTAGTAATTGCTCTCGGTCCACGGAAGGAAATATTTGAGCTACAGAAACACTGGAATTACTAGATAATAGTCGAAATTCATGAAACACTGAAGAGTCAGAAATATTCAGAAAGCAGGTTATTGTTTTTTTTTTAATTCTATAAAATTTTATGCACGAGAGTAAGTTAAAAAGAGCAAAGGTCCCTATTGAATATCTCAGGAGAGCAGGTGATTACACCGAAGTCAATATGCAGCAAATATCCCCACATACGTGTATAGTTTTTGATATAGTCACTGAACTTGTGGAAACTTTTATTATAGCGGCTGATCAACTTATCGACGCTCTACCGACAATAGGACACGTCCCGCTCCTGAAGCCGCTTTGAGACTTCCTCTTTGATGACGTCATCTGATGGAAAGAGTCGTTCTCGAGAGATGCTTCTTCAGCTTCCCAAACAAGTGAAAATCTGACGACGCAGGATTTGGACTGTATGATGGATGGTGAAGAGTTGCCCAATCCCATGTGTAGAGATCCTCATCCATTAAAATCACACCAAAATTTTCGAATTCAAGGTACTATTTCTTCACATGTTGCACTAACAGGACATCCGATCCATACACAGCCACAAGCTGTCGATGGATTTCCACCTGTTGGGCCTTCTGTACCCACAGAAACCAAATTACTGCTCTGAACTCCAGCTTCATACATACGTTCAGTACCTCCGCCATGTTTGCTCAAACTCTATGCCTCATAGCATGGGTGTGTAATAGTGAGAATTCTGCACTTAGTGGACCATTTGGTATTAACATTCAGTGGTTGCAAAGCCTCAGATGTTTGCAAATTTGACATGGAAAAAACTACGAACCTTACCTTTACATATCGCACCTTTCTGGTATATACCAGAAAAAAGTATAACAAGCAGATAACAACAGAAACAATAACAGATAACAAATAAACCTAAACAGTTCACAAAGCAAGATCATAAATCAAACCTGATTGTATTTATACAGGGCCGGATCTAGGGGGGTAGCAATGGGACCATGCCCCCTTTCCTTTTCAGAATGTGAATAAGGGTAAAAGAGACAAAACGTTACTAAACTTTTTTATATTCCATGCATTTTTCAAGAAATGCTTTAAAAGCCAGTAAAACGGAGGGGAAATATTATACTGTATTGAAAATCAAGTGTCTTGGCTCCCCTTTTACATTTTTACGGCTCGATTGTTTTTCTTCTCCTTCCTCCCCTCGACTGTTTTCTAGATTAAGGGCTGTATTTATAGAGTAAATACTTTTACAGTGACAGGTAATTAAACTATAAAGAAGTGTGAGTGTGGTTACAAAGTCCCCCAATATACACTTGAAACTGATTTTTGGGTAATTATTCTGTGTCGCTTAATATTAATTAATATTATATTAAATGCAACAAGATACTAAAAATATTACAATCATTGAGTCATTTCGTATTTCTGTTTTTTCTTCTTCTAACTATCTCTGTTCTTCGTGGAATCGTCACGTAAAAATGTATAGAAGTTTGAATGCACAGGAAATTTTGGAACTTATTCAAGAATTATTTGAAAATTATTATAAAAGCAATTATAAAACAAAGGCGAATTTCTTCTCTGTAATAAGTACTAAATTTGTTGATTTGTTACATTGTTAAAACAAATTTTTGACTTCGTACCTGTCAAATATGGTATGCTTGTTAAGTTGTGTTGGGTTGTTTTACCTCTGAACGGCACTTTTTTGCACACCATGGGCTAAATGGCCAGGTCACATGGATCCCGAAGGCTCAGAGAAGGTTGGGGGAGGGGACCCACTGGAACAGCTGTTGGGAGACAGATGGTAGCCTCCCGTCAAGGCCATCCAGCGTGTTCTTTAACGTGCACAGGGTATGGCTCTCCCGCACACGGAGCCACGGCTTAACGTCCCATCCGACGGACGGTGGCCTTTCCAAGCCTATCGGTGTCCCCTACTGACCGTGGGCAGGGCGGGGAATTTTGCGGAGATGAATCTCAACGCTGACCCAGCTGCGACTCGAACCTGGGAACTACAGATTACGAGCCTGGCGCGCTACCGACTGAGCCACCCCCGCCCCTGCTTGTTAAGAAAAAATATTTTTTTTTTATTTACTGCCTTTAGCTGCCTCTAAGAGTGGTAAATCGAAGTAATGGATCATTGGCAAAAACTGAATAGTAATTTTTTACTAATACCTATAAAACAAAACATTTCTTTCATTTATTTCTAAAAACCAAAACTGTTCGTTTTCCCACCTACCCCTGGGGATAAGAAGGCAAATCATTACTGTCAGTGATGATCTCTTGATTATCACACACTTCCGCAACCTTCTTTTATTCCATTGGAGTCCATGTGACCTGTCCGTTTGCCCCATTGTGTGTAAAATAAAAGTGCTGCTCAGAAGTGAAACAACCTACCAAAAGTTCAAATTACTAGCATAAATATGTCACTTGCAATACGTTTAAATTTTGGCAATTTCCGACTTTTTTTCCAAGCAGAGAACCTATTAAAAGCCATTAGAAGTTTCGAAAAATGTTATTCGTAATATTTCGTCGATACTTATCCAACCTAAAAATAATTTTTAAATTTTCTGTGAAAAAAATCGAATGTCCACAGACGGAAGAGACGAAATAAAAACATTAGCTCGTTTTTACAAAAAAAGAGCTGAAAATTATTTTACATATACACCGAAGAGCCAAAAGATTATGACCAGCGCGTCTTTATGCAAATCGAAGCAACTGCAGGTAAACGACGGCGCCTGTGGTCATGAAACGGTATAAATAACACCTGATACTGAGCTTTGTTCATCAGTGTTATTCTTGTTCTTCGGATGAGAAAGGCAGCGGACTTAAGTGAGTTTTACCAAAGCCAAATTGTAATGGCCAGACGACTGGAGCACAGCATTTTCGAAACGGCAAGGCTTGTGGGGTGCTCACAGTCAGCTGTGGTTAGTACCTTCAAAAACTGGTCCGAGGAGGGAAAAACCACGAAACATCGGCAAAGTGTGGGCCGATCATTGCTCATCGATACTAGAAGTGAGCGAAAGCTATCTCGTATGGTACTAGCCAACAGAAGGGATACTGTGGCGCAACTCGCCCGTAATTTGAATGCTGGTGACGGTAGTAATGTGCTACAACACATAGTACATTGAACTCTGATGAAAATGGGGCTGCGTAGCCACAGGCCGCTTCGAATGCCCATGCTAACCTCAGTTCACCATCGAAAGCGCCTACAATAGGAATGCAAGCATCAAAACCGGACTTTGAATGATTGGAAGAAGGTCGTCTGGTTGATCAGTATCGTTTCCTGTTGTACCATGTGGATGCGGGGTACGTGTGCGTCGTTTACCTGGGGAAGTGTTGACACCAGGATGCAACATGGAAAACAAGCCAGTGGAGGAAATGTAATGCTTTGGGCAATGTTTTGCTGGGAAACCCTGGGTCCAATAAATTATGTGCATGAAACTGACGTCTACCATATACCTAAACATCATTGTAGACCAGTACATCCTTTCATGGCAACGGTATAACCTTTTAGTAGTGCCTTCTTTCAGCAGGATAGTGAGCCATGCCACACTGCCCGGTTTGTTCGAGAATGATTCTCGGAACATGAGAAAGACTTCCAGGTATTGCCCTGACCTTCAAATTCCTCAGACATCAATCCAATTGAGCATCTGTACTTTGTGTTGGAAGAGCATATCCGATCTGCGGCTGTTCAACCACGTATTTTACAAGAGTTAAAAGATCTGCTGGTAACGTGTTGGTACCAGATACCACAAGACACTTTTAGAAATCTTGTAGCGTCCATTCTTCGCAGGGTCAGAGCTGTTTTGACGGCACGTAGAGGACATCATGCCGTCATCATGTCATCATGCATCATGTATCATGTTAGGCAGGTGGTCATTCGGTGTATATTACTACTTTTTTTCTGTGGGGAAAATGATCCCTTCAGTCGTTCTGGGTTGCTGTTTCTCGACATCGTACTACGACTCAGACCTGGGCAAACTTTTTATAAGAAAGGCCTCACAGAAAACAGAAACGAAAAGACTGCAGCATAGGAAACTGAAGTAGAAAGGCCAAAGAAACATATAATCAATAGCGTTTGTATAATCACCGCATAATAATATAATGTGAAACATAATATAATATTAATCAGATCTCAGTGAAGTTGGAACTCTTGTCCTCTATACGTTCATTTTTCTCTTTTACAAATTTATTTTCCATCAGTTGCTCGCAGGCCACGCAAAAAAGGTGGCGGGTCATAGGTTGGCAGGACCTGCCCTAGGTTAAGTTATTATTTATGTTTTAAGGAAGAAAATCGAGACTAAAAAAAATTGCATGTCTAGTCACTCTAACCTAACCCCAAGATAACAAAGACAAGCGAGAGTAAAAGCGAACATCGAAGATTATGTTTACCAAATTCAAGAGGTTCAATTTGGTGCACATAATCCAAACTTTGGTACAATCAGTAACCAAATGTTATATAATCAGATTTTATTTTTGTTAAATGTAGTTTGCATGGCTATCTCATAAATTCATTTCCACGAAATTTAGACTTCCATAAATTCGAATTTGAAGCCGGTTATTGTACCATTAAACTCCAAATTAACGAGACTAATTATCAAAATTATTTGCAAATTAGAAATTAAATTGTGTCAGTTCCAACGTACTTAAATTCATAAAATGATAAGTGACTAAAGCAAACACTTCGGCAATGACAGAGTCAACACCAAAGTCATTGCAGAGAATTCTCTGGAGATCCTGATGACTAACGTTTCCCCAACAGACAAAGATTAACCGTGAAGAATAGGCTGTTCGGCGCGAGGCACAAACGTTCCATTCCTGCAATGACCCCACGTAGCGCGCCAGCTGTGACGACGATGTGCAATCTCAATCACTTCCACTCCATTCTTCAGCCGTGCGCAGCCCCAGGAGGTGCTCGGTCCTCGCATCACTGCCTGCCGTCGTCACCAAAGAAACTCTCAATGCACCAAAATGGATCCCAACTGGGAGTGGAAACGTCGGACCAGAAAAGGTTTAAAGTGTGGAATATTGTCCGGATATCAAATTTGAATTTTGACATAATCTGACGAGTGTATGAAATGTGTAATGCTTGAGAAGCTAAGAATAAAGCAAAATATTATTTTATTCTTCACTGTTAGAAGTTTCGTTAGAAGATTCTTCAACATTAAAGGATTCATTCTATTTCACTAGTTTCCATAAATTAAGGAAAATCCCTATGTTAAGTCAATGGGAAGCTAACGTCAAAGCTCTATAACTTCAAAAATAAGTTTTTTTGTTTTGAAAAATGTGATTGTAGATAAAGATCTCAATAAAATAAATCAATATCTCGATTTTCAACAATATTCGTTCAGTATTTAATGAGTTATGGAAGTTTTAATATTTAGCGATAATAATGCCAGCCACAAAAATTGACTTCAGAATTAATTAAAACTTAGTAATAAGTATTGTATCAAAGTGTTTAATAAACTAAGTTTGTATTTTAGAACTTTGTGTAAAGAATTCTTTCACTATTCTCCAGTTTTGTATAAGTTTCTTAAGACTGGCATTGCTGTCAAAATTGTTGAAATGGAAAATTCAGAATCATATGGATAATAAGTCAGAAATAATATACAAACTTTTATAAATCATTAAGTGCTGAACGAATATTATTGAAAATCAAGATATTGATTTATTTGATTAAGATCTTTATCTGCAATCACATTTTTCAAAACAAAAATTTATTTTTGAAGTCATAGAGCTTTGACATTATCTTCCCATTGAGTTAACATAAGAATTTTCCTTAATTTATGGAAACCAGTGTAGAAGAATTATTAGTTAACTAATGAATGATTAAACGAATACTGACATAGTCTGACGATTGTGTGAAATGTGTAATGCTTTGGAACTGAAGAATAAAACAAAAAATTTGCTTTAAACGAAATTTCATATACTGTAAGGAGTGTATGGAATGAGTAATGCTTGGAAAATAAAGAGCAAAACAGAAAAAATAATGCTTTATGGGAATTTTTATATTCTGTGAGAAGTGTTTGGAATATGTAATGCTTGGGAATTGAAGAGAAATACAAGGGATTTGTTACATTTTTATTATGTTGTATTTTTATATATTTATAGGAATTTTTGCATACTCTGACGAATGTATATAATGTGTAACACTTGGGAAGTGAGGAATAAATAATTAAACTTGGGAGCTGAAGTGAAAAACAGAAGTTTTGCTCTATAGGAATTTCCATCTACTGCGATGTGTGTATGGAATGTGCAATGCTTGGGAAACGAATAAAACGGAGGATTTGTTCTGTGCGAATTTCTATATACTCTTATAAAGGCATTGAGTCGATAATGCTTGAGAAATGAAAAGTAAAGCTTGGGATTTTTTTATGTACGAATTTTCACATACTGTGACGCGTGAATAGGTAACTGAAAACTAAAACAAAGTTAGAGAGTAAAATATTGTCTTTAATCGTATGGGACCGAATCCACAATTTTTTCTCTCTACTTTTGTTATCATATGAATAAAGACAGCATAATAGTGTAAATTACATAGTACAAACAGCTGTCAATATAATTAATAACCGAAACAAGGCAATTGTTTTTTTTTTGGAATTTTGACATAAAGGGACGAGTGTGTCGAATGAGTAATGGTTGGAAAATGAAACAGTTTTGTTTTATATGAATTTGATTATATTGTGATGAGTATGTGGAATTTGTAATGCTTAGTAAATGAAAAATAAAACAAAAGATTTGTTTTTATACAACAAAAGACAAAAGGCAAAACAAAAGATTTGTTTTATACGAATTTTCATATACTGTAACGAATGTATGAAATGGATAATGTTTGAAAAATTAAAAATAATTATTATGGGAATTTTGATACACTCTGAGAAGTGTTTTGAATGTAATGCTTGAGAAAGGAGTAGTAGTGGTAGTAGTCTTTTATTTCAATTCGTAGTATTCATAATAAAATATTACTATTTGCAAAATATGATTAGAAATTCATAACACTACAAAAGTTCAAAAACTCCCACGTGGGTTGCAAATATATAAATAAGCAGAAAAAGCAAAACTTTTAACGTATTACTCTATGAATATTGTTCATCTAGCTAATATTAATAATTTAAAAAGTGAAAAAATTATAATGATGAAGCATTTAATGAAAAAATGTGAATAAAACAAATAATTTATTTTATAGGAATTTTGATATAGTGTGACAATTATTGGGAATGTAAAATGCTTGGGGAAGGAAGAACAAAACATAAATTTGTTTTAACGGAATTCTATAAACTGTGACGAGTGTTTGGGGCGTATAATGTGTAAGAAATGAAGGATAAAAAGGGTTTTTTTAAAGAAATTTGATATAGTGTGACCAGTGTTTGGAATGCTTAAAAACTGAGGACTAAAACAAAGACTTCGCTCTATAAGAATTTCCATCTACTGTGATGGAATATGTAAATGTATGTGTATGGAATATGTAAAGCTTGGGAAACGAATAAAACAGAGGATTTGTTCTGTGCGAATTTCTATATACTCTGACGAGAGCATTGAGTGGATAATGCTTGAGAAATAATATAGAGGAATTCGGATATACTGTGAAGAGCGTTTGAAATGCGTAATACATCAAAAATGAAGAGTTAAAAAGGAATTTATTTTGCAGTAATTTTGATGTACTCTAACCAGTATATGGAAAGTATAAAGCTTGAGAAATGAAGAATAAAAAAAAGGATTTCTTTTACATCAGTTCTTATATGCTAAAACTTGCATGGAGTATGCAGTGCGTGAAAAATGGAGAATATTCTCTACTGTTTGGTATGTATATACACACATCGTGTAACCTACAAACGAAAAAAATTATAATTTAAACAAGAGATTCGGTTTATAGGAAATTTCATTCATTTTGACAAGTATTGAGAATGTATGGAATTATAATATTCAGGAACTAAACTGTTTATACCCCCTCAAGCAGCAGCTTGTCACAGAGGTCTGATAGGAGCTGTCAGTTTATATGCCATAGTAGAATGTCTGAGAGGATGGCAGGCCCTCAGCAGAAAAACGACACAAACAGCTATGCCTTACCCGGGCTCGAACCCAGGTCCTTTAGATCAGTAGCCAAGCGCGCAAACCACTTGGAAATTGAAAATTATAGTATATCAATTCCAAGTATTAAATGTTAAAATTTCACGAAGAGCAATGATTTTAAATGAAAGATTGTTTCATTGATAAATTAGAATCATATGGATAATACGTCAGAAAATAAATACTATTTATCCATCTATGGAAAAAATCAGATAAACAGAAAACACTGAAATACTTGAATACTGCATAAATCTCGTTTGCGCATTATGTAGTAAGATAAGGGAGTGTAGTGTGATATATTAACGAGTGAATATACTCAGTGGGCATTGAGTATATTCACTTCACCCCATGTTTTCTCAGGGTCGGGGGTGGTTCAGTCGGTAGCGCGCCAGGCTCGTAATCTGTAGTTCCCAGGTTCGAGTCCCAGCTGGGTCAGCGTTGAGATTTATCTCCGCAAAATTCCCCCCCCCCCTGCCCACGGTCACTAGGGGACACCGATGGGCTTGGAAAGGCAGCCGTCCTTCGGATGGGACGTTAAGCCGTGGCCCCGTGTGTGGGAGAGCCATACCCTGTGCACGTTAAAGAACACGCTGGATGGCCTTGACGGGAGGCTACCATCTGTCTCCCAACAGCTGTTCCAGTGGGTCCCCTCCCCCAACCTTCTCTGAGCCTTCGGGGTCCATGTGACCTGGCCATTTAGCCCATGGTGTGCAAAAAAGTGCCGCTCAGAGGTAAAATAACCCAACCCATGTTTTCTCAATGAGAAATTAATTTCGAAGACATATAACTTCTAAATTAAACGTTTTATGAGAAAATGTGACTGAGGATAATTTAAAGATCTCAATTAAATCTATATAAATATAAATTTTCCAAAAATATTCTTTCGGTATTCAAACAGATGTGGAAGTTTAAACATTTAAAAGCAGCGATGTGTTCTAAGAAATTTATAAAAGAATATTGAAGGAATTGTTTACACACACTTTCAAACAATGTAATTTTTATGAAATGGTTTGAAATAATACTTATTTGAGTTTCCAATCACAGGCAAATTCTTTTGTCTGTCATTTTTGTTTTAAATGTTCAACCTTACATAACACTTTAAAAACTGAAGAAATATTGTTGAAAACTGATATTTAGATAGAATTTAGTGATATATTTAATTTGTCTTTAATCATATTTTCGGACAAAACGCCGCCAAACTTTTGGCGGGAATTATGAAAGTTGTCAAAGGGCAATTGACAACAATCAGGGGCAACAACAGGAGAATAAATCCGTTTCACGTTAAACTTTTCTCTTGCTATCGTTAATATACATACTATTTAGAAGTTTTAAATGAAAAATCAAATTTCGCTTACCTAATTACCTAAATATCTATATTCCTTAAATTTTCTGGGGGCTTTCTTTTTTGTCATTTCGTTTCGACAGTGAATATTAGATAAAGCGAAATTACCGCGAAATGGTAATTCGGTCATTTTTACTTTGAATTAAACTTATTTGTTTAGCTACATAATTTAGAAAAATTAGCATGTTAGAATAGTGTTTTGTTACATAAAAATTGTTTCCAAACACTGTAATAGCAATGAAGTTCATTGACTTTACTTGAGAACAAGACAACTGACAATTAGACTGGTTTCTTTTACCAATTTCTTCTGAGAGGCACTTTATTGCACACAATGGGCTAAATATCCAAGTCACAAGGACCTCAAGGACTCAGAGAAGGTTGGGGATGATGATCGCCTGAACACCTGTTGAGTGACAGCTATAAGTCTCCCATCAAGTCTTTCAGCGTGTTGTTTAATATATACATGTATACCTCTTCTGTGCAAAGGGACACGGCTTATAGTATCATCCGATGGACGGCGGTCTTTCCAAGTTTGTTCTCACAGACAGTGTGTCCAACTGTGTTCTCCCTTAATGAGGGTTAAAGCAGAAAATTCTCAACGTTAGTCCAGTTGGGATTAGAACATGGGAACATCAGATTTTGAGTCTCGAGCGCTATCGACTAAGCCACCCTTCGCCCCGACAATCGACAAATCCTATTTTTTTTTCAGAGTACAACAGATTGAATTTCAGATTTCAAAATAAAAATTCACCAGCTTTCTTTACCCACACCTGATACCCCACCCCTGATCGAAAATCATTGTATTACAGCTCTTCTTTGCAGATAGAGCGTTTAAGGAGAATGAAGAGATCTACTCTACTTTATTCTTCGCGTTATTCTCCATAAGACATCCCGTGACTCTTCAGCAGCGTAGTCTCCATAAGGCATTCCATGGCTCTTCAGAGGTGTAGTCTTCATAGCGAAATTCAGTGACTCTTCAGTAGCATATTCTCCGTAATGTATCACATGACTCTTCAACAGTCTTCATATGTATATCCTGTGGTTCTTCAACAGCATGGTCTCCATAAAGCATCCCGTGACTTTCAGCAGCGTAGTCTCCATAGTGACATCCGTGACTCTTCAGCAGCATAGTCTCCCTAATGCATCCCGTGATTCTTCAGCAGCATAATCTCTATGAAGCATCCCATGGCTCTTTATCAGCATAGTCTCCATAGAGATATTCCATAACTCTTCTGCATCATAGTCTCCATGTGGCATCCCTTGCCCCTTATGCAACATTGAAATCGAGAGTTGGGTAGCCGATACATGAAATAGTGTAAAAAATATCCTTAATTACAATTGCCTAATAAAGTGTTAAACCTTCATAAAATATGAGTTTGGATCATATCGATTTAAATCAAAATTATATTTAACAAAAATTTAAATATTCTAAAACTTAAAATGTTTGGTAATTGTTAGCAAACTACGAAATGGTTATTGCAAAACAAAAATAATGTTTCCTTGTTTGTTTTTATTTCTTAAGGTTTAACGTTATGCTTTTTCTTTCTTTGAAATTTTTGAATATAAATAAGGAGCATTGAAAATTAGATAGAGAACATATTTACATAATAAAAAAAGATAAAATCGCATTTTAACATATCTCAGCCAATATAAGGCCAGACATAATATAAAGCTCAGCCATATATTATCATTACTAAGACGATGTCCTTAACTGCTTTTTGGGTTTTACTGCAACACACTTCTGTACTGTAAGAACCCCACCCATAAACCAAGTTGGGTCTCATAAACTGTAATCGATAGGATGTCGTTTATGAGCTAACAAATATATTTAATCATTTATTAAAGATTAGTATAGAGCTGTTAAATTTGTTAAATGATAATTTAGAGAGATATGTCAACTTAAGTGCAATTATTACACCTATCTACTCTATTAGCTATTCTGATTAGCTGTTCTATTAGCTATCTGCTCTATCTGCTATTCTAAAAATTAATTGCTTTTATATCTGCAACTCAGCTATACATAAATAGTTAAAATACGAAAACAAAACAAGTTTGAGAAAGCTCAAACTCAGAAATAACTGTTCCTCAGGAGAAAAAACAAACTAGATCTAAGCTGCTCAACCTAGTCTTCAACACAACCTCCATAGGGATACCCCGTAACTCTTCAACAGCATAGTCTCCATAGGAACATCCCGTGACTCTTCAGCAGCTTAGTCTCCATAAGCAGAGTCTCCATTCAGAAGCAGAGTCTTCAAAGCAGAGTCTCCATTCAGAAGCAGAGTCTTCAAAGCAGAGTCTCCATGTGGCATCTCATGCCTCTACTTAGTAAGCTCAAACTTGGAAAAAATAATTCAGTATCATCAAGATTGATACTTTAGTTTATTGATGCTTGATGCTTTAGTTTATGTTAGATGATGAGGCAAGACGAAAACTCTCAACTCCTTTTGAGCAGAATCTTGTGAGTAAAGACTGAGTTTATGGAGAGTAAATGTTTCCCCGCATGCAGGAAATAAAATCAGAAAAAATGTACTTAAGAAACGTTTTTCTAAAATTGTGAGGAAGAAAGTCTGAACGAAAAACTAACTCTTCAAGCAAATAATACCAACCTCTTATTAGAAATCGTCTTCAATATCAAAATACGATAACTGTTCCCCAGAAAATACAATCTAAGTAGATCGAAGCTGCTCAGCCTACTTTCAATTCCATAGTTTTCTATCGCTTAATAATCCTGAATAACGTAAAATCCATATATACATATAAAATCCTCATGCAAACATGGACTACGAAGGGTCCTACCAGACAGTGCAATTTTGTTCTACAGACGTGTCTGTTCTGAGCTTCAACTGTTGCATCTGGCCCACAGTAGGCCAATTCTAGCAAGACCTGTTCGACATTGTCCCCCCATCGGACTCTAGGTCTCCCCCATTTCCTAAAGCCTTTAGGCACACTATTCATAATCCTGTTTGCCAATCTGCAGCTGTGCATACTGGCAACATGACCAGACCAACGCAGTCTCTCTCTGCGCAAAATTCTGTTCAAAGAAGGTTGATGACTCCTCTTCTAACCTCATCATTACTTAACAAAATCAAACACCTAATGTCCAAGATACTGCTCAAGCATCTAGAATCAAAGGCATCAAGTTTCCTATTATCCTGCTTACAAAGATTTTTGCTTCACTACAATAACTAACCTTAGTAAGAGCCAAAGTATTATACAGCCTAATTTTAGTTGTATTTAGTTGCATATGGTAATTTGAGGAAGTATTATTGCGTGTACTTGATTATTACTATTGGCAACATTCAGTTCAAGGAAATTAACAATTCTCGGATAAGCTCAAAAAATTATATTTAAGCATATTTTTCACAAATTTAACCAAAATTAATCTTTGGAGAAGATAAAAAGGTTGGTTTGGGTTATTTTACCTGTGACCGGAAATCTTATTGTTATTTTGCATACAACGGGCTCAATCGTCAGGTCACGTGTAAGAAATTTGAGATTAATAAAGGAATGTTTTTAAATTTTGCATTTAGTTTTCTTTGATTTATTTTTATGTGCATTTTTTTTTCGAAAGATATGTATTTGGTTCCAAATAAAAATAATATTGTGCTTCAAGTCTTACCAACTTAACCAAATTAATTCTGAACTGAGAGGATGGAAAGACAGATGCGAGTCTCCCGTCAACGCCATCCAGCGCGTTTTTTTATTTACTCCGGGTATGGTTCTCGTGCACACGAGAGCACAGTTTATTGTCCCATGTGACAACGATAGCATTTTCCCAACTCTGTCAGCATTGAGATTTGTCTTCGTTAAATCCTCACCCTGACCTCGGTCAAAAAGGGGACACCGATGTGTTTGGAAAAGCCGCCGTCTTTCGGATGGGACATAACGCCATGACCCCGTGTGCAGCAGAGCCCTACCCTGTGCACGTTAAAGAACACTCTGTCGATGACCTTGACGGGAAGCTTCGTACGTCTCTTAACAGCTGTCCAGTGGATCTCTTTCTCGCAACCTTTTCTGAGCCTTTGGGGTCCTTGTGACTTGGCCATTTAGCTCACTGTGTGCATAAAAATGCCGTTCAGAGATAAATCAACCCAACTCGAAGATGTCCTTTTCCCAGCTGGTGATTGTCCCCTCTCTTACCAAGAACAGAATCGAGGTTAGCGTAGAAAATATCAATGGGGACAAACACAATGGGGACTAGGACCTGGAAACAATCATTCTATGAGTGTGGAGAGTTAACTACTGAACCAATCACCGCCACTGAAACATAGAAGGAAACACATTAATATTACGATTCAAAGTACGACTGTGAGAAAAAAAATCAATATGCTGCTCAAAAAACAAAATGTTATTAAACAGAAATAAAATTAATTATTTACAAGTTATGAAACAAAATCTTTTCTTCGCCTTAAGTTTTTTTTCCCTCCACATTGTACTGTGAATTATTTCTGTACTGAAATTCACTTGTTTTAAAAAAAAATAGAGCATCTTGGCAGCACCTGCGGACGGCGAATGGAACTGCAATATTGAGGTCACTTCAAACTCGATGACAGATGTTTATGTCACGAGGTATACCCCCAAGACATTTTATATATCTCCTCCGTGAGAGTCTTATCAAAGGAACATGGCAACCACTTAAAAGTTGAACGAACTTTTTCTCAATGACCCGAAACCCAGGAGTCTCATACGAAGCAGAAATATTGTTCTCAGCATGTCTTTCGAATAAGATGTCCACCTCTTCTGAATGCTTCGATGGACAGCCGAACGGATAGTCGGTGTACCTATCTTGTCTCCGTGCAGCCTTTTCCTTGTTTGACCCTTCAAACCTTCTTTGCTTTCATATGCAGTTGATATCACGTATTTTGGATCAGCATTAATACGTCAACTTGAAATAAAATGCTTAATATTTTGAATTGAATTTATTCACTAATAATTGCAACTACACCAAGAAATTACAAATATTGTGCTGGATTCACAATGGATAGAATATATTTCCCACGTGTAGACTTTTTCTGTCAGTTAAAAATATCTGAATTCATCTGCAGCAATTCATTTATACATTACTCTCTTGGAGACATGTAAACAGTGGAATGTCTTCAATTCTTTTAAAATGTCCTTACACAAACTTGGTGCAATATAACTAGCGTTACTAATTATATTTCTTTCATTTATGCACGGCTATAGGCCATCCCGGTGGCCGAGTTGTTAGCGCGATTGGCTACCGGTCAAATGGATCTGGATTCTAGCCCTGGGTAAGGCATGGACGTTTCTGCTAAGTCCTCGACTACCTCACAGATCTTCTCTATGGTATATTAAGACAGACTCATGTCAAACTTCTGTGGCAAGCAGCTGCCTGAAAGATAATTTACTTTTTTTATTTGTACGTGAACCTAACAATCTCCGTTTACCGCGTCGTAACAGAATAAGGATTTATCTGGAACTAATCCATTTTGGAAGAAGCAATCGAGTCGAAAAAGTAAGGGTAGGATAAGAGACTTGATTCCAATTGAAGAAAAATATTTTCCTCTCCATTTAAGATGTCTTTAATTTTTTTTTTTTTTTTTGAAAATGAGACAATGCACGAGTTTAATAATTTTTGCCTCCATTACCCTTACTGTCATTTTCAAAGGAGGGCGAGAATGGCCACATTGGCCCCTCCCAGACTTTAGATCGGACCCTGCATCTTATAACTTTCAGATGTAAAGTTCTAGAACAATTGTCTTCAAACTCTTGTGGATATGATTTAATCTAATATATGGCGCAATATCTATATAAGTGTCCTTTTCAAGGTGGAAATGAAATAAAACTTTTAAAAATATAATAATTTATTTATGAACATTCAATATTTAGCACAATCAAATAATGCCTGATTGTTAATTTTCTTTACACAAACTGTGCGTGATTTTATTGATTGTTATTTACGAATTATTGCGTGATTCGTGGGCTTTTGCGAAACCTCTGAAAATGGCCCCTCGGGGTTCCGGAGAATACAATTTGAATACTACTGTTCTAGAGTATCTGGGAAATAACGTGGACTCATTTGGCTGCCATTTTAAAGATGAATACGAAACAACTGATTTGCAAACGAGATGCTCTAATTCAGTGGTTCTTAAAGTGTGCCATATACACTGCCCAGGGAGGCCACGCCATAATTATAGGGGTCGCATGGAAAAATGGAGCAATAAGGAGGCCACTTAAACTTAACTGCCAGAATAAAATATTACATACGAATGAGATGTAAAAATCATATTTATCATTTTCGTGAAAAACTTCTCCTATGACTTTTATAACAAAGCTCCCTGGAACACTACGTTCATTTTTTTCATTTATTAGTACAAGTAACAATAAAGTCATTACTAAAAATTAAGCTCCTTAAAAAAAATCTCGTTGAAAAAAAAATCGCCTTGACATTGGAAAGAAAGGTAATTTTCGTTTGTCATTAACAACGATGCTGCCAGATATTGAAACACTTGCAAGTTCATATCATCCACAAGGATCACACCAAATAAAGCGTCAATTATCCGAATACATTTTGTTAGAATGGTATTATGCTGCTACTACACATTTTATGGCTTTAAGAATTTCCTTTGCTATTTAGATATAAAGTAGCGATTATTAGAATATATATGATAAAAAATTATCAATATAAATAAACAGTGCAGATGGTAAAGTACCTTTTTCCCAACTAACAGCTGCTGTAAGGGGGGGGGGGCACAGTGGTAAATGAAGATCAGAAGCCCCGCCATGAGAAGAAAACATTTATGAGAAACATTGGTCTAACACCCACATACGCACTTCATAAACACAAAGAAATACTTTTAGTTCCATTTTCACGATACTGTTGTGGTTACCAGTTATAGAGTTAGAAGTATCAGCTTCGAAATGGATAATGGATTAGATTGTTTTACCTCTGAGCGGCACTTTTTTGCACACCATGGGCTAAATGGCCAGGCCACAAGGACCCCGAAGGCTCAGAGAAGGTTTGGGGAGGGGACCCACTGGAACAGCTGTTGGGAGACAGATGGTAGCCTCCCGTCAAGGCCATCCAGCGTGTTCTTTAACGTGCACAGGGTATGGCTCTCCCGCACAAGGCTTAACGTCCCATCCGACGGACGGCGGCCTTTTCAAGCCCATCGGTGTCCCCTACTGACCGTGGGCAGGGCGGGGAAATTTTGCGGAGATAAATCTCAACGCTGACCCAGCTGGGACTCGAACCTGGGAACTACAGATTACGAGCCTGGCGCGCTACCGACTAAGCCACCCCCGCCCCAAATGGATAATGACATACCTCTGTAATTGGTATGTCAAAACGTAACTGAGAATATATAGTTTGGTGTTGACCAAGAAGAGTACCTTGAAAATAAAGCAAGAAGGTTACAGATAAGGGTGTTGTAACCAAATATTAATACACAAACACAAATGTGTATAGTGTTATCGCTCAATGGACGTATATATCGGTAGTACTTGAGATTATATAGCAAGGGCAAATACATAAATATGCAAAATAGAGATGAATTCGGGCACGAGCTTTATCGCGCTCAAAACACCACAGACGACTTCGGGCTCAAAATAAATTGAAATATTTCTTGAAATTGTGAAAAAAATAGGTAGAAGTGTATAATATTTTTGGGTTTTAATTTCAATTTTTAGATCAGTCTTTAGTAATTAAAAATAAGTATCATGTGGCTTTTGTCTTTTTACGTATTCTCTAACATTAATAAACCAAAGTTTTTTAATTCATTTTTGCATTTATAATGATTTTTACCCAAGAACTTTCAGATTTTATTAGTATTTCTAATATCTTTCGTTCCAAATAGCATTAAAATTTTATCACAAAATGATTATAATTAACAGTATAAGGAAGAAAACTTAATAAGTAGCTATATCCATTTATATATATGTGTGTGTTACGATACGTCAGATTTTTTTTTACCAAATCGGGAGGGAGGGTCTCAGTTGGTAGCACGCCAGGCTCGTAATCTGCACTTCACAGTTCGAGTCCAAGCTGGGCCAGCGTTGTGATTTATCTCCGCAAAACTCCCCACCCTGCCCCCAGTCAGTAGGGGACATCGATGGGCTTGGACAGGTCGCCGCCTGTCGGATGAGACATTAAGCATGACCCCATGTGCGGGAGAGTCATATCCTGGCAGATTAAAGAACACGCTGGATGGCCTTGACGGGAGGCTGTCATTTTTTTCCTAACAGTTGTCCAGTTGATCCCCTCATCCAAACCTCTGAGCTCTCGGGGTCTTTGTGACCTGGTCATTTAGCCCATTGTGAGCAAAAAAGTGCCGCTCAGAGGTAAAACAATCCAAACAACCAAATCAGGAACGGGAAAGCTCGTGCTCATCAATTGTCGAAATGGTTCGGACTTGGGTGGACTAGGGCTCAATGACTTCGGCTTCGGATGGATGCGGGCTCTAAAAATTAAGCCCGAATTCATCTCTAATACGAACGTACATAATCTTACTGCTCATTGATTGGGCTGTTACGCACGTGCTTCTCATCAAATCCACGACTTCACGCTGCTGCAAATGTCTACATGTATCTTCCACTCATGATGGAAACTTCCAGAAAATTATTTGGAATACAATAATCTGAAGGAAAAGTGGTGGGAGCTGGAGATTTCGCCAGTAATTAAGGCATTTAGAATTGTACTGAAAAAAAATGACAAACATGTGAGAAATTTTGGCCATCTCACCTGCTGATTTCTCACCTAAAGAAGCTGACAGCACTGAATCACGGTTTAACGAGTCATTTGTCTGAAATATAATTGTGGCATTCCCTTCATTATGGAAATAACTTCTTTGTGAAGAACTTTCCTTTCAAAGCTGTAACAATAAGACTTCGCCAATCCTCCATAGGTTAAAACGTGAAATAAATTATCTAGATTTAGGCCAAAATTGCTCTGTAAACTGCAATATAAATAGATACGTGAATGATATATCTGCTTACATGTATTTGTAAGCGTGAATAAATTCTTTCATCAGTACAGTACCGACTGGCATTTCTCAATGCATCTGAGTGGATTAGAATTGATGCTGTTAGTTTCCATGAATACCTAAATGTGTGTACTCATTGAGATTCACAGTATTTTTTTTCCTTTCAATTATTCCGTCTACTATGAATCCAAAAGTTTTATGATTAAAATCAATAAAGAAAAGAGAAAATTATAAACTGGACCACAAGATTTAAATTGATGAAATATAAATAAATTTAATAATTTTTGCCTCTATTACCATAATTAGCATTTTTAAAAGAAGAGGACATTCCCTTCCCCCTCACACAATTTTTTTTTTACCTGTGGCTTTTAAATTTGGCTTTATGATTAAATGCCTGAATAATAATTTCAGGTTTTGCTAATTTTGAGTACATAAAATATATTATACGAGAAAGCAAAAGATGTGGTTTCGCAATATATATATATATTGCAGCATGTAATTTCTTAATTTCATCTTTTTTTATCCCCCATTGCAATTAAGTTCTTTAAATGAAAACGTAGTAATTTTCGTTAATAAAACGTTTCTTTATTGAAAACGAAGTAATTATTACTACTGTCGATGAAAGATCACTTGTATCTCTGGTTAAATTTCTACAGTTTTTAAAAGTTTTCTAATGCGAATAATCCCAAATATTCAAAATTCTCTTTCTCTCCAAACCAACAGAAATTAAGAACAATCAAAATGAACTAGGCTAATCGATTTTATAGTATTGCTATTTTGAAATACATCATTGTTTGATTGAATTAATGACA
The DNA here is from genome assembly GCA_038380435.1 of Ryuthela nishihirai. NCBI lineage: Eukaryota > Metazoa > Arthropoda > Arachnida > Araneae > Heptathelidae > Ryuthela > Ryuthela nishihirai. The sequence continues at coordinate 65,127,908 of JAWZYU010000011.1, read as the reverse complement.
ACACGTTTTATTACATTGTAACGGAAGCTGTGTTCTATTAAACACGACAATATAACTCAGTTGCTACGCTCCACTTGAATTAGTTGACGAATTTCACATTTTCCTATAAGATTATCCAGATATTAGAGAAAAAGCTTATTATTTGAAAAATATTATTTCAGTTTCCAGTTATCTTTGATGATTTGGGGAAACGTTTCTTAAATGTTAATTTGGCTAAGTTCTAAGAAGAATTAAAATCAGCCGATGCTAAGTCGAAAAACTGGTAGTCCATTTCAATGTCAGTCTTTTTTTTTTACACAAATATTAAAAAATGTTGCACAACTTAAGTGAAATAATGACGAAAGTTTTGCAGCTAAGATAGTCTCATAAAAATTAAAAATGAGCTAAATATAACGCTTCGTGTATTGTCTGTCCTACGTTTCATTATTTTTACTGATTTCGGAACTAGTTTTAATGAAGTGCAAAATACTAAAAGCAATGGGGGAGGGGGAAATTTCGTTCTCGTTTTAATCGTCTTCCATAAGTTATTTCCAAGAAGAGGAATCAAATGCTGTTAGGTTAAACATTTCCATTTAGAAGAGGAATCAAATGCTGTTAGGTTAAACATTTCCATTTATCATGCGGTTAAATATAGAAGTGGGAGAAAATAATTTGCAAAGCATTACATTCTAATATCGTTACATGGCATGTACTGAATACCATGGGAGTAACATTTCTCCTTAATGAAAAAAGTAGTCCTAGTCTTAAAGATGAAATATACTCAGAAAACATAGTTAAAGTTTGTTTCTCTATTACATCCTATAAATCGTAAAAAAAAAATCCCTAGCGAAGTAATAATAAAAATAACGCATCTAATAACACACAACAGTTTCAATTCGTAAGCCATATTTAGAGATTGAGAGTAATGAGGACAGTAAATTCCTAAAAGAAAACTTTCAATCAAATGCGCATATTTCCAAATTTTCAGCAATTTAAACACTCAAGATTTTGGATTTGAAATCAGAATTGAACGTTTCAGATATTAAGTACATGAATAGACCAATTGATAGACGATGATTAAAGCAAGTTCATGTGCAGAAATGAAATCCACTCACCTGCTGACACCAGGAGCGCGAACAGAACTGCCACTGCCGTGCCATACATGCACGAGCCTGCGTCCGTGAGCACGCCGGGGTTGAAGCAGCGGAAGCTGGGCACCAGGAGGAGGCTGTAGGCTGAGGGAAGGGCCACGGTGCCGCGGACACATACCAACACAGTAGAGGCACGAATACGGTGATGCTACACCTATTGATCGCACAGGTGTGGAGATAGAGAGCGGGCACAGGTGGAACACCACCCGGACAGCTCTGTCGCCCAACTCCTAACCCATTCCATCTCAGACGGTGGGATGATACCGCTGCCTTTTGCTATTGGCTGAAAGCGGTCACATGGCTCGGACAGTCCCATTAGGATGCCTCTCTGCTCTGGCTGGCGGCAGTTCGTGACCGCAAGATTGAAGCAGATGACGGTCTCGCGCAGTTCGTACCGAGCTATTCTGACACATGTTGAATGAGACACATTGGGAGCTCTCTCCACCTCTTTTAAAAAGGAAAAAAGGGAGAGTGGTTGAAATGCGATACCAGGCTTGCTCTCACCGTTTCGACGATGAAGTATTGGCTGATAGAAAATGGGTTCTTATTTGTCATATTACAGTGGGTTTTTTGTGTTCTTAAACGAAGTTACCGAGCTGTGTTTCACAGCTATATTTTCAGAATCTTTTTCCCCAGAGAAAAAAAACTTTATACTTGGAAAACAACTTTTTAGCACTCCGTCTTCAATCGCTGAGAGCACACAAAAAAGAGGGATAAGGAAAAGCAAAGTAATAAAGAGAAAATATGTTGAAAGAAAAAAATTTAACACTCTTTCTTCAGTTGTGTAAGGCAGAAACTTGCAAAAGAAAAGGGTAAGGAAGAGTAGAGTGATAAACAAAAGTTCTTGGAAGAAAAAAATGGATATTTGGGAAAAACGACACTTTTAGATATCGTTCTTTAATTGATCAAAGCGAAGCTACAAAAAATGGGAGTGGGGGGGGGGGGGGGGTAGAAAACATAAAGTGATTAAAAAATTGAAAAAATTATATATATTAAGATCTTCTTCAATTGTTTAAGGCAGAAACTATTAAATTGTAAGGAAAAGTAAAGCGATAAAGAGAAAAGATGTTGAAAGGAAAAAAATATATACATTTTCATTTGCAAATAGCATCTTATATATTTCCTTCTGTAATCGTTCAAGGCAGAAACTACAAAAGAAAAAAATAAGCCCCCCCCCCCCCCCTTATTTATACTGAAAGAAAATAATTGCTCTCTTTGTTTTATTTGTTATTTCTTTAATTTTTGTTCAAGGCAGAAACAGCAAAAAAGATAAAGAAAAGTAAAGCGATAAAAGGCAAAGCTGTTGAAATAAAAACCTTTATGTCTTCTGCATAATTTAACCTTTCGCCACAATTTGCAACAGCAATACGGGTTGGGTTGTTTTACCTCTGAGCGGCACTTTTTTGCACACCATGGGCTAAATGGCCAGGTCACATGGACCCCGAAGGCTCAGAGAAGGTTGGAACAGCTGTTGGGAGACAGATGGTAGCCTCCCGTCAAGGCCATTCAGCGTGTTCTTTAACGTGCACAGGGTATGGCTCTCCCGCACACCGGGCCACGGCTTAACGTCCCATCCGACGGACGGCGGCCTTTCCAAGCCCATCGGTGTCCCCTACTGACCGTGGGCAGGACGGGAAATTTTGCGGAGATAAATCTCAACGCTGACCCAGCTGGGACTCGAACCTGGGAACTACAGATTACGAGCCTGGCCCGCTACCGACTAAGCCACCCCCGCCCCTCACAGCAATACGACGACGATTCCAATTGCTTCTTAAAAATGCATGTACAAACCTGGTGTACCGCACACCGCAGCAATTGCAACTCAGCTGCGATGCAATAGGCTTGCGACATGAAAATTGCAATTTCCCTGCGATTTGCTCTGGCGACTTCTTCGGAGTGTTGTTGCAAACGATTTCAGCGACATGTTGTAGAAAGAAGCGGTCATATGTCATCATCCTATTTTGTTTGTGGTCTTGGATTATTCTGCATCATTTCATCGTTTATAATCCCATTACTCGTCGCAAACAAGAGAATTGTGTGAATCTTCTGGAACTTCTTTTCCAGGAATATAAATTTTGCTTATTTTTAAGCATCGAATCTTAACTTGATAGCCGATGCGTGCTATCAAGCTAGACTTGGCGAAAGTCCAATATCGATATCATTGATATTAAAACTGTGGAGTCTGGTAAGTAACCATTTGTTATGTAGTGATTAATATGTGACAGAATTACATTAGAATACCGTATTAGATGTATATTTCTGCTCCATTTATATAAGCTATTACTACTAAGCAGTTAAATAATTTGAAATTTGCAATAATGGCGGCAACCCATGGCGTAGGAGTTTAATGATACCAATATTAACAGAACTCTTGTGATTATTAAACAATACTATGTTTAGTTCAAATGAACCCTGAGTTTTTAATTTTCGGTTAGATTAAATTTCAATATTTCAGATAACATCTATATAAAACTGTCATGGAAGCTATTGTTTTGTGGCATGAGAAGAATATGCTGCTAGTATCACTCGTTTTGACTGCAAAGCTTCTTTCAGTCGGGCAAATAATAATTTATTAGAATTCATACGATTGTGATAGGAATTTTTAAAGTAATTTAACTAAAAATAAACGCTGATGAGTGTAAAGTATTTGAATATTAAATGTTAATGATAAAATGAGCTCTTTGCGATCTTCTGATGTGTTTACATTTGATTTTTCTGTACGATATATCGGAAATATTCATAATAGACTTTACTTTCTCTATCTTCAAACTTACCGATAGGAAAAATTCCTTCGTATTTTTATACTCTAGTAATGCACGGAACTTTCGAAGAGTTTATTAAATGTTATTTTGTTTTAAATAGGTGTTTATTTTGTTGTAAACATTTTGTCTCCCATTCTTTCAGAAGAATTCAAATAAATATTTTTTCCGTAACGAATAAGCGAATAATTCCAATGCCGATAAAATGTTTCACTTCTATAATCTTATTAAAAACAGATAATTTTTTATATTAAATTATTTCACTGCTAGATTATTTTCCTACTGTTTCGTACAGTCAACTTCCGTTTTTGGCATGCTTTGCTTATAATCGAAATGCTTTTCTGAATATTCTTTAATTACTTTATGTGATTTCACAAACGTGTATCAGTTTGCAAGTAGAGCTTCTATTTTAAAGATTTCCTATTTTATCATTTATAAAGCAATGTAATTCTGTCTGAATATTTTTCACTGCATAAAAACATAACAGTTTACTCACCAGATTTCGTTTATTTGTCTGCATTGTTTTTATGAGATATAAAATCGAAAAACGATTCTGTTTTGCTTTTTCGTCAAAATTTTATGCTTTAGGGAATGGTATATTTCGGGAGAGAGTCTTGAACCCTCCCCATGTGGAAAATTTTATTTCTTGATAAATTTCTTTCCATTGGCATATCTAAAGGTGGAGGCATATGAGTTAAACTCCCTAACTTGAGGGTTTGAATAGCGTATTCTCTAAGAAAGGCTCTTAGAATCAAAGAACATGACCCTCGAACTTGTCCTCCCCCCCCCCCCTGCGTCTAATTGAAGGATTTAGATACAATAATCATTTCATAAATTACATTAAAATGTTAAGATTTAACCTTCCCTTTCCAAAAATATGGTTACCTTACTGCTACTTAATAAACGATATGGAAGAACATTTAGTAGTCATTTTATTTGGAACAGACCCGCCTTATTTAAATAGAAATTCTTCATTTTAATTAAAAATCGGAGGGTCTTTTGTAAATGAGGTTTTTTTTAACGAAAAATGAGGCTGATGAAAATTAAATATCATCTGTCTCGAATATTAATAATATCCATTCGCAGTTTATAGATATGGAACAAGAATATTTACTATCGGTGATGTCAGTTGAATTAATCTGAAAGTTGATACAAACATATTGAAACATAATTAGGGCAATTTATATTAAACTGCAGTGGACTATATAAGCGTATTTTAAGTAGAATACGACGTTTTCAATTTTAGCCAATTTTGAATGCTTTTTGTAATCTGAACTGTTTTTACCTCATTTTCAAAAGTCAAGTTAAAAAAACTTCGTGACTCTGAACTGGTCCCGAATCTAGAAAAAAAAATCGAAGAGAGGGGGCCAAGAAACACAACTGAGCAGGAAAAATGCAAAAGAGCGTAAAGGGGGAGCAAAAAAGGCAGGATTTCCAGTGCATTACATTTCTCCCTCCGTTTTGCAGGCCTTTAAAAAATTCTTGAAAAATGCATGAAATATAAATAAGTTTAATATTTTTGCCTCTATTACCGTTATTAGCATTTTGAAGTCATTCAGAGGAGGGTCGTATATAGGGGGAATTCTCCCCCCTATATCCGGCCCTCCTCTGTACCACGAGTCTGTTCTTCTTGAGAAATGCGTACGTTCCGAAGATAAGTTTTTCTTCAGAAATGGGCCTACCCATGTTTCCTTATTTATGTCCTATTACTTATGGAAATAAATTACTTATATCCTAAGTAAAAACATTCCCCACACCATCACACCGCCACCACAGGACTGTACTGTTGATACCAGACAAGATTACTCCCAAGGCCTCATGTTGTTTGCGCCAAATTCTGTCCTTCCATCAGCATGATGCAAAAGGGACCTAGATTCGTCCGACCAGGTTACCCTTTTCCAGTCCTCAACGGTCCAGTATCGGTGCTTCTGCGTCGACTGGTGACATGCTTTCGTGTTCTTAGCTGGCAACATCAGCACTCGACATGGTCGGCGGCTGTTGTAGCCCATTCGCGACAAAATCCAATACATGGTGCTTTCGCACACCAATGTGTAATCCTATTATTGCAAATAGCAGAAAAACTGTTTTGAAACTTTGATGATATTGCAAAGTTGTTTTGCAAATGTAAATATTTTTTCTTTCAACATCTGTTTTCTTTATCACTTTATCACTGTTTTCTTTATCACACACGTTTTTTCGACAGTCACCTTTGACCCCTTAGGTCCACAAGCTGTTTTCGTCCACAGGATCGCAGATTACTGGTAGTTTTTTTGCTTTTCGCACCATTCTCGGTAAACCCTTGAAACAGTTGTGTGTGAAAAGCCCAGTAGGACGGCCGTTTGGAAGATGCTGAAACCAGCACGCCTAGCGCCAACTATTGTGCCACGTTCAAAGTCGCTCAGGTCGCTCGCTTTGACCACCTGTAACTGATGCTCGAAGACGTGGTCTGCCTGATTTATACCGTATTCCTATTACTTAGGATATTTTTATGGATCACCCCAGACATCATTGAAAGAATGAAATATCGATACATTTATTTACAATTTACCTAAAGGAGGCAGCACTAGCGACGTCGAAATCAAATCGAATTGCAGAAAACATTTAATTGCTTCAGTGCAACAAAACAGTAAGCAATTGCAACACTCGTAATGCGATATTCTCATCGGGATTGCTTTCGAATTGTAATCGCATTGCTGTTGCAAATTGCGGCGATGTGCAACCTCCTTCACACACCTAGGCGATTTTGTTTCTTGATTTTTTTTAACAACGCTCTCTTTTTTTTTACAACATATAGGACAAAGAAGAATTTTAGAAGCTACTCCTAGTTTTTGCAGGTCTTCTCATACAAGGATATGCCCCACTAAGACCGAAGTCACTACTGACCATTGTCTCAATTAGAGTTGACACAGCACAAAAAGTTTGCCTTGCTGGAAGGGTCGTTAGCTACCTAACCAATATGCCAGTTAAGGCTTTAAGTGTATCTAAGACACATTCCTTCTCAGTACTTTTCAGGCCACTACTTTACTATACCTTGGTGCAATTTCGCTTGCATTCACCCATTAGTTACTTAACAGGACACATAATTGTAACGAATGGGTCTCGCAGACCCAGCGATATCATTAGTGAACTGTTTGGGGATATCAGATATGCACTGAGATGCCAGTTTACTGGGTACACCACCCATCGTCACATAAATGGTTCATTCCAACACGTAATACATCATGTGACAGCGGATTACGGTATAAATCAGGCAGACCACGTCTTCGAACATCAGTTACAGTTGGATTCAGCGTCACAGTGGTCAAAACGAGAGACCTGAACGACTTTGAACGTGGCACAATAGTTAGCGCTAGGCGTGCCGGTTTCAGCATCTTCCAAACGGCCGTCCTACTGGGATTTTCACACCCAGTTGTTTCAAGGGTTTTCCGAGAATAGTGCGAAAAGCAAAAACTTAAAACTTAAAACTCTTTAACGCCTACCAGGGATCTGGATCCTGTGGACGAAAACAACTTGTGGACCTGAGGAGGCAAAGGAAACAGGCGAGATCGTGCAAGCGAACAGACGGGCCACAATTTGGCAAAGTGATAAAGAAAAACAGATGTTGAAAGAAAAAATATTTACATTTGCAAAAAAACTTTGCAATATCAGCAAAGTTTTAAAAAAAATTTTCTGCTATGTTCAATAATTGGATTACAGATAGGTGTGCGAAAGCACGATGTATCGGACCTTGTCGCGAATGGGCTACAAAATCCACCTACCATGTTGAGTGCTGATGTTGCCAGCGAAGAACACGAAAGCATGTCACCAGTTGGCGCAGGAGCATCGACACTGGACCGTTGAGGACTGGAAAAGGGTAACCTGGTCGGACGAATCAAGGTCCCTTTTGTATCATGCTGACGGAAGGATCAGAATTTGGCACAAGGAACATGAGGCCTTGGGAGCAATCTTGTCAGGTGTCAACAGTACAGGACGGTGGTGGCGGTGTGATGGTGTGGGGAATGTTTTCTTGGCACACATTTGGAATGTTTCCTGATACCCATCGAAGAACATCTGAACGCCATGTCATATTTGAATGTCGTTGCTAACCAAGTTCATCCCTTCAAGGCTACAGTTTATCCTCACTCGGATGGACACGTTCAGCATGATAATGCACCTGCTCACAAAGGCATGTATTATCACCAAATAGTTCCAGGAACATGCTGACGAGTTTTCCTTGTTTTATTGGCCTGCACAGTCCCCAGATCTAAACTTAACGAGCATCTTTGGGATGGGGTGGTAAGGGCTGTTCGCAGCGACACTCTGTTGCCATCCAATTTGTAGCAACTGCGCGACATAGTCTCATGGTACAACATTCCTACACAAAGCATCCAGCATCTTGTAAATTCCATGTCTCGACGAATTCGGGCTATTCTGAAGGCCAAAGGAGGCGCAACACGCTACTTGGTAAGTGTACCTAATAAACTGACATCTCAGTGTATTCTAATGTTTGCATCTGATCACAAAAATAACAGTATTTTTTAAATTAAAAGGTATGAAAAAAATTGAGATCTTTAACGCCGATATCCAATTTTAAAGTAAAATTTATCTTAAGTCAGTTAGGATACAAACTCCTCATAACATGTCAGGTATTGTGGATCACTGAGCTACCGACTGCCGATCAAGATTCCCCTAACTGATGGTAGAAACACTTCTACCTACAGTACACAATCACTGTGTCACATGAAGGCATTGTTCCAGCTGATCAAACGTCAAGAGGCATACGATAAGATTGCCATGAAGATGGAAAGTAATTTCGAATATACTATTGATTAAATTACAATATTCTTGACGTCACTGGAAAGATTAAATTAGAATATTTCTAATTTAACTTTCTGTTGATTAAATTAGAATATTTCTAACGTTCACAGACAAGGGAAATGGCACTAAGTGCCATCGAGAATATTTCTACATATCATCGAGAATACACAGACATCGAGAATATTCTAATTTAATTAATATTTAGATATGTTGAATCAAATGCAATAATAGACTTATATAAGAAAGTCATTAATCTGACACTCGTTAAACCGACCCCTATTGTCAACTTTTCCTTATCTACAGATAAATTCAAATGTTGGGTTGTTTTACCTCTGAGCGGCACTATTTTGCACACCATGGGCTAAATGGCCAGGTCACATGGACCCCGAAGGCTCAGAGAAGGTTGGGGGAGGGGACCCTCTGGAACAGCTGTTGGGAGACAGATGGTAGCCTCCCGTCAAGGCAATCCAGCGTGTTCTTTAACGTGCACAGGGTATGGCTCTCCCGCACACGGAGCCACGGCTTAACGTCCCATCCGACGGACGGCGGCCTTTCCAAGCCCATCGGTGTCCCCTACTGACCGTGGGCAGGGCAGGGAATTTTGCGGAGAGAGATAAATTCAAATTTGTTTAGCTGGATGGATACGTATTGATTTAATAACACCTTTCGTATTTTTCGAATCTCTCAATAGCTTAATAGCGCCCTCTATAATTTTAGAGAAATGGGCAGAATACCAAACATTAAAACAAATATCACATTGATCTATTTGTACTTCTGGTGGTAGTCAAGAGGTTTACATTGGCAGCAATATCTTGCCCCCTTATCCCCAGTGGGGGTGGCAAAACGTAACTTTTCGTTTTAAGAAAAATTAAAAATGCGTTGTGCGTAAAATATTTCCATAAAAATATTATAATTTGCATTTTTCCAAGCATCCACTAGCTCGAATTTTCCTTGGTAAAGAATGCTAAATGCCTGCACGTGCCAAAGTCGCTCTATTAAAAATGATATTATTGTTGCTAATTTAATGTTGGAATAAAATCTCAGTTAGCATGGCGAATAGCAACCGATGAATAAATTATATATAATTCATTTTCTAGTTGTCCACTTTTCATTTGGATGACTCTTACATCTCTCTCAGTTAACTTCTCTCTTATTACTTACTCTCTTTCTGATGATTTCCTTTTTCGCATCGTTTTAACGTATTTCGATATGTAATGTCTGTTGCAGATTCATTCACATTCCTTTTTTTTTTCTTTTACTCTTTGCTATGTTTCTTTTAGCAACATCGGATTGATTTTTCTCTCTTCCTTTTATTCCCTTATTTTACCTTATTTTTTCTCTATCTCTAATAATTCTGTGAAATATGCTTTACTTCATATGGTAATTTTCATAGCCACCGATTTTTTCATAAATGCTTTTTAACTGACACGATAACTCTACTTCATTCATCTGAAACGAATGCAATTTGGATTTAAATCAAAGACCAGGAATTCGTAGTAATACTTAGAAAACAAATAATAGATCTGGGGGTTTGTTTTTAACTGAAGGAGCCATGTCTCCACCCCTTGAGAATGCAAGTAAGATAATGGAAGGAAGAATTATTAAACTTGTGCATATTTCATACAATTTTAAAGAATTTTTTAAAGATATATAAAACGGGGGTATATTATTCTGCAATGTAAATTCAGCTCCCCCCACACACACACTACTGCCACCCGCCTACCCACACTTTATCGTTTTTCTAGTATCAGTCTTTTAGTGTATTCGTTTCTTTGCATCGTACTGCCTTCTTGAGTCTATAAATCCCACAGAATATGACCAAAAATCTCTGGTAGATATAGAGCGAGTGTCAACAGAAAAGAGAAGGAACTTGAGGCAAGACTGAGGAACTACAAAGTTGTTCCTCAGTCTTCTCAGTACAAAGTCAGTACAAAGTTCGTTTGGGGCCACTGGTTTTGATTTTTCGGTGATCATAGATCAATAACTTATTAATTAACCAATGACGGATGAGAACGGTTTAAGTGTCAAGCAATGATGCACGAGAATTATTACAAGGGAGGTTCAAAATGTTCTTGGCATGCATCTGCAAAACGAAAACCATTGCAACTTCAACTAACTTTTACTCTCCTTCGACGTGCTTTCCTCTAGCATCTATGCAAAGTTGCAGATGTCTACGTCAATTCTAGAACTCTTGGTGGTATCCTTTTTGGGTAATACTCCGCAGCTCTGAATAAATCCAGTTTGCAATGTCTTGTACTCTTGAAAAAGGCTTCCCAGCAAGTTCCTTTTTAAATTTTGAAAACAACCAAAAATCGCATTTTGCAAGATCTGGTGAATATGCAGGATGGGGTATTTGTTTGATCTTTCCCTGCCCACATAGGCCGCAACTTGTCATGTTTTGTGAGCACTGGCATTTTCATGAAGAAGGAAACCCTTGACACACCTGTTGTTGGACACTACTCCTTCATCTCCTTTACCATTTTGGGCAAAATAATATTGGAGTAATATTGGCTATTCATAGTCATTTTTTTCGGGTAAATTGTCCATGGCTACCACTTCTTGGGATTTGAAAAAAATTATGAACATCCACTACCTTGAGCAGATTGTTTTGAAGGACTTGGGGATGCGGTTATTCTTCCACAACTAAACATAGTTGTCGATCTTTCTGGGATTTGTAGAGTAATATAACCATGTCTTATTACCATTGACAATATCTGTTAAACGTTTGGGGCCACTAGCTTCAAACATTGCCAGCATCTCCTTGCATGAGTATAACTCTAGCCTATTTTTGCTGTTTCTATCAGTTTTTGGAGTACCCATATGTCACAGATCTTTCGGAACTTTAAATTTTGATTCTTTCAGTCGTCCCGTGCCCAAGTGGTTAGCGCGCTTGTCACTGATCTAAGGGACTTGAGTTCGAGCCCCAGATAAGGCATGGATGTCCATATCGTTTTTTCTGCTGAGGTCACGCCATCCTCGCAGACCTTCTACTATAGCGTATTAAACTGACAGGATCCTGTCAGACCTCTGTGGCAAGCAGCTGCTTGAGGGGGTATTTAATTTTATTATTAATTGTACACTGCCAGTCGATGCACTGACATCTAAACTTATTACCTGATTTTCCTTGATGAGTTCACGAATAGCGACGTTTCTCTCGTTCACGGCCTTCTTTGGTCATCCTGCACGAGGGAGGTCTTCGAAGCTCTGTCGTCCTTCTTTAAATTTGTTCATCTATTCCGTAATAGTGTCATATGGACAAGCATGATCCCTATACTTGTGATAAATCTACATGAATTTTTTTCGCGTCTTCCGCAAGCTGCATCCTTGCGAAAATGTAAAATCTTCCCCCGTCTTCATGGATGCGTTGTCCATAATGAACAACGCACAGACTTCGCAGACCGAGCTTTACGCGCCGCCAGAGAAGAGATAAATTACAATAGGGCTTTGGTTTTTAACACGTAATGACAAGTTTAGACAAGCTTTCAAACAAGTCATAGCTCGTTAACTTTAGAGGAACGAGTGCAAATTTACAAACACTTGTCAAGAACTTCTTGAACGCCCTGAGTATAATCTGTTTCTACTCCCGCTACGCCACTGTACTTTTTCAAATTACCATGCAATTTGTTAATCACCGTATTCATCAAGTGATATATTTATTATCAACAAAGAAAAGGTTCCTGAGTGGTTTCTTTTCTATGTAAATTCATGACATAATTTTGTGTTCAGATGCAATATCCTTTTCATTTTCTTTTCCGCCATCTCGTCTTAATTTAAAGTGAACAAAGCACTTATACTTCCTTATCTCCGGTCGATTTATTTAAGGAACAGTTTATATTCTCTTTATTCACAAACTTAGGCAAAAATACTTTATCATTTCGAAACATGATGCTCTAGTTTCGTGGGATACCACACATTTGATATTTCATGGCATGCCCTATAGGAACCTTGAATAAAGCTGGTATTTTCAAACCAAGTGCCCTTTCCATGTTTGGACGAGCTCTCCGAGAATGCAAGACAGAGTGCATATAAGCGGTTAATGCTTGAGTTGCGTGTACGTAGGTTAAATAAAAATTCGACGAATAGAATCCTTGCAACTGTTATTCTCCATAAGCAGATGCAGTTTTTCTTATCTAACCTCCAGAATAAAGAAAATAGAGATTGTTCATGCAATATGAATGAACATCGAGGTTACATTCTAATAGCAAACTTGCCTAGATAGCATTTTGCTGCAGATATATTACCTCTTTATAAAAGCACTTTTTATAGTGAATTGTTCTTCACCGTCATTTTGCACCTTTGAATATTTTGTTCACGAATATTATTTTCTTACTCTAAACATCTTCGGTAAAAATCTCCAATGATGATTGCTTGGTTTTTATTTTGATAATGCAACATCAATTTCTAGGTGCATGATGCATTTTGTTGTGTGCATTTACCTCAACAGGAGTGTGTGGGGATAAATTTATCAAAAAGGATAAATGCTTTACCGCTCAAATCAGGCCCGTCCAATCAAACTTAGTGAAGAATCACTAGGAACAAAAATTACATTATTAAAGAAACCCAGGAAAAATTATCTACCTAAAAACAAAAACATATATTTGTAATAAACAATGAATTGGAAAAAAATTAGATTTTTAAGGAATTTAGAAAATATCTTTATTAAGAAAAACATACATACATTTATAATGAATAGGGCTTAAATTTTTCGCGGGGAAAAAAAAGTGAAATTCACGGAGCAATCGCGTTCAAACACGTCAAAATTCGCGGAATTTTTCGGGCAACATTGCGAAATTCGCGCATTATTTAGACTAAAAAATCATAAAAATTGCACATCAGTGGCATTCACATATACAAGATAATGACAGTTGGATAAATACAGATGCTTAAAAGAAAAGATAAATATTAAATGATTGACATCATTGAGGTTTAACGCGCACGTTGCGTATCCAAGTGTCAACGATGAATTCTGATACAGTATATTACACGTAATTAAAATTACTCTCTTTAATAGACTGCCGATCATCTCACACAACCCCTATCTATTTAGAAAGAGATCGCTCTGAATTAACAATTTTCGTTCAGATTAATAAATACGAAAGACACTAGGCAATCTTTATTTTTTGAAACAACTAGAATGAGTTAAATTCTCAGTGCTATTTATTTCTTCCAGTTTTTTTTCCACAGGATCGCTATGCGGCTTTAAGCTGCTATTGTCTTTAAGCATGAACATGCTGTTTAAAAGTATATTATCAGCATCATTCACAGAAATATTTAAAAACTTCAGTTCAATGGGATCGAAAATTCGACATACTCTAAAAAATAGACTTTACCAGTTGATAATAATCTGCAGTTTTTTGCAAAACCGAAATATTGCCTAAATTGTTTTCCAAAACACGAACGGAGTGTGTTTTTTGCAAGTGATCGATCACATTCTAGACTTTTTGTGAGTAATTTTGCTGCCAAATCGTTCACTTCATTGTAGACTTCATTGCTAAATGAATGATGAAATGTTTCCTCCAGTGATCATTAGTACGGATGTAAATTTTTCGCAGAGAAAAAAAGGTGAAATTCGAAAAAAAACGAAGACTTCAAACAACGTAGCGAATTGGAAATATTCGGCGTATATCTTTTTTTGTTTAATTCGAATCACCTCTAAACAATCTCAACATTGGACTACGGAATGGAGGAGAGTGTTATTCAAAGATTAGTCACGATCCTGTTTCGGCATGCCAGGAGGCCATTTGTCTGAATGGCGTCAGCGTCATCAGCAGGAATGAGGAACCCAATTTTATTAGCCGCCATACGGCTCACCATCCTGTATGATGTTACCCCCTACAATGGTATGAGGGTAACATCATATATGGTGGACAGCACATCTGCTTCGTGTTTCTGGCGTACTAACAGTGAGACTTTACATCGATAACATCGTTAAAAATCCTCTGGCACGACCCTTCTTTACGACCACGCCTGGACAGATTCTGCAGCAGGACATCACCCCACACACTCTGAGCTCTCTCTGGCGGCGCATCTGGTACAATTACGTACCCAATTGGATGCTGTTTGGAACACCTCGGGACACTATTAACCATCTGATTGATGGAATGCCCAAACGTCTACAGACTTGTACAACCGCCCGAGGTGGGCCTACTATGTACTGACGAATCTGCAATAAACGCACGAACGTTCTCACGTTTCGATTTTTGACCATTTGCACATCTACCCTTAAAGCTTCCGTCCTGTCAGTTTCGGGCGTGTACATCACTTCCTTCGCGGAGTTGCGATTCCTACTTTGAGCAGTGTAAATCAAGAGCTCAAGTGGATTCATAGAGCTCAAGTGAGCTCAGTCATGTTGGCCAATCAATGTTTTATTTTAGTACTCCTGTGATTCACGACAATAATGGTTATTTTTTCTTCCTTTATCATCAGACAACGTTTTATCTCATTTACCAAAACATTCAGCTTTTTTTCCTTTAGAAATAAATTTAAAATTATTTCTGGGTTGGACAAATATTGACGAACCGTCCCATTGCCGAGTGGTTAGCGCGCATGTCTACTGATCAAAGAGACCTAAGTTCGAGTCCCAGGTAAGAGGTCTAGATGTTTCTGTTGTCTTTCTGCTGTGGTCTCGACTTCCTCACAAATCTTCTCAATGGCTTATTAAACCGACAAGCTTCTATGACAAGTACCTGTTTGAGGATATATTCATTTATTCAAATAGTGACGAAATATTAGTATTCGCATTTCACAAATCTGCCAAAAGTTTTAATTGCGCAATATAACGGTATATAAACTGCTGTTAAAAATGACAAAACCTGAAACTTTGGCTTGATCCTTAGTATTGGAAGTGATCTAATTAGGCTATAAATTTTACATTTTTATGGTAGAGTTTAAGATTCAAGAATTTTATTTTTACATTAATGATTTTCCTTTGTATCCTCATGGAGGTGGGACAATGCAACTTTTTTTGTTTTAAGAGACAGGTTAAACATTTACTTTGTGTTGTATAGGTTCTAATAAAATATTACTATTCATATTCTCTCAATCAAATTCTCTGTGTTGTATAGGTGCTGATAACACATTATTCTTTGCATTTTCTCAATCGAATTTTCTGTGTTGTATAGGTGCTATTAAAACAATATTATTTACACTTTTCCCGTCATATTCTTTGCTTTGTATAAGAAAAAACACCCCCTCAAGCAGCTGCTTGCCACAGAGGTCTGACAGGTGCTCCTAAAATATTAGTCTTTGCATTTTCCCAATCACATTGTCTGTATTGTATCCTCCTCATCATTCTCAACCAACCATGGACTACGGAAGGCCAACCAAATTGTGGAACTTAGTTCTCTGAACACATCTCTCCTGAGCTACATTTGCGACTTCTCGCCACTGTAGACCAATTCTAATAAGGTCCTGTTTGATATTCTAGGTCTCCCCCCTCTTCGTGAAGTCTTTAGGCGCACTGTTCATAACCCTTGGAAAAGTTCTTTACATGAATGTGTTTAATAGAATTAAGATTCTGAAGTGGACTTTCTAGAATTAAGATCTTAGAAAGAACCAAACTTTATACAGTCTAACTTTAGTCTTTAGGCGGATACGCTTATTTTTCCATACTCTCCATATATCTATATGTATGTTTATCTCATGCCGCACGTCACCAGTATATGTTACATAACTTCCTCGGCTTTTTGGGGCGGGGGTGGCTCAGTCGGTAGCGCGCCAGGCTCGTAATCTGTAGTTCCCAGGTTCGAGTCCCAGCTGGGTCAGCGTTGAGATTTATTTCCGCAAAATTCCCCGCCCTGCCCACGGTCAGTAGGGGACACCGATGGGCTTGGAAAGGCCGCCGTCCGTCGGATAGGACGTTAAGCCGTGGCTCCGTGTGCGGGAGAGCCATACCCCTGTGCACGTTAAAGAACACGCTGGATGGCCTTGACGGGAGGCTACCATCTGTCTCCCAACAGCTGTTCCAGTGGGTCCCCTCCCCCAACCTTCTCTGAGCCTTCGGGTCCATGTGACCTGGCCATTTAGCCCATGGTGTGCAAAAAGTGCCGCTCAGAGGTAAAACAACCCAACCCAACAATCCTCGGCTTTGTCAGATAAGAAACTGAGACACATGCTCAGGAATGCAGCCATTAAGATTTACTGAACCACAGCCTGCTTGACCATTGTTCATCACTTTAGTTTTCTCACTATTTATCACCAAATCTACTCTACCACCAATTTCTCAACAGCTCGAATGAAAGAGTTCATCTCAATATCATTTGCCAAAAGGGTTGAATCATCAGCATAACCAAAATCAGAATTTTTCAGATCCCAGATAATTTAAGGCCAAAATCTTTCTCTTGCAATGATTTTCGCATAACATAATCAATAACCAAACTAAAGAGGAAAGCAGAAGAAATGCACCCTTGTTGAACATCAGAAGGAATGCTAAACCAATTTCCACATGCTTTACGAACTCTCACACGATTCGGTGTTATTATAGAGAGCGTTCATAACGTTAACTAACTTGTTGGATACGCCATAAGATCTCACCTTCAACCACAAATTATGACGGTCAACAGATTCCAAAGGTTTTTTTGAAATCTACAAAGCTAATAACCACGAATTTCTGAAATTCTAAATATTTATCAAAAATCTGCCTAAGTGAAAAAATCTGATCTACACATCTCCTACCACTTCTGAATCCACATTTCTCATCAACCAGAATCTTAATTCTACTAAGCACATTCATGCAAAGAACTTTTCCTGTAAGAGAAAGTAAAAAAAAACGAACAAATATACAGGGATTGAAGGAAAAACAAGGTAAGGTTATAGAAGGTGAGGATTACGTCATGGCTAGGTGGGCTGAGAATTTCGCTCATGTATCATTCTGATACCACCAATAGTTATCACGAGAAATGCGTTCAACTTTTTTAAAAATAGGGAAAATAATAGCTCTGGTAAAATCCTTAAGAACAACGCCTTTATCAAAAAAGATATTAAAAATTTCAGTCATCCATGTGGTAACCAAAACATTTGCAGCTCTAAGCATTTCCGTAGTAATTTCATATACCCCTCTGGATTATTGTAGCTGAAGTTTGAAAACAGTTAAAATAACTTCAGACTGTGTTATAGGGCAAACGTTAAAATCAGTAATTCATCTATCATCATTACGAAGAATGGAAGTAGAACTAACCACATTGTTTAGAACATAGTGAAATGCTCAGCAAACCTAGTCATGACGGAATCCTCACCTTCTACAACCTTATCTTGTTCATCCTTCAATCACTGTATATTTGTCCGTTTTTCCCACATAAAACGTTAACTATCTGCTATAGCTCTCTGCTGTTGTGCTGTCTAGCTGCTTCCTCGGCTTTGTCAGCCAAGCCATCATGCCAAAAATTCTTATCAGCTGCTAACTGATCCTTTACACGTATACTATGTTCTTTGTAATGCTTTTTGTTACTACTAGTAGGATACTGATTAAGGACATTCCTGCAGTTGTTTTCTTTCCAAAATAAATTCTAGTGCTTTATCACTCAAATAATTTTGTCTCCTCTGTTCCTTTTTAACAAAAAGAGTACTGTTAGTTTAAAAAAAAAACTGTTTTAAACGATCCCATTTTTCCTCAACTTTAGTAGCAAGTACACCATGACTGTCGTAATGACTAAGTAACCTATCATGGTAAGCTTTAGCTGTAACTGGGTCTTTCAGAGCTGTGGTGTTAAAAGCATCTTTTTTAACCTTAGCACAACCCTTCTTAACTCTAAGTTGCAAGGCAGTTTTAACTAAGTAATGGTCATATCCAATTTCCGCTCCCCTATATGACCTGGTATTCCTAACAGAACTAGCCCATTTGCTGTTAATATATAATCAATCATATTCTTATGCAGCCCATCGGGTGAAACTCATGTGTACTTATGTATGTCGCAATGTTTGTAATAAGTGTTAGTTATTCTGAAACCATTGAGTTTACTTACTTGTAGGAGACGTTGCCCATTGCCATTGCAGCTACCAATACCAAAAGGGCCTATTACTCCTCCCCAAAGGTCAGAGTCAGTACCAACTTTGGCATTGAAGTCACCTAGAAAAAGGTAATATCTCCTTTCTTGACAGAATTCAAAATATCCTGAAGTTGTTCCGTAAAACCTAACTTTCTCATCCTCATCGACATCCTCAGTGTTGGCATAACAACAGATAACATTCAAGTCTTTGTCTGAAATGTGTCTGAAATTTAGCTGTAAAAAACCTTTATTAAAGCAGTCAGATGCTAGAAGAGCATCACTAGCGTGTCTGTTGAAAAGCAGACCTACGCCTTGCAGGTGCTTATTATCTTTCCTCCCTGAAAATATAAATTTAAGATTATTTTAAGTATATGACCATTATCTGTCAATATGGTCTCTTGCAATTCCAGAATATCTAAGTTATAGCATTGGAATTCTTGTTGAGAACATTAGGTGCGAATAAAACATTACTCTTTTCATTTTTCCAATCACATTCTCTGTATTGTACAGGTACTAATAAAACATTACTATTTATATTATCCAAATTACAGATAGTACGAATTTCCACTATTAAATGGTATTAACATCGGTGAACAAAAGATGTCATTGTTTTAAACAGGCATCCCGTATTAGCCATAGGGAATACTAATTCTTCTAGCTACGGCTTAAATTACAAGTCGTAACTATGTTCCAAAAATCCGTTCGAAATTTATATTATTTTTCATCCCTTCTCCCCAAAGAATTTTCTTTTTTCTTTTTCATTGCAAACTATTCTAACACGTATTTTTTTTTATAAAATTCGCAACCAAAGTCGTTAAGCTTAAACTGCTGCGGAGCAAATGTTCCCTTCAATGCCCGTTGCTTCTAATTTGCAATCTGACAGATCGTCTTGGAAGTTTGCCAGAATCTAAGAATCGTTCTCTTGCTTTCCCACTTTTGCATCGGCCTGAAGTCGTTCTCCGCTTCAGCAATCCTCTTCCTTTGGTGAAAATATTTTTACCGAATCGTAGCATATGATTTTTGCTGATTATCCAAAACCACCGTTCTATGCTGTTATATATTTAGAGTTTATTCGAAACCTCCGTTCTATGCTGTTATATGACAATAACAGTTTAACCAAAACCACTATTAATTCAAATTTAGCTCTATTTACCGAAATAAATCGAATGTTCATTTTAAAATCTGCCTTAACGTTTCATACATAATACACACCAAAAAACACATTCCGTTCATCCATGCACTACTTCCACAAGATGGGGGGAAAAGTCTTTACTTAACATCATTCGCTCTTACCTTGAACAAATTACGAAAGAGGTTTCAGCACAAATATGTTTAAAATCACAACACCTAATAAGGAAGGATTCAAATTAAAGACTCTTGATTTGCACACTTTCATTTTCCGATTTAATTCGTGGCAATTATTTAATATTTAAAGAGTAACTTTGTATCAAGCATATTTCAAGCTTGAAGCAATTTCAGAGGATGAGGAAAAACAATATCTTGTTTATTTCCATCATTTTGCCTTCTCAATTTCAAAAGATTATTTTCGCCGCTTTAAAGCAGCTTTTGACTTACTAACGATTTGACAAGACTTTGAAAAGAATAAACTACGTATTTACTTTCACATATTTATGCATGTTTTCAAAATGCTTGATTATCGTGTCACCAAATACAAGGAGTTCGAGTCCCAACTACGTGTGAGTTAAGATTTTTTTCCTCTAACTCCCACCTGCCCTCCGTAAGAAAAGGGACCATTGCGGGCTTCGAAAGACTATCGTCCATCGGATGGGACGTTTAGCAATGATCTCGTGTGCAGGAGAGAGAGAGACATATTCTATGCAAGTTAAAGAACACATGAATGAGCTCGAAGGGATTCTTCCATCTGTCTTTGTAACAGTTGTGTTACAGTCTTTGTAACACAACTGTTACAAAAACAGTTGGAAGAATCCCTTCGTCTATATATTATTAATATATTCGTCTGTATATTATAAATAATTCGTCTATATATTATAAATAATATAAAAAAGAAGTCTTTGTAACAGTTGTGTGAAACATACATGCTCAGAGAGCTATATCTGAATCAGCTTGCATGTACTCAACATGCACCCGCCAGACCTTAGAACCTGCAAAGTTTTCTTTCTTTCGTGATTTTTAATGAAAGAAAGAACATCCCCAAGAGAACAGGAATGATATTATTTCAGAAGAAAGGACTGCACTTTCCAAGCAGCACCGGATCTAGGGGGGGGGGGGGGGAATCCTCTCTCCTTTAGAATGCCATTGTTGAATAATAGAAGCAAAAAATATTAAACATGCATATTTAATACGTTTTTCAAGAAAATTTTAAAGACCCATAAAACTGAAGAAAATGTTATACTACAGTGGAAATCCAATCTCTTGCCTCCTCTCTTATTTTTTTTCCTGCTCAGTTGAGTCTCTGCGATCCCTTTTATTTTTTTCCTGCTCAGTTGAGTCTCTGCGATCCCTTTTATTTTTTTCCTGCCCAATTGAGTTTCTGCGATCCCTTTTATTTTTTTCCCTGCCCAATTTAGTTTCTGCGATCCCTTGTGTTTTTTTTTTCCTACGCAATTGATTTTCTGCGATCCTTTTTATTTTTTCCTGCCAAATTGAGTTTCTGCGATCTTTTTTCTTTTTTTCCTGCCCAATTGAGTTTCTGCGATCCCTTTTATTTTTTTCCCTGCCCAATTTAGTTTCTGCGATCCCTTTTGTTTTTTTTTCCTACGCAATTGATTTTCTGCGATCCTTTTTATTTTTTCCTGCCAAATTGAGTTTCTGCGATCTTTTTTCTTTTTTTCCTGCCCAATTGAGTTTTTGCGATCCCTTTATTTTTTTCCTAACCAATTGATTACATGCCCCTCTCACACACACACATCCTTTATTTTTTCTAGATTTAGGCCTGTTGCCACGAGAGGACAATTCGCAATTTCATTTGTGCCCCTTTCCCTGGTGAGGAAATCTATCTCGCTTTGATCAGTCGAATGGCTTTCCTTTATAACAGTTTTATCACGGACCGAAGAGACTTTGTCATGCCTGTAATCAATAGAGATAGATACCTCTATTGTATCTCTCTATGTTCACCATATTTCGCTTTTAGGAGTTTACTTGCGATATCAATAATATCACCCGGAAGAAGAAATATATGACTTATATTTTAAAGGGATTTACACTGTTTAGGTTTGTGGATATCAAAGAGGAAATCACACTGTCTGTCAAACCTAAACAGACAGTGTCATTTTAAATGACAACGACAACATAAAGATTATGTGTTCTTCAGTTATCAGCCACAAAAAAAGAGAGATGAAAGAGATTTCACTATCCAGTAAATATGCGACGAAGTAGCTTTTTGGAATGATGATATCACATCAGACTAGAGTTCCCAAAAGCTCTTTCTTGGGAAGGACAGTCTTTTCTTCTGAAATAGTGTCTTTCCTATCTCCTTGGGATTCAATTGTCTTTCCTTTCATGAAAAATCGCGGACGAAAGAAAATTTTGCTAGTTCTAAGGTCTGGGTCGCACATAAAACTTTGTTGCACAACAAAACGTTTAACTCGTCTCGTTTCGTGCACGCAATCTAACTCAGTTGTAGCTGTCTAAGCATATCAGTTTAACACAAATACAGCTATTTCATGTGTGAACGGGCTTTCAGTTTTGAGAAAAAAGTGTTGGAGGCAACATAGAGGTTGGCAGCAGATGAAGGAGAGTACAGATAGATAACTCCCAGAGACTTTTGTTTATAATGAAACGATCGCAGCTCCACATTCGGTCAAGCCCCGCACTATAAACGATATAAAAGAGCCATTTCCCATTTAGTACAACTAAGCTTAACAAATGCATCTTACATTTTACTTATAACATAGCATTAGAGTGTAAATTTTTATAAAAATATAAATTACGAAAAATGATTTGTCAAAGAATAAATACACGGAATATTCACATACTAGTTAAACCTACGCCAAAATTTTGCCGCGATATGTTTGTCCATTGATAACTATTCCCATCGATAAGTTCATTCACAGCTTTCCACCGTTAACGTACTAGTCACAAAATACAACTCAATTCAAAAGATAGGCGATTGCAGTGCCCCTAAAAATTTCGGGGCTAACTTTTCGAGGGCTAACTCCCGACCCACGGAAATTAGGGAAGCCGATCTGTTACCCCAATGGGGCAAGAATTACGTGGAACACCCTTACAAATTTTGGATCGATTGCTTAACTGGCTGTGGGAAACAGGGACACTGACAATTTCTGCCACCGATGATGTCCACGTGTTATTGTCATTATTATGATGATATTTAAGCATATTATTATAATGATATTCCGATTTATTAAATATCATGATATTTAAGCATTGTGAGTAAAAGCAATAAAAAATGTAAAATTTTGGGAAAGAAATGGAACCTAAATATCTCTCCTCAGGAAAATGAAAACCCTACTTCAGATCATACCCTTCAGTAATTTATGTACTAGATGGTTAAAAGTGTTCACTAAGATACCAAGACAATAGACTCTCGATTATCGAGAATAAATGGGGGGGGAACTATCCCGGATAATCGTATTCCCAGTTAATCTGTCATCCATATAAAACCTACAAAAATATTCAAAGTTTTTGGAAAATATCGTAGCACGGACCTACTTTATAAAGGATAGCAAAGAAGTTTGCTTTTTCCGTTGATTTTCCCTGGCACTGTGTTCCGTAAAACCTTCTACTGTCTCATCTCATTTTAGTGACAGCTTTCTAGTATCCCATATTATTTTCCGATAGGCATTATTTTCTTGAACATCCCGGTTAATCCAACCCCGGATAGTCGAGATTCTACTATATTTTATGAATGCATCTTTCCTATCGTGTAATATGCTGGAAAGCTACCATTTGCAGGTGGTATTAGCGAAAGCAACTCCCTTTGCTGTACTTACTTGGCAACTACCGATCAGTTTGTTGAGTTCCTTGACTGTTTTCTGTACACGAATCTATCTGAGAGGATTTGTTGGGTTGGGTTGTTTTACCTCTGAGCGGCACTGTTTTGCACACCATGGGCTAAATGGCCAGGTCACATGGACCCCGAAGGCTCAGAGAAGGTTTGGGGAGGGGACCCACTGGAACAGCTGTTGGGAGACAGATGGTAGCCTCCCGTCAAGGCCATCCAGCGTATTCTTTAACGTGCACAGGGTATGGCTCTCCCGCACACGGGGCCACGGCTTAACGTCCCATCCGAGGGACGGCGGCCTTTCCAAGCCCATCGGTGTCCCCTACTGACCGTGGGCAGGGCGGGGAATTTTGCGGAGATAAATCTCAACGCTGACCCAGCTGGGACTCGAACCTGGGAACTACAGATTACGAGCCTGGCGCGCTACCGACTGAGCCACCCCCGCCCCATCTGAGAGGAATTCTTCAGAAGAATCTCTGAATCACCAATTGCTCATAATTCCGAACATCACCAGATATGCACAGAGGAAGCAGAATTTGCAAACGATTACAAAGAAATTGTCCCTTGTTGTTCAACAGCAAACCACTTCAAGATTGAAGACCGATTTTATCCCTAGTAGTCAACACAAAGGTTTAGTCCATCTGAATTAATTAGCCAAATGAATACAATTCAATGGATAGTGGCCATATTAACGAAATGGAGAAAACATCAACATCTCCTCATATAAGCTTATTTTATGAGACTAGACAATAATTTGACAGTCAAAAAAGTATAGAAATTTATGCAATATAGTTAAAAAGATGTTTGCTATTTAAAGTCTGGGAACATTCCCGATTGTAATGAAACTTAAATAATCTTCTTCGGTAAAAAAAAGTTTGAAATTTACAAGGGCGTTGAATGTAAATAGAGACCTCTTAGTCTCATAAATGAGATAAAACATATTTGAAGTACTGAATGCAAAAAAATAATTTCTTGCCTCACACATAAAAGCAAAATCAAGAAATGTTTCATTAAAATGTTAAAAACTAGGAAGATTATAATAATCAATGGAAAAAAGAGATTTCTCTGTCCACACAAAAAAAGTCAAATAAGATTGCTGTTAAAATATAGGAAACTACGGTAGAGGATATAAATCAAGAGATAAAAGTTGCTAAATACTTACATACATACATATAATACTCGCGCCAGGCTCATAATCTGCAGTTCCCAGGTTCGAGTTCCAGCTGGTTAGCTTTGAAATTTATGTTTCCCATCTTTCCCTCGGTCAATAAGGGACAGCGATGGGCTTCGAAAGCCCGCCGTCCGTCGGATGGGACGCTAAGCCGTTGATCCATATGCGGAAGAGCCATACCATATGCACGTTAAAGAAAATACTGGATGGCCTTGACGGGAGGCTACCATCTGGCTCTCAACAGCTGCTCAGTGGTCACACTCCCCCAAACCACTCTGAGCCTTCTGAGTCCTTGTGACTTGCCCATTTAGCCCATTTTGTATAAAAAAGTGCCGTTCAGAGGTAAAACAACCCAATCCCTATATTTACAATTTCTTGCTAGTATCTGGTTGGCTACTGATCTAATGGACCTGGGTTCGAGCCCCGGGTAAGGCATGGATGTGTGTGTTGTTTTTCTGCTGAGGTCCTGCCATCCTCTCAGACCTTCTACTATGGCATATAAACTGACAGGCTCCTGTCAGACCTCTGTGGCAAGCAGCTGCTTGAAGGGGTATTATTATTATTTATTATTATCTGGTTACAACATATGAGCCAGATTAATGTACAAAATGGGCACCATATAAACTTAAAATTATTTGCTTTAAAAAATGCGACCCAGGCACCAAATTAAATTAAAACTAGCTGGGTTCTGCATAATTATTTTGCAGAGCTTTTTGAATTAATTTATGGACACCCGATTACATAAAACATGTACACAAAACTGTTCCAGTTCCCATGCCAAATCAAACTTTTCTAAAGTAACTGTGTTTTCATGAAAAAGGAATCCGCACATCCGAGCAAACGTCTGGTATTCCTGTCAGAGATCGGTCCACTATTTCGCACCTGGCCTCTATTTACAATTCTGGGCTATTACCCGGCTATAATACAAGCAACAGGCTATTATTTAAGCTCCGTCGTTTAACATATCATATACGGTATATTTACTTGCCGACTTATGCCCGATTAGTTGTGCTGATGGGTTTGCTTGTAATCTACAGTTCCCAGGTTCGAGTCCCAGCTGTACCTTTGCTATGATTTACCCCTGCTCACTCAACTTTTGTCCTCGGTGAGAATGTGGACATCGACGGGCTTCGAAAAGCAGCCGTTCGTTGCAAGCTGTGGCCCAGGGTGCAGGAGAGAGAGCCATACTTTGTGCACGTTAAAGAACACACTGGATGTCTAACTCCTAAGAGCAGCAAAGTGGGTTCGCTTCCCCAACCTTCTCTGAGCCCTTAATGTCATTGTGACCTGTCCATAATAATAATTAATTGATTAATTGATAATTAATGTGACAAAAAAGTGGGCCCTAAAGGTCATTGTGACCTATCCATAATAATAATTAATTGATAATTAATGTGACAAAAAAATACCGCTCAGAGGTAACACAACCCGAATGCTGCAGTTTATCCGTGGAACGTAATTTCTCAATAGATCAATGGGCAATGGGAGAAGGATTCTTACTTTGGAGAGAAGTTCTTTTACAGTCTCATTTCAAAAGATTATAGTAATAATCTGAATCACGATGTATTGCAAGATAATGTCATTTGCAATGATTTCTAATCAACTTTCGCTACTTGATCATTGCGTAAAATTTTCACTTTCCTATCAGCTTTTTAAATAATATACATAAAAGAAAAATGCATTAAAAGAATCGAATTTTTGGAGCTTAATATGTATTGCATATTTCGATGTATTTGAATTTCTTTACGACATAACATTGCTCTAACAAAATATTGGGAGAATTTTCCTGTTATGTCAGGGAATCTAACTTCGAAGAACTATAACTTCTGAAATATGCATTTAGTGAAAATATATGATTGAAGATAAACGAAAGATCGTAATCAGCTCTTTTTATATCTCAATTTTCGACAATATTTGTTCAGTGTTTAAAGAGTTATGGCAGCTAATATATCAATAAATTATCTTGTGGTATAAAACATCATTCGCAATTGACTACTATTAAAATAATCATTATGCAAACTTCTAAAATAGATATTTATTTTATTAAATGATTTTAAACAGCATTTATTAGTTTCAATTATTTTTTGAGGTAATTTCTCACCATATATTAAATAAAAATAAATAATAAATACCTCCTCAAGCAGCTGCTTGCCACAGAGGTCTGACAGGAGCTGCCAGTTTATATGTCATAGTAGAAGGTCTGAGAGGATGGCAGGACCTCAGCAGAAAAGCAACACATACAACCATGCCTTATCCGGGGCTCGAACCCAGGTCCCTTAGATCAGTAGCCAAGCGCGCTAACCACTCGGCCATGGGACGGCTAAAATAAATACCCCCTCAAGCAGCTGCTTGCCACAGAGGTCTGACAGGAGCCTGTCAGTTTATATGCCACAGTAGAAGATCTGTGAGGATGGCAGGACCTACTGTTGCGAAATTTTCCAACTTCCATAGCTCTTTAAATACTGAGCAAATATCGTACAAAATCGAGATATAAAAAGAATTGATTACGATCGTTCATTTATCTTCAGTCATATTTTTTCACTAAATGCATATTTCAGAAATTATAGATCTTCGAAGTTAGATTCCCATTGACATAACATGAAAACACTGGAAATATTTTGGTAATGTATTTGCTCATACCTTACCTTTAAAATAATCTCATGCGTAGATATACACATTAAGAACTAGATGAAACATTTCACTATTTTGCAAATATATTCTTTTTTTAATTATTTAGATGTTGTGCAGAAAAATGCGAAATACTAATCGAAAAACTAGTAATATCTCAGCCAACGACGGGGCTCATGTTAGTCAATAGCACACTCATGGCATATGAATTCGCTTCAGAACAACGTGTTTCACTGCTGACAGGCCACAGTTAGCTGGCGTGCTGATAATTCTCTATTGCATTTACAAGTGGTGAAATGTCTGCAAATCGATCACACATCAACTTGCATTTCAAACCTAACTATATGTAAAATCTCCGCACAATTCCTCATGCTGAATATGAACAATTAACTGAGAAGGCTGTTACGAGTTACAGCAACATAGCAATGTGTTACTGCTTCCATCTGAGAGTTAATCCACGAGTCTTGTATATTCTAATAGACCTCGAATGTCATTCAATGTAAATTATTACCTATCTTCCCATTGGTTGTGGCTTTGACATTTGTCGGTTGGTCGGTTTGTGTATTTGACAAAACGTTGTTCCAACCATATCTTTCGAACGCGATGGAGAAACTTAACGATTAATGTGCCAAATGAACCCTTGTGACTCGGGGAGTGTCATAGGCTATAAAAATTGACTCCCCGTGCTTTCTTCCCCCCTAAAAAAGGGAAATGTGAAACTATTCTTAAACTATATCTCCAGAACGCAAAGGCCGAAAATAATAAACTATACGTCGAATGAAAGCTTCTGACGCGGGGAATGTCGTAGGTTACGAAAAATTGATCCCGCGTGCTTTCCTCCCTAAAAAAAAAAGGGGGGGGGGGGGGGGTAAAATTGATTTTTCCTATATATATCTCCTGAATACGAGTGCGGAAAGTAACGAGCTATATGTCGAATGAAAGCTTAAACGCGAGGAGTGTGGTAGGCTATAAAAATTGACCCCCGTGCATTCTTCTCCCCTAAAAAAGGGGAAATGCGAAACATTTCTTCCGCTATATCTCCAGAACGCGAATGCCGAAAGTAACAAGCTATACGTCGAATGAAGGCTTCTGACGCCGGGAATGTCGTAAGCTATGAAAAAATTGCTCCAGTGCATTCTTCCCCCCTAAAAAAGGGGGGGACAACATGAAAATGATTGTTCCTCTATATCTCCTGAACACGAATGCGGAAAGTAACAAACTCTGTCTCAAATGAAAGCTTATGACGCGGGGAGTGTCGTAAACTATAAAAAAACTTGATCTCTGCATGCTTTCTTCCCCCCACCCTAAAAAATGAGAAATATGAAAGTTGTTCTACTGTACCTTATGAACGCAAGGACCTACAGTAACGAGTCAGTGTCAAATGAAAAATCATTATATACAGTGACAGTCGTAAAGTCTTTCGCATTTTCTCTCCGCTATCCCCCCCTTCCCAGAATAAAGACGGGGCGGATTTTCGCGGGGTTCGACTTTAACGAGTCATATCTCAAAGCTTGTGGCGTCTCCAATGTTCATGGGTTACCTCAAGCATGACTCTAAAAGCCTCCGCTTTTGGGGAAATATGGTCGATGATTAGGAGTCATATATCAAATGAAAGTTTTTGAAAACAGGTGTTTTTAGTGGCAAAAAAATTAATTATATAATTTAAAAAATACATATCTTCCTATAGGGCCCTAAAATGTATAAAAGAAACCTAAGAATATCGATGGTGCAATCAGTGACTGATCTCGTATTCACTTCAAAAGAAGATAGGGCTTAGATTGGATTAGATTGTTTTACCTCTGAGCGGCACTTTTTTGCACACCATGGGCTAAATGGCCTGGTCACATGGACCCCGAAGGCTCAGAGAAGGTTGGGAGAGGGGACCCACTAGAACAGCTGTTGGGAGACAGATGGTAGTCTCCCGTCAAGGCCATCCAGCGTATTCTTTAACGTGCACAGAGTATGGCTCTCCCACACACGGGACCACGGTTTAACGTCTCATCCGACGGACGGCGGTCTTTCGAAGCCCATCGGTGTCCCCTACTGACAGTGGGCAGGGCGGGGAAATTTTGCGGAGATAAATCTCAACGCTGACCCAGCTGGGACTCGAACCTGGGAACTACAGATTACGAGCATGGCGCGCTACCGACTGAGCCACCCCCGCCCCAAGAAGATAGGGCGCAGGCAATCTTGTTCAATAGGTAAATCGTCGCCCTCTCTTCCTTTAAAGTGGATACGAACTCAGTGACTGATTACACCATCGATATATTTTAGGTTTATTACCTACTTTTCAGAGTCCTAGTCGTCCCATGGCCGAGTGGTTAGCACGCTTGGCTACGGATCTAAGGGACCTGGGTTCGAGCCCCGGGTAAGGCATGGACGTCTGTGTCGTTTTTCTGTTGAGGTCCTGCCATCCTCACAGACCTTCTACTATGGCATATAAACTGACAGGCTCCTGTCAGACCTCTGTGGCAAGCAGCTGCTTGAGGGGGTATTTATTTATTTATTTTTATAGGAAGATAAGTATTTTGTAATTTTTTTATTTATTTTTAGATGAAATCAGTTATAGTGAATACTGCATTCGCTGTTGATTTTCGAAGTCTGACTTTTAAAAAACTGAGCTTGATCAAATATCAAAGAATTAAAAAAGTGGGTTGTTTTTTACCTCCCAGCGGCACATTTGTGCCCGCAATGGGCTAAATGACCAGGTCACAAAGACCACGAAGTCTCAAAGAAGATTGAGGGAGAAGACCCACTGGACAACTATTTGACGACAGACCCATCAAAGCCACTCAGCGTGATCTTTAACGTGTACAGGATATGGCACTCTTGCACACGAGGCAGCTGTCTAGCATCCCACCCGATAAATTTGAGATCAGGCAAAAGGTCCAACTTGAAAAGTTAAAAAGCTTTGGAGCGTTACAACATTTCATAGCGGATGTCCAGCAGCGAATATTACAATTGCCTCAGAAATCTGTGACGCATTTGTCGCAGCAAATTGGACAGTCACGGGATTCAATTTACAGTCACGTGGATCTGTTCGCAACAGGTGTTATAAATGTCCACAATTCTCTTGCAAGCATAGTT
Organism: Ryuthela nishihirai; assembly: GCA_038380435.1. Lineage (NCBI taxonomy): Eukaryota > Metazoa > Arthropoda > Arachnida > Araneae > Heptathelidae > Ryuthela > Ryuthela nishihirai. The sequence goes on along the minus strand of JAWZYU010000011.1, from coordinate 65,097,411 downwards.
TCAGATGCATGCACGTATTCCGCGACACGCGTCGCAACATTACTGGAGTGATTATGTATATCGCCTAAGACATTCTTCAGGTCATTCAACGTGCAAGGGGTTATTTTTGTAGAATGTTTCCTTCAAGTAAACCCAACATAAATAATCTTGTGAGATTAAATCAGGAGAGCGTGGTAGCCAAACATCTTTGAGATGAGATAATCAAAACAGTTCCTGAGCGTGTCCCGCTTCGTTAGCGGTTTAGCACATTGCACAATCTTGCAGAAACGTTCATTCAGTTCTAATAAAACTGCTGCACAATATCTCTGTACACAGCACCATCTACCGTAGATTCGAAAAACAGAGGTTCCACAATTCTCCTACACGATAAATACCGACTTTCTCAGAATGAAGCCTTACCTCATATAAGGCATGGATATTTTCCGCAGCCCAAATTTGTATATTCTGGGAGTTGATGTATCCATTTAGGTGGAATCATGCTTCCTATGTGAAGAAAATGTACTCAGAATGTCCACGTTGTTTCGAATGAATTTGCGAAAGCACTGACAGTAAGGAAGATGCTTATCTGCATCTGGCGGCTTTAGTTCCTGCACCATCTTTACTCGGTACGCACGTAACTTCAAATGTTAATACCGTTATGTACAGATCCAAGTGACTCACCAATTTATTGCGACAAATGCCTCACAGATTTCTGAGGCAATTGTAATATTCGCCGATGGACATCCGCTATGAAATCTGTAACGCTCTAAAGCTTTTTAACTTTTCAAGTTGGACTTTTTGTCTGATCCAAATTTATTCAAAATTCCAGTTAACTTATCTGGCGCCAGGCAATATTAACTTTCCAAATAAAGTTGAAATAGGATTCGTTTTGTATTTATCTACGTTACTTATCGAGTAAGAATTGAAAAAGTATTGTCAAGTTTAATTAAATTATAAATCTACTAAAAAATCAATTAACGTTACTCAAGAGAAAAATAGCAAAAATTGTAAAGTTTCTAAAACAAAGTTTATTTCCAAAAAATTCAAACACTCACCAAATCCAGTTGATGAATACAAAAGTTGGAGTACTAACAAGTCACATCTACCTAAATCTCTACTAACAACTCCTTCTATCTGCACAACGCATACTGATTCAACATGGGGCGGGTTGGCTCAGTCGGTAGCGCGCCAGGCTCGTAATCTGTAGTTCCCAGGTTCGAGTCCCAGCTGGGTCAGCGTTGAGATTTATCTGCGCAAAATTCCCCGCCCTGCCCACGGTCAGTAGGGGACACCGATGGGCTTGGAAAGGCCATCGTCCGTCGGATGGGACGTTAAGCCTTGGCCCCGTGTGCGGGAGAGCCATACCCTGTGCACGTTAAAGAACACGCTGGATGGCCTTGACGGGAGGCTACCATCTGTCTCCCAACAGCTGTTCCAGTGGGTCCCCTCCCCCAACCTTCTCTGAGCCTTCGGGGTCCATGTGACCTGTCCATTTAGCCCATGGTGTGCAAAAAAGTGCCGCTCAGGGGTAAAACAACCCAACCCAACTGATTCAACATACTACTTCAACATATTTCAGCTCCACCTGACAATACCGACAATTCCAATTCTCTACTCAACTTCCGCTAACAATACTGTAAATTCTGACTTTGTGACCTAACATCACTTAGTTATAACATGTGGCGTACAGTCCGGCATGTGTCTGTTGCACGCCGGGAAAACATTTGCATAATCTGACGATTGCTATGACGCAAGAGGGGTCGTGTCCTACCGTAACCATCAAGACTCAAGGCCATTTCACTGATGACGTCATATGTTCTGACGTCAGCATTCGTGGATCTTACATCTTGACACCCCGTAGCTGCTTGTGTTGCCGGGATTTTCTAATGTTGTGTTATCATCGAAGCGGCGCTTTATTTTTATGTGATTAAGTTTTTACTTGTGAATCATAGTTTTTGAAGAAATGCCTCATCCTTGCTCTGTTCCTGGCTGTAGAGGAAGCTATGAAAGTTCAATAAATGTGCGCGTTTACAATTTTCCCCAGGATGAAGAGTTGTGCAGAAAATGGCTTCTAGTAATAAGAAGAGAAAACTTCACAGTAACAAAATTTAGCAAGGTATGTCAACTTTTTTCCCGCCTTTTTATAATAGCAAGTATATTTGTGATAAAATTTTGAGATTGCTGAAATCCTAGCAAAATTGCAATATTTGGCAAGAGTATATAAAATGGTTTGAATCATAATTGTGAAGAGTATATTGTGCCTTACATTAATGTAACTTAACTGCTATACGTTTAGTCACAATTAGTTGTTTATTTATCCTTTTCTATTTGTATCGTGGTTGTTTTTGCTGAGGGAGGGTATTGAATACGAGATTTTTTATATAGTTATGCGAAATATAGGTTTAAGAAATAGTGATCACAAAACAACACACACATATATATAGAGTACAGAGCATCAGTCACTCATTAATAGTTTGGATGACCTTGGGAAATATCAGGAATGAACTATGTATCTAGAAACCCATATCTCTTAACTTTTACTTGAAAGTGTCTCAGGTTTGTGCATATCTGATTTTTACATTTTCCTCAGAGTTTTAATGTGTTAGTTAGTTTTAATCATTTTCAAGAGAACAGGTTATATGTCATTCATTACTTAATGTTTGAATGCCATTGTCGTCGGGTAAAATTTGTGCATTATGAATAAATTTCTATTTCATGAATGCTTGTGTAACCTAAATTATATAGTGATTGATCATTTCACCTACAAATATACATAGCTTAACAGAATTGTTTATAAACAGATATCATAGAGTTGAAAAAGGCAAATTATTATTGCCCACGAAATGTTTTACTGGTCATTATAAGTCAAATGTAAAATATATCTCAAATTAGGTTTCTGCAAGAAATAGAAAATTTCTAATGTTGGTGTTTCATTAAACAGATATCATAAATACTGTAGGATTGAGCTAATGCATAATACAAATTCATCATTGCCTTATACTTGAAATTCAAGATCTATTTTAATGCGTCCAATATTTTTTGCAATTATTCTACTCACTTGAACAATATAATTCAAGTTTGCATCTCTCGAAACACAGAGAAATTTGATATTGTGACATATTTGGACTTTTGACCAATTACAACAATTTTTACTTTTCTTACTATTTTTTATAAAGCATATATAACTGGAATAACACAATAGTTTTGTAGATTAAGCTTAATTGATCAGTAACAATCAGACAAAAAAAACTTTAACATATAAAGCACAACACACTTAATGGTGTTCATCTTTCTATCTAGGTGTGTGAATTACACTTTAAAGAGAGTGATTTTCAAAGATGTTCAAGTCTATTCGATGAGAAAACTGGTAAGACGGTTACTGTGCAATTGAAAGTCCCCAGACTAATTCCTGGTAGCATTTCATCAAAACTCCAGTTCCTATAGTAAAATTTTATGTTGTTAATTCTGAGCTTATGGTGAGAGCATATGAAAAAGATAATGAGCAATCCAAAGTTGGAAAATATACTTTTCTTCTAAAACATCAGTCATATTGATGTTTTAAATGACCATTCAAATTGTTTAATAAGGGTTAAAACTACTGAAAGTAATATTAGACATAGTATTGATTAATGTGTAATATTTTGAAAGTACTTTGCACATCTGATGAAAGTAATAATAATTTAAAATTCATTGAGGAACAGTTGATACTATTTGGGTTAAATAAGTGTGGTTCAAGGTAGTCATCTGATATGATGATTTTTGCATCACTTTTTTTAGCATGGCTCCTCATGCATGTAATTTTGTTAGAGAAAATGGAAACATTAGATTACCACATCCTAGTACAATTCGATGCATTTGTCTTCGGTTTAATGTCAATCCTGCTGTAGAGAAAGTAGATTCAAATTTTTTATCATATGTCAGGCAAAAATATTTTTTTTGAGTGATACAGATAAAAAAAAGTGATTTTAATGCTTGATGAAATTCATCTCAAACAGTATTTGGATTTCAAATGTGGTAACCTTGTTGGTCTGTCATTTAACACACAAAGCATGGCAATCAGTGCCCATGTATTTATAACTAGTTTGCTTTCCAACTAGAAAGATGTAGTTCATATATTAGCAGCCAAAGCAATAAATGCCGATATTCTTTACAATATTATTTAAAAAAATTATCATTGGTTTGGAAGAAATTGTTTTTTTATGATATGTGTCGTAGCTCACAATAATTCTATCAATCATAAGAGTATGTCATTATGGCTTTCTCCCCTAAAGTTCAAATTGTATATCCTCATCCATCCGATAAATCAACACCTTTATTTTTTTCTTACTGACCCAGCTCATTTGTTGAAGTGTATCAGAAATAACTGGCTAAATCAAAAACATATTGAAAAATGTATGTACTATCCACATTTTGTAAATAATGGATATAGTATTTCATCGTTCAAAATTGCATCCTTATCAACCCTTAAAGAACTGCATAAAATTGAAGCAAACTCATTGTAAAAATATGGATTTAATCTGACGTATAAAGCTTTGAACCCAAGTAACCTTGAGAGACAAAATGTTAAATTAGTCTTTAATATTTTTAATGATTTTTGTAGTTAATGGACTTTTAGAAATAGGAAAAAAGCACAAATTGTTACATTACCAAGACACATCAGATTTCATTAAGTTCGTTTTAACGTGGTGGCATATTGTAAATGTAAAATCACCTTTTTAAGGTGAATGCTTGAATAACAAACACCAAATGCCATTAACGTGTTCAGAGTCAGATGAAAATGTCTCATTTCTGAATTCTTTCCTGAATAAATGTATGCGTCATTTTTCTGCTGAGGTCCTGCCATCCTCTCAAACCTTCTACTATGGCATATAAACTAACAGGTTCCTGTCAGACCTCTGTGGCAAGCAGCTGCTTGAGGGGGTATTTATTTTACTTTATTGTTGGCTAGATAAATGGGAACAGATGAGTTGCACAACTGGTATGCTAACGAAAGAAACCCATTCTGTGTTAAGACAGTACATATTTATTGCTTGAAATTGCTTCATATTGTACCTTTGAACTCAAAATATATTTTACCTGGTATATCAAACTGTTCAAACTGATAATTTAGTGAGTCGTTTCGGCCTCTACAGGCAGTTAGCTGGAAGCCAATATAATATAAGTACGTCAATTATTTGAATGTGAAACAAAATTAAGAGTGCAGTCACTGTTGAAACTTCCCACTAAGTCAAGTGGTAAAATTAAAATAACCGATTTGGATTTTAAAGGTGATTTTAAGGAAATGAATTTTATGTATATTAGCTTAAAATTTAACATTACAGTGCTTCCTTCAGATTTGTCTGATTGTGATAACTCTCTTCCTGTAATTACATATATAGCAGGTTATTGTGTATTTTCAGTTTTGAAAAGTTTGAAATGTGATCATTGTAAATATTTACTATTACTTGATAAAAAAGTAAAATTGGATGTAAAATTTAAGAATTTACAAAAATTTGATAGAGGCAGTCTTTTTTTGCCCAAATGAAATAATAATTAATGTTGTATTACTAAATGATTTTACTATGAAAAAATTGTGTACTGAATTTGAAGAAGAATTTTTGGAAATGTCAAATCAAAGAAATGTTGTTACTTTAATAACAACCAGTCTTTTACATGATGCAGAATTACTTGATTATCATTCAAGTTGTGAATTTGGCCAATGTATTGGAAAAACTCTAGAAATGAATATCTGGTGTTCAACAAATATATTTTAAAAAAATGATTGTTTGTAAGAAAATTTGGGAAATAAGACAAAATGTCTTAGTGCCAATAAAAAAAAGTTGTCTACCCTCAATAAATAGTATCCACAGAGTTGGACTCCACTGTTGGCTTTGAAATTAATAAAATACCACTGTATATGTTAAATAGAAAACCACTTGGCTTTGAAATTAATAGTTTTGTTGGCATGTGGGATTTGAACCATATCTCTCCAGGTATAGGCCACAGTGTTCTAAGACCACTAAACTAATAAGTTCTATTAGTGGAAAAAAGGCAGAGTCTGTTAGTTTAGTGGTCTTACACCACTGGCTTGTATCTGGAAAGAATGTATATCTAAATGATTAATTTTTCTTTACCAGGCTGCATAGAATTATATTTTTAACAATTGAAGATTGATTAGAGACTATTTTCTTTACATTTGGGAGGTTAGTTGAGCGATATATTATCAAATTTTAAGTCATAGATTTACAGGTAGCTTTGTAAACCAAAATGTATATGTGCTTGCAGTAAATTGTAGTTTGTAAAGTTTAGATGCACTTTTTCTGCTAGTTTTTGAATATGTATTCCATCGAAAGGTTGTATCCATGTCCTATAAATTCAGTCTAATCACTAAGAAAAAGTATTTCAATTAAATCATAACTGCAATTGTTACAGTTAAAGCTATTACAGTATATCATTAATTTGTAGTTCACATTTGTCAATAAAATTGTTCTGAAGAATTTTTGTGTGTTTTTTTTTTCCTTTTAATATAACACACTAGTTTTCCATAACAATTTATATGTCATGATTATATTATCAATGGTATAAAAAACTGTATCAATTATTGACAGCATTTGTCAGGAAAAATATGTGAAGGAAATTATTTTATTTTTGTTAATATATAACCGAGTAATTATTCGCAATTTACCTTATTTTTAAACATATTGTGTCATTGTAATTATATGTAGAACCGATTATGACGCTCCTGGTAATTTATATATCGTTATACATGTTCAGAGAACGTTAAACGACGATTACTCTGTATTTTCAGTCATCAATTTAGCACAATTACAAAATAAGAATTTTAGTTTCAACGTCTTCCTTATTTTAAAGTTTGCCACAGAAATATTACATTAATGTACATATATACAATATAATCATACTACGTTAATCAGTTTTTGAGCACAGTATCAAACAAAAATGCCCACCGACCTTATAAAAAAGTTGCTCGATTTGCGACGGTAATAGTACGTGCGCAGGAAGCACTGTAGATCCACCGGATGTGACGTCAATTTAGACTGCAAAAGCCTTGAGTCTCGAAGGTTACGGTCCTACACGCGCGCATTAGCGGCTGACAATCAAAAGTAGGAATTACGCATGCGCAACTCCTTTTACGGCTCGGAAGTAAGAATTGCAATCAGTCCAAATGAAATAGTCCCCAAAATGATAAATATAACGTAAATAAAGTAATACTGGTTAAGGAAAAGTAAAGGTGAATGGGTGGGCCATCATAATCCGATGTTAGTACTTGAGGTTTTCCACTTCGCCGCCTTTAGTCCACAGAAGCAGTGTTATGAAACCAGCATACCAGTTGGTACAGTGCTACTTTACTGGGCGCTGGAATAACTGGATATTTGCGCCACCATATCTTCATACACCTCTGATAAGCTTTACACTTGGAAGTACGCCTCCAGAAAAGTAGTCCTTTGACGCTCATAAAACCCATTCTTCACTGACTGACCTTCGGCTCCCTTTCCCGAGGCTCCTAACTGGTCCAGCCACCTACACCTGGTTACCGACACTCTCAGCTCATGGGGGGGAGGGAGATAATATCTGATCCAGTAAATCCAGTCAAACTTTCCGTTGAGGTTGACTATGGGTTGGTGATGTGGGTGCTGTTTTACTTTTCCAACGATTTCTGCCTTGTATTTGTCCCCAGTAATCTTCTCACATGCAGGATATGACGTGTATTTTAAGATAATTCTTAAGGAAAATTTCATCAGCAGTTCTTGTGTTCTAAATGGCAGAGGGAAAATGCTTGTTTCATCATAAAGTGAGATTGTTGGGCAGGTGGGACGTTGCCTCAAGCAGACAAGAATTTTGTCTTGTATGACTTCCAACATTTTTTTAGGTGTTCAGAAATATTGCAATTAAAGGCGAGTTAGTATTCCAGTTTGGGTTTCGGTATTGTGTGTATAAGTTTAGTAGGCATTGGGGTTTGATTCTCATCTGGTGCAAGCAATACATCTCAGTAGCTGAAGATGTTTCTTTGCAGCTTGAATCAGATTTCGGTAGTTCAGTCTTGTGTCAATAGTAAGTCCCAAATATTTGTGGGATTTGACTTGCTTGATGTTGGAATCTTCATTTGTATTTCTGGAGTATGTCTTTTTTTTTTTCAAAATGGGCAGAATAACTGTTTTTTCATAAGATAGTTTTAAGTGCCATTTCTTAAAGTATTCTTGAAGACATGAAACAGTTTGTTTCAGTTTTACTTCAATCCTGTAGTGTGATGTATTGCTACACCAAATAGTGATATCACCTGCATAAATAGAGATCTTGGAATGTGAGGGAATAATGGAAGGCAGATCGTGCAAAAAAATGTTAATGATGGGACAAAATGCTGCCTCCAAGATGCATGTGAAAAGAAATCGAGAAAATCAACCAAAATAAAACAATTACCCACAACCAGGCATCCGGACCAATTGAAAGACACACTGAGCAAAATTTTAAATACTGGAAAAAATAATATACTGATATCACCGTGGATTTAAAATCCTACACATCAGAAGGAGTGTTTTTTGATTCACAAGATAACTTCAAATGCAAATTTAAAATGAAGAATTTTTCGTACATCGCAAAGATCGAGTTAATAGTAATATGAAAAGTCTTTACAACGGGTCAAAAGTGAAAGCAAAAGAAAAAACTTGTCATTCTCGCTGACAGCAGATCAATATTACAAATACTTCTGAAAGAAACATCAAAAGAATGCAATCCCAAACTGACACAAAATATCCTCTCTCTGTGAAATATTGATAATAACAAAAAAATTTTTAATCTCTTTCCAGTAGTCACAAGGGAATTAGATTACTGACCTTTTGGCCAAGGAAGCAACCCAAGATTCGCATATTTATAAACACGGAAGCTCCTACTATTTTTTATAAAAATCTCATCACAAATAGCACTTATAAAAAAACTTCCTAATTCAATAGTAAAGTATCATAGGAGATGTCCAATAGACATGGAACTCATGAAGTATTCAGTTGAAAAACTTCCTGAGCATTTTGCTCAAAATACACATAACACTCTTATCCGGCTAGAGGCCTTTTTAAATATTTTTTTTGTTTTGTACATTATTTGGTATTTTACCAAAGAGTCATCTGCGATGTGGGATGTCTCCGTTCTAGCAACTGGAATGTTAATCTATATATCAGTATCGTTGAGAGGAGAGTCACCCACTGCGGGTGTCCACTGACAAGTGACCCTGTCACTTGTCCGAAGTCGGAGGTCAGCGACCTTGCCACATGTCCGAAGTCGGAGTAGGGAGCAGAGTGTTGGCAATGACCAACAGAAGAGGGGAGAGCCAGTCGAAGGACGAGCGCGTTAAGACGCAAAATTGTAAAGCTCGTGAGTTCGACTGGGACTAACGGTACTTGAGGCTCGGAAGAAATAGCTGAACAGGCATAGGAAGCTGATATTACAATTTATGGCAAATGTGCATTATTATGGTCTCTATCATTCAGTCAATGTTTGTGTGTTCAAAGTGCAATAAGGAATGGTTTTGTTTAACTAAAGACTGGAGTCGAACCAATTTATTAAGAGTAGCTCAGTATTGAGTCCCTGCATTTTCCCTCGAATCACAGAAGACTCTTTCACTCGTTCGCGTATTGCGATCGAACCAGAGGAACATTCCAAAAGATCTCAATAGACGGACGGCCGAGAGAAGTAGCCATCACAACCCTCAACCATAGAAAAATGGTGGACCCAAACTTAGACACAATAAACTCCAGAACGTTTGATAGAACTGATCGTGAAAATAATTAGAAGTGGCCTTTGTAAACTTAACGATAAAATGTTTGTAATGAAACAAATGTCCAACCTGCAGCTCAATGGAAAACCTATCTCATATTCTTTCTAATTGCGTGTTATATGACTCACAAAGAAATGACTTACTTAACTGGAAGAAATGAAAATTGAGGACTTCACAATTGGTCATTTAATGGCACCTGAAGATGAAAAACATTTACATACTCATCCTTGTCTTCCTTAAAAAAATCAGATTTCTACCACAAAATATAATAAAAAGCTGTTACACTCCACCTGACATGCAGCCAAAAGGTCTAGAAAATCTTCAAAACAGATATGCTTATTTTTTGAAACTCTGTGCCTGAAAAACTTTTTTCTGTGACATAGAACAGTTGAACATACATTATTGAAAAATTTTGAACTTCTATTGAATAATTTTGTTTAATTGTTTCTCCACAACCTGTATTAGTTGATAATGGTATTCTGGAATAGATATTTCAGTTTTCATTCCTGCAAGAATTTTTTAAAGCCTAATTAATTTCTCATCAAGTATTGCTAAGACTTTTCGACAGCCCCTGCATTTTGACTTACCCTGCATTACTCAAATAATTCCAAATTCTAAAGAAGATTTGTTCATGCTACTTTTTATTCCCTCTTCGTGAAACATAAAATACTTCCCCCTGGATTGTTTGCACCCACGAAGCCTACAAAAAACCTCCTATAGAGTGACAGATTACTACTACGACACTCTCAGAGAAAAGATGACTGCACAACGTGTTTAATAAAGTAATAGTATAGACTCCGCTGGTTTGGCCATGTTGCCCGTATGGATAATTATAGATTGGCGAATAAGGTTATGAACAGTGTGCCTAAAGGCCTCAGAAGGAGGGGGAGACCTAGGATGCGGTGGGCAGACAATGTCAAACAGGACCTTGTTAGAATTGGTGTGCAGTGGCCGGATGCAGCAGATGTAGCTCAGGACAGACTTGGAGAATTAAACTGCGTGGTCTGGTTGGACCTCCGTAGCCCATGGCTGCTTGAGGATGATGATGATGATGATATTTTCAAACTTGAGTAGCGAGAATTTTTGAAGCTCTGTATTCATATCTGTATGAAAACATTAACAATTAAGAGGTTTATGTTATATTTCCACCGTTGCTTTAAATTCTACATGGCTATGATTTTAAATGCTAGTTGTTTCGAAAATTAATCCAGGTCATTTTACAAAATGGACAACATTTAAAACTATTCATGGGAAGAATAAAGTACAAACGATCTAAACAAAATAGGGATATACTATTTAGAGTGGATTTATATGAGAATTAAAAAGAAGTTTTTGCAATAATTTTAAAAATTTTATTTTAACATAAATAAACACAAAAAAGGGTTGAAAACCTAAGAAATTCAATCAAGATTTGACACATCTGCAGAATCTTAATTTCCATCAAATCTTTTGAAAATAAACATTGTCGGAACACGCAATAATAATAACTAGAAGTCCAAAACACATTTCAAAAAACGCTTAATTTGAATCTATGCTTTCTGTAACTACCTTGGTAATTCAAATAGAATCATCAATTGCTGCAGCGCAGTTGCTGAAACATATTTCTGAGTTCTTAAGGCACCTTCTTCTATTCCATACTCCTGGTTTCGTACTTTCAAAGTGTACTTGTGGTTTACATAGCATCTTCATATGTAATTAAATTTTTTTTTACTCGTAAATACCCATTTTAAACAGCATTTTATACAATGAGAAACGACATTGGTTTAATCAAATTGTCCATATATAGAACTACTTAATCGCAAATAAGGATGTTCATAGCGTACCTAGAGTCTTGAGGAAGAATATTTCAGCAAGACTACTTTATTAAAACTAGCTTCCCATGGCAAAATGTCACAGGTCAAAGAACGCTTAATTAATATAATAAGATTCTGTACTCGGATAGACGCGTTTCACAAACAGAATTAGACATGTTGGTTGGCCATCAGTAGCATTCAGTCGTTTATGCGTTTTATATAGATCTGTTTAGAGATATCTGCTTAATTATAATCACATTCTACATTAATTACATTAAAACAGAGTGTGCGTGATGCATTTTTGACGGGATTTATATCGAAACTTAAGTCCATAAATAAGAGAGGAGCGTCATCAACATGATTCAATAATCTTTATTAACACATTCTTCCTACTTAGTTGAAGAATACACCGAATTCATTTTCGTCTTTAGAACGCAGCTGGCTTAGCTTATAATAAGATTCTGATAATGACAACAGAACACGGTGTTTATATCTACAACAAATTTATTAGAGTGGATATCAACGCACCTTGTACGTAAACCCTCCTGTCAGTTTAACGATATTGAATTTTAAACGTATTAGTGCAATATGTTTGCAGTTGTTGTACAATGTTCTCTCGTTAAAACATGATTATCCTCCACTTTATTTCTATCATTTTCTTCATCAATGAAAGTGCCTTAAACTTTAATGAGAATTTACGTTATTCATCAGTATTTAAATAATATTACATTTCAACATTTACTCTTAACTTTGCTTCCAAGCCAAGTCTGATAAAACACGTTCACTGTGAGTCTTTTAATGTAACATGTGCAAGGTCACTTGAGCTCAAATAACTTTCTTTTGCCATAATGAGGAATCAATGATTCTATCATCAGTGTTACGCACCCAGACGCTTTACAAAAACACTCTATCCTTATTTTAATACCATTAAGTTCCTGAGCAATTTGAATATTATATGGGAACGTGAGTAATTTATTCTTCAAAACGTTTACACGAGACTTTTTTCATCCTTAATTCCTTTTACATTTCTGTCACCGATCACAATTTTTTAACTGATCGACATTTTTTAATCGATCGAATTACCTCTGAGCGGCACTTTTTTGCACACCATGGGCTAAATGGTCAGGTCACATGGACCCCGAAGGCTCAGAGAAGGTTGGGGGAGGGGATCCACTGAATATCTGTTGGGAGACAGATGGTAGCCTCCCGTCAAGGCCATTCAGAGTGTTCTTTAACGTGCACAGGGTATGGCTCTCCCGCACACGGGCTACGACTTAACGGCCCATCGGACGGACGGTGGCCTTTCCAAACCCATCGGCGTTCCCTACTGGCCTTAGGCAGGGCGGAGAGTTTTGCGGAGATAAATCTCAACGCTGACCCAGCTGGAATTCGAAAATGAAAATTGCAGATTACGACCCTGGGGCGCTACCGATTGAGCCACCCACGCCCCGAAGTTGGGGGTGGCGGAGAGGCACTGAAATTTATAGGTATCATGCCTGGTTCATAATCTGACGTTCCCAGATTCGAGTTCTTAATATTCTTCGAGATTTTCCCCACTAATCACCGATTTCACCTCTTTGAGAGAAAAAGGCACTAATGGGTTTCGAAATACCGCTTCCTGACATAGGACGTTAAACATTGATTCTATGTATAGGAGAATCTTACCCTTACAGAAGAAGAATGAACCTTGAAGAACGCTAGATTACATTAACGGGGAGGGGGGGGGGCGTTTTCCTCCTTATAGGTTCATCCAGTAGATCCCCGTCCCATATCCCAATGCCATCCTCATCCTCAAGCAGCCATGAGCTACGGAGGTCAAACCAGACCATGCAATTTAGTTCTCCAAGCAAGTCCGTCCTGAGCTACATCTGCTGCATCTGGCCATTGCACACTAATTCTAATAAGGACCTGTTTGACATTGTCTGCCCACCTCATTCTTCGTCTCCCCCTCTTTCTGAAGCCTTTAGGCACACTGCTCATAACCCTATTCGCCAATCTAAAATTATCCATAAGGGCAACATGGCCAAACCAGCAGAGTCCCTCTCTGCACAATATGCTGCTTAAAGGAGGTTGCAGACTCCTTTGCCTACCCTCATCATTAGTTACAAAGTTGAACCACCTAATGCCCAAGATACTGATTAAGAATCTAGAATCAAAAGCATCTAGTTTCCTGTTATCTTGTTTACAAAGTGTCCACGTTTCACTACCATAACTGACCCTAGAGAGAACCAAACTATTATACAGTCTAATTTTAGACTATACGTATATACGCCTATTTCTCCACACTCTCCATAGATTCTTAAAAGTCCCGGCAGCAATCCCTATTCGTCTGTTAATCTCATGCCGCACATCACCAGTATCTGTTACATAGCTCCCAAGGTAATTAAGCTGTGACACCTGCTCAAGACTGCAACCATTCAGATTAACTGAATCACAGCCTGCCTGACCAATTTTCATCACTTTAGTTTTCTCTCTGTTTATAACCAAACCTACTCTACTACCAGTTTCATCAACAGCTTGAATGAAAGAGTTCATCTCATCAATATCACCTGCTAAAAGGGCTAAATCATCAGCATAATCTAAATCAGAGATTTTCTTATCTCCAGCCCATTTAAGGCCAAAATCTTTCCCTTGAAGTGAATTTCGCATAACATAATCAATAACCAAACTAAAGAGAAAAGGAGACAAAATGCACCCTTGTCGAACACCAGAAGAAATGCTAAACCAATTGCTACAAGACTTACCAACTCTCACACACGACTCACTGTTATCATAGAGAGCTTTCATTATGTTAACTAACTTGTCTGGTATACCATATGATTTCGCAATCAAACACAAATTATGACGATCAACAGAGTCGAAATCCTTTCTGAAATCAACAAAACTAGCAACTAAAAGTTTTTTAAACTCCAAACATTTCACAAGAATATGGCTAAGTGAAAATATCTGATCTACACATCCCCTACCACTTCTGAATCCACATTGATAATAACGCAATTGACTGTCAACCAGATTCTTCATTTTATTAAGCACAATCATGGAAAGAACTTTACCTGGAACAGAGAGTAGGCTGATACCCCTATAGTTATCACAAGAACTGCGATCACCTTTTTTCGAAAATACGGATAACAATAGCTCTGGTAAAATCCTTAGGAACCATACCTTTATCCTGAAAGATATTCAAAATTTCAGTCATCCAAGTGGTAATCGAAACATTCCCAGCTCTAAGCATTTCAGTAGTAATTTCACCTACCCCTTGGGATTTATGAAGTTTAAGTTTACAAATAGCCAAAATAACTTCAGATTGTGTTATAGGGCCAACATTAAAGCCACCAATGCATCTATCATCATTGCAAACAATGGGAGTAGAACTAACCACATTGTTTAGAACATCACTGAAATGCTCAGCCCACCTAGCCATGACAGAATCCTCACCTTCTATAACCTTACCTTGTTTATCCTTCAATCCCTGTATACCTGTTCGTTTTCAACCACACAAAACATTAACTATCTGGTACAGCTCTCTGCTGTTATGCTGTCTAACAGCTTCCTCGGCCTTGTCAGCCAAGCCATCAACCAAAAGATTCTTATCAGCAACTAACTGATCCTTTACATGTTTATTAAGCTCTCTGTAATGCTTTCTATTAGAACTACTATTGTATTGATTAAGGACAATCCTGCAGTTCTTTCTTTCCGAAATAAGCTCAAGTACCTTATCACTCACATAATTCTGTCTCCTCTGCTCCTTTTTCCCGGAAAGAGTACTGCTAGTTTCCAAAAAAGCCTGTTTGAAATGATCCCATTCTTCCTCAACTTCAGTAGTAAGCAAATCATGACTGTCATAATGACTAAGTAACCTATCATGGTAAGCTTTAGCTATAACTGGATCTTTCAGAGCTTCAGTATTAAAAGCAAATTTTTTAACCCTAGCACAACACTTTTTAAGTTTAAGTTGCAAGACACTTTTAACAAGGTAATGGTGAGATCCAATTTCAGCTCCCCTATATGTCCTGGTATTCCTAACAGAACTAGCCCATTTGCTGTTAATTAATATATAATCAATCATATTATTATGCAGCCCATCGGGTGAAACTAAAGGCTGAAGCCATCTACACTGGAAGACTTCCTCCAATGTAGAATTTGACGATGCCAATAGAAGCAAAGAGTTCAGGTGCCTGCGATGACCTCTGCTCAGGATTATCCACCAGCTGATAAACATATCCTGTGAATCTATTCACTTGGGGCTGTCAACCCACAAACTAACAGAAAACGCAGCGGAAGATTTTCCCTCCACAAAAACCCACCAGTGCAGCAAAATCAGGATCCATAATCAAGCTCAGAGCCATAATTCCGTTCAGATTAGTATATATGGTCAGCACCAGGACCCTGTGTGGTTGACCACTCCTCAGCAGGGTAGGAAAAACAAGAAAAATAGCCATAGTTGCCCAGATCAGTATGCCACACTAATATGGCAGCCCTCCCGTTACGTTCATTTCCACAAGATAGTATCTCTTTTGAAAGGTGCTAACGGTCTGCACCACGAGAAGGCGGAGGTCGGACATTAGGTGCTAGGCCTGGCCGGTTCTATGCATCGTTACAGGGGATTGGTGCATAGCTCTCTTTCCAGTGAGTACCTAGCTACCATTTACAGACCCAGTCCCATATATATATAGCTTTATCCTTTGGTAGCCTCCCGTCAAGGCCATCCAGCGTGTTCTTTAACGTGCACAGGGTATGGCTCTCCCGCACACGGGGCCACGGCTTAACGTCCCATCAGACGGACGGCGGCCTTTCCAAGCCCATCGGTGTCCCCTACTGACGTGGGCAGGGCGGGGAATTTTGCGGAGATAAATCTCAACGCTGACCCAGCTGGGACTCGAACCTGGGAACTACAGATTACGAGCCTGGCGCACTACCGACTTAGCCCCCCCCCCCCCCCCCGGATAAAAGGAACAAAATATTTTTGTAGGAATTAACGAAAATTTATAATATGCTGTCTTGACGATACGACGGTGTAAACAATACATATTAAATTCAATGAACTAAGGCCGACTAATCATTCGATTTTATTTTGCACATAAACGTCAGATATCATGGAACGGTTGTGCCTCCCCAGCACCGCTCTGTAATTCCGGCGCCCTTGGCAATTGCCCCGATGCCAACACGTTCCTAAGCCTCTGACCGTGTAAATCGGGGTTGGATGTGTAAAGTTTTAGCTCTTCAAGTAGCAGCCCCTGATGCTGTTCAAAACCTCGTGAACCGCAGTGTGTGTAGCCTTGATAATTGATACGAAAAATTCCAAAAATATTTTCCACTTCTGCAGAAAATTTCTGAAAAAGGCTTTTGTAGGTCATGATAGTGAATGTAGAAAAATAAATTTCCTTGTATGAAACTAAGAACCAAAATATTAGCGTTTATATACACAAAAAGCCATGAAACTTCACTGTAATGATCACATTGACGAGTCTTATACTGCCATCTGTTGGAGCTCGAAAGAAACAGAGTATAGATCTATTCTAAAAATCAACAGAAAAAAACGTTTTCCCTATTCTTTACAACCAGTTAACATGTTTTTATGTCTCTAATTCGTAGATCATATGTTTCGAAACGCATTTTTTTTTCATGTGGCACCTCTACGTATTTAAAAGGAAGCAAAATATTTAATTATTACTAACAGGAGTCATACATAATTATCTTAATGCTACATCTGGCATTCCCAATGCGATATTTAAATTTCTGCTTTGGATTCGTTACTCAATAAAATATTTCTCTTACTGCCCGGTAAGCCCTACAAGAGAATTACACTCTCTTGTGGAAGTGAACGGAAGTGGTGAGATGCCAGATTAGTGTGGCCTACAGATCTGGACAACTATGGCTACTTTTCTTTTTCTTTTTCCTATTCTGTTGAGTAGTGGTCAACCATACAGGTCCTGGTGCTGACCTTATAAACTTACTGGACTGGATTAAGACTCAGAGCTTGATTATGGATCCTGATTTTGCTGCACTGGTGGGTTTCTCTGGAGGGAGAATTTTCCTCTGTGTTTTCCAAGGTGTATGTCTGTGGTGTAGTCGAAGTGTTGGTCTCTTTTACGGACAACTTCAGGATATTTTGAATTCTGTGAAGAAAGGAGATATTACCCTTGTTCTAGGTGACTTCAATGCCAAAGTTGGTACTGACTGTGACCTTTGGGGAAGGGTAATAGGCCCTTTTGGTATTGATAGTTGCAATGGCACTGGGCAACGTCTCCTACAGGTAAGTAAACTCAATGGATTCTGAATAACTAACACTTATTACAAACACCGCGACATACATAAGTACACATGGGTTTCACCTGATGGGCTGCATAAGAATGTGACTGAGTATATATTAATTAACAGCAAATGGGCTAGTTCTGTTAGGAATTCCAGGGCATATAGGGGAGCTGAAATTGGATCTGACCATTACCTTGTTAAAAGTGTCTTGCAACTTAAACTTAAAAAGTGTTGTGCTAGGGTTAAAAATTTTACCTTTAATACTGAAGCTCTGAAAGACCCAGTTATAGCTAAAGCTTACCATGACAGATTACTTAGTCATTATGACAGTCATGGTTTGCTTACTACTGAAGTTGAGGAAGAATAGGGCCATTTTAAACAGGCTTTTTGGAAACTAACAATATTCTTTTAGGAAAAAAGGGGCAAAGGAAGTAGTAGCATAAATGGGAGTTCTGGCACAGTAAAAGGGGCTCGAGAATTCTATGAAAATTCATGGGAAAAGTTATGGGGGATGAGGGAAAAAGTATGTTTCTTGTGGTTTTTGTGGAAAATATCCGTGAAAATTAGAAAAAATGGGGGTGATTTTTGGCATGTGAAAAACCAATTTAAGTTTTTTTGGGGCAGATAAGGTTTAAACTAATTTTGTGAATTAGTTTAAATGAATTAGGTTGAAATGAAGGTTGTGTATATGAGATAAAAAATTATGTTTTGTTGAGTTATCGTACACTTACCGGATTATTCGGTTGTAAAAGTCATGTAAATCGGTGTTTCTTGCGTTTTTTCTGAAAATATGTGTGAAAATCAGAAAAAAACCGGGTGTTTCATGTGAAAAAAATATTTTAGATACCATCATTACGAAATCTACATCTATTTGCACGTTTAAAAAAAATATGTATGTTCCCGAACCAGTATTTTTTCCGCTTCAATGCTGAGGTTCAGTGAATAAGAGATTTATTTCAATGAAATTAAATCTCGAGCCCGTTGTTCTTTTGAGGAGACTGATTTCCGTTTAGCACGATCTTCTCTCTTTACAAACTTCACACATTCTCAAAATTATTCTAACCTACATCACTTTTTACTTCAAATTCTTTCTAATTGTTTAAAAAATTAACCTAAATCACTTTTCACTTCCAAAAAAATTTTTTTCCATCTAGTACCCTCTCTTAATACATTCACAGATATTCAAAGTCTATCTTTTCATCAGAACCCCCGAAAACGTCATTTTACCTGTTGATTTTGTTATATGTTTCAAACAAATTTCGCAAAACTCTCTGACTTTGTCAAATTCTCCGATTTACCTGGCATTTTACAACCAAATAATCCAGTGAAGTATACGATAACTCAACGAACCACATCTTTTTTATCTCTTTCACACACGCACCTCAATTTTCTGAAAATTAGTTTAACAAATTGGTTTAAATCTCGTCTGCCCAAAAAACTTAAACTATTTTTTTCACATGAAACACCCGGTTTTTTTCTGATTTTCACACATATTTTCAGAAAACACCACAAGAAACACCTATTTACATGACTTTTACAACCGAATAATCCAGTAAGTGTACGATAACTCAACAAAACACATCATTTTTTATCTCATGTACACAACCTTCATTTCAACCTAATTCATTTAAACTAATTCACAAAATTAGTTTAAACCTCATCTTCCCAAAAAAAACTTAAATTAGTTTTTCACATGCTAAAAATCACCACCACTTTTTCTAATTTCACGCATATTTTTCACAAAAACTACAAGAAACATACTTTTTCCGTCATCCCCCTTAACTCTTCCCGTGGATTTTCATAGAATCCTCGAGCCCCTTTTACTGTGCCAGAACTCTCATTTGTGCTACTACTAAAGGAGGCAGAATTATTTGACTGATAAGGCAGTTGAGTTTATTTCAGAAAGAAGGAACTGCAGGAATCTCCTTAATCAGTACCCTACTAGTCCTAATAGAAAGGATTAGAGAGAGCTTAATAAACGTGTAAATGATCAGTTAGCTGCTGATAAGAATCCTTGACTTGGCTGACAAAGCCGAGGAAGCAGTTAGACAGCCCAACAGCAGAGAGCTGTACGAGATAGTTAATGTTTTATGTGGTAGAAAATGGTCAGGCATGCAAGGATTGAAGGATAAACAAGGTAAGGTTATGAAAGGTGAAAATTTGGTCATGGCTAGGTGGGCTGAGCATTTCAGTAGTGTTCTATGCAATGTGGTTAGTTCTACTCCCTTTGTTTGTAATGATGATAGATGCATTACTGGCTTTAATGTTGGCCCTATAACACAGTCTGAAATTATTTTGGCTGTTTCTAAACTTAAACTACATATATCCCGAAGGGTAGATGAAATTACTACGGAAATGCTTAGAGCTGGGAATGTTTCGATTACCATTTGGATGACTGAAATTTTGAATATCTTTTGTGATAAACTAATGGTTCTTATGGATTTTACCAGAGCTATTATTACCCCTATTTTTAAAAAAGGTGATCACAGTTCTTGTAATAACTATAGGGGTATCAGTCTACTTTCTGTTTCAAGTAAAGTTCTTTGCATGATTGCACTTATTATAATTAAGAATATGGTTAAAAGGCAATTGCGTGATTGAGCAATGTGGATTCAGAAGTGGTAGGGGATGTGTGGATCAGATATTTTCACTTAGGCAGATTCTTGAGGAATGATTAAAATTTCAGAAACCTTTGGCTGCTAGATTTGATGATTTCAAAAAGGCTTTAGATTCTGTTGATCGTCATAATTTGTGGTTGATTGTGAGATCGTATGGCATACAAGGCAAGTTAGTTAACATATTGAAAGCTCCCTATAATAACACTGATTCGTGCGTGAGAGTTGGTAAGGCTTGTAGCAATTGGTTTAGCATTGCTTCTGGTGTTCGACAAGGGTGCATTTTGTTCCCTTTTCTCTTTAGTTTGATTACTCATTAGGTTATGCGAAATTCACTGCAAGGTAAAGATTTTGGCCTTAAATGGTATGGAGGTCAATAAATTTCTGATTTAGATTATGCTGTTGATTTGCCCCTTTTGGTTAATGATGTTGATGAGATGAATTCATTCATTTAGAGCTGTTGATAAGACTGGTAATAGAATAGATTTGGTGATAAACAAATAGAAAACTAAAGTGATGAAAATTGGTCAGGCAATTGGTGCTTCAGTCGATCTGAATGGTTGCGCCCTTGAGCAAGTGTCTCAGTTTAATTTCTTGGGAGTTATATAACAGGTACTGATGATGTGCGGCATGATATTAGCAAGCGAATAGGGATTGCCTCCTGGACTTTTAGGAATCTGTGGAGAGTGTGGAGAAATAGGCGTATACACCTAAAGACTACAGTTAGACTGTATAATAGTTTGGTTTTCTCTAGGATTAGTTAAGGTAGTGGAACTTGACGCTTTGCAAACAAAATAGCAGGAAACTTGATGCTTTTGATTTTAGATGCTTACGCACTATCTTGGGTATTAGGTGGTTCAACTTTGTAAGCAATGAAGAGGTTAGGAAACCTTCTCTGAGCAGTATATTGTGCAGAGAGATAGTATAGATAGTACGGTGATTTGACCATGTTGCCCGTATGGGAAATCATATATTAGCGAATAGGGTTATGAACAGTGTGCCTAAAGGCCTCAGAAAGAGAGAGAGAGAACTTGGATGCGGTGGGCAGACAATGTCAAACAGGACCTTGTTAAAACTGGTGTTCAGCGGCCAGATATAGCAGTTGTAGTTCAGGACAGACTTGCTTGGAGAACTAAATTGTACGGTCTGATTGGACCTCCGTAGCCCATGGCTGCTTGAGGATGATGATGACGATGATGAAATTTTCAGACCTCTACTATTTCTGCATCATGATAGAATTAGCGTAATCCTATATAAGTCATTCACTCATTCACTCAATCACTTACAATCGTCTATATATTATATCGTCCATGTATATATATAATATTGTTGCGGATTACAAAAATGGATAGCCACTGAGCGTGAGTATTAAAAGCTATATTTCAAAACCAAATTCAATACAAGGTAAATTGTTACAAAGAAAATATGGATGAAGTATCTTATTAACAAATCAACTATTAACCATAAACAAGTCATCAATCTTCCTGCGCGGAGCACACAACATTAGCTCTGTCTATTCCACTAAATATTACCTTTTTTTACTTGATTACCATGTCGCTTGAACATCCGCGTACACATCACATAAAAGATACCACTTTTATACTTCCCGCGTACACAACACATAAAGATAATTCTTTATACTTAACGTGCACTGTCTCAGAACAGCTAACCGTACATTTTCGAACTCTAGACCGTTGGAAACACGACCGTTACACGCTCCACTGTTCTTCTTCCAATTCTCCCAAAGTTCTTATTCGTTGGCTGATACTTTTTGCTTTCGGTTGCCAGATTCCTTCTGTCGTAACACTGTCCCCTTCCTAGGTCTTGTTCGTCCCGAACAATTCTGGATTTCAAAGCTTCTTCAGTTCTTCGATGAAACGGGGCCAAACGATCCACGTGAACCACGTTGCACTTTGCAGCTGGACGTCGACGAATGCGATATACCACGTCATTAATCCTGTTAACTATTGTATATGGATCTTCCCAAGGTTTCTGAAGTTTTGGAGATAGTCCTTTCTTTCTATGTGGACTGTATAGCCAGACAAGATCTCCTTGATTGAAAACAGTTCCATTTATTTTACTGTCATATCTTGTTTTGGTTCTGTCACTTGCTATGTCGATGTTATGTCTAACGGAGTGATGGATTTCTTCTAGTCGTTGTTGTAATTCTTGTACGTATTGTGGAGTGGACAGAGGCATTGCTTCGGGCCGACCATATAAAAAGTCACAGGGAAGACGTAATTCTCTTCCAAAAAGCATCATGGAAGGTGTCTGTCCAGTTGTCTCATGCACTGCCGTCCTATATGCCAGCAAAAGGAGTGGTACATGGCGATCCCAGTCACGTTGGTGGTCGTTCACAAATAATGCTAAATGCTGAGCAATTGTTCTATTGAATCTTTCAACCATACCATCCGACTGAGGGTGTAAGGGAGTTGTTCCGGTTTTCTGAATGCCTAATAGTTGACAGATGCCTTTAAACACATTGGATTCAAAATTCCGTCCTTGATCAGAGTGGAGTTGTAAAGGTACTCCATACCTACTAATGAAGTTATTAACTATCATCTCCGCCACTGTTGTTGCTTCCTGGTCTTGGATGGGATATACCTCAGGCCACTTTGTGAAGTAATCCGTTACCACTAATAAATATCAATTTCCATCATCAGTTCTAGGAAACGGACCCATTGCATCAATGGCTATTCTTTCAAAAGGTTCACCAACGTTATACGGCTGCAGCTTACCCCGACTCCTAGTCTTAGGGCCTTTCTTTGCTGCACAGACTTCACATTGCCTACACCATCTTTCAACGTCTGCCCTACTTTTCAACCAATGAAATCGTTCCCTGGCTTTGGCTAATGTCTTATTAACACCGAAGTGTCCTCCAGTGGCACTATCATGTACATCTTTCATCACAAGTTCCACTCGGGAGCGAGGAAGGATTATCTGCCAACGGATCAGCCGTCCAGTGGGATTCCCCCATCTTCTGTATAATATACCGTCTTTCATTTTTAAGGAGTCCCACTGTGCCCAGTAACTTTTAGTAGTTGGATTATACCTCGAGATTTGCTCCCAATTAGGTCTTACATCAGATTTCTCAATCAATTCTAATATTGGTTTTATGTCTTCATCATCTAGTTGAGCCTTCCTGATTTCAATTGGAATCCAGATGTTAGGGGTATCACTGTTTGTTTGTGTCGATACTATTTATGTCTTATGGGCATTATCTCTTTGGTTCCAAATTTCAGTTCTCCATTATAGCAATGTTTACAGTTGTCAATACATGGGCGGCTGGAAAGAGCATCTTCCTTCTTATGCATTTTACCACTTCGATGTTCGATGGAGAAATCGTATTCTTGTAACCGTTGTATCCACCTAGCGATTTGTCCTTCAGGGTTTTTGAAGTTTAATAACCATCTAAGTGCAGCATGATCAGTACGTATAATAAATTTCTGGCCATAGAGATAACGATGAAAATGTTCTATTGCTTTTACTATTGCTAACAGTTCTTTGCGTCGTACACAATAATTCCGCTCTGGTTTTAATAAAGTTTTACTAAAGTATGCAATAACTTTCTCTTGTCCGTCTTGTTCTTGTGAAAGTACAGCACCGACTCCTGTGTTACTTGCATCAGTATCTATTACAAATTGTTTTCCAGTTTGTGGGTACGCTAGCACTGGTGCTGTGGAAAGAGTTTTCTTTAGCTGTTGAAAGTCTATATCGCGTTCGGTGGTCCACATAAACCGCTGGCCCTCTTCTGTCAGACGATGTAATGGCCTTGCGATGTTGGAGAAACCTTTGACAAATCTTCTATAGTAGGTGCAAAGTCCAATAAAACTACGAAGTTGATGGACATCTTGTGATGGAGGCCAGTCTCTTACAGCTTCTATCTTACTAGGATCAGTCTTAATCCCTGATGTAGTGATCACATGACCAAGGTAATGAACTTCTTGCTGGAACAGTTTACACTTTGTCGGTCCCAATTTTAACTTGGCTGCCTTAAGTTTTTCAAATACTTGACGAAGATTTCTCAAATGTTCTTCAAACGTTCTTCCAAGAACTATGATATCGTCCAAGTAAACCAAACAGACCTCCAAAGACAAACCTTTGAGCACCGACTCCATTAGTCGTTCAAATGTAGCAGGTGCATTACAAAGTACAAATGGCATCACCTTAAACTGCCAAAGTCCATTCCCTGTAGTGAAAGCTGTTTTCTCACGGTCTTCAGGACGTATACCAACTTGCCAATAGCCGCTCTTTAAGTCTAATGTTGAGAACCATTCTGACCCAGATAAAGTGTCTAGTGTATCATCAATCCTGGGTAAAGGAAAGGAGTCTTTCTTTGTTACGTCATTTAATCTGCGATAATCTACACAAAATCGTGTAGATCCATCCTTTTTCTTGACAAGAACTACTGGTGATGTCCAGGGACTCTGCGATGGTTCTATAATGCCTTGAGCTTCCATGTCCTTTATGAGTTGTTCCATCTCCTCACTTTTTGCCAATGGAAGCCTTCTTGCCGGCAGATGGACTGGAGGAGAATCACCAGTATTGATTTTATGTTCTGTCAGGTTTGTACGGCCATAATCATTCGATGTGGCAGAAAAAAATGTCAGAAAATTCTTTTAATAGGTTCTCGGCCTTAACACCTTGGTTTTCAGTTAATATTCGTCTTGTTTCTCTCCATAATTCAGTAAGATGAGATGGGATGTCTGTACGATTTCGATTTGAATCAGTAACTTCTATTTTATTTATACTTGTTAAACAGGTAACAGCTTCACATATTGCTAATTCTTCACCTTTTTTTAACATTCTATTGGATTTGTTACAGTTCATCACTCTGATAGGGATCTGTTCTTTATCTATTCCGACTAAAGTCCTTGCAACCAGGATATTATGAGCCAAAGCTCCTTTACCAGAGGCATCGGTAACTGCCAATCGGAAGGCCCCAGAAGTCTCCGCCCGATGTCCACGGACTATAACTTCACTTTGTGCTGGGATCTCTGTGTCTTCCGTCACTAATATTGAAGTTACGCTTGATAAAGAATCAGACGTCCGGCTAAGCACCGGAATCTCTTCTGTCTCATAGATGAGTAGGTTATCACTGGGTCTAATGTTGAATCCATGTTTCTTAAGAAAATCGAGGCCTAATATGCATTCATCGTAGATGTCAGCGATGTAAACAGGATGGTGTACCAGACAGCTACCAACTCGGATATTAAGTTCTATTTTTCCATGAACCTTTTCACGATCTCCAGTGGCCGTTTGTAGGCTTATTCTAGACTGTGTAGTATTCAAGTTTGGGTGAGGTATTATTTTCTTTATTATATCCATTCTGAGTAAAGTTACATTTGCACCAGTGTCGACTATCATACGGCAAGGTATTCCATTTATGGCTCCATCAGCTACTAATCCATTATTATCACCATGTAATGTTGAAACGTGGGTGACTTCCCCTGGGGCCAACCAATCAACAGCCAGCCTTTGCCTCGCAAGATTTACAAATTTTCTGTTTCCCTGATCCTGTTGTCTAGTTGATGGACTTGGACTCCTCATTCGTTTCCTATTGCAGTTGGTATGAATGTGTCCGGTCTTGCCACAATTCCAACACTTAAGGTCTGTTGTAGTTTTTGAAGAAGAACCTTTTATATCTTTCAAAACGGATAGTATGGCTTTGGTTAGTTCTTTCATTTCATTATCCTTTTCTACAGTTTCTTCTGCACTCACAAATCTCACTGTACGTTTGTTCTCTCGGGAGGAAAGCCTAGAGCACTCGTATTTCATAGCATGTACCACAGCTGACTTTAAGGATTCACCTTCCGACATCCTCAGAGATTGCTGAGTGTCAGGGTCAGCAATAGCATCAATAAATTGTAATTGAGCTAAATTATCTTGAATTTCTGGTGGACAGTTACTATAAGACAATCTAGCTAGACGCTCAATATCACTAGCAAACTCTTGCAAAGTTTCACCATTTTTCTGCATGCGATGTTTAAATTGAGTCACGTAATATTGTTTTAAATAACTATCACCAAACCTTAGTTCTAATGCAGAAACTAGACTTTGAGAATCAAGTCGTTTTTCTTCTGGAACAGACTGCAAAACTTCCGCAGCAGAATTTCTTAAGGAAGCTGCAAGAAAACTGGCATTTTGGAATTCATTCCACTCATTGGCTGTAGCGATAACTTCGAATTGTGTTTTAAATACTGTCCAAGATGATTGACCATCATATGTAGAAGGTTTAGTTGTATTTTTAGCGATATGTGTAATAACATTATTTCCACTAGAATTATTATTATCACAAGCAGAAGGTAACATTTCATTTCTCAAAATCTGAAACTGGCGTTCACAATCAGTTTTTACAATTTCAATTTCGTGTTTATAATCTAACTTAACACTATCAAGATCATATTTTACACTGTCAATTTCAACCTTTAAACAATCACATTGTTTATTAAGTTCGGTTTTAATGTCCTTACACTGATCAGTAATCTTACCAATTTGAGAAGCCATTTCGGCTTTCAAGTCATCACTTTGTCTAGCAAGGTCACCTATTTTATTGCTTTGGGCAGCTATATCACCTTTAATATCAGTCATCTGTGTAGCCATATCGGCTTTCCAGTCATCTTTTTGAGAAACTATCTCAGTTCTCAACTCATTATTTTGTGCGTCCTGCTTTCAAATCATCTTTTTGAGAAACTATCTCAGTTCTCAACTCATTATTTTGTGCGGTCATTTTGGCTTTCAAATCATCTTTTTGAGAAACTATCTCAGTTCTCAACTCATTGTTTTGTGCGTCCTGCTTTCAAATCATCTTTTTGAGAAACTATCTCAGTTCTCAACTCATTATTTTGTGCGGCCATTTCGGCTTTCAAATCATCTTTTTGAGAAACTATCTCAGTTCTCAACTCATTATTTTGTGCGGCCAGGTCACCTACTTTATTGTTTATGTCACTATTTTGACTTTTAATGTCATTCATCTGTGTAGCCATATCGGCTTTCATATCATTATTTTGACTTTTAATGTCATTCATTTGTGTAGCCATATCGGCTTTCAAGCTATTTATCAACTTTACTAATTCATCCATACTTCTAGTTAACGGCATTCAATAAATTATCCCGCTTCTGACACCAAATGCTGCGGATTACAAAAATGGATAGCCACTGAGCGTGAGTATTAAAAGCTATATTTCAAAACCAAATTCAATACAAGGTAAATTGTTACAAAGAAAATATGGATGAAGTATCTTATTAACAAATCAACTATTAACCATACACAAGTCATCAATCTTCCTTCGCGGAGCACACAACATTAGCTCTGTCTATTCCACTAAATATTACCTTTTTTTTTTACTTGATTACCATGTCGCTTGAACATCCGCGTACACATCACATAAAAGATACCACTTTTATACTTTCCGCGTACACAACACATAAAGATAATTCTTTATACTTAACGCGCACAGTCTTAGAACAGCTAACCGTCCATTTTCGAACTCTAGACCGTTGGAAACACGACCGTTACACGCTCCACTGTTCTTCTTCCAATTCTCCCAAAGTTCTTATTCGTTGGCTGATACTTTTTGCTTTCGGTTGCCAGATTCCTTCTGTCGTAACAATATATTAGACATTCCTATTGTAAAACTGTTAAACATGCTTATTTCTGTTACCAAAAAGCACTCTAATTTAATGCGTAAGTTTTTAAATCTTAATTGATTTTCGGTAAATGAACATTTTGTTTAAAAGAATATGGTAGATAGTGACTGATTAACAAAAAAAATTAAACCTAATGGATTATATTTACTGTCTTATCACTTACTTTCCTACAAATATACCTGATAGTGGATAATATAGAGTTAGCCATACATAAATAGGCATTACTCTGGTTGGTAAATGTTGACACCATAGGTGTTGTGCTATGCACCTTACTGTTTGCCGAAACTTCCATTTATTTCTTCCTATAGTGAAATATTACTACTTCGACTACGTTACTATATTTAGTACTTCAACTCTGTGTCCATAAGTTATAAAGATCTTGTCAAATAGCTGATTCATACATTGCAAAACACATACGTTGCATCATAAAAAATACTAAACAAATTTATCTTCTGGCAAATGAATTTCCTTAAAACACTTATTTTAAAATTTAGTTACAGTTCGATTTAATACTAGGTTTGAGAGAGCTTTGGGTTGGGTTGTTTTACCTCTGAGCGGCACTTTTTTTGCACACCATGGGCTAAATGACCAGGTCACAAGGACCCCGAAGGCTCAGAGAAGGTTGGGGGAGGGGACCCACTGGAATAGCTGTTGGGAGACAGATGGTAGCCTCCCGTCAAGGCCATCCAGCGTGTTCTTTAACGTGCACAGGGTATGGCTTTCCCGCACACGGGCCACGGCTTAACGTCCCATCCGATGGACGGCGGCCTTTCCAAGCCCATCGGTGTCCCCTACTGACCGTGGGCAAGGCGGGGAAATTTTGCGGAGATAAATCTCAACGCTGACCCAGCTGGGACTCGAACCTGGGAACTACAGATTACGAGCCCGGCGCGCTACCGACTGAGCCACCCCCGCCTCGTTTGAGAGAGCTATTTTCCTCTCTCAACCAATGTAAATTCACTTCATTCTGATAAGGATGGTGGCGTCAGTGATGTTCTAAGCTCGCGTGTAAATTTCTGTGCTTAAATTGAATAATTTGGTTTAATTTTTTTTTTATTTTTCCTTCTATAGATCTGATATCTGGTATCTTGAATTAATTTTTTGAGCTCCAAGCCTAGGGCTTATATCTCGAAGTCTAAAATAGTGCCTTACTTGTGATAACAAAGTTAAAACACATAAACCCCAAAGGGGCCACAAGGGCAAAACAAATTTGCTATAAAAAGCACAACTAAAGGTTAAACATGCGAGTGTCAAACACCATTATCTTAGGACGCTTGAATTGGTTTAAAATCATGGGATCATAATTGATCAAGGATCTTATCATATTTACCTATGACATTATGCATAATCGCCAGTCTAGGATTAACATGGCCGTCTTTACTAATCCGTTCTCACTGGGCTTAAAAATTTTTGGGGCTCTTTTTATAATTCGGACGACGGATACCTGTTTTAGACTTTACATTTTAAGGGTGAAAAGTGTCTTTTTCATCTTTTTTGGTTTCTCAGAGGTCAGATTCCGTTTCTCACGGTTTTTATCCTATAACTCGGGGAATATTTCAAACTTACCAAATTCATTTGGGAACTATGCATAATCGCGGGTAAAAGTAAGAATTTCTGGTATATTTATCAAATTTACCAACTTCATTTGGGAATTATATATAATCGCCGGTAAAAGTGAGAAGTTTAGTGAAATTTATCAAACTTACCAAGATGATTGGTGATTATGCGTAATACCCGGTGATTATGCGTAATACCCGGTGATTATGCGTAATACCCGGTGATTATGCGTAATACCCGGCGATTATGCATAATCGCCGAATTAATCACTTTTACCGTAACACATATATATTAACAATTATGTTTTAATTTCTACCTATGGACTGAATTTGGACACCCTTCATGAATCAATAATGACAGTGTCAAAAACACTTTAACGAAGTTTCTTTAATCGTCTGATAAGTTAAGGTATTTACAAATTGAGGAATGCAGTCCTAGTTTGTTGATGCCATCAGGAAGTTGCCAGTTCTCATTCAACCTCTCTCGTATGCTGTGTCTACAGCTGTGTTTTAGTGAAGGAGGATTTCGATAGCCATACCCCATGCCTGGAAACAGAGCTTCGTACATGTGACGTAACTCATTGACATCCGGTAATGAATCCACTGCAATCTGTCGTGCGATTTCATCCGCCCCGATATCAAATGTTGTAGTGTAAGGATTGGGGACAGACTGCAGCATGAGGTGAAAGCAACGACATGAAGTCTTTATGTCAGACCTTAGATCCGAAAAGGGGACTCTTAACATCAGCTTCTGATCATCCCATATCTTGTCGGTCTGTAGTAGGAAGACGATATCCTCAAACACCATCAAAATCATGAAGTGGATTCTTTCAGGTGTTTCATTCTTCTTGGATGTGAATCTGAAATGAAATATATCGGTTCGTTTCATTTCTCTGTTTAAAATGAGCAAAAAAATATTTAAAAAAGCAATTCTTATAATTTAACAAAGCAATCGGTTGTTGGTTTATTTTATCTCTGAGCGGCATTTTTACCATACAATGGATTAAATGGCAAGGTCACAAGGACCTCGAGGGCTCAGAGAAGGATGTGGGAAGAAGCTGTTAGCAGACAGATGGTAACCTCCCGTTAAGACCATCTGGTGTGTTCTTTAACGTGCACAGGGTATGGCTCTCCCGCTCAAGGAGCCGAGGCTTAGATCCTATCCAACGAGCGGCGGCCTTTCTACGCCCATTGGGGTCCCCTTACTGACCAAGGTCAGGGACAGGAGTTTTGCGGATATAACTCACAAGAGAGACTCGAACATGTGAACTGCAGATTACGAGCCTGGAATGCTACCGACTGAGCAGCGCTGCACAGCAAAGCACAAGTACAGAAATAACATTATATAGAATTCAGAAACTTTTAGGTCGTTCCAAAAAGTGATCTACTATGAGATTACAGAAAGTTGTAGTAGCTGAGTAGAAGGCGTTAATATAATATATCACCTGAAAAATCTTATTTATATAAATATGCCCTAAATATTAAAGCACACGTCAATGGTGAAATCACTTCTGCAAAGCAAACGGAAGATGGCTCATAGAATTATTACAAATATCTGGGGAAAAAGTTATTGTCGACTCGGTGGGAATCGAACCCGCAACTCTCCAGATACATGCCAGAGTACTCTATCCTTAAACCACGCATCAGACGTTAAAATTTTCCAGAATAAGACCTATAAATATTTCACTGAGATGTGACGGACCTTGTACTCTGGCATGTATCTGGAGAGTTGTGGGTTCGATTCCTGCCGCGTCAGCAATAATTTTTTTCAGGCGTTTGTAATAATTGTTGATGTCTGTTTCTACATATAATCTGTGTATCTATTATGGATGGAAGATGGCTCGTTGCAATTATTTTTAGATGGTTAAAAGTACCCCATTTTAACTCCATTCTTTGAAATTAATCTGAATTGAGTAAATGGCAACATCATTATTCAAATGTGTGTCCATCATTACTCAAATGTCATTAATCAAAAGGCAACATCATTACTCTTATATGTGTCCTAGAAACATGATTGGTTGGGTTGGGTTGTTTTACCTCTGAGCGGCACTTATTTGCACACCATGGGCTAAATGGCCAGGTCACATGGACCCCGAAGGCTCAGAGAAGGTTGAGGGACGGGACCCACTGGAACAGCTGTTGGGAGACAGATGGTAGCTCCCGTCAAGACCATCCAGCGTGTTCTTTAACGTGCACAGGGTATGGCTCTCCCGCACACCGGGCAACGGCTTAACGTCCCATCCGACGGACGGCGGCCTTTTCAAGCCCATCGGTGTCCCCTACTGACCGTGGGCAGGGCGGGGAATTTTTGCGGAGATAAATCTCAACGCTGACGCAGCTGGGACTCGAACCTGGGAACTACAGATTACGAGCCTGGCGCGCTACCGACTGAGCCACCCCCGCTCCAACATGATTGGTAATTTGTTTCTAGGACACATATAAGAAGTCAGGTTGCTTCAAATTTTAAATACAGTAAATTCCCGGTTATCCGAAATTTAGGCAAAAGGCAGTCTCATGAGATCGGAATAAATCGAAGGAACAAATCGATAAAAAAATGAGCTTCTCTAGGAACCATCCAATAAACTTTTCACTCCAAAGTTTAATTCTAAGTAACGTTTAGTTAGTTAGTTAAGTTAATAGAAGTTGATGGATTAATTTCAGGAAGGAACACATGTCCCGAAGATCTTCATATGAAGGAAGTGCAGTAAAAACATCTCATTTTTACTTTATTTCCATTGTATACGTTTATATGCATTTATAATTCCATTTATTTTTCTGTGCTTAATTTCTTTCACTGGCATGAAAAATGATTAGCAGTGTGTATTAAAATTTATTCGTAGGTACAATAGCTACAATACGTTATAAGGTACTTCTAAGAATAAGTCTCAAGCAACCAGGAATCTTACACTTATCTGACATCCCCCTACCCTCATAGGTGCCGGATAACTGGGATTTACTGTATTATTTATATTTTGCTTTTTCAGTAAAAAAGGTTACGGAGGAAATTGTCTCTACAAATAACTTGTCTGCAGATCACTACATAACTTTTCATTTCTTAAATTAAATACCATAGGCAAAGAATAAATTTTCTGATTCATCCAGTGATTGTACTGTATGCATCATCACCGAGCAATGTATGTCCAGGAAAAAGAAAGCAAAGTAAAGGATACTGGTCGTGAAAACATTGCGAATAGAAAGTGGTCTTCTGAGTTTTGTTGTTTTACCTCTTAACGGTATTTTCACACACAATGGGCTAAATGACCAGGTCACAAGGTCTCAAAGACAGTTGGATGGAGGGGATCCACTATACAGCTATTAGAAGACAGATGGTAGTCTCCCGTCAATGCTATCCAGCGTGTTCTTTAATGTGCACATGGTATGGCTCTCCTTTACACGGGGGTCCACAGCGTAATGTCTCATCCGACGGACGGTTACCTTTCCAATGAGATCTGTTTTCCTTTCTTGCCCAGATCAGGGTGGGAGGTTAGCGAAGATAAATCTCAACGCTGGAACAGGACGAACTCAAACCTTAGAACTACCGATTATGACTATAGTGCATTACCGACATAGCCAACCCTAATCCCGGTCTTCTTAGTGATACGAACAGCCTTAATTTTAAATATGAATTCTCTTTGATTTCAGAAATGGTCTTACCTTCCTCCATATTGCAGAAGTGGAAGCAAGAAGTCCTTGTCATAGCTCGTACCGTAAAAGTAAAACAGAGTTACGACATCACATATGAGTTCAGTTAGCCTACGTCCTTCAAATGTGAGTCTTCTAATCCTGGCGTGCTTCAGGTAATAGGTGATGTGAGAAAATCGTTTCAACCGTCTTTGTTTCCTGTCCCGAATAATCTCTCTGTCCCAAATTTGTGCTCCACCTATTGATATGTCGTGGATGAACGAAGAACAGTATAAAACTGTCATGACAAAGTCGTCTTCGTCGTTCTCTGGGTCATCCATGCACATTTCATAAACGCAGTGCAGAACTTCAGCTACGAGTTCGCTGTTTTCGATTTCTTTCAAGAAACAGAAATACAACAGATGTTGAGGGACAATCTTTCGCAAGTGCTTCGGACACTGAAGATTCTTACATCTCTGATAGCAACTCATCAAATTCCTGATCCTCTTTTCCGCTATCTCAGCCGAATCGGCTTCTTTCAACTGTTTTAACTCGTAAAAGAGATTTTCAGCAGCTTCCTGTCTGCGCGATGCCTCATATTTCTTGGAAAAAATTGAACGAAAATACGACATCATTTAGAATTTCTCGACGAGTTCCCGTAGTTTAATCGAATATCATTTGAAAGTTATTTTGCTTCTCGATTTTATTGGAGATGCATTTTGAGAACGATCTATAAACTGTACTGATTATGGAGCATTAAGTCATGTTTTAGAATTCAGAAAATTACGAGCTATCAATGCGACTCATAATGAAAGCAAACTAACCTTTTTTATTTCCTGTCGAAATAGCCGGAAACTTACTACTGTAACTACCACATGTTATGCAAGCATTTTAATTTATTTTAACTCTTTTTAGTTGATTTTGTGTACAACAAATATTTGAAAACGCAAAGGATTATTACTCTTTTGAATGACGTTTAAGCCATTGTTACGTATAAAGAGATTTGAAATATCTTTTTTTCTTGATGTCGTTCATAAATAAAATGAAATTATAAAAAAATGCCTCCTCGAGCAGCTGCTTGGGCCAGAGGTGTGACAGGAACCTGTCAGTTTATAGGCCACAGTAGAAGGTCTGAGAGGATGGCGGAACCTAAGCAGAAAAACAACACAAACTTCCATGCCTTACCCAGTTGTCGAACCCAGGTCCCTTAGATCAGTAGCCAAAAGCACTAACCACTCGGCCACGGGACGGCTTAATACCAGCTAGCAAACATAAAGAGATTTAAAACAGAGAATATTTATTCTCTGTTTTCAATCTCACTATATTTAAATCTTAGATTTAAAACATGCATTTTCCCATTAAAACTTTAGAGAGAAATTTTTAAAGTTTTCTAAATAGAGTACTCAGTGTTGCTTTTCATCCAGAACACAAGGAAAAGGTTACAGAATATTTTTTACATTACTTTTAAAATAAAAAACAGTTATTTTATCAAATATGTTCAAAATATAGGAGGAAGGTCATCATCATCCTCAAACAACCATGGACTACGGAGGTTCAACCAGATTGTGCACTTTAGTTCTCCAAATATATCTCTTCTAAACTACATCTGCTGCATCTGTCCACTGTAGATCAATTCTAAAGTGGCTCATTGACATTGTCTGCCCACCGCATCCTATGTCTCCTCTTTTTTTTCTCGGAAGAACGGATAAGATACCTGTATACCTCCCCGTTTCTTTCAACACAAAACGTTAACTATCTGATACAGCTCTCTGCTATTGTGCTGTCTAACTATTTCATCTGCTTGGTCAGCGAGACTATCAGGCCAAAGATTATTATCAGCTGTTAACTTATCCTTTTTTCGTTTATTAAGCTCTTTGTAACTCTTTCTGTTAGGACTAATAGGTATCAAGGACATTCCTGTAGTTCTTTCTTTCCGTAATAAGATCAAGAGCCTTATCATTCAAATAATTCTGCCTCCTCTACCCTTTTTTTTTCTAAAAGAGTACTATTAGTTTCCAAAAAAGTCTGTCTTAACTTCAGTAGTAAGCAAACCATGACTATCATAATGACTAAGTAACTTATCATGGAAAGCCTTAGCCATAACTGGTCTTTCAGAGCTTCAATGTTAAAGGTTACTTTTCTAACCTTAACACAACACTTCTTAAATTGAAGTTGCAAAATACTTTTAACAAGGTAATGGTCAGATCCAATTTCAGCTCCCCTACATGATATGGTATTCCTAATAGAATAGCTCATTTGTTGTTAATTAATATAAAAATCAATCATATTCTTATGCAGACCATCTGGTGAAACTCATGTGTACTTTGTATGTCACAGTGTTTGTAATAACTGTTACCTGTTCTCAATCCGTTAAGTTTACTTACCTGTAGGAGACGTTGTCCGTTGCTATTGCAGCTACCAATACCAAAAGGTCAGAGTCAGTACAAACTTTGGCATTGAAGTTGCCTAGAATAAGGGTAATATCTCCTTGACAGAATTCAAAATATCCTGAAGTTTTCCATAAAACCTATATTTCTCATCCTCATTGGCAACCTCAGTGGAGGCATAACCATTGATAGCATTTAAATCCTTAATGCTTGTCTGAAATTTAGCTGTAAGAAACCTTTCATTAAAGCATTCATATCCTAGAAGAGCATCACTAACATGTCTGCTGAGAAGCAAACCTACTCCTTGGAGATGCTTTTTATCTTCCCTTCCTGAAAATAAATATTTAAGACACTTTTTAATAATCTGACCTTTATCTGTCCATCAGGTCTCTTAGCAAGATGAGAATATCTAAATTACAATGGTGGAATTCTTGTGTCAAGAGACCTCACACTCCAGCTACCTGAAGAGAGAGAATGGTTAGTGGGATGTTTAAAGAAACTCTGTTTATTGAAAGAAGAAATGCTGACAATATCAAACAGCCCCCTAATCGCAGGCATGGGACAGAGACCTGTTCCCCTACTACTAAAGGCTGAAGTCATCTGCACTGGAAGATTTCCTCCAATGCAGGTTTGATGATTCATAGAAAAGCAAGAGTTCAGATACCTGCGAGAGCCTCGATCAGGATTACACACCAACTAATAAAATGTATCCTGTCAATCCATTCACTTGTGTCTGTCAACCCACAAACAAACAGAAATTACAGCGGAAGATCTTCTATCCACAGAAACCCACCAGTGCAGCAAATTCAGGATTCACAATCAAGCTCAGAGTCATAATTCCATTCAGGTTGGTGTATATGGTCAGCACCCGGATTTTGTGTGGTTGACCACTCCTCAACAGGGTAGACAAAATAAGATAAGTACCCACAATAGGCTATACTGATCTAGCAACCCTCCACTTCCGTTCCCTTTCGCAAGAGAGTATTTCTTTTGAAAAGTACTAACGGCTGCACCACGAAAAGGCGGGATCGGACTTTAGGTGCTATGTCTGGCCGGTTCTGTGCGTCATCACAGGGGAAGATGCATAGCTCTCCTTCCAGTGAATAATAAATCCTTCCAGTGAATAAACTATATAAATTAAAGCGAGTTTTTTAGGCTAAACAAATGGCAGTTTGGTTGCTTTACCTATGAAAGGCCCTTTTTTTCAACACAAGAAGCTAAATAGCCAATTCGCCAAAACCACAAAGGTTCAGAGAAGGTTGAGGGAAGGGAAACCACTGGAAGGTTGTTAGGAGACCGATGGTAGCCCCCCGCCAAGACCATCCACTGTGTTCTTTAACATTCACAAGATATGGCTCTTTCTCCTACACCATCCAACTGAAGACTGCGTTTCCAGCCCTCTGGTGTCCCCTTTCTCACTGATGGAGGTTTAGATTGGAGGTTTAGATGAGATAAATCTAAACGCTTGCCAGGTGGCACTCGAACCTGGGAACTGCCGGTTACGAGCCTGGTGCGCTACCGAGAGAGACAACCTCCCCCCCCTCACTCTTACCCCACCAACCCACCCTAAAAAGATCCAATTTGAGCTTTTGAGGAGTTTTTCCTTTTTTATCCTATGTTAGAAATTTCAAAAGAAAAAAATTATATCAAAATATGTTGCCTCAAACAATCACTGGTAAACTTTGTGCAACCCCTGAATTAACGTGAACATTCAAATCTTATTAGAATTTATATATTTATGTAAGTTATTTTTATTATTTTTATACAAACAAATAAGAACCGTATAACATAATATTATCAATCAGCAATTTGATAAAATTATTATCCGTATTTTGTGCTTATAAGGATAAAACTATGAAATATTCTTCTATTAACCATAATGAATCTATAAAAGAAACAGTTGAAATTTACGTATTTCAAAAGCAATTATGTTTAAAACAAGTAGCGAGTAATTATATTATAGCTTTCAGAAGTCCACCCCCCCCCCCGACATTTTTTCGTCTTTTTTTTTGGTCTAAATATCAACATTCAGAAATAACAAATTTTTAGTCGAATATATTTCGTTAATTTACAAATGTGAAAAACATCCTTTAAGCTAAGGATTTATTTGGCATCATTTTAAAAAATTTCTTCTTCGAATTCGTATTAACGAAATGGAACGGAACGAACGGTAACGTCATTCCAACTTAGGCGACGTAAACAATAGAGCTCCTCGCTGACCAGAAGACGCAATAAAGGAAATATTCGAATTGTCAGTTAACTTGAGAACAACCTCGGACATTTTCGTTGAGGTTTATGGTTGCATTCATGATCTTCACCTTTCAAATGCGAAAAATATTCATTGGAATTAGTGATATAATAAACCGCTTTGTGAAACTTTCAAATCGACAGGAACATTACTTTCTACGTGTCGTCTAGGTGAAAAAGGATTTGGACAGAGTGGAGTTGACAGAATGACCCGAAAGAATGCTGCAGTGAAAACTGTTTAGCGCCCTTCGGCAGGTGAGAAAATCTATTGGCCATAGTTTGGCCATGCAAATGTGGTTCGTCTACATCGAAATTAACCTTTGACTGACGATAGTAGAATACCTTTCATATCCTTAATAAAGAGAGGTATGTTCAGAAATACACTGTATGATAAAATGTATCGGGACACTCGCTCATCCACAACCTCCCGGTAACAGGAAAGGAATTAATATCGAATTGGACCACCCTTTGCCACTATCACAGTCTCCACGCTGCAGGGAAGGCTTTTCACTAGATTTTGGTACGTTACTGCGCAGATTTCCTGTTATTCTGCCATAAGAGCATTAATGAGGTCGGTCATTGATGCCGGGGGGAGGGGGGTTCGGTCTAGCTCGCAGTCGGCGTTCCAATTCATCCCAAATGTGTTCCATGGGTTGAAATCAGGGCTCTGTGCAGGCCATTCAAGTTCTTTCACACCATCTCATCAAACCATTCCTGCATGGTCCTCGCTTTGTGGATGGGGGACATTGTCATATTGGTACAGGAAAGGGTCATCACCGAACTGTTGCCATAAAGTTGGGAGCTCAGAATTGTCGAGAATGTCATCACCATCATCATCATCACCATCATCATCCTCAAGCAGCCATGGGCTACGGAGGTCCAACCAGACCGTGCAATTTAGTTCTCCAAGCAAGTCTATCCTGAGCTACATCTACTGCATCTAGCCACTGCACACCAATTCTAACAAGGTCCTGTTTGACATTGTCTGCCCACCGCATCCTAGGTCTCCCCCTCCTTCTGATGCCTCTAGGCACACTGTTCATAACCCTATTCGCCAACCTATAATTAACCATACGGGCAACATGGCCAAACCAGCGGAGTCTCTCTCTGCACAATATGCTGCTTAAATGAGGTTGCAGCTCCTTTGCCTAGCCTCATCATTAGTTAAAACGTTGAACCACCTAATGCCCAAGATACTGTGTAAGCATCTAGAATCAAAAGCATCTAGTTTCCTGTTATCTTGTTTACAAAGTGTCCACGTTTCACTACCATAACTGACCCTAGAGAGAACCAAACTATTATACAGTCTAATTTTAGACTATAAGTATATACGCCTATTTCTCCACACTCTCCATAGATTCTTAAAAGTCCCGGCAGCAATCCCAATTCGTCTGTTAATCTCATGCCGCACATCACCAGTATCTGTTACATAGCTCCCAAGATAATTAAACTGTTCAGATTAACCATTCAGATTAACCATTCAGATTAACTGACTCACAGCCTGTCTGACCAATTTTCATCACTTTAGTTTTCTCTCTGTTTATAACCAAACCTACTCTACTACTAGTTTTATCAACAGCTCGAATGATAGAGTTCATCTCATCAACATCATTTGCCAAAAGGGCTAAATCATTAGCATAATCTAAATCAGAAATTTTCGTATCTCCAGTCCATTTAAAGCCAAAATCTTTCCCTTGAAGTGAATTCCGCATAACATAATTAATTACCGAACTAAAGAGAAAAGGAGACAAAATGCACCCTTGTCGAACACCAGAAGTAATGCTAAACCAATTGCAACAAGCACACACAATATTGCAACAAGCACATATGCTGTCACACACGACTCAGTATTATTATAGAGAGCTTTCATTATGTTATCTAACTTGTCAGGTATACCATATGATCTCACAATCAACCACAAATTATGACGATCAACAGAGTCGAAAGACTTTTTTGAAATCAACAAAGCTAGCAACCAAAGGTTTCTGAAACTCTAAACATTTCTCAAGAATCTGCCTAAGGGAAAATATCTGATCCACACATCCCCTACCACTTCTGAATCCACATTGCTCATCACGCAATCGACTGTCAACCAGATTCTTAATTCTATTAAGTACAATCATGGAAAGAACTTTACCTGGAACAGAGAGAAACAGAGGAAGCTGATACCCCTACAGTTATCACAAGAACTGCGATCAGCTTTTTTGAAAATAGGGATAACAATAGCTCTGGTAAAACATTTAGGAACCATGCCTTTATCATAAAAGATATTCAAAATTTCAGTCATCCAAGTGGTAACCGAAACATTCCCAGCTCTAAGCAAGTAAGTAGTAATTTCATCTACCCCTGGGGATTTATGAAGTTTAAGTTTAGAAATAACCAAACTAACTTCAGATTGTGTTATAGGGCCAACATTAAAGCCACCAATGCATCTATCATCATTGCAAACAATGGGAGTAGAACTAACCACATTGTTTAGAACATCACTGAAATGCTCAGCCCACCTAGCCATGACAGAATCCTCACCTTCTATAACCTTACCTTGTTTATCCTTCAATCCCTGTATACCTGTCTGTTTTCTACCACACAAAACATTAACTATCTGGTACAGCTCTCTGCTGTTGTGCTGTCTAACTGCTTCCTCGGCTTTGTCAGCCAAACCATCAAGCCAAAGGTTCTTATCAGCAGTTAATTGATCTTTTACACGTTTATTAAGTTCTCTGTAGTGCTTTCTATTAGGACTAGTAGGGTATTGATCAAGGACATTCCTGCAGTTCTTTCTTTCCGAAATAAGCTCAAATGCCTTATCACTCAGATAATTCTGCCTCCTCTGCTCCTTTTTTTCCTAAAAGAGTACTGTTAGTTTCCAAAAAAGCCTGTTTATAACGGCCCTATTCTTCCCCAACTCCAGTAGTAAGCAAGCCATGACTGTCATAATGACTAAGTAACCTATCATGGTAAGCTTTGGCTATAACTGGGCCTTTCAGAGCGTCGGTATTAAAAATAAATTTTTTAACCCTAGCACAACACTTTTTAAGTTTAAGTTGTAAGACACTTTTAACAAGGTAATGGTCAGATCCAATTTCAGCTCCCCTATATGACTTGGTATTCCTAACAGAACTAGCCCATTTGCTGTTAATTAATATATAATCAATCATATTTTTATGCAGCCCATCAGGTGAAACCCACGTGTACTTATGTATGTCGCGGTGTTTGTAATAATGGTTAGTTATTCTGAAACCATTGAGTTTACTTACCTGTAGGAGACGTTTCCCATTTGCCATTGCAGCTACCAATACCAAAAGGGCCTATTACTCCTCCCCAAAGGTCAGAGTCAGTACCACCTTTGGCATTGAAGTCACCAAGAACAAGGGTAATATCTCCTTTCTTGACAGAATTCAAAATATCCTGAAGTTGTTCATAAAACCTATCCTTCTCATCCTCATCGGCATCCTCAGTGGGAGCATAACAGCATATAACATTCAGGTCTTTAACACTTGTCTGAAATTTTGCTGTAAGAAACCTTTCATTAACGCACTTATATCCTAGAAGAGCATCACTAGCGTGTCTGCTGAGAAGCAGATCCACGCCTTGGTGATGCTTATTGTCGTCCCTCCCTGAAAAGAGAAATTTAAGATTATTTTTAAGAATCTGACCTTTATCTGTCCATCTGGTCTCTTGAAAGCTGAGAATATCTAAATTATAACGGTGGAATTCTTGTGTGAGGACATCAAGAGAAAAAGCTCTGTGCAGAGTCCTCACATTCCAACTACCTATGGAGAGAAAATGGTTAGTGGGATGTTTAAAGAAACTGTGTTTATTGAGAGAGGGAATGCCGACAATATCAAACAGCCCCCTAATCGCAGACATGGGGCAAAGCCCCGTTCCCCCACCACTAAAGGTTGAAGCCATCTACACTGGAAGACTTCCTCCAATGTAGAATTTGACGATTCCAATAGAAGCAAAGAGTTCAGGTGCCTGCGATGACTTCTGCTCAGGATTATCCACCAGCTGATAAACATATCCTGTGAATCTATTCACTTGGGGCTGTCAACCCACAAACAAACAGAAAACACAGAGGAAGATTTTCCCTCCACAGAAGCCCACCAGTGCAGCAAAATCAGGATCCATAATCAAGCTCAGAGCCATATATCTGTCCAGTCCAGTAGGTTTATATGGTCAGCACCAGGACCCTGTGTGGTTGACCACTCCTCAGCAGGGTAGAAAGAAAAGAAAAGTAGCCATAGTTGTCCAGATCAGTAGGCCACACAATCTGGCAGCCCTCCCCTTCCGTTCACTTCCACAAGAGAGTATCTCTTTTGAAAGGTACTAACGGTCTGCACCACGAGAAGGTGGGGTCGGACATTAGGTGCTAGGCCTGGCCGGTTCTATGCATCATCACAGGGAATTGGTGCATAGCTCTCCTTCCAGTGACTACCTAGCTACCATTTACAGACCATTTACAGATTTATGTCATTATAGGCCGCGTCATTCAGAGTCCCATTCACTGGAACTAGGGGGCTAACCTGAATCATGAAAAACAGTCCCAGAGCATGATACCTTCTCCGCCAAACTTCACAGTTGGCACAACACAGCAGCGTAGCAGGTAGCGTTCACCTGGCATCCTCCACAACCCCACTCGTCCGTCGGACTGCCAGATGGTGAAACGGGATTCATCACTCCAGAGAACGCAGTTCCACTGCTCAAGAGTCCACTGGCGCGTACTTTAAACCACTCTAACCGACACTTCGCATTGATATTGTTTTATGTTAGGCTTAGGTGTGGCTGCTCAGCCATGAAAACCCATTTCCTGAACTTGCGACGAACTGTTATGTGCTGGCGTTGCTTCCAGAGGCATTTTGGAACTCGGTGATGAGTGTTGTAACCGAGGACAGGAGATTTTGTCGTACCACTCACTTCAGCACTCCGATGTCCCGCTCTGTCCTTTTCAGTGTCCTACCGAATCGCGATTGCGCTGTTGTTGCTCCTAGGCGTTTATACTTCACAATAACATCACTTACAGTTGATCGGGGCAGCTGCAACAAGGACGGAAATCTCGCAGACTGATTTGTTGCTAAAATAGCATCCTATGAATGCGACACGTTAAATGTCACTGAGCTCTGCCGTACGGCCCATTCTCCTGTTCTTGCGTGTCTATGAGGTTTGCCAGGCCACGTGCATCCTTTTTAAATCTGTTTGAGCCATGGATCTGGCGTATATGGGTGAATCGATTACTCAGAAGGGGTTCAGGACACTTTTGATCTGATAGTGTATTTACAATACACTATCAGATCAAAAGTGATTATAAATTATCAAAAGTGTTTATATTTTGATCAGATAGTGTATTTACAATAGGAAGTTTATTAGCGAGGCTAACTTAATAACGAATAGTTGAAGTTGAAGTTTGAAGTTTATTTCACCTAAACGTACATATATTGGTAGATAAAACACAGACAAGTTCACAGACAGGTGAAAAAGGAGAACATAATAAGCGGTAGCTTTTGAATAAATGTTTCCTGAAATACACTTAAATTTAAAACATTGCAGGTGACCTTAATTTATACATTTATACATTTATTTGAGCACATGAATTTTTGTGGTCTGACTCTATCATTGACTTGATAATAAGTGTAGTTTATATTTAAATTTAAAAGTTCTATATTGTTCCATTGCAGCAGTATCCTCTGGTATCTCGTCATTCCAAATCTTAATGCCAATGTACCGTATTGATCGCTGGCCTATAGATTTCTTATATAGGGGCAACATGATCTTGTTCTTAAGGCGAGTATCATAACTGAAAGTCTTCGTTCTTTCTAAGCAGCAGTAAAGTTCCGAGTACTCTGTCATTTTATTCTTCACTCTGTATACAAAATTCCCCATAACATACTTGTAAATATTATATATATTTAGTATTCCATTTTCTGCCATCAAGTGTTGTACCGGATTTCTGAAATTTAATCTTAGAATATATCTCATAATTCTCTTTTGCAGACAAAATAAACTATTCAAATTGGCTGAACTAGTATCTCCCCAAACACTAATTCCATATATTAAATGTGGGTACACTAATGCATAATATAAATTTATCAAAGTTTGTTGATTTACATATTTTTTAATCCTCCCAATCGATCCAATATTTTTTGAAATAGTAGCTCTTAGCTGGTTAATATGATAATTCCAAGTTAAATTAGCATCTACCCAGAGTCCAAGAAATTTTATATATTCACATATTTCAATCTTTTGATCATTCATCAAAATATTTATTTCGTTATAATTCAGTTTTTTATTCTTGTTCTTAAAGACCATACACTTTGTTTTAGAAATATTTATAGCTAGTTTATTATATGTGATCCATTTATGCATATTTCCAATTAGAGTATTTGTTTCTTCTACTAAAGTTCTTACATCAGTATGGAAAGAAATGACATTTATATCATCTGCATACATAACTAGTTTAGCTGCTCCCTTTTGTGATTGAATATCATTTATATACAAAAGGAATAATAAAGGTCCCAGCACAGAACCCTGTGGCACTCCCCTATTGAATTTGATTTGTTCAGATGTAGTCCTATTGACTTGTACAAACGCTGGTCTTTGAAATAGGTAGCTTTTAAGCCAATTATTTATTTTCCCTCGAAGCCCATAGTGTCTAATCTTTTCCAAGAGAATTTCATGATCTACACAATCGAATGCTTTAGACAAATCTAAATATACAGCCAAGCCAACTCGCTGATGTTCAAGATTATTAACAATATAATCATAGGTATCTATAATAGCACCTTGTGTAGATTTGCCATGTTGAAAACCATATTGTTCTGGTATAATTAGCTTTCTGTTTGATATAAATTTATATATACATTTATGCATTAATTTCTCGAAAATCTTGGCGAAAACTGAGAGTAAAGAAATTGGTCTGTAATTCTTTATATCTTTCAGGTTTTTACTCTTGTGAATAGGTATTATTTTTGCTAGTTTCATTTCATTTGGAAAAATTT
Organism: Ryuthela nishihirai; assembly: GCA_038380435.1. Taxonomy (NCBI): domain Eukaryota; kingdom Metazoa; phylum Arthropoda; class Arachnida; order Araneae; family Heptathelidae; genus Ryuthela; species Ryuthela nishihirai. The sequence goes on along the minus strand of JAWZYU010000011.1, from coordinate 65,052,553 downwards.
CCTTCTGAAGTGACAAGTTGAAAATATATGTGAGGGGGATCTTAATTTCATTTTTAACATTTTTAATTACATTTATTGAGATATCATCAGGCCCACAAGAAGTATTAGGTTTCATTATACTTATAACATGACATATATCATCTTCAGAAAAAGGTTCAATATATAAACTATCTGGAAAACTGTATCCATAATATTTATATTGCACTTGATTTTTTGTATTGAAATCAGCTGCTAGATCTTCTGCTATACTTTTAAAATACTGGTTGAAAGCTGTAGCTTTTTGCGCATCGTCTGTTAGTACATTTTCAGCCATCTCAATGTCCCCAATTCTAAGATTTTTGTTTTTATTCCGAGACAATAGGTTATTTATCAGCCTCCATTTCTGTTTCAGCGAAGTATCACCATATATATTAAATTTAGTTTCATAGTATTTTTGTTTAGCTTCTCTTATTAAACCAGTGACATAATTTCTGCAAATTCTGTGCCTTTCCTTGTCCGTTTCATCACTGGAATTCTTATATATTTCAGCAAGTCTGTTTCTTTTTCTAATCTGGTTTTTTATATAATTATTTATCCAAGGAGCATAACCAGGGTGTTGTGATCTCTTCTTTCGAATTCTAGGAAAGCATACATTATATATATCCATAAAGAGCGAAAGAAAGTTATCATATGCCTGGTTCACATCCGTAATTTGTAGTAGATCATTATAGAAGAATGCCCATATTTTAAAGTACTATATTTTATTAAATAATTCGTAACAAAAGTATTTGCGTGCACGATATGTCAAAAAACTCTCAAAGCTTCGTTTTATATTCAATAAACTTCAGTTAGGAGATTTCAGTTTTCAGTACACTCTGCTCTATATGCCTGGTGTAACACTTGCACTAGTTGCAGTGACTCCTTCTTTTAAATGCTGTAAATTGTGATTTTTTTTGGAATAAACAAGGCTTTTAATGAACCCCCCCCCACCCACCCCCAAAAAAAGAAATATCCAATGGTGTTAAATCGGATTTATCGGGGACCATAAAATCAATTCACTTGTATAAATCCAGCGATTTAGAAATTTGGCTTTAAGAATTACATGTGATACTAACTCCACACCAAAAAAAGAGGAAAGTTTGATAATATCAAGATATTTTGGGCATACAATTCATTTTGTTACTTAATTATTTAATACAACACTTTGAAATAGGGATATTCTTTTATAATGATACACTATATATGGCAAATAATTTGAAAAGAATCTCATACTTGCAATGTCTAGTTTTGTGTCACATCGATCTTTAAGAGGAAAATATATGATTCATATCGGTTCACATTGTGCCCTACTGAGTGATTTATGAAATTATAATGCTAACGAAAAACAACTCTGAGAATATCCTTTGATTATCTGCGTCCAGAAGTGGATTCAAAGAAATTATGGTACTTCCCTTTTATAGCGGCCTTAGCGAGAAAGGGGAATTGGCGCGGTTCCGTCTAAAGTTGTAGTGGCTTTTTTAGCGTTTTTTTAAGCGTTTTATTAATTACTTTGGGTTATTTTTCTATCTTTAAAAATACCCATTCATAATGGCACCAAAGAAAATTACTAGAGGTGAAAAGCCTAAGAGAAAAATCGTAATTTCTACGATAGAAATGAAAATGGAAATTATCTCTAAGTGGGAAATTGGTACACGTTTATCGGACCTGGCTGCTCAATATGGCATGGCTAAGTTGACCATATCGACCATACTGCAGAACAAGAAAGCCATTAAAGCGGTTAACGGGGCGAAAGGGGTAAAAGCCCTTGCCAATAAAAGGTATTCAGCAGTGGAAGAAGTGGAAAACCTTTTAATGTTTTGGACCAATGAAAAACAGTTCGCTGGTGATAGTGTTTCTGAAGCCATTATATGTGAGAAGGCTAGACATCTGTATAGTGACATTACAAAAGATACCCCTGGTGTTGAAGAATTTAAGGTTAGTAAGGGTGGTTCGACAATTTTCGTAGTGTTCGTAGTGTGGTTAGGAATGGAGAGGCTGCCAGGGGAAATAAAGATGCTGCCAAAAATTTTGTGAGGGAGTTTAAAGACTTCGTGGATAAGAAGGGTTTTATTCCCAAACAAGTATTCAACTGTGACGAGACAGGCCTCTTCTGGAAGAAAATGCCAAAGAGGACCTACACCACAAAGGAAGAGAAGGCCTTACCAGGACATAAGACTATGAAAGATAGGTTAACCCTCCTTTTGTGCGGTAATGCTAGTGGGAACTTCAAGATAAAACCGCTGCTAATGTACCATTCAGAAAACCCCAGGGTTTAAAAAAGAAAACAATGCGCACAAAAACAGGCTTAGTGTAATGTGGAGGTCAAATCCAAAATTCTGGGTAACTAGACAGTTCTTCGCTGAGTGGTTTGATGAAGTTTTTGCCTCTAGTGGGAAGAAATATCTGGAGGAGAAACAATTTACCTCTCAAGGCCCTTCTGGTGTTGGACAATGCACCTGCACATCCTCCAGGATTGGAAGAAGATTTTAGTGCTGAATATGGTTTCATCAGGGTGAAATTCTTGCCCCCCAACACCACCCTCTCATCCAGCCTATGGACCAACAATTCATCTCTAATTTCAAGAAGCTGTACACAAAGGCACTTTTCCAAAGGTGCTTTGCGGTGACTCCGGAGAAACAGCTAACCCTCAGGGACTTTTGGAAAGATCATTTCAATATACTCCACTGCCCGAGGATTATAGACAAAGCCTGTGACCAAGTTTCTTACAGGACGATGCGATCTTCCTGGACGAATCTCCGGCCAGCCTTTGTATCAGCCAGAGACTTGGAGGAGCCTAAACAGAATGCTGCAGTGGTGGGGGAAATTGTGTCACTGGGGATGTCCATGGGCCTGGAGGTGGATAGTGAGGATGTTGAGGATGTTGGTGGAAGACCATAATGCTGAGCTGACCACTGAGGAGCTGCGGGATCTTAATATGGAGCAGCAGCAAGAGATGGCTGAGGAACTGTCTTCAGAGGAGGAGAAGGTAGACAGTAAAGGAAACATTCCCACTGCAGACATTAAGGAACTGTTGGGGTATTGGTCTAAAACACACAGCCTTGTAGATAAGTGGCACCCCAATATCGTAGCTGTGAACAGGAGTATCAATCTGTTTAATGAAAATGTAATGCAACATTTCAGAAAAATTTAAAAATATAGACAAAAACAAATGACATTAGACAGGTTTCTCCCCAAAGAAAAATCAAGTGGTGGTAATGTTAATGAACCTCAACTCTCAACTAGTGGATTCCAGATGAAAGAAGTGTAATTCACCTTCCAGTGAACAGTAATGTTCCTCCTATTATTATTATTGATTGATTGTTATACAATATTTTACGTATGTACTATTATAAATAAAAACATTCAATTATTGAAATTAAATATACTTGTTTTATCATTATTTACCAATATGATCTTTTGAAATAAGCACTTAAAATGCTTTATATTGGGTAAATTTTGGGGGTCTGGGATGGATTAATTCAATTTACATTATTTCTTATGGGAAAATTTAACTCGAAAGTCGAACCGTCTCCTGGAGCGGATTGTGTTCGAGGTTCCACTGTACATTTGTTTTCCTATAAACAACCCACAAGCTAAGTTTTCCCGGGTTGGGTTGTTTTACCTCTGAGTGGCACTTTTTTGCACACCATGGACTAAATGGCAGGTCACATGGACCCCAAAGGTTCAGAGAAGATTGGGGGAGGAGACGCACTGGAACAGCTGTTGGGAGATAGATGGTAGACTCCCGTCAAAGCCATCCAGCGTGTTCTTTAACGTGCAGAGGATATGGCTCTCCCGCACACGGGGCCACGACTTAACGTCCCATCGGAGGCTTTTCCGGGTTATTATATTAATACTACATTTTATGTATATAATATAGAAATACACAGAGAAATTTAAACATATTAACATGTACACATATACACATGAAAAATTTCGAGATATTCGAATCTTCAAATACATAAAAAAATAAAAAATAAATACTCCCTCAAGCAGCTGCTTGCCACAGAGGTCTGACAGGACATATTATCATAAATCAAAAAGAATTCGCAGCTTCAGGTTGTAGATAACATGATTTACCTTAGTATGTTATACATAAATTCAATATCTGCAAACCTCATAAGAAAATTCTTTAACTTTTTTTCGAACAAGAAACTATTACCAGAAAAATTTATCAATTTATAAGGTAAGCTATTGAACATTTTGGGGGCTAAATACATTGAATGCTTATGTACAATCTCCTTTTTAACTAATGGAACAATATATTGTTTCCTCTCAGTACGCAAATGATGTTCAAATATTTTTTCTTGATTGTAATTGCTGTTTCTATATGCATATATCATTAGTTTAAATGCATAAAGATGTTTTAAAGGCAAAGCATTCACATATATATATCTACAATATACATTAAGCGATCTATTAATAATTTTTGTTAGTTTTTTTTATTATTCTGTTTTGAATTGCTATTATTAGCTTGAGAATCATTATATAGGTTCCCCCATACAGCAATAGCCCATAATAAAGTACAGACAGAATCCAGGAATTATATATAATTACCATAATTTCTGCATCTACTAATTTGTTTAAGTAATAAATTTTATATAACATTGATCCAAGTTTTATTTTAATTTTATCCACACACTGTTTCGAATTCAATTTTTCGTCGATTTTTATTCCTAAGTAGTCAGTCACACCAATCATCTCCATAGGCTTACAATAACAAGCTAAATCTTGATTGCAGGCATCATTATGAATTCTAATATCCAGATCTTCTATAATTCTTCCTCTAGAACGTACCAATCTTAACTCCTCAGACTTTCAGTAGAGTTTTAAATTTAAATTTGATTATTCAAATGTGAAAATGTTAATTAGAAATAATAATTTAAATAAACATTTGACGAAAACATCTTTCCCATCCTAATGGTTTTGGTGAAAAGTGGTGACATTTGTCAAACGAATCTACCTATTGATCTCTGTTTCGTTACCTGCTGTGTTGTTTGCCTACTATTGTGTTGCTTGTCTACTATTGTGTTGTTTGTCTATTATTGCGTTGTTTGCCTACTATTGTGTTGTTTGCCTACTGTTGTGTTGTTTGCCTACTGTTGTGTTGCTTGCCTACTTTTTATCTCGTTCGCAATTTCCAATGCAAAGATCCATCATCAAGAATCCTTGCATATTTCTACCAGTCACTCTGACCTTTTGACCTCGAACATGACACCGTACCTGAAAATTCCTCTTATTTTTTTTAGTTCCACTGCCTGAAATAGCCCTATTCACCGATTTCTATCTCCCGCACCAGTATATTGAAATTTCTCTTGTAACCATAATGGATCCATTGCATACAAAATTTGACATAATTTCTAAGATCTACGACTCAGAATATCCAAGACACCAATTTTTAATTCATCTAACACTGGTAGACCTTTATTTCACCTTTGACCTCAAAGGACGAAGTGCATCCAAAATTTCACATTTCTGAGATCTACGACTCAAAATACATCTCCCCCCTAATCAAATTTTAGCTCTTTAGCACTGGTAGATCTAAATTTGACCATTGATCTCGAATGCCCCTCCAGATCCGAAATCCACATCGTAGATCATGGTTTGTCTACACTCGTAGATACATCGTAGACTACTATTTGTAGATCATAATTTGATAGCTACGTGACCTCTATTTGACCTCGAAGAAAACGTCAGAGGCCAAATTGAAGATTTCTCCCGAGATCTACGACTCTAAGTGAATTTTTCAGAGCTCTTCCATTCCTGCTTCATAGTTAGAATTATCGTTATCACTTGTCAGTCAGTTAGTCAATCATACACAATCGTCTCTATATTACATGTAACTAGAAATGTGAAGAAGAAAGATCAGAAAACCCGAAGGAAGTTGACTGGGGTTGTTCCACAACTGTGAAGATAAGACAAAATTGAATATTGGCGAAGTTAATTAAACCACGGAGAAGTCACCATCTACTCAGAAATGCATAAAAGTTAAAAGATGTTAAAAGAAGTGTACTATCAAGTAAGTCTAAAAAGTGGGCAATGTTCCATAATAGGATGGTAAAGATGTTTTATGTTTTGAAATCTGTAACACAGCCTACGGAATGATTAAAAGAGACTCAACGTCAACAAATTAAAGACATTTTTGTAATGTTAAATAGAAAAAAAACAGACCCTTTTGTCCAAAAATAAATAAATTGAACTATAAACCAAAGTTCAATTACGAATAATCGCTGAAGAATCATATATAAAAAGAGAGCTTGTGTATTTATGTGCATTTTTCTGTCCGCTTATGTTCTCAACCCCCTAAAGAGCTAGAAGCATAAATCTTTGCACGAACTTTTCCATCACCCAAGGGAAGATTATATGCTATGTGTGAACCCACTGAGATAAAGCGAAACCGATGTGGAAGGGCTAAATTCCTCGAAATTCCAATAGATTTAATATTATATCCTGAAAATTCGTATATCCCTTAGATTTAGTATCAGCGATTTTGAAAATAACTGTTATCATTAATAAATTAAAAAGAATGAATACTGCAGTAAATTTATTTTTGCTTTTGCTTGATAAAGTCATTGCATCAAAAATGGGTAAATAGCATGATCCTTTTTGTCGACATTCAAATCGTTCGAAAGAGCACGAGTGGGACACGAGTTTCTGCGTTTAAATGAATGATTTGAAAACTAAAAATTGATACCGGACGTTAGAACAACTATCACGATTTAAAAAATGCATATTTATTCCGTATATTTTATTAAAATATTATTTGAATCAATAAACGTATAGCTCATAATATGTATAAAAAATAAATGCATTAAAATAAAGAATTCTTTTTCATTGTGCAATAAATTCAGATGAATATTTAGGAGAATATTAAATTCTCACCTTAAATTCTTTGTACGTTGAAATTTAAAAATCATTAAACTATTCATAAACGCCATGTTAACTGAAATTGTGTAAAAAAAATAAAGCAAGTATTGCAGCTTGCCAGGATATAGAAAACTGATCATAGCCTACTCATTATTTTTATTTTGCAGCCTCAAAAGAATACACATAAGGAGATATTAATCCGCATGCGATGAATTTTTTTAAACGGAAATAAGTACTCCCCTATCCAAAGAACAGAGATAACCTAAAAGCTCTATTGTACTCGTCCTGATTTTTCATACAACACACAAACTCTTTGTTTTAGTAGTAAGGTACGCTAACTACTTCAACAGATATGTGCTCTCAGTTTATCAGATAATTTATGAAATTTTGGTTTTCTGATACATCAACACAAATAACGTTGTATTCAACAAGTCCAACCACCTTTTGTGGTTAGCAGTAGAAAACATGTTTCTTTTACATAAACTGCTTCAAATGCTTATATACAGAGAACAAACATACCTCTTCCTTGACAACACAAATGTCTTGACCATCCTAATGTATGTGGCTTGCAAAGATTATTTTGAATGCTAATTGAAAAAAAATTATATTCAGCACCCACCCCATAAAAGAGTCATGTATTCGCGCCTGAATAAATTCTTTGTATACACACATTATTTGTACAACTTAGACCCTCTATACAAAATTTGTCCATATTGAATTTTATTTCACTATAATGTTACCTATGACCAACGAGATAGAGTAGATAGAGCGCACAAGAGATTTCAAAAGTTGAAGAGACCTTAATGACATGTTACCCTCATTTTGCATGGTCAGAGTCATATAAGCTATGAGCAGAAATATAATAGATCTAGATAGGTAAAAGTTCCTTTTTTTTTGAAAAATACTTTTAGTTTTCATTTTTAGAGTAAAATTTATCAGTCATCTTAATTGGACCTTTGATATCCTGCAGAAAAAATATATTTAATCTATTATACAATTTAGAGAGTTTACCCCCTGTCTGCATCTCTATTCGAGAACCCATCCTAGATGGTTAGAACTAGGACCGCCAAAATACGCGTACAGCTTCATCTCTCTTTACCTTATTGTACTTTAAGGATTTCAACCCAAAAAAAATTAGGCCCTCCCCAAAAACATGGCCGCAAAACTTCTGTCTATTAATAACTTTGAACATTTACAACGTACTAGTCCATTAATAACTTTCATCTCTCCATTCATAAGGGACACGACAGCAGCGCCTCCAGATATTTTGTACACTTGCGGAGGGACTACCATTCCTGACCCACCATAGCTAAGAACCCGATTACTAACCCTACACAGCAAGATGTAATTGAAACCACTATACCAAATTCGGGACCAATCAGTCAAAGACCTGGGAAATTACAGGGAACCGAAACTTCTCCATCAGTGATGTCACTCCAGATGTAAACGAGTGTCACCAGAGATTTTGGAATATGCCTAGGAGCTTGCTACTCTCAATCATTTTGCAAAGGCCCAAGCAACACTGGGCAATTCTGCTAGTAAAAAAAATATTTATCTATTAAAAGAATTTTAAAGTTTGATTGATTTCTATATTGTTTTTTAAATAATAATATATTCCCCATTATATGCATCACATTAAATTTAAATTCTGTGGATTAAGGCATATAAACTTAATGATAATCAATAGGCGTATACCCTGTTTTTTCTAGTGTGGGCTTTAAATGAGTTTATTTTGGCTTCCACTGCAGGTACTCTAAACAAGACATGAAACAAAATGCTAAGCAATAGACATTTATTCTATGATTCCCCATTGTGGGCATTAGATACTACAGGTAGAAATACTATGGATGCGCCATTAGATTCTAAGGATCAGTAAGGGGGTAGTGTGATGGCCGAATAGTTGGCATCAGCATCAAGTTAGATCCTATTACGTGGCAAGTACATGCATCAGTTTAGATCCTATTACGTGTTATGAAAGCATTATATGAATATGTATATTTTTGAAAAATAAAACTCAAAGTATAAAGTTAATTGTTGTGCAGGTATTTCTCATAAAGAAATACATTTTACAGTTTAAAAACTTTTCTTATAAAAGAGGAGTTTTCCTAGTGCTTTTGCATGCTCTTTGTCACTGCTTTGTCAATGCAGAAGCTTTTGCTTGATAAAAATCATCTCTCTAACCTAGATCATCTCCCTAACCTAATAAGAATCAATTATAAAGGGTTCTGCTTCAGATGAAAGTTAACGAACTGAGGAGTAATAGGTAATATAAAAAAATTTCCTATTGTATCTGGCCTCCCCAAACAAAAAATATGATACTTTTTGTTCATTTCTTCTCCATATTTGTTTGCTAAATATAAATAGTTACTCTAAATGAGCTCAAGTTGTGGGTATTGCTATTGAATATACAGCATCACCACCCTTTGCCTATATAATCTTCCGCAGTCTACATAGCGTGAGGTCAATCAATCACTGTTTCCATCACTGCTCACACACTGAAAATTTATTCCTAATCAAGCGAAAGACACATTATACATTAAACTTCAGAAAAAAATGCATAGATCGAAAATGCCTCAATAGAAAAGAAAACTAATAGGTAGAGAGAGCTAGGTACTAATAGGTAGAACTAGGTACTGAATAAATATCAATAAATTCACTAGCACCTAATGTCCGACCCCGCCTTCTCGTGGTGCAGGCCGTTAGTATCTTTCAAAAGAGATATTCTCTTTTGGAAGGGAAGGGAAGGGGAGGGCTGCCAGTTTAGTATGGCCTACTGATCTGGTCATTTATGGTCACTTTTTTCTTTTTTTTTCAACCCTGCTGAGGAGTGGTCAACTTCACAGGGTCCTGGTGCTGACCATTTATACCTACTAGAATGGACTTGTTTATGGATTTGAGGTTGATTATTGATCCTGGACTTGCTGCATTGGTGGGCCTCTGTTGAGGGAGAATCTGCCGCTGTGTTTTCTGTTTGCTTCTGGGTTACCAGCCCTAAGTGAACAGAGGCATGGGATACCTTATATCAGCTGATGGGCCTCTGTTGAGGGAGAATCTGCCGCTGTGTTTTCATTTTGCTTCTGGGTTGCCAGCCCTAAGTGAACAGAGGCATGGGATACCATATAGCTAGTGGATAATCCTAATCAGAGGCCATTGCAGGTACCTGAACCTTACTTAGCTAGTTGGGCATCGTCAAGCCTAAACTGGAGTAATGTGTCTCAGGCAGGTCATATGGCTCTTGAAAAAGTCCACTTGAAAAGGTGGTGCCTGAAGTTCCTACTAGCATCGGTGACTTCAGCCTTTAGCGGAGGAGAAACAGGTCTTTGCCACATGCCTGCGATCAGGGGGCTATTTGATATTGTTGGCCCTACCTATCTCAATAAACCTAATTTCTTTAAAAATCATACTAATCATTTTCTCTCTGCAGGAACGTGGAATGTGAGGACATTACATAGAGATTATTCTCTTGATGTCCTCACGCAGGAATTACAGTGCTATAACCTAGATATTCTAGTCTTGCAAGAGACCAGATGGACAGGTAAAGGTGAGATACTTAAAAATAACTTTAAATTTCTCTTTTCGGGGGGGGGGGGGGGGGGGCTCAGTCGGTAGCGCGCCAGGCTCGTAATCTGCAGTTCCCAGGTTCGAGTCCCAGCTGGGTCAGCGTTGAGATTTATCTCCGTAAAGTTCCCCGCCCTGCCCACGTTCAGTAGGGGACACTGATGGGCTTGGAAAGGCCGCCATCCGTCGGATTAAGCCGTGGTCCCGTGTGCGGGAGAGCCATACACTGTGCACGTTAAAGAACACGCTGGATGGCCTTGACGGGAGGCTACCATCTGTCTCCCAACAGCTGTTCCAGTGGGTCCCCTCCCCCAACCTTCTCTGAGCCTTCGGGGTCCATGTGACCTGGCCATTTAACCCATGGTGTGCAAAAAAGTGCCGCTCAGAGGTAAAACAACCCAACCCAACTCTTTTCAGGGAGAGAGGAAACGTGTAGGTTTGCTTCAAGGTGTAGGTTTGCGTCTCAACAGACAAGCCAGTGATGTTCTTCTAGGATATGATATGCATGAATGAATGATTTCTTAGAGCAAAATTTAAAACAAAAATTAAATACTTCAATGTCATCTGTTGTTATGCCCCCACTGAGGATACTGATGAGGATGAGAAGGATAGGTTCACAGACAATTTCAGGATATTTTTATTTCTGTCAAGAAAGGAGATATTACCCTTGTTCTAGGTGACTTCAATGCCAAAGTTGGTACTGACTCTAACCTTTGGGGAGGGGTGATAGGCCCTTTTGGTATTGGTAGCTGCAATGGCAATGGACAACGTCTCCTACAGGTAAGTAAACTCAATGGTTTCAGAATAACTAACACATATTACAAACACCACGACATACATAAATACACATGGGTTTCACCTGATGGGCTGCATAAGAATATGATTGATTACATATTAATTAACAGCAAATGGGCTAGTTCTGTTAGGAATACCAGGGCATACAGGCGAGCTGAAATTGGATCAGACAATTACCTTGTTAAAAGTGTCTTGCAACTTAAACTTAAAAAGTGTTGTGCTAAAGTTAAAAATTTACCTTTAATACTGAGGCTGTGAAAGACCCTGTTATAGCTAAACCTTACCATGATAGGTTACTTAGTCGTTATGAGAGTCATGGTTTGCTTACTGCTGGAGTTGAGGAAGAATAGGGCCATTTTAAACAGGCATTTTTGGAAACTAACAATACTCTTTTAGGAAAAAAGGAGCAGAGGTGGCAGAATTATTTAAGTGATAAGGCACTTGAGCTTATTTCAGAAAAAAGAAAGTGCAGGAATGTCCTTAATCAGTACCCTACTAGTCCTAATAGAAAGGATTACAGACAGCTTATTAAACGTGTAAAGGATCAGTTAGCTACTGATAAGAATCTTTGGCTTGATGGCTTGGCTGACAAAGCCGAGGAAGCAGTTAGACAGCACAACAGCAGAGAGCTGTACCAGATAGTTAATGTTTTGTGTAGTAGAAATCGATAAGGTATACAGGGAATGAAGGATAAACAAGGTAAGGTTATAGAAGGTGAGGATTCTGTCATGGCTAGGTGAGCTGAACATTTCAGTGATGTTCTAATTCTAAACAATGTGGTTAGTTCTATTCCCATTGTTTGCAATGATGATAGATGCATTGGTGGCTTTCATGTTGGCCCTGTAACACAGACTGAAGTTATTTTGGCTATTTCTAAACTTAAACTTCATAAATCCCCAGGTGTAGATGAAATTACTACTGAAATGCTTAGAGCTGGGAATGTTTCTGTTACCACTTGGATGACTGAAATTTTGAATATCTTTTATGATAAAGGCAAGGTTCCTAAATGTTTTACCAGAGCTATTATTATCCCTATTTTCAAAAAAGGTGATCGCAGTTCTTGTGATAACTATAGGGGTATCAGCCTACTCTCTGTTCAAGGGAAAATTCATTGCATGATTGTGCTTAATAGAATTAAGAATCTGGTTGACAGGCAATTGCGTGATGAGCAATGTGGATTCAGAAGTGGTAGGGAATGTGTAGATCAGATATTTTCACTTAGGCAGAATCTTGAGAAATGTTTAAAAATAAAAAATAAATAAATACCCCCTCAAACAGCTGCTTGCCACAGAGGTCTGACAGGAGCCTGTCAGTTTATATGCCATAGTAGAAGGTCTGAGAGGATGGCAGGACCTCAGCAGAAAAATGACACAGACATCCACGCCTTACCCGGGGCTCGAACCCAGGTCCCTTAGAAATGTTTAGAGTTTCAAAAACCTTTGGTTGCTAGCTTTGTTGATTTCAAAAAGGCTTTCGACTCTGTTGATCGTCATAATTTGTGGTTGATTGTGAAATCATATGGTATACAAGACAAGTTAGTTAACATAATGAAAGTTGTCTATAACACTGAGTCAGGTGCGAGAGTTGGTAAGACTTGCAGCAATTGGTTTAGCAATCCTCCTTGTGTTCGACAAGGGTGCATTTTGTCTCCTTTTCTCTTTAGTTCGGTAACTAATTATGCTATGCGAAATTCACTTCAAGGGAAAGATTTTGGCCTTAAATGGGCTGGAGATATGAAAATGTCTGATTTAGATTATGCTAATGATTTAGCCCTTTTGGCAAATGATATTGATGAGATGAACTCTTTCATTCGAGCTGTTGATGAGACTGGTAGTAGAGTAGGTTTGGTTATAAACAGAGAGAAAACTAAAGTGATGAAAATTGGTCAGGCAAGTTGTGATTCAGTTCATCTGAATGGTTGCAGTCTTGAGCTGGTGTCACAGTTTAATTATCTTGGGAGCTATGTAACAGATAATGGTGATGTGCGGCATGAGATTAACAAACGGATAGGGATTGCTGCCCGGACTTTTTAAGAATCTATGGAGAGTGTGGAGAAATAGGCATATACATCTAAGTACTAATATTAGACTGTATAATAGTTTGGTTCTTCCTATGGTTAGTTATGGTAGTGAAACTTGGACGCTGTGTAAACAAGATAAGAGGAAACTAGATGCTTTTGATTCCAGATGCTTACGCAGTATCTTGAGCATTAGGTGGTTCAACTTTGTAACTAATGATGAGATTAGGCAAAGGAGTTTGCAACCTCCTTTAAGCAGCATATTGTGCAGAGAGAGACTCCGTTGGTTTGGCCATGTTGCCCGTATGAATAATTATAGATTGGCGAATAGGGTTATGAACAGTGTGCCTAGAGGCCTCAGAAGGAAGGGGAGACCTAGGATGCGGTGGGCAGACAATGTCAAACAGCACCTTGTTAGAATTGGTGTGCAGTGGCTGGATGCAGCAGATGTACTCAGGACAGATATGCTTTGAGAATTAAACTGCGCGGTCTGGTTGTACCTCCGTAGCCCATGGTTGCTTGATGATGATGATGATGATGATGATGATGATGATGATGATGATGATGATGATGATGATGATGATGATGATGAGGGAGGGAGCCAAAGCTACTGCCCTTTTCCCTCCACTTGTCGGAAGTGCCCTTTTTACAGAGAGCCAAAAGACACCTCGAAAACGAGGTTTTTTTTTGGCTCTAAGCCTCTTCCTGACATACTCTCTGCACAGCAGGGACATACCAGAGGAGGGAATGTCTGTGGTTAATTCTGAATGGCTCTACTGTAGTTAAATCTAAAACTCTTGAAATAGTGAACGAACATTTTAGAAAAATTGACATTTAGGTGAATTCTATGAAGAGTTTTAATTCATCTTCATTAATATTTTTCCATGCCAAGCGTATTTTGTAAGTTATAGAGCTTCGAAATTGGTTTTAAATTTCAAATAGCATGAAACTTCGATAATAAATTGTTATGGCTCTGTACAGGCAGAAGTTGAAGAAGATGTACTTTTTAGTAAAAAGAAAAATGTAGAAACATTTTTCATGTGTATAATGTCAACTTTGCAAAGTGACACTATACTGTGCATTTGCAAGACAAAGTATGCATTTACTTTTGATAATTTCTGTTAATCAACATATATATTACGGTTTTTAATAAATCTCCCCTAATGCAGCAATCAAGTTCGAAATAGCTGCTGCCTACTTTGCTGTGTTTTGTCGGCATCCACAGCCTTTTTTCCTTTCTGCACACGTTTCATATTTACTAACCAGCATCCTAATAATGAGTGGTTAATAGCAAATCTGAACATAATGATTAATAGAGTTTGGGATGATTTGACATATAAATTGAAGCTTTCGACAAAGCCAGGGCATTGTGTTGCGTGGTAATTGGCAACCTGAGGCGAAGCTATTAGATACCATCGTATGCGGATTTTTTCCTAAAATAAAAATGTTGATAAATAATCATCCTTTTTTTTTCTTCAATAATAATCAAAATATCAAACTTAATTTTTCTTATTTAAACTGTTTTCACTTTCCTAGCGATTAAATCACACCCCAAAAAATATAAATTACTAAACTGTTCTGATTTAAATACAATAGATTTCATGTACGCATTTTAATTATATACTGCTATTTGCATTTCATTTATTTAGTTCAAAATCAAAAGTAAAGAATTTACGACTTTCAAATGCACTCTGTGACAAAAAAATCAAAGCACCCCAAAGCAAGAGTCCAATCGTGCTGAAACTTTGCATGTGCAATGAGAGAGTAAAGATAAAGAACTGATTAAAACTTTACGGCAGCTATGCTCTGTATTGCAGAACAATGGCTCCATAAGTGTAACAGGTTATTACATAGTACAGCCACCTCTGGTGGCGATGGATGCTGATATCTGGTATGGCATTGAATCAAAGAACAGTCGGATGTTGTCCTGTGATAGATTCTGTCATGTGTACTCTAATTGCTGAACTACTTCGTTGACATTCCGGGATGGCTGCAATGCAAGTCCCAGCATGTCCCATATGTGCTCAATTGGCGAGAGGTCTTGAGGCCTGGCTGACCAAGAGGGTTTCAAAACCACGGAGATATCCCTTTGATTTTTTTGTTACAGAGTGCATTTAAAAGTCGTAAATTCTTTACTTTTGATTTTGAACTAAATAAATGAAATGCAAATAGCAGATGGAGAGGTGAGCCATGTGTGACTTGGCATTATCGAGCTTGTAAGCGGCACCCTGGAAGACATGGCAGCAAAAGCAATGCGACTGGTCACAGGATGTTGTCAACATACCACTGTGTATTACCAGGTAGCACTACTAGGGATGACCGGTTGACATAGGAGATGGCTCCCCAAATTGTAAAACAAATTGTTACAATTTGGAGATGGCTCCCAAAATTGTAACACAAATTGTTACAAGTGTAATAAGTGTGATGGCCATGTGTCACTCCACAAGGTAGCCGAATCGGGGTACTGACCTGACCTCCTCCAGACGTGTATGCTTTGGTCATCCACTCCTAGGAAAAACAGGATTTCATCACTGAACACTATACACCACCAGTCGGATGCAGTCCACTCTTCCCAAGCATGACACCACTCCAGACAGTGCTGCCAATGTTCGGTGGTTAGTGGTAGCCATTTTAAAATATGGCAAAAATATAGTCCTGCCTCTGCCAGTCATCTTTCGATGACGTCTTGATACAGCATGCAGCATGGAGGATGCTCTATGTCTTTGGATGGTAGATAGAGATGCTGTCAGTGTCATTCTGGCTGCTCCTCTATCGCCCAATCCTCCCATCCAGTTGTTTCCCTGGGACAGACAGTGCCTTCATGGTGGGTACATGTGTCCTCCTGTACCACTGCTCCCAACATTGTCATCCCTCCTTTCCAGATGCCAGCTGATACGTCGACATAACCAATTGGCTTCTTTGAGATCCATGATGCATCTCCTCTCGAATTCTCTCAGTTGCTCGTATGGTCGTTGAATGTATAGTCGTGGCATCCTCATCGACTACTGATGTCAATACAGCTGCAACAGTGATCAGAATGGTCAATGCACGTGAGCAATACTTCTTACATTCGCCCCAGGATGCACGTTTCTCCCCTTGTATTGGAATCGCTCCTTACGTTTATTGGCATCGAATTTCTAATCATTTGCGTGCCTGGCCAGGAGGTGTTTGCATGCAACTTTTCGTGGTTGACAGACTATTTTATCCAGGTGCCTCGATTTTTTTTCTAATACTTTGCATTTAAGAGTTGTGAGCCATATTTTTTTTTTCATCATCTTGGGCTTTTTGTTTTCCTTCAAAGAATTTACATTCTTTGAATATTCTGAATAGCCCAGATTTAAGGTGCACACTTTGAGAATGCTGGGCCAGAAGGGGAAAAAATTAAACGAATATATTACATACAGTTTTCAAAGAATTTTCAAAGACCACTAAAAAGAGAGAAAAATCATTATACTGGAACGGCGATCCAGTTCTGTGACTGCACACCCCTCAACTTTAATTTTTAGGGCTCGATCCAGTCACTTCCTCAGCCCTGTTTATTTTAAGATCTTGGCCTATTCATAAATAACTGGTTTTCATAAAGTCATATTTATATAATAATGCTATATAGATAGCGATACTTTTCCTAGCAATGATAAATCGTTCTTTTACATCTGAGCTTAAAATTTATATTTAATTTATAGTTACTTACAAAATACACATTAATTATTCATATTCTGAAAACGTTTAATATAATAGCATTTGTATTTAATGCAGTTTTAAAATGAAAAATTCAAGAAAAGCATATATTTTTCATATAATAAAAATAAAAAATACCCCCTCAAGCAGCTGCTTGCCACAGAGATCTGACATGAGCCTGTCAGTTTATATGCCACAGTAAAAGATCTGAGAGGATGGCAGGACCTCAGCAGAAAAACGACACATACATCCATGCCTTACCCGGGGTTCAGAACCCAGGTCCTTTAGATCAGTTGCCAAGCGCGCTAACCACTCGGCCATGGGACGGCTCATATTTTTCATACTGATAAAATATATTAACTGATAGTATAGTACTATTCAATTTCATTTTTAAACTTGCTAGATTTGTTTAATTTTTCAGGACAGGGATGAAGACAAAAAAAAGAGCCAAATTTTTGCATTTGTAAAATAGAATAGAGTAAAATAGAGCTCTTCGCTTTTTCTGATATTTCTTATGCGAAAATAAATGCTTTTACGTTTCATTTATATTACTCTTTACATATTCTCTTCGAAACAAGAAATTTTATTCAGGAGAGTAGATTTCTGATATTGCATAATACAGTAAAGGTTCATTCACAAAATAAAATTCTGCAAGTAAAGAAATTACAATATATTGTCTACAAATATTATTTAGAAATTCCATTCCTGTTACAAAGCATCTGTAATGTTTACTTATTGGAATTTTACATGTCTAGCTTTTATTTTTGCTAAGTCATCAATGATATCATGATATACGTTTCATCAATATTCAAAGCAGATGATGTTTCACGTTTAACTGCTAACAATGGGCCAACCAACTTTTACAGACTTAGAGAAGATCTTAAATAACTTTTAATCCATTTAAGCTTTGAAAAACTTTGCTCTGTACTAGCAACGTAACTGGTAATGCCAAAAATATTCTTATCGCAAACTACAGCATTTGGAAAAACTGTATAAAACTCATTTTTATATATGAAACTTAAGATCTCGTTAGGAAGCATTTGAATAGATAAAATTGTTCCCAGGTGTTTCAATTCATCTCGCAAATCAAATGGGTCTACGTCAGAGTTATTTCCATCTCATAGCACAAGATTCAAATCTTTTCAAAGTTTGACATTGTACCTGAATCGACAGTCTTTAAACTGTATATACCGTATGATAATTCAAATTCGGGTTGTTTCCAGTTCACTAAACCTTTCTTCTAAACATTTTACAACAGTATCGAATATAAATTTTTAAAAACCTGATTTGAAATTTCCTCTTTAGACCTAAAATAGGATTGACTTTTTGCTCAAAGTCGAAATTTCTTTTCTTTCTTCATCGCTTGATGCGAGTTTCTGATTTAAATACTGGCAATATTTCACCTGCTACTAACCTGGCAGAAATGTACATCTGGTGAAATCCACTGATGCGAGAAGTATTTAATTCTTCTATTATGATTTTTTTTTAATTTCAAACACTCGGATGTAATCATTTCAGGACTTTGCATTAGCACAAATACTATGTTAATTTGATACATGGGCGGATCTAGCGGGGGGGGGGGCAAGGGGGCCATGGCCCCCTTGCCCCCCCCCCGCTAGATCCGTCCATATATGTTAAGCCGGGGCAGCATGTATGTTGAGCCGCCCATGTATGTTGAGCCGGGGCAGCATATATGTTGAGCCGCCCATGTATGTTGAGCCGGGGCAGCATGTATGTTGAGCCGGGGCAGCATGTATGTTGAGCCGGGGCAGCATGTATGTTGAGCCGGGGCTACATGGGCATCCGCCCATGTAGCCCTGGCTCAACATACACGCCCCGGCCCCCCCCCCCCCCCGGCTCAACTGCTACCTCTTTCAAAAGGTGAGTAAGGGTAAAAGAGGCAAAAATCATTAACAAATTTACATTTCATGCATCTTTCAAAAAAATTTGTAAATCCGTAAAACAGAAGGGGAAATGTTATATTTCACTGGAAATCAAATGTCTTCGCCCCCCCCCCTTTTTTTTCTTACATTTTTCTACTCGATTGGGTTTCTTGCCATGTAACAACACTAGGCGCGGACTTGTAGGGGCTCTGAGAGCTGTAGCATCCTGGGCCCTTAGAGTTGCAGGCCCCTGACACCACTGCGAATGGGAGATTTTTAATAATAGTAATTGTTTTTTTACAGAAATACCCAAAAATTGGGAAAAACGTATTTTAAGCTTCACGTACGAATTTGCAAAAAAATAAGTATTGAAATCTTGAAAAAAGAAATCTTAATTTTTATCGCAGCCGGGAGTCTTCCTGCTAGAGTTGCATGCCTGAAATAACGCGCCACTCCACTCCTGAACAACACTACTGGTAAATTTAAAATTTGATATTTTCTCTGCCAGATAATTTACATTATTTTTTGTGTCTGCGTCTCTAGTAGAATCTTCTGCAAGTTCAGTGAAAGCATCGCATACTTCTCCTAATTGATACCTAAGTGGTTTAAGAGCATTTTTTCTGATTTCTCAACGAGTGGCGTTGACGGATTTCATTGTTATTTCTGTTTCACCGGCTTGGAGAACTCGAAAAAAATGAATGCAATTCTTGAACCACGGAAAAAAATCAAAATATTGATCCTGATGCAGCTGCATCAGGATCAATTTTTTTCACCACGAAATTTAAGGAATAGTAGGAACATGGGACATAATAAGCTTTAAACTTTTGCTCTAAAGTTGTTCTTTGGACGTCCAATTTTTTATGCTTTTCATGTTATCACCATTATCGTATCCATATCCTCTAATATTGTACATTTGAAGCCAATATTCTTTTCAGTTCATTCAGAATAGTTTCTGTTACACTTGCTCCTGTTATGTCTAACACCAGAAGAAAGCCCAAACAATATTCATTTGGAGTGTATTCACAAGATTTTTTATCATGAGAATATTCTTGCAACTGAAGATAATTGTTCTACTCTACTTATATCTTAAGTACAGTCAACAATTATGCTATAATATTTCATTTCTTTAATTGCTTGTATAATATGCTTTCGCACTTTATCAGCCATCAGAGAAATCAGTTCTTTTCTGTTTGATTACTATTTAATTTACATTCTATTATCCGCCTTTCTTGTTAAGTGATCGCTCATCGCAGGAGACAGGATTAAACTTTGGCTTAACTCCTGCCGAACCCTATCTTGTTCTTGTTCTTGGAACATAGACAAATCATTATCTGGGTGAGGATTTTTACCCTCAGTTAGGTGCCCTCACGTACGTAAAAAATGCAGCAGTGGCAAAAAAGGATCTATTTCGACAATGCTATTTCGTCTCCAGGACCATATTGGGATGCAAGGGAAGTTTTCTTCGTGTGAATGAAAAGGTGAGAAATGGTTAATGCTGGTGAATGGTGAGGAAGCCATCAGCATTGATGGCCACTGGCTTCAATGCTGATGGCTTCCTATTATTAACCATTGAACGCCCACTGGCTCGTTAAAACTACTATCTTTGAGATCCCACCAGCCAAGTTTCAGAATGTACTCTCCAAACGAAATCCCTTCAAACCTTACCTCAAACCACTGATCATGTCATAAGTGGTCAGAAAAAAATTCTTCTCCCCCTTGTAGTTCTAGAGTCAGGAATCTTTGTGTAATAATTCGTTAATCTCTGTTGTCACTAGTAAGGGAATGTTGAGCAGCTATTTCTGTACACTCCGTTTCCTTATTCTATCCTTCAATTCTAATTACAGTAGACTCTCTCTTATCCGGTCTCGGCTCAACTGGCCTCCACTTTAATTGGTCATTACAAGAAGCGGAAGAAAGTCGCCCCTTGCTTTGTTTATTTGCTTCAGTTCCAAGAAGCGGAAGCAAGTCGCCACGTGTTTTGTTTACAGTACAGTACATATTTGCTTCAGTTCCTCTTTGTGAATATTACAGTGTACAATGTACTGTGCGTATACAAGAGTGTGTGTTGTGACCTATTAATTATTGTGTGGTGCAAAATGAGAGGGTGCAAATGTAAGCGTAATATCGTTACGATGGAGATTTTTGCACTCAAGATTTACAAGATTTTTGCACTCAAGTCGAATCTGAAAAAAAAAACGCTTTCTTCTCGGTGCACTCTTAAAAAGACGAAAAATGAAATTGTCGATCATGCACTTTGCTTATGGTTCATGCACAGGGTCGTGCCGTGCTATGATACAAAGAGGCGACCGCATCAGGCGGCACCATAAGGGGGCGGCATAAGCAGCGAAATCAAAATACAATTTGAACCATTCAATAATTAAATATCTTTACGCAACGCTTTTCTATATTGGTCTATGTTATTCCGATATTGATGTATACGATTTATGATTTATCGTACGCGTCTGCCTAAGCGCTTTCGGTACCCTTTGATCTCGGTTTCTGGTGCAGGTGCATCGTTGGCGAGCGCTCGCCAACGATGCACCTGCACCAGAATAATCTATTATTTTTGTTTGTAATATACCGCGCGTCCGCTCCTAAAACCTGAGGCGGTAATTATCACAAAAGACAATTGCACGTGTTACGTGTTGATAGTTCTGCTTTGAGCTTACAATTATTGACAATATTTGATTTTAATGTTAGTTTGTCATGAGAAGTGGCAAGTGGCTGTGCTGTATTTAAATCAGTAAATCAGATATCTATCTGTATCAGTATAATTTTTGTGCATTTATACTAATTCAGTTTTAGTGTTTAAAAAGTAGATCAGGTAAGAGAATTATTGTTTTTTACAGCAATTGTAGTTACTTATTATCATTGAAAATGATTATGTTATGACAATAGGGACTCGAATTAAAACGTAGCATTTGCATGGACTGGGTATATCTCAGGTGCGGAACGTGTGCCTCTGTGTGATAGATAGAGAATTATTTAGGTAATATTGGGCTACTTTTGCGTTCTGTGTGTGATAGAGAGAGAGAGTTGCTTAGGAAATATTTGCATTTGCCTAATTTTGCGCTCGTTATTTATTGCTCTATTTTTACCAAATTCATATACGTTGAAGTGGAGACAATACAATAACAAGTTAAAGAAAGCCAAATGTCAAAACGGCTGCTAGCTGTCAATTTGACAGATATTCGTTATCTATTTATTATGTTCTGTTACCTATAAATCTTACTAGCTTTGCAACTCATTTCTATCGTTATTTTATCTACCCTATTTTAATAGCATGATAAGCATCATCATATTTAATAATTTTCAATGACCCCACTCGCCCCCCGGTTGCATCTTTGCGAAGGACTGTGAATTTTTATTTAATATTTTAATTAGAGTATGGAACAGAAAACGAAAAAATTGTCTGGAAGTCAATATAAAAAGAAACGCTTAAAGAAAGAGGAACAAGGAAGAAAGCTAAGCTATGTTATGAAGGAATTCTTAGTACAAAAGTCCTGTTTAGATGAGCCGTCCACATCCACATCAACAGCGACTGCTTTGGAAAATAAAAACTCAGTGCCGCCCCAATCATTTCCAGAAAAAGTTGTTGAAGATAGCCAACGAAATTCCTTCTGATCCTGCATTATGGAATGCTTTCTGCATGTCATCTGAAACTCGTCAAATACTGCTTGAGAGGGGTCCACGTCAAATTAAAGAATTCGAGTTTCCTATTAATAAAGAAAGGCGTAGGTTTTCGCCCTCGCATTATTTGAAAGTGTTGAGCAATAGGGAAGTCGTTGAGAGAAGTTAGTTGATTTACTCTGTTACAAATGATGCCGTTTTTTGCTTTTGTTGTATATTATTTCATAATTCGTCTGCTATTAATGACTGGCCCAAAAAAGGTTTTTCTGACTGGGAAAATCTTATAAGAGCCCTCAAAATGCACGAAAAGTCTGTAAATCACAGAAATGCTTTTGGAGCATGGAAAGAATTGGACATTCGATTAAAGCAGAAAAAAACCATTGACGCTGAATATCAACGAATTATGGATATGGAAATTCAGCATTGGAGAGGAGTTCTAAAAAGAATTATGTCAATAATTAGACTATTGGCCTCACAATGCTTAGTTTTTCGTGGAACAACTGAACGTTTGTTTCAGCCTAATAACGGAAACTTCCTAAAGTTGGTAGAATTGCTTTCTGAGTTTGATCCAGTTATGGAAGAACATATCAGGAGAGTTCAACGCGAGTCTGATAAATGGTCTGTGACTTATCTAAGTAATAATATGCAAGATGAATTGATAAATTTGATGGGGAATATAATTTTAAGCAAAATTGTCGAAATAACAAAAATCGCCAAATATTTTTCGATAATTGCCGATTGTACCCCAGACGTGTCATATTGAACAGCTCTCATTAACAATAAGAGTTGTCGTTTTAAACTCCATTCAAAATAAATATGAAATTGAAGAATTCTTCATTGGTTTTTTTTAAGCTAATGTTTCAACCGGAGAGAGTTTGACAGAACTTATTCTGACACATTTGGAAAAATTAGGTTTTGAGTTAAAGTGGCTTAGAGGACAAGGCTATGGCAACGGAGCTAATATGAAAGGAGTAAGAAAGGGTGTACAAAATAGAATACTTGAAAAATATCTAAGGGCGTTTTATGTGCCCTGTGCATGTCATTCTTTAATCCTAGTTGTGAATGATGCAGCGTCTTCTTCTACAGAAAAAAAAACTTTTTTTTCTATTGTACAAGAATTTTACACTTTTTTTTTTCTGGTTCTACAAAGAATTGGGAAGTGCTAAAAAAATATGTTTCACAATTAACTCTAAAACCATTGAGTGCTACTAGGTGGTCAAGCACAGTAGATGCGTTAAAACCTTTATGATTTCAACTTTGCGAAATCTATGATGCATTATTCCAAATAATAGAAGACATCAACAGAGATGCAGAAACTAAAGTTAAAGCAATAGGGTTAGCAAAAAATATTAAAAATTACAAGTTTATATGCGGTGTAACTCTTTGATATGATATTTTATTTGAAATAAATTCAGTCTCGAAGCTATTGCAATCTGTAACTATAAATTTGTCAGATTGTGTAAGGATGTTATCAGAAACCATACAAAAAAGTGAAAAGTTATAGACAATCTGGATATGATCAGATGAAAATTGCTGCTAATGAGATTGCAGAGAATCTTGAATGCAGTGCAGAATTTCCTGCCGAATCTGAAGTTAGAGCCAGAAGGAAAAAGCGTCAATTTGACTATGAAGAAGCTGTCGATCAACCCTTAACAGAGGAGAATAAATTTAAAATAAACTTTTTCAATTATATTCTGGACTTTACCCGTAATTCTCTGAATGAACAATTCACGCTTCTGGAAACCCATAGCAAAAATTTTCAGTTTTTATATGACAGTTTAAAACTCAAGGATATAGATGACAAAACGCTAGAAAATTATTGTACCAGTCTCAGTCAATACTTTCGGTCGAAAATGAATCAGATATAAATGCAAATGATCTTCAAGAATTACGTGATGTATCCCGAATGCTACCATATTCTATGAAACTTTTGGATGTTTTAAATTATTTGTGCCAAAATAACTTAATTACTTTGTATCCGAATACTGTTGTAGCTCTGAGAATTTTATTAACACTCCCTGTCTCTGTAGCTAGTGGGGAAAGAAGTTTTTCCAAATTAAAATTAATAAAACATTACTTAAGAAGTTCAATAAACCAAACAAAACTTAGAAATCTGTCATTAATTTCTATTGAATCTACATTGGTTGCCACTCTAGACTACACATCCCTAATTAACGAATTTGCTAAAGTTAAAGTTAGAAGAGTAAAACTGTAATAGATTGTTGTAGTTGATATTATTATTTTAAAGTAGTTATATTTTCAAAATAAAAATAGTATTCGTACATTTTGTGCAGTTTTTTTTAATCACAATCGAAGGTTATTTTAAAGAAAAAACATTTAAGGGGCGGCATTTCGAAGACTTGCATCATAATGAGGAAATCTACCGCACGGCCCTGTTCATGCAAGAACATCTAAAAGGAACGCCAATCAGTGGGAAAATCTTGAAAGAAAAGCATTAATCCTTCATTCTAAAATCGATAATGGAGGGAGAATTTTCAGCAAGCGAAGGATCGCTATCTCCCTGGAAAAAACGACATGGTGTTCATTACCTTGGAATTTGTGGTGAGAAATTGTCAGCTAATCCTTTAACAGCAAAGGAATTTTCAGAAAAACTTTTAGTGCTTTTTGAAGATGTTCTATGCACAGAACAAATCTACAATATAGATGAGACTGGGTTAAATTTTAAACTTCTTCCAACGAAAACGTTTGTGACAGCAGAAGAAATCTCAGCATCAGGATTTAAAACAAAGAAAGAATAATTCTGGCTATGTGTACAAATGCTGCAGGTATGCACAAACTTCCTCTTTTTGTAATTGAGAAATCACCAAAATCCCAAGCATTCGAGCATTTAGATTTAGCTATTCTGCCAGTTTACTACAAAGCTCAAAAATCTGCTTGGATAGACTTCAATTTGTTTAAAGAGTGGTTCTTTATAAAATTTGTTCCAAAAGTAAAAAACCACTTGACAAGTCTTATAATGCCTGTATAGGCCCTGCTCGTTCTTGACAATGACCCCAATACAACCAAGCGAACTCATTTCTGACAACATAAAAGCCATGTTTTTGCCACCTAATATAACATCTTTAGTGCGACCAATGGATCAAGGAGTGCTTGTAAGTTTAAAAAGGTGATACAGGAGAAAGCTTCTTTCAGAAATTCTACAGCGAACCGAAATGCATTGTACAATGTTTGTGAAGTCATGGAGAAAACTTTGGCCCGAAGTTGAAAAGTGTGTAGAAAGTACCAAAGACGACAACACAAAAGTATCGAATGAGCCTGTGCCTGCCGAATATATGACGATAATGACAATATTTCGCTGCTTAATGACTTTAAACTGCTGCCTAAAGGTGACACACTTGAAGAAGATGACACTGAAAAATGGTTAAAAGGTGAACAGTTGGAAAATGAAACACTGAATGATGGCGAAATTATCAATGCAGTCTGCCAAGAAGGGAACAGAGAAGAAGTGGAGAATGAAAAGAAGGGAAAGTTAGCCATATTGAAGGAAAAGAAGCTTTTGATTTTGCAGTAATATACATTGAGTAACAATAGGCTTCATCTATGACTGGTGTGATGTTTATTAAAAAATGGATTTGCAGGTAAAAAAGCGCTAAATTCAAAGAAACAAAAGAATATCACGGACTTTTTCAAGTGAGTTGGAGTAAATTGTTAATATTGTACAACAAATTATTAATTAAAATACAGTACAATTAGTATTTTTGTCATTTGCCGTTTTTATTTATTTTCTGACACAATTTTCGGATTAACTGGCCTTTCGTTCATCCGGCCAGGGGTCTGATCCCCTAAGGGCGAGATAAGAGGGAATCTACTGCACTCCTAAATTTTCTTGGACTTTGTTAATAGCAAAGTACAAATATGATGTCAGATGTAATGTATAAACCTGTGGACTGGTCCTCTTGAATTTGAATCAGAACAGTGACTGGAAGCTCAGAGAGGGAAACATTTTCTGCTTGCTGAAACTAATATTTAAGCCACCCATAGTAAATACACAGATTACTTGTAGAAACAGACTTCAACAATAGTTAAAACTTCTTAAAAAAATTATCGCAGACGCTGCTGGATCTCCTGAAGTATAGATGGCACAAGGTCCGCTGTATCTCAGTGAAATCTTTAAGCATTTGCTGAAGTTAGTGCAGATTTGATTTTAGTTTCTACACAAAACAAAAACTGATGTTGCATGTATACAAAAACTTTTTCATAAGCAGGAAAATGTGCCGCCCCTAAAAATATGCCACCCGAAGCGATTGCTTGGAATGCTTTTGCTGTCATGTTGCTTCGGAAACTACCTAATTACGATCCTATATATCCCTGTATTAATAAACAAGAACACTGTTAATCATAATGATTTTTCATTCAGAAGCATATAGCAAATGGCAATTATATATATATATATTTTCTAGATCATAAATTTATTAAAATGCACTTACAATATGCCAATAATAAGAAAAGTGTGCTTTGTTTATGGCTACTGATTGCACATTTAACAATGGAAGGATGCATGTAAACGTCTAATACTGGTACGTTTCTCAATTATTCCAAAAACAAAAGAAAAGAATCTCTCAATTTTGCTCCCTCTCCTCACGTGACCACCCTGATTACAAAACTACAGGTAACATGTGTATTTAGTATAGATTAACACTCTTCGTGATAAATTCCGTTAAAGGCGGTGATCAAATAAATTTACTTGAATAAATTAAGCGATTAATTCTTATTATAATATGTGCATCCTACAACTGAATATGCTTGAATCATGTTTTATCATCACTCTACAAAAATGCGCTTTAACTACGTTAAAAAATTCATTACAACCGTCCTTTCTATCCAATTTGCTCCATGGAGGTAGGAAGAATGGGAGGCGTTCTTACTATCTCTTAGCATATGTTGTTACTATAGCAGCGGAAAACAGCGGTAGCCATGTTGTTCCTGCTTAGAAAGTCGTGTCTGCAAGTCAGTTGCAATATATCCGAATGATTTATACTAATACTGCTCAATAAAATCGCAATTGTTTCAAGAAACAGATTCTTATTCAGCATTTAAAGGTTTTTATATTTTCCTTCTGTAGAAATAGTAATTAATCCTCTTAAATTAAAATAGCAGACTATTTCGACGAATTTAGTCAACAAATTACATATCAAATGAAAGTTACACAGCATCTTTTTCTTTTTATCAAATATGATTGATTGTAGAACTATATCCAGTGCAGGGGCGGTTCTAAAAAGTTTCCATCCTCTTCAAAATGCTTGTAAGGGTAATGGAGACAAAAAAAATATTAAACTTATTTATATTTCATGCGTTATTTACGCTTAATATTTTTTAAAGACCTCTGAAACAGAGAGGAAAATGCTATATTGCATTGGAAATTATCTCTTGCCCCCACCCCCCACCCACATTTTAGGTCTTTTTTTCCCCACCCACCCCGATTTTTTCCTAGATCCGGATATGATTAAGTGGAACTTTGTTTGGAATTTCTCCCTTTCCAAGAAAAAGTTTAAAATGCAAGTTCTTGGAATGTATCAAATGACACCATATCTTTTATATAGGCAATGCAAAACTAACTTAAAGTTTGTAACAAATATACCAATGAAAAAAATGGTGCCTGATATACAATATGTTAACTCGCCCCCCCCCCCCCCACACACACACACATACACACATAATATTTCATAGTTTTATCATTGTTTAAGGAAAAGTTTCTAATTATCCAAATGGAGATATAAATAAATTTGATTACGATCTTTTATCCATCTTCAGTCACATTTTTCAATTAAAATGCATATTTTAGAAGTTTAGCGTTTCCTAGTTAGATTCCCATCGACATAACATGGAACATAATTTATCGTGAAATATTCCAGCTTTTATAACGCTTTAAGTACTAAACGAATATTGTTTAAAATGGAGATTTAAAGAGATTTCATTATGATCAATATTTTATCTCCAGTCACATTTTTCTAATAAATGCACATTTTAGAAGTTACAGAGCTTCGTAGTTAGATTCTCACTGGCATAACGGAGAAATTCTGTAGCGTTTCGGTAAGGCACATCAAAAGCATAGGAAATAAATAATGTGATTATTACGTTCTCTCCCGTTTCTTGATTTATTTTTAATTTCTATAAATTTAAAACAAACCTTTGTTTTATCAGTTTACATTTAAAACACCGGGAAAATTTAGCAACCCCCTACCTTCTTCCGGAAGTTTTCTCAACACTCCCTCTCCTACCCTCTTCCGCAAGTCCTAACTACGATACTGTCATAAATAATTGAAATAACGAAAAAGTTTTCAATTTACAAAGAAAAAGTTTAGCATTACTTATTACCTATGATATGTTATTTCTTTTATCTCTTTCGCAGGCTTATTGACGCATCCATACGCACGTACCCGTTTTTTTCTGACGCAGTCGTTAGTTAGCACAGTGATAGCACACCTACATAAGAGCAATAGCCACGATCGGTTACAGCATGGAGGTACGAAGAGCTCTTCCTACCTCCATGGGTTACAGTTTTCAAGCGATAGGGTGCCTCCCCTTCTTCCTACCTCCATGATTTGCTCTGCTCCTCGATGGATCTGCTATCTCAATGTCTGCTTCTTGTCCATGGTACCGTTGCCAAATCTATCTCTAATATATAGAACTTTTTGTGATTATCTTTAAGAAAATTTGGGAGTTTGCAATTTATTTAAATTGCAATTAATCTTGTTTCATAAACTAATTACCTTAATGTTTCTTATAAGAGCATTTTTATCACTAAACCATAAGTGCAAAAGTTATACCAAATTCGTGAATATTTAAAGGAAACTGTTGTCACTTATGTTTTGCAATTGATAATAATGTTATCAGTGGTGAACTAGGGAAACGGAAAACTTTATTAAGTACACTTACACCCACTTCCAGAAAAAAAGGTTTGAAAAAAAATTAAAATGGCACTATAATTATTTTTTCTTTAAACAAAATGAAGTAAACAGATTATACCTTCTGTCATTTACGTGTGTACAATATGGTAGACGAAGTGACCAAGAAAACTTTAAGTAACATTCCTTTATTGAAAACTAAAGCTGGACCACGGGATAAAGATTTGTGGCCTCTGCGTTTGAAAGAAGAATACCAATCATTAATTAAGGTATGTTTTTAAAATTTAATGTGTGCGTATTTCTTAAAAATTATGTATATCTTGGCAGTAAAACATTCAGTCTTCCTGAAAAGAAACAGAATATTTCAACTTATCGATAATATATTACAAAAACCATTGTATTTAATGCAAATACATAAAGACGTAGCAATTGTTTTCATTGCGTAAGGTTAATTCGGGAAAATATTAAATCTACTTTGACCCGAAAACTATATCGATGAGAATTCAATACAGTACAAACTCGTCAAAATTCCAATTGGATACTGATAAAAATTTAAAAGTGAATTTGCCATTCAAGAAATAAATGCTGAACACTGAGTTAAGTAATAGATAAGTGTAACTACATAAGTTAGACATCTAATATTATATATATTGTTATATCCAAATTCACTGGGTACCTTCAGATGGGACAATAAGCCATAGCTGTGTGAGAGCCATGTCCTGTGCATATTGAAGAACAAGCTGGATGGGCGATTACCATCTTTCTCCGAAAGCTGTCCAGTGGGTCTCCTCCCCCCAACCTTCTCTGAGCCCACAGAGGTTCTTGTGACAGACCGTTTACCCCATTGTGTGCAAAAAAAGTTCCACTCAGAGGTGAAGCAACCCAACATATTTTTTTTATCTTGTACTTAAGTAAATTTTTTTTGTGTGTGGTTTATTTTTGAAGGCATGTGTGATTTGACATTACGGGAATGTGATGGTTATGTTTGGATATTTTGTCATTCTTGCTTAGATAATATGTGGGAATGGTCACAGGTAAGTGTTATGTACAATATATATTTTATGACTAGTTTTTATGTTAAGCAGAAAAGGGGTAATTCCTTCCCCTTGTTTTTTCAAAATTTGGTAAAAATATGGTAAATAATAAGTAATTTAAGGTATTTAAGAAACGAAATTATTTATATTAGGAGTGTTGTTGAAAGTGTTAGTCAACTGTTTTGCAATGTAATGACAGGTCATTGAAAAGTCAGAGTTTGGTAGCATTTTGTAGCTTTATGTATGAAAATGTTTATGTAAGTTCTTTGGAGTGAAAGTTTGAAGGCAAGGAGTGGTGAGAACTATTTTAATTGTATATTTGTATTTAGTAGGATGTAGTAGGTATGGAAGGAAATGGCAATTAAACTAACATAAAATTCTCTGTCGTTGAGCAATAAAATTTTTAAGCTTATCCTTCAAACAATTTGCATGATAAAAAAAAACCCACTTTTATCATGCAAATGGCAGTAATGCACATCATAGTCCTCAGCTGCCATTTTTGTTTTCACACAACCTAACAAAATGGCCTTTTTCTTTGATTCCCAGAACCCTCCAGACCTTAACCCAAACAGGGGTTCCTAGAAAAAAGATTGTTTTTTTTCATTACCATTTAATGGTAACTCGAGTTTATGTCAAATGCAAAGTATTGTTATGATGGTAACAGTAATTTGCATTGTAAACAAACATAAAGTAAAAAGAATGCGATTCCACTAAAAAACATCCCTCACAACCACGAATTACTAAAAAATTATCAAAAAAAAAAAGCCCATAAACAAACTACAATAACATATTTGCCTTCCCATATGCAACAAATTCCTGATATATCCACTATCTTTTACCAATAGTTAAAACACTCCACAAATATATTTCCACAAACTAAATTAGGTTGGTGTATTGTTAATTTAGTTGGTTATGGTCCTCAGCTAACAGAGGTAGTACTCAAATGGCGTCGGAGTGTAAAGTATGATGCTGATGTGTAAAGCATGACGTAGAAATGTAACTGTTGGTGGCCTATAGATCTTTGATTTGTTTCTTTTGAGTGGGTAATGTGGAGTCATGTTGTGTGTGTGATTTGACAGGAGTGTGAAGTTACATTTGATTTTTTTCTCCATTTTTGCTTTATAATTCATTTGAATAACATGCCTGTACGGTTAGAGGTAAGTGTTATGTATCCTATATTTAATGAGAGTTTTTTAGTGATAGCTAGAATAATTATGTTGCTTTTTGGAAAATTCATTAAGATATGGTAAACAATAAGTTATTAAAGATATTCTGGAATTGAAATTATTTAATATTAAGTGGCTTGTTGTTGATAGTGTTAGTGAACTGTTTTGTAATGTTATGGTCATGTCATTTGGAAGTGGGATTTCAGTAGCTTTTTACTGCTGTGTGTAGGGGGGAATGTTTTTGTAACTTGTTTGGAGTGAGAGGCATTTGAAACTGTAGGGAGGAGTGGTTAACCAGATAGAATTATTAAATTTTTTTTTGTGTTTAGTATGATGCAGTAGCAAGTGTTTTGTTGTGAGTGGAAGGAAATGGCAAAAGTTTATAATGAGTGATTAAGTTTAAAAAATGAGAGTTTTTATCAGATGTTATGGTTTTAGGAGAATAGTTTATGGTGAAACATATAGAGTTTTCACAGAATTCTAATGTAGTGGGGGGGGGGCGGAGTATACATTTGGGAAAGAGTGTTGGAACTTTTTTCGTATGAGACTGAACATAGTAGTAATGAACATGTGTATTTAGTTATCGTAGTTTGGAATGAATTGAGTGTTTTTTAGTAATTACATGTAGTATGGTAATTATTAGTGTATTATGGCGATTTATTAATTTTGCTATATATTTTCGAGTCTTTTAAAGTTACTTATATGATTTATTGTGAATATGTGGAAGCGTTTGGCGGCTTTTTGATGTAGAAATTATGGGTTGGGTGGTTTTACCTCTGAGCAGCACTTTTTTGCACACCATGAGCGATAAGGGTGGGGGTGGCTCAGTTGGTAGCGCACCTGGCTCGTAATCTCTAGTTTACAGGTTCGAGTCCAAGCTGGGTCAGCGTTGAGATTTATCTCCGCAAAATTCCCCGCCCTGCCCACGGTCAGTAGGGGATACCGATGGGCTTGGAAAGGCTGCCGTCCGTCGGATGGGACGTTAAGCCATGGTCCCGTGTGTGTGAGAGCCATACCCTGTGCACGTTAAAGAACACGCTGGATGGCCTTGACGGGAGGCTACCATCTGTCTCCCAACAGCTGTTACAGTTGGTCCCCTCCCCCAACCTTCTCTGAGCCTTCGGGGTCCATGTGACCTGGCCATTTAGCCCACACACAGCCACAAAAAGCTACCGAACTTCCACACAATGTGACCATAACATTACAAAACAGTTCACTAACACTCTCAACAACAACCATCCTAATATTAAATAATTTCAATCCCAAAATATCTTAAATAACTTTTTATTTATCATATCTTAACAGAGTTTCGAAAAAACAACAGGAACATATTAATTATTCCTATTCCCTCAGACTATCATTAAAAATCCCTCATTAAATATATTTTACATATGCGCTTACCTCTAGCCCCATAGGCTATGTTAGACTTTAAACTCTTCACCAAGATTTCAACACCTACAATAGTCTTTTCATGCTATTTAGCATTATTAATGATTTAAGCATAAATGACAATCACAGTGATTTTTATTGTTTTTTTAGATTTGTTATCTCTGATTAGATTAATTCTGATGTTTTGTGTAGGTTAACTTGTATGTGTGACTTGTTTGTGTGACTTGTTTAAGAATTTTAGTTTATAGAGTGTTTTAAATATGGGGGGAGGGGGAAGTGGAGGAGGTGAAAATTTGAGCAATTTGTAATATATGGGAAGGCAATTGTTTTGTTTCACTAGCGTGGTTTGTGTATCTATGGGTTGTTTTAGGGGAGTTTTATTTTTTAGTAATTAACTTTTTTTTGGTGTGGGGGATTGCAGGAAATTTTTGTTATGCAGTGTTTGTTCCAAACACAGATTATCATCACAATGGTAACTGTACATTGTGTTTGACATAAACCTGAGTTATCATTGCCATGATAATGAAAAAACTCTTTTTCTAGAACCACTCTTTCAAATCATCGAAAAGGGCCATTGCATTGCATAAAAAAATTGTTGCCCTGAGGTCTGTAAAGTGCACTGCTGACCAAATTTTTTATGTATATTTTTCTATTCCCCATTGAGAGTATATTATACCTGATGATTTATGATATATTAAAATTATGTAATTCAAAAACATCTTAATTCATTACATGTTACTCTAACCTAAATACTTTGGGTTATGGGGGGGGGAGGAACCTATGAAAAGGGTACCATTTTTTACCTTGCCTCAGGTGCCAAAGCATATTTGCTAAATAACTCTGCCAGCCAAATAAGCTCACCGGACAAAAAATTAGTCATTTCTGGCTGAATGTCACCTAATAACGCGTAATGCCTCCGTGTTACCGAAAAACGGCCAAAATCCTGTCGCAACCAGTATGTGGATGTAGTGCACATCAATATCCATCCACTCTTTCACCAGCAAATGCCACAGTTCGGCCAGATTGGCTGGATGGATGGGACGGTGCTTCACTCATTGCCCCAAATAGTCTCACAAGTTTTCTATGGGATTCAAATCCAGAGATTTGGCAGGCCAGTCGAGATGTTCGAAGGCTTCAGAATGCTCATTGTGCCAATCCGACACTTTGAGCCCTGTGCACATGACAATTGTCATCATGGAAGACTGGGGTATCCTTCTGGTGTTCACTGTAGTAATTCCATATA
This sequence comes from Ryuthela nishihirai, assembly GCA_038380435.1. Classification (NCBI taxonomy): domain Eukaryota; kingdom Metazoa; phylum Arthropoda; class Arachnida; order Araneae; family Heptathelidae; genus Ryuthela; species Ryuthela nishihirai. Next base: position 65,018,409 of record JAWZYU010000011.1, on the reverse strand, counting down.
GCCCTTCTGGTTCAAGTGTGACGTCACTCCAACCAAAGGACCCATTTCCTTGTACATGAAACACCCCCAAAACATCACTGAGCCTCCTCCAGCTTGAGCAGAACCTTGCACACAGATTGCATGGAAGGCTTCATGTGGTTTACAATGTACCCGTTGCCTTGCATCATTTGAGTACAAGCCTGAACTCTTTGCTTCTACTGGCATCGTCAAATTCTACATTGGTGGAAGTCTTCCAGTGTAGATGGCTTCACCCTTTAGTGGTGGGGGAACGGGTCTTTGCCCCATGTCTGCAATTAGGGGGCTGTTTGATATTGTCAGCATTCCCTCTCTCAATAAACATAGTTTCTTTAAACATCCCACTAACCATTTTCTCTCCATAGGTAGTTGGAATGTGAGGACTCTGCACAGAGTTTTTCTCTTGATGTTCTCACACAAGAATTCCACCATTATAATTTAGATATTCTCGGCTTGCAAGAGACCAGATGGACAGATAAAGGTCAGATTCTTAAAAATAATCTTAAATTCCTCTTTTCAGGGAGGCGTGGGTCTGCTTCTCAGCAGGGCGTGGGTCTGCTTCTCAGCAGACACGCTAGTGATGCTCTTCTAGGATATGAGTGCATTAATGAAAGGTTTCTTACAGCAAAATTTCAGACAAGTGTTAAAGACTTGAATGTTATCTGCTGTTATGCCCCCACTGAGGATGCCGATGAGGATGAGAAGGATAGGATTTATGGATAACTTCAGGATATTTTGATTTCTGTCAAGAAAGGAGATATTACCCTTGTCCTTGATGACTTCAATGCCAAAGTTGGTACCGACTCTGACCTTTGAAGTACTGACTCTGACCTTTGAGGAGGAGTAATAGGCCCTTTTGGTATTGGTAGCTGCAATGGCAATGGGCAACGTCTCCTACAGGTAAGTAAACTCAATGGATTCAGAATAACTAACACTTATTACAAACACCGCCACATACATAAGTACACATGGGTTTCACCCAATGGGCTGCATAAAAATATGATTGATTATATATTAATTAACAGCAAATGGGCTAGTTCTGTTAGGAATACCAGGTCATATAGGGGAGCTGAAATTGGATCTGAACATTATCTTGTTAAAAGTGTCTTGCAACTTAAATTTAAAAAGTGTTGTGCTAGGTTTAAAAATTTTACCTTTAATACTGAAGCTCTAAAAGACCCAGTTATAGCTAGAGCTTACCATGATAGGTTACTTAATCATTATGATAGTCATGGTTTGCTTACTACTGAAGTTGAGGAAGAATGGGACCATTTTAAACAGACTTTTTTTGGAAACTAACAGTACTCTTTTAGGGAAAAGGGAGCAGAGGAGGCAGAATTATGTGAGTGATAAGGCACTTGAGCTTATTTCAGAAAGAAAGAACTGCAGGAATGTCCTTAATCAATACTCTACTAGTCCTAATAGAAAGCATTACAGAGAGCTTAATAAACGTGTAAAGGATCGGTTAGTTGCTGATAAGAATCTTTGGCTTGATGGCTTGGCTGACAAAGCCGAGGAATCAGTTGGACAGCACAACAGCAGAGAGCTGTACCAGATAGTTAATGTTTTGTGTGGTAGAAAACGAACAGGTATACAGGGATTGAAGGATAAACAAGGTAAGGTTATAGAAGGTGAGGATTCTGTCATGGCTAGGTGGGCTGAGCATTTCAGTGATGTTCTAAAGAATGTGGTTAGTTCTATTCCCATTGTTTGCAATGATGATAGATGCATTGGTGGCTTTAATGTTGGCCCTATAACACAGACTGAAGTTATTTTGGCTATTTCTAAACTTAAACTTCATAAATCCCCAGGGGTATATGAAATTACTACTGAAATGCTTAGAGCTGGGAATGTTTTGGTTACCACTTGGATGACTGAAATTTTGAATATCTTTTATAATAAAGGCATGGTTCCTAAGGATTTTACCAGAGCTATTGTTATCCCTATATTTTAAAATGGTGACCACAGTTCTTATGATAACTATAGGGTTATCAGCCTACTTTGTATTCCAGGTAAAGTTCTTTCCATGATTGTGCTTAATAAAATTAAGAATCTGGTTGACGGTCAATTGCATGATGAGCAATGTGGATTCAGAAGTGGTAGGGGATGTGTAGATCACATATTTTCACTTAGGCAGATTCTTGAGAAATGTTTAGAGTTTCAGAAACCTTTAGTTGCTTGCTGTGCAGATTTCCAGAAAAACTTTTGACTCTGTTGATCGTCATAATTTGTGGTTGATTGTGAGATCATATGGTATACCAGACAAGTTAGTTAACATAATGAAAGCTCTCTATAATAACACTGAGTCGTGTGTGAGAATTGGTAAGTCTTGTAGCAATTGGTTTAGCATTACTTCTGGTGTTCGACAAGGGTGCATTTTGTCTCCTTTTCTCTTTAGCTTGGTTATTGATTATATTATGCGAAATTCACTTCAAGAGAAAGATTTTGGCCTTAAATTGGCTGGAGATAAGAAAATTTCTGATTTAGATTATGCTGATGATTTAGCCCTTTTGGCAAATGATATTGATGAGATGAACTCTGTCATTCGAGCTGTTGATGAGACTGGTAGTAGAGTAGGTTTGGTTATAAACAGAGGGAAAACTAAAGTGATGAAAATTGGTCAGGCAGGCTGTGATTCAGTTCATCTGAAGGGTTGCAATCTTGAACAGGTGTCACAGTTTAATTATCTTGGGAGCTATGTAACTGATACTGGTGATGTGCGGCATGAGATTAACAGACGAATAGGGATTGCTGCCGGGACTTTTAAGAATCTATGGAGAGTGTGGAGAAATAGGCGTATACACCTGAAAACTAAAATTAGACTGTATAATAGTTTGATTCTTTCCAGGGTTATTTATGGCAGTGAAACTTGGACACTTTGCAAACAAGATAACAGGAAACTAGATGCTTTTGATTCTAGATGCTTACGCAGTATCTTGGGCATTAGGTGGTTCAACTTTGTAACTAATGATGAGGTTAGGCAAAGGAGTCTGCAACCTCCTTTAAGTAGCATATTGTGCAGAGAGAGACTCCGCTGGTTTGGCCAGTTGCCCATATGAATAATTATAGATTAGCGAATAGGGTTATGAACAGTGTGCCTAAAGGCCTCAGAAAGAGTGGGAGACCTGGGATGAGGTGGGCAGACAATGTCAAACAGGACCTTATTAGAATTGGTGTGCAGTGGCCAGATGCAGCAGATGTAGCTCAGGACAGACTTGCTTGGAGAACTAAATTGCATGGTCTAGTTGGACCTCTGTAGCCCATGGCTGCTTGAAGATGATGATGATGATGAAAAACCTGACTCATCCGAACAAATCAGGCACTACCAAGAGTTTTGACAGTCCAGTCTTTGTGGTGCTGTGCCCACTGTGGCTGTGCATTAAACCAAAATGGTTTTCATTTCAATCTGAATTTATGTTAGTCTTCACCTAGTGCTAAGTAGCTGGGTCAGCGTTGAGATTTATCTCCGCAAAAATTCCCCGCCCTGCCCACGGTCAGTAGGGGACACCGATGGGCTTGGAAGGGCCGCCGTCCGTTGGATGGGACGTTAAGCCATGGCCCGGTGTGCGGGAGAGCCATACCCTGTGCACGTTAAAGAACACGCTGGATGGCCTTGACGGGAGGCTACCATCTGTCTCCCAACAGCTGTTCCAGTGGGTTCCCTCCCCCAACCTTCTCTGAGCCTTCGGGGTCCTTGTGACCTGGCCATTTAGCCCATGGTGTGCAAAAAAGTGCCACTCAGAGGTAAAACAACCCAACAACCCTAGTGCTAAGTAACTTTTGAATTTTATTGCTCAGTGATAGAGAACTTTTTTTTTTGTTTATAAAAGTAATTTTAAGTGCAAACTATTTTTACTATCCAACTAGTTATCTTGTATGGCTGCAATATAAATAGATAGCAAGTTTATATTTTAAGATATTTGTATTGTAAATAATATATATAAGTAAAATTAGTAAATAACTGGAAATTCAAAAATTTTCTGCCAAAAAAAAAAATGCCATTTGTCGATGTGTATAGTCCTTATGAATTTAGGTATATTGAACATAAGTTATGTTAAGTTATTAAGTATATTAAAGCTTCACTTAGAGTGATTATCCAACAGTATAATAATTAATGCATACTTTTTTTGTTTGTAGTATGTTCAGAATAATAAGGACAGTGATAATGACTGGTTTCGTTTAGAATCAAATAAAGATGGTACACAATGGTTTGGAAAGTGTTGGTACATTCATGAACTTCTCAAGTATGAATTTGCTATTGAATTTGATGTAAGTATTCTTCATTATTTCATTTCTATAGTATTTGTCAGACCAAAGCCAACTGAAGGTAAAGCCTGTGTCATGATGCACACACTAATGATGTCAGAATTGGGGGCTAAGCATCGCATCATAGTTTTCTGTCAGTGGATCTGATCTCATCAATATATGCATTTTTTTATTGATTTCAATTTCCTCAGATCTTCTACTGTGGCATATAAACTGACAGGCTCCTGTCAGACCTGTGTGGCAAGCAGCTGCTTGAGTGGGTATTTATTTATTATTTATATTTATTAAATTGAATCAAATGCCAATTATAATAAATGTGGAGAAGCATTTAATTCTTGAGGAAATATTTTCACAGATATAAAAAAAACTCTGCTTGATGTCAAAAATATTTAAAAAAAACATTTTTTAGAAATAGTTACACAAATTTTTATTAATTATATTGAATTATAAATGGTATTCTAAAATAAAGGAATGCACCTGGATTTTAAAGCAAAATTTTATAGTTTTTCTTTTACTTTGTCCAAATATTTTAAATGAAATATATGAGCTGCGTTAGAAAAAATATAGATATAAACATTTATTCCCAGGTTAGCAAAATATATTCATACTAACCTCAGATAGGATTTAATAATCATGATAAATATCAGAGATACAGCCTCTATCTAAAAGTATGTTATATTCCATATAAAAGTTTTAATCTGACATGGATTATATTCTAAGTAGAAAGTTACTGAGATCAGAATTTCAATCACTGCTGAACAAATGATCTCTGTAGTTCTGTTATTTTATTAATAAAACTAGAATTATCTTCTTACCAAGATTTACATCATCAATATTACATAATTAAAATAAAGCCATTGCAAACACCAAAACAAAAAGTATTCCTTAACCCTTCCATTGTCCAAGCTGAAAAACAGGTTTCCATCCAGAGGCCAAGCTATTTTCTCACTAAGCTCAGCCAAAAAAAACTTTAACTTTAGAACTTTTTTGCCAAATAACTAATTAAAGGAATTATGGCATGTTGTATAACAAATTAATCAGCATTTAATTCTGGATTTTCTGAAAATCAAGTATTTAAGAAAAAAAATATGTTTTATTTTAATAGGAATTTTTTAGAGTCGTGTAGTAAAAAAATGCATCTGGCAACACAAATAAAAGTTTATTTTTAAGAAAAACTAATAGACAGAAATGATTACAATGCACATGAATAGAAAGACTATATATTTCTGAATAACAAAAAAATTACTTTTTTGGTTTTGAGTAAATATTTTTCTCGTTTTGTAATTTTTTTCTCCGTACCATACTTTGAGAAAATTCCAGGTTTTGGCCAACTGTGCCGAATGAGATAAATAAGTCAACTTTAGAATTAAAAAAAAAACAATCAACAGAAATATGTCATGTTAAAAAAAAAAAGAAAAATTAAACAGAATTTAATTACGAATTTTATGAAAATAAATAGTATAAACAAATTTCCATCATATTGATTTTAATAAGCCTTTTTCAATGTGATATGGTAAAAAAAATCACACTATGCAATTAAGGCTTCAGTTTGGAAAACCTGCTGAATAAAAATAGTTAAATTATATATTTTATCGAAAGGAAATTTCCTCCCGAAAAATATAATATTCAACCTGAAATATGATTTTCATTTCTTTTAATGATTCTTTTCAGTATCATATATTTTAAACATGGCCAGGCTATACAACATGACTTGGCCTTCTCACATTCACCTGATTTTCTGAACTGGTTATGAAATAGAAAATAAAAACTTCTTTGGCTGCTTTATTTTACTAAACATTATGAATTTTTTTCTTTGGGTGTTATGTTTGGCGATCCTGACTAAGCGCAGAAAAGTTTGTGCACCAAGGACCTGCCCTTCCCAAAATTGCCCTCCCAAATGATGGCCGATTTCTGTAGCAAGGAAGTCCATTTTGCTTTCGTATCCAAGACATTCAATTTCAGAAAACAGTATGAACTCAAAGTTTTTTTATTAAAAAAACAAGAAATAATAAAAGAAAAATTACATGTACCTAGAGGGATGTCAAATAAGTATCCACAACAACTTTTAAGCCGGCCTCCGATCTAGCATAACTCGGAAAGATCGATAAATCAGCCAATTGAGGATCACTAACTAATGGTAGTAAATATACAGAAATGAATTTGCTTTCATATCCAAGACCTCATTTGTTTTCAGAAAATGATACTATATCAAAGTTTTACTGGAAAAGTAATAAATAATAAAATAAAAATTAACATATAGCCTAATGTGATGTTAAAATATCCACAGGAACAAGTTGTAGGCCGGCCATACGAATACAACATAACTACGAAATAATCAATACTTATCGATCGGCCAAAAGATTGCCAATTTCCAAAAATAATTCTACTGAAATGAAAACTAACTAATGTTTAAATATAAAGAAAAATATTAACTTTACAAAGAGTATCCAATATGCTGCACCAAAACTGTAAAAAACACTAATAGCACATGGGATGGAGATAGCATGTGTCAGCCATCTGTCAAATAGTTTAACATTTTTATCTGCTGAGGTCCTGCCATCCTCTCAGATCTACTTTGGCATATAAACTGACAGACTCCTGTCAGACCTCTGTGGCAAGCAGCTGGTTGAGGGGTTATTTATATATACATTTTTTATAACAACTTATTTTATGGTAAAAGTGCAATGAATAAAATTCATAACTTATTAAAAGCTGCCTTTTTATTCATCACATTTAGATGAAGCATTTCATCCCAAGATTTTAAAAAATGTGTAAAACTTTAAATAATTGCAACCACAGCTCTAATTCTATAAACAATTAAAAGGACCTTCTTGCCCAGAAATTGAATAAAAATAACTTAAAATTCTCTGTCATTAATAAAATTTTAAAGTTATCCTTCAAACTATTTGCATGTTAAAAGATTTTAGGAGAAAACCCAGAAGCTTTTTGGAACAGTGAAATGACACTATGTGGTGATGTTAGGGCTGTTTAGAACTTCTTTCCACATGGCGTGAAGGGCGATTCCAGTGTCTCGGTTGCAGGTGGAGATGGGTGAGGCCATTATTTCAATAGCCTTGCAGACTATGGTTCCATAGAAAGCGGATGCATGTCAAGCAGTGTGGCGTTCTCTCAATCTATTGATGCCACATATTGTACTGCTAGCTCAGTAGCAGCCATCACTAGCTTGTTTTGGCTGACATCTGTTTGGTGCTCTGCAAACCTCTCTTGTAGAGAACATATAGTTTTTCCAGTGTAGTAGACAATGCAATTATCCGACAAATGTAAGGGAAATCAGTATATGCCTGATTTTTGAAGTAGGCTAAATACGCAAGGCTATTGAAGTAATGACCTCACCCGTCCCCACCTGCAACTGAGACACTGAAATTGCCCTTCACAATATGTGGAAAGAAGCTCTAAGCAGCCCTAATGTCACCACATAGTGTCACTTCACTGAAGACAGAGCGCTGTCCTTGCTTCGAAAAGCTTCTGAGTTTTCTCCTAAAAACTTTTAACATGCAAATAGTTTGAAGGATAAACTTTAAATTTTATTGTTCAACAACAGAAATTTTTAAGTTACTTTTAATTCTCATAAATTTAATTGTACACAATTTTTGGTTGTTTTACAATTAAAAGTATTCCTGAGTATATATATCAGCTCATTGCTAAATACAGGTAATTTGCCTCGAAGGGCAATTTCCTTATTACTTTTATATTATTCCAATACATTTACTATTACTTTTACCTTATAAATGGCAGTCAAATATAAAATAGAGCAATTACCAGTCTTTGAGCTTGTAACTGGTGGCATAGATGACAGCTATTAGCAGGGTATGTAAGTCCCATTATTAGCACCTGTGGCATTTCTGTTGTTAAATTGGCAATGTTGTTTACATTACCAGACCTAGTTTCATCGAAGGTTGCTGATCTCTTTGGTTTTTCTGTTTACTTTAAAGATGTTGTCTGCTGATGTTATGCAGTTAATGTCACTTTCATAATGATGGGCTCAAGGACTGTTTCACATGATAAGCTGGTTGATGTAGTCAGCACTCCCTCAAGAATTCTTAAAACTCATAGCATTTTTGACTAAACTGAACTTTAAAAACCTTAAAATTAATTTAAAATCCAACAGCAACTATGCTACATGTTTTCCCCTTCCTTCTCGAGGCTTCATCAGGCAGTATTATGATGCAATATTAGCCATTATATATGTCTTCTCTATTGTGCTATCAGCTACTCACACAGATAGTCTTATGGCTGCTCACATAACAGAATATTCCATGCCGCTGGTAGGGGTGGAATCTCTGTGTTGCAAAATTTAAATGATTGTTTCAGCATACTGAAGTTGGACTTTAGTTTGTCAGTTGTCGTGCTACTAGTGGTTGACATATTAAAAAAAATAATAATAATTACCCCCTCAAGCAGCTGCTTGCCACAGAGGTCTGACAGGAGCCTGTCAGTTTATATGCCATAGTAGAAGGTCTGTGAAGGTGGCAGGACCTCAGCAGAAAAACGACACTAACATCCATGCCTTACCCGGGGCTCAAACCCAGGTCCCTTAGATCAGTAGCCAAGCACGCTTTTTAAATTATTTATTTATTATGCATTATAATCTGTTCTAAAGCAGTACTGGTTTTTTTTATTTTTAATATGTTGATGTTCTAACATTTGCTGTTCATATGTATGATAAGTTTTTCCAGTGTATTTGTTTCTACCATCCAGTTTATTTTTGGGGTCAGGATTTTCAATATTATAAACTCCCCCTGTTGGGTGTAGTTTACCACAATCATTTTCTACTAACTTTTTATGCTTTTATTTATAGTAAATGGTAATCTAGTATCATATTCTTTAATACATTACTTAAGTATTGAATATTCCAGGCATATGCAGAAAACTGTGCATATTTATGTTTTAATTCTTGAGGATTAAGGTTGGGACTCCTGTTGACTTTTTTATATCTTGCAATATTCTCTAATTTTCTAATGATTTTATACGGGGAATTTTATGAATAAATGCCTCCCTGGAAATTTTATGAATAAATTCGAATTCTGATGATATATTTAAATGCTCTAAGTAAATATGGACTTATTGTGGATTTCTTATATTTCATAGGGTGTGCAGAAGTAAAATCTATTATATTTGGAATAAACTTGAGTTTCCAATATACTTCTAAATTACCTCTGAGTATCTTCTAGATAAGGATATTCAGATATGGTGCTTTCACATTAATTTCTGCTTTGGGTGTAAATTGTATAATGGGCAGGATACTATTAAATGTTTGTATTAAAGTGGATAGTGTATTTATAGGATAATCCCAAAAAATTAACATGTCATCAATGTAATGAATATATAATGATGGTTTAAAAATAGCTTTAAGGTATTCTCGATGTATCGCATCATAGCGTCAGCCATGAACCCAGATAGTGGCTATCCCATAAGGACTCCATCTGTCTGAACTCATGCCCATTGATTGACGACAAACCAGTTGGAGTTGGTGCTTACATAAAAATAAAAACCATTCTGCTCCTTAGTAAGCGTAAATCCTCTACATACAACCTAGAAAGGGCCCTCTTTGATTTTTTTACATTCCCCCCCCCTCTATTAAATATATCGTAACATCATGTTATAAGGCATTTACTATGATACGATAAACCCTAGTCAAGGAGTCAATAACCATTCTCTCATTGGATGTTGTATCACTGTATCCCAATACACCACGTTTGGATGCAGTGAATCAGATCAAGGTTGAATGGCTGAAGGAGACCAGGCCCATGGCCCAAGAGTGCTTAAGTGTGCACAAAGCCCTGGACCTGGCCACCAACTCCAACTGGTTTGTCGTCAATCATCAAGCATGGGTCCAGACATATGGGGTCCCTATGGGATCACCACTATCTGGGCTCATGGCTGATGTTTAATGCAACATGTGTAGAAAATACAGCCTTAGATAAAGCTATTTTTAAACCATCATTATATATTCGTTACATCAATGATGTGTTAATTTTTTAGGATTATCCAATAATTATATACTTTAATAGAAACATTTAATAGTACTACCACTATACAATTTACACACGAAGCAAAAATTAATGCAGAAGTACCATATCTGGTTATCCTTATTAAGAAGATGATACCGAGATATCATTTAGAAGTATATTGAAAACTCATGTTTATTCCAAATATAATCGATTTTACTTTAGCACACCCTATGAAATATAAGAAATCCACAATAAGTCCTTACGTAGAGCATTTAAATATATCACCCAGAAACTTGTATTAAAGAAGGAATTAGAATTTATTCATAAAATTTCCAGAGAAGCAGGTTACCCAGATAAAATGATTAAAAAATTGGAGAATATTGCAAGATATAAACGTCAACAACCAAACCCTTATCCTCAGGAATTAAAACCTAAATGTGCACACAGTTTTCTGCATATGCCCAGAATATCCAATACTTCAAGTAATGTATTAAAAAAAATGTGATAATAGATTACCACTTACTATAAATAAAAGCATAAAAAAAGTTAGTAGTAAATGATTGTGATAAACTACCCCAACAGGTCATTTATATTATCAACATCCTTGACCCCAAAAATAAACTGGATGGTAGAAACAAATACATTGAAAAAACTTATTGTATATATGAACAGCAAATGTTAGAACATTAACAGGATATTAAAAATAAAATACCCAACACTGCTTTAGCACAGATTATAATAGATAATAACTTAAAATAAATATTTAATATATAAACCACTCGTAGCAAGACAAACTAAATTTCAACCAGTATCCTGAAACAATCATGATTAATTTGCATAAAGGTATGGTCTGCAATACAGGGATTCCACCTCTACCAGCAGCATGGAATCTCTTGTTGATAAGTAGCCACAAGCTCCAACAGCTAAGAACATACTAGAGGAGACTTGTATATAATGGTTAACATCACTTCATAATATTGCCTGATGAAACCCTGAGAAGGAAGGGGGGAAACATGTAGCACAGTTACTGTTGGATTTAGATTAATTTTAAGAGTTTTAAGAATTTTTGAGGGAGTGCTGATTGCATCGACCAGCTCATCATATGTAACAGTCCTCGAGCCCATCATTATGAAAGTGCATATGAAAAAATATTCACACCTTACTTATAGTTATGTCATTGTGTTGTCTTAAAATGAGTCATATTTTTTATATATAAGTAGAAAAAATATAACTGAAAACTGCTCTAAATTTAATAGATTCCTGTGACTTATCCTGCAACTGCACCAGAAATAGCAATTCCAGAACTGGATGGTAAAACTGCAAAAATGTATAGGTAAAATATCTTTAATATATTGTTGAGTAAATTGTGTGAATCAATGTTATTTTTATACTTAAAGTAGGGTGCCTTTGCAGTTGATAGAACCTGAGAATTCTTATAGATTTATGTTGCTAATGATTTATATAATATGTTTATTCATAAATTTTAGCTTACTATCATCTATAATTCTTGCAATGATCTAGATTTATTCTTTAAGCATTTGAAATATTGTACTCCTACTAGGTCATTTTTTTTTGCATTGTATTTTGTAGTTGATCAAAACTTTTGCTGTTAAACAGCACAACAATAGAGGATTGTACCAAATTTTAATTTTTTTTATTTGGGAATTTGCAGAGAAGTGTAGGCAGTTTGATGCTAAATGATGGCTGTAAAAAGAGATGGGAGATTCTCTTGTTACAAGAGGGTTACAGCATTTTGAACTGTTCTGAATAATGTCAGCTGGTCATAATTTGAAATGATATATAAATGATTCATTGCTTTAATGTTAGTTGGACCTATATCACAATATGAAGTTACTTCAGCCGTCTCATAATTTAAGATACACATCTAGTAGTACACATGGATACACATCTGAATGTAGGTAGCTAGGATATTCTTTTTGTCACAAGGCTCTATAAAATTGAAATGTTGAATATTTTTTCTTAGATGTTCATAAGGATTTTACTACTGGTATATTTAATCCTCCTAAGTTTAAAAAATGTGTTCATCGCTCTTAGGTTAATGCAGAAGATGTGTATTTTTTGTTCCCTATAAAGTTCTTTGCATGATATCACTTATGTAATCATTTCAATATTAAAACTGCATTAAACTACGACTTCATTTTATGTATAGTTAGGTTGTTTTACTGCTGAGCATAACTTTTTGTACACAATGGGCTAAATGGCTAGATCACAAGGACCCCAAGAACTCAGAGAAGGTTGGGGGAAGTGGACCCATTGGACAGCTGTTAAGAGACAGATGGTAGCCTCCTGTGAAGACCATCCACTGTGTTCTTTCACAGGGTATGGTTTTCCACACATAGGCCCACGGCTTAATGTCCCATCCAATTGAAGGTAGCTTTTCCAATCCCATCAGTGTCCCCTCTGATCAAGTGCAGGGTGGAGAGTTTTGCAAAGATAAATCTTAACACTAGCCCAGGTGGGACTTGAACCTGTATATGTTTAGTTTGGTAATCGATTATGTTGTAAGAAAAGCTATGAAAGAAAGAGATATGATTTTAATGGGCATCAATCATGCTAAATTAACTCCTTGTGGCCTGATTATTAGTGTGGTACTGGAGCTAAAGTCTCTGAGTAGCTAAAACTTCAGTCCACTGGCAACAGACTTAAGAGTTATTCAGGGACTTTTGCTCCTCACTTATGCTACAGAACTTTTTTTAACTGCAACTGTCTTCAACAAAAAAGGTGTAATTTTTGCCTATTTAATGCATCATCTCTTTGTCAAGGAACTTTGTGCTGTCCTGATAATAACTGCCAAGTACAGTCAAAAATGCTTGGCATATAAATTCATGAAATAGCACATTTCGCATCTAACTTTTAAATATGTTAATAAAATTAATTGGCAAAATAAAGCATTTTCCTTTAAAGATCACTAGACCTACCTGGTCTAGTGGTTAGCGTACCTGACTACTAAGACCAGCAAGACATGTCCTTGTGAAAGTAGGTGGGGATGGCTCGTTTGGTAGCGCGCCAGGCTCGTAATCTGCAGTTCCCAGGTGCGAGTCCCAGCTGGGTCAGTGTTGAGACTTATCTTCGCAAAACTCCCTGCCCTACCCACAGTCGGTAGGGGACCGATAGGTTGGAACGGCCGCTGTCCATCGGATGGGACATTAAGTTGTGGCCTCGTATGGGAGAGCCATACCCTGTGCACATTAACCCTTTCAGGACCATAAGGTTTCTAAAAGTAAATATTAGTATGTAACTGTTTATTTTAGTTTGTTTAGGCGTAAAATAAATAAAAATCATAAGAAAAATACATAACAATGTGTAGTTTTTTTGGAATTTTATGGGAAATATTTTTCCCAATGGACTATAAAGGTAACACAAATTATAGTTAGGCTTATTATGCAATGTCTTTTATTTATTGGTTTATTAGAACAAAATGTTAACTAAAATAATACAAAATTATGAAATAAAATTACTATAAAAAATGATGTGCTAATTATGATATTCTGCGAAGCAATTTCTTTTGGTAGTGAGGCAAAGATGGACATTGCACATAATACATATATTATGCTTCCTGACAGTTCCCGTTTACGTAATTGCGTTCGGCATACGTTCTATTTTGACATTCTGTATAAAAAATGCAGATAGATTATAATTAAATACGACAATCACCAATTTTAAAATGGGAAAAATGTTTCCCTTAGTCGTGAAAGGGTTAAAGAACATGCTGGATGGCCTTGACGGGAGGCTACCATCTGTCTCCCAATAGTTGTTTCAGTGGGTCCCCTCCCCCAACCTTCTTTGAGCCTTTGGGGACCTTGTGACCTGGCCATTTAGCCCATGCTGTGCAAAAAAGTGCCACTCAGAGGTAAAACAACCCAACCTTGTGTAAGTGTTTGTATGTTGTATGAGAAATCAGTAAAAATTAATATAGCTTCTAGGTTATCTCTGTCCTTTGTGTATGGGAGTACCTTGTCCCTTTTTTCAAAAATTAAAAAAAAAATAAAGAGCAGAGCAGAAGTGGCTCAGTTGATAGTGCACCAGGCTCATAATCTGCTGTTCTCAGGTTTGAGTCCTGACTGAGCTGCCATTGAGCTTTATCTTTGCAAAACTCCCTGCCTTGGTCAGTAGAAGACACCACTGGGCTAGGAATGGCTGCCATTCATTTAAATTGGATATTAAGCCATGGCCTCTTGCAAGGGAGAGCCTACCCTGTGCATGTTATGGAACACATTTGGTGGTCTTGATGGGAGGCTGCCATATGTCTCCCAACAGCTATACAGTACCTCTCCCTCTAACCATTTCTGAGCCCTTGAAGTCCTTGTGACCTGGTCATTTAGCCCATTATGTGCAAAAAAGTGCTGCTCAGAGGTAAAACAACCCAACCCTTTAAAGAGTTATTTAAATTTGAAACTAGATTTTTTTTTCAGTGAACCCTTTTTTCTGTTGCATAAAATCTGTTATTCGTTGTAATGAAAATAGATTTGGTATGATTTCAGGATTCTTAACATATTATACATTGCTGGCCATTAAAAGTGCAACATCAGGAAAGACAAGAGATATCAAAGCCATATTTAGTGAATACATAGCTTATGTTACAAGGATCAAATGATTACAAATACAACTTGGTTAGATTTGTGGAATACAAAGAAATCAATATCTTGTGTAGCCACCATGAATGGCAATAATCGCTGCTACATGGTCCAGCATTGAGAGAATGAGATGTCAGGTGTGTGTTTAGGGAATGTCAGTCTAGGCAGTTTCAATACGTAGACAAAGTTCATCTGTTGTAGCAGCTGCTGGTGTGGTAGTTGTCATGAGATCATGGACGAGACATGTTCAACTGGGGACAGATACAGTGACGTGCAGGCCAAGGCAGAAGTGTCACATGGTGGCTATCCAGTAATTGTTGGATGATGCGTTACACATGGGGTTGAGCATTGTCCTGTTGGTAAATGGCACCAGAGAGCCCCTGAATATAAGGTATGACCACAGACTCCAACACCTCAGTGATGTAACGCTGGCTGTTCAAAGTACTGGTAATGCGTATGAGGTGTGTGCATTAGTGGAGTCCAATGGCACCCCATACCATAACACCAGGAGCCAGACCTGTATGGCGCTACATCATGCATGTCTCACAGAGCATATGCAGCGGTACTGCCAGATACGGATTCGTCCATCATGGTGCTGCATACTGAAATGGGATTCGTCTGAAAAGACTATGCGATGCCATTCGCACATCCATGTGCTATGTACAGTCAAAAATGCTCGGCATATAAATTCATGAAATAGCACATTTAGCATCTAACTTTTAAATATGTTAATAAAATTAATTGGCAAAAAACTAATCGCACATCCATGTGCGAATGGCATTGCATCGTCTTTTCTGACATTCTTGGCACCGTTGCAGTCGCATACGCCTGTGTTCTAGAGTCAATA
The DNA here is from genome assembly GCA_038380435.1 of Ryuthela nishihirai. Taxonomy (NCBI): domain Eukaryota; kingdom Metazoa; phylum Arthropoda; class Arachnida; order Araneae; family Heptathelidae; genus Ryuthela; species Ryuthela nishihirai. Next base: position 65,002,714 of record JAWZYU010000011.1, on the reverse strand, counting down.
GTAGCTGAAGCAATGGCCACCTGGCAAAGATGCCCCAATGCTGCAGATGACGTCGAAACATACGTGCGGACTCTGGATGATGTGCAACACACCCTAGCTGTTGAGCTAAGGTGTTTGACATGGCTGTACGATCATTCAAAGCCATGCACACAAGATGTCTGTCCTCTCATTCGTTTGTGTGACAGGGCCATTAAGATCCCTCACATCAGTGAGTTTGTTCCTCCTCTACCCACTGACACCATATTCTCATCACTATGGCAACATTCTGTCCAACGCGATCACCGATGTCTCGGTATGATAATCCAACTTCCCGAATCACACAATTCTCCCTCAATCAAAGTTAAAAACCTGGTCGTATGGATGCCATGTTTCTTCGATGTGGCATACTTGATTCTTTAATGTGCAAGAACTGCGAGCAAACAGAATTCCAGTGCTTTACACCGGCTCTTTGTAATCTCCTCTTATACCACTTCCAGGGGGTGTTACTGTCACACATGATATGCATATGTGCTGCACTTTGAATCATTTACATGTTCTCCCATGGGTTACCATCTTGTATATTTAGGGACAATCTGATGAGTTCTTCCTGGAGGGGGCGGGGGTGGCTCAGTCGGTAGCGCGCCAGGCTCGTAATCTGTAGTTCCCAGGTTCGAGTCCCAGCTGGGTCAGCGTTGAGATTTATCTCCGCAAAATTCTCCGCCCTGCCCACGGTCAGTAGGGGACACCGATGGGCTTGGAAAGGCTGCCGTCCGTCGGATGGGATGTTAAGCCGTGGCCCCGTGTGTGGGAGAGTCATACCCTGCGCACGTTAAAGAACACGCTGGATGGCCTTGACGGGAGGCTACCATCTGTCTCCCAACAGCTGTTCCAGTGGGTCCCCTCCCCCAACCTTCTCTGAGCCTTCGGGGTCCATGTGACCTGGCCATTTAGCCCATGGTGTGCAAAAAAGTGCCGCTCAGAGGTAAAACAACCCAACCCAACCCAAAAGTTCTTCCTGGTGTTGCACTTTTAATGGCCAGCAGTGTATTTTTTTTAACTACATAGATTATAAAACGTATATATATATATGCTTAAATATTTATTTTTAATTTACTTTGTTTTTAGAGGTGGAAAGATATGTTTGACTGATCACTTCAAACCTCTTTGGTCCCGTAATGTACCTAAGTTTGGCATCTCCCATGCAATGGCTCTAGGTGTAAGTACAGTTGTCATTATGCATATTTCAATATATAGATTTTGATTTTCGATGTATGTTTTATATCAAAAATTTGACATGAGGAATGCTGCCTTGATTCTGAATAATATTAGAAAAACAACAAATATCTAAAATGTTTTGTGCAGTGTTTTCTAGAAAAAGAGATTTGGCATTATTCTCACCATAGGTAGGAAATGAACAGAGAGCTGAAATGAGCATGACAATTAAAATGTGAAATGTAAAATGTATTTACCAGTAACTGGTATGCAAAATGGCTTATACCAATTGAAACAAAGCCCTGGTTATATATACTATGACACTTATTCATATTATATATATACTATGTCACATTATTTGTTTCAATCCTACTATCAGAAATACTCAGTGATATTGGAGAGCATTGAATTAGAGATTAGATTCCCACTCTCTCTTCTATATATGTGTGTTGCTTGTCATATGCAGTAGTTATCCTTTGCAGTTGCACCCTATTATTGGGGTGCTTTTTTCATTTTGAAAATAAAAGTGAAATTGTTTAAATATTAATTTTTTAGAAAATTTAGAAATTAGAATAGAAAATTTGTGTCATTCATAGTAGATAGTAACCAATTTAAAGTGAATTTTGAATCAAAATGCAAAATCCATATTTATTTGCAATAAAGTGCAGTTCTGGTGACAAAGCATGATTTCCAGTATATTCCCATGAAAAAACGATTTTTTTTATGGTTCAAGACAGCATTTCTCAATCAAATGCAAATGGAGAAGAATTAATCCATGTAACTCAATGTCATATCATTTGCTTGAACATGAAAGTAGTGTCCAAGACTACTATCATATTCCACACCTTTCTCTACCCAGATCTTTTGGGATTAGTAGTGCATCAGTGAAGTCAATTGGGTTGTTTTGCCTCTGAGTGGCACATTTTGCTCACAATGGGCTAACTGGCCAGGTCACAAGGGCTCAGAGAAGGTTGGAGGAGGGAACCTACTGGATAGCTGTTAGGAGACAGAAGTTACCATCCTGTCAAGGCCATTCAGTGTATTCTTTAATGTGTGCAGGATATTGTTGTTCTGCATATGGGGCCATGGCTTATTGTCATATCCAATGGACAGTGGCTTTTCCAAGCCTTTCAGTGTCCCCTACTGATCAAGGATAGGGTGGAGGTTTTGTGGAGCTAAATCTCGGTGCTGGCCCAGGTGAGACTCGAACCTGGGAACTACATATTTTGATCCTGGCATGCTACCAACTGAACCACTCCCACACCCAGTGAATTGATATGGTTGGTATGGATACAGGTCACAGAGATCATCTGGCATTTGTGACACTGATCAAGAATGCTGAAACTGTCTTCAGTCCAAACAGGGTTAGGTGGATTTGGAATGGGAAAATTGGCATGTCTATAGGAGGCATAAAGTGACTGAGAACTTCCATGTAATAAGCACAGACTTTCTCACTGCACTACTTATTTTGCATTTCGTTGTAATAGCATTTTGTGAATGAAACTGTTCCCCAACTCATGACCAGATCATTCACAGGAAACTCCCCTTGGACATGGACTAAACAATGCAGGAATGGCATGATGGTCATCCTGTCTTGCAGGATCCATTAACATAGTTAATGCTCAAGGAGGTGGTAGCATAATAAGTGTGACTTGTATGGTACAAATATAAAAGTGCAGAGAGGGAGAACAAATTCAGCAGATATGAGTGAGCCCAGAGAAGGAATAAGCGAACCGGTATAAGAGGAGTTTAATGGCAGAGCAGCAAAGTCGATCCCAGTAATTGTGTGGTTGCCCAATTCATGCAAAGTTCAGTTTCAGTGTGACTTTTGCATTATTTACTTTTTGGTTGTCTTATAATCATTAGAGAGATGACTTCAGTGTGATATTTCTGTAATTATTAAATTGAGTTCTTCAATTCTATGCTACATAACTGATTTATTCCTTGTCTGAAAGTGAATCTCTTTCCAGTTCCTCTGATTATAAGATGGAACTCTTGGTTCCAAGTGATTATTTATTTACATACCTCGAATCCATCTTAAGCTTCAGAAAAAAAATTGGTAACTTAAGAATTCTTAATAACATTCTATTCTTTGCCATTTACAATGAAATTGATATAAGAAGCAGCTATTAGCATTTTCACGGCAAGTCAAACAAATCAAGAGTGTGAAAAACCAGATATGCTTCAACTACTTTTGGCTACAAAATGCAGATGTGGCACAGCATTTTTGATCCAGTACTTATTGCAATCATTAACCCTTCCAAGATCCTACCTAAAAACTGGTTTATATCCAGAGACCCAGTTATTTTTTCACATGAGCAGCCAAAGATAAAGAACTTTAGAACTTGATAGCTAATGAAAGGAATTATGGCATGTTATATGCCAAATTAATCAGCATTTAATTTTGGATTTTCTGGAAATGAAATTTTATTTTCATAAAATTAATTTTACAGAAAAGACGAGTAGTTTTATTTTAATATGGCCTTTATAGAAGCATGTAGTAAAAATGTGCATCTGGTGATGCAAATAGAAATTAATTTTTAAAAAATTAATAGACAGAAATGATTATAATGCACATGAATATAAAGGCTATTTATTTTTGAATAGCAAATATATATTATACTTGAAACAAGAAAATTACTCTCATTTTGTTTTCTTAGTCCCATACTTTGAGAAAAGTCTAGGCTTTTTGCCAACTGTGCTGAGTCAAAGAAGTCAACTTCAGAGTTTTTTTTAATAAACTGAAATAGGTCATGCTATATACCAAATTAAACAAAATGCAATTTTGAATTTTATGAAAATAAAAAATTTGAACAAATTTACAAACATGTTGATTTTAATAAGACTTGATAGAGTGAAACAAAATAGATCAAACCATGCAATTAAGGCTTGATTTTGGAAATCTTGATGAATAAAACAGTTAAATTTTATAAATCAATAGGAAATTTCTTCACAGATATTATAATATTTACCTGAAGCATGATTTTTATTTCTTTTAATGATTCTTCTCAGTGTGATTATTTTAAAACATGGGACATTGTTTTTCAAGGTGACTTGGACTGCTCATATTAGTCGGATTTTCTGCCCTGTTTAAAAAATGGAGAAATTAATTTATTGGCTGCTTTTTTTACTAAACATGTAAAAAATTTCTCTGTGTGTTGAATTTTGCTGAAAAGTTACCAAAGCACCAAAGCAAAAAAAAAAATTGTATCGTCACAATGGCACAGCCAATATATTGTGGAGGGGACTAAAATTTTTTTTGAAACATTCAATATAAATTTAATGCCTCAAAATTAAAAAAAAATTGCCAAGTTGGGAGGAGGGGTTAAAAACACTTGCCAAAATTGCCCTCCCATATGAAGACTGATTTCTGTGTAAAGGAAGCCTTTTTTACTTCTATATCCAAGACGTTATCGTTTTCAGGAAAAGATACAAGATCAAAGTTTTTTTTTTATTGGAAAACAAAGAAATAATAAAAGAAAAATTAATATATAGCCTAATGCAATACTAAATAAAATATCTGCATCAACTTTCAAGCTAGTTATCTGATATAGCATAACTCCAAATGATCGATAGTAATCTATCAATAGATCAAATGACTGAAAGATCAATAATTTACAGAAATGAAAACTAAGGTTTAATTATAAAAAAGGAAATAAAATGCTAACTTTATGATAGAGATGTTTTCCAATATGTAGGGAAGAAGTATTAGAACAGTGATGGGAGTTGCCTGCTATATGACTGCATGGTTGTAAACAACTACCATGCAGTGACATAGCAAAAGCTCTCACCACTATCCACATGTGACCAAGCAATTATGAACACTTGGGACTTCCTCTGCTGTGATGCCATGTGCTACAATGAGTTTTGAAGAAGCTCTGTCTATGAAGGCTTTTTTTAGTTATAGTTTCAATTTGAGGAATGGGAACAATGCCTAGAATGCTGGGATAAGCTATGTAAATGATAAAAATAATTCTAAGAATACTGAAATTCCTAGAATTTATTTTTAATTTTTGTACAATTTCACTTTTTTTCATTTTAAACCTTAAAAACTTATTTTCATTTTTAACCTCTTTAAAATCTAAAGTCTGCTAAAATATTGATTGAAGGCCGATGTGCATAGTTCCCAGATGATGCAATATTGGGTAGTAATGAAATCAATATTTTTACATTGAAAGTTCAGAATGCATTACAACTCTAATAGAGCTATAAATAGCCCAAAGTGTGGGGAATTGCAACCAATTGATAATTTAAGTTGCAATAAGCCGAGTGGTTAGCATGCTTGGCTACTGATCTACGGGACCTGGGTTCGAGCCCCAGGTAAGGCATGGATATTCGTGTTGTTTTCTGCTGAGGTCCTGCCATCCTCTCAGATCTTCTACTCTGTCATATAAAGTGACAGGCTCCTGTCAGACCTCTGTGGCAAGCAGCGCCTTGAGGGGGTATTTATTTTTTATTTTATTTACAGTAGAATAAAGGCATTAACTAAATCAGCACTACTTAATGCTATTTATGGTGACTAAACATGCACATACATTCACTGCAGACTCAAATAGATTTATTTTTAAGCCTTATCATAATTTTTCAAGCAGAATCAGCAGGTAAATATATATGTATCATTGATTTAAATGTTATTTTTGATATTTGGTTAGCAATAGTCGAAAAAAAATTCAGATTTCTATTTGGAAAATTTATTTTCACAACCTTGTGCTATGGGAATGAAACTTGCATCTCCTTTCACTAGAATTCAAAAAAATTAAAGCATTTATTTGAGTTTTGACATGGAAAGGGTTAATAAATCTTAAAATTAATATCATCTAGCCAAGCACTTTTGAATGACATATTGCAAAATAAATTGCACTGAGAATCAACTGTTGATTACAGAACAGAGTGCAGTAATACTTTGTTTATTGATTGGAAAACATTTTGCATTATGATTATAGAAATGCTCATACTATGCACTAGAATAAAATATACCAAAGTTTGGCAATACTGCATGTCACATATATGGGTGGGGAGACATTATTGATCATGTAGTTTGGCCTTGGAGTCTGAACAGGAAGGTTGTGTGAGCAGCTGCATCATAATGGCACTCAATAATCAAGAAAAAAAAAACCTTTGTTGTGGAGCATTCTTTTTGTATAAACAGAGAAGAGAGCAGAGGGGAACCAAGGGTAAAAATGGCATGTAAATGTTTTTAGGAAAAATTTACAAACCACCATCAACTAAGTGAACTGTGTTGTTCCCAGTGAAGACATTCCAAGAGACTGGAACAGTGGAACCTCAACAGAAATGGTGTTTGGGAAGGAAATGGATTGCCACAGTGAATAGGAAAAGAAGGCTGTGAAGAGAATATCTGTTCAAAGAATGGTCATGAGTTTGGTTTTTTTTTTTTTCATACTGTTTGCAAGTTAAGAAGAAGTTGTGAGAACTGGATCATGCTCAAACTCAAATTTCATGCTCAAAGATGAGAGTTTCCTCTGCATTGTCTGATTTTCTGATGATGCCACATGTTTGCAGGAATACATCAACCAACATACAGTGAGGTACCTAAGTTTCCATTGACCAGATCAGGTTGTGGAACATCCTCATCACAGCAAGAAAGTCACCATCTGGTATGCCATTTCCAGGCATGGACTTTTCAGTTCTTATTTCATTGATGGTAATCAAGATAAATATGTCATGGTGAATCAGACATATTACCAATAGCAGGTTATCAAGCTCTTATCTGCACGATCTAAAATATGTAATTTATACATAATTTAGCAGAGGCCAAACTTAACACCAGGGAACTCCTATTTAAACTTTAAGATCACAAGTCCAGATGGAAACTCCACAGAAGGTGGGAGTGAAACATGTTAAACTATACTTTTAAATTTTTTTAAAAGTTTGATATGTATTCTTTTAAACTTTTTGATACTTAGCTTGTTAAAAGTTAAACAGTGAAAGTTGAGTAGTTTCTGAATGAGAGCACCTAGACAAAGTTAAATCATAACAAATTTAAGGAATTAGAACTTTACAATTCAAAATTATGAAAAGTTGTACAGTAAGTAATCCATCCGAATGTCATCAGTGATCTCAATACAGAAGAAATAGAATGGAGACTTTAACAGCGGACTCCAATATCATGATGAGATAGTGTAAAAAGAATTGGTATGCAATAAATTCAAACATCAGTGCATCCTTCTACTACAAAAGAGAAACCTAGCTCACAAGAAAGTCAGTTGAAGAAATAAATGAACTGTCTGAGCCATCCTCAATTAAGATCATGGTGTATAGCAATATGCAACTTTTAACATCTAATAATTATTTTGGAACTTTTTCAACTTAAAGTATCTTTAAGTAAAGAATAAGCTAGATAAAAAGCTGAAAATATTGCACATATTTGCAATGATTATGTATCAGCATAGTTGTCTATAAAATTCTCCACAGGAATGGTTTCACTTTATTTTTAATACAACAAAATTGTGTATATATTAAATATTTTTAACAAATGCTGTGTTTTGAGTGTAATTTTTAAATGATCTGAAATGCTTCTGCCAAGCAAGAAATTTGCCTTTGGTTCCACAAGAAATTTTTCTTTTGTCCCCAGTGGCAAGATGGAACTACAGTCACACATGCTAGGAATACCCTGCAGATCCTTCATATACTTATTTGTGGGGAATGCTTAAAGAAAAGGTGTATTACAGTCAAGTGCCTTTTGATATTGATCATCTGAGATCCTCTGCCACATTGAGAGCCAATGTTACTATACCACTTCGGTGCACCCAGAAAATGTTTGACAATCTCTGTCTCAGATATGAAAACTGTTTGGAATCTCTTGGTTCACATTTGGAGCCTGTGTTTGTGCAGTGTCATCTGTTTAATTTAATTTTCACTGCTTTAGTGTGTTTCCATGTTCTGTTTAACCTAGGACAGGGGTGGGCAATTGTTTTCGTATCTACACTGTGCATGCGTATTGACGTGGCCGTCCTAGTGGAAAATACGAGACGAATCTTCGGTCGCGCACGGGAAGGAAATCTCGGTTCGAGGCGGATTTTTCTGACTGTCTTGGCGGGCCACAAAAAACTCTTTGCGGGCCACTATTTGCCCACCCCTGACCTAGGACATAGATATATCAAAGGAGTGCAATCCTCAAATTACTTATATTCTCACTTTCGGTGTCTGGAAATTTGTTCAAAGGAAATTTGCGCAATGGAAATTGATTTAAAATGGAATCAAAGTGATTTTAGGAAAAGTGTGAAAATGATTGTTGCTCTCTAGTGTGAAAGATTTTGGTATGGTTTTCAATGGATGGCTGGGTTGGGTAGTTTTTACTTTCTTTTAATTCTATCATTTTTTTTTTTGGGGGGGGGGTCTGTTGTGTTATATGGTGTGTATCTGATTTTGTGTGAAAATGTGGATACCATGGCGATAAAGCTCACAATTGCAGAGACTAAGTCTCGGTATATGATATTTTGTTTTGGAATTGTGTGTATGTGGTGGTGTGGGTGAGGAGAGACCATTTCTGCCTCTAGTTTGTTTGTTTGTTTTACCTAGGGTAGGAAAATTAGGAGCCATTCTCATATTAATAACTGGAAATGTGGTCAAAAATGTTAGTGATATATATATATACTAATATATATTTTGTATAAAAGTTTTGAAAAGCACTAAAATAGAAGGAAAAAATTATATACTGGAATTGTGTTAAGTTCTTTCTGCTTCAATTCAATCATTTGGTCATTTGCCAAAATCCAAAATATTATTCATGTATTCACTATATCTAGGCCATTAGAAAAGATCACATACACAGTAATCATTGAAGTCAGTGTAATAGTTCGAAATTAGTGTCACATTGATGTAACGTAACCACCCCGTGTTATGTCAATTTGATGCTAATTTCAAAGCTCTATAACTTCTAAAATAAGCATCTTGTGAGAAAATGTGGCAGAGGATACTTTAAAGATCTGAATAAAATCTGTCTAAATCTCGATTTTCAAAAATGTTCTCACAGTATTTAAACAGGTATGGAAGTTAAAAACCTTTCAGAGCAGTAATCTATGAAGTTTATCACAAGAAATATATTGAGCAAATTATTTGCATATGCTTTGGAATATATAATTATATATGGACTGATTTGATATAATATTTCCCCTTTCAGTTACTGCTATTGTTATATGTTCAAACTTTCATAGCTCATTAAATACTAAAAGAATGTTGTTGAAAATTGATATTTAGATAGAAAGAATTTGAATTTTTAATTTACCTTTAGTCACATTTTTCCATAAAACGTTTATTTAAAAAAATTTTAAGACTTCGAAATTAGGGTCCCATTGGCATAACATGGGGTAGGGTGGTCATATTTCAGTGATCACTCAGCATATAGTTATGATAGAAATAATATCAAATGAAAACAGTCAAAAATTACAAATAAAAAAAAAACAGTTCTCATCTGATCACTGAAGTTAAGCAGCTTTGGGCACGGTCAGTACCTGGGAGGGTGTGACCACCTGCGAACATCGCGTGCAGTTGGCAAAAAAATATGCTGAGGACCTGCCATCCTCATAAATCCCTCTACTGTGGCGTATTAAACTGACAGGCTCCTGTCAGAGCTCTGTGGCTGAGGAGGTATTTTTTTTTAATGTAGTTTACTTTTCAACAACCAAAGTTGGTTCAAAGAAAGTTATTATAAATACAAGGACTCGTATACTCCATTCAGCCTGAAGCTTCCAGAAGATACCAGATACACCATCCCAACAAACAAAGCCCATCAGCACCACTCCAACATTCTAAAAATGATAGTAGCTATCTACCACAGACTAACCAGTATTATCCATAAGATAGAAAGGACATCAATTTCTACAGCTGAAACCCCTCAAGACATAACATGGACAGCAGCCCAAGTTATATAAGAGAAAACAGTTAGTACAAAAATACAAAAACCCAGAGAAAATCAAATATATATATAAAATGATAAAGTCCTAGAAAATAAGAAATCAGAAGGAAAAGAATAAAAGTAAATATGCTAACAAAAATAGGAAATTAAACTACAAAGAATAAATTCAATAACAAAACAAAAATTACAATGCACAGAAAAATAAACAGAAAATATCACTGACAAGATTAACATAAAGTCCAATCACAAAATATTGAATATGAATCAATATGAAGAAAAGTAATATACACGAAAACAAAACATGAAGTAACAGGAAGAAAACCAACATAAAATATGAAAACAAAAGATGAAGAAACATGAAAAACTGAAATCAAATAGGAATCAAATCTCCCTTTCCTGAATCAAATCTCCCTTTCCAGCTATTTTCTGACTATCACTAAACTAACTATCAATCTCTTTACTTATCAGTGTTTAAATTCTGTCTCAGATAGAAGGTTATATTAAACTAAAATTCGACACAGAGTACATTTGCAAAAAAGGTATAGTTATAGTAAATGCATCAGCTTCAAATTTCAAACATAATTCTCTTCTACAAGCTCTAAATATAGCTAATAAGAATAGTGGAAACTAAAATAAAATATACATTGTCTAGATCTCATATGAAACAAGTGCTTTATTCTTCCTAATGTAAAACTGAGCCTTCTCTTCTATTGCTTCTTCCTCTCTCCCTTCCAATGATTCCCCAGTGAAAAACATAGAGACCTTATTGAGGAGTAGGTCCTCTAGCTGCCTCTCAATATTTCTCAATTCTCAAACTTTTAATAGAATGTTGATCAAACAAATTACCGTTTCAGACAAATTTCCGTTTTGTACACATTTCCATTGAACAAATCACACAAAACCCTCATTTTCGGTATACTTTATTCTAAGCCAATGTGTATTTCAGTTGCATTTCATTATCTTTTTGACTTTTTTTTTTTAATATCTATTACTTTATTTTTGTTCAAATGCATTATTTTTATACTTTAGCAGAGCTGCCAACTACTCTGTTTTTTGGGGTTAAAATCCAAAAAACCGATTTTGTTTTTGAAAATCCAATTTTTAGGGTTTTTTAGTTTGTCACTAATGAAAATTCACCTCCAAATTCTACAGTATTTTTGCTCATTTTCTAAAAGGACAATGTTAATTAAAGGGAAGAATTGTTTCCAAATTAGCTCTTTTACTGCACTAAAGGTGCAGTTGGTGGGATCACTTGTGCACCAGTCAGAGGTGACCATTTCCGGACAGAACACAGGGGCAAGTCCACGCCTAAATTCTTTTATGGAGCTGAAGGTCAAAGATTGTTTCTAAATGGATGTTTATTGAACCTATGCCAAACTCTCCTAGCTCTGGCCAACTAACCGCTACTTGGATTACTTAGAATTGGAAACTTCAGAGTGAAGGAAAGAATGCAGATTAATGAACTTCCCTGATCTGTGGGTTATGATTGACATTGCAACTTGAATGGGTCTCGTGCATGTCTGTTGTTATCTGTGTTGTTCTATTGGGATGATAAGGGATTAAAACTTTTCTTTCACTAGAGTTGAGACACTTTTAATTATGATCAGTTATGCATTTTGTGTTCCCTACTGTTATGTTACTTCCTATTGCATTTTGGTTGTCATTTATTGGCCGTTGTCAGTTTTGTTTCACCATAACTTCGTAACCCGCAACTGATCACAAGAGGTATGTATGATTGTTTTATGTCCGATCTGCATGAAAATGCTGCTCAGAGGCTTTTAGTGAATTATTAATCAATGAACCATATTTATGTATTGATTGTTAGTTATTAATAATTAGCTATTAGGTTAACGTTCATTAATATCAAAAACATATGGATGCAGTGACTTGGCTTTGGTAAGCCACTGCTTCCCATGCCGCATGACAAGCTGTGGAGCTTGTCATGCAGCACAGATCAAGTGCTTTCAAAAAAAGAGTTGCAATAACATTTGAAATAATAAGCTGAAAAAAATTGGTTTTGCCGTTGAGTGGGATTCGAAACCACATCTCCTGGAAACATGCCAATTGTCCTAACCACTACACCATCATTGGCTAACGTTTTTTCCTCATGTTGATGTGACATATAAACTTTCCAAATTTTTTTTTATTTGATTCACACAGTAGCATCGTCTATCCGGGAAGTGGACAACTGTGTTGCCTCATAGAGACAGGGTTGGGTTGGGTTGTTTTACCTCTGAGCGGCACTCTTTTGCACACCATGGGCTAAATGGCCAGGTCACATGGACCCTGAAGGCTCAGAGAAGGTTGGGGGAGGGGACCCACTGGAACAGCTGTTGGGAGACAGATGGTAGCCTCCCGTCAAGGCCATCCAGCGTGTTCTTTAACGTGCACAGGATATGGCTCTCCTGCACACGGGGCCACGGCTTAACGTCCCATCCGACGGACGGCGGCCTTTCCAAGCCCATCGGTGTCCCCTACTGACCGTGGGCAGGGCGGGGAATTTTGCGGAGATAAATCTCAACGCTGACCCAGCTGGGACTCGAACCTGGGAACTACAGATTACGAGTCTGGCGCGCTACCAACTGAGCCACCCCCGCCCCTCTCATAGAGACAGAATTTAATATTTGTCACCCATACTCATGGCATTAAATCAATAATTCAATAGTAAAGAATCACAGGATGTGTCCTGTAGACATGGAACTCATGAAATAATAAGCTGAAAAATATTGGTTTTGCTGTGAATTGGATTTGAACCTATATCTTCTGGAAACATGCCAGTTATATTAACCACTACACCATCATCGACTAACGTTTTTTCTTCTTCAGCTGAGGCATTTGTTGTTATTCTCAATGTGTATTATAATGCTAACATTTGAAATATAATGATTGATCTACTATTGATCAGGGGATGATTCCTATGTATTGAATATTAATTATTAGAGATAAGTTAATTTTCATTAATACCAAAAACTCCTGCTGGTTTCATGGGATTATATCTGGGTAAAACATACAGATGCAGTTCAGTTGGCTGCGATGAGCATCATTTCCCCTGCTGCATACAAAGCTTGCTAATGCCAACGATCCAGACACTGCGCAAAAAACGTTGGAGAAAGAATCACAACAATTGTTGCTATTCTCTCTATATTTTAAATGTTAACTTTTGCAATATATCTATTGTTAATCATTTGATGATGCCTACTACATATTGTCAATTATTAGTGATTAAGTTGAATTTCATTAATATGAAAAAGCATGCATTCCAAAATTGTAGCTAAACTGATTTAAGCTTTTTGTCTTATATTTCCTATCTTATAAGATAGAAAATTTAATTCATAATCAGTTAATGGATACGTTAAAATGATCATTGCTAAACTCAGATTGTTTGAATGGGAAGGCTAATTTGTTTTCACCAGTAACCGATCAGGGCTCACAAGGTGCCAAGACTGTTTTTTATGTATGTAAATATATTTTAATTGCTAATAACTAGTATTAACAATAGACAGGTACACCTGCAGTTTACTCCACTAACTCACTAGATGATGCCATGAGTTGTAACAAATTTCTTAAGGTGCGTAACATAAGTGAATAACATGCAATATAATAGCTTTTCATCATATCGAACAACTTATTGGATTATCTCTTGATGTGTTTTTTATGGCCTCTGGTTTTTGATTTTTTTTTATGGTCTTCTAAGGTGAATAACGTTATGAGTTTATCTAACCAGAAGATGCAGGCTTTCATATAAATGTATTTTTTAATGCAATTTGGATTTAATTCCCATATAATGCAGCATAATGGTGTAAATTTAAAAAGTAAGTTGCAAACGATTTATGATATTTAGTTAATGCATATTCCTTATTATTGTGTTGAGCAGGAAATGGGATGATTTCTCCTTTGTGATATGCTATGTTTAAAATAGTTGTCTCTAATTAGATTGTCTTGTAGTGTTTTTTGCTAATAATGCAGATGACTGCATTGTTTACGATAATTTTGGGTTTTTTAGACTTGTTGTCTCTGGTGGCATTATTTAGTTCCAGGGCCTTTTTTTTTATACTGAGGATCTACTGTCAGTTGTTTACAATAATTCATAATTTTTAAACTTGTTGCCTCTGATGGGATTAGTTCCTGAAATTTTCTGTACTGTGGATTAGCAATGAATTATTTACAGTTTTGCTTTTAGGCTTGTTATAAGATTAGTGTGTTCTGGGAGTTGGGTAAAAAAGGTAGAATGGTGGTTCATTGTTCAGGTTGAAATGGTTGTCTCCAGTAATTTTGTTCTGGGGTTTTCTTAAATTGCGGAACAGCAATTTGTTGTTTAGCAATATGTGCTTGTTAGAATAGCTGACTCCGATGAGATTATTGATTTTTACAAATGTTTTTAAATTATGGAATGAACATTTTTGTTAGTGACAATAGCCTGTTGAAACAAGTCTGCTAGGAGTCCAGAAGTTGAGCATTCCATCAAGACATATAACACATTGTGAGTAAGATGCAGAACTGCCATGCTCCGATTTTTCAATCTTCCAAATCATAATTTTCATCGTGCAAGGTTGGTAACTTTACATTAGATAAGACATTCCTTCTCTCATAAATCTCTGCTAAATATTTGATTCAGGGAATGTGCCAGAAGAGGCAGTGCAGCTAATAAAATCAAGTGTGCAGTAAATTGCAGAAGCTTAGGTTTTTTTTAAATATATTCAATATATGTATCCAGAAGATTCTATAAATCTTTCTTATTCTGAATATTATGGCACAATTGCAAACTTGTTTGTATAAAATCAGTTCGTTTATAGCAAGACTTCCATTTCTACTTTGAAGAAGCCATAGAAATCTATTGATAACCATTTTGAACCCTTTACTACTATAGAACTACATATGATGAACTTGGGTTACTTTTCGTACAAATATAAACTTATATTAATGTATTTTCATTCAGTTGATAGCATGTGAGGCTCTTAATTTGCATTTCCCAGGTTTAAATCCCAGTGGGCCAGCATTGAGATTTGTCTGCAAAACTCCCTGCCCTCAGTCACTTGGGAACACTGATGGGCTTGGGAAGGCTGCTGTCCATCAGATGGGACATTAAGCCATGGCCCTATATGCAGGAGAGTCATATCCTATGCAAGTTAAAGAACACATCTGCTCCTCATAGCTGTTTATTGGGTCCCCTTCCACAACCTTCTCTGAGCCTTCAGAGTCCTTTTGACCTGGTCATTTAGCCCATTATATGCAAAAGAAAAGTGCCTCAAGTCAAGGCTGGTAGTATGGTTGCTTAGCATTGTCAATAGGTATGCTAAGTGTTAGAGTTGGAAGCAAATAGATGTGTTATGCTGTGTTACAAGCACAGGCTGCTTATAACATAAACACTTTGAAAAAATGTTGACTCATGTAATTTTTTTCATGATTGAAGTAAAAACAATGCAAAATATTTGAAACTCTATAAATACACATTAATTGTGTCTCATATTGAATTTATCCTTAAATCTATCTCATTATGCAGAACTTAACAAATGTAATCATGTGTAAAATTGGTGGGACCTTTAAAAAATGCTATTCTAAAGGCATTTTTCATAATATTAGCACTCATATAACAAACTTTTTTATACTTCACTCAGCCCCTGATGTAAAAGTAAATGTGTATTTGGAAAGAATTGCAGGCTGTTTTATTTGTATTTTTACCCTTGAACTCAATATGTGCATGTTTAAAAACTTTCTACAATAATATCTACCATTTGTTGTTCTAAGTTTACATATTTGCACCATGCATTTGAATATTTTCTTTTTTTTTAATCAAACTGCTGCTGTTTGAATATTTGTAATCATTCAGTGTCACATGAATTTTGGACTAGAACCACAAATAGTAAGCTGTGCTTTCCATGCCGCTCTTCAGTAGTCTCATTTTAATATACTGTAGTTGATTGTGTATGGTGTGAAACACAAAAAAACTGCCCCAAAATTACCTTATATCCTTATAAATTGTATTAGAGCATTATAGTGGAGATGCTTATAAACAGATGAGTTGTCACTATAGAACTGATGTGTGAAAATTTTTCTTATAAAACTGGAATTATTGCAATCATTTAGCATGCCAGGCACATAACCTGATGTTCTTAGTTCAAATTGCCATTGTGCCTATGTCAATATTTGTTAACCTCCACTCTGCCCTCTCTGAGAAAAGCAATACCTATGGTTCAGAAGACTATTTCTATTGAATAAGATGTTAAGTTTGTGGCCCCATGTGCATGAAAGCCATACCTAATGTTGATTAAAGAGCATGCTGGATGGGCTTGCTGGACAAAGCATCCATTTGTGTTACATAAAATGTATTGCAATGTGTGTGACGAGCTGATTTGGATGTTGGCAGAGCTATTAGCAATGCTCATATCGAATAATTATGTCCATTATTAAATATCCTTAGATCATTTATGATCCACAGGGAATCATGATTTATAGTTTCGAAAGTATTGCTCCCAAGAAAGCAAAAGCACTTCCAGAATTTGTAAATAAATCTTCATTAGAAGAATCTGTACATAACTGAAAATTTTGTGATGTTATTGCTTTCAACAATAGCTTTCATATCTTTTAATATCAGTTGAGCATATTGATCCATCAATATTATTTAGGTTTATTTTCTACTTTTAGAGAATAAACCTAAAGCATGTTATTTATATTTAAAAATACGAAAAGGGAAATATTTTGCCATAGGCATTGGTAACTAGACAGTCACTGGAAGGAGAGTTATGCACCAATCCCCTGTGATGATGCATGGAACCAGCCAGACCTAGCACGTAAAGTTCAACCCCTCCTTTTCATGGTGCATAATATTACTATCTTTCAAAAGAAACTTTTTTTTTTCTTCTCTTGTGGAAGTGATCTTTCTCTATATCAGTATGGCCTACTGATATGGACAACTTCGGCTACTTTTTTTTTCCTACCATGCTGAGGAGTGAGTGGTCAACCAAACAGGTGTTGCTGCTGTCAATATACACCAACTTGAATGGAATAATGGCTCTGAACTCGGTTATGGATCCTGAATTTGCTGCACTGGTGGTCTTCTGTTAAGGAAAAATTTTCCACTGTTTTCTGTTTGTGGGTCCTGAGTGAGTAGATTCACAGGATATGTTTTATCAGCTGGTGGATAATCCTGATCAGAGGCTGTTCACAGGTACTGAACTCTTGCTTCTACTAGCATCTTCAAACTTACATTGGAGGAAATCTTTTAATGTAGATGTCTTCAGCCTTTCATGTGGGGGAACAGGTCATTACCCTATGCCTATGATTAGGGGATTGTTTGATATTGTCAGCACTTCCTCTCTCAATAAACATAGTTTCTTTAAACTTCCTACTAACTATCTTTCTCTCTCTGCAGGTAGCTGGAATATGAGGATTCTGCACAGAGATTATTCTCTTGATGTCCTTGCACAAGAATTCCACCATTATAACTTAGATATTCTCACTTGCAAGAAATCAGATGGATAGATAAAGGTCAGATACTACAGTACTGTGCAAATTAGTTGGGACAATAGGAAAATGCAGTAACAAAGACACAACAAAAATATTTATTTGTTTAATAGTGTAGTTAATAGTGAATGTGACCCCTCTTAGCTTTAATTACTTCTTTCACCCTCTCAACCATTGATGCCATTAGCTTTCCACACATATCCTTCACTTCAGGGTCATGGTACCACACTTTCATGACACTTTCTATCATTTTGATTTTCGTCATGCAATCCATCTTAGATATGCGCACTTTAATAATGGCCCACAAATTTTCAATGGGTTTAGATTGGGTGAATTTCCTGGCCACTCCAATACCTTCAAATATTGCTGGGTAAAGAAGCTCTTAGTAAACTTAGAATTGTGGCATGGAGCCAGATCCTGTTGAAATACCCCATCACCATTAGAAAACAGCTTCTGCAGTGTTGGGACCATTTTCGGCTCCACCTATGTATATACTTTTTGCTGTCCATCATTCCTTCAGTGGGGTGAAGCGTTTGTTAGATTAATTTAGACTTGCAGCGGAAGGAACTTAGCATTCCTTCGCTTGTCCCAACTAATTCGCACAGTACTGTAAATGTAAATAAATTAAAAAATAAAAGAATACTCATCTTTCTATAGGGCCCTAAAAAGTAGAAAATAAACCTAAAGCATATTGATGGGACAATCAGTCACTGAGTCCAACTGTCCAAGTGTGGAGGATAGTACTCATATGTACTATTAACCCAGTATTAGCAGATAATATTTTTATTCCTGTAAATGACGTGTCTTCTATAAGAGAATGGAGCAAACAAATGCTGAACTATATAAATGCATTAATACAGAGGTAAAAAGAACTGACAATATCAGAAATAATACCTACAGTTAACATCAGCTGTTAAAGAAGATTAAATGCTCTGGTGCTCAACTCAGCATAGCTACTCCAAAAAGTGAAGTGTCAGTATAAGGCATAGACAAAGTCAACTACAACAGTGGCCAACAAAAGGGAAATATCATCAATATTCAGTGGATGGACTTACCTTATATATACAGTTTCTGCTAAAAAATTGGTTGACTAACTTAAGGACTGATAGCATTCAATATAACATCAACAACAAACTATATCAAGTTGTATCATCTAATGCAATTGTACCAGCCTCAAGGTTATGGTAAATACCTTTATATGGTCTTTTCTTGCTCTAATTTGCCTTTACTTGTAGAAGGATAATTATAGAGTTGAATAAGTATCATAGGGTGTATATTAACATTGAATGTTCAGAATAAGTAAGCCGATAGGGCAATTTTCTGTCAATCATTTTAATGTTAAGCACTCCTCTCGACTTGGATATTATTTGATTTTTGGATCTCTTAGTTGTAAAACAGCATTATTGTATAAATTATTCAACCTTATACAATTAGCTGTGTCTACAATTATTCTATTTAATTATTTATATATGTTTTTTGCCACTAAAAGCATCTACCTTCAAAAACCTTCATTTGATATATGACTCATAAACTTAGAGCACATTTCCCCCCTATTGGAGTCATGTTAGAGGTAGCCCATGACATTGGAGATGTCACAAGCTTTAATTTCAGATACGGTCCATTAAAGTTGAATTCTGCCAAAATCCCCCCCCCCCCATTTTATTAGGGGCGAATAGTGAGGGCAAAATTTGAAATAGGTTACAACCATCATTATGAAAGCTTTCATTTGACATCTAACTCTTAATTGTAGGCCATCATGTTTGAAAGATATAGTAGAATGACTTTCACATTTTTAGGGGGGAAGAAACATTGGGGTCAATTTTTTATAGCCTATGATACTCCCCATGTCACAAGCTTTCATTTGGCACATAGCTTGTTACTTTCCACACTCACAATTCCTTCCACACTCACAATTGTTCCTCTATATCTCTTCAAGAGATATAGAGGAACAATTATTTCATTTTCTCATTTTAGGGGGGGAAGAAAGCAAGGGGGTCAATTTTTTATAGGCTATGCCATTCCCCACATCAGAAGCATTCATTTGATGTATCACTTGTTATTTTTGGCCTTCACATTCTGGTGATATACCTTAAGAATAGTTTTCTCATTTCCCCTTTTTTAGGAGGGAGAAAGTGTCTTTTTAGGAGAGGTCAATTTTTTATAGCTAATCCATTCCCTCCATGTCACAAGCTTTCATTTGGCACATAAATCATTAAGTTTCTCCATCACATTTGAAAGATATGGTGGAACGATGTTTTATCAAATCCACAAACCAACCAACCAAAAATGTCAAAATAGTAGGAAGATAGGTAAAAATAATCTATATAAATGTATTTTTTTTCTCATCACTGAAGATGAAACTTAAACTCTTTTTAAATGACGATTGTTTATTTATGTGGCTTGTGATTAGGCAATTTATGCCATATGGTCTGAGCACTTTCGAGTAAATGTAGCTACAATCTGATGTAGCTACAATCTTCAGAGACATATCTTAGGCAATTAAACATGTGTTAGCTAATATTTTGGTGATTCTATACTAACAACAATAAATTTAAATCATACTTCTGAAAAAATCAGATTTAAAATATACAATTTTTTCGTAGAATATTTGGCTTTAACAGAACTTTGGAACAAATTAAAAAAAATGTATATTATTTATTTAAAAAAACTTCAACAAATTTAATAATTAAAAATTAATTAAAATATATATATATTTCACAGCAAATTACATCAAATATATATATAATTCTCTTATTCATTGTAAAATTTATTAATTTTGTAGACTCTTTGTTTTTGTTCCTAAAATATGTATTGGGAAAGCCTGTAAAAGGAACTCCTAATCCTTTGTAACATAAAGTAAAGTAACAACAATAAATTTTGGGATATATATGATTACATTCAATAGCATATGTATATAACATTTTGACTCTGAAACTTAAAACTTTCTATTTTCAATATGCATAATAAGTGAAGTCAAATGTTCCATTTACTGTTGTCCAGATATTTAATTTCACTTTCCTTACTGTAGATCACTGAGTGTAGGGGCAAATCTTTGGGATCAGCCTGTCCAACTTGCAGCCATACATTGGCCACTGCTATTGCTCATTGTCGTAGATTCAGTGGTTACACCCTTGTCACCTCCTTTGGTCATCTGTTTCTTGTCAACTATGGTTCGCTACATGGTTTTCTGCACTATATTTCAAGTATAGCAATACGACACTGAACAAGGACATTGTAGTAGTCTCTGTTATCTGACAATTTTGAATGATTTTAGCCACATCATGACATGATGCCACGATATATTCTGTATCAACAAAATATATTTTGTTGATACAGAATATATCGTGGTACAGAATATACAGAATATCGTGGTACAGAATATATTTTGTTAATACAGAATATACAGATATATTTTTTTAAAACTGGAAAAGTTAAAAAAAAAAAACAAATATTAAAGTAATAATGACAGATAAAACAAATCAGGTGGTAATTATGACAACAATATGATGAAAAAATAACACAAACATTAAGAACTTTGAAATATGAACCAAATTAAAATAAAAAGTTTTTGAGTTCTTTATATCTTCCATAGTCAGCCACATAATTACTGTCTTCTTATAATGGGGACCTACACAAAGAGGAATAGGTCCCTTTAGTATTGGTAGCTGCAATGGGTAATGTCTCCTACAAGTAAGTAAACTTAATGGTTTGAGAATAACTACCACTTATTATTAACACCACAACATACATAAGTACATATGGATTTCACCAGATGGGCTGCATAAGAATATGATTGATTTTATATTAACAGAAATGGGTTTGTCCTGTTCAGGAATACCAGATCATATAGGGGAGCTGAAATTGTATCTGACCATTACCTTGCTAAGAGTGTCTTGCAGCTTAAGAACTGTTGTGCTAAGGTAAAAGAAAGTTCAAGGTGTTGTAAGTTCATGATGAAATTAGCCTCCAATGAGGGGCTCCCTACACCAGTCACAATAGGAGGGAAAGATAGCAGAGGCAGAAGATACTATTAACTATACTAATATCATTAAAGTAAAAAAGACATTAGACCTCACAGAAGAGGCCAATGTTCTGAAAGAAATCAGTGACCAGTTGCATGCGAGTTCACTGCAACTCCATATTCTGGTGGTTACCAAGAAGGTAGGAGATAGAAAAGTCAGTGGTTTTGATAGCATGAAGCTCCCAGAACAAAGCTTCTCTTTCAGCATTGTAGCGGGAGCAGTACGTGAGATACAGTCTCAGGTGTGCTGCATGTGGCACATTTAAGACTATATGTTCTAACAAGAGTGTGAAGCATAGAGTTGCTGTAGATGACACCAACTCAGGGGCGATGCAGAAGGGTCTCCAAGGTTAGGAGCAGTGAGAGAAGGGTCTACCAGGTACCTGAAAATGGAACAACTGGAGTCCCTCTGCCACTGGGCAAGATAATACTGGCTCATCAGCTGTGAGACAAAACTCTTGCAGTTGCTGAAAGAGAGAGGGTAATTAGTTACATACCTCTAATTCTCAAGAGTTCTCTTTGCACTTTTCCATCAAGTAATAGTTTGGAAAGAGGGGCTAAATTTTCCTACCCCAGCTAAATTCCACCCTTATTGAATCTAATACCACAGGTGGAACAAACATTAAGAACCATCCCACAAACACAAAAAGATGCCACCAGATTTAAACATGAACAACAAACAAACACCAAAATATAAGAATACAACACAATCTACAAAAGGAAATAAATAAACTGGAAAAGTTAAAAAAATATATATTAAAGTAATAATGACAGATAAAACAAATCAGGTGGTAATTATGACAACAATATGATGAAAAAATAACACAAACATTAAGAACTTTGAAATATGAACCAATTTAAGATGAGCCTATGTCTAAAGCAATAAAGAAATTAGAGAGATTAAAGAATGATCCATTTCTCCCCAGAAATATAGCAAAGCAGTGTAGAGTGCCGATGTACCCAGCAATACCAAAATTATTTGTGAAAGTAAAGCTTCACAAAGAATATTATCTTTTCCACCCATTAGTGTCTAAGAGGAAATCACCAACATATTACTTAGAGAATGCACTGTTTGACTTTTTTAAAATATATTTTGTTGATACAGAATATATCGTGGCATATATATATATTGTTGTAGAATTATTGAGGTAATTACACTGGGCAACAAATTTTCATAAAAGCCATGCCTCTGAGATAAAAGTAGCCATTTCTTAAAGATTTCAAGGTGCTGAACACAAATATGGCAATGAAAATGTAAAATTGGCTACAATTTCTGAGAAATCCACAATAGTTTCTTATATAATAGAGTAATACATACAGATAACATGTATTGGTAAAACTCCACTTGTACTTCCGACGTCACTTTGCCCATCGCTAGTACAGCTGCTCAGGATCATCTCTACCAAACGTCCAACAGTAGTCAGCCAACATTGAAGTGGATCAGTTTCCCTGGTATCGTTTCTCCATCGTTGCAATATCCTGGTGAAAACGTTCACCATGCTCATCACTAACCATGCCACAGTTGTCAGGGAAGAAATCTAAGTGGAAGTAGAGGAAGTGTATTTTTAAGGACATATTGCAGCCAAGTTTATGATACAGAGACAACATGTCCTTAATCAGTTTCTTGTAGTGTCTGCCCTGACATTCCCGAGGAATTTAGTTGACACCAGACGAAACGCATCCCAAGCCTTTTTCTCATCACCCTGAAGCAGGTTGTCAAACATATGGTCTCTGAACAGCTCGTGGATCTGAGGACCCATAAAAATTCCCTCTTTAATTTTTGCTGTACTGAGTCATGGGAGTTTATCATCCAAATACTTGAATACTGATGCAGTCTGGTCCATGGCTTTTACGAAGTTTTTCATCACACCAAGTTTGATGTGTAGGGACGGTAGCAGGATTTTGTGCGTTTCTGCCAGTGCTGTGTGTTCCACATTCTTCTCTCCACCTTCAGAGATTTCCTCTGAGACCAGAGTCTCTTCACATAGTGCAAAGTCTTTGCTTGGCTGTCCCATTCACATAAGAAACAGCAGTACTTTGTATACCCAAGCTGCACATCCATCAAGTTTAAGTCATAACAGAGATGCCAGCCATGCTTGCTGTATTGAAGACAGTTCAACAGTTGTTTTAGGTTTCTTTCATGTAGACAGCATGTCCAACTGGAATGGATGGAAGTAACTCTGCTTTGGCCTTGGACTGCTCCAGATCATGAACAAAATTTTTCATTTCTTCTTCGGTGACAATGTGTGGCACAGGTGTTTCACCGTGGCAGACGTATGTACCATCATTAGACACCAAAAGCTGCAGAGAACCCAATGTCGGTTTGCCTCTCTCCTCATCGTCTGAATTGATGGACAATTCTTTTGGAGGTTCAGGAATGGGAATGCCTTTGCCATGCAGAACTGGTCAGATGAATGCAGAACTGGTCATTTGCATGATTGCTTGGCTCTCTCCAAACCATGGGAACAGTAAACGGCATCACCACTTTTTCGCCTTGCAGCCACTTCGGAAGATTTCTTGCACATGTACTGCAGCGTATGTGTGGGGCCCAGGCCTTATCTTGGTCCCCAATCTGCATCCAAAATAAAACTCGTGTGCCGCTTTCACTATTGGAGTTATGGCCCTTTTCTGGCTTGCAAACGTCACTTCCCTACAAATGTAACAAAATGTGTCTGCACTATTAACAGAGTTATGAGTCATCACTACTGCTGGATTAAAACTGCAAGGATCACTTGTGTTGTACTTATGACTCGGGGGTAAATGGGAGTCGGTCAAAAGACTTGCTCACCCTACGAGATGTCGTTTACAACTAACAATTGCATCTTTTGTCCGCGATCGTAAAGCCGCAATGTCATGACTCAACTATATTGCATCAGACAATGATGCAATCCCTCCAGGGGTTGTGTGTAGGGCGGGCAGATGCAATACAACGCAATATGGTGCAATCTTGAGTTTAAAATACAGTGTTGCGAAATGGTTACCTATGTACTCAATGCGGACTGTCATTTACACACGACCATCTCTGTCTCTCCTGAACAATAGCCAATCGACAAATTTTATTGTCATTTTCGTGTTCAGCACCTCGAAATTAGTAAAGATTGGCTATTTCCATTTCAAAGCCTTTTTGTGTGTTACCCATTGTTATCAAATAATGACAACAATTTTAGAATTGTAATGAGAAAAAAATATGGCTTAATTAAAATATTATTAAATTTTGTAGGCTTAGATCAAATAATGCTGTGAAAAAAGTTCCCTCCATTTGTAATAATAGCTAAATACATCTTAGGTTGAGCATTATTATTGAACAATACCAACTTCAAAGTTCAAAACAATTGATGGTTTCATTCCTTTTTGTATCAAAACTTCAGATAATGATAGAAGTCATGGGGATAATTCTAATTGAAGTTGAATTGATTTCAGTTGGAAATTTTGTCACATATTCTAAATAATTTTTGCATATTAAGAGTAATAATATTCTTTTTCATTAAACTTTTTTCATTTTAACTTTTCTGACTTAGCTGTTGCTACCAAACTCCAAGCACTGAATTACATAATATTGTTTAGTCAGATGGATATCTGGGTTCTACGATAATTATCTGAAAGGTCCCCTTTTATTATGCTAGTTTAGAAATTTTTACACTTCAGCTTGATCTTGAGCACATTGTTTGTAATTCAGTATGTTATTCAGCAGATGATGTTCCAGTGGAATTTTGAATTGTATTGGAAATTTATAAAAATCTAAGAAAACCCATTTCTAAAGTGTTTTGTGAAGTATGCATTTTCCATGAATTAAACCACTGATGGACTTCGAGGTTCATTCCAAATTGCCGAACATACAAATTGTTAAAATTCCAGACTGAAAGCATTCATTTTGTCTCGCTTGTGAAATATTATTTATGGTGTTTTTTATTTATCATATGATAATTTCATTCTAACTCGAGCATTAATTGCATATGTAAGTGAGCAAATTTCACATATGAAAAACGCACAGCAACATGAAAGTGTGGGTGTGTATCAATATATGAATATGTAAAATCCTGTACATTCAGCATAAGTAGATTGCAATATTATATTTTCTTTTTTTTAAGTTTCCTTTTATGATTCTATTCAATTACTGAACTATAAGCAAAATCCAATTTGGTAGAGAGTAGTGGTAAGTGGGTTTGGGAAATATAGTGGGGAAAGCAAAAGTCAGAATAATGGGGACCTTGGACATGTTCACTACAGTAGTCTAAATTCTGTGCCAAAATTCAGCTGTTTGCTAATGATGGCTTTTAATGTTTAAAGGGTTGTATTTACCTAGACTAGTGTTTCATCAAATGACTTGTAATAATGAAAATTATATTTTAACAATTTAAATTACAGCATATAAGCTAAAATATTATGCAGACTTTTAGTAAACTGGTCTTTTAAAAAATGTGAAATGTAACTGTTTAAAACATTTGTTAAGATTTATTACAAAGTTAGGTAGAGGCTATTATTATATAAGCTAGATGTTTTCAATTTACTATTCTTTCTGTGTTTTTATAACATTAAAGGGAAAAACGTCTTTTAGTTAGTTTGCATATTCATAATTAGTTTTTTATTTTGATTTCAGCTAGGTCCATGGCTGGCTGTTGAAATCCCTGATCTCATTCAGAAAGGTATTATAGAACATAAGGAAGTTAAAACAAGTGCACAGTGATAATTTTTATGTACAGTTGAATTGTATATACACTCTTTTGAGAACCAATTGAGTTTTATTAAAGGTTTTGAACAAATATGAAATTAAATAAATATTGTATTTGCAAATCTTATTCTTTTTCATCAGGTTATTTTACCATCATAGCAACCAAAAAGAGCAATTTTAATTACTTAACAAGAATAAAAGAAGCAAATAGAAAAATATTTTTTATTATATTCTTTATATATATATAAAGTATATAATAATTTTATATACTTTATATATATATTTTTTATTTGCTACTTCTACTATGGCATATAAACTGACAGGCTCATGTCAGACCTCTGTGGCAAGCAGCTGCTTGAGGGGCTATTTATTTATTGTTTATTTGTGGTGAAATATCAGTATAACAAACATCAGGATAATGAAATATTCAGTATAACCAAATTCACTTCCAACTATGGCCAGTTTCCTATGTATCTCTATGTAACAATGTTTCATTTTAATGAATACCAATAAAAAAAATCATTTTCACAAAGTAAAAATTTATCCTGATACAAAAAAAAAATATGATTAGCATAATGAAAGTTTTAAAAGGAAAACCCTTAAACAATATGTACAATTTACATTTTAGCATCTCACAATGCTGCAATTATTTAAATGCTCTGAAATATCTAACCAATCTCAGTGCTATGAATCATGCTATTATGTATCGCCATGCATTCATTTTTGCCAATCTTACTGTGTGGCAAGGATGCTCCTACATGTCTATACTGACTGCATAATGCTTTAAATCAGCGCCACATTTTCCTGGCATAAAAAGATGTTTTTTTTTTAATTGGAGATCTTTGTGATTCTGATTGCATTGCAAGTAATGGTAGCATCAACAAAAGGTTATTTCAAAGCAGTTCCAATCAATGTATTTTATTTTATCATTCATTAAATTTTAAGTTACATTTGTTGTTATTGTTTTAATTAAGTTTGTTAATTAGTTTAGTTTTGTTATTAGCTCCCAATTTGTTGTGAGGTCTTTTCCTTTCAGTAATGACATGGAAAGATTTTAAAAATATTTCCATGTCATTACTGTCTTTTAAAAATCCATGGAGAGATGCTTGTTCTAACAGTCAGTTTAAAAAAATATCATATTTTTAAGAAGCAAACTCTAATACATGATAAATTTCTTTCATAATGAGTATTTTGTATTATGTAACTATCATAGCACATTATTCATTGCATTTCAATATAACAAATACACGGGCGTATCAGAATAATATGACCACCTACCATAGTATATGTATAAAATGAGCATTATTATTTCAGAATAATATGACAGTGGTCATATTATTCTGATATGACTGTGTATATTTTGGTACCCCCCCACCTCCTATTTTTCTATACTTACATTTCACTGTATATTAGAGAGTAATCAGCAGGATATGCAGGATAATATCAATATGCAAGCTTTGTATTGGATATAAGTTTGAAATTTTTGAAATCTACACTGAATGCAACTTATTCAGGTAAAGCACTGATTTTTGCATATTATTTAAAGCTTTCCTCAAAACACACTTTGTATAATTAAGTATTTCCATTTGAACAAATGCATTTTGCACACAATGCAACTTGTTTTGTAACAGAATTTGTTGCAGAACAAGTTTGTTTGTAATTAAGCAAATTGTTTGTAATTAGCAAATTCACTGAGTTTGGTTATCAAAATAATAATCCCCATAGAGTTTAAGAGTTGGGTTATTTTACACACAATGGGCTAATGGTTTGCACACAATGCTTTGAATGAATGAACACACTTTTTTTGCACACAACAGACTAAATGGCCAGATGACAAGGACCCTGAAGGCTCAGAACAGAATGGGCTTGGAAAGGCTGTGTGCGGGAGAGACATACCCAGTGCACGTTAAAGAACATGCTGGATGGCCTTGACGGGAGGCTACCATCTGTCTCCCAACAGCTGTTCCAGTGGGTCCCCTCCCCCAACCTTCTCTGAGCCTTCGGGGTCCATGTGACCTGGCCATTTAGTCCATGGTGTGCAAAAAAGTGCCGCTCAGAGGTAAAACAACCCAAGCTCAGAGAAGGTTGGGGGAGGAACCCACTGGACAACTATTGGGAGACAGATGGTAGCCTCCCATCAAGGCCATCCAGTGTGTTTAATGTACCCAGGGTATGACTCTCCCACATACGGGGCCACAACTTAAATCCCATCTGATGGACAGTGGCCTTTCCAAGCCCATCAGTGCCCCCTACTGACTGTGGGCAGAGCGGGTAGTTTTTGTGGAGATAAATTTCACTGCTGTCCAGCCAGGACTCAAATCCCTGGTATCAGAAATGAGCCTGGCACACTACTGATTGAACTGCCACCCCCCACCCCCAATTCACTGAGTGCTGATCAAGTTGTGAATGAATACGAAAATTGCTTTGTACATGTAAAGTGTTAAATGCCAAGTTTCCAAATCACTGGATTTGTCAGACTGAATTTTAAGAAGTCCCCAACCTTTTCCTTCAACCCTTTCACTACCATACTGGCCCAAAATGGCTGAGATTTTAAATGGACTTGCCCAACCAATGCTATTCCTTTACCTTCACTACTTCCAGCTTGGGCTATTTTGGACTGGTATGGTAGTGAAAAGGTTAAATCTGGTCACCCAAATAAAAACTCAATCCTTCAAGGAGGGGAAAAAATATTTCAAAAGTGCCTGGATCTTCTTTAAATCTGGTCACCTAGCATTCATTGCGCAAAGAATCTCATGCTCTTTTGAATGATTTCAATGCCCACAAAAAGATGCAAATATTTGATACATTAAAACATTGTTTATTCCAAAAAAAAATCGTAATTTACTTATTCAGTATCATACCACCAATGGCACTCACATTGAAGTCTTTTGAGTATAAACAAAACTTTTAGAGTTGGCATTTTATACTTTGAAAGTTGGCAGTTACTCTTATTGCTTAATTATTTGATAAACTACATATATAACTTTAAAATAGGAATATTCTTTTAGAATGCTCCTATATTATAATAGTTGTTTTTAAAAATTTTAGGAAACCATGAACAAAGTTGCTATAAATCTCCTTCTAATAGCAAAGTTACATTTCTACCATCCTATAGCTTGCTGTGGTTACCCAGGCAATATTGTACATTGAATTCTAAACAGGAGGTATGGGCAGTGTGTGTGGTACTTTATAGTTTTTTAATCTCTGTGATGTTTTTATGTGTGCAACATTTTAACACATTATGCAATAATAACAGATTGATGGACAGAACTGAAATTACAGATTTTAAAGTGATGCCCAGATATCTGAGGAAAAACTCTTGGGAAACAAATAATTTTGTAAATAATAAATAGTGCATTAAAGATATTCGCCAGCATTTTAACATTATAGATGGTCTTGATGGAAGGCTTCCATCTGTCTAGCTATGCACTCTTGTGATCTGGTGAACCAATTCCTCAAAGTTAACATTGTTATGAGCACGTTTCATTTTAGTTCTTTTTTATGCTGGAATGACAACCTTACCTAACAAGGAGGCATGAAAAATTTCATGCACCTGTATTTTTAAGCAAACTATAGTGTTTACCTTTAATTGTATTAATTGTACAAGTCAGAGTTTTTGAAACTTTTTTTCTTGGCTGCCGATTGAAAAATTAGCATTTTTTGAGGCCATTAGACACAGAATGGCAATGGCAATGCACTGAATTTCAAATGAAATTTTAATATTCCAAACATTTATTTATTTCATTAGTTATATAGTAATTTCAGTTCAGTCATTTAGAGCTAATTTCAATCAGGTATTCATAATAAGTAAATAGTCCCATGACATAAAAATAACAACATATATTCCATCATCTATAGAATATTGTTCCTTTCAACTTTAATTATTATGTCAGGTTATTTAATTATTCATTTACAATATCAATGCATTTCAGAAATTTTTGTTCATTTACTTTAGAAAAGTTAAATTTTAAGTTTTTTTCAAAAACTTCATGGCCTACACTCTGAAAAACTCATGCTATAAGAAATTTAAGCCGATTATTAATAATCCTAAAAGCATAAATCACACGTTTTACATTTTTCCAGCCTTTTGCTATATTTTCAAAAGTTAAACTTGTGAAATAAATTAAAAATAACTTAAAATTATCTGTTGTTGAGCAATAAAATTTTAAAGTTTATCCTTCAAATTATTTGCATGTTAAAAGTTTTTAGGAGAAAACTCGGAAGCTTTTGGAGCAAGGACAGCTTTTTGGAGCAAGAACAGTGCTCAGGAACTCGGAAGCTTTTTGGAGCAAGGACAGTGCTCAGTCTTTAGTAAAGTGACACTATGTGGTGACATTAGTTATCATATAGTGTCACTGTTTAGAGCTTCACTGTAGTAGTGTCACTGTTAGGGCTGTTTAGAGCTTCTCTCCACGTGTTGTGAAGAGGATGATTCCAGTTGTTGGTGGAGATGGTTCCACATATCGTGAAGGTGATTCAGTTGCAGGTGAGGATGGGCGAGGTCATTATTTCAATAGCCTCGTGGACTATGGTTCTGTAGAATGTGGATGCACATGTAATCCACTTTCTACAGAACCATTGTCCAGGGGCTATTGAAATAATGACCTTGTCCATCTCCACTTGCAACTGAGACACTGGAATCGCACTTAATGATATGAAAAGAAGCTCTAAACAATCCTAATGCAACCACATAATGTCACTTCACTGAAGACAGAGTGCTGTCCTTGCTCTGAAAAGCTTCTGAGTTTTCTCCTAAGAACTTTTAACATGCATTTAGTTTGAAGGATAAACTTTAAAATTTTTTTGCTCAACAACAGAGAATTAAGTTATTCTTAAAAATTTTATATTAAGCTATTTTTAATTAATTTCTGAGCAAGAAGATCCTTTTAATTGTGGGGATAAACTCATTACACAAGTTTGTATAATTAGAAAATAAAAATTCTGAAGATGTGAAAATATAATACTTGCTATTTAAAATGAATATTCAAATACATTGACTACTGCATAAATATTTGATCTCCATTTTTTAAATGATATTGTGAAATTTGAGGCATAGGTGCGTGATTGCTATTGCTTGCATTGTAACATCAGGGTGTATTTGGAAACGTGCAATCAGTAAGTAAAATACTTTTGCTTAAATGGAACATATATATTTTTTATTCAATATTCCATTATTATGATCATTCTTATCCTCAAAACATTAACAGTTATTTTCATACTAATATAAATAAGGTATAATTTACATTTGCCAACATATTTTTCATTTTACTGAATAATGAAAAGGGGTGTCTTCCTATAATCTCGTTTAACCTCATTTGAATGAGCAAAATTACTCAGAAGAATTTTCAAAACTGTAAATTTTTGATCTACTGTTTTGTAAGGCATATTTTTCTGAAATACAGACTATTTTTTCAGTTAATTATATGTCATTAGTAAACCATTAATGACTAGACTGGTTCCTTTTACGCAAACATGCATCAGACCTCAAGCATTTGCACAATTTTGTCGGCTATTAAGTAGTCATTATATGTGGATGCTAATAAAATTTTGTGGGTGCTGATAGAATTTTTGCTATTTGCACACTGCTCTAACCATAATCTATTGCGTTTTCCTCAAGAAGCTTGTAATATTACCTTTAGGGGATGCTGTGAAGCATACCACTAGCTAGCATTGAGTGGTGTATGTATAAAATTCAGTGGTCCACACAAAGTCAGTTAAATGAAAAGCTTCATTTACTACTCAGCTACTTTTAGGATTATTAATAATCGGCTTAAATTTCTTATAGCATGAGTTTTTCAGAGTGTAGGCCATGAAGTTTTTGAAAAAGACTTAAAATTTAACTTTTTTGGCAAGTTAAATGAATCATCATCATCCTCAAGCATTCATAGGCTACGGAGATCCAACCAGACCATTCATTTTAGTTCTCCAAGCATATCTATCCAGAGCTACATTGTTGCATCTGATCATTATAGACCAATTCTAACAAAGTCCTGTTTAACATTATCTGCCCACCACATACTAGGTCTCCCCCCTCTATCTGAGGCCTTTAGAGGCATTGTTCATTCAGGGTCTATCTGAGACCTTTAGAAGCCTCAGATAGCTTTGTTTCATTCAGCTTTTTTTTTTTTTCTTTGAGCTTTGTTTTCATTCAGAATCTATCTGAGGCCTTTAGAGGTATTGTTCGTTCATTCAAGGCATTTTTGCAAATAGTGCAAAGCCATATTCGCTAATCTATAATTATCCATACGGGCAACATGGCAAAACCAAGGAGTTTTTCTCTGCAAAATATGCTGCACAAAGGAGGTTGCTGACTCCTTTCCCTAACCTCATCATTACTTAAAAAGTTGAACCACCTAATGCCAAGATACTGTGTAAGCATCTGGAATCAATAGCATTAAGTTTCCTTTTACCTTGTTTGCAAAGGTTCAAGTTTCAATACCATGACTAACTCTAGAAAGAATCAAACTATTATACAGTTTAATTTTAGTCTTATGCTTAT
This sequence comes from Ryuthela nishihirai, assembly GCA_038380435.1. Classification (NCBI taxonomy): domain Eukaryota; kingdom Metazoa; phylum Arthropoda; class Arachnida; order Araneae; family Heptathelidae; genus Ryuthela; species Ryuthela nishihirai. Next base: position 64,969,998 of record JAWZYU010000011.1, on the reverse strand, counting down.
TTCTCCACACTCTACATATCTATGTAGAGTGTGGAGAAATAAGCATATACACATAAAGACTAAAATTAGACTGTATAATAGTTTGATTCTTTCTAGAGTTAGTTATGATCCTTAAAAGTCCCAGCAGCAATCCCTATTCGTCTGTTAATCTCAGGCCACATATCACCAGTATCTGATGCATAGCTTCCAAGATAATTAAACTGAGACACTTGCTCAAGCCATTCAAAGCAATTGAAGCACCATCTGCCTGACCAATTTTCATCACTTTAGTTTTTTCTCTGTTTATCACCAAACCTATTCCATTACCAGTCTCATCAACAGCCCTAATGAACGAATTCATCTCATCAACATCATTAGCCAAAAAGGGCCAAATCATCAGCTTAATATAAATCAGAAATTTTCTGATCTCTAGCCCATTTAAGCCCAAAATCTTTCCCTTGCAATGAATTCCATATAACATAATCAATACCCAAACTAAAGAGGAGAAAAAATGCACTCTTGTCAAATACCAGAAGCAATGCTAAACCAATTACTGCAAATTCTATCAACTCTTATACATGACTATGCTATTATAGAGCACTTTCATTATGTTAATTAGCTTGTCTGGTATGCCATAAGATCTCATGATCAACCACAAATTGTGATGGTCATCCAAATCAAAAGCCTTTTAGAAATCTACAAATCTAGTAACCATAGGTTTTTGAAACTCCAAACATTCGTTAATAATCTAAGTGAAAAAGTGATCTACACATCTCCTACCACTTCTGAAACCACACTGCTCATCACACAATTGTCAGTCAATCGAATTCTATTAAAAACAATCATGCAAAGAACTTTATGTGGAACAAAAAGTATGCTGATACTCTTATAGTTATCACAAGAACTGTGATCACCTTTTTAAAAAATAGGGATAATAATAGATCTAGTAAAATCCTTAGGAACAATGTCTTTATCTTAAAAGATATTCAAAATTTCAGTCAGCTATGTGGTAACAAACATTGCTGCTCTATGCTTTTCAGTAGTAATTTCATCTACCCCTGGGGATTTATGTAAGGTTTAAGTTTATAAATAGCCAAAATAACTTCAGACTGATATAAGGCCAACATTAAAGCCAATAATGCATCTATCATCATTACAAACAATGGGAGTAGAACAACTTTGTTTAGAACAACACCGAAATGCTCAGCCACCCTAGCCGTGACAGAATCTTCACCTTCAATAACCTTACCTTGTCTATCCTTCAACTCTTGTATACCTGTCCGGTTCTTCCCACAAAAATGCTTGACTATCTGGTACAGCTCTTTGCTGTTATTCTGTGTAGCTGCTTCTTGAACTTTGTCAGCCAAGTCATCAAGCCAAAGATTCTTATATCAACTGCTAACTGATCATTCACTAGCTTATTAGGCTCTTTGTAACACTTTCTTTTAGGACTAGTAGGGTATTAAGGACATTTCTGCAGTTCTTTATTTCCAAAATAAGCTCCAGTGACTTTTCACTCAAATAATTTTGCCTCCTCTGCCCCTTTTTTGCCCAAAAGAACATTGTTTCAAGAAAAGCCTGTTTAAAACTCTACTATTCTTCCTCAACTTCAGTAGTAAGCAAACCATGAATGTCATAATGACTAAGTAACTTATGGCAAGCATTAGGTGTAACAAGTTCTTTCAGAGATTCAGTGTTATAAATAACTATTTTTTAGACTTAGCACAACACTTAAATTTAAGTTGCAAGACACGTTTAACATGGTAATGGCCAGATCCAATTTCAATTCCCCTGTTCAACTCTTCTGTTAGGAATACTAGGCAAATGGCCTAGTATTCCTAATAGAACTAGTCCATTTGCTGTTAATATATAATCATATTCTTATGCAGCCCATTTGGTGAAACCCATATGTACTTTGTATGTCACAGTGTTTGTAATAACTGTTAGTTGTTCTCAATCCATTAAGTTTACTTACCTGTAGATGACATAGGCCCTTTTGGTATTGGTAGCTGCAATGGACAATCTCCCCCAAAGGTCAGAGTCATTACCAACTTTGGCATTGAAGTTGCTTAGAACAAGGGTAATATCTCCTTGACAGAATTCAAAATATCCTGAAGTTTTCCATAAAACCTATATTTCTCATCCTCAGTGGGGGAATAACAGTTGATAACATTCAAATCTTTAATGCTTGTCTGAAATTTACTGTAAGAAACCTTTCGTTAAAGCACTCGTATCCTAGAAGAGCATCACTAGCATGTCTGCTGAGAAGCAAACCTACTCCTTGGAAATGCTTTTTATCTTCCCTTCCTGAAAAGAAATATTTAAGATAATTTTTAATAATCTGACCTTTATCTGCCCATCGGGTCTCTTGCAAGCCGAGAATATCTAAATTATAATGGTGGAATTCTTGTGTCAAGAGTCCTTACACTCCAGCTACCTGCAGAGAGAGAGAATGGTTAGTGGGATGTTTAAAGAAACTATGTTTATTGAAAAAAGAAATGCTGACAATATCAAACAGCCCCCTAATCGCAGGCATGGGACATAGACCTGTTTTCCTACTACTAAAAGCTGAAGAATTTACTCCACTGCAGGAGGAGGTGATGCATAGAAAAGCAAGAGTTCAAATACCTGTTCACTTGGGGCTGTCAACCCACAAACAGAAAATACAGTGGAAGATCTTCTATCCACAGAAGCCCATTAGTTCAGCAAATTCAGGATTCACAATCAAGCTCAGAGGCATTCCATTCGGGTTGGTGAATATGGTCAGCACCTGGACTTTGTGTGGTTGACCACTTCTCAGCAAGGTAGAAAATGGGAAAAGTAGCCACAGTAGGCCACACTGATATAGTAGCCTTCCCCTTCTGCAAAGAGTATCTCATTTGATAGGTACTAATGGTTTGCACCACGAGAAAGTGGCGTCAGGTTTTAGGTTCTAGGCCTAGCCAGTTTTGTGCATCATTACAGGGGACTGGTACATAGTTCTCTTTCCAGTGGCTACTATTTATCGATGGGGGCCCCTTAATCCCGTTTTTACTGTATGTCATGAAAATCTGCAGTAACCTTCCCATCTTTACCTAAATCTCTGTATGTCATTCTGTTTGGGACGGGAGTGGCCCAATCGGTAGCGCGCCAGGCTCATAATCTGTAGTTCCCAGGTTCGAGTCCCAGCTGGTCAGCATTGAGATTTATCCACAAAATTCCCCGCCCTGCCCACAGTCAGTAGGGCACACCGATGGGCTTGGAAAGGCTGCCGTCTGTCGGATTTGACGTTAAGCCATGTGCGGGAGAGCCATACCCTGTGCACGTTAAAGAACACACTTGATGGCCTTGACGGGAGACTACCATCTGTCTCCCAACAGCTGTTCCAGTGGGTCCCCTCCCCCAACCTTCTCTGAGCCTTCAAGGTCCATGTCACCTGGCCATTTAGCCCATGGTGTGCAAAAAAGTGTTGCTCAGAGGTAAAACAACCACAAGCGATTCTGTTTTTCCTGACAATATATGATACCATTCTCTGTCATTGTGTTTACTGATTTTTTATCCTATATCAATCCCATATTTTTATCAGCCTTTAATTGGACATGAACACATTTATTAAACTGTTTGCAAAACTATCTGTTAAAATACCACTACGGTATTGATTAAACTTAAGTTGCCTACACTCACGATGATTGGGTCTCGTGTAAACAGCTTATTTGGTGCGCAGATTGCAACCATGCATCAAGCCTACCATACAGTGATAAATATCAGCTGGAATGTGAAATGTCAACTTTGTTTTCCCTACTAAGAGTTCTCCACCATGTTGTCTGTGGACACAAGTGGTAAAATCTCCTTTAACAGAAAGCCGCCTAGTGTGAAATGTCAATAAATCGAAATCATGAAACCGCAGATAATGTGAAATTTGCATCTCCTCGGCAATTCTGAAAGAAAGGAAATGTGACAACAGAATTTCTCATCTGTAGGCCAAATTAATCTAATGCTCATTTTTGTCTGAATTCTCAGTTTCTGTAATCCTCTAGTACCATAACGTATGGCGATGCAACCAGACTCTAATTTATGCATATGTGTCTGTTAATCACAGTAACTGATACCTCATTTGGCCAATGCAGCCCAATTCTAATACAGCCCTGTTTGACACTATCAAACCACTCTAATTTTGGGCATCCCCTTTCCCTTGAACTGTAGAAAAATTTAATAATTCTATTCGATAATCTTTTCAACATTGCCAAACCAAAGCAGTCTTTACTTAAGATACTGCTCAAAACTGATTGATTAATACTTCCTACAACTTCATCATTATTCGCATAATCAAATCATTTCATATCCAAGATACTGTGTAAACATCTGGAATCAAATCAAGTTTCTTCTTACTTTGCTTATAATGCGTGCAATTGTCACTACCAAAGCAAATATATAGAGGTCCGTATTATTGCAGACTCTTAAATTTAGTTTTCTGGTTTACTTATTTTTTTTTACAATCTACAGATTCTTAAAAATTCCGGCGGTAGTTATAATTTTCCTGTTTACTTCATGTCGCACATTACCAGTATTAGTTGCAAAACAGTAAAGTGTATGTAGCAACTTTAAAATAGATTGGAACAATAAGTAAATTATCAATCTCTTTTTCATTCTGCCAAATGATCTAATAGATCATTGGTCGATTGACACGTAATATTTGATCAATGAACCAGTGACGTATGAGAACTATCGATGCGCAGTCTCAATTGCTTCCAACGTTGCTCCTCTCTTTAATTGTCAAAAACGTCTAAGAAAAATTGAGAAGTTGCTTAATCCCACATTACCAAAAATCTCGCAGAGGGAATTTGGTTGTATGTGTGAAATGCATACAGTGCACTTTAGCTAAAAACCAGATGATTGTCTGCTTTTTGCCAAAAACAATAGAAAAAAACTCTCAAGCAGCCACTTGCCACAGAGTTTTGACAGGAGTTTTCCAATATAATGCGTTGTAGACAAATGTCTATGGAGGAAGTCCTCAGCAGATGGACAACACAGAAAGAATCATATATTATCTGGTGCTCGAACCCAGCTCCATTTGATCAGTCTGCATTTCTCAGGTTCGAGTCCCAGCTGGGCAAGCATTGAGATATATCTCCACAAAATTCCCCGCCCTGCCCTAGTCAGTAGGAGACACCAATGGGCTTAGAAAGGTTGCCATCCATTGGATGGTCCTGTACACGTTAAAGAACATGGATGGCCATCATTTGGTCTCCCAAACAGCTGTTTCAGTGGGTCCCCTTCTCCCTAACCTTCTCTGAGGCTTTGTGATGTGGCCATTTCGCCCATTGTGTGCAAAAAAGGCTTCTCATAGGTAAAACAACCCAACACAACCCTTTGATCAGTAGTCAGGTCCGCTGACCACTCAGCCATTGGGACCAAAACCTTGCAGCTAACCAGGTTAGACTCTAGTGCCAAAATACCCAGCTTAGGCTACTGCCAAATAATTAAATTTCCTCCTTTTTCAATAAATCCATTTTAAAAAAAAAACTGATTTTCTAAGTTGTTCAAAATATATTTAACATTGCAAAATAGAGTGACCATACGATCCCTTTTTTCCGGGGGCAGTCTGTGGATTAAAGGCTGTCACCGACAAATAAATGTTCCTGAAATTCGATTTTAGATATTTTTTTAAATATTAAATTGAGTACAGTTTGAGCAGATCTTTACTAATAGAAGAATAGTGCCAACACTTATAAAATATTTCGGTCACAATGCAAATGACTGAAAAAATGAATCTGGAATCATCATAATGATTGTGATATCCGTATGCGGATACCAGTAGAGAACGCATCTTCTACTTGCTGACACCATCGCGTGCTGTATGGTTGCCAATGATTTAATTACTATGCAAGTTGTTAAGTTTTATCTCTGTTTTAACAGATTTGCCCCCCCCCCCCCTGTTGTTCCCCAGATATATTACCGATAAGTCCCAAATTTGGAACACAGGTAGGTAACCCTGTGTTGGGTTCAAAAACTGAGTCCCAACTTGAAATGGGATTGGCAACGTTGCGGCATCTGCTCTACCGCAACTAGCTTGTGAACGAAGTAATCGGGGAAGAAAACTGCCGGAGGAGAATCTACCTTTCCATCCAATTGAAAGGATTTTTCCAAACATTAATTTAATATGCACGATGAGAATCACATGGAGAAGACCTTGCTGCAAATGAACAGAAATTTTCCTGTCTCTTGTAAAATGTTTAGTGCATGCAAACTTGCCGAAAACGAAAATATAGAAAATCCTTTCGTATGAAAATTGCACAAAATAACAGTTAATTTCTGTTAATTAGCCATGTCCGAAATGTAAAACGTGTTGCTTTTCAATATAATTTCATCAAGAGTATATCCTTCTTTTAAAATTTTGAAAAAGTCCCTGGATCTTATTCTTTAAATCTGGTCACTGTATTGTAACATATGAGTAAGGTACACAATAATTGGTTTTTTTTAATAGATATTTCGTGTTTTTCGTATTTCTTACGGCAATAGATTAATATTAAAATTTGTCCTTGTAATTTCTTAACTTTTTGTTTGAAACATACAATAGTCACAATTGTGGTAATAAGTGGATTGCTTTTCAACTATGTAAATTGTTGGAAGTAAAATTCATCATCATGCACAAGTTTTATCCCTAGGGGTAAGGGAAAAAATTATTGCTGTCAATGCAAATCTCTCATCAAAATTTCAAATTTTTGGTGCAAATAGATGGTTTGTAATATTGGTTTTAAAGTTTTAGTATTTTGCAACTTTCCGCACCGTTAGAGGAGAGGGGGATATTAATAATAATAATAGTTTAAATAATTAAACTATTGGGATATATGAAAAATGCAAAAGATAATACTTCATCCAAAATTTCGTAACATTTTTGAGATCTATGACTCAAAATACCCTCAGGAACCAGTTTTTAGCTCTCTAGCACCTATAGATCTTAATTTGACCTTTGACCTCGAAGGACCCTCCATATCTGAAATTTTTCAGCATTACCAACATCTACAGCCCAAAGCACTCGCTGATCCCAATTTTCACGCTTCTGGCACTCGTTAATCAAGGTTTGACCTCTATTTGACTTTAAAGGACATGTCAGAGGTGAAAATTCGGAATTTTCTCTTTCTACAATCCGGATTGCCTCAAGGTGCCAATTTTCAGAGCTCTACCATTTCTGCATCATATAATTAGCATGATCCCCTGTTAGCTGTCAGTCAATTATTCGCCATCGTCTATTGTTTACATTTTAAGACACCATCCCAGTGGGAGAGCGGTTAATTTGTTTAGCTACTTTGCAAAAGAATCCGAGATCTGAATCCGGATACCTTTACGTGTTACAATGACGGGCCTGGTTATCAGATTTTTGATAGAATTGTTCATTTGTGTGGTGTATGGAAATATTTTTATTTCTTTTATTAGGGATCCACATTTGTTAGACCCAGTATGGCCAATGAGGTGCTCAGGATATGAATCCCTTAGTAACATTATTCGAATGGAATTTAGTTTGAGAGAAGAAGTTTCGAATGGAATTTAGTTTGAGAGAAGCTAACTCCTTTCTAGTGAGTAACCGAAATAAAGGGCTTCTTTCACACTGCGGGCGGAGAATTCAGCTCCTGAGCATTAAAGCCAGATGGGGATTTATTTTTAAGATGAAATTCATGCAGGATTCATTCCTCATACCTGTATTTCCCGAAAATATAATTATCTCCTATGCTCGTAAAGCTCATCCGTCCAAATAGATATTAATTGCCCCCAAAAGCCGTACCTCAAAGGCTTCACTCAAAAAAATTCTTTCCTTTATTACTTCGCCCTATTTTGCACAATCAGATTCATGCGCAATGCACCTTGAAAGAGCTATTTATATCAATGTACGATTATTACATCGCATCAATTACGATTTATTACGAGAGGACATTAAGTTTCTCGATTCAAAGAAAAGAGCACACTTATAAATTTTAAACATTATCGTATTTAATCGTATTCGATTGTTATTTGCGTACAAATTTTATCGAAATTAATTTATATTGGCTTCCACGTTTTGTGGAGAAATCCGTTTACGTAGATATCGAAAACGGAAAAACTGCGAGACTAAATATAAATGGAAAAAAGCTTTTGCACATTTTTAAGCTATACTTAGCAGGAAAGTATCTAGGATTTTTAAGGGTGGGTGGGTGCTGAATTTAAGATTTTTTTTTAATGGCTTTGAAAAAACAAAACTTGAAACGCCTAAGAAAGTAGCTTGGTCAAAATATTTGTGTTGGCGCGGGGAGAGCTTTTATGTGTACATTCTTTTGAAGCAGTTTATCTAACAGACGTTTTCTTTTAACCATAAAAGGTGGCTTGCCCTATTGAAAATAACGTTATTTGTGATGGTGGCTCAAAAAAAATTTAGAAACTGATAATTTTATTTCTTCTTGATTAGCGTCTTATTTCACGTTTATTCTTCCTTTGTTTTAGATTTAAAATAAACTAAATAATTAAAAAAGGTAAAATAATTAAAGTACCTTCTATTATGGCATATAAACTGACAGGCTCCTGTCAGACATCTGTTTCAAGCAGCTGCTTGAGGGGGTATTTATTTTAATTTAAAAAAAGTACTAGGCCTTGCTCTAGTAAGTATTTTTTTTTAACTTCAGTTAAAAACTGCGTTTTTCTCAAACTGTTGAACTTGCAACAGTGAACAGTTTAATCATTTTTCAAATGCCGAGCTTCCAAAGGTTTAAGGGAGTGGTGGCGGGGCGATAGCACCCCTCTAAATACTCGTTTGAATAAAGTATATATTTCATATAAGCTTTATCGAATCGATTAATATTTCATGTGGTTTCTATTTTTGCGACTAGATGGCAGCACTACCATAAAGTTGTAAATTAGCGGTTTGTGACCCACAGAAAATTATTAGCTGAAATATCTTTTACTAATATTTATTTTTCGTAAACTCGTAGTTTAATATTTCAAAATTAACCTCTGAAATGTTTGATGGAGTAGTTAATAACTAACAAACAAAACACTTTATTCCTATGAACTGACTCCATTGTTAATATTCAGTGTGTGTTATATTTTATAATTGTACACGGATAAGTTACTGTTCGCGAATTTATTATTCTTGTGACCAAAATTGCAAGTTCTAAATACAACTATTATAGTAATGCAATTAATAAAGATTGCTCTTAATTGCTCGAAGACCATATTTAGCTACACGCAGACTAAGAACAAATCCTATTTTCCTATTTTGATTATATATTTAAAATTTTGGTATAGAAGTGATGCTCAAAAAAGAATTTATACTGAGGTAATTAGATTACTCTCAATCTTTTATTAAGAAAATATGATATGCTGTTTTTTCAACATTTTTTCTAAGCTATTCATGTAAGATACATTTCTAAATGAAATTTATACCGAATACGTTACGAAATAGGCTGACAAACGAATATTTGTATTATTCTGAAATCAGGGACGTGCCCAGGGGGGGGGGACAGGGGAGAACCTCGCTATTGATAATAAAGGTGCGTTTAATGTCATTTTTAGTTTTTTTCATTGCCTGAGATTTTCGTTTACCCTAGCATTTCGTTTTTATAATATGTAAGAATTGATTTATAGCTCCTATATTACACAGAGCTACTTGTGTATTGTATATTTCTATCGGTGTTTTTATCGTTTATATTTTTTCTTGTAGTTTCCATTCAAATTTGATTGCATATTTTGTGTTGTGATGTTTCATTAGATAAATATGGAAATAAATAAGTTATTATTATTATTAAACAAAAAATAATATTCTTCCGAAAACATAAGAAAATGTTTTAAAAAAAATAGCTAAGATTTATATTTCGTTAATGAAAAATATTTACTTTTGGTACATCTGATGTTGCCCAGCATAAATGAATATATATACCTCCGTTGGTTTCTTTAGGGTATTGAGTGAATTGTTTGTACTGTTTTTTCGTTTAATTCGTATTAAAAAATACTGTTTCGCTAAACGTTTTGATTAAGATTAAATAATCCTTTATTAAACGAAATTAAACTTTCGACTATTCAAGTTATTACGGGCGTATGACTATACGTATAATAGGTTATCTCCGTCATTTAAAAAAAAAATGCCAAAAAACACGGATAATCGAAATAACGTAACTTTGTGAAAATATATTTATCTATTTGCATGATTAATTAAAAACATGGGCGGTATTGAAATAAAATATGAACTGTGAATTGCCTTTTAAACTAGAAGAACAGCATCAAGCTTCTGGCAAATATAGGCTGTTCCTTTTCAAAGACAATGGAAAGTTTTATTTTACGCCTTTGTGGCAGTGGAAATTTGAACTAATGGTGATTGGGTAAATGCACATAGTAATATTTTATTAGTACCTATTAGACATGGGTTCGGGCTTAATTTTTACAGCCCGAGCCTCAACTACTGCGACAATAAATGAGTCCGAGCCAGAACTATTTTAACAATAAATGAGTCTGAGCCCAAATTGGGAAAAAAAACTCTAACGTATGGGTTCTCAATGTAGGGTAAATTTTTTGGGGTACCCCGTGAGAGCTCAAAAGTTGCTAGATCTAGTAACAAAATCGCTAAGTTGGCATTATTACACTATAGCTATAGTTTTATCTATCTATGTAAGGGGTATGCCCACTACATACACATTTCCAGCTTGTATGCGAAGCATATTATTTTTAATTATAATCATTTTCTGACAAAATTAAAAGGTTAATGTCATTTGAAAGGAAAACTATTAGAAATGTTAGTAGAAATTGATAGTTGGTGGGTAACAAACATCATTATAAATGCAAAGAGCCATTCATTTATTAAAGATAGATAATGCTAAAAAGTAATCAAAATCCACATGGTACTTGTATTTAATTACTAAATAAATAAATACCCCCTCAAGCAGCTACTTGCCACAGAAGTCTGACAGGAACCTGTCAGTTTATACGCCAAAGTAGAAGGTCTGTGAGGATGGCAGGATCTCAGCAGAAAAACGACGTATACATCCATGCCTTACCCGTGGCTCGAACCCAGCTCCCACTGGATCAGTAGCACAAGTGTGCTAATCACTCAACCACGGAACGGCAATTACTAAAGACTGATTAAAAGTTTGAAATTATAACCGAACAATATTTTTACTTATTTTTTTTACAATTGCAAGAAATACCGGTGATCCAAAAGTAACAGAAAAAGCACAAATGCAATAATTCGAAAAGTATAGACAGTAGCACGATGCGGTATTCACAGAAATGCACAGAAAGACATGGTTTTTTTTTTAATAACAAAAAATTTCTTTGCCAGAATAGTTGCATTTGTCACCGACAGGTGGCGATGTACAGAGGTCGGCGACGTCATTGTCCATGTTGAAAGAAGCTATTCGCCATCATGTGACAGGAGTTACAGTTGAAACCCTCTTCGATGCTGTGCAAAGTGTCGTGCCACGTCTGACGACCATTCTCATGAATGACGGCCGTCACATTGAACATTTGTAATCCTAGCTGCGTTGCGAACTGTGCTGCGCCACTGTACAAACTACTGACAACTGAAGCGCCATCTGTCGGTGGAAAATGTAACTATTGTAATAAATTTTTCGTTATTAAAAATAATCCCGTGCATTTCTGTGAAAACCGCATCGTGCTACTGTCTATACTTTTCGAATTATTGCATATTTACTTTTTCTGTTACTTTTGGATAACCCAGTATTTAAATTTATACCTAGCATACAAATAAAACACTTCGGGCTCGCGGGAGCCCGAAGTCGGGTATTGTTTTGAGGCCGACAAAACCTGAGACTTAATTCATCTCTAGTACCTATACAACACAAAAGAAATTTTTCATTTTATGCCATTTTTATCTCAAAACAAAAAATATGCATTTTTTTTCCACAGACCTTACCCGGGGAGATGGGGGAAGAGAAAATCATTGCTGCCAATGAAAAGCCTCTTTACCATCACAATTTACGTCCAAATCATCCAATTTCTAGCATAAGTAGATCATTTGTAATATTTTTTTTTTCGCTATTAGAGGTTTTTATTTCCCGCCTGTAAAGCTCCTAACGGTTGAAATTTCTATTAATGGATGATTTGGAAAATATAAATAGTAATATTTTTTAGTACTTAAAGAATATGAAAATAATTTTACATTTATCTTTTAAAACTAAAAAGTTCTCCTTTTCGACCACCACCCCTGGGGTGAGGGGACAATCATTGCTGCTATTGTTTCTTGACTCTCACACTCTACTGTAAAAAATTTTAGCATAAATAGATCGTTTGCAATATTGTTTAAAAGTGTTGTCCTATAGAGAGGCCAAAAGTCATGGGATACGTGCCTAATAACGGGGTGGTCCTCCTCGAGCCCTCAGCAGCAATGACGTCGAGGCATGGAGTCAACAAGTGGCCAGTACCGTTTTGCAGGGATGGCAGCTCACTCATCCTGCAGTGTAGACCATAATTGTGTTGCATTGGATGGTGCTGGATTGATGGATCGTAGGCTTGTTTCCATTGTGTCTCACAGATGCTCCAAGGGGTTCATATCGGGGATCGTTGGGGGCAATTCATGATGGTAAAATCCGTGGAATGTTCCTTGATCCACTTCCTAGCAACCAAAGACTGGTTACACGTTACATTATCTTGTTGGAAAATACCCCTTCACCATCTCGATATCATCAGCTCGAGCTTCATCGCTCGAGAGTCACGAAGGGGTGCAGGTGATCTGCGAAAATATCCACGTATCATACCTGTCGGCGATTGCTCCAAAAGGACTTGAGAGCTTAATGTAGACCACGTGAACACACCCCACACCATCACACAGCCGCCTCCAACCTGAACAGTACATTGCAGACAGGAAGGGTCCATGGCCTCATGGGGCATACGCCACACTCTAACTCGCCTGTCAGCGTGAAACAGCTGGAACCTCACTTCATCGGACCATGCTGCCAAACCTCTTCTACTGCCCAATTTCGATGTCTTCAGGTACATTCCAGTCGTTGAGCTCTGTGACGACGTATAAGTAATGGGACACGAGTGGGTCTTCGGCTACCAAATCCGATGGAGTGCAGGTGGCGACGGACAGTCCTTTCATAAACACTTTGTGTTTGGTCTGCATTCAAAATGGCAGTGATTTCAGCACTGTAGCTCGTCTGTTGGTCTTTACCATTCGTCAATTTGCTGGTTTACGTGTGTGGAAATGCCATCAATACAACACTGACACAGAAGACCTGGGAAAACCGAATTCTTGCACGATCTTCGATATTGCATGACCCATCCTTCTGGCACCAACGATCAAGTCACGTTCAAAGTCAGACAACTCATGATATGCAGCAATGCTGAATTAACAACTACTCCGAAATGAATGTTGGGCTTGTAGGCTACTGCAGCGCCATTCTGCGGTTGGCATCCAATGCATCGGTTACGAGTACAGCACCCTAGTTCTACTTTAACTGCTCTTCCCATGACTTTTGGCCTCTCGATGTATATGCAGAATACATATATATTGGGATTTTCGAAAAATGCGAAACGTAATATTTCATCAATACCTATCGAAGCAAAAAATAATTTACCTCTAGACACAAAGCAGAAAAAAATATTGAATTTCGACAGAGAAGGAGACGCTATAGCGAAAACAATAGTTTGTTTTTTTTGTGAACGAGTTAAAAAAAGTTTATAGTGTTCTGCTTTTCTCTTGTTTTCTTTCTTATTGAATTTATTACGGAAGATTTTCTTGAATTATAGTTTTTTTTCTGTCGAAATTCAGATTTAAAGTCCGCATCATTCTCATTGTTAGCTCATTTTAGAGTTCCTTGTTTCATATTTTAAAGTTACTTCGAACTTCTGTAGTAAGACTAGAGCTCATAGTTGAAATCATTTAAAATTTTAACTTGTGTCAATAAAAGTGAGTTACATGAGCAGAAGCTACATGAATGCACAGATAGCCCTTGATTTTCAAAGGGATCGGTTCCGCAAAACTATAAGTGAAATTTTACTCATGTCACAAATTACAGTAACTGCGTACTTCTCTTTCATTTATATGCTTTAATGGTACTATACAGCGTTGGGTTGTTTACCTCTGATCTACACTTTTGAACACATACAAGGAGCTAAACTGCTAGGTCACAAGAACCCTGAAAGCTCAGAATAGGTTGGGGAAAGGGAATCACTGGACAGCTGTTAGGAGACAGGGTTCAGGGTGTTGTAGATATGGTGAAATTAGCCTCCAAATAAGGGGCTTCCTACACCAGTCACAACAGAAGTGCGAGATAGTGGATGCAGAAGTTACTGCGCCTCAGCTACCTCTAAAAAAAAATGGTTCATTTCAGGAGAAAGACAAATAGAGAACATTAGACCTTGCAGAAGAGACCAATGTTCTGAAAGAAGTCAGTGACCATACGGAAGCGCGTTCGTTGCAGCTTAGCATTATGGTTGTTGCCAAGAAGGGAGGTGATGGAGTAGTCAGTGGTTCCAATAGCATGAAGCTCCCGGAACAAAGTTTCTCTTTCAGCATTGTAGCGGGAGCAGTTGAGCAGAACGTGGGATATAATCTCAGGTGTGCTACAAGTGGCACAGTCTGGACTGTAAGCTCTGCCAAGAGTGTGAAGCGTAGAGTTGCTGTAGATGACACCAACTCGGAGACGATGAAGGAGGGTCTCCTCAGATCTAAGGAGATTACTGAGGTACCTGATTACCAGGTACCTGAATGAGGAACAGCTGCTGTCCTTCTGCCACTGAGCAAGACGGTACTACTCATCAGATGTGAGACAGAACTCTTGCAGTCGCTGAGAGAGAGGGGATAATTAGTTAGACACCTCTGACTCTCCAGCGCCTCCTTTGCAGTGTGATCGGCGATCTTGTTGCCAGGTATCTCTACATGGGAAGGGATCCACAAGAAATCAACCGTATTTCGGCAGAAGTGACATTGGAGCAAGTCTCCATGATCTGGATGAGGAAGGGTTTCAGCTCTTGCTGTATCGCTTTTGGAGAGCTTCCAATGCTGACTTGCAGTCACAGAGGATAATAAAGTTGCCACTCTCACGGCTGAGAATGAAAAGTGCAGCCTCAAGAATAGCGTGAAGCTCTGCACAAGTGGAGGAGGTTAGATGCGGGAGACAGAAACTTCTTGCGATGCCAGTATCGGGGATGGCAGAGGCAGCATGTTGCCTCTCCTGGTCCACAGATCCATCAGTTGTGTTGGGTTGGGTTGTTTTACCTCTGAGCGGCACTTTTTTGCACACCATGGGCTAAATGGCCAGGTCACATGGACACCGAAGGCTCAGAGAAGGTTGGGGGAGGGGACCCACTGGAACAGCTGTTGGGAGACAGATGGTAGCCTCCCGTCAAGGCCATCCAGCGTGTTCTTTAACGTGCACAGGGTATTGCTCTCCCGCACACGGGGCCATGGCTTAACGTCCCATCCGACGGACGGCGGCCTTTCCAAGCCCATCGGTGTCCCCTACTGACTGTGGGCAGGGCGGGGAATTTTGTGGAGAAAAATCTCAACACTGACCCAGCTGGGACTCGAATCTGGGAACTACAGATTACGAGCCTGGTGCACTACCGACTGAGCCACCTCTGCCCCAGATCCATCAGTGTAGACCTCAGTACATCTCTCATATCATTCAGTGACATAGGAGGTGGAGAGAAATCTGATGGCCAATGGATCAGAGTCGCTCTTCCAACCAAGAGAAGGGATAGTGACATTGATCATAAGATCACTGTTGTCGGTTGGAAGGTCGGGGAAGAGAGTATTGCCAGCATCTGTCGACCGCAATCAACGATGGACCACTGTCAATCTCTGATCCGAGAGGGCATCAAGGATCGCCTCATCTGTAAGGGAGGTGTCAATACCTTCTATGAGGGCCTGTGGAAGGCAGTAAGAGACTGGGTAATCCACAGTTACGGGGATACCCAGAATGGAGGTGGTGCACAGAAGCTTCTTGGCAAGGTCGGGAGAGCTGACCTTGACCACAAGTCAAAACAACAAACGTCCACAATCCGAGCCCCGAGAATCTTCACAATCTCTGTGGAGATGGGGTTCGGGTTGTAGGAGCTCGTGAGATGAGGGAGGCTGAGGTCACAATAAGAGGAATAGGCTTGGTGCTTTTCCTCTTACGGTTGATGATAACGAAACCATCATCAGAGTTCTCAGGCAGATTCTGATCGACGTCCATCAAATTGGAGAAGTCGATGAGCGGCTGCTCAACCTCAGGAGTATCTGCTGGGGGAGGGCTGGCAGAGGAAGGGTCTGAAAAAACACTGTCACACACAACTGATGGTGCAATAGCAGCACTAGCCGCAGGGGCCCCAACAGATAAAACTGAGGCCATGGACGCCGAGGTGACGAAGAGGTAGCTGGAGCACAGCCAGTGACGTAAGAGGTCTCTCCATTCACAGTAGCGGAGAGGCCCAGCCCTTCAAAAGAAACACTTGAAGGGCCTGAGGGAGGGCTGCCCGAGGAAGGGTTAGCTATAACACTGTCATTTTCAGTTAATGGTGCAATAGCAGCACTAGCCACAGGGGCCCCATCACACAAAACTGAGGCTGTGGACGCCGTGCTTCTAGTAGAAGAAATAGCCGTGAAGAGCCGGTGGTAGAGGAGGTCTCTCCACTCGCAGAAGTGGAGAGGCCCAGCCCTTCAGAAGAATCGCCTGAGGGGCCAGTAGCAGCAGCACAGGGAGACCTTGAGAGACCCTGGGCACAGAGAGAGAGTGCGAGGGGCAAGACATCTTGTCAGGAGAACTGACGGAGGTTCTTCTCTCCCTGGAGTATGTCCGCAAGGTCCTCTGAGGCAAAGCGCAAGAAGTCTTCACCACAGTGGACCACGACACTCTTGGGACATTCTGCTTGGCAGGAGGGTTTGAGGGCACAGAATCAGGAGAACTCACAGACCCTCCTTTCTTTCAACAACTTCAGCAACAGGAAGCAGTAACAGACAGGTGAAGACTCAATCAAAGAGTCAGCAAAGAAAGAAGTGAGTCGACTAAAGACCACTACAGACTATGCTAAACAATACTGAACCAAAGAGTCAGCGAAAAAAGTACTCTGAGGTAAGTCGGGAGCTCGAAAACGCACTTCTATAGCTCTCAGTGGTCGCATAACAAAGGGGGGGGGGGCAGAACAAAGGGAACAAGGAACAGATGGAAGCTTCCCGTCACGCCATCTAGCGTGTTTTTTAATGTGCACAGGATATGGTTCTCCTGCACACGGAACCATGGCTTGATGTCCTATCCGTCGGGTGGCGGCCTTTCCAATCCCATCGGTGTCCCTTTACTAACCGAAAGCAAGGTGAAGGGTTAGCGCAGATAAAAATGATTTAAAATTAGTGTGCACGAAGCATATTTTAATGGTAGCTTGTTTGAAAAACAATGATGTATACAATAAATAATTTTGTCTAAAAAGTTATGAATAAAAAACTGATGAACTTTTAAAAATAGCCGGAATTGTAATTGACTTCTCTGGAGCTATGAGCATGCATTTGCCCATATCTCCTTTATCCGATATTTTATGACATAAATGGCACTGATGTTCACAAGTTGTTGTGGGTTGTTTTACCTCTGAGCGGCACTTTTTTGCACACCATGGGCTAAATGGCCAGGTCACATGGACCCCGAAGATTCAGAGAAGGTTGGGGGAGGGGACCCACTGGAACAGCTGTTGGGAGACAGATGGTAGCCTCCCGTTAAGGCCATCCAGCGTGTTCTTTAACGTGCACAGGGTATGTCTCTCCCGCACACGGGGCCACGGCTTAACGTCCCATCCGACGGACGGCGGCCTTTCCAAGCCCATCGGTGTCCCCTACTGACCGTGGGCAGGGCAGGAAATTTTGCGGAGATAAATCTCAACGCTGACCCAGCTGGGACTCGAACCTATGTTCACAAGAGTGTGTTTATAATATACACTATTTGGATCATAAGGGTAAAGCGAAAGATTGAGATAATTTCCTCCTAAACCTACTTCACCATACATTAAGAGAACATTGATGGTGAGTCTGACGCAAATCGGATTACAGTTTTTTTTAAGAAGGCTTGATCAAGGCCTCTTGAACTTTTGATTGATTACATTGATGATCATGGTTTAGAAGATTGGAGATTAACATGTTAGGGTTGGTCTTCATGCTCCCAAAAAATGTGGTGGATGCATTTTTAATGAATTCGCTCAAAGTCCTTGCAGATATTCTTGTTTATGAAAAACAAAGGGCATCCTTAAATCTTATTTTGATAGGCTTGGAGTAATGCAAATGTGCAGTCTCATGCATAGTCCCAAACCGAAAGTCATATGTATAATGTAGATCGCAACACTAGTGTAAAAAGTAGCAGATTGTTTTCGAAATATTTAGACGAGTTTAGCGATAATGCACTATTACAGCTGTAAATAAGAAAAAAATTATAATAAATACCCCTTCAACCAGCTGCTTGCCACAGAGGTCTGACAGGAACCTGTTAGTTTATACGCCACAGTAGTAGGTCTGAGAAGATGGCGGGACATCAGCAGAAAAACATCCATGTCTTACCCGAGGCTCTAACTCGGGTCCCTTAAATCAGTATCCAAGCATGCTAACACTCGGCCACGGGACTGCAATAGTATAGTTTAAAGGTAAACACCTGCATTGGCTAAATACTTTTAGACACTTTTCAGAATATTGACAAATTCCAGTTCTTCAGAGCAGAATTGTTCCCAGATGTAGAGTTGGAAGTGCCTTGTTTTCAGGTTTATCACAGCACTATTTAGTTCTTTGATTCATAGTATAAGTTCACTGTTTCATATATAGTCCTGTTGTGTGTTTCGAATTTTTCCGAATAGTATTTTTAAGCTGTTTATTTCACCCTGAGTCTTATTGATCACAGAGTTTATGTGTTGATTCCAGCACAGGCTGTCATGTATAGTGGTTCTCAACCTTTTATGTTTCACATACCCCCTGGAAATGTGTTTGTAACTGGCGCACCCCTTGTATAGATAGATAAAACTATAGTTACAATAGTATAACAATAGTTATTTTTATTTTGTAACTAGATCTAGCGACTTTTGAGCTCTCACGGCGTACCCCAGAAAATTTTACCTATCCTTTAAAGTTTTCGATTTTTCCAAGATACAACAAAATATGTCCCTTTTGGACTACTGAAATCGGGATATTTAATAAAATATTCTGATTTCACCAATTGAAATTTGGTCTTTTCGTTATGGTAAGTTGTTCTAATATATCATTTTTATTACCTATCTTCCTACCGTGTTTCCCCGAAAATAAGACCGGGTCTTATATTAATTTTTGCTCCAAAAGATGCATTAGGGCTTATTTTCAGAGGATGTCTTATTTTACCTCTCGTCCAAAGGCGCCCGCTTGGGTATTTACAAATACTTAATTATAATTTATATTATCATTTATTTTAAGTATTAATGTCAATAATATTATTTATTTATATTTAATTATACATTATTATTATTTTATAATTCAATACGTCCGTAGTGTGTGGCAACGGACGTAATAAATGCGTCCGTTTCGCTGACAATCTTAACTGGGGCTTATTTTTGGGGTAGGGCTTATATTACGAGCATCCTGAAAAATAATGCTAGGGCTTATTTTCGGATTAGGTCTTATTTTCGTTGAAATACGGTACTTTTGGCTTTGACATTTGTTAGTTTGTGCATTTGACAAAACCTTGTTCCACCATATCTTTCGAATGCGATGGAGAAACTTAATGATTTATGTGCCAAATGAAAGCTTGTGACGCGGGGAGTGTTCTAGGCTATCAAAAATTGACCTCCCCTGCTTTCTTTCCTCCCTAAAAAAGGGGAAATGTGAAAACTGTTGTTCCGCTACATCTCCAGAACGCGAATGACGAAAGTTGCAAGTTATATGTCGAATGAAAGCTTCTGACGCAGGAATGTCATAGGCTACTAAAATTCTAATCCCCGTGCTTTCTTCCCCCCTAAGAAGGGGGAAATGAAAATGATTGTTCACCTATATCTCCTGAATGCGAGTGCGGAAAATAACGAGCTATGTGTCGAATGAAAGCTTGTGACGCGGGGAGTGTCCTAGGCTATGAAAAACTTAGCCCCCCATGCTTTCTTTCCCCCTAAAAAATGGGAATCTGAAAGTCATTCTACGTTCTGTTATATCATCGGAACGCGAGGGCTTACAATTACGAGTCAGGTGTCAAATGAAGACTCATATAATGACGGTCGTAAATTATTTCGAATTTCGCCCCTACTATTCCCCCCCTGATAAAATGTGGAGGGGCCGATTTTCGCGGTCATGTCGTTTTTCTGCTGAGGTCCTGCCATCCTCTCAGATCTCCTACTGTGCCATATAAACTGACAGGCTCCTGTCAGACCTCTGTGGCAAGCAGCTGCTTGAGGGGGTATTTATTTATTATTTATTTATCTCAAATTAAAGCTTGTGATGTCCCCAATGTCGTGGTCTACCTCAAACGTGACTCCAAAAGGGAGGTAAATGTGCTCGATGTTTATGAGTCGTACTTTTACTGTGGCATATAAACTGACCGGCTCCTGTCAGACCTCTGTGGCAAGCAGCTGCTTGAGGGGGTATTTATTTATTTTATTTTATTTATGCTAAAGATTTCAAAGGTAAGTGTTTTTAGCGACAACAAAAAAATATAAATTTAAAAAATATCTATCGTCCTATACCGCTCTAAAAAGTAAAAAATAAACCTAAAGCATATCGATGGTGCAATCGGTCACTGAGTTCGTATTCGTTTCAAAAGAAGATAGGGCGCTAGCAATCTTGTTGAGTAAATCTACGCCCTATCTTCCTTCGAAGCGAATACGAACTCAGTGATCGATTGCACCATCGATATGCTTTAGGTTTATTTTCTACTTTTTAGAGCCCTACAGGAAGACAGTTTTTTTTCTTTAATTTTTAAATTTATATTTTTTCTCATTATAGCTAATGTGCATTTTAGGGAATGGAAGTTTGCATGAACTTTTGATTTTAAGGATTCTTAACATACTGGTTCTCAAGTTGAGTCATTGGTTGTTTTGAAATTAGATGATCAATAATGTAAGATACCTTCAGTATAATTGTTAACTCTGAAAGTTCACATTCATCCCAGGCGCACTAGAAGGCGGATGTTGGCTCAATTGGTAACGCGCCATGCTCGCAATCAGCAGTTCCCAAGTTCAAGTCCCAATGTGTAAGCGTTGAGATTTATTTCTGCTAAACTAAAACATTGCCCTCGGTGAGAAAGAGGTCATTGATGGGTTTGGAAAAACTTCTTCTGTCAGGTCGGATGGGACGCTAAACCGTATCGCCGTGTACAAAAGAGCCATACTCTGTGCATGTTAAAGAATACGCTAAATGGATTTGACGGGAGGCTACCAACTGTCCAGTGGATCCCCTCCCCAAATTTTCACTGAACTCCCTGTTGGGGAAGCTGACAGCTGTTAGGAAATAGATGGTAGTCTCCTGTCAAAGCCATCCAGTACATTCTTTAGGGTGCATTGGTATTACTTTCCTGCACATGGAACCACATTGGGTGCAAAAAAAGTGCAACTCAGAGGTAATGGGTCACAATCAGCAGACCAATAGAATGGTCTCTAAAGCTTCATGTCGCACTCTGCTGTAGTCCAGAACCTTAAATTTTATTTCCGAAATGTGAGAACATTTCGGAAATTAAATTTCCGAAAAACCATTCCGCAAAACCACTTCCATTCCGCAAAACAGAAAAATTTATTTTCAGAATGCGAGAACTCAAAAATCGAGATTTTTCCCTCTCCCCAGAATATTGGAAGAGAAGCAAACGCATGAAAGTTTCTTTGCAGAATGTAAGAATCTAAAGATTCAGAATTTATTTACAGTTTAGGGGAGCTTAAAACATGAAAATTTATTTCCAGGATGTGGGAGCTCAAAATATGAATTGTTGTTGGGTTGTTTTACCTCAGCTGCACTTTTTGCCCACATTAAATTAAATGACCAGATCAGAGATTTGTTGGGAAAACGGGACCCACCTGATAGCTGTTATGGAACAGATGGTATTCTCCTGTCAAGTCCATATAGCTTGTTCTTTAGGGTGCAGAGGGTATTGCTCTTCTGTACCCGAAATCACGGCTTAATATTCAGTCCAAGAACCAGTGGCCTTTCGAAGTCCATCGGTGTCTCCCTTATGATAGAGAGCACCGCGGAGATAAATCTCAACTCTCGCACAGTTTGAACTCGAACTTTAGAAGTGCAGATTACGAGACTGGCGTGCTATTAAGGCCCCTCAGAACATGAAAATTTTATTTTCAATGCAGGCAACACTCGCTGTACGTCAATTCGATTTACGCGCTTTCCCTTTAACGCCATTTGAAGTTATTTCGAATTTCGACCCTACTATTCCACCCTGATAAAATGTGGAGGGGCCGATTTTTGCGGTATTGAGTCGGTATCTCAAATTAAAGCTTGTGATGTCCCCAATGTCGTGGTCTACCTCAAACGTGACTCCAAAAGGGAGGTAAATGTGCTCGATGTTTATGAGTCGTATATAAAGATTTCAAAGGTAAGTGTTTTTAGTGACAACAAAAAAATATAATTTTTAAAAATATCTATCGTCCTATACCGCTCTAAAAAGTTATGCTGATCTTGTGATAATGAGTAGAGGAACAATAATAGAGGAATTGAGTCCAACCCTGATGAGGAGTTATCGCTGGTGGAGCCTATTAGAAACTTATCGACGAAGGACTTGACAGCAATTTTCAAACATCTGGAAGACATAGAAGCTATCCTTGATGAAAAAGATATAGATCATCAGAGAAGAGCCAAAATCAGGAGGGAGGCAAATATTATCTTTTAAATATTATAACGAACTTTATATTGAGATAAGGAGGGCTTTAATTCAGTCCTCCGTTAAACATTTCTTAGAGTAGCCTCCAGTCTGCACCTCATCTGAACCTTCAACATCAAGTGGAGGAACAGTCAAATATTGGTCACTCTAAAGGAACTTCCAATACAAATCTTGCCGTCATCAATTTTACGTATCCTTTATTATTTGAAATGACCTAATATATATTTATACTGTTCGAAAACTGCAAATAATCATTACTTCAAATTTTAGAGATAAATTTACCTTAGAATTTTACAATTATCTTGTGGAAAAATTATTTTCGATTTACGACACAGCCTTAGTAACCCAACAATGGCGTAAATCGAGCGTCACCTATACACTTAACCAAAAAATATCACTACAACTGTTATTTGTGATATTTTTTACTACCTACTCCAATTCAGGACTTTGTGATATTTTTTACTACCAACTCCAATTCAGGACTCTAAGCATGTTGCTTTTTTTACTACAACTCCAATTCGGACTGCCGATGAAACTAATATACACCGAAGAGCCCAAACATTACGACCACCTGCTTAATATGATGTTGGTCCTCCATGTGCCACCAAACCAGATCTTACCCAGTGAGTCATCGACGCTACAAGATTTCTTAAGGTTCTTCTGGTATCTGGTACCAACATTACAAGCAGATCCTTTAACTCTAGTAAGTTACGTGATTGAGCCACCGCAAATCGGATATGCTGTTCCAACACAAACCACAGATGCTCGATTGGATTGATATCTGAGGTATTTGGAGGCCAGGGCAATACCTGGAAGTCTTCCTCATGTTCCGCGAATCATTCCTGAACAATCCAGGCACTGTGACATGTGGCATTATCCTGCTGAAAGAAGGCACTATTAGAGGGTTAAACCGTTGGCATGAAAGGATGTACCTGGTCTGCAATGATGTTTAGGTAGGTGGTAGATGTCATAGTTTCCTGCACATGAATAACTGGACTCAGGGTTTCCCAGCCGAACATTGCCCAAAGCGTTATACTTCCTCCACCGGTTTATTTTCTACCCACAGTGTATCCTGGTGCCAACACTTCCCTAGTAAATGATGCACAGGTACCTGGCAGTCCACATGGTGCAACAAGAAACGAGATTCATGGGACCAGACGACCCTTCTTCCAATCATTCAAGGTCCAGTTTTGTTGCTCATGTACCCATTGTAGGCGTTTTCGACAGTGAATCGAGGTAACATGGGCACTTGGCATGGCCTGCGGCTATGCAGCCCCATTTTCAGCAGGGTTCGATGTACTGTGTGTTGTAACACATTACTCCTGTCACCAGCATTCAAATTACGGGTGAGTGCACCACATTACGGGCGAGTGCACATTATCCCTTCTGTTGGTTCGTATCATACGAGATAGCCTTCGCTCACCTCTAGCATCGATGAGCCGTGGTCAGCCCACACCATGCTGGCAATTTTTGGTTTTTCCCTCCTCAGACCACTTTTTGAAGGTACTAACCACAGCTGACCATGAGTACCCCACAAGCCTTGCCGTCTCGGAAATGTTCTGACTAAATCATCTGGCCATTACAATTTGTCCTTTGTCAAACTCACTGGTCCGCTGCCTTTCCCATCTGAAGAACAAGAATAACACTGATTAACAGAACTCAGTATCAGGTGTTATTTATACCGTTTCATGACCTTCACACTCGCCGTCGTTTACCTACAGTTGCTTCGATTTGCATAAAGACGCGCTGGTCATAATGCTTTGGCTCTTCGGTGTACGTTCTCCTCCTTCAACTTTACCGAGATTATGTAAACACTGGCTAGAAGTCATAACCTATAGAAAACGAAATCAACTGGCAATATTAAAGTTCTGAGCAAATATAGCCAATCTAAATTCTTATTCGGGGAAAGGAAATTAGCATTTCTTTTTCATAATCTTTATCGCTGTCAATCAGTAGTTTTGTTTATGTGTTTCTAACTGCAAACAGTAAATTTCTTCCAGTTATATATATAGAAAGAGAGGGTCATTATAAAAGAATACCCATATTATATATTTGATTGGTACTAATGAAATATAATTCGCATTTTTCAAATCTTTAGGTAATTTTAATTTATATCGTTAGAGATCACTAAATATGGAAACCCTTATTAACGAAAGTGAACCTTTTAACGAATGTTGCAAGTGATATGTTTAGTGTAGAAATTTGAAATTTCGGTGGTTGTTGGGTTGGGTTGTTTTACCTCTGAGCGGCACTTTTTTGCACACCATGGGCTAAATGGCCAGGCCTCATGGACCCCGAAGGCTCAGAGAAGGTTGGGGGAGGGGACTCACTGGAACAGCTGTTGGGAGACAGATGGTAGCCTCCCTCTTTAACGTGCACACGGTATGGCTCTCCCGCACACGTCCACAGCTTAACCACGGGTCCACGGCTCAACGTCTCATCCGACGGACGGTGGTCTTTACAAGTCCATAAGTGTCCCCTACTGACCGTGGGCAGGATGGAATTTCGGTGGTAGAGTATCAAGAGATATTCCATTGACAGCAAGAGTCTGGCTCCTTTTTTTTGGGGGGGGGGGGAGGGAAATGAAAGAATAAGAGACCAATACATTTTATGTTGTATAAATACAAATAAAATACTACTGTTTGCATTTTCCCAGTCATTCATTACTTCGAATTAAACTTTTAAAGAGTGCAAAAGAAGGATAAACGAAAAGCTTCATTTGCTTTCGAAACGAGATTCCCGTATTCGTCAGAGGTAAACGTGCATTCTTTTACTTTTTAATGAAATTTGCATGAACCAAACGACCTCCGGAAATATTCGGATGTAATCAGTGCAGCTCAGAGATAAAATATTTCTCACCAAGAAAATCCAAAAGGTTACAAAAATTCTTTTTGTGAACTCAAAGTAGGAAAGTTATGGAGATGGCCTTTTCTGCTTGCAGATAATGTTAAAATTCAAACGACGAGGAATCATTAAGCATAGTCCACATTCTCGTTATGTGTATACTGTGAGTAAACATTTACCCTGCATTTTAATAAATTATTGCAGGTTGTTGCTTCGGCGTGAGATCTTCAAGTAATTAACGGCAGCTAATTTGTCTGCTGCTAATGATCCCTGCTTTGTTCCCGGAAATGAGGCGCTACGCGAGATCTGAGGAAGTGACGACTGGATACGGAAGGGAGGATCGACGTCATCCATTACGTCACTTGTTGTCGCAGGGGGGAACACAAGATGCACGTGTGCGATTGAATCGCTTGCCGCTCTCCTAAAGGGACAGAGACGAACAAATCTGAAAAGTCTACAACGTTTTGGTGATTCACTAC
This sequence comes from Ryuthela nishihirai, assembly GCA_038380435.1. Taxonomy (NCBI): domain Eukaryota; kingdom Metazoa; phylum Arthropoda; class Arachnida; order Araneae; family Heptathelidae; genus Ryuthela; species Ryuthela nishihirai. The sequence goes on along the minus strand of JAWZYU010000011.1, from coordinate 64,943,951 downwards.
AAAAGAAACAAGTGAACGAAGGAAAGAAAAAGAGAAGTAAATAGAACGAGGGAAGAAGGAGGAGAGATGATAGAGAGATAAAAAAGAAGCGCAGAGAACGATCGCGTGCACAAAGCCATTTAGTGGAGTCTAGGACTTCTAAAACAATTTCAAGCGCAACCAGGCAATTTCCCACTTGGATAACGGGCAAAGGAACGGCGGGGAGGGGCCGCAGCGACACCGAGGGGAGATGGCGGGCGGCCGGAACTCTACTGAGGTTGAGGCAGAGCGCGTGCTTGACACCACTTCCGGTGCGCAGTCCCCTCCTTCCGCTTCATGATTAGGCTCCGTTCCCTGCCGGTAGAAAACAATGTCTGCCATCGATCGCCTCCTAAGCACGATAATTATGATACTTTCCGCCTGTGTTGAGATGTATGCCAGTGTCTGCCACACCGCTGAGCGGGTTCCTGCCCGCGTCTAATGAGTTGCTCCAGCCAGCATATTATTGGTCGGCAGATCACGCAAAATGCTGCACGCGCCTCGGCTCGTGGTTCATGGCCCTGTCCTTTTCCTTCCGCTCCTCCCCCCACAACTCTTATCTCATTCCCCTGTCTTCCCTCGTTTATAACTAGGCCCTATTTTTTCGTCTTTATCGTCAGTCCGACGAATGTCTTTTTCAACGATGTACGCCGCTCTTTGTAAGCGTCTCATTACCGACCTCAGCGAGTTCCTCTCCGGCTTCCTGAGAGTTGGTGCAAGACAGCGAGAAGCGACGTTTATTTGGGGATTCTTCGCCCTTTTCTCCATTTCTCTGCCGGCAAATCCGGTTGCAGTCCAGTTTCCATTTTCTTCCCGATTTTGCGAAACCACTTCAGATGGAAGGCGGGCTGGAGTACATAAGTTACGGTTCGGGGACTTGGAACCTTAAACTGCGTTGATAAAAATGTACAAGAGATTAAAGGATAAGCACATAGAAAAGTACTGCTCATTCCACCTACTTGGCAGTTTAGGATCAAAACATCGCATTAACCCTTACGTTTAGGCGACAGGTCCAGACATAGAAAAAAATTAAAGAGGGGCGACAAGTGATCTGAGTGAAAGTGGGGAGAGGGTGGGTCAAGATCGATCCAGAACGACTTTCTGGTATGAAATGTTTACTCCGTTTTTAGTGTCTTAAAATTTTTTATTTTATTTTATTTATTTATTTTTTTTAAAAATAAGTGTACACTGAGTGATGATTGAATTATGACCACCTCACTCCATGTTATATCAGTGGGAAGTTAATAAAGATTTAATCATTGATTTTCTAAATAACGATTTTCAGCAACATTCCTTTAGTATTTAAAGAATTATATAAGTTTGAACACTAAATAACAGCAGTACTAGACAAAGAAAACCTTTGAAACTGAAATAAGTAACGTTTCAAACCACTTCATAGATAACTACATATTTAAAAGTATGTAATGTCAAAATAATTGCTCGATATTGGTTTAATTTTTTTTTTATTTTCAAAACATACTACTCTCTGAAATCTTTAAATTTCCACACCAGTTTAAAATACTGATAGAATATTGTTGAAAATCAAGATTGAGGTATATTTGATTGAGATCTTTAAATTATATTCAGCCCACATTTTCTCCTAAAACTCTTATTTCAGAAGTTATAGATCTTCAAAATTAACTTCTCACTGAGATGGAGTTGTTTTATCTCTGAGCTGTACTTTTTTGCACACAATGGGCTAAATGGCCAGGTCACAAGCACCCCGAAGGCTCCGAGAAGGTTGGGGGAGGAGACCACTGGACAGCTGTTGGGAGACAGATGGTAGCCTCTCGTCAAGACCATCCAGAGTTCTTTAACGTGCACAAGGTATGGCTCTCCCGCACAAGGGGCCACAGCTTTTCTTCCCATCCTACGAACGGCGGTCTTTCCAAGACAATCGGTGTTCCCGTTCTAACCGAAGGCAGGGTGGGGTTTAACGGGGATATATCTCACATTGGTCCAGACTGGACTCGAACCTGGGAACTGCAGATTACGAGTCTGGCGCGCTACCGACTCAGCTACCCAGCCTTTCAAGTAGAATGATCATGGTTTAATTACCACCGAGTATACGTTTAGTATGTACTCTAATAAAAAACAAAAAATAATTTATGACTTATATCTGAGCATGTTTTGTGATAAAGTATGAGTATTTTTTAGATGCTCATATGTTCTGCTTTCTGTTATTTCTTCCCACTTCCTTCTCCCTATATGATCCTATAAGCCACAGAGAACACCCACACAAAATAAAAATTAGGAAATTCATTTTTTAAAAGGTGATTGCATGTATAATTGTTTTAGAATTCGATTTTTAGTTATAGTAGCTTCAAATCAATTAACATGTGTACTCTGTCAACAAAATGTTTCCGATAACACTGTTATCTCTACTAAACCCTCACCCTGTCCTCGGTTAGAAAGCGGAACCAATGAGCTAGGAAAGCCTGCCGTCCGTCGGAATCGGACGTAAAGCCGTGTATCTGTGTACAGGAAAGCCATACCATATGCATGTTAAATAACTCGCTGGATGGCCTGACAGGACGCGTTCATCTGTTTCCTAACAGCTGTCCAGTAAGTCTCATTCACCAACCTTGTTATGGCCTTGGGGTCCTTGTGACCTAGCCATTTAGCCTATTGTGTGCAAAAAGTGTAGCTCAGAAGTAAAATAAAATATTTCATTAGTTTTTAGTCCAAGTAAAAAAAAAGTCACATTTCATCACTAAATTTTCAAAATTTTAGCATAAATATGTCGTTTACTAGAATTTTCACCTTTTTTTCTCCTTTTTTTCACCGTTAGGGAGCGCAGTTATAGCTTTTGGGAGATTTGAGAAGTGAGAATCGTAATTTTTCATCAATACCTATCCAGCTCCAAAATAATTCTTAATATATCTCTAAAAACAAAAGGTTTGATATCTACAGACAGATAGATAGACAAAGTGAACTGATTAATCCAGATTTGTTTGGTTTTTTCAAAAAAAACGAGATAAAACGCAGTTTTAGAGGAGACATTTTTACGAAAATTTATTTTCATTGATGATGTTCAGCAGAAAGTTTGTATGATGATGTCTGCATAAAAGTTCTTTTGTATGATGTTTTGTGACAAAATAGTGAGATAGAGAAGACTAGATATCCCCAGAAAGCAATCCCAAAGAACAAGAATCAGTGAAAGTCCAGATTTTAGAGATGTAAGGATAAAGGTTTGATCTGTCATGGAAGAAAAAGTTCACGTCACAGTTTTTGACAGTGGATGTGGTAGGTAACTGAAAAATGGTCATAGAACAAAGTAAACGGGGTTGTTTTATCCTCTAATGCAGGGGTTCTCAACGTGGGGTACGCGATAAAAATTTTTGTGGTTTTTATCACAAAAATTTTCACGGCGGTGAGAACTCAAAAGTCGCTAGATCTAGTAACAAAGTAAAAATAATCATTGTTATACTATAACTATAGTTTTATTTATCTATACAAGGGGTTCGCCAATTACATACATATTTCCAGGGGGTACGTGAAGCATAAAAGGTTGAGAACCACTGATCTAGTGGTATTTTTTTCCCTGAACAGCGGCTTATTATTTTTAAGAGTAACTCGAATGAAAGCTTTTCCTTCGACTAATATTTGTTAAATTATAAAAATTCTAGGCAAGTTTCCAAAATGAATAAATCATGTATTTCAAGTGTACCATGGGATTTTTGCTTTATTATGCCAAAACAAAAGGCTTAAAATTTTTCATCAGCTCATTTTTATAAGTAAAAATATGTACAATTTATTGAACAAGAAAAAAAATAACGTGAAACAGTAAGACTTACGAAACGGATTTTTAGTGTGAATTCAACTGTTTTTAAAACGTTTTTCATTAGTGACTTAATGTGACTGGCAAGAAGAAACTAGTCGAAACTATGGGTTGGGTTATTTTACCTCTGAGTGGCACTTTTTTGCATACAATGAGTAAATGGTCAGGTCACAAAGATCCCTAGGGCTCAGAGAAGGTTGGGGGAGGGGACCCATTGGATAGCTTTTAGGAGACAGATGGTAGCCTCTAGTTACGGCCTTCCAGCGTGTTCTTTAACATATACAGGGTTTCTCTTGCACACGGGCCACGGCTTTACGGTCATATCCGATGGACGGTGGCCTTTCCAAGCCCATTGGTGTCCCTTACAGATTCATGGCAGGCAGTTTTGCGGAGATAAATATCAACGTTAGCCCACCTGTGACTCGAAACTGGGAACAGCAGATTGCGAAGCCTGGCGAGTTACCGACTGAGTCATGCCCTCCGCGAAAATCAAATCATCTTAAACGAAACTGGTCCAGCTACTTTGAAATCCAAAACAGCTGTCTTTGTATAATTTTATTTTAGCCTTTAGTATCTGACCAATACTAAGAATTGATTTTAAAACAACTATAAAATTTTATTCCATGTGTTATACAGAATACATAAAATATCATTTTAACCATCTCATTTTAATATTTTCCTCATTTCGGTCCGGTGAAATATTTTAGAAATTGGGAAAAACTCCCCCAGACTAAAATTGGAGTTAAGTTGGGATTTTGTCCCAAAAATATCGGTCCCAAATTTGTTGGGTGGTCCTACTTAGTTCTGGCCCTAGCTGCCATGGCTCGGGAGTGATCCTCGAAGAGTGTCGAAGTTTTTTGGGGAGCTGCTGTCGTCTACCTTGTGAATTAAGTAGTACATTTCGACGACAGTTGTCACCGGAGTAGTACGCTAATTGTGGAAAGCTGTGAATGAATTTATCGATGGGAAGAGTTATCAATGGACATACGTTTCGCGCCACACTTTTGACGTCGGTTTAATTAATATGCATGAAATAATTCTTTCACCTTCGTTTCGGATATGACACTCCTCCAAAAAGGTGGAAGCGAGGATTCAGTACTGAGCAATGGTGAAAGTGGATTTTATTTCTTACTGGTACGCTTAAAAGCATAGCTATGTATGGAAAATCCAGCATAGGAGGTCATTACACTGAAGTATCTTACAGAGGTAATTAGGAAAGTCCATAGTAACGAAAGCACAGTGCCGCAGAATTTTCTACTTATCACGCAGGTATAGATAATACTTGACCTTATCATCTAGCTATAGAGCTTGGTGTAAAATGCTTGCATTTAAATGTAAGGGGATATTGTTTTAGAATTCTTTTGATTAACTAATTTAGCCAATTTTTTCGTCTAATTGACAGCACAACATTAGGCGATTGTACCGGATAGTTAATGTTTTGTGTTGGAAGAAACAGACAGGTACACAGGGATTGAGCGATAAACATGGTAAGGTGATTGAAGGTGACGATTCTGTGATGACTAGGTGGACTGAGCATTTCAAGGATGTTCTAAACAATGTGATTATTTCTATGTTCATATGTTATATATGTTTGTAATGAGGCTTACTGGATTTAATGTTGACCCTATATCACATTCTGAAGTTGCTTTGGCTCTCTCTAAATTAAAACTGTTAACTAAAGTTAAAACCCCAGGGGTGGAAGAAATCACCACTGAAATGCTTAGAGCTGGGAATATTTGTGTTATCACATGGCTAACTAAAATTTTAAATGTTTTTTATGATAAAGGTGTTGTTTCTAAGGATTTTACTAGAGCTATTATTATCCTGATTTTTATTAAAGCTGATCGTAGTTCTTGTGATAGTTATAGGAGAATTAGTTTACTTTCTGTTTCGGGTCAAGTTCTCTGCATGATTGTTAGTAATAGAATTAAGAATTTGGTTGAAGGACAACAACGTGATGAACAGTGTTTGATTCAGAAGTGTTAGGGGATGTATAGATCAAATATTTTCACTTAAGCATATTCTTGAGAAACGTTAAGAATTTCAGAAACCTGTGGTTACTAGCGTTATATATTTCAAAAAAGCTTTTGGCACTGTTGATCGCGATAATTTGCGGTTGAACGTTATTTCATATGGAATACCGGACATGTTGGTTAATGAAAGCTCTATATAATAATAAGGTAGCCTAATGAAAGCTCTATATAATAACACTGAGTCGTGTGTGAGAGTTAGTAAGGCTTGCAGGGATTGGTTTAGAATTGCTAGTGAAGTTAGACAAGAATGCATTTTGTCCCCTTTTCTCTTTAGTTTGGTTATTGATAATGTTATGCGGAATTCTATGGAAGGGGAAGATGATTTTGGCCTCAAATGGTCTAGAGATTTCAAAATTTCTGATTTAGATTAAGCAGATAATTTGGACCTGTTGGCTAATGATGTTGATGAAATGAATTCATTCATTAGGGCTGTTCATGAGACTGGCAATAGAGTAGGTTTGGTGATAAACAGAGAAAACACTAAAGTGATGAAAATTGGTCAAGTGGTGCTTCAGTTGCTTTAAATGGCTGCACTCTTGAGCAAGTGTCTCAGTTTAATCTTCGTGGGAGCTATGTAATAGATACAGGTCATGGGTGGCATGAGAATCTTTTAAGAATCATTTTGTCATTTCAGAATTTTGAAGAGTGGAAAAATAGGTATATATACTTAAAGACTAAAATTAGGCTTTATAATAGTTTGGTTCTTTCTAATGTAAGGTGGCGAAACATGGACTCTTTGTAAGTAGGATAACAAGAAACTTGATGCCTTTGATTTTTGATGCTTGCGCAGTATCTTGGGCATTATGTAGTTTGACTTTGTAAGTATAATGATGAGTTAGAAGGAGTCATTAACCTCCTTTGAGCAATATTTTGTGCACAGAAAGATTCATGGATAGATGGCGCCACTAGTGCGAATCAAATAAATAAAATCCGAAAGGTTTATAAAGTCACATAAGCTGAGAAAGGTTAGACATTGATGGTGTAGTGGTTAGCATAACAGGTATGTTTCCTGGAGACGTGGGTTCGATTCCAACTCATGGCAAAGCCAAATTTTTTTCAGCTCATCATTTCATGAGTTCCATGCCTACAGGACTTATCCTGTGATTATTTACTAAAGATTGCGTTTGTTTGGCTATGTTGCCTATGTTAGAGACAGGTATAAAACTTACTCTCGGTAAAATTGGACTGTTTAAAATACTAAGTTCCTGCTGCAGAAGTCTACAAAGAATTATTTTCTTTTGCTCTTTCTGTTAATTTCATAATTTTCAACATAAATACCCCCTCAAGCAGCTGCTTGCCACAGAGGTCTGACAGGAGCCTGTCAGTTTATATGCCACAGTAGAAGGTCTGAGAGGATGGCAGGACCTCAACAGAAAACAACATGAACATCCATGCCTTACCCGGGGCTCGAACCCAGGTCCCTTAGATCAGTAGCCAAGCGTTCTAACCACTCGGCCACGGGACGGCTAATTTTTTTTTCAGCATGGAAGAAACAAATATATTAAAAATAAAAATTATTATCCATATCAATTTGAAAAAGAGGGTTTTAAATACCGTGACGAATTTCAGCCTCTAGAAACAGGTGCAAAACTTGCTCTCTGTGAAACTGATTTGAAAATTGGACTTTTCAAAACCTGTATTCCTGCTGAAGAAGTCTACAAAGAGTTATTTTCTTTTGACTTTCTGTTAATTTCATAATTTTTGCTGTTCTGTCAGTTTGTGGGGTATCCATTTGGCACAGAGCTTTCGTAACTTTAAATGTTGACGAATAATTGTATCTAACTGCCAATGGAACAGGGGTAGCTTAGTCGGTAGCGCGCCGGACTCATAATCTGCAGTTCCCAGGTTTGAGTCTAGCTGGTTGAGCGTTGAAATTTATCCCCGCAACACCTGCCCTCTGTCAGTAGGAGATACCGATGAGCTTAAAAAAACCACCATCCGTCAGATGGCACGTTAAGCCGTTGCTCCGTGTGTGGAAAGAGCCATACCCTATTCACGTTGCTGTCCCATGGCCGAGTGGTTAGCGCGATTGGCTACTGATCTAAGGGACCTGGGTTCGAGCCCCAGGTAAGGCATGGATGTATGTGTCGTTTTTCTGCTGAGGTCTTGCCATCCTCTCAGACCTTCTACAATGGCATATAAACTGACAGGCTCCTGTCAGACCTCTGTGGCAAGCAGCTTGAGGGGGTATTTATTATTTATTATTCACGTTAAAGAACACGCTGGATGGCCTTGATAGAAGGCCACCATCTCTCTCCCAACAGCTGCCCAGTAGGTCCCATCTCCCACCCTTCTCTGAACCCTCAGTACTGAGCAATGAATGATTGAGAATTTAAGGTTCCTTCGTTCACACCTTCCTTCGGTCTTACTGCGCGAGGGAAGTCTTCGATGCTCTGGCCGTTTAGCCCATTATCTTTAAAAAAAGGACCACTCAGAGGTGAAACAACCCAACTGCCAATCAATGCACTGACATATAAATGTATTACTTGAACGGTGATGTGTGGGTTTTCCTTAATGAGTTCAGGAACAGCAGCGATGGTTCCTTCGTTCACACCTTCCTTCGGTCTTACTGCGCGAGGGAAGTCTTCGATGCTCTGCCGTCATTCTCCGAATTTGAGCATCTAAACCGTAACAGTGCGACATTAACAGGCATAATCCCCACATACTTCTGATAAATCAGCATGATTTTTTTTCACGTCGTTCCCATGCTGCATCCTTGTGAAAATGTAAAATCTTTCTCGCCTTTAGTAGTCTCTATAGCAACAACGAACAAATATCACAGAACGAAATTTGCGCGCCGCCAGCGAAGAGAGGAATGATGATACGACCTTCGCTTTTAGCACGTAATAGCAAGTTTAGTATAAAAAAAAATAATTAGACAATGTTTTAAACAAGTCATAGATGGTTAACTGCGCAGGAGCGAGTCTGCAGACACATCTAGAGCCTGCTAAAATTATGCAAAGCAAGTACTGGACTGGAATGCACTCTAAGTGTTTCTTCTTGAGTTAAAATTTGAATTCTTTAACAATAAGCAGAATACTACTCTTCTTTAAACCACAGGGAATGCTGCTTGCAACAAAAAAGAAAAGTCGCATTCTTAGTAAAGATTTTACAACGTTATTGTAAATAAGTATTTTCTGAATTATATCAAACTATTTTTTTAATTAATTAATTAATTAAATTAAGATTACTGTAGAAATATTCTAAACTAGTTTTAAGAGAAGTAAATTGCGTCTTTAACCCTTCCAGTGTCCATCCTGAAAAACTGGTTTACATCCAGAGGCCAAATTTAACTTTAGAACTTTTTTGCCAAATAATTAGTGAAAGGAATTATGGCATGTTATATGCCAAATTAATCAACATTTAATTCTGGATTTTCTGAAAATAAAATATTAAAAAATAAGATGACAAGTTTTATTTTAATAGGACTGTTTTAGAGTCATGTAATAAAAAAATGCATCTGGCAATACAAATGAAAATTTATAAAAAAAAAAAAGCTAATAGACAGAAACGATTATAATGTATACATGAATAGAAAGGCTATTTATTTTTAAATAACAAAAAAACTTTTCTTGTTTAAAGTAAACATTTCTTCCGTTTTAAATTTTTGTTCTCCATACTATACTTTGAGAAAAAGTCCAGGCTTGTTGCAGTCCAATAAACAAGTCACATTTAGAATATTTTTAATAAATAACTGATCAGCAGAAATAGCTCATGTTATATACCAAATTAAAAAGAATTTAATTCTGAATTTTACTGAAGTAAAAAATTTGAACACTGTAGTAACATTAATTTTTACAGTGATATACCAAAAAAAGGTACACATTTCATAATTACTTCCAAAATCTTCCATTTTTAGAAAGTACAGTTTTTTTGTTAATTATCAGGAGATTTTAAAAACTTTAAGGAGAAATTTGTTGATAATAGTTCAAATCAAACTTCTGGGTTTAAATTAGGGGATTGCTTCATCACAGAGTAATGTTAACAAACAAATTGGCCATACCTTATATAACTTCTAAGAAATGGCAAACAGGTGGCTTTAACAAATTATTTATGTCATAGTTTAATAAAATATGAATCAAATAAAAAAAGAAAATGTTATTTATCAAGCTTAAATTACATATTTTATATGATATCAATTAAAAAATTTTAAAATGGCAATTTTTATTTTTTTTAAATCGTTTTCTTTTATTGCACTAAAAACGGATATATACGTTTCTAGATACTGGAAGGGTTAAATAGCACAAAAAATTGCTAAACAACTTTTTGCACGTTATTCAAAGAGCAAGAACATGGTTATGAGTGGTTAAGGAGTTTACTGTTCTAACATGACGTTCACTTCCTGTGCTATATTTATCTCTTACTGAAGCAATGGTAAGCAAATCTGACTTCAATCTTAACAGGGCTTGTTTTCGTCTGAAAAGTCCTACAGAAACAGCAGTAGTTTCTAGTTTACTTCTCTGTGTTATATATTACGATTAAAAAAAATACTTCGTTTGATATAATAGTTTATTTACATTTTAACGAGCTTTTATGATAAATTCTTACCAATAGCAACCAGGCACGAAGACGGAAAATATCTCCTGGGGGTTCCCAAAACTAATTTTCTTGGGGGTGGAAAATAGAAAAAAAAATGGTGATCGAAGAAGAAAAAAAGTTCAATGCAGGTGAAATATTATTTATTTGCTATTGGAAAAGTATACAACTGCATGCAATAAATTGGATAAAAACAATACTCGAAAATAGTTGTTTAAATTTTAGGCTTCTAAATTTCACTTTTTTTTCGGTGACCTAGCCCCATGCCACACCATTGGCCATTACCAGCTGTCAACACTGTTATCATTACAAATATTCAACGAACCGAAAATTAGATGTCGTCTCGTCAGTGCGGTGGTGAGACTGCAACTTCCGGGATCTGGGTTCGAGTCCTGGGATGGCATAGTCGTTTCTTCTGTCACATTTGTTGTGATTGTCCCTCACTCAACACTTGTTCAGTTACCTATATGTATCGAAAATCTCATTTTCTCACTTTGGGACAAATATGCACAATTGGTTGTAAAGTAGAGTGCTCTGCGAATGATGGATATCCGTACTCGGCTGATAACAGATTAATGATAATTCCCACGGCGAATAAAACTACGGGTAAAAAATTGACAAATTTAATGAAAAATTTAAAGAACATATCCTATATGAAAAAAGCGAACTTTTTCCTGAAAACGAAGAATTTAAGTTCAAAAAAATTACTCGAGTGTCGTATAGAAAACTGTAATTGAATTTGAAAATTTCAGTCGTGGAAATCAGAAAGTTTGCATAGCGAAACGTAGAGGGAATGGAGTTACTGGATAATAAAATAGGACGTTTTATAAGCGCGGATAACTACATTTAAAGGAGCAAAATTATCTAGAATTCGCAAAATTACATTTAGGTAAATTTTTATCAATATTTAGTAAGACATGTTTCTGAAATAAGGGCGGTGGTGGCTCAGTCGGTAACGCGCCAGGCTCGTAATCTGCAGTTCCCAGGTTCGAGTCCCAGCTGGGTCAGGGTTGAGATTTATCTCCGCAAAATTCCCCGCCCTGCCCACGGTCAGTAGGGGACACCGATGGGTTTGGAAAGGCCGCCGTCCGTCGGATGGGACGTTAAACCGTGGCCCCGTGTGCGGGAGAGACATACCCTGTGCACGTTAAAGAACACGCTGGATGGCCTTGATGGGAGGCTACCATCTGTCTCCCAACAGCTGTTCCAGTGGGTCCCCTCCCCCAACCTTCTCTGAGCCTTCGGGGTCCATGTGACCTGGCCATTTAGCCCATGGTGTGTAAAAAGTGCCGCTCAGAGGTAAAACAACCCAAAAGTTTCTGAAATAAAGACATTCTTTTTTATCAGAGTATATTTTTTCAGTTATTAAATGGCCATTAATAAGCTATTTTTCTTTTATTCGCAACATGACCTGCTCAAGGCTGTTCAAGGTAGTTTGGGGGCCGATGCGAAGTGCTTTCCAAGCGCTCCTTTTCGGACATTTTAGAAGTGCCAGGTTGTCGAAGGAGCGCCGATGCGATGCCTGTCTCGCCTACCGGCTTCAGCCGACCCTGCTCGCAAACGTACATTGTATATCAAGCATTTTCAAAACCTCTACGGTTATTAAGTAGCCACAAACATGCACGCGGCTGCAAATATTAATTTGCAGCAGCGTGTATAGATATTTTACAGATATTTGTTATCAGCAAAGAGATCTAATATAAGTCTAATCAACCCAATTACCAAAAGAAAAAATAAATCAAGATTTATAGCGATTTGATTCAGTCGTTCTTTAAATTGCAGAAGTGTAAATTATATCCATACGTGCACTGGTTTTCATAAATTAAGGGAAATCCCTATGTTAAATCAATGGGAAGCTAACGTCAAAGCTCTATAACTTCTAAAATAAGTTTTTTTGTTTTGAAAAATGTGATTGCAGATAAAGATCTCAATCATATAAATCAATATCTCGATTTTCAACAATATTCGTTCAGTATTTAATGAGTTATGGAAGTTTGAATATTTAGCGATGACAATGCCAACCTCAAAAATTGACTTCAGAAGTTAATTAAAACTTAGTAATAAGTATTGCATGAAAGTGTTTAATAAAATAAGTTTGTATTTCAGAACTTTGCGTAAAGAATTCTTTCACTATTTTTCAATTTTGTATAAGTTTCTTAAGACTGGCATTGCTGTTGCTAAATATTCAAACTTCCATAATTCATTAAATACTGAACGAATATTGTTGAAAATCGAGATATTGATTTATATGATCGAGATCTTTATCTGCAATCATATTTTTCGAAATAAAAAAAATACTTATTTTAGAAGTTGTAGAGCTTTGATGTTTGCTTCCCATTGACTTAAATTATCCTTAATTTATTTCCTATCTTAATAATTATCCTAATATTATTTCCTTAATTTATGGAAATCAGTGTATTATCGTGGAAATAACTACCGTTACATGTAGCATTATCCCCACTTTAGCATGAGCTTAAGACATATACCCTTGTGTCAAACTTTAATACTTAAAGGTATGAAGACATTCAGTATTTCAATTTTTGACAACTTTAATATTTCATTGGTAAAGATATAAACCGTAGCAGTCAAGAAAGTGATGCATTAGCAAGACGCTCGAATGTTTACACAATAAGTTCTCTGTCGCCCTTCTAAGCCAGCATTCTAATTTTAAACAGTCGGAAAGTTCTTATTATTCATTGCGTCTCATTCGGACACTCTTCCTCTCACAAATGAGCAGAAATCGGCTTAGGGCTGTGCAACAAAAGAGCTCATTCATCTTCTAACTATTCCCTCTCATACACGGCAATGAAAACATTACAGTCCATTGTACACGAGGTTCGGCCGCCTACCACGTCCGCCCTTTGGCCTACTTGTCGACGTTTATGTGCAGCTAAGCTGGTAATATTTATCGAAAGCACATTAAAAGCGACGGGCCGTGCTGGCCAAACACCTCATCTAAAGCGTGAGACGTGAAAGAACACAAACAAACACGAGCATTCGAGTGAATGGCACCAGTTCAGTTTCGGGCCTGGTCCACCGGTAGTGTGAGAGGAAGGACAATGGCCGCCTCTCATCAGCCTTAGACCACCTGAGGACTTTTTCTCTCAATGCCTGTTCTCCCCGGAGTAGTAAGTGGGAGCCTGGGCGAGCCAACAATCGCCTCGCGTTACCACTGCCATTTCCCTGCTCGTGTTTTCTTAGACGCGCGCCTTTCCGCGCCCTCCCCTCTGATTCTCCTCCCCATTTGCAACTTGAGGCCTAGCTGTCAATGGCTGTGTGGTTTACTTGGCAGAAGCAAAGCAAACCACTATTTCGACGCAATGGCTGTTCGCAATTCGGTGTTTTCAATATTTCAGCAAACAACAAATTAAAGATCTATCTATATTTTAGTTGTTTTTCGAGTAGTGACATATAGGATTATTAACGGGTGTCTAAAATTTCTTCATACCTTGATAATAATAGTCTGGAAAGTATTAACGCCAGAGACTCAAAATGAACCGATTTAAACGCTAAAAAATTAATATCACGATCAATTTAATACAATATATAATATACTCTTTCCATTTTGTCGGAGTGCAGGGGCCCCGTCAAGTGAAGAGTTGGAACAGTCTCTCCTCTACTTCTACTCTAGGCCTGATCATGAATTGATTCTGGGTTTGACTGTAATACCTCTGAGGGTCATTGTTATAGACACAAGAGGCTAAATGGCCACGTGGCAACGACCCCAAGGGTTCAGAGAAGGTTGGGAAAAAGTACCTGCTGGGCAACTGCTAGGAGACAGATGTCATCTTCGCGTCAAGGCCGTTTAGCGTGTTCTTTAACGTGCATAGGTTATGGTTCTCCTGCACACAACTTTGGGTACCATCCGACGAACGGCGGCCTTACCAAACCCATTGGTGTCCCCTTTATAACCGAGGGCAGGTTACCTCGGAACTACAGATTATGAGCCTGAGGCGCTACCGACTGAGCCAATCCCAGTTCCAAATTGATTCTGAAAAAGAATAGTTCACTATCTTCTAAAGAGTTTAGTGGGGAAAATTTCTCCTCAAAATAAATTTTCAAAACAAATAGTAACTACTTTAAAAAAAAACTGATAGGAGGAAGACGTGATCTGAGCAGAAAGATAAAGAAGAAAAGAAATATCCATGACTTATCCGGGGCTGGAACTTAGGTCCCTTCAATGAGTAGCAAAACATGCTAACCACTCGACTATTAGGACGGTTTATTTTTACTTTAACGCGAATAAAATGCATCATCACTTGAGGTTATTTAATGTGATAAAAGCACGTCTTGATTAACTAAATATGAGTCGAAACTCTTATATATTATAGATACGTCTATTAAGGTGAATATGTATAGCTACAACATTGGAGGAGATATGCTTAGCGACAGCTGGACTATGTGTTTTACGTCAGATATATAGAAGTCACGACTTGTTATAATTATGAAATAGGACACGAGAACGACGTTGCCAATTCTGTGTAAAAAGAAGTGAGGAATATTAGGCATAAGGATGCATTAGATTTTAAGTGTCCACCCATGTAGCCAGTCAGTGTTTAGAGATAAATTGCTTTCGAGTTAAATATGGGATGATATACTTGTCCCTTTGGTAAATTATGGGATGATTTTTTGTCCCTTTGGTAAATTATATGAAACGTTGCTTTTCAAGACATTATATTTCAGGAAAATGCTACGTCAGCTTAGTTTTGGGCTTGTCAAAAATCCTGAAATTGAGGAGAGCTACTTTTCATTATCTGACTGTATCTGAAAGAAAGACTTAAAGTTTGATTTAATATTATTTTTGCAGTGGCCATGACTTGTGACTTAAATTCATTAACTCAGGTGCAGCTGTATTACATTCTCAGCTTAATAATGTCATGTATAATGCGACTATTACTATTTCTACCGATATTATTCTATGCAGACAATGGTAAGGAACTTTTTCTAGTTCAGATTCATTTCAACACTCTGAGATAATAGTTCTTCACTCTAGACTTAGTTCTGTCTTTCATTTCTAGGCCTAGGGGTTTTTGAAACATGCCATTTAGGATAGATTGTTGCACAAATATCTTATTCAGAACTGCAAAAACAGTTTAATCTCACTTAATTTCTCTTTATTTATACGAAATGCGGTACCTTTTCTCAGGTAAAAAGTGAATCCTTATACACCCGATTCTGTTTTTGCACGGTATATAGGTTCCCGAAAAAACCATGCAAAAAAAAACCGTTTAAAAAAAATGCAGTGCATATGAAGAAATAGAAATTGGTTCCAGACGTGAAAACATAGTACAAATAATAAGTTATTTTCAAACAAATCATCAAAATATTTAATTAAATCTTTACTTGATTTTTATTCATTTAAACACATTTTTCATTTTAAAAACTTATAATAAAGATAATTATATGCACATATATAAAGTAAATTATCCTTCATAAAGAAAATAATATGTCACTAATTCATTTAACGTATTTATATTACGCACACAAAACTTCAAAAAACAAAATACTTTTCGATTTCTTCTATTAGACATCTAAACACTTCTAACTTTAAACACGAAATGAGAAACCAACTAACGTATGTATTGAAGATAAAAATTGATGGGAATTCCCGGAACCACTTTATGTTGCTACTTTATTCCGAATGAAGTAGGTTTTGTACAATTTTTTCATAAAATAGAGAATAAAATAGAGAAAACGTTGTGTAATGTTAGTGTAGCTTTTATTTTGGGGATTTTAGTGCACAAAATGTGTATTTATAATACATTTTCAAAGTTAAAACTACTTCAAAAAATGTGACCATAAAAGTGGCATCTTTGTTATAAATGTAAATTCTAGGAATTTTTTCTTGAATAGGAATATTTTTTCAGAATGAAATTCAAATGGAGGTTTTTAAAAAGGCGCCGTTTGAACCGTGTTATATCAAAATAAATCGTGTAAAAAAAGAATTGGAATTTTTTTCTAAGCCATGTTAAATCAAAATCGTGTAAAAATCGTGTAAATGGCCAAATTGTTAATGATATTTTACTGCATCTTGCACGAAGTACCATGAAACATGCCAGTGTATGAAAAATTTCTAATTGACTTTAGTATTCTACGTCACTACGACCTCCTATAAAGCCGTAAAGGCATGGTGGAAGAAAAAATCAAGTGTAACATGGGAAATAAGACTGAGCTGACTTCTAAAAGGGGCTCATCGTTGGAGCACGATGGGAAGGAACAGTCGTAATAGAAGTGATGGAACTGAGCAGAAAATCATGGGGAACAACATCGTAAGTGTTTGGAGAATGGCAACGGTCTCAAAAAGCGTCCGCCAGTTGTGAGAAATGCTGGAGGAAAATCTTTTGTTGACACACACTGTACGACAAAAACAGAGCTAATACAATTCATCAGCTGAAAGAGATGAAAGCTAGCAACACTTCGAAACTCATTTCAACGAGAACTATGTTCAGAGAATTGAAAACTTTGAACTTTAGATCATGAATCAGTATTATTGTTTATTCCGCTTAAAAGGGTCATTAGCTAATCTCTTACCATTATTATTATTATATTGATGTAAAGAGCATGTGCCTAGTGAATGTTTAGAACGCTAATAAAGCACCCACTTCCCAAAAATTAAAACAGGATAACAATAACTAGGAGAATAACGTATTGCCTCTGGTGAATATGGGATGCCCGTTTTCAAAGTAATTCGTACTAATGGGGGATTTTTTTTCTTTTCATCATCCTATTGCATGGACATATAAAAAAGTGATGAAAATTGGTCAGGCAGATGGTGCTTTAGTTGTTTTGAATACTGTACTTTTGAGAAAGTGTACTTCAGTTGCTTTGAATATTGTACTTTTGAGAAAGTGTACTTCAGTTGCTTTGAATACTGTACTTTTGAGAAAGTGTACTTCAGTTGCTTTGAATACTGTACTTTTGAGAAAGTGTACTTCAGTTGCTTTGAATACTGTACTTTTGAGAAAGTGTACTTCAGTTGCTTTGAATGGCTGCATTCTTGAGCAAGTGTCTTAGTTTAATTATCTTGGGAGCTATGTAACATATACTGTGCTGATAGGCGGCATGAGATAAATAGAAAAGTAGGGATTGCCGCTGGAACTTTTAAAATCTTTGGAGAATGTGGAAAAATAGGTATATACACCTAAAGACTAAAATTAGACTCTACAATAGTTTGCTTCTTTCTAAGGTTAGTTTTGATAGCGAAACATGGGCCATTTGTAAGCAGGATAACAAGAAACCTGATGCCTTTGGTTCTGGATGCTTGTGCAGTATCTTGGGCATTAGCTGATTTGACTTTGTAAGTAATGATGAGGTTAGAAGAAGGGGTCATCAACCTCCTTTGAGTAGCATTTTCTGCAGAGAGAGACTGCATTGGTTTGACTATGTTGCCTGTATGCACAGTTGCAGATTGGCAAATGAGATTATGAACAATGTGCCTAAAGGCTTCAGGAAAAGGGAGAGACCTAGAATGCAATGGGCAGGCGTGTCAAACAGGACTTGCTAGAATTGACCAACAGTGGCCAAATACAGCAGTTGTAACTCTGAACAGACATGTTTGGAGAGATAAATTACATAGTCTGGTAGGACCTTCGTAACCCATGACTGCATGAGGATTTTGTATGTATGTATTGCATACACAAAGGCAATCTTTTGTTTTCTGCATTATCTCTCATCAAAAAATTTTTATGAATAAATAATAAGCCTTATTATAAAATAAAAAATAAGCCTTATTATTTTTTTACCCTACAATTTGGCTCATACATTAAATACAGTGCCTCATCAATTGTTTTTTACTCCCACCCCATCATATATTAGGAAGAAACAGATCTAGGCGATCGCGCAATCTATGATGTGTCTTCACATGACTTATTCAGTAATGGGTGTTATATTTTATCTATCGAAGTTTTCTGCTTGAAATATAAACAGAATAAACTTCAAGTAATAAACTTCAGTATATTTTTTTCATTGTCTAAAAACATACCAGCTATTGACTAGACTTCATCTATAGTTCAACAGCAGATTATCACTGGAGAAATCCCGCAAACATGGGACTCATAAATAAGTAGCTGGGAAAAAAATTGAGTTTCGCCGTGACTCGAATTCACATCTCCATGTTACATATATGGTATTCTGACTACTAAACTATGAAAGACTAACTCTTTCTCAGCTAATTGCGACTATAAACTTTTCCCATTGACTATTATATTATAGTCACAATTCGTCGAGAAAGAGTTAGTCGCTGAGAGTTCAGTGGTCAGAATATCCGGCATACAACTGAGAGCGTGGATTCGAGTCCCATTCCCAGCGAAATACAACTGTTTTCAGCTAACTATTCTTCTATAGTTGTCGGCATGATTTTTGCGAGCTAGAGAGTAGACAAAATTTGTTTTGTGCCAAAATAGATGAATAAGTAGTAATGTATCACAGTACGACTTATAATAGTAAGCTGAAAAAACCCATGTTACCTTGTAATATACCAGGTATGCTAATCACTACACCATCAATGGCTAATTTTTTTAGCTAATGTGACATATAAACTTTCTTGCATTTTTTATAATTCGCTCGTGGCGCCATCTATGTCGGGAAACGGACAACTTGGTTGCCTCATATTAAATTCCATCACATGAGGCAACCTAGATGTCCGTTTCCGGACGTAGGAATGTGGGTTCGAATCCCACTCAAGGCAAAAACCAATTTTTTCATTCAGCTTACTATTTCGTGAACAAAAGAATCATTTTGTCTAAGACAGGGTCGGCAAAAAATGGCCGCGGGCCCCTTGCTATTCGTGTAGCCTTTTCAAGTAGGCCCACTAATCATTTGGGCTTTATAACAGAAAAATGTCCGCCAACCATATTGGTAATGAATAAATTTTTAAGTAAGAATGCAAAATAGTTTTTTTTTCCAAAGAATTTGTTTTACACACGTCGAAAAAGTGATTGAAATCTGTGGCGCTGATTCAGTTTCATGCAGGACTTTCTTCTCAAATGTTCTTCTCAAACTATTCTCGGTGGGAATGATAATTGTGTTCGCTAACATCTAAGTTTATGAACAAACGTTTTCTCGAATGAATTTTATCAAAAGCAAATTTCGATCATAAATGACACCCGAACATTTACATTCAACATTAAGGGCTAGCAGTACTATTTTTGAAGTTAATTTTGCTAAATTGGCAAAAAACATTTTTAAAAAAATCAAGTCGTTTATTAATATATTAGATAAAATTTTCTTTTTATTTGTGCATATCAAAGCGTTTCAGTGTTTTTGAATTTAATCAAATGTACTTTTTATTTGAGATATAAATAATCATAAAAATATGCATAGTTATAAAAAATATTTTTATAATAATATCAGATATATAAAAAAAAGCTTGTTTTTGTTCCAGTTGTAACCCCTCCTAAAAACTCTATTGCGACCCACTTACACATTCCACAGTTCGAAAGCGACCCACTTACAAATTCCACAGTTCGAAAGCGACCCATTTTAAAAAAATTGTTTACGATCCCTGGTATAAAGAAAGTAAGAAAAAAAGCGTGATTTCCCAGTTCAAACTAATATTAACAGAAAAAATTTGCTAAAAATTCCAATAAGGGTTGGATAGCAGTTGTAAGTTGTTGCAATGTACGATCTTTCTTACTCACTTAACATGATTGCAACAATTTACTTTAACCTTTTGGAAAATGTGCAGATATCGCTTTTCTTACCTCATTCAAAAAAGTCAGTTTTCTAGGGATGGGGAGAGGGGCATAATCGTGAAACATCCAAGGTCACATTCCTTCATTCATCTGAGGTAAAATGTAGATGAAATATATTTCAGTTTCTAACTAAATCTAACTAAGTTGAATTCAGTTTTATTGTATAATTTTGAAACAATTTGTCTTCCGTATGCGACGTAATTAGAATCTAATAAACCATTTAATAGACCTAAAGTGAATCTGATGGATTATGTCTGAATAATTTCCAGCTTCATATTTTAAAAATTAGCTTTGCCGATTGTAAGTTCTGTGTCATACTTGATTTAACGACGAATTAATGAAAATCTTCTTAAAGGTTGATGATTTGTGAATGAGATCCTGAATTTGTATACCATAAATATTTTGCGAAACCGATTATAACATAACCTCGTAATTAAAATCTACTTTAACCAATGAGTTAGAACTTTGCAATACCTGAAGTTTTTAGTATAGCGATTATTGTTTTGCGTTTTGTAAACAGTAGCTGATGTACTTTTAACTTGTTCTTGCAATTTATAGGATAACGTCTCAAGGATAGGATAACTTATAGGATAACTTCTATTAAAGCAGTGGTGGACTACCTTTACCTATCAACGGATGATCACAAGAGATATTTTTTGAGCCCTCGAGCCGCAGTAAGAAAATCTGTAGTAAATTCAAAAATTATTTTATAATTCTAATTGATTCGATGCAGCAAAATGGTAAATAATCAATTTCCAGTAATGTAATAGCGCCAAGTTTGGTGATATTAATGCAGCTACATAGGATCCTGAAAAAAAATTGTTTTATCTAATTTTAATACGTAAAACACACTGAAGGCATAAATTTACACATATACGCAATACTTCACCGAGAAAAATTGCAGGAATAATTACATTGTTTACAAATTTGCAACTATAGCGCGAGTTCTCCTCATTCTCAAAGTTTTGACTAACTGGCAGCTGCTTTCTTTGAAATTCATGTCTGAAACCAATTCCAAGTATTTCCATGAAAAGTCCTCTAATTCTTACCTACGAAAATTAGTCATTCTTAAATTACAAGCGTGATGAGTGCTTCGAAACGATAATAACTCTATCAATGTTTTAATCTGCTTTAAAATGCGGCCTCCAAAATATGTTCAGATGCTTCGCAAAAATGTTTTTCTAAGCACCTTCTTAAGCTTTGCAATACTAAAAATTCAATTTGTTTTACAAAGATTCAAGAGATAAACATGAAGGTCCACGAGCTATGAAACACCACGACGGTTTTCCAATTGTTACCATGTCTGGACACCCCTAATGTCTCAAAAAAAAAGTGGTTTTGCATTTTAATATAATCGCATGATACGCTCTTTCAGTTTTACAGCATGGATTGTTGTATTACACAATAAGCGCCGAATTGCTTAATACAGAATGTTGTAGAAATGTATCGAAATTGTGATATTATTTGTAATTGAAAACTGATTCTGATAATAGATCTGGATATTATTATAACATGGAAAAAAACAGGAAGAGGGGCCGCTTTTTTCAAATACGCGGGGCCCCAGAAAGTTCTTAAAAGGCCCCTGGACATAACATGGACATTCTCTAGTATTTTTCCCTGGGCATAACATGGACATTCTCTAGTATTTTTCCCTGGGCATAACATGGACATTCTCTAGTATTTTGGTAGCAGAGTATAGTTCCAGCTGTCGACGTTGATTTAGCAAATGTTTGGCCGTTTACAAATAGTTTGTTATCATTATTGTCAACTTGATAGGTCACGACCAGATTACAGTAGATAAAAAAACCCCTTTTTGTAACCTTAGACGCAAAACGGGCCATTAGGGTTCCAGTGGGCAGATATAGCTTTTCTCGTCATTCTATACTTCACAATCTCTCAACCACCAAACGCCCTAAGTATGAATAAGCGCAACAGACTTGCATATCCCGAATGCCGATCAGCAGTTATCTTGTATTTCCGCCAAGTCTATTGTCCGTTTATATCTACGCATGCGTGTGTGGATGGACATCGGAGAGCAGCACACATGAAATAAGCCTTTCTGTCCATCACGGCAACAAATATTGTCCCTGCTGTCACGAGCCAGACGGGGTCTGTTTGCCTCCCTATGTTTCCGCATACAGGTGGGCCGACTGCAGGCCTCGTGTCACAGAGCGCCCGTGACAAGCGAACCTCGTGACAAAGACGGAGAATGGCTTTGCTTCAGATTCTGTCCGATAAGAGGCGACTGCTGGCGCACCATTGCCCGCTTGTCCATTTTGCCGCACAAAGCTGCAAGTATTTGCAAACTGTTAAACCCGTCGCCGTTTTGTGCTGTGCTTCGTCCACTTCGAGTTTCTCGCCAACTCGCTAGGGAACTCTCTGACCAGTCCCAGCCAGCTCCACTCCTTCAATGATTGTTGGTGAAAACTTGTGCCTCCCAACTCAGTGTGCGCTCGCAACACTACAACACGAGTGTCTACTATTGTCAGCTCCGCCATTGTGGTTAGGTCCCCAGTAATTATATTGCCTTCTGTGAATGCTGACACGCCCCCTTAATCACTGTGGACCATTCACGGACAAACCAGAGGGTGAGACCAACGCACGGAACAAAAACGACCCTTTCAAGCGAGTAAGTCACAATCCATGTCTGGCAACTCCTGCTGTGGCCGATGCACTCAAATGCGACGCGTCCTGATTTTGTGTGTCACATTTCCGTTTCTGTATTCATGAAGAAACTACGGTGAACATTACACGTGTGGTCGACAACAGCTCTAAAAAAGTGGTCACAGCAAGAAAACAGGATTTTGTTTTCTATGATGAATAAATTAATTCACTGTGAGTTTTAAACTTCGATGGATTAAAAGAAAACTTTCGTACGATGAACTGATACAGGATAATCCTAGATTTATCTCACAATCTTCTTGAAATAACAATCAATGAGGGAGAAAAGGAGTTCTGATCGCTTCACAAACTCCAAGATTATTTATAGAAAAAAAATTGTAAATAGGAGAGTAGAAACAGTAAAACGGAGATCAGAAAATTTTCCTAGTCAAATTTCAGAGCCGATCGAATTATTGGTTCGGATTAAGTTCGGGTTCGCTTCAGATAGTCTTATAATGTTCTCGTTACGTAGTTCGAATAGAAACAGAGTATCGGTTACAAATTCAGTCTATTTTCTATATCTTTAAAACAAACAGCAAAAGTCAGGTTCTGGTAAAAAAAATTATCCTTCAAGCAGCCGCTTGTTACAGAGGTCTGACAGGAGTCTATCAGTATCATACATCATAAGGGCGATCTATGATGAAACGTTTTATTCGCTCTCTTGCAGAGGGCAGTCTTCGAGACATTGTAGAGTAAGGGTTAGCGGAGAAAACCTCAATGCAAGCACAAATGGGACTAGAACATGGAAACATAAGATTGTGAGAGCTTAGTATCGGTAATGAGTCAACTTCTTCTCCGGAGATATTGGCACAAAGAATTAGAAATTTCTTCTCTTTTCTTTGCAGCGGAGGAATAGAAAGTAATACCCAATTCATGAAAAATGACACAAGTTGGGAGCAATAAATTTCTCTTTGGGTTCATGTGTTGTTTATGGTAATGATGGAAATTAAGGGTTGGAACGGAAATGGAAGCCGAAAACGGAGTTTCTTTCCTGAAAGCCAAACTATTGCTGTTATTACACTCACTTGTTGACAGCGCATAAATTCGCGAACTATAGAGTTGCTTTACATCTGAGCGATACGTTGGGCTTACAATGGACTAAAACCCAAGCCACAAGAATCTCAAAAGCTCAGAGCTGGTTAGGGACAGGGAATTCACTGCACAGCTTTTAAGAGACAGGTGGAAGCCACAAGAATCTCAAAAGCTCAGAGCTGGTTAAGGACAGGGAATTCACTGCACAGTTTTAAGAGACAGGTGGAAGCCACAAGAATCTCAAAAGCTCAGAGCTGGTTAGGGACAGGGAATTCACTGCACAGCTATTAAGAGACAGGTGGAAGCCACAAGAATCTCAAAAGCTCAAAGCTGGTTAGGGACAGGGGATTCACTGCATAGCCATTAAGAGATAAGTGTAAACCTCCGCTTCAAAGTATCTATCTTGTTCTTTGATGTGCAAAGAGTTGGGGTGTATTCCTTTGAGTGGCAATTTTTTTGCACACAATCGGCTAAACGTTTAAGTCGCAAGGACCCAGAAAAGGTGGGTTAGTAAATTCACAGGAGAGCTGTTAGATGGAAACATCCTATAAAGTATCCTATTCCCTCAGTTTTTATGCCTCCCATTTCAAAATAAGAATCTAAAAATTTTAAGTAATTTAAATGAAAGAAAATTATGTCATCAAAACATGCAAAAACTACTTGGTTGATCTCGTGACGAACTTTATCAATGAAAGTATATCTACAAGAAACATCCCCAATGAACTGAAACTGGTTTTAAGACCAATTTCAAAGCTGTAGTCAAATCCAATTGCACTAATTATAGGCTCATTGACAGTTTACCTGTTTTGCAAAAAAATCCTTGAAAGATATGTAGCTAATATTCTAGCCAGTTTCCTGAAAAAGCGTAGCATTATTAGGGATAAAACAACATGATTTCCATAAAGGTAAAACTATAATTGCATTTTTAACGGATTTTTCTGATGTCATTAACAAAGCTTTAATCAATGGGGAAAAGGCAGTTTTTATCTTTTTGGACTTTTGTAAAGCATTTGATACGCTAGCAGTGATTCCCAACCTTTTCTGGACCATCGCCCCCTTTAGAAGAGAACAAAAATTTCAACGCCCCCCTAGTCCATAATAGTTAATTTTATATGAAATATTAAAATATTGTTGCATGTTATCTGTACCTAATTTATCTGTTTATTTATCTATTAAAAATCATAAAGCAGAAATTAATAAAACGACAACCAAATGTACAATAAAATTGTTTATTAAAATTTTAAAAATAAACACAGAATCAATAAGAAATAAAAAAAAATAATGAGATAAACACAAAATTAATAATAAATAAAAAAATTAATGAGATGGTTGAGGCTGGTGCAGTGTTAACAATTTGTTAATGTCGGGTCCCAATTTCGTTAACATCAATCGCAGATCGCCACGTTCAGTGATGTGTAGTCTGTTCCTCTTCTTTGACAGTAAATTAGCTACTGCACTGAATCCACGCTCAGTCATATGGGACGAAGGAAATGCGATTAAAAACTTCTGTACAATTGCCCACAATCCAGGGTAGAGAACTGGTATTGATTTTTGAAGCCAGAACTCTTGGTATCCATGTTTGAATTTTACTTTGAATGCTTCGTTAGTCGTGAGTTCTAAAAGTTCCTTTTCCAAATTTGATGATTCTTCAGTATCTGTGTTTGCGAAAGGATCTAAAACCCAACTCGGTATATTCATGTTTAAAATATCTTGGAAACGCTCCGTAAAATCAACATGAAGAACTTCCAAGTGTTGGCAGTAAGTAAGTAAATCTTGCGGTTTTGCAGACACTGCTGATAATGTGGGAAAGTGGTTGTATTCACCTCTACCTAGATTTCGTTTGAATAGAAGAAGTTTTCCCGCAAAAGCAGCTATGACGTTTTTTGTTTTAATTAAATTCAACTCATCACCTTCAATTGTAAATTAACTTGATTAAATATTTTAAACAGGTCTGTCAAATAAGCGATGTCATTTTTTGACGTAATCAGGTTTTTGCGCAATTTTTTGTCTCTGTCTTCAACAAAGTCCAGTACTGAGTCAAATAGATTGAAAAAACGATTCAGACAAACACCTTTAGAGAGCCAACGTACTTCTGTGTGCAGCAGCAAGCGATTGTAATCTTCATCATTTTCATTACAAAGCTTACCAAATAATCGGTCATTCAATGAATTGCTTCTAATCTTATTGATTGCTTTAATAACGTAATGGAGCGACGTATGCAGACGTTCATTCAAATTTTTTGCAACCAAATGCTGACGATGAATAATACAATGTACAGCGAGTACATTTGGTACTGCTTGTTTCAAATGCGCTATGAAACCCTTATGACGCCCTGTCATTGCTGGAGCACCATCAGTAGCAGCAGACAAAATATTGCAAATAGGAATTTCTTTCTCTTGAAAAAACTTTTGCATAGTATTAAATATAGATTCTCCCTTTGTATCAGATTCCAAATTTTTACCAAATAATAACTCTTCATCAATTTTTTTCTTCTTTTATAAATCGTACATATGATAAGAGTAGAGCTTCGTTATTTGGTAGAGTTGATTCATCGAGTTGAATGGAAAATTTGCAAGTCTTTAAGTAATCACATAATGATATTTCAACGTCTTTTGCCATTTCATCTATTCTTCTTTGCGCTGAATTATTACTGAGAGGAATTTTTTTGATGATATCTGACGGTGTCTTATGATGAAGAACAGTTTTTAATATCTCTTTGACTGCAGGCAAAATTAATTCCTCGCCAATTGTGTGTGGTTTTCCTGCTTTTGCGATTAACAATGAAACGTTATATGAGGCTCGTAGTCCATCATCATCTTGTTTAGAAGACGACGCAAAAAGGTTTGACATAGTTGGCTGTTTTAAATATTGCTTTTCCAGTTCTTGAAAATAGGATAAATCTTTGTTCTTCTTATCAGCATGCATTTTATTTAAATGCTCTTGTAGCCTAGAAGGTTTCATAGCTTCATTTGAAAAACCTTTTCGACAAATTAAACACATTGGTTTGTAGGAGAGTACGTAAATCCATGTTTCAAATACTCAATACTGTACTGCCGGCATTTCTTTTTAGATGTAGATTCAGACATTTTCAAATACAAATTAACTTCTCAACAGATTTATAAATAGTTATAAAAATAATGTTTATAATGACTTCTAACACTTATCACTCACGACTATTTGTCACGGCGAAGCACATAAAAATAATAAAACATTCCTAGAGCTATCGCTTTTATAGATTTGATTTTTGCACGCAATTAACTTGTAAGTTTGCGATGCCGGCGCACCTGCTCCGTAAACAAGTCATTTCAAGCTCCCATATTCTTGTCGAAACATGTTAAATTGCATGAACCGCGTGTTTTTCTACCAACTTGCAAGGACTTGTCACCGTCAATCTATTCTAAATAAAACAAATTAGGTATAGGCATACCTAATGCTAATTTAAAAATGCTTATTAACGCGATAACAATAAGATAATTTACATAGCCAGATAATATATTTATTCATGAAAACAGGTATTTTCAAAGTATTTTATCATATGAAAAAAATAATTATAAAAACAATAATAAATATTATAAATTTATTATTATTATATTATTATTGCATCAAGGTTGATTTGGCTATCAGGACGGACACACACATCCAACATAATAAGCCTGATATAGTAGTGCATGTTAAGGTATTGAATGAGATTACAATTATTGAAGTAGGAATAACATATCAGGATAACCTGCAGACAGTAGAGGTTGAAAAGAAGACGAAGTATGATCTGCTGGCTAATGAGTTGAGACTAATTCACAAGTGTAATGTTAATATTATACCTTATGTTCTGACGTGGGATGGTATTGTAACTACGTACCATAAAGCATACTCAAAGCGACTTGGAGTGGGAAAACATATTGAAGCTTATATCCAATCTGTGATCTTGAAGAGAACTTTTGAGAGCATCTCAGTCGACTTCAGACGTACCAGTACGCTAGTAGGCGGTAGCAGGGAACTTATTGTCCAAGCTGCAGTTGAAAAGCTGTACATGACGGATGAGGTAGTGGATGACCTAAATCACCAGAGATAAAAAGGTTGTCACAGAAAATTCCATTAAATTTATTTATTTATTTGACCGCTCCTCTTGACTGCCTCAACGCCCCCCATTTGCCTCTGGATCTGCTACCGCCCCCATGGGAGGCTCCAGCGCCCACTGGGGGGCGGTATCGCCCCCGTTGGGAATCTATGCGCTAGATCATGGTAATCTGCTTCAAAAATTGTAAACTTATGGCATCCGAGATATTACCTTTAAATGGTTCGAAAATTATTTAAAAAGCAGAATGCACGTTACTAAAATTAATGGTGTTTTCTGGAAGAACAGTATTAACTGATGTTCTACAAGGTTCAATTTTAAGCCACTGTATTCATTGTATATATTAATGATCTAGAAAACTTGCATTTAAGAGACAACATACTTGTCCATTTCCTGATAGATGGCGCTACAGTGCCAATAAAAAAATGCCTGAAAGTTATAAGTCACACTAGCTGAAGAAAAGAACGTTAACCGATTATGGTGTAATGGTTAGCATACTGGGCATGTTCCTCAGAAACGTGGTTCGAATCTTAATCACGGTAAAACCAATTTTTTCAGCTTATTATTTCATGTGTTCCATGCTACAGGACATCTTCTTCTTCTTTACAGGACATCTTCTGTGATAATTTACTACTAAGCTCTTCATATATTTATACTGTTGACACCGCCTCGATTAACGTATTATGTAGGAGATGCAGTCCGAGATATACAGGATGATTTTTAAAAAAGAAATCTAACGGAGAGCAAAGTGGGGGTTTAGCAGAGATAAACCTCAACGCTCTCATAGGTGGGACTCGAACCTGGGAACTGCAGATTATGAGCTTAGCGTGCTGATTATGAGCTGCAGATTACGACCAGCAGACGTAACCTGCTGGTCGTCATTACAGTAGTCACGTTTTAGCTTAATTATGGATTAAAATATATTCTTTTTTGTTGATTGAACCTCGTGTTTTGCGCATGGAAAACATATCGCAAAACGTTAGGAAAACTTGCATGAGTTGAATTTTTTTAATTTCCTAGCATAAGCGGTATACAGTAGAAACATTTCGAGAAGAATATTTCATTAATTCAGCAAAAAAAGATAAAAAAAAAATATTTATAAATAAAAGGAAAAATTAACCTTAAAAAAGAAAACACCACAAAATATCTCTGAGCTCATTAATTCAGCAAGTATAACAGAAATAGGTTGTGCTTTAGGGTGACGTTCCGTTTTCCCTCACATTGTACCATTTAATTATTAACAAGATGCTAGTTGTCCGGTTTTTCGTTCACTTTTCTAAATAGGTTTGCAAGTATAATGCTTCCTTTTTTTTTAGAGAAAATTAAAATCAAAAGGTATAGGGTTAACCCCTGCTTTATGCATCCCTGATTAAGGCGGATTCGCTATAACATAGTGTTGAAAATATTAATTTTTCCCCAAGAAAGAATTTCTTACGCACAACATGAATGATGCATAACTGGTGAAGTAATAATGACAATAATACATATGATGCATTATTGTCATTATTGTTTTGAACAGGTCCGGATCTAGAAATAAAATGTGGGGGGGATATGCAAAGCAAACAAGCCAGGGGCCAAGAGACTGGATTTTAAGAGACAACATTTTCGCTTTCGTTTTAGAGGTTTAACCGGTGAAACAATCTATACATATGATGCATTATTGTCATTATTGTCTTGAACAAGTCCGGATCGAGAAATAAAAGGGGGGGGGGGGGGATATGCAAAGCAAACAAGCCAGGGGCCAAGAGACTGAAAGAACATTTTCGCTTTCGTTTTAGAGGCTTAAAAAATCATAAAAAGTGCGTGAAATATGCCAAAAAAAATGAAATATGTCCACCTGACTTGAACAAACGTTTCATAAAAATGCTCACCATTGAAATGATTTTCTTTCCATAACCAGAGCACGCTTTGTCAGAGGGGCAGAGTGATGACTTCTCACGAGAGAATGCCACAGATGTTGTTGTAAGACGCTCCCTGAATACAGAAAAAGAAACAAATAGTCGATTCATGACTACTTTTCCAGGTGAGAGCTATGCACAGGGCGTTAATTTGGCAAAGCAGTGAGCTCAGAGATATTTCGTGGTGTTTCCTTCCTTAAAGTTAATTTCTCCTTTTATTTATAAATAATTTTTTTAAAATCTTTTTTTTGTTGTATGTGTCTCTGTTTATATTTTAGGAATTGTAATTATCTGTAAGATAATGGGTAAGCCTTGGGATTTGTCTTGCATATTGTTTCACGAAAATACGTATTATAATATCATGGGGGAAAGTGGATTTATCGCAGATTTACCAAGAATGAATCCGTCGAGTTAAGCAGGGGTTAGCCGCACTTTTTATAGATTATTAATAAACAATTTTTTTCATTTTGTTAACAGTTAGCAATAAGGTAAATTAATATTTAATACGGTATAAATAATATGGATCTCTTTTTTTAAATTAAGACTAAGCTCAAACTCTGTCCGAGTTCTCCGCAAAATTCCCCGCCCTGCCTACGGTCAGTAGGGGACACCGATGGGCTTGGAAAGGCCGCCGTCCGTCGGATGGGACGTTACGCCGTGGCCCCTTGTGTGGGAGAGCCATACCCAGTGCACATTAAAGAACACGCTGAATTGCCTTGACGGGAGACTACCATCTGTCTCCCAACAGCTGTTTCAGTGGGTCCCCTCTCCCAACCTTCTCTGAGACTTCGGGGTCCATGCGACCTGGCCATTTAGTCCATGGTGTGCAAAAAAGTGCCGCTCAGAGGTAAAACAACCCAACCCAACCCTGTCCGAGTTCACGATTCATGTTCAGTGACAATGTCAGGAGGAGTTACCAGTATTGCTTCCCCACTAAGTAATCAGGAAAAGGTGTTTGCAAAATGTTGTGGAATTGTAAGCAAATAGGTTTGAAGTAAAAATTTTGCTGAAGTTGTTTTCAACATGCCGGCCATTATTATTAGGAAAGAAATGGAAGATATATATTGTTACGACAGATGAACGTGCTATAATGAATTTATGATAAACGTGTCATGAACGCTCGTGTATGCTTCTGCGTGAGAATTACGTAACCAACGAATTGGAGCGAAGAACCGAACTGAAAAATAAGAAAGAAAGAATTGTTATGTTGGAGTTGTTGACATGTGAAAAGAGATATAGTTAGTCTCAGTCTGTACACGATAAAGTGGTTAAAAAGAATAAGTGTTTTTTGTGTTCAGTGCACGGGAGATTAAATAGTTTATTAGTGTAAATCCTACTAGTGAATTAACAGGAAAATAAGAATGGTTTACGCCTAAAGTGAAAGTTATACAAGGGACATTGACATTGAAAATGAAGAGGTAAACGTTAGTCGAATAGATACAATTAGTCTTAACTTTTCTGTAGGAAAAGATTATTATTTGATAATAAAAAATAAATAAATACCCCCTCAAGCAGCTGCTTGCCACAGAGGTCTGACAGGAGCCTGTCAGTTTATATGCCGTAGTAGAAGGTCTGAGAGGATGGCAGGACCTCAGCAGAAAAAACACATAAAAACACATACATCCATGCCTTAACCCGGAGCTCGAACCCAGGTCCCTTAGATCAGTACCCAAGCGCGCTAACCACTCGGCCATGGGACGGCAATATTACTTGATATACGATAATATTTAGTTTGTTTATAAGAATTGGTAAGGTTAATCTTGATATATTGTATATTTGTTTACAAACATGATTTTACTATTCATCGAATGATATTAGCCTTGTTTTGTGATTTGGGTATGAATAGAAATAAGATAATGGATACTTCTGAAAGTTTATATTTATATTGATATAGATTTTCGTACCGATTGACTTAGTTTGTATAAATAATTTCATCCATGCTTTTGTAATAAATTGCATTGTTTTGTAATTATCACTGCCACATATTTACTTGAACTCAGGCTCAGTGCACATTCATTTAATTTGTAACAATATAATCAGACACATAGCCAGGAAATATTTTCTTGCCGTGGTCCAAATTTAAATTACTTGGGGGGACGAGGGGGAAAGAAATCTATGCAGAATACAACTAGTTTTATTTACCTTTGAAAAAGTTTTTAATTACCTGCAATAGAGCAATTAATTATTTGGAAATAAATGAATAGTCACTAAATTCAGTTCTTAATTCTTAACCTTACATTCCCCCCCCCCCTTATATTTTAGAATTTAGTAGAGCTGTATTAATTTTATAACTTTTACAGTTTTTTCGCATTTCATTACCCTTCTGCTGTTGTCAAATATTTAAATGATAATGACATATTACAGTTAAATTTGTGCGAGTTCACATTCTTGTGGAATTTCTCTTGTTTTCTTGTTTGTTATTAATAGTTGCATTTTACTTTATTATTTTAAAGGACTTTGACAACTCTTGTATTTTACTTTTATGTAATAAATGAGGAGAGGGTGGCTCGGTCGGTAGCGGAGAGCCAGGCTCATAATCTGCAGTTCCTAGGTTCGAATTGTAACGGTCAGATGATTCGAGTCTGTTCCTCCACTCGAAGCGAAGGTCGAAGAGCATTCGGACCAGATGTAAAGGTGCTCAAGGACCTCCAGTCGCTCTTTGACAGGTTGTGGAATCGGCATACTACTCACTATTGGCCCTTTTACGTGGAAAAGACTCACGTGATCAACCAGAAATAAAGAGCGAAGAAAAGACATTTTCCTGGGTCCTTCTGTTTTGGAGCGTGCTGCAGGTCGGAGCATCGGCTCCGAACAGGATAAGAATTCGGCTTGCGATATATCCCAGGCGGTGCCAGTGTTTTTCGGCTACAATTTGCGTGCGGCTAGGCGAGATAATTTGCCGCGGATCGTTGTCAAATGCGAGGCCTTAGTGGAAGGCCGATCTTGTATTATATTGTTATTTTAAATACTATTATATGAATAATAAATGTGTTGTACATATCGTACAGTCTGTTGATAATTTATGCGACTACCCAGCTCGCTAAAATACCTGACAAGCTTTAGTTGAACGTATTAGGTACATTTTCAATCAAATGCTTGGAACTCACGCCAGTTCACAAAATTAATGACACATCACGAAAGCATACCTGTTACGAGTTCCACCTGGAGCAGCGTTGAGATTTATCTCCGTAAAACTTCTACCCTCTGTTAGTAGGTAATACCGATGGCCTTGATGAGAGGCTACCATCTGTCGACTGACGCTGTCCAGTGGGTCCCTACCTTCTTTGAGCCCTCGGGGGTCCCTATGACCTGGCCATTTAGCCCATTGTGCGCAAAGAGGTGCCGCTCAGAGGTAAAACAACCCAACCCAACAACATGCAATATTGATGATGATGAATGAAATAAATTTCGTCTTTTGCATATCTAATTTTTTAGGTGGGCCGGATTACATGTACAGTCGCTCAAAGAAGTATCCGAACACTATGGTTGATTACAGAATTCAGAAAAAATATCTTGCAACTATTTTTTTTATAAATTAGTGATCTGGCAAACTTCGTGTCACGTGATACGAAGGTTGCCAGATCACTAATTTCTAAAAAAATAGTTGCCAGATATTTTTTCTGAATTCTGTAATCAACCATAGTGTCCGGATACTTTTTTGTGCGACTGTACCACCCCATTAAAAATGCTTCTGGAATCCGTTGTTCAGATTTTTTATAAATATGATTAAATTTTCGAATGAATATAATAATATTCGTTTAATAGAAATTTTTTGTATATGAATCTGTAGCAGATTATTCTGTGACAATTATATGAGTATAAATAAATGGATTGAAAAGAAAAGCATAAAAAATGAAAAGTAGAATTATTTTATTAATTATTTCTTTGTCACTTCCATAGCAATGGAGTTTTCTCTTAGTTCTAAAAAAAGCTATATCCATGAAATGCAAAAAAAAAAATTCAGTTTTTACTCGAAAAAGAATAATTTCAATTATGAGACTGTGAAATGAAGAGGGATTGTTGCTGGGACTTTTAAGAATCTATGGAGAGTGTAGAGAAATATGCGTATACACCTAAAGGTTAAAATTAGACTGTATAATAATTTGGTTCTTTCTAGGGTTAGTTATGACAGTGAAATTTTGACCCTTTGTAAGCAGGATAACAGGAGTTGATGCTTTTGATTTTAGATGCTTACGCAGTATTTGGGCATTAGGTGGTTCAACTTTATAAGTAATGAAGAGGTTAGGCAAAGGAGGCGGCAACGTCCTCTGAGCAGTATATTGTCCAGAGAGAAACTCTGTTGGTTTGGCCATGTTGCCTGTATGGATAATTATAGATTAGCTTATAAGGTTATGAACAGTGCTCCTAAAAGCCTCAGATAGAGGAGGAGACCTGGATGTGGTGGGCAGACAATGTCAAACAGGACCTTGTTAGAATTGGTGTGCAGTGGTCGGATGCAACAGATGTAGCTCAGGACAGATATGCTTGGAGAACTAAATTGCACGGTCTGGTTGGACCTCCGTAGCCCATGGCTACGAAAGGTCCAACCTGAGTATTGAGGATGATGATGATGAAACTTTGGACTGTCGATAGCAATATACAGAGCCTTTGCCGGATCATTAGAAAATTTCCATGTTATGACGTTGGAAAATCAAAATTTAAATTCATTATCTTGAAGAATACCTCTTTTCACGGAAATTACACTTAAAATTTAGATTTAAGCGGATTTAAATCTAAATTAAGTCTGTCCAAATCTTGAATTTCCTCAATAATCATTCAATACTGAAGTATAAGAATTCGGTATTTATATTGAAAAATCGAGTAGTTAGATTGCTTGTCTACTGATCAAATGGACCTGGTTTGAGCCCCAGGTAAGGTATGGATATTTCTTTTCTGTGTTGTCCTTCTGTTGAGGCCTCCAATATACTGACAGGTTCTGCTCGTAATCTGCAGTTGCCAGATTCGAATCCAACCTGGGCCAGCAATGGAATTCATCTCCGCAAAATTCCCACCCTATTCTCGGTCAGAAAGAGGATATCAGTGGGTTTGGTAAGACAGCCATCCGCCAGATAAGAAACAAAACCATGGTCCAATGTGCGAGGGAGAATATCCTGTGCACGTTAAAGTAGATTGGAAACAAGGACTAGATGGCCTTGAAGGGAGGTTACCATCTGTCTCCTAATAGCTGTCCAGTGGGTCTTCTATTCCCAACCTTCTCTGAGCCCTCGTGGGCCTTGTGACTGATCGTTTAGTCCATTGTGTGCACAAAGAGGGCCTCTCAGAGGTAAAACAATCCAAACCAACTGACAGGCTCTTGTCAGACCTCTATGGCAAGCTGCTGCTTGAGGCGGAATTTATTTTTCGTTTAAAAAATGATAGCAGGTGGAATATTTATCAACAGCGTCATTTCTTCGTAAAAATTTGGTCATAACTGAAATAATTATGAGATGAATTTCTGAATATAAAAGTATTTGAGAAAACGGTTTGTTATTACAGTTGCGTGTTAAGGTTAGCTTTTGAGAAAAATTCTTATGACAGTCAGCGTTTGCTGTTAAATAATCATGCCTTCATAACTCTTTAAATATTGAACGAACATTTCAGAAATTGAAGAGTTAGAATAGATTTAGACCTTTATTTTATTCAAGTCTAATTCCATGATAAAAAAAAAATTATCTTCAGACTAATTTCCATAAAACGTTGGAGCTTCAAGATATTGAACTTCTAATCTGACTTTCTACTGGCATATAACATAGAAATTCGCTTATGATTTCGGAGAGCTCAGCTTAAAGGAAGGAAATTAAAGGATAAAATTTAAACCAAAATATACAAGAAGTGATAAATTACTGTTAAGGTAAGTCAGAACTGGATGCGTTTTTAGTTGAAAATATCTCAAACATCATGATTAATAACTTCCCTTGTTGAGCAAACTCATTTTAAAAATCTCGGTTTTCGAAGAAATTCATCATATAATGACTTCAGATTTCTAAGAAACTCATTGTTAATGATTCACCTTTTGAACAAACTTATCAATAATGACTTCACATTTTGAACAAACTCATCATTAATGACTTCACCTCTTAAACAAACGCGTTGTTAATAACTTGTTAATAATTTATTAGTAATTTGCTTTACAACAAACTCATCATTAGAAATTTCACCTGTTTTACATGCTCATCGTTAACAATTTGAATAAATTCGTCATTTATAGCTTTACTTGTTTAACAGTCTCATCATTAACCACTTCGCTTGTTAAAAACTCATCATTAACAACATCGCCTTTTGAAAAACTCGTCATTCATAATATCTTTCGATTAAAGTTAATTTTTTTATGTTAGCACAGGAACTACTATTAACTGGTTACAGTTTAAACCACTGACTTCCTCATAAGAAGTCAAATGCTCTATCGTTGAAAAATCCGGGCCGCTTAAAAATGGCCATTAATGAAGCGTTGCTTAGCAATAAAGAGGGTTTGATTTTGTATCTCACTAAAATTAATATTTCTTGCCGAGTGGTTAGCGCGCTTGACTACTGATCTACGGGACCTGGGTTCGAGCCCCGGGTAAGGCATGGATGTTCGTGTTGTTTTCTGCCGAGGTCCTGCCATCCTCTCAGATCCTCTATTGCGGCATATAAACTGACAGCCTCCTGTCAGACCTCTGTGGCAAGCAGCTGCTTGAGGGGGTATTTTTTTTTATTTATACTATAAATGGTATATACATCCAATTCTGTTTTAAGTTCCCGAAAAAAAACCGTTGAAAAAAGAAACCGTGTAAAAAAAAATACAGTGT
Organism: Ryuthela nishihirai; assembly: GCA_038380435.1. Lineage (NCBI taxonomy): Eukaryota > Metazoa > Arthropoda > Arachnida > Araneae > Heptathelidae > Ryuthela > Ryuthela nishihirai. The sequence goes on along the minus strand of JAWZYU010000011.1, from coordinate 64,907,440 downwards.
ATATGAAAATATAGAAGACTGGTTCCAGACGTGAAAACCCGGTACAAATAATAAGTTGTTTTCAAACGAATCATATCAAAATCTTTAATTAAATCTTTATTTGATTTTTATTCATTTAAACACATTTTTTATTTTATAAACTTATAAAGATAATTAAACTAACACTTCTAACTTTAAACACGAAATGAGTGGCCAAGACTAACGTATGTATTGAAGATAAAATTGAGGGGAATTCCCGGAATTCAATGTTGCCACTTTATTCCAAATGAAGTAGGTTTTGTACAATTTTTCCATAAAACAGAGAATGAAATAGCGAAACTTGTTGCGTAGTTATGTTAGTGTAGTTTTTATTTGGGGGATTTTAGTGCACAAAATGTGTATCTATAATATATTTTCAAATTTAAAACTACTTCAAAAAATGTGACCATAAAAGCGGCATCTTTGTTATAAATGTAAATTCTAGGAATTTTTTCTTGAATCGGAATATTTTTTCAGAATTAAATTTAAATAGAGATTTTTAAAAAGGCGCCGTTTGAACCGTGTTAGATCAAAATAAATCGTGTAAGAAGAGAATTGGAATTTTTTTTAAACCGTGTTAAATCAAAATCGTGTAAAAAAAATCCATGTAAAAACAGAATAGGGTTTATATATATAATTGCCATATATTACAAACAACTGCGTAAAAATATCCATACTCGAAGCTTCTCTTTCTTTTACTAGACTTGCATTTTGCAAAATTCCGGTTTAATTTTGAAACGACATTACAAATCGGTGTCGTTCCGTGGCCGAATGGTTAGCGCGCTTGGCCTGGGTTCTACGGACCTGGGTTCGATCCCGCGTAAGGCATGGATGTATGTATCGTTTTTCTGCTGATGTCCTGCCATCCTCACAGACCTTCTACTATGGCATATAAACTGACAGGCTCCTGTCAGACCTCTGTGGCAAGCAGCTGCTTGAGGGGATATTTTATTACAAATCGTGTTGATAGATTCCGGTCTGTAAATGGTAGCTAGGTAGTCACTGGAAGGAGAGCTATGCACCAATCCCCTGTGATGATGCATAGAACCGGCCAGGCCTAGCACCTAATGTCCAACCCCGCCTTCTCGTGGTGCAGACCGTTAGTAACTTTCAAAAGAGATACTCTCTTGTGGAAGTGAACGGAAGGGGAGGGCTGCCAGATTAGTGTGGCCTACTGATCTGGACAACTATGGCTACTTTTCTTTTTTTTCTACCCTGCTGAGGAGTGGTCAACCACACAGGGTCCTGGTGCTGACCATATAAACCTACTGGACTGGACAGATATATGGCTCTGAGCTTGATTATGGATCCTGATTTTGCTGCACTGGTGGGCTTCTGTGGAGGGAAAATCTTCCGCTGTGTTTTCTTTTTGTTTGTGGGTTGACAGCCCCAAGTGAATAGATCCACAGGATATGTTTATCAGCTGGTGGATAATCCTGAGCAGAAGTCATCGCAGGCACCTGAACTCTTTGCTTCTATTGGCATCGTCAAATTCTACATTGGAGGAAGTCTTCCAGTGTAGATGGCTTCAGCCTTTAGTAGTGGGGGAACGGGTCTTTGCCCCATGTCTGCGATTAGGGGGCTGTTTGATATTGTCGGCATTCCCTCTCTCAATAAACATAGTTTCTTTAAACATCCCACTAACCATTTTCTCTCCATAGGTAGTTGGAATGTGAGGACTCTGCACAGAGCTTTTTCTCTTGATGTCCTCACACAAGAATTCCACCGTTATAATTTAGATATTCTCGGCTTGCAAGAGACCAGATGGACAGATAAAGGTCAGATTCTTAAAAATAATCTTAAATTTCTCTTTTCAGGGAGGGACGACAAAAAGCATCACCAAGGCGTGGGTCTGCTTCTCAGCAGACACGCTAGTGATGCTCTTCTAGGATATGAGTGCATTAATGAAAGGTTTCTTACAGCAAAATTTCAGACAAGCGTTAAAGACTTGAATGTTATCTGCTGTTATGCCCCCACTGAGGATGCCGATGAGGATGAGAAGGATAGGTTTTATGAACAACTTCAGGATATTTTGAATTCTGTCAAGAAAGGAGATATTACCCTTGTTCTTGGTGACTTCAATGCCAAAGTTGGTACTGACTCTGACCTTTGGGGAGGAGTAATAGGCCCTTTTGGTATTGGTAGCTGCAATAGCAATGGGCAACGTCTCCTACAGGTAAGTAAACTCAATGAATTCAGAATAACTAACACTTATTACAAACACCGCGACATACATAAGTACACATGGGTTTCACCTGATGGGCTGCATAAGAATATGATTGATTACATATTAATTAACAGCAAATGGACTAGTTCTGTTAGGAATACCAGGGCATATAGGGGAGCTGAAATTGGATCTGACCATTACCTTGTTAAAAGTGTGTTGCAACTTAAACTTAAAAAGTGTTGTGCTAGGGTTAAAAAAATTACTTTTAATACTGAAGCTCTGAAAGATCCAGTTATAGCCAAAGCTTACCATGATAGGTTACTTAGTCATTATGACAGTCATGGTTTGCTTACTACTGAAGTTGAGGAAGAATGGGATCATTTTAAACAGGCTTTTTTGGACACTAACAGTACTCTTTTAGGAAAAAAGGAGCAGAAGAGGCAAAATTATCTGAGTGATAAGGCACTTGAGCTTATTTCGGAAAGAAAGAACTGCAGGAATGCCCTTAATCAATACCCTACTAGTCCTAATAGAAAGCATTACAGAGACCTTAATAAACTTGTAAAGGATCAGTTAGCTGCTGATAAAAATTTTTGGCTTGATGGTTTGGCTGACAAAGCCGAGGAAGCAGTTAGACAGCACAACAGCAGAGAGCTGTACCAGATAATTAATGTTTTATGTGGGAGAAAACGGACAGGCACACAAGGATTGAAGGATAAACAAGGTAAGGTTATAGAAGGGGAGGATTCTGTCATGGCTAGGTGGGCTGAGCATTTCAGTGATGTTCTAAACAATGTAGTTAGTTCTACTCCCATTGTTTGCAATGATGATAGATGCATTGGTGGCTTTAATGTTGGCCCTATAACACAATCTGAAGTTAGTTTGGCTGTTTCTAAACTTAAACTTCATAAATCCCCAGGGGTAGATGAAATTACTACGGAAATGCTTAGAGCTGGGAATGTTTCGGTTACCACTTGGATGACTGAAATTCTGAATCTCTTTTATGATAAAGGCATGGTCCCTAAGGATTTTACCAGAGCTATTGTTATCCCTATTTTCAAAAAAGGTGATCGCAGTTCTTGTGATAACTATAGGGGTATCAGCCTACTCTCTGTTCCAGGTAAAGTTCTTTCCATGATTGTGCTTAATAGAATTAAGAATCTGGTTGACAGGCAATTGCGTGATGAGCAATGTGGATTCAGAAGTGGTAGGGGATGTGTAGATCAGATATTTTCACTTAGGCAGATTCTTGAGAAATGTTTAGAGTTTCAGAAACCTTTGGTTGCTAGCTTTGTTGATTTCAAAAAGGCTTTCGACTCTGTTGATCGTCATAATTTGTGGTTGATTGTGAGATCATATGGTATACCAGACAAGTTAGTTAACATTATGAAAGCTCTCTATAATAACACTGAGTCGTGTGTGAGAGTTGGTAAGGCTTGTAGCAATTGGTTTAGCATTACTTCTGGTGTTCGACAAGGGTGCATTTTGTCTCCTTTTCTCTTTAGCTTGGTTATTGATTATGTTATGCGAAATTCACTTCAAGGGAAAGATTTTGGCCTTAAATGGGCTGGAGATAGGAAAATTTCTGATTTAGATTATGGTGATGATTTAGCCCTTCTGGCAAATGATGTTGATGAGATGAACTCTTTCATTCGAGCCGTTGATGAGACTGGTAGTAGAGTAGGTTTGGTTATAAACAGAGAGAAAACTAAAGTGATGAAAATTGGTCAGGCAGGCTGTGATTCAGTTAATCTGAATGGTTGCAGTCTTGAGCAGGTGTCACAGTTTAATTATCTTGGGAGCTATGTAACAGATAATGGTGATGTGCGGCATGAGATTAACAGACGAATAGGGATTGCTGCTGGGACTTTTAAGAATCTATGGAGAGTGTGGAGAAATAGGCGTATACACCTAAAGACTAAAATTAGACTGTATAATAGTTTGGTTCTTTCTAGGGTTAGTTATGGTAGTGAAACTTGGACACTTTGTAAACAAGATAACAGGAAACTAGATGCTTTTGATTCCAGATGCTTACGCAGTATCTTGGGCATTAGGTGGTTCAACTTTGTAACTAATGATGAGATTAGGAAAAGGAGTTTGCAACCTCCTTTAAGCAGCATATTGTGCAGAGAGAGACTCCGTTGGTTTGGCCATGTTGCCCGTATGAATAATTATAGATTGGCGAATAGGGTTATGAACAGTGTGCCTAAAGGCCTCAGAAAGAAGGGGAGACCTAGGATGCGGTGGGCAGACAATGTCAAACAGGACCTTGTTAGAATTGGTGTGCAGTGGCCAGATGCAGTAGATGTAGCTCAGGATAGACTTGCTTGGAGAACTAAATTGCACGGTCTGGTTGGACCTCCATAGCCCATGGCTGCTTGAGGATGATGATGATGATGATAGATTCATAGGCTTCCTCTTCCACTGCCCATCAGCTGGTGAATCTTTTGTATTTCATCCAAACCTCTCGAAATTGGTTCATGGCAAGTTTGATCATTGCTATGACATTGACACCATTGTAGATAGCACTTTCATCCAGTATTCTCTTTGAAGTACCCAACTGTAATGAACTTTTGTAAAGAATGAGTATTAATTCTAACATTACCAAAGTCTTTCTGAGTTCCAGTCTGTTCTAGGGGGAGAGGTATTTGGACCACTACTCTCTTTAGTTTATCGATTTTGCCAAAATGTGTCAATGGTATTAAATAGCAAACAGCAAAAGTTTAAACGAAATATGGAAGTGAGCTCATTACTTGAAAACGTCCAAATTAGCTGATGATTTCATAGTCAACTTCACATCTGGATATTGGTTCTTATTGCAAACTCATTTTTTTATACAGTAGATAAGTTTTGCAATCTCTTATAACAGAAACTGAATTCAAAATAATTTCAAATATTTGAAGAATAATATAGATATTTGAAGATATATATATATATTTGAAGAATTATACAGATATTTGAAGATTATTATAGATATTTGAAGAACTACATAGATGTTTGAAGAATAATTATATAGACACTTAAAGATAATTATTGATATTTGAAGAACAGAGCATTCACTTCCTTTTATTCTATTGTCGCAGTTTTTTTACCTTACCGACTGTATGTTATTGATGACAGGGAGAGACAGAATAAATAGTAATAATGACCTGACAGCAGAAAAAGTGAGAACCTAGGAAAGCATGTTTAAATTATTTTCGTAAAATACGTAAAAATAGAAATTTATATATTTAAATGATTCAAAAAGTTTTTAATGTCTTTCTTTCCTTGGTAATATAAGAATTTAAGAAAATTTGATTTTTTCTCTATGGAGGAATAAATTATAAGTTTTCGTAAAATAAATAACTTTATAGTCTATTAAGATGAATTTTCAATTGCTTTGCACTTCTATAATAACTTTTTAATTATTTATATAATTATACATAAGTGTATTTGTAAGTCTTGAGCCTTGTTAGTTTAAATTGAGACACAGTTAGGTTCATGGTTAAATGAAAATAATACAGCTGTTGGAAATATATTGTTTCAGCATGTCAAAACGTGACTATTGGATTCATCTCGTGAAAACCTTCCAGTTTCACAAAACAATATATACAAGGAGAGAGTCTAGTATCGTAGGTACCTAAATTTCACCTCTAAAACGATTTAAACCTACTCTTGAAATATGAAAAGCAAATAGTCCACAGAACGTCAAAACTAATTTATGTGCCCATTCATAATTCGTAGCACATAAAGAGACTGTTTTTTGCTTATCTGGGGAAGCAGTTTCTCTCACCAACTGATGATCTAAAACCTGCTTCTTTGGCTTCGGTTACCTCAGCGTGGGCAGTTCTGAGCCATTAGTGGCGCACAACGGTCCCTCCTCCACGACGGACACAGCGAACCCCGAGCGCGCTGTTCTGCGGCCCAACGGAGCGCACTACCCTGGTGACGGAGTCAGCCAATCAGAGCATGCCTAACGGCGGCCAATTCGGTGCAACTTCTGGGCGGGTGGTGGATACTCGGGTAACGTGCATGGCAAACACATGCCTCTATATTCGCCACGTGTGGACGCGGGCGTCTACTGTTTGTCCAAAAACTGCTCATGATGTGCAGAAACGATCCCGACCGGCAGTCTCAGCTGGTGACCTACGGTGGTCTGAAGAACGTGCTGGCGGACCCCACCCATTCTCCTTTCGGCAGCTTGCACGGGGCCGTCAACCCCGCTGCTCTGGCCGAATATCAGAGGCTGCAGCTGTACGACTATGCTCAAGCTGCAGCGAGCAGACTTAGATTTACTCATCCGGCTCTGATGCCATCTCCTTACGGACTGGCAGCTTTCCCGCCGATGACAGATGGTCAGCCAGGATTGTCGACCTACGGACTCTCTCCCTTTGTGCGATTCGACCCTCGGGCAAGGTTTGTTCAAGAAGAGCCGAAACCGCAACATAGTTATATAGGACTGATTGCTATGGCTATTTTGAGCATCCCTGATAAGAAAATGGTATTAAGTGACATCTACCAGTACATCCTAGACCAGTATCCGTATTTTCGGAATCGAGGACCGGGATGGAGAAACAGCATCAGGCACAATCTCTCTCTCAATGATTGCTTCATTAAAGCTGGTCGTAGTGCCAATGGCAAAGGTCACTACTGGGCGATTCATCCAGCCAATATCGAGGACTTTAAAAAAGGAGATTTCAGAAGAAGAAAAGCTCAGAGAAAAGTTCGCAAACACATGGGATTAGCTGTTCCCGATGATGATGATAGTCCGAATCCGACTCCTCCGCCTCCTCCTGTGCATCAGTCGTCAACGACAGATCCTTCATCAGTAGATCCTGACTCTGGGGTTGTGATATGCTCCAGCAGAGACACAGCAGCGCATAAACCCTTACCACCTCGTGCGACCAGTATGCTGACCGCAGACAGAAGTGGCTTATTGTCGGGAAAAGTAACGATGATGATGAGCGCCAGAAAGCGACAGTTCGACATGGAGAGCCTTCTTGCTCCAGATCCAGTCGATGGGGCGATGACAGACTGCAACGTTTCTTCACCTCACATTGATGTCGACAGTGACAGTCCGAGAGTTGATTCGGTGAGATCCTTCACCGCTTCCCCAGGTTCGGAGAGTCCCGAAGGTAACTGCATGCCCTTGTTAATCAGCACCGACAAGGATATGAGCAGAGAAAGAGTCAGCAAAGACGGATCAAAGCCCGATGAAGACTTAGGCCCAAATCACGATATCGTATCAGTCACTTCAACGGACAATGTCATCAAAGATATGACATCTTCTCGCCCCGTTGCCCCAATGCCAACAGGGTCAGCCATGAGACGGGCCATGCAGTGGACAATGTCCCTGCCTATTCAGAACATGGGCTTACCTCAGAGAATGCCGTTTGGGTCAATGACAGGCCTACCTTTCGCAGTTTCTTCTCCCTGTTGGTCTCCAGCGCAGGCAGCTTCGCTCCTGACCTATTCGGTGACAGCAGCCGGCACTGCCGGGCTCCGTTCTGGTGATTTGTCCATATCCACTCCGTGCACGTCGGCCATCAGTAATCCTTTGGTCCACCGATGGCAGGAGACTTTGAGCCGGGTGGTGATTGATCCAGACGGCGGTTCCAAAGTCGTGAACCAGTGATGAGCAGAACTACATCTCATCGATATCATTTAAAGATCAGTATATTTTGTCTTTGTACACTGATTTGTAAAAGAAAAGACACATGAACTGTTGTCCTATTTATCGGTATTAAAGCATCAGATTTGTGCTTCAAATGATGTTTCCTTTAGATGTCCTTATGTTGTCCGATAAACTAAGAGAAGGAAAATAAATCATCGTCAAAGGAAATGAACCGAACGCTACTTCGATACAGAAACTTAACCTTTCTTAAGTACTGTGCTATTTCGAAATTTTAAAACTAAGAAACAGAGAGAGCTAAGGACAAAGATGATGACTGCAGAGAAGCTTTTCGTCAACATCATTACGAATTATAATGACTTCAATATGAATGCGATGCAATATCCTTAAGTAATGATGAGCTTTGATTCTTTCGCTTACTTATTTATATATCCATTTCCCCGAACATGACTAACGATGTACAAAAGTGAACTCTCAGTGAGAATTTTGAAATGACAAACGTTACTCCGTGATTGTGAAGTGACAGTATATATAGTATGTGTTTAACGACTGAATATATCAACGAACTCTACATACCGCGTTCGGTAAACTATTGTTTCATAACGTGTACGTTACGTGTAGATATCTACCGAACTGAAAAAGAAAAACTTCATTGGAACTTGCGTACACATCACATATTGATGACTATCATCTTCCTGGACATGCAGCGGCCGTTTTCCCGGTAGGACTTTGGCTTTATAATTTAGAATAGTATTACCAGTCAATTTTGGTTTAATACTTAAAACTAGAAGTCTTCTCGTAGGGATTAACCAACTTGATGTTATTCTACGCTGTTGTTTCTGTGCTATGAATTCAGCTTTAAGCCTTGTGTCAGTAACTCTTTAACAACAATCGAATAAATTATTCATTAGTAATATATGAGCTCCATTAAGCACTTAATATTTGTTCAAAGCTTTAGCACAACTAAATAGACTTGAGTATGTAGTAAACTATATGCTCTTACTGATGTAAGTTATAAATAAATGTCATTTACTAGGGAGAAATTTTTATTTGTCTTTTTCCCTGACTTACACGGATTTTAAAAAAATGTGTTTTAAAGGGGTTATTACCAGCAAAACATTTCTTTGAAAATTTCTTATTTCGTTGCATATTTAATATACTAACATCTTTAAATGTCAAACTCGGTGATTTATTAAATGGTATTACGACACTCAAAGATGAGAAAATTGCTGACATTCACTCTCCAGTGACAATACATACATTAGAAATTGCTTGGAGCAATAAATGGAATGGCATACTAAAAGAAATCCATACCTTCGTTAACGATACGTTATACCTAAGTCAACAGTTGTACTATATTTTCTATGTCATAAAAAGGTAATGTCGAATTGTCAATCATTAACAATCAAATTATTTCTGCTGAAAGCTAAGGCGAATTAATAATTGGCGAAGACTTCTATAAAATGAGGATGGGTTTTGTTAACTTAACATTTAACTGTAATCATTACGCAAATAAGGAGAAGTTTCAGAACTTTCTACAGTCACACATCATGTTGCACGATATTAAAATATTTTTCAGTAATCATTAATAAGCTTTATCGCTGCAAATTTATGTAATCACTAAACTGGAAGCTTCTGGGTTTTGAATTCATAAACGAGAAAAAAGCAAACAAAATTTCTTTTTATTATTATTAACGAGAAACAATTTCTTTTCAACAAAAAATAATCACAATAATTTGCCTTCGTCATATTGACCCCGAGTTATTAATATAACATTATTTTTTACTAGAGTGTTGCATTTCTTTGAACTCATTATTTTAAAAAAGAAATTTCAAACGTTAAAAGAAATAGAAATTTTTCATCAATCAACAAAAAGTTATAGTTATTTGTGGAAAAGTATCTGAATCGTATCAGCTGTCTAATGGTGGTAAAATAATGCATTATATTTCAAGACAATAATTTTTATAATATGTGAAACATTCTAAGAAGGTTTAACGAAATTTAACTTGAGTTTAAAATATTTGTTTATTGTTTTCAGTTATTCAAAAGAAATAGCTTTCCAATATATTAATCTGCTTTTTGTGGTTTTTATTTGCTTTAAAAGTTATACCGAAAAACATTTTCTTTGACGAAAATATGCCACATGCTTACGCGAAGTTATGTCACCATTCTTTCTTTAAATCATTGCCTCTCGCAAGCGTCGAAAGGATTTCGTCTCTTTCATTTTGAATTTTTTTTTTAATGTTTAGTTGATCATTGTATTCATTTAGAACTGAACATTTAATGCGTTTAACTTCAAAAGGGAACTGGGTACCGCTCTTAGTACGGCATGGATAATTGCGTGATATTTTTATTCCGTAATCCCGTTTCTTCCGTAAATTTTCTCTACGACTGATAAACCAAGTTTAGTGAAGATCCACTAGAAAAAAAATTATATTCTTAAAGAACTGCAAGAAAAATTCTCTACTTTGAAACGAAAACATTCATTTCTAACGAGTAATGCATTTGAAACAAAAACTATATTCTTAAGGAATTAACAAAATATTTTTATTTAAAAAAATATTTTTAACGTGTAGTACGAACTGTCGAAATCGTTGTTATGTACCTAAACATTTTAGGCAAAAAAATTGGAAGAAATGAATCCTATTTATTATGATTATTTGTACTTGGATTAGATTGTCAAATCTCTGTCTACAGTATCTGCGTGATGAGAGATTTGCTTCAGCTTACTAGCATCTTAATTGTGTCGTCATTCAATGGTACCCATAGTAAAGGCAGAAAATATTCCGCAAATGCCTAGCTAAAGGGTTTCAATGCTCTACTAGACACTGCTATCATAAACAATTTCTGATATGGAAACTTTTCCGTAGATAAAGCATTATGAGGCCTCAAAAATATATATCTGTAGTATGAGATACATAATGCTTCCTTTTGCGAAGAGATTGATCCGGAAACTTCGCTCCGAATGAAATTTGCTTCTTTGAGATGTTGTAAAATTAAATTTCATTTTTCACGAAGCAGCCCCTTCCTAAAGAAAATCATTAACTCTTTCTGCGTATTCTCTTCATATATTTCATCAACATCACAATCTCGAGTTTAGGGGGCCCAGAAAATAAAATGCTAGATAAATATATATTTCTAAAATTCAGCAATGGCTTAAGAAATGCCGAAGAAATGTCATGATTGCAAATGGAAGTGAAATTGAAAAATCTTCCAACTTTCACACTGCTTAATCTATGGATGCGATCCGCGGCCGGATCTGGGGTGGGAGGCAAGGGGGGCTTCTCTTCCCCCCTTGAGAATTCTGATAAGGGTAGTGCAGTCAAAAACTTAATAAACTCGTGCATATTTCATGCATTTTGCAAGAAATCTTTTAAAGATCTTTAAAATAGAGAGTAAAAATTTTATAGTCATCTTTTCCGGCTCTATTGCATCACTTGTCCCCCCCCCTCCCCTTTGTTTTTTGTACGGGGCCTGTTGTGATCGATAAATTCGATTCCTGGAGAAGCGAGGAAAGTCAAAATTTGACGTTGTTCAACTGAAACTTAAAATCTTTTTTTGCTTAATTTCTTTTAAATGCATTTTTAAATGCAAAGTATGAATTCATGGTCGAAAGATTGTTGGAGCCCAGGAATCCCTTAAAGTTATTCCCAGTATTTCATAATTATATTAAAGAAGTTGTGATTTTACTTTCGAAAACTACATATGCTTAAAAGAATTTTTGGTTTTTTTTAAATAATACTTAACGTTTGGAAAAGCATTTTTTCCACATTGCAGTAACTTAAATTATTGAGTTTGTTTTTTGAACTGTTGCCATATATTTCGAGATTACGATTTTGGATATTATGCCTAAAATTGCCGCGCGCATGTAATCTCGATGTTGAGTAATATCGATACTAAGAAACAAAGACGCTTGAAACTACTATTATTTTTTCTCGCAAAACTTTTCTGTATTAGCAGCACAATTTTTTATAAATTTTTTGCCTTTGTTGCAGTTTTCCACATTTATTGTTTTCTGCTTCTGGAAATATTCCTCAAGTTTCGCATTTTGTGACAGAAAAGTAATGCCCACTTAAATTATCATTGAAATTTGAACCTTAAAGCATCATTTTAATTTATCTCAATAATGCCCACAATTTTCAGTACGTAAGATTTCCTTTTCTTATCGTTACCCAGCAAGACTGTTTTTTATCCCCCCCCTCAAAGGTTTCTTTATTGAGAGTCTAAAAATTAAAATACTAGATAGATAAGCGAAGCAACAGAAATACGCTAATCACAGAGACAATACTATAATAAACAATTTGTAAATAGATTGTTTTTAATTTTTTTTATAATTACCAGCCTTGGACTCTCACCAGGTTGGGTTGTTTTACCTCTGAGCGGCACTTTTTTGCACATCATGGGCTAAATGGCCAGGTCACATGGACCCCGAAGGCTCAAAGAAGGTTGGGGGAGGGGACCCACTGGAAAAGCTGTTGGGAGACAGATGGTAGCCTCCCGTCAAGGCCATCCAGCGTGTTTATTAACGTGCACAGGGCATGACTCTCCCACACACTGGGCTTAACGGTTTTTTTGTTTTGTTTGGCCGAAGGATGGCGGTCTTTCCAAGCCCATCGGTGTCCTCTAGTGACCGTGGACAGGGCGGAAAATTTTGCGGAGATAAAGTTCAACGCTGAGCCAACTGGGACTCGAACCTGGGAACTGCAGATTATGAGCCTGGTGCGCTATCGACTGAGCCACCCCCGCCCCTCTCACATCAGGTGTTGGGTGTGTTACACTGCAAGTTTTCTGTAATTCAGTTTTATTTTTTCCGTTATGGGACAGGGAATCCTAGATTTAATAGAAGGATGTTTAAGTGCAAGAATTAGCATCGTCGTTCATATTGAAAAGCGAACCTCTATTTTAATGGTCTTAAAAATTCTTATAAAATATGTATATTTGTTTACTGTTTTTTCTCTGTTTCATACCGTTATTATAGTTCCTCAGAAGGAGGGGGAGTAGATTCCTCCTCTAAGATCCAACTCCACTTTTATCACTTGCAGACAACAAATAAACAACCACCTGAGTTGCCTTGTTTTGTGTTATAAGACATTCAAGAAAGTTGCCTGTTTTCCTCACCCATGTCACCTTAAATTTTTGATCAGAGATGGCCAATTTCGTGTGTTTGAGAACTAATCACACTGTTCGAAACGCATGATGCCGCAGACTATTATTAGGTGTAAGATAATCATTTTCATACAAGTAAATTAATGGATTAATTTAAATAAAGAAGGCAGATGAAATGATATTAATTCAAAGTAATTCAGAGGAATTCAAGAGTTAGAAAAAAAACAAAAAACTTGTGTTCCGGTAAAGTGGGAACGGTATTCTCGACTTCCTGAAAAAGCTTCCTTTTTGTAGTGACCGTAGGTCAAATTGTTTCTTTGAGGTGGAGATGACTGTAGTCAAACGACTGCTTTGCGATGGAGATGACTAGGTCAAATTACTTTTTTTTGTGACGGAGATGACTGTAGATCAAATGACTTCTTTTCGATAGAGATGACTGTAGGTGAAATTATTCTTTGCTATGGAGATTTCTGTAGGTGAAATTATTTCTTTGCGATGGAGATGACTGTAGGTGAAATTATTCTTTGCTATGGAGATGATTGTAGGTGAAATTATTTCTTTGCCATGGAGATGACTATAGATTAAATGACTTTTATGCGATAGAGGTGACCAGGTCAAACGACTTCTTTGCGATGGAGATGAGTGTAGTCAAATGACTTCTTTGCAATGAGCCTAGGTTCAACGACTTCTTTGCCGTGGGAATGACTAGGTCAAATTACTCCTTTTGCGATGTATATGACTTATTAATGACTTCATAATCATCTTAAATTACATTTAATTAAGATTACTGTGAATTAAAAGACTTCTTTCTGAGAGAGATGACTGTAGATCAAAAGACTTCTTTCCGATAGAGATGACTGTAGGCCAAATGACTTCTTTGCGATGTAGATGAGTGTAAGTCAAATGACATGTTTGAGGGGACTGAGTCGTTTCCATTTCAAAAAAGATAGCGGAAACCAGCAGCCGATTCGATTCTGAGATTTCAACAAAAGAAATATCTCCTTGAAAAATAACTTTCTTCAGAAACAATAAACTGTTCTAACGGCTGGTTTGTTTTAGCTCTGAGGGACATTTTTTTGCACACAATGGACTAAATGGTCAGGTCACAAGGACCCTGAGTGCCCATAAAATGTTGGGTGAGGGGACGCACCGGACAGCTGTTTGGCGACAGATGGTACTCTCCTGTCAAAATTCATCCAGTGTTCTTTAATGCACAGGATATGGCCTTCGGCACACGGGGCTAACGCACACGTAGATAACAGGACAACTGCTTAAAGTCCCATCCTTTCCAAGCCCATTTGTGTTCCCTCGGTCAGTAGCGGAGATAAATCTCAACCCTGGTAAAAAAAAAACAGTTTTGTGCAGATAAATCTGGCCCAGTTATGTGGATAATCTGGCTCTAACGCTGGCCCAGGTGGGACTCGAACATGGAAATTGCAGATTACGAGCCTGGCACACTACCGACTGACACCTCCCGCCTCCCCTCTAACAGTTATCAATTCAATGAGCATAATTTCTTTTTAAAGACCTGCACTAAAAAAAGGGTGTCTTCTAGAATATCTTTCGCGGAGATCACGAAAGAATGTCGAAGGTCGCGTGCTACCAATGGTCCACCAGTTGTCATCACTGATTCACATGAAGAATATTGAAAAACGTATAAAATAATCGATCGATATCATTTCCGTAATAATATCATTAATCAGATATTTGATTCGCTTAAATCAAACTAGTAATAATCTGCCTTGTATTAATATATCATATCAGTTAATCCAGATTGGCAAGTAAGTTTAGCATTGCTAGAGAAACACATTATTGGAAGAATTTCATTATCATGTGGAAGATATATACTTTTCCAAAGTTAGAAAAAAAAACAATGCCTTTCGTGAAAGGTTTATCTTTTAATTATATGTGAATGACTCAACTATAGCTAGTCCCTTGAGTTAAAATTTATCAATTAAAAATGTTGGGTTTAGTTTACCTCTGAGCGACACTTTATCTTAGATTGGATTGTTTTACCTCAGAGCGGCACTTTTTTGCACACCATGGGCTAAATGGCCAGGTCACATGGACCCCGAAGGCTCAGAGAAGGTTGGGGGAGGGGACCCACTGGAACAGCTGTTGGGAGACAGATGGTAGTCTCCCGCCAAGGCCATCCAGCGTGTTCTTTAACGTGCACAGGGTATGGCTCTCCCGCACACGGACCACGGCTTAACGTCCCATCCGACGGACGGCGGCCTTTCCAAGCCCATCGGTGTCCCTTACTGACCGTGGGCAGGGCGGGGAATTTTGCGGAGATAAATCTCAACGCTGACCCAGCTGGGACTCGAACCTGGGAACTACAGATTACGAGCCTGGCGCGCTACCGACTGAGCCACCCCCGCCCCATACTTTTTCTTAGAGAATGGACTAAACGGATAAGTCACAAGGTTCCCAAAGGTTCACGGGTGAGTAAAGGAACGGGATCCATTGGATGCTATTAACGTACTCTGCTGCACACGATGCCACGGTTTAATGTCCCATTCTCCCGACTGTCCTTTCCAAATGCATTGGTGTCTAGGTTTTCATCAAGGATGAAACAGAAGCTCGAGGAGGAAATCTCAGTTTAGTCACATTGGAGAAAATTATAACTGCCATCACGTGCGGGAGAGAGACAATTCTATAAATAAATAGAATAAATAACCCTTCAAGCATGTGCTTGCCACAGAAGTCTCACAAGAGCCTGTCAGTTTAATATGCCATAGAGAAGATCTATGAGGAAGACGAGACCTCAACAGAAAGATAACATAAACGTTTATGGCTTTCCAGGGGCTTGAAGCCCGGTCCCTTTGATCGGTAGTCAAGCAAAGGTATCGTTAATCATTTGGCCATTGGACCTTACAAGGGATTTGAAAAAAAGAAACTAAAAAAACCACCGTTTGATAAATGAGGATTGAATATTGTGATCTTTGGAAGAGAGTGGAATTCAACCGCTCTTGTGCAACTGCAACACAAGGAATCCAATTATTATGGAGCGTCAGTAATGTTTATTTGGTAATACTGTGTAATCGGTTCGAATTAACCAAATTAATAATGAATGATTATTATATAATCATTCATTATTAATTTGTATAAAAATAAAAAAAATAAATACCCCCTCAAGCAGCTGCTTGCCACAGAGGTCTGACAGGAGCCTGTCAATTTATATGCCACAGTAAAAGGTCTGAGAGGATGGCAGGACCTCAGCAAAAATACAATACAAACAGCCATGCCTTACCCGGGGCTCGAACCCAGGTCCCGTAGATCAGTAGCCAAGCGTGCTAACCACTCGGCCACGGGACGGCTAATTTGTATATATAATTATATTTATAATAATTATTTATTATATATTATTATATTATATATAATTATTATTTAATTTGTATATTATAATATATATAAATTATATATATATATATATAAAATTTAATAGATAAAAGAATTATTTTGCAAGAAATAATTAAAACTTGAATAATTCACTTAATTAAAAATGGATTCATTATATTCAGCGCTATTTAATAACTGATTATCTTTTAATAACCAATGTAAACAGAATAAAATTTTCAAACTTTCCTTTACATAACATTCTAATCAACAAGCTTTAAATGTCAAAACAGTTTAATTGAAGCTTAGCACTTTATGAGATTTCGAAGAGCAGATTTTGAAAGTCAGTTCTTAAATATATTATTTTATAAATATGTTCATCATCATCATCATCATCCTCAAGCAGCCATGGGCTACGGAGGTCCAACCAGACTGCACAGTTTAATTCTCCAAGCATATCTGTCCTGAGCTACATCTGCTGCATCCGGCCACTGTACACCAATTCTAACAAGGTCCTGTTTGACATTGTCTGCCCACCGCATCCTAGGTCTCCCCCTCCTTCTGAGGCCTCTAGGCACACTGTTCATAACCCTATTCGCCAATCTATAATTATCCATACGGGCAACATGGCCAAACCAGCGGAGTCTCTCTCTGCAAAATATGCTGCTTAAAGGAGGTTGCAGACTCCTTTGCCTAACCTCATCATTAGTTACAAAGTTAAACCACCTAATACCCAAGATACTGCGTAAGCATCTAGAATCAAAAGCATCTAGTTTCCTGCTATCTTGCTTACACAGCGTCCAAGTTTCACTACCATAACTAACCCTAGAAAGAATCAAACTATTATACAGTCTAATTTTAGTCTTTAGGTGTATACGCCTATTTCTCCACAATCTCCATAGATTCTTAAAAGTCCCGGCAGCAATACCTATTCGTCTGTTAATCTCATGCCGCACATCACCAGTATCAGTTACGCAGCTCCCAAGATAATTAAACTGTGACACCTGCTCAAGACTGCAACCATTCAGATTAACTGAATCACAACCTGCCTGACCAATTTTCATCACTTTAGTTTTCTCTCTGTTTATAACCAAACCTACTGTACTACCAGTCTCATCAACAGTTCGAATGAAAGAGTTCATCTCATCAACATCATTTGCCAAAAGGGCTAAATCATCAGCATAATCTAAATCAGAAATTTTCGTATCTCCAGCCCATTTAAGGCCAAAAGCTTTCCCTTGAAGTGAATTTCGCATAACATAATCAACAACCAAACTAAAGAGAAAAGGAGACAAAATGCACCCTTGTCGAACACCAGAAGTAATGCTAAACCAATTGCTACAAGACTTACCAACCCTCACACATGACTCAGTGTTATTATAGAGAGCTTTCATTATGTTAACTAACTTGTCTGGTATACCATATGATCTCACAATCAACCACAAATTATGACGATCAACAGAGTCGAAAGCCTTTTTGAAATCAACAAAGCTAGCAACCAAAGGTTTCTGAAACTCTAAACATTTCTCAAGAATCTGCCTAAGTGAAAATATCTGATCTACACATCCCCTACCACTTCTGAATCCACATTGCTCATCACGCAATTGCCTGTCAACCAGATTCTTAATTCTATTAAGCACAATCATGGAAAGAACTTTACCTGGAACGGAGAGTAGGCTGATACCCCTATAGTTATCACAAGAACTGCGATCACCTTTTTTGAAAATAGGGATAATAATAGCTCTGGTAAAATCTTTAGGAACCATGCCTTTATCATAAAAGTTATTCAAAATTTCAGTCATCCAAATGGTAACTGAAACATTCCCAGCTCTAAGCATTTCCGTAGTAATTTCATCCACCCCTGGGGATTTATGAAGTTTAAGTTTAGAAATAGCCAAACTAACTTCAGATTGTGTTATAGGGCCAACATTAAAGCCAACAATGCATCTATCATCATTGCATACAATGGGAGTAGAACTAACCACATTGTTTAGAACATCACTGAAATGCTCAGCCCACCTAGCCATGACAGAATCCTCACCTTCTATAACCTTGCCTTGTTTATCCTTCAATCCCTGTATACCTGTTCGTTTTCTACCACACAAAACATTAACTATCTGGTACAGCTCTCTGCTGTTGTGCTGTCGAATTGCTTCCTAGGCTTTGTCAGCCAAGCCATCAAGCCAAAGAATATTATCAGCAGCTAACTGATCCTTTACACGTTTATTAAGCTGTCTGTAATCCTTTCTGTTAGGACTAGTAGGGTATTGATTAAGAACATTCCTGCAGTTCCTTCTTTCTGAAATAAGCTCAAGTGCCTTATCACTTAAATAATTCTGCCTCCTCTGCTCCTTTTTCCCTAAAAGAGTACTGTTAGTTTCCAAAAAAGCCTGTTTAAAATGGCCCCATTCTTCCTCAACTTCAGTATTAAGCAAACCATGACTGTCAAAATGACTAAGTAACCTATCATGGTAAGCTTTAGCTATAACTGGGTCTTTCAGAGCTTCAGTATTAAAGGTAAATTTTTTAACCCTAGCACACTTTTTAAGTTTAAGTTGCAAGACACTTTTAACAAGGTAATGGTCAGATCTAATTTCAGCTCCCCTATATGCCCTGGTATTTCTAACAGAACTAGCCCATTTGCTGTTAATTAATATATAATCAATCATATTCTTATGCAGCCCATCAGGTGAAACCCATGTGTGTTTATGTATGTCGCGGTGTTTGTAATATGTGTTAGTTATTCTGAAACCATTTAGTTTACTTACCTGTAGGAGACGTTGCCCATTGCCATTGCAGCTACCAATACCAAAAGGGCCTATTACTCCTCCCCAAAGGTCAGAGTCGGTACCAACTTTGGCATTGAAGTCACCAAGAACAAGGGTAATATCTCCTTTCTTGACAGAATTCAAAATATCCTGAAGTTGTCTGTAAAACCTATCCTTCTCATCCTCATCAGAATCCTCAGTGGGGGCATAACAGCAGATAACATTCAAGTCTTTAATGCTTGTCTGAAATTTTGCTGTAAGAAACCTTTCATTAATGCACTCATATCCTAGAAGAGCATCACTAGCATGTCTGCTGAGCAGCAGACCCACGCCTTGGTGATGCTTTCCATCCTCCCTCCCTGTAAAGAGAAATTTAAAGTTATTTTTAAGAATCTCACCTTTACCTGTCCATCTGGTCTCTTGCAAGCCTAGAATATCTAGGTTATAGCGCTGGAATTCCTGCATGAGGACATCAAGAGAATAATCTCTATGTAATGTCCTCACGTTCCACGTTCCTGCAGAGAGAAAATGATTAGTAGGATTTTTAAAGAAATTAGGTTTATTGAGATTGGTAGGGCCAACAATATCAAACAGCCCCCTGATCGCAGGCATGGGGCAAAGACCTGTTCCTCCTCCGCTAATGGCTGAAGTCACCGATGCTGGTAGGAACTTCAGGCACCACCTTTTCAAGTGGACTTTTTCAAGAACCATATGGCCTGCCTGACACACATTACTCCAGTTTAGGCTTGACGATGCCCAACTAGCTAAGTAAGGTTCAGGTACCTGCGATGGCCTCTGATTAGGATTATCCACCAGCTGATATAAGGTATCCCATGCCTCTGTTCACTTAGAGCTGGCAACCCAGAAGCAAACAGAAAACACAGCGGCAGACTCTCCCTCAACAGAGGCCCACCAGTGCAGCAAGTCCAGGATCCATAATCAAGCTCAAATCCATAAACAAGTTACAAGCCATTTACAAGCCAAATATGTTAGTTTATATTATTTCTAAGTGTACACTGTATGTTTTGTTTAGCATAATGCAACCTTGAGAGCAGGACTGAATCTGGGGGGAGAGGTTGCTCCCCCTTTAGAATGAAAAAGGTAATAAAGGCAAAAAAAACCTCATTTATATTTCATGCATTTTTAAAGAATTTTTTTAATAGAATTTAAAAAGGAGGGAGAAATATCATACTGCAATAAAAATTCAGTGCATTTTTGAAATCCTTTACATTTTTTCGGCTGTGTCTTGTTTCTTCCCCCCCCCCTCGAATTTTTTCCAGATCCGGGCCTGCTTGAGAGTTACCTATATCGTCAGTGTCTTCTAATCTATTCTTACACAACTTGTATAAGCAGGTTCCACCTAACACTCTTTACAGTTGATTAAAATAGTATGTTTAGCGGGACGAAATCCTTTTCAAAACACACATGTGAACACTAAAACTCGAACTCCTAACTAAAATAGATCTTTGTCAAATTATCCTCCATAAGGTAACACTTCATTAATTGTGCACACAGTGAAATCATTTCTACACTAACTCCAAATCATCACATTTCTGTCACTTTCATCTCTGCAGATAGGACGTATTTTTCACGACACGTAGGGAACCCCTTGCTTACAAAAATAGACGTTTTCATGAGTAATTGTAGATTAGCAAGTGGTTTTGTTATCAATCAGATCGTATCAGTAACTTCGAGTTTGAATACTTTCAATACAAGTGGATCGATACATCATCCTGCACCGTGAGGTTTACTGATTCAACACTTCGCAAATATTCAACGTTTACAGTAGGCAGAATAGTTTGTTATTTTTAAAGTTTTAATAGGTTAAAGAATTTCATCTAACTTTCTTAAAACGTAAAACATTGTTTGGCATTTCTACGATCATTCATTCAAGTTTTCTCTACTTAGTGATGTCATTAGAGAATTCCGTGTCTGTGTCATCAAAAACGGATATATATTAATTGACTTTGTGTTAAATATGCACAATCCTTAATAAATAGTTTTCTTTTAATTACTTTCTCTCGATTCATTTTGCACGGCACTTTGATGAACACTCTGTAGTTGAAGGTTTTATCGTTTAACCAATCTAAGGACTAAATCGCTAGTTGTTGGTTATTTGGATAAAATAATATCAATAAGATGGAAAAGAGCAAAGAAGCGCTTAAAATTAATATTGGTATATGTATTTAAAAAAAAATCAAACCACCTCTTCTCTATTTAAAGAGAAAATAATCCTTTACTTCGAATGATCATTTGCAAGATCTGTGAAAAACTTCCAATCCACACTACTACGACTTCAAGGATATCTTCTATAATATTTTCTTTGATTATAATTTTGATCTTTCAAATCAAAAAAGAGTGAATGAAGCTAAAAAGACTAGCCCTTACTTTTCATGATAATGAGTCCTCACCTTTCAAAGATGAGTCATTAACCGTCACGTTGACATGATTTTTTTACGTACAATGTTTGAAGATGCGTTAAGATTTTGATCGTATGACTGAGACGTAAAAAGTGAATTAAAGTTTAAAGAATGCCGAAGAGTTCATTCCTAAAGATAATGCCGAAGAAAAAGACTAAAAGAATATACTAATTTCACTGTTGCACGCTTAATTATAGCGAGAAGTAGATTTTAACAGTCCTTTTTTGTGACAGCTGATCTCATTCTTAAAAAATGTATTGCAGTTAATTTTTATGGAAAAATATTTATAGCGCAATTCGGGATTTTATTTTGTAAACGACATATGGAAAATGAACCACAGTTTACTATCGCAGTGTTGGTAACTTGACATATTTTTGAAGAAGTGAGTAAAATATTATCACATAAATGAATTAAAGGAAAGTTAGTAATGGTGAAAGTTCCAAAATCATTAGTGTAATAACAACATTCCATAAATTAAATAGCCGTCCCGTGGCCGAGTGGTTAGCACGCTTGGCTGCTGATCTAAGGGACCTGGGTTCGAGCCCCGGATTAGGCATGGATGTGTGTGTCGTTTTTCTGCTGAGGTCCTGCCATTCTCTCAGATCTCCTACTATGGCATATAAACTGTCAGACCTCTGTGCCAAGCAGCTGCTTGAGAGGGTATTTATTTTTTTTTTATAAATTAAATGAGATTAAATATTACCTCCAATTTGCATCGAATGCTTTTTTCTAATGCGCATTGTCTAACGATCACACAAAAAACTTTCTCCTGTAAGAGAAGAAAGGGTACAATTTTTTATGTCTTTCAGGTTATTTGCATTCTTACATTTTCTACGTGAATGCACTGCTGAGACTAATGTATCAAAAGAGTGAATGAAGCAAAAAAGACTAGCCCTCACCTTTCACGATAATGAGTCCTCACCTTTCAAAGATGAGTCATTAACCGTCACCGTTGACATGATAGCATCGAATAAAAATTCTTAACCAAAAGACGAAATGAAGTCATTTATTAATGATACAGCACTGTGCGAAAATAAACACTAAGACAAGCAATTTTGTTAGCATGGTATTTAGAACAGTTACATACAGTTTAAATAATGAATTTAATCTTTTCAGAAATATCTCATAAAATAAATTTCAAATTTTGACGATACCTAGGATCAGATCCGGATCTAGGGGGAAAAAAGAGATGGGAGCCAAGAAACTCAATCAATAGGGAAGTGGAGGGACAAGAAACTGGATTTTCATGACACTATAGCATTTCTTTCTCGTTTTAGAAGTATTTTAAATTAAAAAACATTGCATGACATATATATATAAGTGTAATAGTTATTTTGCCTCTATTACTTTTACTCTCCTTCTCAAGAAGGAGATATCTTCCCCCCAGATCCGGCCCTGCGTAAGGGCAATTTCTTATCGTAAAAACTTATATCCTTTTTTTCAACGAAATGAATAAATAATTAATTTGAAATAAGTAGCTTTGTTTGCTTCTTAGGGCATTTTTATTCACGCAATCGTCTAAATGGCAAATCGCAACGAATCCAAGTGGTCAGAGTTCGATAGGCGAAAGGTATGCATTGAGTAACTGTTAGGAAACACATGGAAGCTTCAAGACTAGACAGCGTGTTCTTCAAGTTTGCAGTGTATATGACTATCCTGAAACGAAATCACGACTTAACGTCCCATATAGAGGACCGCATCTTTTCCAAGTCCATTGGTGTCCTTTTTCTCAT
This sequence comes from Ryuthela nishihirai, assembly GCA_038380435.1. Taxonomy (NCBI): domain Eukaryota; kingdom Metazoa; phylum Arthropoda; class Arachnida; order Araneae; family Heptathelidae; genus Ryuthela; species Ryuthela nishihirai. Next base: position 64,884,278 of record JAWZYU010000011.1, on the reverse strand, counting down.
CGACGGCAGAGTGGGGATTTAAATAAAAAATAAATAAATACCCCCTCAAGCAGCTGCTTGCCACAGAGGTCTGACAGGAGCCTGTCAGTTTATATGCCATAGTAGAAGGTCTGAGAGGATGGCAGGACCTCAGCAGAAAAACGACACATTCATCCATGCCTTACCCGGGGCTCGAACCCAGGTCCCGTAGATCAGTAGCCAAGCGCGCTAACCACTCGGCCACGGGACGGCTCAAAACAGCCGCTGTTGGGAATCGAATCTGGGACATCGTTAGGCGTCAGATCACGAGGCTGGCTCGTTACCGACTAAGTCATGTTGGTAACTTTGCAACCAAGCACGCTAACCAAACCGATTGGTCAGCGTGCTTGGTTTCAAAGTAAATAACCTGTGGTCAAGTCTCGGATAAGGCGCTAATATATTTTAGATGTGTGCTATCTTTCTAATGAGGCTCGCTTCATCACAGATTTTATCTGTTGCTTCTTGTACAGAGATTCTCCTATTAGAACCTCTATGGCAAGTAAATGTTTCAAGAAATTTCATTTCATGAAATTTTAATTGCAAATTTTTAGAAGTGTTTACTTAGGTTGATGCAAAATATGTTAAAAGTCTGAAATGTTAACTTTCTAACATCATAATATAAAAATACCTTGTGAATAAAGTGTAAATATAGTAAATGTCATTCAATGTTATGAGTCTTTATGCTCAAAATGTCTCCTAGCACAACCATTAGAGCATAAAGACTTATTTCCTGAATGTGATTTTTTTTGCATGTTGTGCATTTAAAAATAATAATATTTCGGCATGTTTTGAATTGAATACATGAGCATGTTCTATATCTGAATCTCATCATTTCATTTATTAATTTTATCCTTATTGTAGTGTCATTAATATAATCTATATATGGATATTATTCAACCAATTAGGATAACTATTAAAACACTTCATTAATGTGTAAATTACTGAATAACAGCAATCTAATCAATTGAAATTTGAATACAAATCCTTTACCGAACCACTGAACATATTAACGCGATTCAAAACGTACGGCCCTCTTCCCGAAATTTATAAACATTGAAAATCAGTATTTAACAAGCATTGAATAATTTTTTCCCTTTATCGGTATGAATTTGTGATAAAAGGAGTCCCCTACCCACATTCCATTCGCAAAATTTGCCCTTAAAATGCAACTGGATTCAATGGATTTGAAAAAGCATTGTTTTAGCTACGATTTCTACTCCGAATAATGCTCTCAAATACTCGTACGTTTTACTATGCATGAAAGCGAATTATGGGTGCACTTGAAACCTTTTAACGGTAATCAACATTAACTCTACAGTTGTACTCGTCCTAAACATTTTTCTTCGAAATTAAGTGGGGGGGGGGGGGGGCTTTGTCGGTAGGGAGCAACGCTCGTAATCTGGAGTTCCCATTTTCGAGTACCAGCTGGGCCACTTTTGAAATTTATCTCTTCAAAACTCCGTGCTCTGTTAGTGGAGTATACCAGTGAGCTTGGAAAGGTTAAAGTTCTTCGGATAAGAGACTACTACCGGAAACATTCACTGCGAACTGATTATTAACATTTGTTTAAAATGGTTTCTATTACATAAAAAAACTTATTTCATAAGATAGTTATTAAGTAGAAGATCTTATCTGAAGATCTCGAGGATTGGCTGCTCTGATGTATTTCAAAATAAGAATCAGAGGATTATGAAGATGTCGTATGACAGGAGCATTGTTACATTGATTTAAAATATTACGGGATAAAATTTAAGAAAAACAACAAGTGTTTTTGAAAGAGAAACCGAGGGAAATAAATGTGTTGGTATATCATAAATTTCTGAAAGTTTTTGAAAAAATTTCATATTTGCATTAGTGTTAAAAACTTTATTTATTAAAAAAAGCGAAGAAAAATTCTCCTTGTAAACTCTATGAAGTATTTGCAAGGAAAAATTGACTCTGCGCTAATTAATACTATTTTTTTTTCTTTTTGGGATGTGATTGGCTTAGTCGGTAGCATGCCAGGCTGTAATCTGCAGTTCCAGTGTTCGAGTCCCAACTGAGTCTGGGTTGAGATCTATCTCTTCTAACTCTCGTTCTGCCGTAGATGAGAAAGGGAACACCGTTCGACTTAGCACGGTAGCCATCCATTGGATGAGACGTAAAGGCGTGGTCCGTGTGCAATAGAACCATACCTTGTTTACGTTAAGAGGCACTCTGGATGGCCTTGACGAAAAGCAACCATCTGTTCCCTAATAGCTGTCCAGTGGGTCACCTCCCACCAACCTTCTTTGATTCTTTGGAGTCCTTGTGACTTGGCTTTTTATCCTGTTGTGCGCCAAAAAACACTGTCGCTCGGAGCTAAAACAATTCAGCTCTTTTCGTAAGTTTTTATTTAATGTATATTAAATTAAAAGCTGGTTCATTAATTTCAGAAATCTTAAATTAATTCCGAAAGAATATTTGGGAGCTTCTGAACATAAAAAAAAATTCAAATCAGATGAAGAACCCAGAGCGCTCATCCAGTGGAAATGCAAAATAACCTTTCATCATATCGAGGGTTCGAATACAACGCGGGAAACACTTCCCATGAAATTTTGTATTGATTTTTAATCGCCTTTTTAGCAATTGTAATGTTAATTAATGTCGACTCGTCACAATTCTCTGATACTTCAACTCTTGCAGTGATGTATTGGAAGCTGAAGATAACTGGATGTTTTTTAATATAGGTATGTCAACCACATGGTCGTCTTCGTTATTTACGAGTGTGAAGCGAGTGTTATGATTAGGCATATATTATGTTCATTTTTCAGTAATTTAATATATAAATCAAAAACACTGCTTAATTTTGAAAGAATGATGCAGAGAAAGAAAGATCTTTTGTCCTTAAATATTGTAAAGAGGACTTCATTTCTTTACTTCTCTATTAATATTATTAAAGTCAGGAATAAATATGAATGAAAAGAAAAGAAATTCCATTTATTTAAACGTAACAACGTTCTAATCAAAAATTCATTTTTTGAGTTCCATTGGATTATTTTTTTAAAGACGACATATCGGCAAATAACTAGATCATATATAGTGATGCAACATCTGCTCCTCCGTTTTCTGTTGAGAAAAATAGCTCTGATACAAGTATTGTAGCGTTTCCCCATTCTCAACTTTTCCTATCAAGTCTACTTATTCCTTTTTAGTTGCAACGAAAGAAGTGATATAATTTTTTTCATCCGATGACTTGTGATTCATGCCCTAAGCGATTGCTAGATTGTGTTACCTCTGAACGACATTTTTTTGTACACAATGGGCTAAATGTCCAAGTCACATGGACCTCAAGGATTCAGAGAAAGTTGGGTAAGGGGATCCATTGAATACCAGTTAGGAGATCAGGGGAAAGCTCTCCATCAAGGCCATCCAGGAGGTTCTTTAACATGTGCAGGATATAACTTTCCCACACACGGGGTCATGTCTTTATATCCTATGCGACGAACGGCGGCCTTTTCAAGTCTATCGGTGTCTCATTTCTCACCGAGGACTGGGTGGGGAGTTTTGCGGAGATAAACCTCAACGCTGACCCAGGTGGGAATCGAACCTGGGAACTGGAAATTACGAGCCTGAATAACTACAGAGTGAATCACATCCGTCCTCCAGTAACTTTCAGAGACACGTTGTTTGAGTAACCAGGATATTGTATTTTTCCTACTCAAATTAAAATGTTATAACTTTCGTCATTTTCTACTAACATTACTCTTCGAAATATCAATATGTTGAAATACTGCTTGGCTAATTAAGGTTCACGGTTTAATGTCCCATGCGAAGAACGGTGGCATTTCTAAGCCCATTCTGAATACCTACCATCGATAGGGTATTAAGCCGTGCCTGGGTGCAGGATAGGCATAAGCTGTTCTTGAGATAATTACAGGACATAAACAAAATCAAATTTAACTGCTAGTTACAATGCCATAACAGAATTCATGCATAACTGAATAAAATTTGGCTTGAAATTTTAAGTCACCAGATAGAGAGCTTTGGTTATCGCAGCTCAATGAAAACCATTGAGTTACACAATGGTCAGCCAGCAGATCTTTTTTTTTATCTGCTTCTCACTTTTCGGGAAAATTTTTATGGGATAGCTAAAATATTGCCTCCATAATATCGCCCTTAAAAGTAATAATGAGAAACAGGAATAGTTTATTGTTTTCAAATATTTTTTATTTTGAATTCAGTGAAAACAATTGATGAAAATTCTTAACTGGGAAGTCCGAATAGCTATTGCGAAGATCGAATGCTCGTTTTCAAGAAAGAAAAAAGTTTTTTAGTTTCATAAATTTAGCGCCCTTTACAGTGGAAATTCAAACTTAAGATTCGAAAACTGAGAATAGTCATTTGTATTAATACACATATAGCCCAAAAATATTATTTCTTTTATTACTTAAAATTTCAAAAAAAAAAAAAAGAGTTGTTTTATTTCATCCCCCTAGAGGTAAAAGTGAGTAAGTCAAAGCCTCTGCCACTAAAATTTTAAATTTCTGTCATAAATATACTGTTTGCAAAATTAGTTTAAAATTTTGTGATTTTTTTTAATTCAAAATTATGCCTCTCTAGTAGTGGAAATTAAAATTGATATAAATTTCGGCAAATGAGAACTTTGCATCACTGTTTTACAGCAATATTTGGAATCTTAATAATACCTATGTAACTTAGAAAGAATTTTTTAGTTAACACACAAACGTTTCTTCTCATGGACATGCGGTTGCCTAACAAGCGTAAACATTGAGCGACGCTTTCAAAAACTTGAAATTAACTTGAGCGATATATGAAAAGTTGAGAATAACTTGTTATTATGGTCACATTTGTAGACTTTTGCTATTTTAAATCTGCTTCCATAAAAAGTTTCTATTTTTCTTTACAGTCTATAACTATAAAAAAATTAAAAGTAATAAATACCCCTTCAAGCAGCTGCTTGCCACAAAGGTCTGACAGGAGCCTGTCAGTTTATATGCCACAGTAGAAGATCTGATAGAATGGCAGGACCTCAGCAGAAAAACGACACATACATCCATGTCTAATCCGGGGCTCGAACCCAGGTCTCTTAGATCAGTAGCCAAGCGCACTAACCACTCGGCCACGGAACTATAGTGAATAAAAAAAGAGATTGATTTAACAGAAAATTTTTGCTTTGAAATGTAAAAAGTAAGAAGCAAAAAGTCATTTGGATACAACAACACAAAATATATTGTCGTACAAATAATTATTGTAACAAAAATATCAAAGTGAAAGCCAAATTTGCAATCATTGTGGATCTCAGATCTATCAAGATTCGGAAGTAAATATTATTTTTTCCCTTCAATTTGCTTTTTCTCTTCGATACAAATACTTCGCGAGCCGCAACTTCCTAAGAGCCGCAAATAAACTTCTTAGGAGATGAAAATATTCCGCAAACTTCCTGAGAGCTACAAATAAACTTCTTAGGAGCCGCAAATAAATTTCTTAGGAGCCGCAAATAAATTTCTTAGGAGCCGTAAATAAATTTCCTAGGAATCTCTAATAAACGTCTTAGGAGCCTTAAACAAATTTCCTAGGAGCCACATTCGGCTCGCGAGCCACGGTTTGGATCCCTCTGCTACAGTTGGACAGATCATAAAGTGAAAACAACACTGATTTGTAGTTTCGAATCTGACTGGAATTGAAATCTATTTCGTTATTTGTTTCGAAGTGTAGAGCATGTGGGATAAAAAACATGTTTAAATATGTTTCATTTCTTACTCGAGAATCACTTTTGAAATGATTAACGAAAGCAAAAACTTTTTGGCAATTTTGTAATATTTTCACTGACAATATGCCAGTTAAGACAGAGCATTGCCGTGGCCGAGTAGTTAGCGCGCTTGGCTACTAATCTAAGGGACCTGGGTTCGAGCCCCGGGTAAGGCATGGATGTATGTGTCGTTTTTCTGCTGAGATCCTGCCATCCTCTCAGACCTTCTACTATAGCATATAAACTGACAGGCTCCTGTCAGACCTCTGTGGCAAGCAGCTGCTTGAGGAGGTACTTATGTTTTTATTTATTATTACCTTAGAACAGTCATGGGCAACAATCCAACAACATGGATTGTGAGTTGCACTCATGTGAAACTCACAGTCGGGCCAGATCTGGCCCTGGGACACATCTTAAGTAGTCTACGAAAATTATTAAATTTTCATTCTCTTATTCTTAAGTACTTATGAAATATATTTTTTTTCGCAACTGACCTTTTCACTGTTTTTGAAATAGTATTCTTTAGTAGCAGAAACTGAATTTACGACGACATAGGCTTACCTTACATCATTTTGCGCAGAGCAGTCGATCAGGTTTTCACCTCCCAATTAAAGAACCCTGACCATGACTGTCGCTCAGATAGACATTACATCAGTAAATATTCTGATTATGAAAGTTATTAACGCCAACATAATAGAAAGGAAAATTTTTAGAAACTTATGACTACATTAAACACACAAAAAGAATTTATTTACCCAAAGATTTCAAGATTCCGATACTATTGTGCGTGCAAGTTTTGTTCATAGTGAGAAAATTGCAAAATATTCTAAAAAAATATTCTGATGGAGTATTCGTAAAGCCTGGAAAGAGTTTCTGGTATGTTGTGTCTAGAGCGATAGAGAGAAAAATGATGATTAGTTTATCCCTCGGAACCATAATCAGGATTATCGATGAACTTGCTGCCAATATAGAAAATATTTTTATAAAGCTTACATCGAAATTTGAATATTTTTCTTTGGCTCTTAATAAATGTACCATTTTTTGTTGTTTTTCAGGTACCAATGTTTCTCACGCACCTCAATTAGTGGCATTTATGTGTGGAGTCGATGTTAATTTCTATTAAAATGTATATAATTTTTTTATCCAATTCTGCTGTTTACTTTGAACTTCTTGTATATTTAATCTTAATTTTGATTTAAAAGTAATAGCTTTAATTAAAATTTAAAAGTACATATTTCTTTTTGTAATAAATAAATATATCATTTCATATTTTAACTCTTTATAATTTATGTTATAAAATTTGGCTCTATATTTTATATTTATAATCTTTAAAAAGTTCTGTAAATGGTAGCTAGGTAGTCACTGGAAGGAGAGCTATGCACCAATCCCCTGTGATGATGCATAGAACCGGCCAGGCCTAGCACCTAATGTCCGACCCCCTCCTTCACGTGGTGCAGACCGTTAGTACCTTTCAAAAGAGATAGTTCAAAAGAGATAACTCTTGTGGAAGTGAACGGAAGTAGAGGATTGCTAGATTAGTGTGGCCTACTGATCTGGGCAACTATAGCTACATCTTTTTTTTCCCCTACTGAGGAATGGTCAACCACACAGGGTCCTGGTACTGACAATATAAACCTATTGGAGTGGACTGATATAAGGCTCTGAGCTTGATTATGGATCCTGAATTTGATGTACTGGTGGACTTCTGTGGAGGGAAAATCTTCCGCTGTGTTTTCTGTTTCTTTGTGGATTGACAACCCCAAGTGAATAGATTGACAGGATATGTTTATCAGCTGGTGGATAATCCTGAGCAGAGGTCATCGCAGGCACCTAAACTCTTTGCTTCTATTGGCATCGTCAAATTCTACATTGGAGGAAGTCTTCCAGTGTAGATGGCTTCAGCCTTTAGTGGTGGGGAACAGGTCTTTGCCCCATGTCTGCGATTAGGGGGCTGTTTAATATTGTCGCCATTTCCTCTCTCAATAAACATAGTTTCTTTAAACATCCCACTAACCATTTTCTCTCCATAGGTAGTTGGAATGTGAGGACTCTGCACAGAACTTATTCTCTTGATGTCCTAACACAAGAATTCCACCGCTATAATTTAGATATTCTCGGCTTGCAAGAGACCAGATGGACAGATAAAGGTCAGATTCTTAAAAATAATCTTAAATTTCTCTTTTCAGGGAGGGACGACAATAAGCATCACCAAGACGTGGGTCTGCTTCTCAGCAGACACGCTAGTGATGCTCTTCTAGGATATGAGTGCATTAACAAAAGGTTTCTTACAGCAAAATTTCAGACAAGCGTTAAAAACTTGAATGTTATCTGCTGCTATTCCCCCACTGAGGATGCCGTTGAGGATGAGAAGGATAGGTTTTATGGACAACTTCAGGATATTTTGAATTCTGTCAAGAAAGGAGATATTACCCTTGTTCTAGGTGACTTCAATGCCAAAGTTGGTACCGACTGTGACCTTTGAGGAGGAGTACTAACACTTATTACAAACACCGCGAAATACATAAGTACACATGGGTTTCACCTGATGGGCTGCATAAGAATATGATTGCGTATATATTAATTAACAGCAAATGGGCTAGTTCTGTTAGGAATACCAGGTCAAATAGGGGAGCTGAAATTGGATCTGACCATTATCTTGTTAAAAGTGTCTTGCAACTTAAACTTAAAAAATGTTGTGTTAGGGTTAAAAATTTTACCTTTAATGCTGAAGCTCTCAAAGATCCATTTATAGCTAAAGCTTACCATGATAGGTTACTTAGTCATAATGACAGTCATGGTTTGCTTACTACTGAAGTTTAGGAAGAATGGGACCATTTTAAACAGGCTTTTTTGGAAACTAACAGTACTCTTTTAGGGAAAAAGGAGCAGAGGAGACAGAATTATCTGAGTGATAAGGCACTTGAGTTTATTTCAGGAAGAAAAAACTGCAGAAATGTCCTTAATCAATATCCTACAAGTCCTAATAGAAAAGATTACAGAGAGCTTAATAAACGTGTAAAGGATCAGTTAGCAGGCATGGCCAACATACGGCCCGCGGGCCGGATCCGGCCCGCGTAATGAATTTATGTGGCCCGCGAACAATTTTTCAATATTAACATTTAACTTTTAGTAATTAATCGAATGAATTCTCGATACTTCTATATTTTTTAAAAAAGATTCCGTTATAAAGAATTAAAACTTTTATACTCATCTGCACTCGATGTTCAAGCGACGTTGCCAGCAGGCGAGTAAAATATTTTTGCATAGTGCAAAAATATTTTAAAAATCGATCATGTTACAAATGTAGTTGTGAAATTAGTGAATTTCCTACGATCAAAAGGATTAAATCACAGGCAATTTATTGATCTCCTTGAAGAACTAAATACCAGTCATTTAGATGTACTATATCACAATAAAATCCGTTGGTTAAGTTTGGGAAAAGTTTTAAGGCGTGTGTGGGACCTTCAAGAGGAAATAAAAATATTTTTAATGCTTAAAGAAAATGAAGATTTTCCTGAATTATTAGATCCAAATTGGATTTGTGATTTAGCATTTTCTTTGGATATTCTCACACATTTGAACGAATTTAACACATGTATACAAGGAAAAAATTTATTTGCTCATGATTTAATACAGAAATTAAGAGCTTTTAAAATGAAGCTTAGCCTTTTTTCTACAATTCTGGCTGAATGTAAATTTGATCATTTTCCAACGTTACAGACCATATCTTTAAATATTTTAAAAGAAAAGGTTAAAACATTTAATAAAAACATCCTTGCACTAATGACAGATTTCGAGCAGAGATTCGATTGCTTCAAAAAAATTGATAAAATTTTATCTATTATCCGAAATCCATTTTCTGTACAAGTTGATGACGTTCCTGTTGATATACAATTAGAAATAATTAATTTACAATGTGATGAATTATTACTTGAGAAATATCGAGAAGAGCAAGAAAATTTGTGTAATTTTTATAAGCAATTGAATAATGAAAAATATGGAAATTTAAAAAAACTTGCCAAGACGTATTTAGTAATCTTTAGCTCAACTTATATTTGTGAACAAACCTTTTCTTTAATGAATCTAAATAAAAGTACAACAAGATCAAGATTGAATGATTTACATTTGGAGGCTGTGTTAAGAATAGCTACTACAAGTATAGAACCAGATATTAAAAAAATAATAAGCGATGCAAACCGCCTCAACACGTCGCATTAGTTATTATGTTAATTTGTTGTATTGATTTACTTACAATTATTCATAAACAAATTTCATAATAAAATTTTGTTTACTTAAAGAAATAAGTGTTTTGCTTAACATTTTTCAATTTTAATATTTGGTCCGGCCCGTGAAAACATTTTTTTTCCAATCCGGCCCGTGAAAATATTTTTTTTTTCCAATCCGGCCCGGGGGCAAAAACAGTTGGCCATGCCTGAGTTAGCTGTGGATAAGAATCTTTGGCTTGATGGCTTGGCTGACAAAGCCGAGGAAGCAGTTAGACAGCACAACTGCAGCCTGTACCAGATAGTTAATGTTTTGTGTGGTAGAAAACTGACAGGTATACAGGGATTGAAGGATAAACAAGGTAAGGTTATAGAAGATGAGGATTCTTCATGGCTAAGTGGGCTGAGCGTTTCAGTGATGTTTTAAACAATGTGGATAGTTCTACTCCCAATGTTTGCGATGATGATAGATGCATTGGTGGCTTTAATGTAGGCCCTATAACACAATTTGAAGTTAGTTTGGCTGTTTCTAAATTTAAATTTCATAAATCCCCAGATGTAGATGAAATTACTACGGAAATGCTTAGAGCTGGGAAAGTTTCGGTTACCACTTGGATGACTGAAATTTTAAATATCTTTTATGATAAAGGCATGGTTCCTAAGGATTTTACCAGAGCTATTATTATCCCTAAGCCGTCCCATGGCCGAGTGGTTAGCACGCTTGGCTACTGATCTAAGGGACCTGGGTTCGAGCCCCGGGTAAGGCATGGTTGTGCGTGTTGTTTTTCTGCTGAGGTCTTGCCATCCTCTCAGACCTTCTACTGTGGCATATAAACTGACAGGCTCCTGTCAGACCTCTGTGGCAAGCAGCTGCTTGAGGGGGTATTTATTTTTTATTTTTTTTTATTATTATCCCTATTTTCAAAAAAGGTGATCGCAGTTCTTGTGAAAACTATAGGGGTATCAGCCTACTTTGTATTCCAGGTAAAGTTCTTTCCATGATTGTGCTTAATAGAATTAAGAATCTGGTTGACAGTCAATTGCGTGATGAGCAATGTGGATTCAGAAGTGGTAGGTGATGTATGGATCAGATATTTTCACTTAGGCAGATTCTTGAGAAATGTTTAGAGTTTCAGAAACCTTTGGTTGCTAGCTTTGTTGATTTCAAAAAAGGCTTTCGACTCTGTTGATCGTCATAATTTGTGGTTGATTGTGAGATCATATGGTATACCAGACATGTTAGTTAACATAATGAACGCGCTCTATAATAACACTGAGTCGTTTGTGAGAGTTGGTAAGGCTTGTAGCAATTGGTTTAGCATTACTTCTGGTGTTCGACAAGGGTGCATTTTGTCTCATTTTCTCTTTAGCTTGGTTATTGATTATGTTATGCGAAATTCACTGCAAGGTAAAGATTTTGGCCTTAAATGGACTGGAGATACGAATATGCTTGGAGAATTAAACTGCACGGTCTGGTTGGACCTCCGTAGTCCATGGCTGTTTCAAAATGATGATGATGATGAATCTTCAAAATAATTACCTTGGTTGTAAAAGCGTTTTGTTCACTGAAGGCACCTCAAGCTGCTCGCGAGGGAGGGGGAGGAAGAGGTCTTTGTTTCCTCCCCCCAACGAGAAATGGTTGTCTATCCCTGAAATTTAGACATTTGGTTATCAATCTTGCCCTCTGACGTTATTTTAAGTGATCCTGTTACCCTCTGAAAAGGTTTGCAAGAGGGCTTGAGTCAGATAAAGTCTTCAATTTCATACAATGTTGAATTTCATTATAATATAATTTTACTTATAATTTAATTTTAATACAAATAAAATTTGCAAAAAATAGGTAGCTTTAATTAATAGCAAAGTTATTCTTATAGCAGTAAATTTCTTCCACACATCGTGATAACATCCAATTTTTTTAAATTATAATTTTTATTTCTAATTTTGTTAATTCAAAGAAAGGAAAATACAAATTTTAAATATTCCATTTTTTTTTCTCCAAAATGCAGAAGAAAATAATTATTTTTGTCAAGTTTACATTGTTGTTTTGTTTCGTTCCTTTGACTTCTTTAGGCATCGTGAACTAGAGCAAGTGTACAGCGTAAAGTCCTGTTGAGGAGAATTAAAGAGATTCAAAAATCCCAGACTGCATGAAGGTAGCGGTGATGTAGGAGGAATTATGGAACCCTCAATCTGAAAGTGCTGAGCACCACAGTGCTAGATCCTTTTGTCTGTTGTGTGCGGGGGCGGGGGTGGCTCAGTCGTTAGCGCGCCAGGCCCGTAATCTGCAGTTCCCAGGTTCGAGTCCCAGCTGGGTCAGCGTTGAGATTTATCTCCGCAAAATTCCCCCCCCCCCCCTGCCCACGGTCAGTAGGGGACACCGATGGGCTTGGAAAGGCCGCCGTCCGTCGGATGGGACGTTAAGCCGTGGCCCCGTGTGCGGGAGAGCCATACCCTGTGCACGTTAAAGAACACGCTGGATGGCCTTGACGGGAGGCTACCATCTGTCTCCCAACAGCTGTTCCAGTGGGTCCCCTCCCCCAACCTTCGCTGAGCCTTCGGGGTCCTTGTGACCTGGCCATTTAGCCCATGGTGTGCAAAAACGTGCCGCTCAGAGGTAAAACAACCCAACTCTGTTGTGTGCTTATACGTTTCCCCTGTCAAAGTGTATGGATGTCACGTGATCTCGTTTTTTTTTCGTTCGCGGACATCTTTGTTGTAGTAAGAGACACATGACGCAGAAGATACCTTAATGACCTAGATGGTAATGGCTACAATGCCTAGGTACACTATAGCCTGCAACATTACTATTAGGATACTTGCATGCCATAAGAATGCAAAGCTACAGTCAAAGTTCCAAAGTTGAAAAAAAAAATTGTTGTAATATGCCACTGGAGAAAAATTTTAATTCTCACTCAAATGTCACGAAATATTAATTTTCTAACAACATTTTATGTGAAAGAATTATAATTGATCGGAAAAGTTAATTAAAGCACAATAACTGTTATAACAAATCTTCATTGAAAAATAGTAATCTTCTGTACAATGGAAAGTATTAGCTATTATATATTTAGCTATGCATTTAGAATCCTGTAACGACAGAGATTCACGAACTTTTTACACTGGAACCCCTTAGAATCATAGATAAATTTTTGAGGCCCCTTCACATTTCTCCACAGTGTAGGACCTACATAGTTTTACCTAATGATTTCATTATGTTCATGAGAGCTTTGCGACCCCTTCCAAGCTGCTCGCAACGCCAAAGGGTTCAGTACTTTAAGAATCGCTGTCTAAAGATATCGTAACCAATTTTTTCAGTTGAAGGAAACGATTTTTGACCTCACTAAAAAAGGCTTTGGTTCGTTTACCACTGAACGGCACTTTTTTGCACACAATAGCCAGGTCACAAGGACCCTTAAAGTTCTGAGAAGGTTGGGGGAGGGGACCCATTGGAACAGCTGTTGGGTGACAGATGGTAGCCTCCCATCAAGGCATCCAGCGTGTTCTTTAACGTGCACAGGGTATGGCTCTCTCCAGTACACGGAACCACGGCTTAACATCCCATTCGACGGACGGTGGTCTTTCCAAGACCATCGGTGTCTCCTACTGACCGTGGTAAGGACTGGGAGTTTTGCGGAGATAAATCTCAACTCTGGACCAGCTGTGACAGATTAAGAGTCTGGCGCGCTACCAACTGAGCCACCCTCGCCCCACTGAAAAAGGCGCTTTATAACAAAAAAGTAAGGAAGAGCTCCTAAACGGTAGAGAAAGCTATGATCATCAAATAATTATACAGTTTCTTTTGAATATAACTTAAGTAACATAACTTTTATTTTAAGAGCTATAAGCCTTTCTTCCTCCAGAAAGAGCCTCTCTCCAAAAAAAAAAGGCTAAATATGTAAATGAATGTTGAGCGTAAAACGTTACATCTCAAATGAATACTTCTGAGGCGAAGAGTATCATCGCCCTCCGAAAAAAGAGGGCGAAATTTCACGGGGTTAGATTATAACGCGTTGTACACCAAATGAAAACTTTCGGCACGGGGAGTGTTATCTACGATATATTTAAAAGAACTTAGCTGAGGTAAAGAAGTGAACAATACCGAATGAATCGGTTCATTTTATAAGTTTGCGAATGATTTGATTTTCGTTAAATGTAATAAATATTTCGAACAATTGTAATATTTACTGTTAAATCTTCCAGCTTTTAGGAGAATAAATTCTCCTAAAGCGTCTTTTGCTGCAGAAGTCTGGTAAGCACTCGGTGTAATTCGCCACAAAGAAGATTTGTGAAGAAAGCGAAACCTCAGCAGAAAGGCAACATACAAAAAAAAACCATGTGTGTTCTATCCCAGTCCCTATGATCCGTAGCCAAGCACACTAATCACTTAGCGACTAATAAAGAAATAAATCAAGACTGAAAAAGATTTGAGTGAGTTGGGTTGTTTTTACCTCTGAGCGGCACTTTTTTGCACACCATGGGCTAAATGGCCCGGTCACATGGATCCCGAAGGCTTAGAGAAGGTTGGGGGAGGGGACCCACTGGCACAGCTGTTGCGAGACAGATGGTAGCCTCCCGTCAAGGCCATCCAGCGTGTTCTTTAACGTGCACAGGTTATGGCTCTCCCGCACACGGGGCAACGGCTTAACGTCCCATCCGACGGACGGCGGCCTTTCCAAGCCCATCGGTGTCCACTACTGACTGTGGGCAGGGAATTTTGCGGAGATAAATATCAACGCTGACCCAGCTGGGACTCGAACCTGGGAACTACAGATTACGAGCTTGGCGCGCTACCGACTGAGCCACCCCCGCCCCGAGATTTGAGTGAAATCTTCAATTTAACTCCAGTGACATTTTTCCAGAAAAAAAAAAAATCCTATTTGAAAGTTAGGGATTTTGATGAGTTTTTATTTTTTGATATGTCTTTTTATTCATACAGTATGGAAATGTCCCAATACATCTTTGTGTATATTTAGGTAAATACATAAACTGAGACCAATTAATTTTTTGGTTATGTGTATTTTCCTGTACCAAGTAAATCAACGTGTTTATCAGAAGTGGTACTTCAAAGAATTTTAAACACTCTGATATATCGGCCCTTGGAAAAATTCTCGTGGTTTTTGCATCACCATTTTAAAACATAAAACCGCAGAAAAAAAAGTGCAAACAATTTGTGAATAAATAGTTTCTACTCTTTTAAATCAAGCTATTTTGTTATTTCTGTTTCGGTGACCGGATAGTTAGCATGCTTGGTTGCTGATAAAAGAGATCTCGTTGGGTTGTTCTACCTCTGAGCGGCACTTTTTTGCACACCATGGGCTAAATGGCCAGGTCACATGAACCCCGAAGGCTCAGAGAAGGTTGGGGGAAGGGACCCACTGGAACAGCTGTTGGGAGACAGATGGTAGTCTCCCGTCAAGGCCATCCAGCGTGTTCTTTAACGTGCACAGAGTATGGCTCTCCCGCACACGGGGCCACGGCTTAACGTCCCATCCGACGGACGGCGGCCTTTCCAAGCCCATCGGTGTCCCCTACTGACCGTGGGCAGGGCGGGAAATTTTGCGGAGAGATCTCGTTACCAGCCCCGAAAAAGGTACGAATAATTTAAACTTGGTTTTCTGCCTAGGTCTCAATTTCATCATAAATCGTCTCTATGGTATATTACATTGATAGGCTACTGTCAGAACTCTGTGGTAAGCTGTTGCTAGAGAGATTTTTTTTTCCATTTGCTTAGCAAGCAGAGACTTTGCCGTTACACAACTAAATCGAATGAGGTTACATAGAGATGAAACAACTTCTTTATAGGTTAGCAGAATATTATTTTTAGCTTCGGCGACCTGAAAGATTAATGTCATTTAGCGGACCACTTAATGATGCTTTGTTGAGTGAATAATATTCTGTTGATCTTTAATTAATGATTAAATAATTGTTTCTGGACTGCTTGGGTGAATTACTATTCTTTTGGTTGATAACATATACACCGAAGAGGCAAAACATTATGACCAGAGCGTCTTTAGGCAAATCGAAGCAACTGCAGGTAAACGACGGTGCGTGTGAAGGTCATGAAACGGTATAAATAACACCTGATACTGAGCTCTGTTAATCAGTGTTATTCTTGTTCTTCAGATGAGAAAGGCAATGGACTTAAGTGAGTTTGACAAAGGCCAAATTGTAATGGCCAGACGACTGGGTCAGAGCATTTCCGAGACGGCAAGGCTTGTATGGTGTTCACTGTCAGCCGTGATTAGTAACTTCAAAAAGCGGTCCGAGGAGAGAAAAACCACGAACCGCCGGCAAGGTGTGGGCCATCGATGCTAGAGGTGAGCAAAGGCTATCCCGTATGGCACGAACCAACAGAAGGGATACTGTGGCGCAACTCGCTCGTAATTTGAATGCTGGTTCCAATGCCAGGAACCAAACCTTTTGAAAATGCTGCTTTTGAAATTACTCTACGGGTAATGGAGGCAAAAATTATTAAACTTGTGCATAAATCGAGCATTTTTGAAGAAATTTTACACTTCTAAAACGAAGGGTAAAATGATATATAAAAAAAATAAATAAATCCCCCTCAAGCAGCTGCTTGCCACAGAGGTCTGACAGAAGCCTGTCATTTTATATGCCAAAGTAGAAGGTCTGTGAAGATGGCAGGACCTCAGCAGAAAAACAACACACACATCCATGCCTTATCCGGGGCTCGAACCCAGGTCAATCCAGTGCTTTGTCCCTCTTCACTTATTTTCCTGCTCGATTGCGCAATTTACCACTATAATTTTTTCTTGATCCGGGCTTGGGTATGATGAACTTTTTTTTGGCGAATCACCTTTATGATTAATATTATTTTGTCGGACCATGTTAAGATTTCTTTTTAAATCTGCAGTGCATATACTAAAATTGGAACGATACAGAGAAGATTATCATGGGACCCTTTGCAAAGGACGATACGCGAAATCGTGAAGCGTTGCACGTTTTTAAGCCGTCCCGTGGCTGCGTGGTTAGCACATTTGGCTACTGCTCAAAGGGACCTGGGTTCGAGCTCCTGGTCGGTCATGGATGTTTGTGTCGTTTCTCTGCTGAGGTCTCGCCTTCCTCACAGATCTTCTACTATGGGTATTAAACTGACAATCTCCTGTTGGATCTTTGCGGCAAGCAGCTGTTTGAGGGATATTAATGTTCTTTTCTGGCGGACCACATGTGCGATTAATGTTTTTCTAGTGGACAACTTATGCTATTGAGGTCTTTGGAGAGTAACATTTGCCATTAATGTATTTTCTGAGAAGCCTTTTGATTAAAGATATTTTGGATGACCAGTTTCATGATTAATATTCTTTAGCTGAGTTCCCTGTCCTGTATGAATAACTTCTTTGGCGAACCATGGTTTTTATTACTGACCATCTTTACACTTAATATTCTTTCGGATGAAAATATAATTGATACCTTTTGTCATTAGTTCGGATCCCACTCCGCTAAAGACAATTTTCCCCATACCCTAAAGACACTCTTTCTTTTCGTCGCTGTTCTTTATTGTTAGCCGTCCCGTGGCCGAGTGGTTAGCGCGCTTGGCTACTGATCTAACGTCCCGTGGCCGAGTGGTTAGCGCGCTTGGCTACTGATCTAAGGGACCTGGGTTCGAGCCCCGGATAAGGCATGGATGTGTGTGTTGTTTTTCTGCTGAGGTCCTGCCATCCTCACAGACCTTCTACTATGGCATATAAACTGATATGCTCCTGTCAGACCTCTGTGGCAAGCAGCTGCTTGAGGGGGTATTTATTTATTTATTGTTGCTTTTATTAAGCCATCATTTTGAACTCATTGTCGTAAACTCAAATTAAAATTTGTATAGGATCAGCTTCATTAATACGAATTACTCAGGTAGTTCGCAAAAAGGAGACTAATCAGTTCACATCTGGTGTTGCGCCAAAACACGTTAATCATTCAGGTGGTTCTCCTGAAAGGACCTGGTTCAGTCTGGTGGTAGGCAAAGGAAACTAATCATTTGGATTACAGGTGGCCAACCCAAACTTAGCGAACAGCCAATAGCAAAAAAAAGCTTCATTCTTAAAGATCCGCGGGAAAAATTCTCTACTTAAGAATGGCTAATATCCAAAAACTTTATTCTTAAGAGCCGCTGAAAAAATTCTCTATTAAAAAATAGAAACATGCTCAAACATTAAGTCATATAATTTTAAATTAAGAAAGATATAAAAAACAAAAATCAAGCTTTTTATAAATATGTAGAAGAAATTGGAATGACTGAATATACTTCTATCGTTGATATTCTTTTTGACCCTGCGAATTTAATATTATGATTTCTTTTAGTATATTTGAAGGAAAATGAATCAATTGAAATAATTTTAGTTTCTTTTCTTAAGAGAGAAATAAATATATGAGATAAATATTAAATTATGAATAACAGTTCATTCAAGATATGGACACATTTATTTCCCAAAACTTTTGTCGAGAAATGCTAAACTAAGTGGTAATAAAACAAAATGAATATTTATTAAATAATTAATACTCTTTTGTTGTTTTCGAAAAAAATATTCTCAGATTTATCGAATAACTGTTTGTTTTCTTTGTTCATGATAAATGAGATACATTTACAGATGCAACTAAAGGATTGTGATGTCAGTCTAGTGTGATAGAAAATGAGAGAAGATTAAATTGGCTACTTATGAAAGCGACCTGGGTTCAATTCCCAGGTAAGGTATACATGCTTCTATTGTCTTTCTGCTGAGACCATACAGAATTTCTCTATGGTGTATCATACTGACAAACTCCTATAACAAGCAGCTGATTGAGTGGAAGTTTTTTTTTCTAGTAAAGTGGAAAAATCTTAAGTATGTGTAATTGGATTTATAGAAAGGAATTAATACATTTAAAATGGGGCTAATATTATAAAAATGGATGATAATCTCCTTATATAAAGGTTTAGATATAAGAATTCATTAGTGATTTGATGGCCAAATTAGGAATGTTCAGGAGTTTTAAACCCGCGGCCCATAAGGTCATTTTGTGTAGCTCACAAGCATTGCGTTCTATCATAACAATGGTAGTAAACTCTGGATTACTACTTTGACTTGGGACGGCTGTGACTCAGTAGGTAGCGCACCAGGCTCGTAATCTATAGTTCCCAGGTTCGAGTCCCAGCTGGGTCAGCGTTGAGATTTATCTACGCAAAATTCCCCGCCCTGTCCACGGTCACTAGGGGACACCGATGGGCTTGGAAAGACAGCGGTCCGTCGGATGGAACGTTACCATCTGTCTCCCAACAGCTGTCCCAGTGGGTCCCCTCCCCCAACCTTCTCTGAGCCTTCGGGGTCCTTGTGACTTGGCATTTACCCCATGGTGTTCAAAATAAGTGCCGCTCAGAGGTAAAACAACCCAACTATTCTGTACTTTACTTCGACTCAAACTTAAGAAGGTTATGGTAGCATTCAGAAGAAGATGAAGCCACTGCAAAAAATTATTTAGTACTAGTTAAACCCACGCCAAATGTTTGGCGCGGAACGTCTATTGAAACTATTCCCATCGATAATCTCACTCACAGCTTTCCACAGTTAACATGCTACTGACAACGTACTACTCCATTTCCAAGGTTGGTGACGGCAGCGTTCCCAGAAAGTTCAGACACTTTTCGAGAGATCACTCCTGACCCACAGCAGCTGGGAACACGATGTGTTACTCCAACAGGGCAAGAACTAAGTATATTCCGCTTATTATTGCTTAAAATAAAATGTTGCTCACTATGGTGTGTTTGAGTTGGCCTGCCTGGCTACTGATCAAAGAAACCCGAATTCGAGTCCTCCCAGATAAGTTATGGATGTCTTTTTTCCTTGTGTTGTCCTTCTGTTGAGGTCTCATCTTCCTCATAGACCATCTCTAGGCTTATTATACTGACGAGATGCTATCAGACCGCTGTGGGAAGCAACTGCTTGAGGGGTCTTTTTTTATGTATGAGAAGTATCTGATTAGCTCTATTTGACTACGTAAAATAAAATGTGGCCGTTATTTATTTAAATTGAGAAGGGTAAATGATTTGGCCCGTGTGTGATTTGAGTTTGAGACCACTGCGTTGGAGCAACTGTTTTCGTTCCTACTTGCTTGGGACTCATTTAAAAAATCTTAAATATTTTGCATGTTCAATTTTATTGTAAGACTCCAAGTCTCAAGTCTCAGTGTCTCCATGTCCAAGTGGAAAATGTCTCATTTCAAAAAGTGTTTTAAATTCTTTGCAATTATTTTTAATGGGATGGATAATGCTATTTTGAACCGTAAAGTGAATTTATGTCAAGATCAAATATTTTTTTTTCCTTCTTAATTCTTAAATCTGATTCATCACATGATCTGTTTCTGCAATTTTTTTAAAAACCGAAGTCGAAGATGAAGATTTATAGGTAAGTAATTATATGATAAATATTAGATTAGTTATTGCATGTTTGGTGAGTTTTCGATCTTTGAATCTCACACTTTACATACTGTATTTGTAAATAGAAGACTGTTCACAATCTTTTCTTTATTTTTCACTTCTGCTTTTTTTGCATCTCCTTTCTTTCTCAACCCATTTACAAGGATCTTTTTTACCCACAGCTTTAGAACCCTAACATAAGAGAATATAGTTTTCAAAGTGATGATTTTCTAATCAACTGGCTTAAAATTAACATAATTCACAATATTTATAATTATTTGAATAAAAACATTTTGAATTCTGAAATAAATTTCACTTTGCAAAAAAGAAAGATTTATCATCGAAATTTCTTTAAGTTTATTTCTCAAATCATCACAATGGGTATAGTTACAACGCCTACTATATTTCTTCTTCCTTAGTTGCAATTTCCATTCTCAAAAAACCAAATCACTATCTCAATAAAATATATATTGAGAAGTAACTAATTAGGTTCCTATATGATTACCTAAAATGTCGCGAAAGAACTTGGGCATCCCATAATCGATTCACAATAATTTGTAGCTTTCATAATCGCCTCTTAAGAACTTATTTCTTCTACGATTGGTTTACAAAACCTTTGCTTTTTAAGATCGCTTTTCAAGAGCTATAATGCTGTTCTGCTTGAAAAGAAATCATAAAAAGTAAAGGTCTTTTAAACCAATCGTAGAAGAAACAAGTTCTTGAGAGGCGATAGCTGTTTCTATAAAAAAAAATAAATACCCCCTCAAGCAGCTGCTTGCCATAGAGGTCTGACAGGAGCCTGTCAGTTTATATGCCATAGTAGAAGGTCTAAGAGGATGGCAGGCCTCACAATAACTTGTGCTTTAGTAATCTCCTCTCAATTGTTTGTAATTTCCGTGGTTCATTTAAGAACTTTTACGTTCCATGATAGATTACACAACATCTTGTATTTCAACATCATTTCTTAAAAACCTGTGTCTTTCTTAATCAGTTTACAAACATTTTAACCTTCTTTAATTAATTCACAATAACTTGAACCTCTCATTATCCTCTCATAAGAACTTTTATCTTTTTATTTGTGTGACAAGAACGTTTAATTTTTACTAATGGATCATAAAACAGAAATTAATAGGTGTCTTGAAATTGAACAATAATAACTAAATTTTTATTCAATTAGGATGCAGGGACTTATAGGCAATATGCTTTGTTTCCCAATGGGAGAATTTGTCTTCCACAAAGATTTGAAGATCTGTAAAGAAACAAATAATCACAACATACTTTGCACTACCCAGGCATATGAATCCGACCAACAGTCTTTGACAGCGACATCAACTGTGAACAATAAGCTTGTATTTACAGTATTATGAAGATACCAACCTCCATATTTCACCGGATCATTAGATATACAGAAGTGAACGCAAACAGCCAGAAGAGTTTTTATCTCTGCATGGAGGGTTTTGCTGAGTTTTTTTCTTTTCTGACTTAAGCATTTATCGTCATTGAATTTTCTATTCCTTGGCAGTTGACTTCTGTACATGCGTTTCAATGATACTTTATCTCTAAATCCTTAAAATTTATAGTTTATCGTCGCCCCATGGATCATTCAAGGAAGTTGTGTTTCCGCCGCATTAGGCAGACATCGGTTTATGGTTCCTACCTCTAATGGTTCAGTGGTTCAGCTAATAACGTTCAGATCTATCGTGAAAGTTATGATAGAAAAAAGTTTAACAGTTATTATCTTTCATAAATACTTAATTAAATGTATAAACTGCGTGGTCGATTCAGAACATCTAATAATTCACATTAATTGCTTTATTGTAAGTATTTCTTGAACAAAATATTATTAAAAAAACTCCCACTAAACAGTAAATGCTAAGACCAATAAATTCAGTATACAGCTTTTTTTTATCACAACTAAGAGCAACGTAGGGGTTGCCCCTCAATTTTCATCTCCCCCCCCCCAAAAAAAAAAAGAAAAAGGGTCGACATGCTTAAATGATAAAGAATGCAATGAGTTATGTCCCAAATGAAAACATCTGATGTGGGGAGTGTCATGAGCTACCTCAAATTATTATCCTTAACAGGGACGGTGGAAAGGTGGCCACGCCCCTTCCTTTCAGAATGCTAGTAAATGTAATAGAATCAAAAAAAAATTCTTTAGCTTATTTGTATTTCACGTATTTTTGAAGAAATATTTTAACGACCGACGGGACTTGCATTGCAAATCCCGTCTCCCCAACCTCACTTTTGCATTTTTTTTTTCTGCTCGCTTATGTTTCCCTCGTCCCTCCGCATTTTTTTTTTCTAAATCCGGGCCTACTCCCTAGTGAGAGTGAAACTTCAGGGTCGATCGTAATGCATGTCAAATGAAAGCTTAAGACATCGGGAATGTCCTCTACTATGTTTTCATCTCCCCCCCCGCAAAAAAAAGAATAAATAAAAAAATATTATTTTTATTTATTCTTTTAACGTACACAACACAAAAAAAATAAATACACTGGGTAACAAATTTTCATAAAAGTCGTGCCTCTAAGATAAAAGTAACCATTTCTTAAAGATTTCAAGGTGCTGAAAGCGAATATGACAATTAAAACGCAAAATTCGCTAAGATTTCTGAGAAATCCGCAATAGTTTCTTACATAAAAGAGTAATACGTACATATGACATGTAAGGTAAAACTCGCTTCTACTTCCGACGTCGCTTTACTCTTCTCTTGTACAGCTGCTCAGGATCATCTCTGGCGAGAGTCCAACAGTAGTCAGCCAACATTGAAGTGGACCAGTTTCCCTGGTCCACTTCAATGTTGGCTGACTACTGTTGTCCATCGTTGCAATGTCCTGGTGAAAACGTTCACCGTGCTCATCACTAATCATGCTGCAGTTATCGGGAAGAAATCTAAGTGGGAATGGTGAAAGTGCATCTTTAAGGACATATTGCAGCCAAGTTTGTGGTACAGAGACAACATGTCCTTAACCAGTTTCTTGTAGTTGTCTGCCCTGACATTCCCGAGGAATTTAGTTGACACAAGACGAAACACGTCCCGAGCCTTTTCCTCGTCACCCTGAGGCAGGTTGTCGAACATCTAGTTTCTGAACAGTTCGCATATCTGAGGACCTACAAAAATTCCCTCTTTAATTTTCGTTTCGCTGAGTCGAAGGCCAAGTACTTGAAAGCTGATGCAGTCTGGTCTATGGCTTTTACCAAGTTTTTCATCACAATGAATGTGATGTTTAGGGACGATAGCAGGATTTTGTGGGTTTCTGCCAATGTGGGTGTTCCACATTCTTCTCTCCGACCTTCAGAGATTTCCTCTGAGGTTCTCTTTACGTAGTGCAAAGTCTTTGCTCGGTTGTCCCATTCACATAAGAAACAGAAGTATTTCGCATATCCCAGCTGCAGATCCATCAACAGAGCCACTATCTTCAAGTCACAACAGAGATGCCAGCCTTACTTGCTATATTGAAGAAGGTTCAACAGCTGTTTTAGATTGTTGTAGGTTTCTTTCATGTAGACAGCATGTCCGACCGAAATGGATGGAAGTCGATTTCCATTATGCAGCAACACCGCCTTGAGACTCAATTTCAAGGAGTCTATGAATAGTCGCCATTCTTGAGGGTCGTGTTTGATTCTGAGTGCATTAATCAGGCCATCTACATCGGAGGGAAACACACGGTCATCTTACTTTCTGAAGTAAGGCGCAAACTGCTCATGACGAGTTCGAAACGAAATCACTCGGACATTTTCCTTGAGAAGATTCCATTGTTTAAGTCTTGATCCAAATATATTGCTTTGACCTTAGACAGCTCTAAATCGCGAATAAGATCATTCATTTCTTCTTCGGTGAATGTGTGGCGCAGATGACGCACCATGGTAGACGTATGGATCATCATTAGACATCGAAGGCTGTGGAGAACCCAACGTCGGTTCATCTCCCTCCTCATCATCTGAATCAATAAAAAATTCTTTTGGAGGTTTGGGAATGGGAAGGTCTTCACCGTGCGGAACTGGTCAGAGAGCAGATTGTATATTCGGTACGCTATTGTCTACTTATTTTTTCTTGTGATGCCTCCAGAAACAATTGGAACCATGCAGAAGTAGCAGTCATTTGCGTGATTGCTTGGCTCTCTCTAAACCATAGGAACAGCAAACGGCATCGCCATTATTTCGCCTGTCAGCCATTTTGGAAGATTTCTTGCACACGTGCTCCAGCGTATGCGATTATAACCATATTACAAACCGTATTACAAATTTTTGTATGTTAAAAAAACTAAAGAAGTGTAGGTATTTACTACATTTCTTAAATGGGTCACTCTCACGACTGATTTCTTTTTAAACGAAATTCCACTGGGTTCAGTTCTAAGTCTAGATCAGCCGTGAAATCATTTCGAGTTCAACATCCTGAGCCCACCGGTTTAGTTCATTTTGTTGGAGACAATTTCCTACAATAGCGTATTTTCAAATTATCTCACGAATTCTTTACGGAGCTGTGATTTGATGACTTTCAAGTAATGAAGCAAAATTCGTGATTCATGATATATGTCGTCTTGGTTGAATCTGCCTATCATTAAACGGGCTTTTCACAAAACAACCGACAAATTCCCAAATAAACTCTAAAATTCTGAAAACATAGAAGTTCTCAGATAATTTGATAGAAAGAACCGAAATATACAAAATTTAGAACTAATCAGTTTATCTTCATCGAAGCCCAAAAAGCTCCATGGTTTTTTCAAAGAGAGCATTAGACTCAGCAAATAAAAATAATTTTCTCTGTTTCGTTTGCATCAATGCTAAATAGAGCAAGAGACAATTACTCACTCTGATCCTTCATGATGAATATCTTTGCATCATCATTAGCGATGCATTTTTGTCTCTGTGCGGTGAAAACGATCAATTTGTGTCACCTTGGTTCTTCAGACAAAGCACTGCAAAGATAACAAATTTCTGATCTATTGCACATGAGGAAATTCCCACAATAAATCGGATAATTCCAAGGAAAAGAGTTTCCTCGAAGCAACTATCAATAAAAAGCCTGTGATTTCATTACAATTTTCTTCTATGGATTTTTTTTCTCTCTCTCTCCATTATTGTTGAACTCTTCTTCCGTAAAAATCCTAATTAGTGTACCAAAGTAGTGGAATCACAACCTGAAGTTTTTATTGATCTCTTCTTCCGTAGAAATATTTAACTATAAGTAGTAGGTAGTGGATTCACACTTGGAACTTTCGTTGATCTCTTCTTCAGTACAAATCTTTACTATAAGTAGTAGATAGTGGAATCACACCTGGAACTTTCGTTGATCTCTTCTTCCGTACAAATCTTTACTATAGGTAGTGGAATCACACCTGGAACTTTTGTTGATCTCTTCTTCAGTAGAAATCTTTACTATAAGTAGTAGGTAGTGGAATCACACCTGGAACTTTTGTTGATCTCTTCTTCAGTAGAAATCTTTACTATAAGTAGTAGGTAGTGGAATCACACCTGGAACTATCGTTGATCTCTTCTTCAGTACAAATCTTTATTATAAGTAGTAGGTAGTGGAATCACACCTGGAACTTTCGTTGATCTCTTCTTCAGTACAAATCTTTACTATAAGTAGTAGGTAATGGAATCACACCTGGAACTTTCGTTGATCTCTTCTTCCGTACAAATCTTTACTATAGGTAGTGGAATCACACCTGGAACTTTCGTTGATCTCTTCTTCAGTACAAATCTTTACTATAAGTAGTAGGTAATGGAATCACACCAGGAGCTTTCGTTGATTTCTTCCGTAGAAATCTTTACTATAAGTAGTAGGTAGTGGAATCACATCTAGAGCTTTCGTTGATCTCTTCTTCCGTACAGATCTCTACTATAAGTACTAAGTAGTGAAATCAGACCTGGAACTTTCGTTGATCTCTTTTTCCATACAAATCGTTACTATAAGTAATAGGTAGAGGAATCACAACTTGAAAGTTTCGTTTATCTCTTTTCCCCGTACAAATCCTTATTACGAGTAGAAAGTAAGTGAAATCACAATTTGGGACTTTCGTATTTCTCTCTGCAAACAGTTCTGAGAAGAAGGGAGCAAACATCTTAGGGCTTTGCGATCTTTAAGCGATTAATCCTTTCGCGATGACAACTCCTAGATATCGGCCATTTTGTTTACGTCCATTTGGAAAGAAAGAATTTCTGAAATAAGATCGCCGTTGTGAAGGCAGAATACAAACCGACTTGTAGGTATTGCCACCGCAAAACTTTCATTCGTCGAGGATCACAGAGGCCATATATTATTTGCTTTGTCTTTCTCAGAAGTTATGCCACCTGGGATAAACAAAATTTCAGATTGTGATTCAACACTGGGCAAGTAATTTTACGTTCTCGCCGAAAAGTGCTTTCAT
This sequence comes from Ryuthela nishihirai, assembly GCA_038380435.1. NCBI lineage: Eukaryota > Metazoa > Arthropoda > Arachnida > Araneae > Heptathelidae > Ryuthela > Ryuthela nishihirai. The sequence goes on along the minus strand of JAWZYU010000011.1, from coordinate 64,857,527 downwards.
CAGCTCACCATTGAATCATAGCAACTATTAGTCTTCTTACCGACATTGAATGAAAGCTACGTTTAGGTTTGATGTCCTTTAGAAGCGTCATATCACAGGGCTTCTGTAATAACTGTAAATATGCTGGTATAGAAAATTTAGCGGTGACCCTGCGTTAGATCAATGAAAAATTATATTCAAACCCTGATAACTTCTAAATTAAACTTTCTATGGAAAAATTATCTTACAGATAAATTAAAGATATTGAAGAAATCTAGGTCAATTTCCGTTTTAAAGAATATATATATATTTTTTTTCAATGTTTAAAGAGCTACGGAAGCTGAAATACTTAACAGCCGAAAGTGACATCTGTAGCAAACAATATTCTTCAAAACTGATTGCAACAGAAAAAAAACATGGTAAACTTCTAAAAAACAAGTAATGAACTCCATGTAATAATGATCAGTTGTCCAGATGGTTGAGTGGTTAGCGCGCTTGCCTACTGAACAAAAAAAGAACTAGAGTCGAGACCTGTTAAGGTATGGATGTTTATGTTGTCTTTCTACTGAGATCTCGCTTACCTCAAAGTTCTCTATGACGTATTAAACTATCAGACCTCTCCGAAAAGCAGCTGCTTGAGGGTAATTTAATAATGATTTTTTTTTTGTGTGCATTTGAGATTAATTCTTAGGACCGTTGTTAAATATTCCCGCTTCTGTAACACTTTATGCCTTTCAGTAACTAATATTTTTCCTTTACTACAAAAAAATATAAAAAATAAATACCCTTCAAGCAGCTGCTTGCCACAGAGGTCTGACAGGAGCCTGTCAGTTTATATGCCAGAGTAGAAGGTCTGAGAGGATGGCAGGACCTCAGCAGAAAAACAACACGAACATCCATGCCTTACCCGGGGCTCGAACCCAGGTCCCGTAGATCAGTAGCCAAGCGCGCTAACCACTCGGCCGCGGGACGGCTCTTTACTACAAACAATTTTTTTTTCATGCATAGAGTTTACAATCAGCGAAGAATTAAAGGTGTAGCTGCAGAGAAGGTCGATAAGGGACCAAAATTAGAGAGTTCCTCTTTACAGACTCGATTCAGGGATAATTCAGGATTACAGACTCGATTCAGGGATTTTTAATAATCCCCATAATAAAAATTTTCTTTATCACACTTGTTGAACATAGTTAAATGATTTTAAGTATGTTTTAACGAATTAAAACCTATACATCATCCATCGAATTACGAACTTAATATGTTCCTCTTAAACTGTTCGAAAAGCGAACGCTTTTCCCATAACTTTTTGTCCTCTTTATAACTCTTTGTCCCATTAATATCAACGTAAAAAATCACAAATGCTCCTTGAGCTCCAGAATTTTCATAATTCATTCCCATATATGTTAAAATATTAAAGCTTGGGTTGTTTCACCTCTGAGTGGCACTATTTTTTGTCACACAATGGGCTAAATTTTCAGGTCACAAGAATCCCAAAGGGCTTAGAGAGGGTTGGGCAAGGGGACCCATTTTATAGCTGTTGGGAAAGAGATGAAAGCCTTCCTTCCGTCAAGGCCATCCAGTGTGCTCTTTAACGTGCACAGAGTATGGCACTCCTGCACACGGAGTCATGGCCCATCTGATGGACGGCGGCCTTTCTAAGCCGATCGATGTTTCCTTTCTGACAGAGCTCAGGGTCGGGGTTTAGTGGAGATAAATCTCAATGCTGTCGCAGGTGGGATTGCAGCCCTAAATATAAAGCATCGATAAAATAAGAAAAATACTACAGTAATTTGTGCTAGTTGTCATAAACTACAGTAGCGTCTACAAAATATATCTATAAATTTACAAAATGTCTAACTGTAACACAATAACGCTGTTTGTATAATTATAGCTGAATTTTTAGAAGAAAATTTTCCAAAACCGTTGATCTATAAACAAAAAAAAAAAAACAGTTCTTGTCTTGATTTCTGATTATGTCTTAAGCACCGTACTCCTTAAGAAAATGAAAAATGACAAAAAGAGAGTTTGCAACACCGTCACCCCCGTAATACTCATCAAAAGAAGTTGACATCTGCGAGGGCGAGCTGAGAGAGATGGTGAGGGTGATAAAATTATCTTCTTCACAGATGATATAGTGATCTTCTGCGTGGGTGATAGAGTAATCTTTTGCGTGGGTGACAGAGTGATCTGCGTGGGTGATAGAATCATAATGTCGGTGGTGGACCACAAAGTATCAACTCATATGCTGCTATATTAATCGGTAATCGCCGAATTAACCATTTCTGCAGAGCTGCAAAAAAGCAGTTCGAATTGAAAACCCTTTTGTCCCGTGACTTTTCAAAATAATAAAGAAGTGCTTCTGTTGCGTTTTACAAACTCCGGTGGAATGTATAAATATCAAATAATTTCATTTCTGAAACATCACACAAGTTTTACACTGACTTACATTTATATTTTTTCTTGTACCGAAAAAGTCTTGCGGTGCTCAAAAACTAATCTCTCTTTCTCGTCATGACCTCGGATTTATCTCTAGACACTAGTCGTGGCTAACAAACCCATAAATGTAAAAGTTAGGAGTTCACACAGAGTGATATGAGGATGGTTGAAAGCTTGATAGAGAGGCATGGAAAATAAGAAAAGTTGAGGAAAGAGGGAAGAAAACAATAATAGCCGAAGTACAAGTGGAGCGAGGAAATCTGCCTCCAGGGAAGACTGGAGAAGGCCAGCAGTAGGAAGATTCCAAAATCCATTTTTTTATTTCATTCTGCTTATGATATATTTTTAGGCGAATTTTCTTGGTGCTTCTTGTTCAATATAATTCGGTCAGGATGCACGATGAAGCAAGCATAACCTGGAAAAGGTGATCACGACGAAAAGTGACAATCTCCTCCCCTATATATATATGTGAATAATAATAAAAAAAAAATACCCCCTCAAGCAGCTGCTTGCCACAGAGTTCTGACAGGAGCCTGTCAGTTTATATGCCAAAGTAGAAGATCTGAGAGGATGGAAGGCCCTCAGCAGAAAAACGACACATACATCCATGCCTTACCCGGGGTTCGAACCCAGGTCCCTTAGATCAGTAGCCAAGCGCGCTAACCACTCGGCCATGGGATGGCTAGATATGTATATATATATATATATGAATATAACGCAAAAGATATATATATATATCCTCTATATATGTGAATGAATTTTCGTATATAGAGCAAAGTCACCCACGCAAAAGATTACTCTATATATGTGAATGAATTTCTTTGAATAATATTTATGATAACATTAATAGTCCAAAGTTGTAAAGTTATGGAAAATAATGAGAATATCGATAATAATTCTATTAATCACTGCTAGTTTTTAACATCCCCCACCCCCGAAAAAATTCCTACCAACACTCATGTCAACAATGACATTGTTCTTTTGCACCTGTCAGATATTCTACCTGCCTCAGTTATTTCTCGTCTTTTTTTTCCCCATCATTCATTTTTAGAAAAGTACTTTTTTCTATTTCGTGGTGTGCTTCTCTAAAGAGATTGCAGCGATGTATTTCAGAAAAAGGAATCCATTTTTAAATAAAAAAAATTTTTAATGAAATAAAACTAAAATAAAATTTTAAAGTCAATCACACCAGTTTCTTATCTGTACTGAACTTTGAAGAATTTAAGCACACGGATTTTTCTCTTTCCTCATCAGGGTTGGGTTTTTGTTGGGTTGTTTTACCTCAGAGCGGCACTTTTTTGCACACCATGGACTAAATGGCCAGGTCACATGGACCCCGAAGGCTCAGAGAAGGTTGGGGAAGAAAACCCACTGAAAGAGCTGTTGGGAGACAGATAGTAGCCTCCCGTCAAGGCCATCCAGCGTGTTCTTTAACGTGCACAGGGTATGGCTCTCCCGCACACGGGGCCACGGATTAACGTCCCATCCGACGGACGGCGGCCTTTCCAAGCCCATCGGTGTCCCCTACTGACCGTGGGCAGGGCGGGGAATTTTGCGGAGATAAATCGCAACGCTGACCTAGCTGGGACTCGAACCTGGGAACTACAGATTACGAGCCTGGCGCGCTACCGACCGAGCCACCCCCGCCCCAAGATGTATGGTGTGTGTGTGTATGAGTGTGGAAGATGGGGATCAAATGATGTGTGTGTGTGTGTGTATGTGTGTGGAAGAAGAGATCAAATGTTTTAGACACTGACTTGAAATTTTTATTTACTGTTAAAAAGCGTGTTACTACCCCTTAAGGAATATATCACTCTGAATTTAACGTCGATCATTTTTAGAGGAAAAATTATCGTGAGCTGGGTGGGATTTGAACCCACGGCCTACTGATAACATGGTAGGTGCTCTGGACCACTGAACTACCACTGGATAACTGTTAGGAGGCAAATGGTATACTCCCATCAAGGCCACTCAACGCAATCTTTAATATGCATCGGATATGACTCTTCCGTCTACGGGGTCACGTTTTAACCATTGTATAGGAAACGTGCCTATGGGGGCACGTTTTAACCATTGTATAGGAAACGTGCCTATGGGGCCACGTTTTAACCATTGTATAGGAAACGTGCCTATGGGGCCACGTTTTAACCATTGTATAGGAAACGTGCCTATGGGGCCACGTTTTAACCATTGTACAGGAAACGTGCCTATGAGGCCACGTTTTAACCATCGTATGGGAAACGTGCCTATGGGGCCATGTTTCCCATACGATAGACGGAAGCCTTTACAAACTTTGTTTTTCCTCTCTGCTTGAACTAACGATTCTTAGCTTGTCTCAATTTGAAGAAGCTGCAAATCAACAGTTTATATCTAACGCCAAATAGCGTCGTGGGTATATTATAGATTTATTTTTACTAATAAAAATATTAATAAAACTAGTTTAATTTTTTTTTGGTAAATTTGCCTTCTTATTTTTTCAAAATGTTAGCCGTCCCATGGCCGAGTGGTTAGCACGCTTGGCTACTGATCTAAGGGACCTGGGTTCGAGCCCCGGGTAAGGCATGGATGTGTGTGTTGTTTTTCTGCTGAGGTCCTGCCATCCTCACAGACCTTCTACTATGGCATATAAACTGACAGGCTCCTGTCAGAACTCTGTGGCAAGCAGCTGCTTGAGGGGGTATTAGTATGTTTTGACATTCTATTACTCTATTTTACAGAAATATCAATGTTTTTTCGCCAATATATAATCTAATTCAATAATCTGTAACTCAAGAACGTTCCTGTCTTTCCAAGATAAAATTTTCCTGAGGTATTATTGGTTAATATATATTTTAGCAAAGGTTTTTCAAAAGAAAAGACTTTGTGATGTGTTTTGAGAAAATCGAGATCAAATGTTTTAGATACTGACTTGAAATTTATATTTACTGTTAAAAAGCGTGTTACTACCCCTTAAGGAAGATATCACTCTGAATTTAACGTCGATCAATTTTAGAGGAAAAATTATCGTGAGCTGGGTGGGATTTGAACCCACGGCCTACTGATAACATGGTAGGTGCTCTGGACCATTGAACTACCAGCAGCCGATCCAGAGATCCTCTAATTGATGCTATGAACTTTCTACCAATAGTAGACAATTCTCGTGTCTCATGAAGGTGTTGTTCCAACTGCTCTCAGCCTCAAGAAGCAATGACAAGCATCTCAATGAAGATGGGAAGAATATTCTGATAAAATTGTTTAGACTGAAGAGATTTTTTTTTTCGACGTATTTATTCATATATTAAGGAAGATATCACTCTAAATTTGACGTCGAGCCGGGTGAGTTCGTATCCCACCCGACTCAAGACAATTTTTCCTCTAAAATTGATCGACGTTAAAGTCGGAGTGATATCTTCTTTTATATGAATAAATACGTCGGGAAAAAAAATCTCTTCAATGCTACTACATTAATTTCAAGTTCATTTCAAAACCTTTAAAATAGACTAGTTTTAATATTTCAAAATTAATAAAATGTAAGTTACAAACGTTAAAAGTCATCTTTACGCTTAGTCAACATTAAAAAATTCTAACGTTAAAAATCAACTTACACTTAGTCCAAAGTCGAACGGACTGTTGTTTTGTTTGCTCATATGTATTATTAAATAATTCTAATTTACTTGATTATTTATTATTATCTCCTATCAATATTTCAAAATTTGAATTTTTTTTTTTTGGCACATTTGAATACTTATATCATCTTGGAAACTACTAGACGGAAAAAATATTTTTTTTTTTCTTATTTAGCTATGAACACTGCGAAATTACATTGATATCGAAGATTGGGAGCTGTGTTTGATTTTGCATGTAATAGTTCCTTCAGAAGTTGTTTACACTATGATAGAATAGTTACGTCTTCCCGCAACAGCAAATTTGTTGTTTCCTCTCCATATTAATCAAAACCTGGTGGTGAATTCTCCAGGACAAAGGGTTTCCCACAATACACTTGATAACTATGTTATAACTGAGCTTTGTTGTTCTTTATAGGGAACGTGGGGGATATTTAACAGTACATGCATTTTATCGTAACATCTCCCTATCCTCCAATACCACGAACTCATGACGAAGAAAATGTTTAAATCTAGAGCGCATAATAAAGCCATCTGTTCTTTGCTCTTAATATATATAGCGTTGCAAATCATATAAGTTGTAAGAGTTAAAGCCTCGAAATGTTTGCATTTCTCTCAGTGTGACGTTCGATTTTTGATTTGATTCTGATTTTCTAAGCAATCGAACAGAATTATATACAGCATCGTTTCCCAACTTGTAATCTGGGGTGGCTCAGTCGGTGGAGCGCCAGACTCGTAATCTGAAGTTCCTAGGTTCGAATCCCAGCTGGGCCAGTATTGAGATTTTTCTCCCCAAAACTCCCGTCCTGTCCTCGGTCAGGGACACCGATGGGCTTGGAAAGGCCGCCGTCCGTCGGATGGAACGTAAAGCCTGTAGCCTAGTATTCGGGAGAACCATGTACGTTGAAGGACACGCTGGATGGCCTTGACGGGAGGAGGTTACCATCTGTTTTACAACTCTCCGGTTGGCTCCCTCTCTACCCAACTTTCTCTGAGCCTTCGGGATCTTGTGACCTGGCCATTTAGCCCATTGTGTGCAAAAAAAGCGCCTCTCAAAGGTAAAACAACCCAAAGTGAGATCCTTAGGAAATATGCAAATCGCATGATCCTATTAAATGTATTATCGCACAACATTCATGAATGCAGCAAGACATCACTGGTATACAACATAATGATTTATTCTTATAAAACAAATAGTGAAAATATATTAGTTTTTCGATGTTTTTTATATGAGTTTATATTGAAACGGAATATGCACACGCAACAATGAAAATGAGACTGTGATACTACGAGATACTCGAGATATAGCACAAAGTATGAATTACATCATTAACGAGTTCGAACACCATGAGTTAATGAAAAGAAGGGAATAGAGTTAAAAGTTCGGAAAATTATACTGAACGAGGAAGAGGTTTTTCTTGGTCAGTGCGCGTGAGTGTAAAGAAGAAGGTTTTCATTTGTGTTGTGTGCAGTGATAAGTTCTCCATATTTAAGTGGTAAGAGAAGTCTTATTTTGAAGTAAAGCAGCAATGTATCTGTTTCGCAGATAATGTTAATACTTTAACTAGCATTATTTAAACAGTGAAATGTGATTAGTAAGATTTTTGCTTCTACACTGATTTGTGAATCAGTTTCGTTAACAGTTAATCTAGTAATTATGATCATCAGGATCATTTACATTGATAGATAGCATATTGATATTTAGTGAGACTAGTACAAAATATGTTTATGATTTATACAATTTTATTGCCTGATTTATTAAATAGATCCCTTATAGTCTGTTTATTTATTTCGAATTCAGGCTCGGTTGCCAAATATTCGAATACGACTAAAAATCTGTAACAATATTTTTGGGCCACCAACAAAAGTACTAAAAGGAAACTGGCCCCCAGCTATATAAAATTTGGAAAACCCTGATATAAAATATCGGAAACGATGCAACCTATTATATTACACCTACCTAAGCAGATATTTCCTAATCAGGTTAGTACTGATTCTACGTTATAATAAGTCTTATATCAGTGGTCCGCAAACCCGAATAAAAATATTTTGTTTGCTATTTAAGCAAGTTTAGCTTTGTTTAAGGCATGGATGTTGGTGTTGTTTTTCTGCCGAGGTCTCACCTTCCTCACAGACCTTCTACTATGGCGTATAAACTGACAGGTTCCTGTCATACCTCTGTGTGGCAAGCAGCTGCTTGTTGGGGGTATTTTTTAAAATTTTATTATTACAATTTACTTTCATAAGTATAAGTGTAAAACAGCACGAAAATTTTTTAATGTTAATAGAATTTATTTTAACTGCAGTTGCCGAAGTGGTATGTGACTTACACGACTGGATCGCAGAAAGAACTGCTGAACATTCGGCATCAACGAAATTGTAACTAATGCTAAATTTTATTCAAATTTTATTCTTTTATTTTATTAAAATACCATTCATTTTAAGAGAGTCAGATTATTTTTTTTTACTATCTAGTTTTCATAAAAAAAAACCCTCAAGCAGCTGCTTGCCACAGAGGTCTGACAGGAGCCTGTCAGTTTACATGCCATAGTAGAAGGTCTGTGAGGATGGCAGGACCTCAGCAGAAAAACGACACACATCCATGTCTTACCCGGGGCTCGAACCCAGGTCCCGTACATCACTAGCCAAGCGTGCTAACCACTCGGCCGTCATGTGCTGGATAAAACCGTAAATGGCCAGTAGATATAAAACAGACGGAAGTCTGTCTTATATCTATTGATTTGAGGAGTCTAAACAGCAGGCAATAGAGCAATAAGAGAAAAATGACATCAGCTAAAGTTATAAAAGCAAAATTCAAGCATCGTATGCAATAACTTGTAGCAAAATTACCGATGTACTCTGATAATACTTCGTGATAAGCAAGACCAACAAAAACTGCTCTTTCAGTGTTAGAAGGCTGTCACCTTACACCACACTTAATTTTAAATTTGTTTTACAACTTCCTCCTCAACTTCTGTCCTCCACTCTCTCACTCCGTAAGCTCTTTCTTTATCCTTCTTTCGCAGCTCTTGCAAACTACTCTGTAGTGCATAAAATGCAATAGGGACTTTGAAAAGTGCAGAGAAAGGGCTTTGACGCAACTGCTAATTAATACCTTTACCGAAGACGAACGCACCACCATAAAGAAACGATTTTTCTTCTTCCGACAACAAGACAGCCTCATAATTAGAGCTCTACATCCACAGGTCTAACAAAGATGGGCGTACGTCTCGGGTGTAACGTGAATTGCGGACGATGCCGAGGCTTTGGTGACAGCCGTTTGCGGGCCTGCGGTACCCGCGGGGTTCCATCTGTCAGTCCTTCCTTGCGGTCTGCCAGCCCTGACCCCACATCAAGCAGCTTTTTAATTCTCGCACCCGAGACTCATCCCACTTTTCTGTGGTTCGTAGTTCGGCGCATTGTGGAGCGGCGACTGGGGGCAAGCGGCCGCCATGTTTACAAGCGCGCACACCCGGAGGTTTGATCCCCTAATGGCATTTGCTGAGTCGACACGCCTGCTTATTGAGACTTCAGCACTCTGTGGACCAACACTGTCTATCTCTCAAAGACCCCCCACCGGCGTGGCGATCACGTGACCCATCCGCCGCTATTGTAGCATCTCTTAGGGATGTTGGGAGGCGAGCGTCACAGCCGACGAAGGTGTCTGCAAGTGGCGGAAATGTCAAGGGTGAAGACTCAGCTAGTCCGGTCCGCGATTGCCCTGTGGGCCAGATTACGTCTCGCGTCTGAGTTCCGACTAGCTCGTGGAGCAGCAAGAAGGATGGGGTCACCGATGGAGGTCACACACTGAGGGTTGCTAAGTGTCGCTCATAATTCGGCTTGACAGGCAATGATTCTTTTATCATCGGTCATCTGCTCCTCCGACCAATGCAGCTAAACAACTTCGAACAACGAAAGCTGTCTCGTCCATTGTTTGCTGTTTCTCCCGCAAAGATGACGTTTCGCAGTAAAGCTCAGGTGTTGTAATCCACATTCCCTTGATGATTGGGGAAGGAGCTGGTAATCTTGATAAAATATACCACTCACAATCAGCCACAAGTAACAATTTAGAGTTCGTGACCGCTTATTCGTATTGGCTGCAGTTCGGATGGTTTGTAATTATTTGTTTAAACTACGAGAATGAAAACTTGGGCTTGCCACAAGGTCACATCGAAGTGACCTAATCACGATGTGATATTTGCACTGACAATATTAAGTAACATTTTTAAGTTTGCAACGATTTTTAGACATGACGACCTGCTGTCATCGTGCGTACTTGCGTCATGAAATGATTATATTAAAGAGTGTTTGTAAATCTTGAAGGATGTTATTAGGAATTAGATATTTTGAAAGAGCACGCTGACACTGCTCACAGGTCGACCTACGCTTGCTCTTGTTTATATATGTATTTAGCCCTCCCGTGGTCGAGTGGTTAGCGTGTTTGGCTACTGATCAAAGGGACCTGGTTTGGAGCCCCGGATAAGGCATGGATGTTTGTGTTGTCTTTCTGCTGAGGTCCCGCCATCCTGACAGTTTATTTTCCGACTAATTATCCGATTAACATGAAGAAGGGAGAGAAAAGTGTCTGACTCTCTCAAAAAGTTAAAAAACAATTATCTGTTAACGTACTGATCAAAGAAAAACTTAAATTATGACCTGAAAAATCACCTATGGCGTATTAATCTGGCAGGTTCCTGTCAGACCTCTTGGCAAGCAGCTGCTTGAGGGATTTTTTTAATTAAACATTTACTATCCACCTCCTATCAAATGTCGATTTCTTTATTCGTCTCTCTGCAGTTTTTTTTATTATTATTACCTGGTCTCCAACAATAATAATTTTAAATACGAAATAAATAAGTAAAATACTGTTGTTTTAAAGACCAAGTCAACTACTGTTATTTTAAAGACCAAATGAATGACTATTTTTTTAAAGACCAAGTAGACCTCTTTGGCATGCAGGTACTTGAGAAGTAATTTATTATTTTTAAACTACTATTATTTTAAATACCAAGTAAAAGGGAGAGTAAGAGGAAGTAAAAAGGGGAGGAGACTGAAGAGCACCAATGAAACTGAAAGCGTCCCAGACATGCTTAATAGGATTAAGATCTGGTAACCTGGCTGATCTCTCCATCCTGTGAATATCCTCCTCTCGAGGTATCGTCGACTATCCGAGCCCTATGAGGGCGAGTATTATCGTCTATATAAATTAACTCGGGCCAGCAAAACGCATGAAAAGCCTTACATAAAGCTCAAAAATCTCCTCTATGTACCTTTGTGCAATCATGGTGCCTCCTTGAAACACGTGGAGTGTTCTACGGCTATCCAGCATTATGCCTCCACACCAGACCTCCTCCTCCATCTCCTCCATAAAGGCCTTGTTCTGGGATGTTGGAGGGATGCTTGTGTGTTCAAGGTTCTCTCCAGATTTGCCTACATCGGGAATCCATAGTGAGACTGAAATGGAATTCATCCACTGAAGAACACATGAATTCGCTGCTGTTGAGTAGAGGTATGATTATGCCTGCACCAAGTCCTTTGAGCTCTTCATTGAGAGAGATTGAAGGGGAGGAAATCATCGGTCTCCTAACATACAGATCCCTCTCACGAAGTCGTCTGGACGCAGTTCTCCTTGACACTATCGTGCATGAAGCACAGGCAAACTCGACAGCGAGTTGTCTGGCTGTTATCTCCTTATGCCTTCTCGCTGTTAAGGCCAGATATCGGTTTTCCTGGGATGATGTGATCCTTGGCAGGCTCGGAATTGGTCGTCGAGCATATTCCAGGATTCTTGATATTGTCCCCATAGTCTGTAGATGACCATCCCAGAAACATTATGCACTCTGGCTACTGCAGCTTGGATCTATCCTGCCAACATCCTACCAATAGCTATCTACCTCTCCGAATCCTCTAAGCGATCTCGGGTGTTCGTCTGCATATTCACCAACACCTCTTGCACAATCCCTGGTGTTCTGCATATTCACCAACACCTCTTGCACAATCCCTGATATCTGTAAAACCTTGTGTTTTTTCTAGATCCGGGCATGTGTGGCAGTGGAACCACTTTTGGGGGGACCCATATCTTCTTTCTTTTGTTTTGAAGTTAATACAAATTGAGTAAATGATAGCATTCGCATGTTTTTAATTATTTTTTAACTTTCTAGGACACATAAAGAGGATAGCTTAATTTTGGAACTGCATTCTTATACATCCCGTCCCATGGCCGAGTGGTTAGTGCGCTTGGCTACTGATCTAAGGGACCTGGGTTCGAGACCCGGGTAAGGCATGGCTGTTTGTGTCGTTTTTCTGCTGAGGGCCAGCCATCCTCTCAGACCTTCTACTATGGCATATAAACTGACAGGCTCCTATCAGACCTCTGTGGCAAGCAGCTGCTTGAGGGGGTATTTATTTATTCTTTACATTCCTTAAATATTACTTTACCTATTAGGGGCAGATAGCTTTCCTTTTTGAATGAATTCCTAATAAAAACAGTGTGATAGCTACTTAGAATATGTACAGAATTTGGGCCGTCCCATGGCCGAGTGGTTAATGCGCTTGGCTACTGATCTAAGGGACCTGGGTTCGAGCCCCGGGTCCCCTAGACCATTAGACCCCATGGATGTATGTGTCGTTTTTCTGCTGAGGACCTGCCATCCTCACAGATCTTCTGTTATAGCATATAAACTGATAGGCTCCTGTCAGACCTCTGTGGCAAGCAGCTGCTTGAAGGGGTATTTATTTTATTTTTTATTTTTTTTACAGAATTTGGTGCAGGGAACAATAGATATACAAAAAGCAATATTTTTCAGTTCATAACTTAAGTTTTTCATTGATCAGTATGGTAACAGATAAAATATTTAAACTTTTTTTTGAGGGAGTCAGACACTCTTCTTGCCCTTCCTCATGTTAGTCGGATAATTAGTCGGATTTCGTACATTACAGCTGATGAATGCGTCGGATGATGAATGCCTCGGAGATCTAGCAGAAGAATCGCTACAATACGTCATAGAGATATGTGAAGATGGAGAGACCTCAGCAAAATGTTGTGAAAGAAAAGAAACATCCACGTTTTATTCGGGCTCGAACTCGGGTCCCTTTGATCATTTAGAAACAGGAGAAAATGTTCCATAAAGCTTGTAATAGAACACATGACATAAGCTTAAAATATTTTCGTTTAGCCTTACAAAGGAAGTCAAAGAGATGTTTTGTTTAAAGGAAATTGTATGTTTTAAATTTTTAATCCTGAGGAAAATGACATGAAACTTCAGATAATCAAATACAGTTAAAATAGGTGAGAATTTTTTAAATACAGTTCGAAATAGTCTATGCGACATCCCGAAATTCTCTAAAAGAGGGCTCGTAATCTGTAGTTCCCAGGTTCGAGTCCCAGCTGGGTCAGCGTTGAGATTTATCTCCGCAAAATTCCCCGCCCTGCCCACGGTCAGTAGGGGACACCGATGGGCTTGGAAAGGCCGCCGTCCGTCGGATGGGACGTTAAGCCGTGGCCCCGTGTGCGGGAGAGACATACCCTGTGCACGTTAAAGAACACGCTGGATGGCCTTGACGGGAGGCTACCATCTGTCTCCCAACAGCTGTTCCAGTGGGTCCCCTCCCCCAACCTTCTCTGAGCCTTCGGGGTCCATGTGACCTGGCCATTTAGCCCATGGTGTGCAAAAAAGTGCCGCTCAGAGGTAAAACAACCCAACCCAACTCTAAAAGAGTAGCGAAAAAAAAAATGCAATGATCAAAATTCTTCGTTGAAGAAATATTGCTTTGAAAGTATAAATAATCCTTCCATAGAGAGATAAATTTTAATGTTGTTATTTATCATAAAACAATTTAATTCGTTTAAATTGTTTTATGATAAATAAACAAATTAAATTTTGAATTAAATTGTCCGCTGCGGACAATAGCGTTTATTGCCATCGGACCTCATTCGTCATGTTGTTACCAGCACGCATGATCGTTGTTCAACATGCATGGCAATCAAAGACGATCACACTTCTTACTGATCTCCGGAACAACGCATTTCTGCTACTACCAGTGAAGGACTTTGTTGGCGCATGAGCCTTATTCCTGGCCATCCTTTCCTATGCTATCCCATGTTTGCATATGTTCTTTGTCATGGTCTAATGTACCTCTCACTTGAATTTCATAAGCGTCTCTCAAGTCGTTATGTTACTGTCTCAACTTTTGGGTTTGTAACTTAATTTTTGTCCACAAGTGCATATATGCTTTTTTTTTTGCTCTGCTCCCGTTGGAAGCATTCTCAAAGTGGAGGAGGGAAGGGGGGGGGGGGGGAGTTTGGCCCACTGGGTCTCCAATCCCAAAATCCAGCACTGCTGCCATGTTTAATTTAAAATTTCTGGCGCTCTGTTTTCCGTTGAAAATAACATGAATTAATTAAGTGTTTTCATTATCAACTTAGAATGAGATGGGGAAGATAACGCCAGACCCTACACTGAATAAATAGAGGAATACCTTCTCGGCAGTGATCTGTTTGGGAAACTTAAATAGGCAGTCTAGTGAGATCCAAAGAGTTCAGAGATGAAGGAAGGAAAAGGAATCAAGGCAGTCTAGTGAGATCCAAAGAGTTCAGAGATGAAGGAAGGAAAAGGAATCAAGGCAGTCTAGTGAGATCCAAAGAGTTCAGAGATGAAGGAAGGAAAAGGAATCAACTAGATAGCTGTTAGATGACAGATCGAAGTCATCAAACAATCGGAGATATTGACAGATAGATGCCTTTAATTGTTTTTTTTTTAATACGCACAGCTTATAATTATTTTTCACGGTTTAACGTCGCAGCTGACGGATGGTGGACTTTTCAATCCCCATCAAGGTTCCCTTTCTCTTCCAGAACAGAGCTGGGGGTTATCGATGAAAATCTAAACGGAGAGGCAGTGGGGATTCGAGCTTGGAAATATTAAGTTATAAATGTAGCATGCAACTGATTGAGTCACCTAGAATGACCCATCCTGATTGAGGAGTGACCTGACTTTCTGACCTTAATGATCAAAATACATATATAAAAAAATGGATTAACGAGTAGATTGCGAAAGGGATTAACTGAACTCAAACTACTGTAGTAGCTTCTGAGCTATCTTAAAGTATAAAAGAATTAGTCTTCTGTTTTGTTTACTTAGCCTCCTCGATGAAATAACCGCGTTACAAGGAATTAACAAAGTAGCGTCGATTGTCGTTGAGCTGAATGAAGTCGGTGCCGGCGTCAACGGGAACCGATGCGGCTCGCAGCCGGCAGTTACGAGGTTGTTGCCGGCGGCCGTCTTCGGAGCTGAAGATCCGATGATATCGCTGACTGCGAACTAAACTGAATGCAGAGAGATGAAGTTGTGGGATCACTTGGTTTTCATCACAAAGGTTTTCAATGGGTGAGATTCATCTCATTGGAAACCTGCGGTAGAAATGATTATTTCAACGAAAAGCAGAGAGAAGATAAATTTAAAACAGATTTATGTTAAAAAATTAATTCTTCGTCAAACAGCTGCTTGCCAACCTATTTAACATGAACGATAAAATATTTAGAAAGCAAAATGCCCTAATTTCTTTATTGTTTATACAATATGGGAATAAAGTTGTCCCAAAGCTGAAGTACATAGACCAGCGTGGGACAAGGGTTGGATCGAGTTACCTCTGAGCTTCACTTCATGCACACAATGGGCCCAATGGCCAGGTCACAAGGGTTGGGTTGTTTTACCTCTGAGCGGCACTTTTTTGCACACCATGGGCTAAATGGCCAGGTCGCATGGACCCCGAAGGCTCAGAGAAGGTTGGGGGAGGGGACCCACTGGAACAGCTGTTGGGAGACAGATGGTAGCCTCCCGTCAAGGCCATCCAGTGTGTTCTTTAACGTGCACAGGGTATGGCTCTCTCGCACACGGGGCCACGGCTTAACGTCCCATCCGACGGACGACGGCCTTTCCAAGCCCATCGGTGTCCCCTATTGACCGTGGGCAGGGCGGGGAATTTTTGCGGAGATAAATCTCAACGCTGACCCAGCTGGGACTCGAACCTGGGAACTACAGATTACGAGCCTGGCGCTCTACCGATTGAGCCACCCCCGCCCCACCAGGTCACAAGGACCCAAAAGGTTCAAAGTTGGGTAGGTGGGGGGATCAACTGAATACTATTAGAAGACAGATGGAAGTCTTCCGTCTAGAACATCCAGCATGTTTGTAACGTGCACATCGTTTTTGTAACGTGCATGTTTGTATGCCTGTTCTACACACAAGCAACGCCTAATGCCCCATCCGAAGGAAAGTTAGTCTTCTTAAGCCCATCGATGGCCCCTTTTTCACTGAGGGCAGAGAGGATAGGAAAATAGAAGAAAAATTATTCCTTATGCAAGAAATAAACTAGACATATAATTTAATATGTCGGAAATGTGTAAGGAATATTTGGTCCCATCATTTTAAGCAAGAGTTCCCAAAATGTGATCTATTTTAAATTATTATCATCATGCGAACTTCGACAAATTTTTATATTTGATTGAAAAATGGACTAAAATATCAGTTATGCTATTGTTAGAGAAACTTAATTAAGCAAAAATACTGTAAACATGTTAAACTTATAATTTATAAGAAGATTCACCTTTTTCTTATACTTCGTTACTTTTAAACCTCATGCAATTTATAAGGAAATCTTTTAGTTATAGATAATGAGTGCAAACGTTGAAATACACTCCAGCTCTTTCGTTAAAGCGAGTTTAGTAAGAAGCAGGTTTAGAATCCATGTTTTGTAAAACGGAAATATTATGGACATTTTATTGTGCTGTCTAAAAATAAAATAAATACCCCCTCAAGCAGCTGCTTGCCACAGAGGTCTCACAGGAGCCTGTCAGTTTATATGCCACAGTAGAAGATCTGAGAGGATGGCAGGACCTCAGCAGAAAGACGACACATACATCCATGCCTTACCCGGGGTTCGAACCCAGGTCCCTTAGGTCAGTAGCCAAGCGCGCTAACCACTCGGCCATGACCAACTACAAAGCTGTCGACCTACACTCAAAACTGCTTCTTCAAATGTTTCAAGTGTATATTTATTTTAATAAACAAAATACTATATACTTATATAGGCACCGATCTAGAAAAAAAATCTCAAGAAACACAATCGAACCGAAAAATTATAAAGGTGAAGGAGACTATTTTCACTTCCCCCTCCGTTTTACAGATATTTAAAAAATTTCTTGAAAAAGTCATGAAAAATAATTTTTTTTGCCTCTCTTACACGTACAAGCATTCTGAAGAGGGAGCTTGCCACCCCTACCCCCAGATCTGGCGATGTACCTATATATATACTAGTAAACCGAAATATGTCTACTATGCTTTTTAAGAGTGCTGGTTAGTCCATATTTTTATGTCAGTTCATCAACTAATTTTTGACTTTTGAACTTCAACGATTATTTTTAAAATGGTACTGAAAAAAAAGTGGATATTCTGGTATCTATGCTGGGTAACAGAACGAATAAGTAGTTGCTAACTTCCCCCAAGTAATTTGAATAAATTGTTATCAAAAGAAGAAATACACTTTATGATATTATTCATAAAAAGCCATCTTCCGAAGAAGAAAGGTTTCTCTTTTTTTTAATTTAGATCATGTTAATATTAACAGGTTAGTAAATGGTAGCTTGGTATAATTGGAAGGAGAGCTGGGCACTGTTCTTCTCTGATGTTAGATCCGCGAGACTTAACATCTAAAGCCGATCCCGCCTTCTCGTGATGCCGACTATATTTCAAGGAATATTCTCTCACCTTAAATGGATCGTAACGGGGATAGATGTCAAACCAGTTTGAACTAGTGATTTGAGCTTCTGTAAATCCTTTTTTTTTCACTCCTGATGTGGAGTGGTCAATTTTACAGGATCTCGATTCTGACCATATCAACCGGTCTGACTATGATTTCGATTTCGGATTATGTACGTTACGCACTGGTGGACTTCTGTTGAAAAAGAATCTATCGCTGTGCTTCCTGTTTGTTTATGGGTTACTAACCCCAACTGAGCAGATACCTAGGATCTGGCAGAAATTGGTTTCTGATCAGAAGCCATCTCAGGTATTGAACCCATAAAACTAGCTCTTGCTTCTCCGGTTCCAAACTGGAATAATGCATCTTGAAATGTCAGCTTGCCGACATTCTAAAAGTGGGTTCGATTCTGATGTTAAAGAACTCTATTATTTGTGTGAGTTTCGACTAACATGATGGCTTCAGCTCTTAGTAGTAAAGAGGGGAGAGGTCTTTGTCGCATATTTCGATTTGGGGGCTCTTTGATATTGCCCTTACCTTTCTCAGTGAACTTAGTCTCTTTAAGAAGCATAGTAACCATTTTCTTTCCACATCAAATTGGAATATGAGGACTGTTAGCAGAAACTATTCTCTGGATAACTTCGCACAGCAAGTCCAGCGGTATAGCCTGTCATCGTTTTAGGCTTGGAATGCAACAGATAAAGGCATACACTTATAAATAATAATAAATTTCTCTTTCAGTACGTGAAGATAGTAAATATGTACAAGGCCTAGCTATGTTTCTCAGCAGGTATGCCAGTCAGGCTCTTTGGGATGTGAATGGTTTAAGGAAAATTTCTTACAACTAAATTTAAAACTAGTATTAAAGACTAGAATACTATCTATTGTTATGCCCCCACTGAGGATTCGAATGAGATGGGAATAAGGTCACAAAGGCAGGTCACAAGGACCCCAAGAAAGCAGAGTCGAGTAGGGAAAGGGGACGAAAAAATTGAAAAGCTGATTTGGAGACAGATGGAAACCTCCCGTCAAGGTCATCCAGTGGGTTCTTAACATTCACAGAGTATGGCTGCCCTGCAGACCTGGACATGACACTACGTTTCATCTGAAGGACCCAAGATGGCCTTTCCAAGCCCATGCAAGTCCATAGATCATTTCTGAGCCCTTTCTCACCGAGGGCATAGTGGGAGTTTAGCGGTGATAAATCTCCACGCTGGAACTCGAATCTGGGAACTACAGATTGCAAGCCTGTCTCGCTACCGACTGAGCCAACCCCACTAATTGAAAGAATAACGATTTCAAGAACAGTAGTAAGAATTTTCGTAGGTGACAACTGATGCTCAATCATGGAGTGCACAAATATGAAACATCCATCTAGCAGTGGTGACGAGTAGGAGCAAAGAGCGGCTTGCCCTTTTTGGTATTTTACTTGAGGAGGGGAAGTACTCTCCAGAAAGCCAATGAATAATAATTTTATTATAATTTTGAATTCTGAAAACAAATAGTAAGTGGCAAGAAAAAAACCCCAGTAATATTAAGTTATGAAATATATGTTTGACTAAATCGATGAAATGTTTTATCGTGTTAATCAAATTACGCTATGGAAAAAAAATCTGTTTGGTTTTCTTAAATATTTTAAAACTCCTGTTTCATACTAATTTAACGTGGAGAAATCCACTTGACGAAAGAGTACAATCAGTCTCAGTACGGCCCAATTGCTCATTATATTTCCATACGAATTTTTGGAAAGTTCGTATGAAGTTCCTATTTTATATCGTCCCGTCTGCAGTTCCCCTGTTTTAGAATAATGTCTTGCAAAACAGAGGAATGATAGGGATAGTGTTCCCCCCCCCCCCCATGAATATTTGTTTTCCTTGATAATTTCGAGAAGACTGCGACTTTGCCTTCAGATAATAATAATAATTCTCTATTTCAAAATGCAATTAATTTCAATATAACAAAATACAGACGGTTAATATTGTTCACCGTCTGTATTTAAGGTGAAAGCAAGGCAAGCAATATACCTTTATATTATAAGGTAATATAAATGTAATGCAATACCTTTATATTACGTAGCAATATAAGATAATAGACTTTCTATTGCTCCCATCTTAACGTTGCATAATTAGCAACATATGTAAAAGAACAGCGAGCAACAGAAGAATATAAAACATGGAAACCAAATCTTGTTAAATGCAATTTTCTGATAATTTGACACTTAATATCAACTATATATCACAATTAAATTAAGCTCAAAAGCGTTGAGTAAAACGAGATTAAGTATTCCTCTATTTTTTAGCAGTACTTTCTACTGCTCAAATATCGAAAACAAACCGTACTCTTTATATTAAGCCTGAAAATCATATAGTATATAACTTCAGAAAAGCTTTGAGAGCCAGAAAATTTTTAACCTTTAACTCTGAATAATATTCAACTTGTAATATTGCAAGATTTGAAAATCAATTGTCGGAACTAAAATTTACATACATACATACATACATACATACATACATACATACATACATACATACATACAAAATCATGCAGCCATTGGCTAAGAGGCCCAACCAAATTTCCTCTCCAGACGTGTCTGTTCTGAGCTACTGCTGCTGCATTTGACCACTCTAGGCCAATTCTAGCAAGTTCCTGTTTGACATTATCAGTCCATCGCTTCTTAGGTCTCCCCCTTTTCTGAAACCCTTAGGCACACTGTATATCATAATCCTGTTTGCTAATCTACAGCTATGCATACGGGCAACATGGCCAAACCAATGCAGTCTCTCTCTGCATAATATGCTGCTCAAAGAAGGTTTATGACTTCTTCTAACCTCATCATTACTTACAAAGTCAAACTACTTAATGCTCAAGATATTGCGTAAGCATCTAGAATCAAAGCCTTCTAGTTACTTGTTGTCCTACTTACAAAGGGTCAATTTTTCGCAATCATAACTAACCTTAGAAATAACTAAACTGTTATACAGCCTAATTTTAGTCTTTAGGTGTATAGACCTATTTTTCCAAATTCTACATAGATTGTTAAATGTCCCAGCGGCAATCGCTATTCTTCTATTTATCTCATGCTGTACATCACTAGTATCTGTTACATTGCTCCCAAGATAATTAAACTGAGACACTTGCTCAATAGTACAGCCATTCAAAGCAATTGAAGCACCATCTGCCTGACCAATTTTCGTCACTTTATTTGTTTCTCTGTTTATTACCAAACCTACTCTATTATCATTCTCATGAACAGCTCTGATGAAAGAATTCATCTCATCAACATCATTAGCCAACAAGGCCAAATCATCTGCATAATCTAAATCAGAAATTTTGAAATCTCTAGACAGTTTAAAGCCAAAATCTTTCTCTTGTTGCAAATAATTTTTTATAACATAATCAATAACCAAACAGAAAAGGAAACAAAATGCACCCCTGTTTAACTCCACTAGCAATGCTAAACTAATCGCTGAAAGACATACCAATTCTCACACACGATTCAGTGTTATTATAGAGAGCTTTCATTACACTAACTTACTTATCAGGTATTCCATATTATCTAACAATCAACCACAAATTATGTCAACCTTAAATTATTATATTATTAAATTATTATATTATTATAATTAATAATGATTAATAATCAATCTAATTAATTATCAGAACTGCGATCACCATTTTTAAAAATCGGGACAATAATAGCTCTAGTAAAATCCTTAGTAACAACATCTTTATCATAAAACATATTCAAAATTTCATTCAACCATGTGACAACACAAATGTTTCTAGCTCTAAGCATTTTAGTGGTGATAATTTAGAGATAGCTAAAGTGACTTCGGAATGGGATATATCATTAAAGCCAGTAATGCATCTATCCTTATTACAAACAATGGGAGTAGAAATAATCACATTATTTAGAACTTCTCTGAAATGCTCAGTCCACCTAGCTATCACAGAATCCTCACTTTCAATCACCTTGCCATGTTTATCCCTTAATCCCTGTATACCTGTCTTTTCTTGCCGCATAAAACATTAACAATCTGGTAGAAACCCCTGCTGTTGTGCTGTCTAACAGCTTCCTCAGCTTTGTCAGCCAAGCTATCAAGCCAAAGATTCTTATCAGGTGTTAACTGATCCTTTACACGTTTATTAAGCTCGTTGTAATGCCTTCTGTTAGGACTAGTAGGATGTTGATTCATATTAATCCTGCACTTCCTTCTTCCAGGAATAAGTTCCATAGCCTCCTCACTCAAATAATTTTGTTTCCTCTGTTCCTTTTTACACAGAAGAGTACTGTTGGTTTCAAGAAAAGCCTGTTTAAACTGATCCCATTCTTTCTCAACTTCAGCAGTAACCAAACCACGATTGTCATAATGACTGAGTAACCTATCATTGTATGTTTTGGCTATATCTGAATCTTTCAGACATTAGTGTCAAATGTAGTTTTCTTAACCTTAGCACATTTCTTAAGCTTCAGTACTTTTGACCAGATAATGTCAAACCCAATTTCGGCTCCCCTTTATGATCTGGTATTTCTAACTGAACTGGCCCATTTGCTGTTAATTAAAATATAATTTATCATATTCCTGTGCAACCCATCAGGTGAAACCCATTATGTATGCAACGGTGTTTGTAGTATGTGTTAGTTATTCGCAAACCATTAAGTTTACTTACCTATAGGAAACGTTCCGCATTGCCATTGGAACAACCAATGCTAAAGAGACCTAAAGCTCCTGCCCAAAGATTAGAGTCAGTACCAACTTTAGCATTGGTGTCACCTAGCAGAAAAGAGAAATATCTCCTTTCTTCACAAAATTCAAAATATCCCGAAGCTGGCTGTAAAACTTATCCTTCTCGTTCTCATCAGAGTCCTCTGTGGTGGCATAACAACAGATGACATTCAAGACTTTAATTTTTGTTTCTAATTTTGCTTTAAGAAATCTTTTATTAATGCAGTCATATCCTAGAAGAGCATCACTGGCGTGTCTGCTGAGAAGCAAACTTACACTTTGGAGATGCTTTCCATCCTTCCTGCATGAAAAGAGAAATTTAAATTTATTTTTAAGTATCTCACCTTTATCTGTCTATCTGGTTTCTTGCAAGCCTAGAATATCTAGGTTATAACGCTGGAATTCCTGCGTGAGGACAGCAAGAGAATAATCTCTATATAACGTCCTCACGTTCCACATACCTGCAGAGAGAAAATGATTAGTAGGATTTTTAAAGAAACTAGGCTTATTGAGATAGGTAGGGCCAACAATATCAAACAGCCCCCTGATCGCAGGCATGGGGCAAAGACCTGACCTCCTCTGCTAAAGCTGAAGTCACCGATGCTGGTAGGAACTTCAGGCACCATCTTTTCAAGTGGTCTTTTTCAAGAGCCATGTGGCCTACCTGAGACACATTGCTCCAGTTTAGGCTTGACAATGCCCAACTAGCTAAGTAAGGTTCAGGTACCTGCGATGACCTCTGATTAGGATTATCCACCAGCTGATATAAAGTATTCCGTGCCTCTGTTCACTTAGGCCTGGCAACCCAGAAGCAAACTGAAAACATAGCGGCAGATTCTCCCTCAACAGAGGTCCACCAGTGCAGCAAGTCCAGGATCCATAAACCAGTCAGTCTAGTGGGTATAAATGGTCAGCACCAGGACCCTATGAAGTTGACCACTCCTCAGCAGGTTGAAAAAAAGGAAAAAGTCGTGATAGATGACCAGATCAGTCGGCCACACTGAGCTGGCAGCCTCTCCTTCCGTTCCTTTCCAAAAGAGAATATCTCTTTTGGAAGGTACTAACGGCCTGCACCACGAGAATGCGGGATCGGACCTTAGGTGCTAGACCTGGTCGGTTCTGTGCATCATCACTGGGGATTGGTACACCGCTCTCCTTCCAGTTTATGCCTTGCTCGAAACCAAGAAAAGTCACTGATATATCTGAAAAACTTACTTAACCTTCGGCAGTAAAGAACTTGTAAAGCAATGGATAAAACTTAAAACAGCATAAAACCCAAGGAAAATCACTTATAAATTTAATAAAACTACTGCTCATTTGATTTTGGAGAGCTGTTCGCCTCCTCAAGTAAAAATGGCAATAAGAACAAAAATGACCTTTGCTCCTATACTCATCACTGCTAGATGAATCCAGCAAGAATAAATTTACTAACAACACTTAGGACACTTACTAGACACTACTGACCTCAATAGTCCAAATAACTAGAACCTTGTGTAACTGGAATTCGATTTGTATGCATTTTGTTATTATATATCTGTTCCCAGATAACTAAGTATCAAGGACATGCGCGCTCAACACTTAAAAATAACTTATATTAAAGCTAAACAGAAATTAAATGAAATTCAGTAGTTCATCGACATTAGCTTGCTATTTAAGTTAGGTATATGAATGAATAAAACTTGATTTTACAAATGAAGCATAATTTTAAATAGGAAATTTGTGAACAAATGAATATTTTGTTTTGCTTTTTAACGCTATGTTCCGTAGTAGTCTCAAGATTGTAAATCCTGGCGAGCATACGTTAAGTCAACTCGGAAATTTTCTTCTGCTTTTCACTCATGGATTTAAATAAATCATTATAAAAGTCATCGGATAAATGAACTTACAGCTCATAAGCTCACTTCAACGGGAGTGGATTGCTGTAGATTCAGTTTGAATGGGATAGCAACTGGAACTTTAATAGAAACCATGATTTGATTCTTAAGACGCC
Organism: Ryuthela nishihirai; assembly: GCA_038380435.1. Taxonomy (NCBI): domain Eukaryota; kingdom Metazoa; phylum Arthropoda; class Arachnida; order Araneae; family Heptathelidae; genus Ryuthela; species Ryuthela nishihirai. The sequence continues at coordinate 64,833,039 of JAWZYU010000011.1, read as the reverse complement.
TGAATTATGTTTCATTCTTTCCCAATGTATAATTGAACATCAACTTAGAAATTAGAAATCATGATTTGAGGCAACATATGAATGGAAACAGAAACAAATATATTAATTGAAAACTGCACTTAGTATAAAGAGCCATTAGATAAGGGCTTTCAAGACTTTGTCAGAATTCCAACTCTGATATATGTATCTGAACCTGTCGCCACTCCATTTTTCGCCTTTGCGTCGATGGCGACCTCCCCAGTTGTTTTCGCGCATGTAGCAACCCCTTCGTGCACGCTGCTAACATTTTCAAAAGTCTGACCACTTCATTTCGTCGTGACAGTCTCCACCTTTCTGTTTAGGCTTTAATACGAGGTGATTATAAATGAATGTAACGATTTTAACAATTCCCTATAATAAAATATATAAACGGAAATCATGCATGTTTTGAAAAGAGAAATAACAAAGTAATTTTACACCGTTGTAAAACTGTAGACTGCAATTGCTATGTGCTATCAAGCCGACAGAGAAAAATGATCCAATTTTTTGCTGTGACTTCCAGTAATAGCTCGAGAACGATGAAAGTCTTGCTTCAAAGTTAGTCTCATGAAACAACCTTTTACTTCAGTGGCAAAGTCAATCGTCAAAATGTTAGAATTTGGGGCACGGGAAATCCTAGGGAATTTTTGGAACATATGAGAGATAGACTAAAATGAATCTCTAGGCAGGAGGAGCGTTGGGTTTGGGTTGTGTTAGCTCTGAGCGGCACCTTTTTTGCACACCATGGGCTAAATGGTCAGGTCACATGGACCCCGAAGGCTCAGAGAAGGTTTGGGGAAGGGGATCCACTGGAATAGCTGTTGGGAGACAGATGGTAGCCTCCCGTCAAGGCCATCCAGCGTGTTCTTTAAAATGCACAGGGTATGCTCTCCCGCACACTGGGCCACGGCTTAACGTCCCATCCGACGGACGACCATTTTATAAGTGCTAGATTGATATTTTTGCAATTATAAGTTAAGTCAAATGTATTAATAACTTCATGTCATATCTTATTAAATAATAATTTCTTTTACATATTGTTGTTTTGAGCTTGGATGATTAGTTTTCAAATCTTAAATTAGAAGTGCATGGATAATTTGCCTGTTCCGAAGGATGATGTTATTCTACTTTTACGAAAGTAGAGATGTTTTTTCAGTCCAGACACAGTATTGTAATTTGTGGTTACTAACAGAGAGATTTACTTTGTAAATCTTTCTACTTCTAAAGTTACAAGATTTTGGTGATTAAACATCTACACAGCCGATCTTTATTTTCTGTAGGAATCGATGGGAATGGTTAGATTGATGTTAACAGCAAGCAAAGCATTCCAACAGTTGCTCTCAGGTTGTTAAAGTTCTCTAACAAAGTATGCCTATGTGCTTTTCGTTCGTAGATTATTTCAACTGCCTGCAACTCTGTCTCGTCAGTTTGGTTAATAGAAAATTAACCTGCCATACAGTTGATTTGCTGTTCACATGGATGCTACTGGGATGCGGGGCTCAAACACGTCGAGCAGCATGGTACATCTCTGCCTCTGTGGTCACGTGCGGCCTGTGCCTGGTGCTAATTGGGCCGAGTTGCGGCCGAACAAACAGATGGCTCTGTCGCTAGTCCGAGCGAAGCTCTCACTCTAATGGAGCGTGATTAGAGCCATTGGTGGCGGTGGAGGTCAACCATGCATGATCTGAGCGTGGGATCCGAAGAGCAGGAGGAGGGAAGAGGGGACAGCGCGAGGAAACCACGAGCGGGAGCTGCGTTTGTTGGGCCCACAGTGTTAGCTGATGGGTAAACATGTTTTGGTTAGTGTCGATGTCTGTATGGACGAAAGGAAGGGAACTACTGCAACGACGAGCTTTCTTTAACGGCAAGTCTTTATGTGCACAGAGCTCTTTGATATCCCTGGATCGTGTGGAAAAAGCTCTCATTCACTGCATTCACGGGGAAGTGCACGATGGCACAGCAGAACAGCCATTCGGAAAGGGTAGCTAAATAAATTATGCGAAAGCGTGAAATAAAGTTAAATTTCTATTGGGTATCGATTATTTACCGTCCGTCACCTGTGCTTTTGTTGGCAGGATGGTTTTAATGGTTGGGTGAAACAGAAGAATAAGGTAAATTACATTTTTCTCAAGTTCATTATTATTAGAAATTCTACATTAAATTTAATCAACATATGAACATTTCAAAACCAAAAGCTGACTATGTTGTTAAACACTAATTTCCATAAATTAAGGAACAACGTTATGTTATGTCAATGGGAAAATAATGTCGAAGCTCAATAAGTTTTAAAACAAAAAAAAATTTTTTTTTTAATTTGGCAGCAGATATAAAGATCTCGCCGTCCCGTGGCCGAGTGGTTAGCGCGCTTGGCTACTGATCTAAGGGACCTGGGTTAGAGCCCCGGGTTAAGGCATGGCTGTTTGTGTCGTTTTTCTGCTGAGGGCCTGCCATCCTCTCAGACTTTCTACTATGGCATATAAACTGACAGGCTCCTGTCAGACCTCTGTGGCAAGCAGCTGCTTGAGGAGGTATTTATTTATTTTTTATTGTAAAGATCTCAATCAAATGTATCAATATGTCGATTTTTCAACGGTATTCGTTCACTATTTAATGAGTTATGGAAGTTTGAATATTTAAGAATAACAGTATCAGTCACAAAATTAACTTCTGAAGTTAATTAAAACTTAGTAATAAGTATTGCAACAAAGTGTTGAGTAATAAATATTGTAACAAAGTTACTTGGTAATAAGTATTGTAACGAAGTTACTTAGTAATAAGTAATGTAACATGGGGTTTTTTGCATACCTGATATTTGCATACCTGATATACCAAGTATGCAAAAGCCCTATATTGTGTAGTCTACTGGTAGAGATAGGAAGGAAAGTTCAGTTAGGGAAGGGAACCCACTGAACAACACTTAGGAAACAGATTCAATCCTCCTATCATGGCCACCTAGTGTGTTCTTTAAAAGAATCCACATCTCATCCTATGTAAGACAGTCTTTCTAATACATCAGTGTGCGCTTTTTTAAAACAAATGATAATTATTTAACACAAAATAATGATAATTAATTAACAGACTATAATGATAAATAATTAACAGATCAATGAATCAATTAACGACAATGAAAATGAATGAAACAATTAATGACAATGATCAGTGTAAGAGCAACATTATTTTATTCATTATTATTATAATGAACAGTTTAATAATGAATAATATTAATTTTATTCATTATTATTATAATGAATAAAATTAATATTATTCATTATTAAATTGTTATTAATGAAAAATTACTTCGGAATTGTCAAAATTTAGATATATGTCACTGGTTTCTTTCAGCTTTCCGTACATTTTTTTTCTAGACGTTAGATCAGGCATGTCAAACACGCGGCCCGGGGGCCGCATGCGATCCGCCGGGAACTGTTCTGCGGCCCGCCAGATCGTAGAATTGCTCATATCATGAAATGCCCGATCATTTCATGATCATTCCATTTTTTTTTGTGTGTTGCGGCCCGCGATTTAATATATAATACTTAATATGGCCCTCGGTGGTTAACGAGTTTGACAATGCCTGCGTTAGATGCCCATTTTTGCCACTAAATGCTATCAAAATACGCCAGATCTATTAGGGAAATCAGACAAAACAACAACACTGACCATTTGCTGCCCACATTCCTGTTAGAAGGAATCCTTGGCATACTACTGCTTCCTTTCTGATATCCTTTCAGATATTCTATACTTTCCGATATTAATTCATTTCAAAATATTCTGTTATTCCACCAGTATTTCAGAATATTGCGTCAACGTGCAAACAAGGATAAATTAATGATACAATATCAATCCTCGCTTAACGTCAAACCTCAGCAGTCATGTCTTTATATTCCCAGGTCATTTACGTTTCTTTTTGTCTACGGCATATGTCATTGGGGCTTTTTTACTTGGCATGCAAGCCTTCAAGCTTGCGTCAAAAAGTTATCGATTCCAAGTTCCAAAGTTATCGAAAAGAGATATTGTAAGATTTTAACTGGTTCTTCAAGTTCTGCTGAAGTTGTTTTTCTGTTCTGTAGACTTAAGTGATTGCTTTTTCCATCCAGTCTTTGTCATAGTTTACTCTTTCTGATAGAGTTCTCTATTCGAGACCGACCAGAGTCTTCTTTGATGGCAAGGAGATCTTGATGCGTCTCAAGGATTTTTGAAAATTTTCAGCTTTTACATTTCGTTGATTCATTTCGTTGTTTTAGCTTTTATATCTCGTTGATTGCATTTCTCTTTCAAAGGCTTTCAACAAAACCAATTTAAGAGCCGACAAGATTTTTCTTCCTTTCATGATTTACTTGAACAACGAAAAAATTAATAAAATTGTCCACTTCAGATAAAAACTTTTATTAAAAAAACTTCACATAAAATCTTTTTTAACTTTCACAAAAAAATTAATTAACTTCACATAAAAATTTATTGAAATTTCACAAAAGATTAATTAAATTCACATAAAAATGTATTTAAATTTCACCAAAGATCAATAAAATTCAAAATATTTATTGAAATTTCACAAAAAATTAATTAAATTCACATAAAAATGTATTTAAATTTCACCAAAGATCAATAAAATTCACAAAAAATTTATTGAACTTTCACAAAAGGTCAAAAAATAAGAGTAACAAAACATCAGAAATGAAATATAAATCAAAATATAAAGGCACAAGCTCCTAACTTCCTGATGAATAAACACACAAAACCGCTGGTTGCCAGAGTTGCCAACAATTATATTTCATAAAATAATAATTAAAGCGTTAAGTTTAAAAAAATTTAAATTAAAAAAAAAAATACCTATCTTCCTATAGGGCCCTAAAACGTAGAAAATAAATCTAAAACATATCGATGGTGCAATCGTACTCACTTCAAAGGAAGATAGAGCGCATGCAATCTTGTCGAGTAGGTATATCGGCGCCCTATCTTCCTTCGAAGCGAATACAAACTTAATGACTGATTGCACCATCGATATGCTTTAGGTTTATTTTCTATCTTTTAGGGCACTATAGGGAGATTATGTATTTTTAAAATATTTTTAATTTATATATATATATTTTGTTGTCACTAAAAACACCTACCTTCGAAAATTTTGACATACGACTCATTAAACATCGAGCACATTTACCCCACTTTTGGAGTCACGTTTGAGGTAGCTAACGACATTGGAGCCATCACAAGCTTTAATTTGATATAATACCCCCTCAAGCAGCTGCTTGCCACAGAGGTCTCACAGGAGCCTGTCAGTTTATATGCCATAGTAGAAGGTCTGAGAGGATGGCAGGACCTCAGCAGAAAAACGACACATACATCGATGCCTTACCCGGGGCTCGAACCCAGGTCCCTTAGATCAGTAGCCAAGCGTGCTTATACGACTCGTTAAAGTCGGCCCCCGCGAAAAGCCGCCTCCCACATTTTATCAGAGGAAAATAGTGGGGGCGAAATTCGAAATAGTTAACGACCGTCATTATATTCTTACTGAAACTCAGAAAGAATAATATTTATAAATAGAAATTTGCTTAAAATTTGCTTAACCAGTGCAGAGTGAAACTGAACAGTGCCATTTTTTTTTCCTTTAGAGAATATCATTTCACATTTCATGCACAATCAGTGAATATCAGAGGCATTTTATAATTAGGCAAGTGTGAAAAAAAACTACAAATCCTCTCCCCGACTGGAACTCGGGATCTTTTGGCTAAGGAATTGTTTAAGGAAGCTAATGATGATTGTGCTATGAAGCTTTACCGTGTGATTCTAAGTGTTGGGTCCTCACGCGATATTTATACCGACTGGAATCAAGCTTCTTATAATCACATTTCAAGTAATAAACATTGGGCTATTCAAACGATCAGTATCGAAGCTCTGGATGAAAATAACCTCTAAATAACCCATCAACTAATTTGATAGGAGGGAAGGAATCTCACACTACAGTGATAATCATTTGTAGTAAGCGTGAAAACAATCCACACCTCCGCCATCCATGTCACCATTCAAATCACCACCCATGTAGTGAGATTCCTTCCTTCCTGGGGCGGTGGTGGCTCAGTCGGTAGCGCGCCAGGATCGTAATCTGTAATTCCCAGGTTCGAGTCCCAGCTGGGTCAGCGTTGAGATTTATCTCCGCAAAATTCCCCACCCTGCCCACGGTCAGTAGGAGACACCGATGGGCTTGGAAAGGCCGCCGTCATGGGACGTTAAGCCGTATCAATGGGACGTTAAGCCGTGGCTCCGTGTGCGGGAGAGACATATCCTGTGCACGTTAAAGAACACGCTGGATGGCCTTGACGGGGGCCTACTATCTGTCTCCCAACAGCTGTTCCAGTGGGTCCCCTCCCCCAACCTTCTCTGAGCCTTCGGAGTCCATGTGACCTGGCCATTTAGCCCATGGTGTGCAAAAAAGTGCCGCTCAGAGGTAAAACAACCCAACCCTTCCTTCCTATCAAATTAGTTGCCGGTCCGCGGCGGAGAGATTATTTTATCCAGAGCTTCGATGCTGAACATTTGAATAACCCAAGGTTCATTACTTAAAATGTGATTATAAAAAGCTTGGTGCTCGTTGGTATAAATATCGCAGGAGCAACTGGACCATAATTAGAAGATCCCGAGTTCGAGTCCCGGAGGCTGATGAGTCGATTTTTTTTCACAGTTGCATAATTACTACAAATTATTTTCACTGTAGCAAGATTCCTTCCTTCCTATCAAACAGGCTTGCCTACGAAACAAAAGTTTTTCAACTAAAACCACAAAAGCTATCGTAGTTCTGCGAAAAAAACAAGCATCATTTAGTATTTTAAACATATAATTGAGAAATAAGACTATTGGAATGAAGAGCCGTGTGTTACTTTAACAGTTAGTAACAAAACTGAAACTCATTTCTTCTTCGGAGTGAGAGTGGCTCAGCCGTAGAATTCCAGGCTCGTAATCTGAAGTTATCAATGTGACGGCCTTTCTCGATTCGTGGTCCCCGAACTTCCTTTAATTTATAAATATAAAAATAAATAAATACTCCTCAAGCAGCTGCTTGCCACAGAAGTCTGACAGGAGCCTGCCAGTTTATATGCCACAGTAGAAGGTCTGAGAGGATGGCAGGACCACAGCAGAAAAACGACACATACATCCATGCCTTATCCGGGGCTCGAACCCAGATTTATACTTTAATTAATTATTCCGATTATTCTTCACCCATGATTCTAGGCGAATCCATGGATCCGGGGATTGTTACGCCCGTGTTTCGATGTGCGTCGGACTTGATGTGCGCCAAATAAGATGTTCTTTTCTGTCTGATAATAGCTATTAATTCTTCCCTGGTGGTGTCCTGATGGTGTGCTGTGGATGAAAGCTTTTAAAGCTCCGATGCACTAGGCAGAGGACGACAAAACATTTATCTACACTTTTCACATTCACACATGTGGATATGCAATATGGAAATGCGCCATATTCAATTGGCTTAGCTGTGGTCAACATTTTGCTGGATAAAATGGCCTAATTTTAAATGCTGTGGAGATTTTCCCAAATCTGCTTATCGTAGCTTATAGTATCGTTGCTGCGTGAAAGAAGCACGAACTTTCCCTTACAGAACTCGCTTTACAGACCTCAAAACTCGGTGAAAAAATATCCTAATCCCTGCTTACATAAACCTGGTTCACACAGACCCGAACCTTAGTCCTTTAGTGTTTTTGAGAAAGAGTTACATCACTTTGACGAACTAAACAGAAATAACTTTTCCATTCCTAAGCCACTCTCTTTCTGCCTTGGTATTGCCCCATCTCGCGCTTCCCTCTCTCGATGATTCACATCCTAACCTCTGGCTACACGAAGGGAGTAGAGCAACGAAGGTGCAATAAAACCATTTGCTGTGCTTGCTTCTGTGAGCATCTGGAAACAGCTAGGCCACGAATCAAGCTTTTTATACTAATGAGCAACATTCCCATTTAAGAAGACATTTCTGAAATTGCTCGTATTCTGTAGGTCCCAGGTTCGAGTCCCAGCTGGGTCAGCGTTGAGATTTATCTCCGCAAAATTCCCCGCCCTGCCCACGGTCAGTAGGGGACACCGATGGGCTTGGAAAGGACGCCGCCCGTCGGATGGGACGTTAAGCCGTGGTCCCGTGTGCGGGAGAGTCATACGCTGTGCACGTTAAAGAACACGCTGGATGGCCTTGACGGGAGGCTACCATCTGTCTCCCAACAGTTCTTCCAGTGGGTTTTCTTCCCCAGCCTTCTCTGAGCCTTCGGGGTCCATGTGACCTGGCCATTTAGCCCATGGTGTGCAAAAAAGTGCCGCTCAGAGGTAAAACAACCCAACCCATTTCTGAAATACACATATAACAGAGATTATACACAAGAAGAGTAAATAAGATAGTAAAACAAAATAGAGGGACACGACAATCATGTTCTTGTCCCAGCGTTGAGATTTATCTACGATGATCCTCCACTTCCCTCCCCTGCTCTTGGTATAAGTAAAAGTGACATCGAGAGGCTTGGAGTGGCCGCCGTCCTTCGGATGTGGTATAAAGTCATGTACAGGAGTCCCACACCAGAGTCACCTATATCATACACGACCCGGACAGCGGAATGACAGAAGAATTAATTTCTTAAATAAATAAACAAGTGTTTTTTAATAAAAATTAAATATTTTAAAAATAGCTGGTAGATATTTATTTCTAAAAATTCGTAATTATTTTTTAAATATTTATAAATATTTTAATAAATTCGTAATAATAAATTATTTTGTTTTATTCTGTATAAAAGCAAATTCTCAGCATTAGCTTCTGTTAAAATTTTATAAAAATTAAGTGACTTAAAGTTGTACACATATTTCATTTCCCTTTTATTTTTCCTCCTTTGATTACCTCTTCTCCGGGCACAGGGTATCTGGGCAATCCTAGCCATATCCTGTGCACTTTAAAGAATATGCTAGATGGCCTTGATGGGAGGCTTCCATCTGTCTCCTAGAAGCTGTCCAGTTTGTCCCCTTTCCCCAACCTTCTCTGAGCCCTCGGGGGTCGTTATGGCCCGTCCATTTAGCCCATTATGTGCAAAAAAGTGCCGCTCAGAGATAAAACAACTTATTCCTTCTTCGTCTTCTTCAAGACTCGTTGATATGCAAAGTTTCAATGAAGGATGAAGTATCCTTAATTCCTTTTCCTCTCTGCAAGTTTGTGTATGCTGTTGTAACATACTCTTAACCAAACGTGAAACAAACAATAAACTTGCAGCAAAATTACCTAAACTCAAAGAAACCATTGACCCTCCTATCTGGACCATTTACCTTTCCCATCCAAGTGCTCTCTATGTGGGTCAACGAGGCATCTAACCTGCAATATATATCAGCGTTAAGGCTCAATCCCTCTGTAAAAAAGATCGTGGCGCTCGGAAGGAACTGCAAGTCCTCCAGAAGCCAGCAAAGGCTGGGACGCAGCAGCACAATCACCTAATCTGTTAAGAGAACAGATAAACAAATATTTGGCTATCACGGGAGAGGGTTTCGAAGAAGAGTGGACGTGTGAAGCACTAGAACCAGCATCGCTCGGTATTCTCTCTAGAGTGCCAAGGACCTGCTTTGTTATGCATATGCAGTGTAAGCTGATGGTGACAAAATAGATGAAGAGATCTTTCTGAGAGGTCATAATGCTTTGTGTGTTTTTCGTTCTCAGCGACCTCTGGTGTGTGGGTGGATGAAGTAGCACCACACGTGTGACGAGTGTGCGTCCCTCCGCGTCGATCGGGTTTCTGCGGCTCCCACGTCAGGTTCTGTTGACACTGGATGTCCCATATGGAATCTTTTGCTTCGGCAAGTGACGGAGGGGTCGCAACCCTGGTACTTCTATGGAGCACTGTTTGCTCGTCGATAGAGACCGCTTGCAAACAGCGCTAAGGTGTAGCACTAGGTGTAGCCACTCGAGACGTGTTCTCTCAGAATAGCGAGGGTCTTGTCCACACAACTTGCTTCTGTTTGATGGCCCCTTTTTCCAACGTATCCCCTAGCCGCAGTTGAAGTAGGAAGTGTGGCGAGGGTGTGTTGCTTCTCCCCTGCTGATTCTGAGACCGCTGGGCATGAACGAGAGCATGGGAAGTGAAACAGATAAAGGAGCATTCTTTGCTGCTCCGCCCAACGGACCCTTGCCATTCAGAGCGAGTTTGTACTCGCTAAAGACTCGCAGATAGAGTTTCATCTGCACTTTAGGAGGGCACAATCTGAAGCTTTATTCAAAAGTGGATTCCAAAAGAGGATTCCAATTTACATCTCAAATAAGGAATTGGTTTATTCCTAGACGTAGAGAATTGGATAAGTGGGATGGTTTCACCCTGGCCCTTTGGGAAATTTTATATTTTAAAAATCATGGATTCAATAGTTTACGTTAACATAAACTTTCCATCACACTATCCCTCCAACCACTCCGCCGTCCCTCGCCTCTAAAATTTCTGACATATCCTCGCTTCTATACTGCTGTTAGATGTGGGTTGTCACCCAGTCGATAGCGCGACAAGCTCGTAATCTGCAGGTCACAGGTTCGAGTCGCAACTGGGCCTGCCTTTAAGAATTTTTCTCCTCTAACTCTCGTCCTGCACTCGTTTTGAAAGGCCGCCGTTCGTCGAACGAGACGTTAAGTTGTGGCTCCGCGTGATGGAAAGCCGTACACTGTGCACGTTAAAAACTGCGCTGAATGGCTTTTTGACGAGAAGTTTCTATATGTCACCAGACAGTGTCTAATAGATTCTCTTCCTCAACTTTCTCTGAGCCCTTGGGGTTCTTGTGACCTGGCCGTTAGGGTATATTAAACTCAAAAAATCCCCTTAGAGGTAAAACAGCCCAATCCACACTGCTCTATTTATTTCTCGACTAAATATTAGTGAAGTATTTTCTGTAGCCCACTTTCAGAAAGTTTAAATGTATACGTATATTTCTTAAGTGTTCTCTCCTATGTAGTATTACTTTAATATATTTCTCTCAGTAAATAAAGTAGTGGATTATTATTATTAGTTTTATCGCGGAGCAGCACTTTTTTAACACAATGCTAAATGGCCAGATTACAAGAACCCCAATGGCTCAGAGAAGATTGGGGGAAGGTGAGCCACTGAAGAGCTGGAAATCTCTCATCGAGACCATCCAGTGTGTTCTGCAAACTGCATAAGATATGACTTTCATCCACCAGTTGGGGGCTTAATATCCCATTCGACGGAAGAGGTTATAAAACATATATCCAGCCTAAGTCAAGACTTGTGTGCTGGATATAAGTTATAATTCATTTCAAATATGCATATATTTGGGAGTCAAATAAATCGAATTTCAGAAATGAAAAAGAGATGGCTGTTTGGTAAGAGAAGACTCCAGTCAAAGTCATCCAGCGGGACTTTTCTGCAATAGGCATGGCTAACGTGCACGAGGTTTAGCGCCCCAGACAACGAATAGCGGTCTTCCAAAACCCATCGAGAACAATGCAAGGATTAGCGGTGAAAATCTCAGCGCTGGCGCATAGAGGGGATTCCAACCTGGGACTATCAGGTTAGAGTATGGTGCACGGGGCGGGGCTGGCTCAGTCGGTAGCATGCCAAGCTCGTAATACAAATTTAATATGTATTATTTAAATTTTGCAAATACTGAAAAATAAGCAATATATATATATACAAAAATAAATATATGTTCTTTGTAGTGTATTTAACAAAAATCGCATTATAATTGTTATTGATTTTAGTAAAAACACGAGATGTTTACATAAGTAGTAGATTATATTTTTAAAATTGAATAGATATTTTTTGACGTATTTAATGTATATTAAGAAAGATATCACTCTGAAATTAACGTCGCTTTGCGAAATATTTTGCTAAACAAAATGTTGGAAAAAATCTAGTTCTCAGGCCCCAAACGAGAGCCTCATGCGCCCGTGCGGTAATCCGCTACTACACGCCAGTGATTCTCCTCTCTTTAAAAAAAGTGGATTGGATTGTTTTATCTCTTAGGGGCACTTTTTTGCACACATTGGCTAAATGGCCTGGTAACAAGTACCATTTGGGCTCAGAGAAGGAGACCCACTGGAACAGTTGTTGAGAAAGACAGATGGTAACCTCTTGTCAAGGCCAGCCAGTGTGTTCTTTAACATATACAGGGTAAAGCTCTCTTGCACACGGGGACGCGTCTTTACGTCTCATCCGGAGGGATAGCATCCTTTCTAAGTCCATCACTGTCTCCTACTGACCGAAGGCAGGGCGGGGAGTTTTGTGGAGATAAATCTCAGCGCTGGTCCAGCTGGGTCTCGAACCTGGGAATTGCAGATTATGAGCCACCCTCGCCCCTAAGAAAAGTGGAGTCAATGAGTGTTACAAAGGCTACAGTCCGTCAGATGCAATGTTAATCGATTGTCCCAAATTCACACAATTGCTAAATGTCCCGTCTGCAAGGATTCAGGTGGTTCAGAGTAGGGAAAGGAGATCCAACAGATGGCTGTTTGGTAAGAGAAGACTCCAGTCAAAGTCATCCAGCGGGACTTTTTTGCAACAGGCATGGCTAACGTGCACGAGGTTTAACGCCCCAGACTACGAATAGCGGACTTCCAAAACCCATCTATAACAATGCAAGGATTAGCGGTGAAAATCTCAGCGCTGGCGCATAGAGGGGATTCCAACCTGGGACTATCAGGTTAGAGTATGGTGCTCGGGGGTGGCTCAGTCGGTAGCATGCCAAGTTCGTAATCTGCAGTTCCCAGGTTTGAGTACCAGCTGGGTCAGCGTTGAGATTTATCTCCGCAAAACTCCCCGCCTTACCCACGGTCATTAGGGGACACCGATAGACTTAGAAAGGCCGCCATCTGTCGGATGGGACATTAAGCAGTGGCCTCGTGTGCACGAGAGTTATACCCTGTGCACGTTAAAGAACACGCTGGATGGCCTTGACGGGAAGCTACCATCTGTCTCCCAACAGCTGTTCCAGTGAGTCCCCTCCCCCAACCTTCTCTGAGCCTTCGAGGTCCTTGTGAACTGGCCATTTAACCCATGGTGTGCAAAAAAAGTGCCGCTCAATGGTAAAAAACCCAACCCAACCCGCATTGTGCGCTATCTGGTAGTCAAAAGAGAAATAAACTGCACATGATAAAAGAAAACGCTCTGGAATATGGTTGGATTGTAAATGCCATCTGGCGCTTACCATTGTCCATTAGTGTTCAATCATCCGTTCTAACCAAGCAACATTGCATCATGCAGCCATCGTGCTCCAAAACGATCTCTTCAGAGATCGAACAATCCAACAAGCTGAGGTGAAAATTGACGTTGAAGAAAAGGATGAATTGTGCATTACTCAAACCGATACGATATTTTAAGTGGTATGCTATAGATCTCTACAAAAGCATTATTATAATAATTGCCTTGATTCACTTAGGCTTCGAAGTTGCCACCAGGCATCAATTTAGATTTATTTTATACATTACTGGGGGCAAGGACATACCCGGGGAAATCAGGAGGTCCGGATCCCCCCCACCACCACCACAACCACTACAGAAATCCCGCAGTCTTATACGAAATCTCAAATTTGTCTATCTGCTTTGAAATGCAAACCAAGTTCTTTGTATAATTTTATTTCAGCTCCCTTTTGTATGTCCGTTTCTGCTGAGGTCTCGCCATCCTCACAGACCTTCAAACTGTAGCATATAAACTGACAGATTCCTCTCAGATCTCTGGACAGGAAGCTGCTTGAGGGGATACATGCATACATATTTTATTACTATTATTATTATATGCCCGACACTAAAAATAGATTTAAAAAACTGAACAATTGTAAAATTTTATTCCACATAGAATATCATTTCAACCTTTCCTATCAAATGGAGTCCTCTCCACCTCGAAACTATATCCTGGGTAAATGCAAAATGTTCATAATCTCTTTTCGGAAATTTTGGATCCGAACTGCAATTCGCAATGTATTTGCAAATGTTGCATATCATCTGCTATGTTCAAGATTTGAAAAGACATTGAAAAGATTGGGCTGCCTTACGTCTGAGCGACCCTTTATTTTCGCCCACAATGGTCTAAATGGACAGATCGCATGGACCCCATGGGCTCAGACATATTGGGAAGGGGATTCACTAGAAAACTGCTAAGAGACAGATGGAAACAAACCCATCCAGCGCGTTCTTTCACGTTCGCAGAACATGGCTCTCTTGCACATGGAACCACTTCTTAACGTCCCATCCGATAGACGACGACCAGCAGCCTTTCTTATCTAGGGCAAGGGGGGGGGGGGGGGGGGGGGGGCTAGCGGATATAAATCTCAATGCGGCATAAATGGGACTCGAACCTGAAAACTGCAAATTACAAGCCTAACAAACTACCTTCTTGGTTAACGCTCGTCCCCGTACTGATAAAGGATGGGGAAGAATAGAAAACGTGAAGCAATGTGAATGGCAACTCTAAGAACCAAACTGAAGACTTAGCTCTTTATATTTTTCGAATGATCAGATAGTAATTGCTTTGGATAAAGTTGACTTCAAATGTATTTTGAGGAGTTTAATTGAAAAATATGCAAAATTGAGGATGAATATAAATTTGAGGACAGTAAAATATCTCGGAGCAGGTTATAACGAAGGATCATGAAATGTACGAAGAAGTGGTGAGAAAGGCGAACATGCTTAAGTGTCTGGGATCTATCATTCAAGGCAATGATTTGTACATCCATCGAGGCAAGAATAGGTAAGTGTATAATAAATATCAAGAATTCTAAATTAAGTTTAATGGGTAGAAATATTCCAGGAAAGAAGAAAATTGTTTTTCACATAATTATAGAGTATTTTGACTTATGAATCAGAGATATGAACGCTGACAGAAATATTAACGTTGAAGATAAAATCTGTTGAAATTGATTTCTGGAGAAGATGCGAACGGAGGATAAGAATGGATAAAATAAGAAATTAAGAGACTAAGAGTTGGATGAAGTTGGGTTGATTTACCTCTGATGTGGGCTTCTGGGCCCGTAGTTGGCTAAATGGTCAGGTTACAAGGATCACAAACGGTGACAGAAAGTTGGGGAAAAAGATTCACTAGACAGCTGCTAGCTAGAAGTTAGATGTAAGCTTCCTGGCAGGGCCACCCAGCGTGTTCTTTAAGGACGCAAAGTATCGATTTCTCTGACTACGGAACCGTGGCTTAACATCTCATCTGATGGATGGGAACATTTGCAAACCCATCGATGATTTATTTTGTCATCGATGGCAGGGTGGGGCTATAGAAGATAAATTAATTTTGAGAGCAAAGGAAGACTTGGAGGTAGAGTATCGGGTATGGACATGAATGGAATGGAGGATAAAGATGGCCAAAGAAAATATCGAAATGTGGGAGATGGGGAAATGGAGTGATTAGAAAAGGAAATCTTCAAGAGGTAAAGTAGTGGAATCGGAAAAGTGCAGAGAAATATTCACATTGCGTTACCAATACGGTATCTGAGTGCTTATCCTGTTTAATTAAAAAAGATTAATTACTCCCAAGGAGCTATTTGCCGCAGTGGTATGACAGTAGCCTGCTAGTTTACTAGTAAATCATAGAGAAGATATGCGAACGGAGGGCAGGCCTTACAAGAAAGACATCACAAACATCCATGCCTAATCCGGGGCTCGAACCCAGGTCCCTTTGTAGTTTAGTAGACAAACACGCTAACCATTAGGTACAGAGTAAAGGATCTTAGGTTCGACTCCCGAATAAAACACAGAATTTCTTGTTTAAAAAATACCATCTCCATATTTGTTTTCGCTTGTTATTTGTCAGTTTGTGTGTTTCTCATGACGATATTCCACCATATCTTACCAATCCTTTGACGAATCTGAACGGGTTGTGTGTCAAATGAAAGCTTGTGACGTGGGAGTGTCATGGACGATTGATTCCTAACTTGTGGTCCGTGATGCCATAGTAGGTAGTCTGTTTTCATTTATTTGGATCCCAATATTATGAACATTTGATAGAAGAGTAAACGAAAGATTCCCATTAGTAAAAGTCATTGTCGTAGCCACCTACAGGGTTTACATCCCTCAAGCAGCTGCTTGCCACAGAGGTCTGATAGGAGCCTATCAGTTTAATACACCATAGATAAGATCTCTGAGGGAGGCGAGACTTCAGGGAAAGACAGTACAATCGCTCATATAAGTATCCGAACATTATGGTTGATTACAGAATTCACAAAAAATATCTGGCAATGATTTTTTTTAGAAATTAATGATCTGGCAACTTCGTGTCACGACACGAAATTGACGGATCACTAATTTCTAAAAGCAACTTCGTGTCACGACACGAAGTTGCCAGATCACTAATTTCTAAAAAAAATCGTTTCCAGATATTTTTTCTGAATTCTGTAATCAACCGTAGTGTTCGGATACTTTTTTGAGCGACTGTACAAACATCCTTGCTTTTTCCCGACGCCCCAACCCAGATCCGTTCGATTAATAGCCAAGAGCTGACCACTCGGCCAAGGGACGGCTCAGAGACTGCATCATGGTATAAAAAAAAGAAGTTTTAGTAAGACAATTTGTTATTGATCCTTTTCATTCTTCTTTCTGTATTTTAAAAATGTGAGATGTATTCATTCTGAAACTTCATATATTGATTAAAAATATATTTAGTGATGAGTGACTATCTTACTGTTACTGATAATTTTAAAATTAATATGGAATTTTTTATGAGTGATCTGCAGCTTCTTGATAAAAATTTGAAGTGGTCGGCAACTGGAGAAAGATTGGGACCTCCTTATCATCTTTCTTTCTAAATATGGACAATGTAAAATATATATATATTATGTAAATTGATGGAAATTTCACCGGGGTTGATCCCAGCTAATCGCATTCAAATTAATGCTTGTTGACATCTAGAATGTCGTGGGTTATTTGAAATCACCTCCGCTTCTTCTCCCCTCCCACAGAATTAAAAAAAAATGGTAAGGAATTAAAAGGGGTTGCGAGAGTTATCTTTAAGAATCGTCTGCCAAATGAAAACTTGAGAAGTACAGAGTAGCAATATAGCAGTTTTTCTTTTCCAAAGATAAGTATTTTTAGCTATAAAAAATGAAATAAAAATTATCATCCTATCTGTAACAGAAAAATTTAAAAAATTATCATCCTATCTGTACCATAAAAACTAAAAAATTTAATCACTTACTGAATTCGTATTCAATCAAAAGAAGATAGGAACCGGCACCCATTTTCCTATTGAGCAAAGATTGATTTGTCCTATCTTCCTTTGAAGTAAATTTAGCGAGTGATTTCCCCATCGGTATACTTTCCCTTAGTTTTTGACTTTTAGGGCTCATATCGGAAGATAAGTATTTTTTAATTTTTTTTGTAATTTATACTTTTGTCTTTTTCCCTTTCTGAAGAAGCTTGCTCACAAACCTGTATGACGAGTTCTACTGACAATCTTTTGTCAGCTTCTTGAGAGTTAATATACTTTTCCTTCAATCATTTTACTACACCGTTTAAATTAGTTACTGAATTTTTTTATTTTTATTTATTCATTTATTTTATTTTTTTTTGGAGAGAAACACCGAAGCTCAACTATAAAGAAATGTAGGCTTCAATGTTTAAGAGCATAAGAAGATTTGGGATAAATATGTACCTCGAGGAAGAATTTTTTGGCCCCAGGCTAAATCTAAAAATGTGTCCCCCCCCCCCCCCCCCCCGATCATTGCCGAGTTATCTAATATCAGGGACAAATTTGTGCACGAACATTTACCTGCAACAATAATAAAAATGAACTTTTTTGTTATTAGAGGGAGAAAAAGATTTGAGTGATGTATTAAATGCAATATTTTTCTAATTATTATTTATTATTATTCGTTCTTAATTTTTATTAAATAATACAGCTACATATTCAGTCAAGAATTACGAAAACCAAGTAAATGTTTTAACGATTAAAAATATTAAATTATAAGGAGTTGCGGATATTTTGAAGCTAATCTTATCTATGAGCGAATAGGACAATAATATTAGATATCATATAGAGATAACAGAGATTCATAGTGATGGTGGGGGTTCTAGGATTCATTACATTCAGATTTGCCATTCTTTCATCTCCTGCTTCTTTCTTTCTTTCATTGGAATCTTCTCAAAAATTTTAAATATTTCTCTCCTTAAAAGTAAGGCCCTTGTTGATGGTGTGGAAACCGGCCATGACTGTGTTGGATGCTATGTTATTCAGGCCCTGATGTCACGCAAGCTACATCATATTTTTTCAACTCCCATTCAGAGTTTCTCCCTGTCAATCTTGGGGCGGAGGTGGCTCAGTCGGTAGCGCTCCAGACTCATAATCTGCATTCCCAGATTCGAGTCCGCAAAAAAACTGAGCTTTGAGATTTATCTCCACAAAACTCCCTGTCCTGCCCTTGATCAGTGTGGGGCACCAATGGGCTTGGAAAGGGCTCCGTCCACCGGAGGGAATGTAAAGCCGTGGCCATGTGCGGGAGAGTCAAAACCTGTGCCTTTAAGGGAAACCCTGTATTGCTTTCACAGGAGGCTTCTATCTGTCTCCTAACAGCTGTCCAGTGGGTCCCCTCTCCCCAACCTTCTCTGAGCCTTCGGGGTCCTTGAGATCTGGCCATTTAACTCATTGTGTGCAAGAAAGTGCCGCTCAGAGGTAAAACAACTGAACTCTATAAATCCTTGCGCAACGAGTGACGAACAAGGCGACAGGTTACGTCAAGATGGTGATGAGGTATAAAGGGTAGAGAAGTCTAGCCATGTTAACCAGTTATTATGGGTTTCTAAACAGGAAAACTACAGAATATAGATACAAGAATAAATCGCTCGCCAAAAAGAGTTTAGGTAAGTTAAAGTATATTAAAATCTATTATTACATCTCATGAGTTGGTAAATGTAATTTTAGCTGTTCTTATGAAACAGACCAGTCCAACCGAAACTTAGTGAAGAGCGACTACGAAAACAAACCTTCTTAAAGAGCTACAGGAAAAATTATTTACTGAAAAACAAAAACTCATATAGTTAATGAGTAACGAATTGACCAAAAACTATGCTTTTAAGTAATCAAGAAAATATCCTCATTAGGAAATAAAAGTATACATTTTTAATGTACTATGAATTGTCAAAATCGCTTAGTTCTGCACAGAAAAATATTTGGTCAAAAAAGTAGAAATGAGTAAGATTCTGTATACTGAATATTTGTTTTATGAACAGTGATTTGGACCTGCTAAAACTCTGAAGACGCAGAGTCCTAAATGAAAAATCGTTTAGTTTTGTACAGAAAAATATTTGGTCAAAAAAGTAGGAAAAATGAGTAAGATTCTGTAGTTTGATTATTTGTTTTATGAGCAGCGATTTCGACCTGCTAAAGACACTGGGTCCTAAATGCGCTAAAACGCTGAGTCCTAAATGAAAAATCGCTTAGTTCTGTACAGAAAAATATTTGGTAAAAAAAAATAGAAGAAATGAATAATATTCTGTATATCGATTATTTGTATTATGAACAGCGGTTTGGACGGGGCCTGCGCTAAAATGCTAAGTCCTAAATGAAAAAAGAAAACGAGAACTCTAAGTCACTTTTTTTGGGAATTAGCGTTAAAATTTTTATAAGAATAAGAGAGCAGGGAAAAAGTTTTTATTAGTTAAACGGAGTAATTAAAATAAATTGAATAAATGACAGAACTCGTAATAAACAAAAAATGTTGACTGATGCCTTAATTTGAATAGTTCAGAACTAAACGCAAATCCTAAGCTGATGGCAAGAGACTTTTCAAATGAGGATAGAATCCCAATTAAGTTGACACGCCAGGGATTACCTCGAAGTTGCTTGTTGCTTTCGAAATGTAGAGAACAGACGATGAGCTGAAGTTCCTTTCACAGGTAATGCTGTTTTGGTACTGATGGTTTAACTTAATTTCAATTTATCACAATAGAATTCGCTTCTGATTAGAAGGGTACTTCTTTATGGTGTAATGAAGTTTTCTAACTCTTATCTCTATTTCTCTGTAATGTATGAAGCGTGATAAAATTACGTTAATAATTTAACTATCGAAGTCTTAAAACAAAATGTAACTTAAATCCAAATCACACCTTATTGAAACGATTGATTCTGTTTCGCATTAATCTCGTTCATTAGAAACAGAGCCACACACTTTTCTGAATTATGCGAGCAATTTACAGAGCTGTAATTAAATAAAAATCTTTCAACTACCGAAAAATTACACCATCGTAAATAATTATTAAATTAACATGTTTCTATCAGTTTAACATCGCTTTTCTAAACACTTACGTCATTTGCATACACTGCACTTGAGTAATCACAATTAGCGATTACAAAATTAAACTCTTTAAAACGCTAACAACCCTACCTCGCTAGTTCCACTTTTCTCTTCGCATTTGCTCAGCAGAGGAAAATCCACTTAACTTCATTAAAAATACCAAGTACACTTTTCTCTGTCGGCAGGAGTAGCTGCAAGAACTCCATCCCTGAAGTATTCAGCTTTCTCGCAAATACCAATAAAGCATATTTACGAAACTTTCGCTCTTACGTTACTTGCATGATAACAGCGGAATATTTTTTTTCGCCTAGTCTTCTCCTTTTTGCTTGCCTGGGCTTCATTTTCCTTTCGACGCGGCACCGAAGCGAGTGTGTAGAAAAACTGAAACCGCCGCATTGAAGCGACGCGATAAAAAAAAATATCCATTATTTACGATGCTCGGCGCGTGAGGAGGGCGTTGCCGAGGAGAGAGAGAGATCTGATGCGAACGTTCAATCTGAATGGAGCAGAGCAAAGCAGGCTCTATCGAAGGTGAGGAAAGGGACTGGGATCTCTGCTTGCATCCGTAGCCCGTCGCCAATTGACCGTAGTTCTATGGTGATTAGCAAGGAACCGGATCGGAATACCAAGTGAGGCTGGAAGGAAATGGAGGAGCATCCGGAGTGAGAACAACAAGTGTAGAGATGCAGAGGGAGAGTTTGGGACGCTGGATCAGCGCGCGGAGGCAGGTAGTTGAGGTTTCGGAAGGCGGTGTACGTGGGCACTCTAGGGAGTAGAAGCAGGAGTTTTAGCGAGGGGAGGACGGCAGTTACTCATAGACTGGTCAGTATCAGCAACTTCCGGTGAAGTGTTTCCGTTACTACAGGACCGGATGCAATCTCGATGTCCGTTTCTCGATGAGGGGTTCAAACAAAAGACGAACAAAAAAAAGGGAAAGAAGAAATTGAATTTTCTCTGACAAAGCAGAACTGTCGGCCAACAGTGGCATTGTTCATCAGTTTCGTTAATAAGAAGTCATTCTGGGATGATGTTCGATTGATTGGGGATGGGAACTGCTCGGTTATCTATTTTTTTTTCTGAAAGGTTTGATGTTGTTTCGATCTCTAACATCATCAGGTCATCTGTCGTTCAATAAAATATCAGAATTTAGAAACCAGATTACTGAGTGATTTATTAGCAGAAATGAAGCAATAGCCGAGAGTATGCAGAGCCCTACAAAATTATTACAGAATTTCCATGTTATGTCAATGGAAAGTTAAAATAGAATCTCAATAACTTCAAGAATATTTTTTTTTCCGAAATGAGACCGAAGGGATGATTTGAATTAGAATAATCCAATAATTAATCTAATCTAATGAATAATCTAAATATATTAAAATAATCTAATGAATTAGAATAATCTAATTAATCTTTTTCTTTTTTGAAATGAGACCGAAGGTGAATTGATAACCTAATTCAAATCTATCTAAATATTAATTTAAGCGATATTTGTTTTTAAAGAGTGATGGAAGCTGGAATATTCAACAATAACAGTTATCACTCATGAGAATTTATCTTAAAACTTAACTGAAACATACAAAAAATTGTTATATCAAACCATTTATTAAAATAATTGTTATATTATACCATTTATTAAAAATAATTGTTACATTACACCATTTATTAAAAATAATTGTTATATTACACCAGTTATTAAAAATAATTGTTATATTACACCATTTATTAAAATATTTCATATATCAAATCATTTGCTAAAATAACTGTTTCATCTATTTACTAAAATAACTGTTTCAAACTATTTACTAAAATAACTGTTTCAAACTATTTACTAAAATAACTGTTTCAAACTATTTACTAAAATAACTGTCTCTTCAAACCATTTACTAAAATAACTCTCTGTTTTAAACCATTTACTAAAATAACTGTCTATTTCAAACCATTTACCAAAATGACTATTTATTTAAAAAAAATTACTAAAATAACTGTCTATTTCACATCATTTACTAAAATAGCCATTTATTTCAAACCATTTTCTAAAATAACTGTATGTCAAAGTATTTACTAAACTAACTGTCTATTTCAAAGCTTTTACTAAACTAACTGTCTATTTCAAACTATTTAGTAAAATAACTGTTTATTTCAAACCATTTACTACAATAGCTATTTATTTCAAACCATTTGCTAAAATAACTGTATTTCAAAGCATTTACTAAACTAACTCTCTATTTCAAACCATTTACTAATATAGCCATTTATTTCAAAGCATTTGCTAAAATAACTGTATTTCAAATCATTTACTAAACTAACTCTCTATTTCAAACCATTTACTAAAATAACTGTCTATTTCAAACCATTTGCTAAAATAACTTTATTTCAAACCATTTACTAACATAGCCATTTATTTCAAACCATTTACTAAAATAACTGTATTTCAAAGCATTTACAAAACTAACCGTTTATTTCAAACCATTTAATAAACTAACTATTTATTTCAAACCATTTACTAAAATAGCTGTTTATTTCAAACCATTTACTAAAATAACTGTTTATTTCAAACCATTTACTAAAACGACTATTTATTTCAAATCATTTGCTAAAAATAACTGTTTATTTCATATCATTTACAAAAATGACTATTTATTTCAAACCATTTACTAAAATAACTGTCTATTTCATGTCATTTACTAAAATAACTTTATTTCAAACCATTTACTAAAATAGCCATTTATTTCAAACCGTTTGCTAAAATAACTGTATTTCAAAGCATTTACCAAACAAACTGTCTATTTCAAACCATTTACTAAAATAACTGTTTATTTGAAACAGTTTAATACCTCATTAGAATCAGAGATCTTTTTGGAGTAACTTAAAAGGGCAATAGCTACACCTATATTTAAATCAGGTGATCCTGACATATTTTATAATTACAGGCCTATTTCTGTTTTATCTAGTTTTTCAAAAATAATTAAACAAGTAACGTAAGAAAGAATTATTGGTTTTCTTGAAGAAGAAAAAAATATTTTTATTCTCATCAATATGAATTTTAGAAAAGGTAAAAATACAGAAAAGGCAATATTAAACTATACAGGGAATATATGTAGCAGCATCAATAAAGGAAATTTAACAGCATCTGTTTTCTTGAACATACACAAAGCATTCGACTCCATTGATCATACTATTTTATTAGGAAAGCTGTATTCAGCTGATATCAGAGGTATTGGTCACTTTTGGTTTCAAAGTTACTTATAGAACAGAAAACAGGCAGTGCAATTAGAAAATATTATCAGTAAATTTGAAACAGTACAAAAAGGACTGCCTCAAGTATCAGTTCTTGGTCCAATGCTGTCCCTTATATACCATAATAATTTGTGATTTCTAAAAATAAGAGACTCCCCTGTTATGTGGATGATGCTGCGCTGGTTTACTCATCAAAAGATGTAAATGAACTAAAATTGGACATCGAAAACGATTTACTTTTACTAAATAAACGATTTAAAAAAATAAATTAAAATTAAACACAAGCAAAAATAAATTTATAATGTTCTCCCTTACATGTAGTAACACTAACAGTATGACAAATGTAAAATATCATAATCTTGAATGTAATGAAAGGACATATTGTAATTGCTTGTCAATTGAAAGGGTTGAAAAATGTAAATTATTAGGTATTGAAGTAGACAACATCCTAAAATGGAAGAGTCATATTATGTACTTAACAAAAAACTTAAGGTATATATTGTATAAAGTTTATGCAATTCAAAGAATAGTTCCAAGTATTTTTATGCATGCCCTTTATTATGCATGAGTTTGCTCAGCTGTTCATTATGATTTAAAGTAGTTGGGAAGGAGATTATAAAGTGAACTTATACTCAATAGTGTCCATTCTAAGATTGTTAAAAGAGTTTTTAATAAATCTTGCAATATAAATTTAATGAATAAACTAAAACGTTTTTTTTTTTTTTTTGAAATTAGAGAATTTTTTTTGTGGAGAATACCCTTATTCCTTTTCTTAAATCCTACTTGGTTTGAGGCAAAATATAAAAGGTTGGACTCTCGAATACAGGAACTTTGTTTGTTGTACCCAAGGCACATAAGAATATTTTGCAGCCACATTTTCTGTTTCTGGCTCCTAGGTTGTTTAATTCCTTGAATTTCTGCATCAAGAATGAAAAAATAATTTCTGAGTTTAGGGAGAAATTAAGAAATCATATATTAAATATATATTATATTGAAAAAGAAATGGTTTTCAGTGGATAAATTATTCTGAATATAAAAAGAAATTAAGAAATCATATATTAAATATATATATATATAATATTGAAAAAGAAATAGATTTTAAAAGGTAAATTATTCTAGCTCTTTTGTTCTTGCAGTTTAGACAAATGAATAAATTTTAAATAAGTTAAAATTTATAAATAATGCCCATTGGACAGCTGTTGCCAAAAACGTTTTGGAGACAAAATTTTTGTAAGCTGGCCAGGCATATTTGCTTCTTCGTTATCAGATGTACAATGAACACAATTTTTACTTTTTCGTTTCAATTTTTAATTGAAAACTAATTTCAGTTTTGTTTTTTGAATTATGATTGATTAATGCTTTTAATTTTGCATTAGACTGATAATGGTTTCGGAAATGTAAAAATATATTCAGCAGTAGTAGTAGTAGTAGCATTTATTTTCACTCATAATCTATGCATATTATATAACACAAAATTTCATACATGTAAAAATAACAATGGTGGAAACACAAATACACAAAACCAACGAAAATAGAACAAGAAAAATAAAAACCACATTCACATAATTTGATTATTACATGCGGAAATCAAGGGGCTAAACTACCCGTCCACGTTCCGTTTTAATTACCTACCATCATATTAAAACTAGGCAATCGATAGTGGGAATAACAATCAATTCTTAATATAACTTGATACATCAATAATAAAAGAAAGGATATTCCTTAATTATAAATAAAAGATTTAAACGATTGACCATAAAATAGGATTCATAACAGATGATATATATATATGCATATAATTTCTTTTTGAAGACAGTCAAATTGCTTTCATCTCTCATATCCAGTGGTAAAGAATTGGAAAATTTTGGTGTCAAATAAGCGAAGTGCCTCTGGAGAATATTCTTCTTTGCCAACGGTATTTCAAACATTACTCCTTTCACTCGTAAATTGCATTCAATGCGTTTACTCTCTACCCATTGCTTATTTTGATATAAAAACAATAGAATTTTGTATATATAAATATTTCTAACATGACGAAAATGAAATAAAGTAGATGGGTCTAAAGTAGAAAAATTATCATTGAACACTCACTTAAATATTTTTATGTACCATAAATAAATTATAGAAATTAATATTATAATCAGCTCCCCAACTACACAAACCATGCTGTATATTAGAGTAAACTCAGGCATAATATAGTACTGTTAAAAATTTCTTATCTACTCTTTTTTGAATATGATAAAATTTAAACAATGTGTACCTTGACCGTTTTGTTATCTTATTTGCATGAGTCCTCAATTTTAAAGAAGAATCCATTTCAACCCCGAAATAATTGTAATTATATACTCTTTCTAATTTAGGGCATATACAATTGTGATTAAGAAGGCAATCAACATCACGATATTTAATTTCCTTTAGAGTATCTGTTTTAAGCAATTCAGAATAAAGAAACTTACTGTTATTAATATTCAAATTTAATTTATTCAAAACTAGCCACCTATGTATTTTTCAAATACCATTCTCTACATTTGTTTCCATTTCTAAAATAGTATCATATCATATAAATCAATATCATCGGCATAACACATTAATGATCCTTTTAAATGAAAATAGCATTAGTCATTGATGTAAATAAGGAACAAGATGGGACCCAATACAGAGCTTTGAGGTACACCTTTTTTAATTTCCCTAAACGAATCTATTTCCCTATTCACCGTTACCGCCTGACTTCTTGCTAAAAGGTAGTTTTTAAACCAATTATAAATATGTCCCATTATACCGCTGGCAAAGAGTTTTTTTAACAATATTTCCTGATCCACTGTATCAAAAGCTTTTTGTAGATCCAGAAACAGTGTCAATGTTTTTTTTTTACCCGCTTCACTGCTTTTGTAAATACCTCCCGTTAGTTTCAGAATGCATTGTTCAGTGTTTTTTCCCTCTCTAAAACCAAACTGGTTCTCGGAAAAAAAGCTTTGTTGATTTAAAAAATTCACGTCTTTTTTTTAACAATGTTCTCAATTAATTTAGAAAACCCCGACAACAATGAGATCTGTCTATAATTAGTCAACAATTGTTTATTACCCGATTTGTAAATCGGGGAAATTAAAGCATATTTTAATTGTTCAACAAATTTTTCTTGTTGTAGTGATAAATTAATTAAATAAGTAAAAACAGGTAAATTATATTTAGCAATAATTTGTAACATGGACACTGTAATACCATCATACCCAGACTTTATTCTTACTCATTGCTGCAAGTTCTTTACCTATTTCTGCATCATCCGTATTTTCCATATAAAAAGATTGTGATATACAATTTATATCACATGAATAACTTAACAAATTCAGTTGTGTTCTCGTAAGAAGGTACAGTTTTTTTACTTTTGTCCCTAACATATCATTAACATAATTCCATTGTTTTTTTTACTATTTTTTCCACAGCTTTGAAAATCATACATTTAGTAATTATTTTAGCTCTCCTTAATTCTGCCTTTCAATATGCACAAAATGTTTTATATTGTTTCAAAGGATATAATCCCGGGATACTTTTATATTTTTGATATAATTTTTCTTTTTTATTTATTAATGTAATTATGTCACTTGTAACCCAATTTTTCTTTTCTTTCTTTTTTTTCTTTATTTTACATAAACATTTTTCTGTACAAAAAAAAACATTTTGTACGAAGTGTCATATGCAACATTCACATCTGAGCAATTGTTATACTCATCATTAAAATCTAAATTTTTCACATGTTCTACAAATTTATAATAATTAACAAAATCCTTAAATTCTATAGCTGTAATTACTGGTCCTTTCCCACTGCATTCAGACTAACTTGTTTTATATATAATAATTGGATAATGATCAGTAAATGAGGATTTAATGTGTACACATCAGTTCCCAAATCTCTATTAGATTTTTATAAAAACATGATCTAAGCAACTTGTACTATATTTATTTACTATAACAGGTGACCTAGCACACTGAAAATAACCATTCTCACTCATTATATTTAAATAATTTACTTCTCTAGATTCTTTTAAAAATCTATATTATATCTCCAATAAAAAGAATATTATTTATCCTCAATGAATATAGATTCTGCTACATTTCATCATTTAAAAATATGTATTTGTACTTTTCTAACCAAATAAATGTTTCATTTATTCATTCATTTACTAAAATGACTGTTTATTTCAAGCCATTTACTAAAATAGTTTTATACGTAGAATATCATTTAATAATGCTTTCAGTTTTAGCCAGTTTTGACGTAACTTTCACATGAAGAATGGAACTGCTGTTGAATGTTCCAGCTGCAATAACTTTTTAAACACTGGAAGGATGTTGCTAAATTCAATATTTAGATAGACTTAAAAATTTTACTCACTTCCAGTCTTATTCCCATAAACGTTTATTTTTCAATTTGTCTTCCCATTAGAGTAATGTAGAAATTCTGTAAATTAGTCGGCAGAGCTCTGTATATACAGTGATGCATAGAATTCAAAAATAAGGAATAAATGTGTAAGTAATAGAGATGAGTTCGGGCTCGTGCTCAAAATAATTTATATTTCGAATATTTCTTTTAAATGTGAAAAAATTATCAATAAAATGGAAATTTCTTGTTATAATTTCATCCTTTTAATCAGTCGTTAGTAATTGTAAATAAGAATTTCAAGGCTTTTCTATTATTTTTTACTTATTCTCCTATGTTTAATTCGCGTAATCTGCAGTCCCCAGGTTCTAGTCCCCATTCTGCCAGCGTTGAGATTTATCTCTGCTAAATTCCCACCCTGACCTCGGTGTGAAAGAGGACACCGATTGGTTTGGAAAGGCCGTAGTCCATCGGATGACATATGCAGCCGTGGCTTCTTGTGTAGGAAAGCCATACTTTATGCACGTGAAATCAATGACACAATTGTGGCTAGAACCTGAGGATTTCAGATTATCCCCGTCACAAAACGTTGATGAGGCTTGGTGGTTATAGAGTCCACTCCTTCAAAAAAGCGGATCTGAGCTCATAGAGGATTCGGGTATTGACGAGAAAAAGTGTGCGTTAGGAGATGGGGTATCTTCAGGGCATCACACATATATTGAACTGGATTCAGGTTCGTGAATGAATGATGACTTCATTCTATTAATATCTTTACTTTCAAGATCATCGACGACACGAGCGTATGGCGCTGAGCATTAACGTCCATAAAAATTTAATCAGGTTCGAGAGCGCTTTCCAAAAACCTCACATAGGGCGCAAGAATATCATCTCTGTATTACTGAGCAGTCAGAATACCTCCCTGGAAAATGTGAAGCTGTGTGCTGCAAGACACCGTGATATGTGACCAGATCATCTCACTGCTCCTACGCAAAATGGTGGTGAATTCCTTGCTCTCTCTCTCTCGATAAAAACTCATCGAAAATTGGTATGCAAACTGAATCTGGTCTCAGTTGTAAAGAGCACATTTTGCCTATTGACCTGGGCTTCAAAGGTGATGTTATTTACACAAGTTAATAGAGCTCTTCCGTTGAAAGGACTGAGAGGAGAACAACCTATTGGTCTTCCTACATACAGACATCGTTCATGCAGCCTGCTGCACACATATATCTTGAAAATGTTTATATTATGAAATTTATGACTGCTGACAGCTTATGATATATATAGTTTCCCAGCAGTCATTTTCATGCGCAGTTGTTTTCCTGGTCATTTTGAATAGTTGTGACCCTGGGACGACCTTATCTCGGTCTAAGACTGACCTCTTCAGTTTGTTGAAATTGCCTTCAAGGTATTGAGAGAGCATCTTTTGGTGCCGTATACTTCGTCTGGGGGAACGGTTGCTCGCCAAACTTGTGATCTTCGTTCGCAGGTTCGACTTCGATTTTTCTACACTGTACTTCACTCTGTCTCGGTGAGAAAGGAGACTGCTATGGGCTTGGATAGGCTCGTGTGGCTTGGATAGCCGTGTACTCGTGTGCAGGGTTGTTTTACCTCTGAGCGGCACTTTTTTGCACACCATGGACTAAATGGCCAGGTCTCATGGATCCCGAAGTCTCAGAGAAGGTTGGGGGAGGGGACCACTGGAACAGCTGTTGGGAGACAGATGGTAGCCTCCCGTCAAGGCCATCCAGCGTGTTCTTTATGCGTGCACAGGGTATGGCTCTCCCGCACACGGGACCACGGCTTAACGTCCCATCCGACGGACGGCGGCCTTTCCAAGCCCATCGGTGTCCCCTACTGATCGTGGGCAGGGCGGGGAATTTTGCGGAGATAAATCTCAACGCTCACCCAGCTGGGACTCGAACCTGAGAACTACAGATTACGAGCCTGGCGCGCTACCGACTGAGCCATCCCGCCCCTCTCGTGTGCAGAATAGCCTTACTCTGTGCACGGAAAAGAACATGTTGGATTGCCTTGATAGGAGGCTTCCATCTCTCTCCTAATAACTGTCCAGTGGGTATCCTAATCCCAAACTTTTCTGAAAACTTAGAGTCGTTGTGACCTGTCTATTTAAGCCATTTGGTGCAAAAAAAAAATCCTCTCAGAGGCAAAACAACTCAACATAACTTCGCTCCGGGATTGATTCGCTTCCATCCTACTCATCACATACACAATTATTCATACGTCGTCTTTTTGACATGGGAAAATCAAATTGTTACTCAAATTAGGGCCAGGCTGACTGGAGCGTAAATGAATGACTGTCACAGTCACTCGCTTTTTCTTTTTATAGCAACCTTTAATTTGCATACTGGTAAATTAGTAAAATATTTATATATTTTTAGAGATACTAGATTAGCCTTAAATTTTGGAAGCACTGTGTAATACCTTAAGCAAAAATATAAACGCCGAGTGATGATTCTTAGATGAAGAAATATTAATTAAGAAAACAATTATCTACATGGAATTTTAAAAAAACCTAGAAATATTGATTCATTTTTCGTGATTTATTGAATATCAAATATGTATATTGGCGCTATAAATGGTAGCTAGATAGTGCAGGCCGTTAGTACCTTTCAAAAGAGATACTCTCTTGTGGAAGTGAACAGAAGTGGAGGGCTGCCAGATTAGTGTGATCTACTGATCTGGACAACTATGGCTATTTTTTTCTCTACCCTGCTGAAGACTAGTCAACCACACAAGGTCCTGATGCTGACCACATATACCAACCGGACTGGAATATGACTCTGAGCTTCAATATGGATCCTGCTTTTGCTGCACTGGTAGGCTTCTGTGGAGGGAAAATCTTCCGCTCTGTTTTCTGTTTGTTTGTGAGTTGGCAGACCCAAGTAAATAAATTCACAGGATATGTTTTATCAGCTGGTGGATAATACTGAGCAGAGGTTATCGCAGGCACATGAACTCTTGCTTCTATGGGCATCGTCAAATCCTACAATGGAGGGACTCTTCCAGTGTAGATGGCTTCAGCCTTTAGTAGTTAGGGTAGTGATTCTCAACGTGGGGTACGCGTACCCCTTGGGGGTATGTGGTAAAATTTTTTTGGGTACGCCGTGAGAGCTCAAAAGTCGCTAGATATATGTTATATTTATATGCTTCATGTTATTCCCATTGTTATACTATAATTATAGTTTTATTAGCTATACAAGGGATACGTCAGTTACATACACATTTCCAGGGGGTCGTGAAGCATAAAAGGTTGAGAACTACTGAGTTAGGGGAACGGGTGTTTGCTAAATGCCTGCGATTAGGGGGCTATTTGATATTGTCGACATTCCCTCTCTCAATAAACATAGTTTCTTTAAACATCCCACTAATCATTTTCTCCCCATAGAGAGTTGCAATGTGAGGACTCTGCACAGAGCTTTTTCTCTTGATGTCCTCACACAAGAATTCCACCATTATAATCTAGATATTCTCGGCTTGCAAGGGACCAGATGAGCAGATAAAGGTCAGATTCTTAAAAATAATCTTAAATTTCTCTATTTAGGGTGGGAAAATAAAAAGCATCTCCAAGGCGTAGGTTTGCTTCTGAACAGACACGCTAGTTATACTCTTCTAGGATATGAGTGCATTAATGACAGTTTTCTTACAGATAAATTTCAGACAAGCATTAAAGACTTGAATGTTATCTGCTGTTATGCAGATAACATTCATCCGCTGAAGATGCCGAGGAGGATGAGAAGGATAAGTTTTACCAACAACTTCAGGATATTTTGAATTCGGTCAAGAAAGGAGATATTACCCTTGTTCTAGGTGAATTCAATGCCAGTTGCTACTGACTCTGACCTTTGAGAAAGGGTGATAGACCCTTTTGATACTTGGCAGCTGCAATGGCAATGGGCAACGTCTCCTACATGTAAGTAAACTTTATGGTTTGTGATAACTAACACTTATTGCAAACACTGTGACATACATAAGTACACATGGGTTTCACCAGATGGGCTGCATAAGAATATGATTGATTATATATTGATTTAACAGAAAATGGACTAGTTCTGTTAGGAAACCAGGTCATATATGGGAGCTGAAAATTGATCTGAACATTACCTTGTTAAAAGTGTCTTTCAAGTTAAACTTAGTAAGCGTTGTACTAAGGTTAACCCTTTCACGACTAAGGGAAACATTTTTTCCATTTTAAAATTGGTGATTGTGGTATTTAATTATAACCTTATCTGCATTTTTTATACAGAATGTCAAAATAGAGCGTATGCCGAACGCAATTACGTAAACGGGAACGCTTAGAAAACAAAAACAGAACTGTCAGGACGCATAATATATGTACTATGTGCAATGTCCATCTTTGCCTCACTACCAAAAGAAATTGCTTCGCAGAATATCATAATTAGCACATCATTTTGTATAGTAATTTTATTTCATAATTTTGTATTATTTTAGTTAACATTTTGTTCTAATAAACCAATAAATAAAAGACATTGCATAATCAGCCTAGCTATAATTTGCATTACCTTTATAGTCCATTGGGAAAAATATTTCCCATAAAATTCCAAAAAAACTACACATTGTTATGTATTTTTCTTATGATTTTTATTTATTTTACGTCTAAACAAACTAAAATAAACAGTTACATACTAATATTTACACTTAGAAACCTTATGGTCCTGAAAGGGTTAAAAAGTTACCTTTAACACTGAAGCTCTGAAAAACTCAGTTACAGCTAAAACTTACCATGATAGGTTACTTAGTCATTATGACAGACATGGTTAGCGTACTACTAAAGTTAAAGAAGAATGGTACCGTTTTAAACAGGCTTTTCTTGAAACTAAAATACTTTTTTTAGGAAAAATGTAGCAGAGGAGGCAAAGTTATTTTAGTGATGAGGCACTTGAGCTTATTTCAGAAAGAAAGAACTGAAGCAATATCCTTAATCAATATCCTTCTAGTCCTAATAGAAAGCATTACAGAGAGCTTAATAAACAGGTAAAGGTTCAGTTAGCAGCTGATAAGAATCTTTGCCTTGATGGCTTGGGTGACAAAGCCTAGGAAGCATTTAGACAGCATAACAGCAGCAATTTGATAGCACAACAGCTATCAGCTACAGTATTGTATCATATAGTTAATGTTTTGTATGGTAGAAAACGGACAGGCATGCAGGGATTGAAGGATAAGCAAAGTAAGATTATAGAAGGTGAGGATTCTGTCATGGCTAAGTGGGCTGAGCATTTCAGTGCTTTCTAAACAATGTGGTTAGTTCGACTCCCATTGTTTGGTTTGGCTATTTATAAATTTAAACTGCATAAATCCCTAGCAGTAGATGAAATTACTACGGAATTTCTTAGAGCTGGAAATGTTTCGGTTACCACATGGTTGACTGAAATTTTGAATATCTTTTATGATAAAGGCATTGCTCCTAAAGATTTTACCAGAGCTATTATTACCCGTGTTTTTGAAAAAAAGGTGATCGCAGTTCTTGTGATAATTATAGGGGTATCAGCCTTCTTTCTATTCCTTTCTTTGTATGATTGTGCTTAATAGAATTAAGAATCTGGTTGATGGGCAATTGCGTGATGAGCAGTGTGGATTTAGAAGTGGTAGGGGATGAAGAGATCAGATTTTTTTCACTTAGGCAGGTTCTTGAGAAATTTTAGAGTTTGAGAAACTTTTGGTTACTAGCTTTGTTGACTTCAAAAAGGCATTTGACTCTGTTGATCGTCATAATTTGCAGTTGATTGCGAGTTCGTATGGCATACCAGACTAGTTAGTTAACATAATGAAAGCTCTCTATAATAACACTGAGGCATGTGAGTTGTTGAGGCTTGTAGCAATTGGTTTAGTATTACTTCTGGTGTTCGACAAGAGTGCATTTTTTCTCCTTTTCTCTTTAGTTGGGTTATTGATTATGTTTTCCGAAATTCCCTGCAAGGGAAAGATTTTGGCCTTAATTTGGCTGGAGATACGAAATATTTCTCGTTTAGATTATGCTGATGATTTAGCCCTTTTAGCAAATGAAGTTGATGAGATTGGTAGTAGAGTAGGTTTGGTTATAAACAGGGAGAAAACTAAAATGATGAAAATTGGTCAGGAAGGCTCTGATTCAGTTAATCTGAATGGTTGCAATCTTGAGCAGGTGTTACAGTTTAATCATCTTGGGAGCTGTCTGGTGTTGTGCGTCATGAGATTAACAGACGAACAGGGATTGCCGCCAGGACTTTTAAGTATCTATTGAGAGTGTGGAGAAATAGGCGTATACACCTAAATAGTACAATTAGACTGTTATGGTAGTGAAACTTGGATGCTTTGTAAAGAAGATAACAGGAAACTTGATGCTTACGCAGTATCTTGGGCATTAGGTGGTTCAACTTTGTAAGTAATGATGAGGTTAGGCATATTGTGCAGAGAGAGACTCCATTGATTTGGTTATGTTGCCCGTATGCATAATCTAAGAATAGCTAATAGGGTTATGAACAGTGTGCCTAAAGGTCTCAGAAAGAGGGGGAGACCTAGGATGCGGTGGGTAGACAATGTCAAACAGGATCTTGTTAGAATTAGAGTGCAGTGGCCAGATACAGCAGATGTAGCTCAAAACAGATCTGCTTGGAGAACTAAATTTCATGGTCTGTTTGGACCTCCGTAGACCATGGCTGCTTGATGATGATGATGATGATGATGATGATGATGATGATGATGATGATGATGATGATGATGATGATGATGTCGTCGTCGTCGATATTCAGTGATATCTATATAGCTCCAATATATTTTAGGAGGTGAATCGTAGGTTGTGCCAAATCCTCATTTGCGAGGACATTTAAAAAATATATCACGATGCAGAACATACTTTTCTTGTCATTGTATGAGAGAATGGAACCCTTTCAAGTGCCGGGTCTTGGGCAATCATCCCTCTGTTGGCTCTGTTGGCTCTGTAGTATTCTTAAGGATTTTATGGTGATGAATATTTCTCTGTTATGGATGGGAATTATGACTTTCAAACTTTCTAGATTCTGCGGCTTTTAAAATATTGAAGTAAAATAAATAATAATAATAATGAATATTATAAAGAATTCAATAAGGAGTACTGAAGGATGAAAACTCTCCACCATTCGGACTACGCTTGTGGGAAACAAATCTCATTTTTACAGATCCTCTGCAGCATATTCTCAGTAAAAGACCATAACTTATAAGATAAATTCACGGATATACCTTAAACGAAGGGTGGACAATCTTTTCGCATCGACGGACGATATGAGGAATTTTTTTACAGTGTGCGGGCATAATTATTGTATAACACAATCTAGCTCCCCACTCTACCCCGCATACTGCCCTGAGTCGACTATAAATCTGTTTATAATAAAGGTAATTAATAAACTGTGGATTATGAATAAAATATATAAATAAGTGAATAAATTTTCAGGTATCTATTCATTACGAAAAGGAACATGTGAGTATATATATATACGAAATTAAAGTAAATAGCACAAATTAGACCACGGATCTGTTTACAAATCCAAGCATCCAGATTTTCCTTATGGTTGCTTTAATCGAACGAATAGCATTGAATCGAAACTTCACTTTTGAGCTATGCTTGTATTTTCATAAAAAATTATTAATTATTTTACAATTTGGACTAGCCTGATTTCCCATTTACTTATAGATGGAAACATCGCATGAATTTCACTAGCCTGGTAATTTATGTGCATTTGTTTCACTTTTGACAATGAATTTTTTTTTTGTGTGTGTGTGTGTGTAATTATGCCAATTATAGGCAATTGTACTTTATGTCCCAAAAATGAAATTTTACTTTTTTATGTTCAAAGTGAGAAAGGAGATTTTCGACAAACACTACCCTACCAAAAAACTACAGAATTTTTGTATTATGTGAATGAGAATCTAACTTCGAAGTTCTGAAACTTTCTGAGATGTACATTTAGCAGAAAAAAGCCACTGAAGATATATTCAAGATCATAATCAAATCCATTTAAATCTGGATTTTCAACAACATTCGTTCAATATTGAAAGAATTATGGAAGCTAGAATATTTGGAAATACTAAAGTATCATAACATTTTTACCTCAGAAATTAAAATTTGCATAATAAGTATTGTTTCATTTCATTTAATAAAATAAATGTATATTTTAAAAAATTCATAATAATTATTTCAATATTAGACAATTTGGAATGACTTTTCCAAAGCAAAATAATTTATTGGTTAATATTCCAGCTTGTATAACCTTAAATACTGAATGAATATTGTTGAAATACGAGAATTAAATAGATTTGATAGTGATATTTATCTTCAGTTACATTTTTCCATTAACTGATCATTTTAAATGTTATAGAGCTTTGAAGTTAGTTTCCCATTGATATAACATAAAGATTCTTTAATATTATGGAAGGGCAGTGTAAATAGAGAACTGAAACAAGTGTAGAGTGATGGACAATCGCAACACCCATGAAATTCAGATTATCTAGTACCGCATCAAACTGGAGAATATACAGAAACCTCAGAAATCCATAAAACCCAGAACTTTCAGAACCCCATGGAACCCCCAGATACTGATGAATCTCAGAATACCCAGAACAAATCCCGAGAGTCGAACCTGGACTCCAACTATTGCAGTGTCACGGCGAGTTAATGCAATATCATTGTGTCAGTGAGGCGGTCTGGATGAGATGGAGAAGCGATTGTAATTATTTTTTTATTACAGGTGGAGTTTAACATTTGAGCTGACGGTTTTAATAACAGTTGCTCTGAATAGAAGCAGGTGAAACAGCTGTTGTAATTGTCGACAATGTCAGATCTCAGTGACCTCCAAAAAGGCATGATCATTGGTGCGTGTCTTGCAGGAGCTTCAGTAACCAGAACGGCGGAAATAATAGGTGTGACACGAGGAACTGTATCGAAGATTTTGACTACCTATCAAAAAGGACAGGGCGTTGCTTCCAAACGTGCAAATTGTGGACGCCATACGAAGTTGTCAGATACGGATAGGCGAACGTTAGCACGGATTGTACAACCGAAGTACAAGACTACGGCACCGCAAATATCAGCAGAGTTGAAAACCAGTCGGAATGATCCCGTTTCCGTCATAACAGTTCGTCGAGAACTTCAACGTGCCGGTATTTATGGCTGTGCTGCAATCCACAAACCTCTGATTACCAGCATCAATGCAACAAAACTTTTAAGGTGGTGCAAAGCGCATAAAAACTGGGATGCTAAAGACTGGCAACGTGTCAGCTTTTATGATGAATAATGTTACACATTGTTTCCCACCACTGGTAGAGTGTACGTCTGGCGAAAACCTGCAGAGCGTACTACCGCGACTGTTTAGTTCTGACTGTGAAGCCTGGAGGTGGATCCCTGATGCTGTAGGGTGCCATATCATGGAATTCCTTAGGGCTATTAGTTATTCTGCAGGGTCGTGTATCCGCAACGTATTCTGCACGGGGTATATCCGCAACGTACGAATCCATTCTCTAGGACCACCTGCACCCAATGTTGCGGGCATTGTTCCCTAATGACCGTCCCTGGTTTCAAGCGGATATCATCCGTGAATTGCTCAAAACGTATCAAGTTGTGGTTTGCAGAGCATGAGGATGAGGTACAGCAGCTACCCTAGCCACCTATCTAAAATTAATTCGATGTCGAATGGATATTTCTTTCTCCTCCATATTTTGCCAAATTTCGAAATACTGCTGAGCACATGTCGAGATAAGGGAAGAAGTGTTGTGTAATGGGAAATACTCCTTTGAAGTACGAAAATGCATTTAGTTTATGGAAACTTCGGACTTTATAAATCCCTCTCTTCCATCCCCTTGTGGGCAGCCCTGACAGTTATGCTTCAGTTATGGGTATTCAGTCTAGGGGGGAAGGGGGACCATGCCCCCAATATTGTTGAAATAAGAGAATGCTAATCATGATAAAATTTCGTTTCAAATTTATTCAAAGAATTCAAAGAAGTATACAAAACACATACATATAGAACAAACAATGTAAACAGGAACAATAAAAGAAAG
The DNA here is from genome assembly GCA_038380435.1 of Ryuthela nishihirai. NCBI lineage: Eukaryota > Metazoa > Arthropoda > Arachnida > Araneae > Heptathelidae > Ryuthela > Ryuthela nishihirai. The sequence continues at coordinate 64,795,115 of JAWZYU010000011.1, read as the reverse complement.
AAATCTGGAAACAAGCATGTAGCTCGTCCAGATTCCAGGTAGAAATAAAATTCTTAAATTTTAGCAACTGTGGTAAGTACAAGGTAAATCAAAAATTATTTCTGATACAAAAAATACATTTGACATAATCGAGCAAAGAATACAAACTAAAATGATACGGCTAAGTTAGTAGAATGAGAGATTGCATTGTGAATTTTGTTTTTGAAGACATGGAAGCTTTTCTCCATTCCGATATCGTAAGGTATTGAGTTAAATAATTTCGGAGCAATAAAAAAATGTCTTTGCAGAATAGAATTTTTAACCAATGGAACACAAAAAAAAAAGACTTTCCCCATTTTGCAATCAATTATTTTTTTGTAGGTGATCAATGTTCATTTTTGAATAAAAATAACAACACTTTATAGATTTTAGATCTATAAAAGAGTATAATGTGTATACAGTATTTGTATAACTCAAATGAAAAACAGTCTAAAAAATTTTTCATGAACAATGGTTAAGTTATGAATATTATATCTCGTAGGCACCGCCCAAAAACAAATTCATATTGTAGAACCGAGTATAATAATATAATAATAATAATAATAAATACCCCCTCAAGAAGCTGTTTGCCACAGAGGTCTGACAGGAACCTGTCAGTTTATATGTCATAGTAGAAGGTCTACCCTTGCATAATACAGGGCAATAAGCATGGGCGTCCGCAGAGGGGGGCAAATGGGGCACTTTATCTCCCTGGGTTGGGTTGTTTTACCTCTGAGCGGCACTTTTTTGCACACCATGGGCTAAATGGCCAGGTCACATGGACCCCGAAGGCTCAGAGAAGGTTGGGGGAGGGGACCCACTGGAACAGCTGTTGGGAGACAGATGGTAGCCTCCCGTCAAGGCCATCCAGCGTGTTCTTTAACGTGCACAGGGTATGGCTCTCCCGCACACGGGGCCACGGCTTAACGTCCCATCCGACGGACGGCGGCCTTTCCAAGCCCATCGGTGTCCCCTACTGACCGTGGGCAGGGCGGGGAATTTTATCTCCCTGGATCGAGTAAAAAATTCCACAAATTATAATCGTAACAATTTAAACGTAATTAATTTATATACATTATGCATGTGTTTTTGTATTGATCCAATACTGTATTCTATAATCTACTTGTGAAAAAACAACCCTAAAAATTAAATATTTGAATAAAAATTTATTGATGTAATTATTTGTCTCCAAGCTTTGCCCCCCCCCCCCCCTGGAAAATTTTCTGCGGACGCCCATGGCTACAAAAAATTTTCTACTTACTATTTTATTAATATAATAAAGTCTTAAGAGTATAAATCTTAATTTTTTTTTAATTTCAAAGCATGTGACCTCCATTTAATATTACATAAACGATTAGGTTAGATCCAGTTCAACATCTAGGTAATTATAACAAAAAGTACGTTCTAAGCTTGTGAAAATACATGAGTGTGAATCTATGCAGTTTAGATCGTGAAGTTTAATATTTATTTCTGAACAACTTTTTTGAACAGTAGTTCAAAGAATATAAATTTATTCTTAATTGTATTCTGTTCTAATTTATTTACATGAAACCAGTGTGATATCTTCTTTAAATCAGACTCTACTTGAAAAATCAGTAGCTCATAGTTTTCAGTAGAATAAAAAATAGGTGCATCATCTGCATAACAGAAGAGTATACCAAATAAATCCAAGGAACAAAAATCGTTTATGTATATTATAAACAAATTGGACCTAAAACTGAGCCCTGAGGTACCCCTTTTATAATAACTAAAAAATTACTTAGAGTATTATTTATTCGCAACGGCTTGTAATCTAATACATAAGTAAGATTTAAACCAGTTATGTATAGCACCTTCAAAGCAGAGTTTTATAGTCTACAGAGTAAAAAGCCTTCTGTAGATTCAAAAATGTCACAAGAGTCTTTCTACGTTGGTCTACACTTATAAATGTTTTTAACGGGCTGAGATAACCTGTAAACTTTTGGCTTGTGTTGGTTTCTCGTATACAATACAAACACTTACACAAGGAATACAATATAGAAACACTTCAGGACATGCCCAGTGGAATAGTAGTCAAGTACGCTGATCACTAGCCCAGGTAGGGCTAAAAATGTTTCGATTCTTTTTTGAAATGTTTTAATTTAAGTTTAGCATGCATTTTTCAGTGTTCTTTCTCTCCCTAAATCTCATAATATTTTGTTTTTCCCAAGAAAGTTAGTAATCTTCTTTTAATTATTTTTTCAAAAATTTTGAAGAAAATTGAAATAAGTGAAATTGGTCTATAATTTGACAGCAAGTTTGAATCTCCAGCCTTATAAATGGGGATAATAATAGCCTTTTTCAACTCCTCAATAAATATGCCTTTTTGAAACGAAGCATTAATAATGTCAATCAATTGGTCACTATGATATTTGACAAGTATTTTTAACATAGAGACTGCTACCTTATCATTACCAGGCGATTTATTCTCTAACTTTGAGATCACAATATTGACCTCCAGTGTATCAACATAATCTATGAAACATGAGGATGGAGAAGAAAACATGTTAAATTTGTAAGACAGATCACAAATATTATTTTTGCATGTACATGAAGTGGACTTCGTAGTAAAATTCTGATTCAACTTATTAGCCAGCAAGTAGTCATCATCTGATTTAGACAACATGTTATGTTGTTTACTTTTTCCCAAAATTACAAAATTACAAATTGTTATTTACAAAAGCCCACTGTTTCTTGTTAAAAGTACAACATCTTGCCAAACTATCCATGTGATACTTCTCTTTTGCCCAAATAAATTCTAGTTTCAATTGTTTATTAAATGTCTCTTTAATAGAAACTATATTCTTGTTTCAAAATTTTTTGATAGTTTTCCTTTATAATTTATTAATACATTTAAATCATCTGTTACCCACGGTTGTTTACCTTTCTTTTTATTTTTAGAAATTTTTGCTGAAACTTCTCTTTATTAAAAATTAATTTATACCATTTCTTAAACTACTCATTAATATCATCTAGGTTTATACTGATCTGAATAAAATCCAACGCACTGACATATTTTTGAAAAGTTTTCTCATCAAAACTCTCTATTGGTTTCGAATTTTTAGAAATTTTCTCCTGAGTTAATTAGAGTAAAAATTTAAAACTATCGGGTAATAGTCAGTGATGGAATTATGAATAATATAAGTTTCAATACTTTTTAAAATCTTTTATTTTTACAAATATATGATCCAAACAACTAGCACAATCATTGACACCTCTAGTAGGAGAATCATTTGCCTGATACTGTGGAATCCCTGTTCACTCATTAATGTTTAATACTGAAAAAATTATGAAACTTATTTATATTCAACGCATTTTTCAAGAATTTTTCTAAAGATCAGTAAAACGGAGAGGGGAATATTACTGCATTGGAAATCCAGTCTCTTGACCCCTCCTCCCTCGATTTTTTTCTAGATCCGCGCCTGGCAGCATCCATACTCTGTGTGATATCTTAGCTCTAACTGAGGCGGCAATGATCAGCAGTGATTCTTTCTTAGTGTGGTGTGTCCTCGTATAAGGAGGTAGGCTAGAAGTAGTTTCTCTGTCCTGTGTACTAAAAATTAAAAAAAAAATGCCGAAAACTGAAATTTTTCGAGTAATGACATTCAAAAGATTTAAGAATAGTTAACGTTGTTAGAAAAGAAATCCATAAATAAAACTCCTCGAAACAAATATGCAAGCGATATTTGTATTGTCAAACGTTAAAAACCCATATGCGTCATTTTTAAAATGCAGATCAATATCAATGTGAAATATCGCATGCAATTTTAAGACAACGGTTTCTAAACATATTTTTCGCGTACCACCAAACACCTATCAATTTCATTTTTTGGTACCAGTACAAAGTAAATATGAACTTAAAAAACATGGTTTCCCTTATGACCTTGGTACCAAAAAATTATTTGTTTTCTTGCATTCATCATGTGCAGTGTTTTGCAAATCCATATGTGAATATCTGCTGGCGCTAAACTCGCTTACCACAGTTTGGGAATTGCTGATTTAGAGAAAAGATCACCGAAATGAAGGATCACGATTAGGGTCCGGACCACCAACTACTTTTTCACCGACTGTGGGTGATTTGATCCTAATCCAATAATGCTTATAATAATAATGAAAAAATGAAATAGTGGCTTATTGCAGAGGTAGGAAGTGCTAATTTAATAACTACTGCATTGAAGAACAAGAGTTCTTCAGGAAAGGAATTGCTAAAATCGATTACATGATTAACGGTAATTTCTTTCTTTTGCATATTTCCTCAAAATGTTCACATCACAACTGATACCATGATTATTCAGGACGATCTCCATTGATGCGAAATTGATTTTGATTTCCATTTAGCTCGAATTAATTTGCATTAACAATTCTCACAAAAGTCTGACGATCTTTTAATCTCTTCTTGATTCTCAGACTAAAGCATTCTTCCAATCGAATATTCTTTTTTCCAGAAGTGCAATTATCGAGCAAGAAATGTTTCAAACGATGATGAAATAAAAACAAAAGCAAGCACTTTTAAAGCGAGTTTTTTTTTTATGTTTCTAAAACTTACATATTTTCAGCCTATCTACTCGGCATTTTATTGCTTATAGGAAATGTAAATTGCTTCGTTGAACATTCAATTTAAATTTCTTTCATTTACCTTGAATCGACTTCGTATTATGCCTGTTTTTTGTATGTGTGTTGCATTATTTTCGAAACCTGTGTACATAAATGTTATAAAAGCAATCGTGAAGCGAGATATGTAAAAATATTCAGACGTACTCTTGCTTATCGTCGTGATGAAATTCTTATCAAATAAATGTTGTTTTTTTCGTTGAAGGAAGATTTTTATCCCCAGGTTTATTTACCAGACGAATAGGTAGTAGAGCTTGGAAGCTTAACTTGGAGCTCTACAGTTTTAATCTAGAGCACAGTTAATTATTGGATAAAAGTATAAACAAAAATGTATGTAATAAATATTTTATGATTACCATAAAGCATTAAAATGTTTTATTGCAATTAAAACCGATTAATACGACGCAGATAAAACTGTTTTTATTCACTGCGAAACTTCTAAAAATCGTTGCTTCTAAAGTTATACGCAAATTGTTATTCACTGGTTTTTAAATGTGGAAAATTGTTGGCAATTATGCAAGCTCCTGACAGTATATGTTATGTTTGATGAAATGTAAACGCTAATGTTGAGATTAGAAGAATTTTTTCAATTTAAAAATACACAGAAGAGCACTGGACTTCTTTTTTAACTAGATACCAGAATTCTCGGGAATTCTGCAAAATTATCGTCCGTGCAGAGAGAGCTGAGAATAAAATTAAAACTGCATAACTTCTAAAATAACTTACAAAATAATACCACTAAAGAAAGGTTTTAGCGATCTAAGTTAAATCTGTTCAAATCTTTATATTTAATTCTTCAGTAATCATAGAGTTAGGGAAAATTAAACATTTGACAGAAGAGTCTTTCATCTTGAGAATGTCTTTAAAAAAACCCATTAAGAAGGCCCAGATTTAAAAGCGTTTAGAAGGTGAGCAAGGGTGGTTGAGGGGGAGGGGGGAACCGACCGGAATTGACCAGAACGCTTTTAAGGTGGAATGTTTCATTCCAGAGATTATTCTCGCCAGATTGTGCAGTGTTCTTACAAAACATGTGATTTATATAAAGATGGCATTATAACATAGGTTTGTACCCGCTAATCACAGATAAGCACTGGTGAGCTAATAACATAATTGGATATTACTTTTTCGTTAAGTATTCTATGAACAGGGGTTTTGCTCAGAGATTTTGCTCAGTCTGGTGCCGGTAGCTCAGCTATAGAGTAATGGACATATCACTTGGAGCTCATGGGTGCAATATTCCTCCAGGGTGAAGACAAATTTTCTTGTACACTCAAAGTCGATGAGATTGAAAAGGCCACAGTGCATTCGATGGGACGTCATGGTTTAGGGAGTGATATCTATGAGCAGCGGCATAGATCAGTATGTGCTTCCAAAATGCTATTTCACCTGTCGCCGGTACATGTTATCCACTCAAGGTAAACAATCTGTTGACCAAATATAGAAATGAACTGCAAATTTAATCTTCCACTGATCGACTGAACTAACGTGAAAGTGGGTTTAATCTTCCACTCATCGACTGAACTAACGTGAAAGTGGATTTTGAATGTTGTAATTCGTTGGCCTAAACGTGGAAATGTTCTTTCAATTTAGTGTTCCACTGGCCTAACCTAAAAGCGAATTTGGATTGTTAATATCAGAGGACTTCATATAGATATGAACTATGAGTTTAGTCTTCAACTGCCCTAAGGAGAAAGGGAATTTAGGATGATGATTTCCTTTCACCTAAACATGGAAATGAACTTTGAATTTAATCTTCCATTGGCCTACTTTAAAGGGAATTTTGCATATTGATTCCCATTCAATATGGAAATGAATTTTCAATTCAGTCTCTCACTCACCTAAATTGAAAGGGAATTTTGAATGCTGTTATCAGTTGACCCAAACGTGGAAATGAAGTTTGAATTTCGTCTTCCACTAACCGAAAGTGAAAGTGAATATTGAATGTTGTTATTAGTTGACTTAGTATAGAACTGAATACGAATTTAGTCTTCCACTGCCTTAACGTAAAAGGAAATTTTAGATGTTGATTTCGACCTACACGTGGAATTGAACTTTGAATTTAGTCATCTACTCCTTTAAAATAGTTAAAGGGAATTTTTAATGTGTTTCCTAAAACGCGGAAATTAGCTCTGAAAGTTTTCCACCTGACCTAATGTGAAAGGGAATTTTGAATGTTATTATTCGTTGATCTAATCGTGGAAATGATCTTTGAATTTAGTCTTTCACTGAGTTATCCTGAAACTGAAATTTGTATGTTGTTATCAGTTGGTTTTCCGTTCACGTAACGTGAAAGGGAATTTTGATTTTTCCCTTTAATCTATACGTGAAAATGAGCTTTGAATTTTGTCTTCCTTTGTCCCAAAGTTAAAGTGAATTTTTATTACCTTCCGTTGATCTAAAGTGGAAATTAACTTTGGTTTTTCGCGTTATTTTTTTTAATCTGACATGATAATGAACTTTTAATTTTGTCTTCTTTGAGGCAACATTGAAGTGTCTCAGCAATTTTTAAAAATGAGCTCATAATTCCGTGATGGCAGAGACTTCTATCCCGTTGTCCTGTACATTCACCTTCACATCAACAGTTGTTTGGAATGATCAGTAAGATATTATTTTCCACAGAATGATAAAGTACATCTGGATATCAAAGTCTCTACTTATCTAAGATAATATTGTACATGGCCAGTCATCTAATTCCCAATTTGACTTAAAGCAGTCTCAACACATCTGTCGTAGCGTTTTCTCCCATTTTCCGTGTTCAACCTGAATGAGTATTAGGCATTACCAGTCACGTGAGATTCCTTCAATTAATATACAATAAGTCTAATATCACTTTAAAAAAATGCTTCTTTCGGAACCTGGAATCGAGACAACTAATGGCCCGATCATCGCAGATGATCGGGCCATTCGGCTCCCAAAATTAGCCTCTGTACTCTACAAATAAACAACATTTACAATATCTTCTTGACAATGGCGTAGCAAAGTGACCCGCCGGGCTCTGATACGAATATTTTTTTCCTGATCACTCTCCCATTCTTGAAAAATATTTTCTTTGAAAAAAAAATTAATGAAATAAAATGGACGAGTGGTTGATGCCTCCCCTACCTTTTCTTTTTGTCGACCGCCAGCAAAAGTTATCCCAAATAAGTAATAAAGAAACACTTGTAAAAAAGTTGATCACCGGCCCACTTCAGCTGAACTATTGGTCTATATCACTGCTTCTTGTGGGAGAGGGGTGACTCAGTCGGTAGCGCTCCAGGCTCGTAATCTGCAGTTCCCAAGTTCGAGTCCTGCCTGGGCCAGCGTTGAGATTTATCTCCGCAAAATTCCCCCCTGCCTATGGTCAGTAGGGGACACCGATGAGCTTGGAAAGACCGCCGTCGATCGGATGCGACGTTAAGCCACGACTCTGTGTTCTGGAGAGCTTATACTCTGTGAATATTAAAGAACATACTGGATTGTCTTGATGGAAACTATGTACCATCTGTCTCCCAGCTGTTCAGTGGGTCCTCTCCACCAACCTTCTCTGAGTCCTGGGAGTCCTTGTGACTTGGCCATTTAGCCCATTGTGTGCAAAGAGGTAAAACAACTCACTGCTTCTTGTCACTGTCTATTTGCGTTTACTTTAATTGTTAATGGCCAATCAGTTAGCTTGTCTATGGAACAAAAGAGCACTCTTTTTGATTTATATTTTCTCTTTGCTAAGGTTTCTTCTTCCTCGTACATCTTTTCTGCGTACAACTCTGTATATCTTTTTTGTACTGACAAACTCCTGTCTAATATCTATGGCAAGTTTATGAGGAGTAATTAAAATGCTTATGTTTTTTTATATGACTATATTTTATAAATTTTACCAACTGAACATACGTCTCTTCTAAAACATATTCTATCTGTCAGAGACAAGTAACCCTACATGTCGTCCAAGACAAAGATCCTTTATGGAAGGACGTATCTAAGGGGGCGGGCTAAGAGGTCCATGCCCCCTTAAGAATGTCAGTAAGGGTAATGGAGTCCAAAAGTTATTAAACTGGTGAATATTTGAAGCATTTCTCTAGAAATTTAAAAAAGCTCTGAAACGAGTGAAAATATGACACTACATTTGGAAATCCAGTCTCTTCCCCCTTTCCCCCCCTTTCCGGCTCGGTTGCGTCGCTTGGCTCCCCCTCTTTTATTTTTTCTAGATCTAGCCTGTTTTTTATTAAATAGCCAAGCTAATTTTCCAAGCCAGTTTTTTTTTTTTTCGAATTTGTCGAAACTGAACATATGTGAACATAGTTTCGAGAAATTTCCACGTGCTCTAACAGCTATGTTATGCGGCTATCGGTTCAAAAGATCACAGCACGTTGCCTACCTGACACTAAATTGGCGGACAATTCGTTTAAAATCTGCTTGCAAACCAGACGTATCTCCGTCGGCAAATTAACCCGCAAGTAATTATGCAGAATTAAACGGGAAGTGCTGTGGGTGCAGAAGATTTCATAAGGGGTTGCGGGGAATAGAGTATATAATATCATATCAAATCCAATGGGTTTCGAGACTGGAATCTTTGTAACCTGACTCTTTTTTAACCATTGCGCACGAGTAGAATACAACTCAAGAGCAAGACAACTAACACAATTTTATCTTTGATGGGAAGAAAAAGGAAAAAAAAAATTTTTCCTTTTTTTGACAAATTCGTCGCATATGTTCGAACAACTAAACTGAGGTGTTATTTACTGCACCCTAATAAGAGAGAGAGGAGGAAAAAACGCAGAGAGAAAAAAAAATGAAATTATGCTGCACCTTCGTTACCGTTTTATACGTACGAAATTAAAAGAAAAGTCTGATAAATACGTAAATTGCATTAGTTCCAAGCATTCACAATATCCACTCACAGCACTGCGGAGTTCATAATTATAGCAACATCGCAGTTTCTATCTGTTATTCCCATTATCACAAAAAGCTAATGCAATAACAAGGTTAGAGTTAGTAAGCAAGTTACAGTGTGGGATTTTAAAAAGTATTAACGCCATACTGAGAGAGAATGCTTTTAGCAAGACAATCACGTCTTGCTCAAGTGGTGCCTGCGCTATTTGTAATTAATCAAGCTCATAGGAAGCATTAATGCAGTTAATGCATTAGCTGCATGTGCGACACGCAGGGTTATTTATTTACACTCTGAGACACCTAAACAAATAACCGCATGCATCCACACCCGCTGCTTGAAGGTCGTCTACTGGATGGGAAATTTCGAAATAATGGAGAAAACGAAAACGTAAGCTCAAAATGAAGGGTGAAAAGTAGAAAAGTTACATTGTGGGAAATTAAACTAAATCTGAAGCTTCAATTGGACAGGTATTTAGTTTGATGAGAGCGAAAAGACGCAGTGGATTGTCGGAAGATAAGCACTCCAAGTCCAGGATGGAAGGGAGCTCAAAGGTGGGTTGTTAACCCCTCAAAGGTGCTATCCACAGACTGCAAATAACTAGGTCACAATAACCTCATATGCTCAGAGCAGGATAGAGGAAGGGAACCCACAATAGAGGTGATAGGAGACAGATGGAAGCCTCCGTCAAGGCCATCCAGCATGGTATTTATTGTGCACAGAGTATGGATTCTCCTGCATATGGGGACATCGCTGGACGTTGCATCCGATGGACAACTGCCTTTACAAGTCCAACGATCTCCTCTTTCTCATCGAAGGTAGAGTGGGTGTTAAGAGATCTCAACGTAGGTCTGGTGAGGACTCTAACCTGGGAACATCAGCTGCAGGTTGAACTAATATCAGCTCCTGAAAAAACGAGCTTAAATTAATCTTTTTCAGACTTGGTATACATTGCAACGTACATTAAAAATACAAATAAATACCCCCTCAAGCAGCTGCTTGCCACAGAGGTCTGACAGGAGCCTGTCAATTTATACGCCATAGTAGAAACCTATCAGGATGGCGGGACCTCAGCAGAAAGACATCACATACATCCATGCCTTACCGGGTGCTAGGTCCCAGGTCCCTTAGATCAGTAGCCAAGCGCGCTAACCACTCGGCCACGAGACAGCAATGTAATTATGTTTTAGAATTTTTTAAACACAGGAAGAGGAGTATGAGATACAATGTTTGTCAAATATAGGCCAGTTTTTAGTATAAATGAACTGACTACAATTTGGTGCCATTTATGGATATAACAGAAATTACATACCATAACATTAAAGATAACTCTGCTTAACACGCAACAAAAATTGTTTTACTACATTTCGCAGGTATCGTTCATTTGATATGTTTATTATGACAAAGTGCATATACACCTAACCCTCGATTTACACGGTACTCAGTTTACACAGTAAAAAAAATCCTACCCGTTCCGTTTTACACGGTAAGGATTGAAATATTTTTTAAATGTGTGCAAATAAGATAATCCATATTATGAAGCAGCAGTGGTATAGTGTCAAGGGAGATTTTTATACTGCCATCCCAAAGTAAATATCAATTAAATGGTTTTAACTGCTTTTTATTTCCAAGAATACACAGAAAATTGTCTAATTGGAAAAATTAAATGTTTTTTATTTTGATTAAATTATCGTTGGAATGGTTCTAACAGTAATCAATCAAATTAACTACGGTATGATCTAGGGGTGGGGGTGCAAGCCCCCCCCCCCTTCATAATGCTAATAATAGTAATAAAGTAAAAAAAAATGAAACATATTCATATTTAATTCATTTTTCAAGAAGTTTTTTTTAAAACCTGTGAAAACAGAGGGGGAAATGTTGTAATGCATTGGAAATCCAGTCTCTTGACCCCCCCCCCCTCCCTTTTACATCTTTTCGGCTCGATTATGTTTTTATGGTTCTTAGCCTCCTCCCACCGCTAGATGTTTTCCTAGATCCTGGCCTGAACGCATGCATATAATTCAATGACAGTCAATGAAAAGCATCGCGTCTAGAGTTTCACCTTTTCAAATCAAGTATCCCGGAGACATTTGGAACCTGTTGCTCGTTGTCCAGAGATATTTCAATAAGGAGAATTCAAACAGGAGCACTAAACCTTGGAAAAGATTTATTTTTAAATTAAAATGTTAATTTTTTAAATAAAAAATAAATACCTAAATTTATTTGTATACGTAACTAAACAAATTATTGCTTTGTAAGCAGATTGGCTAACAATAAAACAGTTATAATAATTAAAGCAACAATTTTGATTCTTTATTAACAAGACTACAGGTTTGTAATTCGGTTAACAATCATTGAAGGGGTGGTAGCTCTATAGTAGTCAGGTAGAACTCATGGTGAGCCCAGAAGGCCAGTAATGGCATACTTAAACCCAAAGAGGTGGTAACTTTAATGAAACCGAAGAAGTGGCAATATTCATATGTCTTCATTTACACAGCTTCACCCTTGATGACCTGGTTATTAATTCCACAGCGCAGCAATCAGGTCAGCCCAGTGATGAACCCAATTCTGAGCCATTTCATCTTCGCATCGCTTTGTCTGAGATGTTACGCGTGACCCAAGTTATGGCTCTATCATTTCGATGAGACACCAGAGATAATTGGGCTTTCAATGACAGCAACGATTCGCTAAATTGCATTAGTATAATTACTGTACTAGTGCAAAATTTTTCAAATCCGCAACACAAAGAGAAGTCTTTTGGAAAACCCAAATTACCAAACCTTAAATAAATGAATATTCTCTTTAAAAATTATACGGGAAACGTATTTCGATTTCATTGCAAGATGATTCAAAATTAAAATTTCCGTCTGGGAGATATTTTTTTTTTACTCTGTGAGAGGACAAATTTTAAGGAAAAAAAAACTGTAGAGAAAAACTGGAGTTTTTTTTTTAAGAATATAGATTTTTATTCATAAAAGTAAAGAATATAGTACATTTACCATTTGACCCACAAAGCTAAATAGCTTATCTGCAGGAAAATGGATAAATTAAATTAAACGTAGGTCATTCAGTCACGAAAATTGTAATACATCAAATAAATTCACAAAACACAACACATAATATTCAGGTAATTAGAAATTCCCAAATAATTTTTCAATTCGATTTTCAGCCTACTAAAATAATCTATATTTAATATTTCTTTTGGGATAGCATTAAATATAAGAGGTGTTTGATATTCGGAGGTAAGTTTCCTGCAATTATTTCGAAAACTAGGTAATTTGTAATAACCTTGGTTTTGAAATCTTGTATTTTTATTGTGCTAAATTTTTAGTTTGCTTGTTTTGTTAAAAATATTTTAATTATTAAATTATATTTATATGAATTACTGTAGGATAAAAGGTTAAAAAAATTTTAATCTATCTATTAAAGTTTTATAATATTTTTTTCAAATGAAACGGAATAATATTTTTAGCTATTATAGATTGCAGATTTTTTTATTTTATTAATGTTAGTTAAGTTAGTTGTTCCATTACAATTGCTCCATAATTTAAAAACGATTCGCATATTGCTTTATAAAATAATACACAGGTTTCCATATTTAGTACGTATTTTAATTTTTTTTTATTTTTATCGTTGATATTCTCAAGCTTTCACATATGTGGGATATATTTGCATTCCACTTAAAATATTCATCAAAAATGATTCCTAGGTATTTTATTGATTTACTTGCTCAACACGTGGGCAATTACATAATGATTCACAATTAGAAGCATCCTTTATTTTTTAAATTTATTTTATGTGTTTTGATAAAGAGGTTTCAATGAATATTAAATCCTGGTGAGTGTATAATCATACATTTTGTTTTTTTCTCATTTAAGTAGATTTTATTATGATTTAACCATCTAATTATATTATTGTAATCTGTTTGAATCTCTGAAATGCTCTCATTTAAATATTTGTGATTGTTTATTAAAACTAATCGTCAACATATAGATAAATAGCACTTTTTAATTTTATATTGAACAAATAATTTATGCATAACAGGAACAATTAAATGACCTAAAATTGAACCTTGGGGAATTCCATATGGTGTATTACTTTTCTGTTGTAACAGTTTCTTATTTTAGTAATTGTGTATCTGTCTGATAAATAATTCCGAAACCAATCTAACATTATACCGCGAATACCGTAATTTTCCAATTTATTTATAAAATATTATGATCTATTGTATCGAAGGCTTTTTGTAAATCTAAAAACATAGGTACAATTTTTTCTCTATTATTCAATGATTTGTTAATGTTATTTGCAATTTTAGAAATTAGTTGAATTGTATTTTTCCTTTTTGAAAGTCAAATTGATTTTCATCAATTATGTTGTGCTTAAGTAAAAAATTGTATGCAATATTATAAACATATTTTTCCATTATTTTTGAAAATATAGATAGAATAGTTATTGGTCTATAGCTAGAAAAATTCTCCTTAATACCTCCTTTAAAAATAGGTCTTAAAATATCTGTTTTAAGTTCAGTAGTTATATTTCCAGTAAATATAATCTGTTTTTTAATTTTTTATATAATATTTTGTAGTATTTCTTTATTTAAATTTTATATGTTTAATGTAAACCTTATCGTAACCAGGTGATTTATTAGTGTCTAATGTAGTAATTATTTAATCACTTTGTTTTTCAGTAATTTCAGGTATATAAATAGAGTCCAAGATTCTTTGTCTCCTGGTTCGAACATAATTTACATCGTCTTGGTGATTTGTATTTCTTATTTGTAGAATTAGTGTATTATAAATCCTACTGTAATTGTTTTCTATTTGTTCCACAGATAATTTCATTTTGGATATATTATCAATTATTACGTCGTCAGCTGATTTTTCTGTGTACCTCCTAATATTTCATATATCAATTCCCAAGTAGCCTTCAAATCATTTTTCTTCATTATAAGTATATTTCTATAAAAAATTGTTTCTGATTTCTAATCTGAATATTAACTATGTTTCTTAACTTCATAGAGCTATTTTTATAAACATCACTTTTATCACTGTTTTTAAAATAATCCAAGCTTTATCTCTTTTCTCAATTAACTCTGTCAAGTTCGGTGTTATCCAGTTTTTGCTACGATTTCTTTTTCCTATTCCTACACTCCTCATAGACACTCTATTTTTTTCCTAAATTTCATCATAAATGTCTTTAAATACTTTATTTTAATTTTTCCATTGTTAATTTTTCCATTGAGTTCTCTCCTTAATTTTCTAAGTTCCAATTCATTTCAGAGATAGCTTTGTTTATCATGTTATGGTCAAACAACCAATTGTTATTTTCCGGTTCTGTTTTAGTAAAATTAGTTCCATTCAAATTATATTTTGCATTGGTAATCAATGCTAAAATCATAGAGTGATTTGCTATTTTGCCTGTTTGAATTATTGAATTTGCTGACATATTGTTCATTAGTTTTATATTAATATGGTATATACACGTTTTCGTAATTTTATTTTTTACTATTTTTGTCTTGTAGTTTCTCTTATTAATCTTTCAAAATTCATTTCTGCCAGTAGTGGGATATAATTTTCTGTGCCATGTTTTTTATTGTTCATTGTATCGATATTGAAATCGTCTATTAAAATCTGATTTTGATCTTTTTCTGTATTTTCCATCCAGTTTCGGAAATTCAACTGAAAAGAATTCACATCCGTACTAGGTGATCTGTATAGTGCTATACATGATATATTATATATATTTTTCAGTTTTATATATATATATAGTTTTCGCTGGAAGTATTTGTTATGTTATAATTTCAGTATCTAGATTTTCTGTATAGTATACTGAAATCCCCCTAATATTTTTATTCTTATTATCATTTGTAGTTTTATTAAATTTGTCAATATTATATAAATAATTTTCATAATTATTTACATTTGTTTCAGTTAAAACCAGCAAATTTGTGTGCAAAAACAATCAATATGTTTCACGTAATTGTTCATACTAATTTTTAATGAAACCCAATATGTTTTTTACTTCTTATATTAACATGAGCAATTCCTAATTTATTTCTTTTTTAATAAATTTGCCATAATTATTTTCGAACCAAGTATCTACTTCTACACCTGAATTACAAACGTAACATCTCAGTTGCTATTACAATCTTCACA
The DNA here is from genome assembly GCA_038380435.1 of Ryuthela nishihirai. Classification (NCBI taxonomy): domain Eukaryota; kingdom Metazoa; phylum Arthropoda; class Arachnida; order Araneae; family Heptathelidae; genus Ryuthela; species Ryuthela nishihirai. The sequence continues at coordinate 64,779,452 of JAWZYU010000011.1, read as the reverse complement.
ATTCACATCAAACAGAGCTAAGAAAAAAAATTCACTATCAAATTATCAGTTAGCAAAAGTATTGAACAAAATAAAAAAGAAAAACAACAGAAAAAGTAAGAAAAAGTGAGGTTTATCAGATATATCAAAAGTTCATAAAGCATCAAAGTTGGTGAACCTATCAGTATTGATGATTCTTTCACTATTTGATTTCCTCGTTAATATTTTTCCATTTCTCAACCATACAAACTTGTATTTTTTTTCTTTACACACATCCTAGCTCCCCCGAAAAGTTCTCTGTTAATCATAGTCATGTTTTTATTAATATATATTGGTGTTCCTTTATCATTTAGGTCTGCATTAGTGGTTGTAATTTTTTTTTCCTGTTTTGTATCCAAATGTCTCTATCTTTTCGTATAACGAATTGGACAATTATCTTTGGAGTTTTACTTTATTTCTCTCAGGAAGTCTGTAGAATTTTTTAATCATTAAACAGCTTTTAAGGGTAAGGTGGGAGTTATCATCATCATCATCCTCAAGCAGCCATGGGCTACGGAGGTCCAACCCGACCGTGCAATTTAGTTCTCCAAGTATATTTGTCCTGAGCTACATGTGCTGCATCTGGCAACTGCACACCAATTCTAATAAGGTCATGTTTGACATTGTCTGCCCACCGCATCTAGGTCTCCCCCTCTTTCTGAGACCTTTAAATACATTGTTTATAACCCTACTCGCTAATCTATAATTATCCAAAAAAAAAAAACAAACCAACGGAGTCTCTCTCTGAACCAATTATGCTCAAAAGAGGTTGCCGACTCCTTTGCTAACCTCATCATTACTTACAAAGTTAAACCACCTATTGCCCAAGATACTGCGTAAGCATCTAGAATCAAAAGCATCTTGTTATCTTGATTACAAACAGCCCATGTTTCACTAACATAACTAACCCTAGAAAGGACCAAACTATTATCCAGTCTAATTTTAGACTTTAGTTGTACACGCCTATTTCTCCATACTCTCCATAGATTCTTAAAAGTCCCGGCAGCAATCCCTATTCGTCTGTTAATCTCATGCCGCACATCACCAGTATCCGTTGCATGGCTTCCAAGAAAATTAAACTGCAACCATTCAGATTAACTGTATCATAGCCTGCCTGACCATTTTCATCACTTTAGTTTTCTCTCTGTTTATCACTAAATCTACTCTACTACCACTCTCGTCAACATCTCGAATAAAAGAATTCTCATCAATCATCATCATCCTCAAGCAGCCATGGGCTACGGAGGTCCAACCAGACCACGCAGTTTAATTCTCCAAGCATATCTGTCCTGAACTACATCTGCTGCATCCGGCCACTGCACACCAATTCTAACAAGGTCCTGTTTGACATTGTCTGCCCACCGCATCCTAGGTCTCCCCCTCCTTCTGAGGCCTCTAGGCACACTGTTCATAACCCTATTCGCCAATCTATAATTATCCATACGGGCAACATGGCCAAACCAGCGGAGTCTCTCTCTGCACAATATGCTGCTTAAAAGAGGTTGCAGACTCCTTTGCCTAACCTCATCATTAGTTACAAAGTTAAACCACCTAATACCCAAGATACTGCGTAAGCATCTAGAATCAAAAGCATCTAGTTTCCTGTTATCTTGTTTACACAGCGTCCAAGTTTCATTACCATAACTAACCCTAGAAAGAACCAAACTATTATACAGTCTAATTTTAGTCTTTAGGTGTATACGCCTATTTCTCCACAATCTCCATAGATTCTTAAAAGTCCCGGCAGCAATACCTATTCGTCTGTTAATCTCATGCCGCACATCACCAGTATCAGTTACATAGCTCCCAAGATAATTAAACTGTGACACCTGCTCAAGACTGCAACCATTCAGATTAACTGAATCACAACCTGCCTGACCAATTTTCATCACTTTAGTTTTCTCTCTGTTTATAACCAAACCTACTCTACTACCAGTCTCATCAACAGCTCGAATGAAAGACTTCATCTCATCAATATCATTTGCCAAAAGGGCTAAATCATCAGCATAATCTAAATCAGAAATTTTCGTATCTCCAGCCCATTTAAGGCCAAAATCTTTCCCTCGAAGTGAATTTCGCATAACATAATCAACAACCAAACTAAAGACAAAAAGGAGACAAAATGCACCCTTGTCGAACACCAGAAGTAATGCTAAACCAATTGCTACAAGACTTACCAACTCTCACACATGACTCAGTGTTATTATATAGAGCTTTCATTATGTTAACTAACTTGTCTGGTATACCATATGATCTCACAATCAACCACAAATTATGACGATCAACAGAGTCGAAAGCCTTTTTGAAGTCAAGAAAGCTAGCAACCAAAGATTTCTGAAACTCTAAACATTTCTCAAGAATCTGCCTAAGTGAAAATATCTGATCTACACTCCCCTACCACTTCTGAATCCACATTGCTCATCACGCAATTGCCTGTCAACCAGATTCTTAATTCTATTAAGCACAATCATGGAAAGAACTTTACCTGGAACAGAGAGTAGGCTGATACCTCTATAGTTATCACAAGAACTGCGATCACCTTTTTTGAAAATAGGGATAATAATAGCTCTGGTAAAATCTTTAGGAACCATGCCTTTATCATAAAAGTTATTCAAAATTTCAGTCATCCAAGTGGTAACCAAAACATTCCCAGCTCTGAGCATTTGTAGTAATTTCATCTACCCCTGGGGATTTATGAAGTTTCAGTTTAGAGATAGCCAAACTAACTTCAGATTGTGTTATAGGGCCAACATTAAAGCTGCCAATGCATCTATCATCATTACAAACAATGGGAGTAGAACTAACCACATTGTTTAGAACATCACTGAAATGCTCAGCCCACCTAGCCATGAGAGAATCCTCACCTTCTATAACCTTACCATGTTTATCCTTCAGTCCCTGCATGCCTGTCCGTTTTCTACCACATAAAACATTAACTATCTGGTACAGCTCTCTGCTGTTGTGCTGCCTAACTGCTTCCTCAGCTTTGTCAGCCAAGCTATCAAGCCAAAGATTTTTATCAGTAGCTAACTGATGCTTTACACGTTTATTAAGCTCTCTGTAATCTTTTCTATTAGGACTAGTAGGGTACTGATTAAGGACATTCCTGCAGTTCCTTCTTTCTGAAATGAGCTCAATTGCCTTATCACTTAAATAATTCTGCCTGCTCTGCTCCTTTTTTCCTAAAAGAGTACTGTTAGTTTCCAAAAAAGCCAGTTTAAAATGGCCCCATTCTTCCTCAACTTCAGTATTAAGCAAACCATGACCGTCATAATGACTAAGTAACCTATCATGGTAAGCTTTAGCTATAACTGGGTCATTCAGAACTTCAGTATCAAAGGTAAATTTTTTAACTCTAGCACAACACTTTTTAAATTTAAGTTGCAAGACACTTTTAACAAGGTAATGGTCAGATCCCATTTCAGCTCCCCTATATGCCCTGGTATTTCTAACAGAACTAACCCATTTGCTGTTAATTAATATATAATCAATTATATTCCTATGCAGCCCATCAGGTGAAACCCATGTGTATTTATGTATGTCGCGGTGTTTGTAATATGTGTTAGTTATTCCGAAACCATTGAGTTTACTTACCTGTAGGAGACGTTGCCCATTGCCATTGCAACTACCAATACCAAAAGGGCCTATTACTCCTCCCCAAAGGTCAGAGTCGGTACCAACTTTGGCATTGAAGTCACCAAGAACAAGGGTAATATCTCCTTTCTTGACAGAATTCAAAATGTCCTGAAGTTGTCCGTAAAACCTATCCTTCTCATCCTCATCAGCATCCTCAGTGGGGGCATAACAGCAGATAACATTCAAGTTTTTAATGCTTGTCTGAAATTTTGCTGTAAGAAACCTTTCATTAATGCACTCATATCCTAGAAGAGCATCACTTGCATGTCTGCTGAGCAGCAGGCCCACGCCTTGGTAATGCTTTACATCCTCCCTCCCTGTAAAGAGAAATTTAAAGTTATTTTTAAGTATCTCACCTTTACCTGTCCATCTGGTCTCTTGCAAGCCTAGAATATCTAGGTTATAGCGCTGGAATTCCTGCATGAGGACATCAAGAGAATAATCTATATGTAATGTCCTCACGTTCCACGTTCCTGCAGAAAGAAAATGATTAGTAGGATTTTTAAAGAAATTAGGTTTATTGAGATTGGTAGGGCCAACAATATCAAACAGCCCCCTGATCGCAGGCATGGGGCAAAGACCCGTACCTCCTCCGCTAAGTCACCGCTGAAGTCACCGATGCTGGTAGGAACTTCAGGCACCACCTTTTCAAGTGGACTTTTTCAAGAACCCATGGCCTGCCTGAGACGCATTACTCCAGTTTAATCTTGACGATGCCCAACTAGCTAAGTAAGGTTCAGGTACCTGCGATGGCCTCTGATTAGGATTATCCACCAGCTGATATAAGGTATCCCATGCCTCTGTTCCCTTAGAGCTGGCAACCCAGAAGCAAACAGAAAATACAGCGGCAGACTCTCCCTCAACAGAGGCCCACCAGTGCAGCAAATCCAGGATCCATAATCAAGCTCAAATCCATAAACAAGTCCAGTCTAGTAGGTATAAATGGTCAGCACCAGGATCCTGTGAAGTTGACCACTCCTCAGCAGGGTTGAAAAAAAAGAAAAAAGTGGCCGTAGATGACCAGATCAGCAGGCCATACTGAACTGGCAGCCCTCCCCTTCCGTTCCCTTCCAAAAGAGAATATCTCTTTTGAAAGGTACTAACGGCCTGCACCACGAGAAGGCGGGGTCGGACATTAGGTGCTAGACCTGGCCGGTTCTGTGCATCATCACTATATCATTTGCCAAAATTTCTAAATCATCAGAATAATCTAAATAAGAAATTTTAGTATCTCCAGTCCATTTAAGGCCAAAATCTTTCCCTTGCAGTGAATTTCGCATAACATAATAATCCAATTAAAAAGAAAAGTAAACAAAATGCACCCTTGTCGAACACTACAGGGTGTCTCAAAAATATAGGTACAAACTTTTAGGGGAGGTAGATAACACCTAAAGGAATGAGAATTGCGTAGGAACCCATAACCGGAAACATCATGGGAAAGTGGTAGCAGAGTACAAGATCTGGAAGGACACAAGACAGTGATTAATGGGAAAACATTTATTGGACATGATTATTACAAATGGCGTACTAGATGATACATTTCATAATGTTACAGCAGATGCTCGAAGTTTGATCCATAATCGCACAAATAAACGGTGGTCCGGTACATGTCTGTGTGGGAAGCGTTCTTGATACATTCGTTGAGCGGCTCGTCCATTGCCCTCAGCTATTCCATACACTAAGTGCATGTCTGCCAGCTCCCTGTTCGAATACCTTTGCATGCTCTTCGTCAGCCGACTACCGCTCGAATGAGGAAATCCGAAATTTCCCCTCTAGCGCACTGATGAACAGCGCCGCCTATTGACTTACGATGACGTTTCCGGTTATGGGTTCCTATGCAATTCTCATTCCTTTAGATGTTATCTACCTCCCCTAAAAGTTTGTACCTATATTTTTGAGACATTCTGTAGAAGAAATGCTAAACCAATTGCTACAAGCTTTACCAACTCTCACACACGATTCAGTATTATTAGAAAGAGCTTTCATTATGTTAACTAACGTGTCTAGTATGCCATACGATCTCACGATAAACCACAAATTTTTACGATCAACAGAGTCAAAAGCCTTTTTGAAATCAACAAAGTTAGTAACCAAAGGTTTCTGAAACTCTAAACATTTCTCAAGAAGCTGCCTAAGTGAAAACATTTCATATACACATCCCCTATCACTTCTGAATTCACATTGCTCATCACGCAATTGCCCGTCAACCAGATACCAATATAGTTATCACATGAACAGCGATCACCTTTTTTAAAAATAGGGATAATAATAGCTTTGAGAAAATCCTTAGGAACAATGCCTTTATCATAAAAGATATTCAAAAATTCAGTCAGCCATGTGGTAACCGAAACATTCCCAGCTCTAAGCTTTTGAAAAAGGTTATAGTTTATTATGGCCAAAGAGGCGATTGTTAGATCAGTCGATAGGCATATCAGTCCCATAACTTAGTGTTACCAGATTCCAGTTCATATTGTGGCAGTGTTGAGATTTTCTCCGCTAAACTCCACCCTTCCCTCAGTCAGAAAGCGGAACACCAATAGGCTTTGAAAGGCTGCTGTCATGAGAAAGGATGGCTGCTGTCATGAGCTGGATGGCTGCTGTCATGAGATGATTGAAAGGCTGCTGTCATGAGCTGGATGAGAAGCTAAGCCGTGGTCCGTATGCAGGAGAGTGTAATACCTGTGCACATTAAAGAACTTAGTGGCCTTGATGAAAGGCTACCATATGTAGCCAAACAAATATCCGATGGGCCCTTTCCCCCAAACTTTTCTGACCTGACTATTTAGCCCATTGTATGTAGAAAAAAGTGCTGCTCAGAGGTAAAACAACTGAATCTCGACGAGAAAAGGGACATCGCGAAACTTCGAAAAAAAAACTTTCATCGAATAGAAAGTTTAATCTTAGTCTCACATGGTAAAGAGTCATCCATACCCTGTGCATATATTAAGCCTTTCCTATCCACAGACGAAAATGATCGTTATGATATAATTCTCACTTGAAACTACTATCGAATCCCATCAAATAATACTTCCGATAAATAAAAAAAATTCTAAATCATTTTTCTCTAGTAAAAAAATCATGAAATCTGTCGAAAAGCACTGTACATCATACTTCCACTCATAATTATCAAGTAACACGTTAGAGAGGCTTGATAAGAGACGTCCACCTGTTTCCAAATAGCTTCCCAATGGATTGTCTTGCCTATGCAACTCCTAATTCTGAGGGATCCTTATAATACGGCTATTTTGGCCACTGGTGCACAAAATGCACTTCAGAGATGAAACAATTTAACTAAACAGAAGCTTGTGGCTCATATGGCTCTCCATAGATGAGATGTGTTTAACTAATCAGTTTTCTTTAATTATAAACAGTAATAAAAAAAAATACTCCCAAGCAGCTGCTTGCCACAGAGGTGTGACAGGAGCCTGTCAGTTTATATGCCATAGTAGAAGGTCTATGAGGATGGCAGGACCTCAGCAGTAAAGCAACAACAAACATCCTTGCCTTACCCGGGGCTCGAACCCAGATTCCGAAGATTAGTAGCTAAGCAACCACTCGACCACGGGACGGTTCTATAGTAATTAGGAAAATTTAATCTTTGGACTGTTTCTCATAGTCTTAGTAGCGAAAGAGTGCAAATATATAATTGATGCTCTCCAAATATTAAAGAAAATCATCACCGTTATAATTATTCATCTCAAAATTAACATATATCCAGATTTCTCAGCAAAGCGTAGTAAACGACAACAATAAAGCTAAGAAAAAGACATTTTATTATTACAGAAATATGTAGAAATAATAATCAAAACCAAACTGCGTTCTCCCATTTTAGCATCTTTTAACGTTAATTGTTAAAAATTATAATACAGATTTACTAACAACGACAAATGAATTATAAAAATATTTATCATGCCAATAGTTATTTCTACGCGTCTTCATAGGAAAACACAATTTATTTTATTCAATCACTAACTTCGCACTTCAGTTATAGGTTTAGATTTCATTTCTGCTGATTTTTCATAGATTTGTTATTTTTTTTTCTAATACCAGATAGAACGAAAGTTTGCAGTAGGCTTCATTCCGCAACCACACCTCTGCAGTATATAAAGGTAAGTCCAAGGTTATTTATTTCTCCTTATACCAAATAAAAACGGATGGAAAAAAATGTAAAATTTAGCGTTTTGGAGTTCGAGAGGTATAATACGATTCTCATTTTTTGTAAGGATTCGTGACAGTGATATTGAATAAAAATTTTCTTTGCGTTGGTAGAAATTTGCATTCTGTGCAGTGTCATATCTAGTCTGTAGCCCATATAACCCAGGCCATAGGCAACATGTAAAACTTTCACGTAATATAATCATTGTATATTATAATGCCGTCCCATGGCCGAGTGGTTAGCACGCTTGGCTACTGATCTAAGGGACCTGGGTTCGAGCCCCGGATAAAGCATGGATGTATGTGTCGTTTTTCTGCTGAGGTCCTGCCATCCTCTCAGACCTTCTACTCTGGCATATAAACTGTCAGACCTCTGTGGCATGCAGCTGCTTGAGGGGGTATTTATTTTTATTTATTATATTATAATATGTATACAAATAATAATAATAATAATAAAAACAAATGTTTCTTTCTCATTTTGAACCTAGACGAGTTGTTAATTTCCTTGTTTCAAAATAATTAGGGCCAAAATTCTGTTGCTCTTTTTTTTTACTTTATCAGTTGTTTTCTATTCTATCCGTCTTTGTATTGTATATGTATTTTACATTCCATTTGTATTGTATTATTGTAGGGCATTTAAGTATTAAATTTTTTTTATCCCTGATAATTGATATATTTTAAGTATCAAATTTGGATGATGACTTGAAAAAATAAAATACATATTCTGCTTTTACTGCAATGATTTGTTTTTCAAATGTTAGAAAAATCATTTTAAATCTATATGTAACATTTTTTTTTGTTGCATACAATATCATTTCTTTCAAAATTTTTCTTCTGTTGAAAAATCATGTATTTTTAATTTTCGATCTTAATATTTCAACTATAAAAAGGAATATTTCTGATTTTTTGCCATAGATTGCATGAACACTTCATCCGCCACTGAACCTGCGCATACATGTATGCAGTAATTAGGAAAAATTTCGGAGAGGTATAAGAAAAATGATAAAAAATTATGGATGAAATTATTTAGCTAAGTTAAAATGTCTTTTGCTGCGCAATTTTTATGTGGTTGTCATATTTTCCCCAACAGAACAGTTATTAAATAACCAATATAAAATCCGTTGAAATTCAAGAAAATCCACACAGGTACTCGAACCAAGCATATAATTAACTTAATAAGCAAAATTAGATGAGGTGAATATTGTGACAGATTTTTAGCAACATTTTATTTGGCAACACCTTGCGGAAATTCGAAAAAAACCGTTTAGAGAGTAAATTAACTTATTTAATAAATGAAATGATTAATTTACTCGAATTAAGCTAATACAGACAATTATCTAAGTTAATAACTAATTACTATTGAGATAATCAATGCAGAGTGATAAAGGAATGTAGCACTTGAAACTGAACCACAGTTCCACAAAACCACAGTTCATTTGGCAAATGATGTCTCGAGGTCATTCTTAAAAAATGGTTATTTCGAATTGCAAAACTGTTTTAATTTATTTTAATTTTTTTATCACAAAACAACAATCTACTCCAAAACACCAGTTTTCATGCTGCTATCCGATTACGCAAATTAACATAACCTAGACTAATTTGCATATGATATGCTCATTCTGCATTACTTGTTGCATGAACAAGTTTGGTGAGGATCGCACAATTTTTTCGTGAATTATCGCGATTTTTCCCATTTTTCCTTAATTTATGGAAACCAGTGTATTAGAAATACTAGTGGAAACTAAATGTTTCGTGTTTAACACCATTATAAACATAAAGAGACATTCATTTATTGAAGATAGGGAATACGGAAAACCTACATACAAATCATAATATCAATTCTTACTAATAACGTTTCTCATTTAATACAAGTTGTGACCACCAAGGAGACGTCATTTTAAATTCTTCACAACTAAAAACAGTAATAATCTGCATAACAATCTATTAGAGAAAAAACAGTTAACAGACGACATAGTCAGAAAAAATAATCAGCTTGTTAATAATAACATCATATAGTCTTAACTGTAAATGAGCTATTGATTCGATAAAATCGTTTTAAAAATATTTATCGCAAAAATATGCAAAATAATAAAAAGAACTTAAAATTTTTTATTGATATAAAAGAGTTAACAATTCAACAGTGCAAATTTTTCATCCTCGACGTTTTTCGTTCTTCTTATAGAGACACAATTCTTCCGTGGTTTTGTATCATTTATATCTCAACCGCCATCTCATTCCTTTCTTTTAAATCAAATAATCAAGGGTTAAAGATTTTGTTTTTTGAATTACCTTATTATATTTAATAAGGCATTAATAAGGAACTTAGTATAAATCTTAAAACTTCAGGGAAGGTTCAGTCCAAATTTGGAAGGTTTTAGGATCAGCGTTAATAGTCATATCTTCTCTTCAATTACTTTCAGACGAGAATATTTCGAATTTTCTATCTTTTGGACTCTCAAGAAACCATAGTAAAATAACGTTTAGGTTAAAAACAGGCAACGTCGGTCTAAATTTTTATTTATTTAAATTAAAAAAGCATACTTCTGAACTAAACGAAACAATGGACCATGCTATCTTAAATTGTTATATTACTCCAAAGAACGAAAGATTTCTTTACAAATCTTCAAAATCTTGGTATACGGACTTTAAAATTAATAATATTCTTAACATCCCAATCTAGCTGTTCATACTAAATGTTATATTGTTTTGCTGAACTTTCTCATTTTTACAAATTTATACAATCGATTATAATTTTCTATATATATATATGTTAGTTTCTTATAATATGTCATTTTCTTTAAATAATTATTGTATTATAATATTTAGTTTACTGTAACATTTATTTTCCTTGAGCTTGAGAGGCATGTCATTGCAATTCTGAAAGTGTTGTAAGGCTTAGTTTAAAAAATTATAATAATAATAGGACAAATACAAGTGATAAACAATTCTTAAAAGCTATTCATGTGCAAAATTGTTATTTCCTGATTTTTTTTATTATTATTATTTAAAGCAGTTGTGAATTCATGTGATGAATGAATTTTTCTGATGTCTACCTTTACCTAAAAATTGTAAAAATGCCAGATAAACACAAATATTCTAAAAGTAATTTTATGTAATGTTTTATATTTTTATACATTTTTATGAAAAAAAAAATTCATAGTAGTGTTAGCTTTAATAGGAAGATTCAGTTTCAAATAATAATTTCGTGTTTTTCAGGTTTTTCGAAGTTATTGTAAAGTAATACAAAAGAGCTTGATTTTCTCAAATATCTGATGAGGCTGATAATGTGTTCATAAGTACAAGACAAATGAATTAATTAAAAAAATTAATTCTTAAAGCATTAATGTTAGATTTGAAATCCAAAATGAATTCCCACATCAATGTGCGCCTACTCAGATCCATCCATGCAAAATAATTTTCGAAATAATAGAAAGCCATATGTAATTCGGTTCTGTATGTATATAGGAGTCGGTAACTGGAAATTTTAGGAGAGGTCTGAAATTTAAGTGAAATGACAAAAATACACGGATGAAATTTTTCAGTTAAATTAAAATGTGGCTTTTTTTGTCAGTATCAAAAACAGGTGTTTACTTGTAAAGTTCACACTATCAGGATTCGTCAGGTTTTCGGATTTCCTGCGTTTTGAATAAATAATTCAATAATAAATTATGGAGAAAACTGCATGTTTAAAAATTTTGCTTTTAATTTCTCTTCAAGAAACAGCAAAATATTTTCGATAAAAAAGTCATTTAAAAGCTCTTATCTTCTTGCATAAAAATTTTCTTAAAAAAAAAGGGGCAATCAATTTCTTTCATCAAAAAAAGATTTAGTGAAAAATCATTGACATAGTGAGCTATATCGATGTATCCAGTAAGGGAAAGACTCTGTAGGGGAAATCTTACAGAGTAACAAACCAGAAAATATCCATAAGCTATCTACGAGCCGCCCCATGGCCGAGTGGTTAGCACGCTTGGCTACGGATCTAAGGGACCTGGGTTCGAGCCCCGGGTAAGGCATGGCTGTTTGTGTCGTTTTTCTGCTGAGGTCCCACCATCTTCACAGACCTTCTACTATGGCATATAAACTGACAGCTCCTGTCAGACCTCTGTGGCAAGCAACTGCTTAAGGGGATATTTATATTATTTATTTTATTATGTAAAAATGCTAATGGAGTCCATTTTGTATCTCTATTAGTATCCTATGCGATTTTTTTATAGTTGGTCCTCCAAAGGTTAAACATACTACACCCGTTTTCCTGGTCATATGGCAACAACTATCTACTCCCCCAGCCCCTAATGCTCTCCTACTAAGAGTGTTTGAGTAAAGGACTCTGAAGCAGCTAAAGAAAACCACCACGCACGTTTCATAACAAAATATTGATTTGCCGAATGAAACAGAAAACGTTATTTTTTACAAACTATGCCACCCGCTGTTAGTGAACTCTCCTTCGTCCCTTGCACCACGTGCATTCTCTCCGTAATAATCCCGAACCGTTTCGAAGAGGGGCGTTCCTTCCTTTCCTTTTGTGGCCTCCCATAGGACCACTTGTCACCTGTCTCCAGGCAGAGCGAAACGTGACTCTCTCTGAGCACATATGAATCAACGCCTCCCCGCTAGTCTTCCTCCCCCCTACATCCGGGATAATCTTGCCACTTGGAGCAGCGTCGTCCATCCCATTTTGCCACGAGCAAGTAGATCGCAGCTGCATCGACGAACGAGAGTAACACGATTAAGTAGCCAATACGATGTCAAGAAAGGTTCGTGATTGGATTACGAGAGCTCCGGTTGCAGGTTAGCGATGGGCACTTCGACAGTGGACTGTTTTATCCGTCGCCGAGCACAGACTATGGCGGGATGAAAAGAAGCTTCCCCTCCTCTTTGCTGCTTTTTCCCCTTCCCCCCCCCCCTTCTTTACTACGTAGCTTTGTGTCATCCAGCACGTGTAACACAACACGGAACATCAGTTGACAAACCAGCCACCTTTCGAAGGCACCTCTTATCCTTGCCGTGTCAAACAGTAGGCATTGTGATAAGTGTAAGCCAGAAAGGTTGCATGCTACTAGGAGATATACAGCAATAGAAGTATAAAATGTTTGCTCTTGTTGTTTTGTGAATCTAATCTACTTGGGTAATCTTTCCTCAATAATGAGGTTGGGCTACTAGGAGAGCTGTATACAGCAGAGATATAGCTTTTCAACAGCAGTTCAAAGATTTGAGGAATATGCCGTGTCAGCTGAAATTGAGTAAAAAAAGATACTAAAGCAGTTACAGTTTATCAGCGTGTAGAAAATGGGGCTTTGGGTTGTTTTACCTCTGAGCGGCACTTTTTTGCACACCATGGGCTAAATGGCCAGGTCACATGGACCCCGAAGGCTCAGAGAAGGTTGGGGGAGGGGACCTACTGGAACAAGCTGTTGGGAGACAGTGGTAGCCTCCCGTCAAGGCCATCCAGCGTGTTCTTTAACGTGCACAGGATATGGCTCTCCCGCAAACGGGGCCACGGCTTAACGTCCCATACGACGGACGGCGGTTTTTCCAAGCCCATCGGTGTCCCCTACTGAGCGTGGGGAGGGCGGGGAATTTTGCGGAGATAAATCTCAACGCTGACCCAGCTAGGACTCGAACCTGGGAACTACAGATTACGAGCCTAGCGCGCTACCGACTGAGCCACCCCCGCCCCAGAAAATGGGGCATTGTCTTATCCCTTACTTTTAATCTGCACAACAGCAGAGAGCTGTACCAGATAGTTAACGTTTTGTGTGGTAGAAAGCGAACAGGTATACAGGGATTGAAGGATAAACAAGGCAAGGTTATAGAAAGTGAGGATTCTGTCATGGCTAGGTGGGCTGAGCATTTCAGTGATGTTCTAAACAATGTGGTTAGTTCTACTCCCATTGTTTGCAATGATGATAGATGCATTGTTGGGTTTAATGTTGGCCCTATAACACAATCTGAAGTTATTTTGGCTGTTTGTAAACTTAAACTTCATAAATCCCCAGGGGTGGATGAAATTACTACGGAAATGCTTAGAGCTGGGAATGTTTCTGTTACCATTTGGATGACTGAAATTTTGAATAACTTTTATGATAAAGGCATAGTTCCTAAAGATTTTACCAGAGCTATTATTATCCCTATTTTCAAAAAAGGTGATCGCAGTTCTTGTGATAACTATAGGGGTATCAGCCTACTCTCCGTTCCAGGTAAAGTTCTTTCCATGATTGTGCTTAATTGAATTAAGAATCTGGTTGACAGGCAATTGCGTGATGAGCAATGTGGATTCAAAAATGGTAGGGGATGTGTAGATCAGATATTTTCACTTAGGCAGATTCTTGAGAAATGTTTAGAGTTTCAGAAACCTTTGGTTGCTAGCTTTGTTGATTTCAAAAAGACTTTCGACTCTGTTGATCGTCATAATTTGTGGTTGATTGTGAGATCATATGGTATACCAGACAAGTTAGTTAACATAATGAAAGCTCTCTATAATAACACTGAGTCGTGTGTGAGAGTTGGTAAGGCTTGTAGCAATTGGTTTAGCATTACTTCTGGTGTTCGACAAGGGTGCATTTTGTCTCCTTTTCACTTTAGTTTGGTTGTTGATTATGTTATGCGAAATTCACTTCAAGGGAAAGCTTTTGGCCTTAAATGGGCTGGAGATACGAAAATTTCTGATTTAGATTATGCTGATGATTTAGCCCTTTTGGCAAATGATGTTGATGAGATGAACTCTTTCATTCGAACTGTTGATGAGACTGGTAGTACAGTAGGTTTGGTTATAAACAGAGAGAAAACTAAAGTGATGAAAATTGGTCAGGCAGGTTGTGATTCAGTTAATCTGAATGGTTGCAGTCTTGAGCAGGTGTCACAGTTTAATTATCTTGGGAGCTGCGTAACTGATACTGGTGATGTGCGGCATGAGATTAACAGACGAATAGGTATTGCTGCCGGGACTTCTAAGAATCTATGGAGATTGTGGAGAAATAGGCGTATACACCTAAAGACTAAAATTAGACTGTATAATAGTTTGGTTCTTTCTAGGGTTAGTTATGGCAGTGAAACTTGGACGCTGTGTAAACAAGATAACAAAAAACTAGATGCTTTTGATTCTAGATGCTTACGCAGTATCTTGGGTATTAGGTGGTTTAACTTTGTAACTAATGATGAGGTTAGGCAAAGGAGTCTTCAACCTCCTTTAAGCAGCATATTGTGCAGAGAGAGACTCCGCTTTTTTGGCCATGTTGCCCGTATGGATAATTATAGATTGGCGAATAGGGTTATGAACAGTGTGCCTAGAGGCCTCAGAAGGAGGGGGAGACCTAGGATGCGGTGGGCAGACAATGTCAAACAGGACCTTGTTAGAATTGGTGTACAGTGGCCGGATGCAGCAGATGTAGCTCAGGACAGATATGCTTGGAGAATTAAACTACGCGGTCTGGTTGGACCTTCGTAGCCCATGGCTGCTTGATGATGATGATGATGATGATGATGATGATGATGATGATGATGATGATGATGATGATGATGATGATGATGATGATGATGATGATGATGATGATGATGATGATGATCCACCAGCATTGATAATGTTATTTTCAACAAACAAACCACCTTTCGCGATAAAGAGGCCAAGTTTCTTCTGCATTAACTGCTTCGAATGCATATATCCTACTAAAGAGGTGTGGTGTGCCAAATTATTTTCGAGCAAATTGTGAAAAATCTTAGGTTCAGCACCTTTCTAAGGAAACATCTTGGATACTCTCCTGTCTACTCATTATGAAAGTTACTAGTACTGTAAACTTTCATAATGCAGTGAGTGTAGTGTAAAGGAGAGTTCGAGAGATTTAATAGAATGGTTTTGTTATATTCTGGGGAACTACATTAAAATTGAAAAAAAGTTAAAATTCAATAACATTCACGTTACTGAGCGAATGGATAGATGATCTATACGTATATGTCAATAATAGGTAACTGTCATATTTAGAAAGCGATATGAAGCTTTAAACTAGTTTATTAAGCATTAATAAACTAGGGTAAGGCATGGATAAACTAGGGTAACCCGGGTAAGGCATGGATGTTCGTGTTGTTTTCTGCTGAGGTCCTGCCATCCTCTCAGATCTTCTACTGTGGCATATAAACTGACAGGCTCCTGTCAGACCTCTGTGGCATGCAGCTGCTTGAGGGGGTATTTATTTATTTTTTTAATATTCATGTTAGTCTTTGATAAGACATAGTACTTTCGAAACTAGATGAAACTAGAATACATATCACTTTTGGTAACTATGGGATGCTCGTTTTAAAAAAGAATAAATTTTTTTTTTCAGCCTTTGCATCTTTTGATATTCAAAATTCCGACTAACGGATTATTGGAAAATGCAATTAGTAATATTTTATTAGTACTTGACCAACTGAGAAAGAAATTTTCATTTACATCGTAAGAAAAAATTTTAGTCCTACCCTTTCTCTTGGAGTGGGGATGGGGGTAAGTCCCCACCGCTTTTTATCAAAAGTACATCGTCTTCCCATAGGTGGTGGTGTAATATTAATCAAACTCGGCAACCCTAGAGATCCTGTATAGTTAGAGGCTGGCCATCTCGGTGATTGACTGTCATTGGTTGATTGAGTCACATGATTTATGGGCGCCATGTTTTGTCGTACCGTGAGACCAAAGTCTATGAGTTAGTGTGTGTACCTAGTTAAAGCTTCTCAGTTTTTACACTTTTATACATTTCTACTGATTTTTTTTTTTTGCCTATAAAAGCTTCCATATTTTATTAATGCCTTACTGAGCTGCAGTTGGGTGTAAATATTCCACTCATAGAAATAAATTAATGAAATTTTTTTTCCAAGAAACTCCGCCAGAAGACAAGAATCGGCTGCAAAAGTGAAAGGAGCTAAATGAAAACCAAAAAAACAATTTCTTTTAAGATTCGTTTGAAAAACGAGCTAAAGTTTCCATTTTGTTGTCTGCTTATGCCAATATTTGTTCGTCTGTCTATCCGTCTGTCTTTCCACCTGTTTGTGCGTCTATAGACAATCAATTTTTTTACTTTTAGAGATAAGTAAAAAAAAATTCTTTTAGGGTTGAATAGATTTCGAAGAAATATTGTGATTTGCAATTTTGAAATCTTCCAGTGGCTTTAATAGTGCCGTTTAACGGCGGAAAAAAATCGAAAATGCTAAAATTTTAAAAGAATATTGCAAACAAATTATTTACACTAGAACTCCGAAATTTTGGTAGTACAATGTTATGGTCAGAAGGTTTACAACGGCAACAAGGCTTTACTCTCTTAGCCAAAAGGAGGTGCGAAAATGAAACTTTTTCATTTTAAGAAATAAACGAAACAATCGTCTTTATTTTAGGGGGGGGGGGGTGTTTAGAGGTGCTAACAAAATATTAATATTTACGTTTTTCGAATCCTCATCAGTTGGAATTTTCACTGTTAGAAAATACTGAAGATGGTAAATAAAAACTCGAAAGGCGGCCTCTGGCGGTTGAAAAAAGTTGGAAATACCGGATCTTTAAACGAATATTGAAAACAATCTATTTATGATAGAAATTTTAATATTTGGTCATAGAGTGTAATGGTCAAGTGGTTTACACTTATAATAATAATTTGTCCCTTTATAGCAAGAGGGTGTTGGTAAAATGCAGCTTTTCTGCCTTAAGAGATAAATGAAAAACTTTTTTTTGTTTTTATAGGTACTAAAAAAATATTAATAGTTTATTTTACCAATTATGCAGTAGTTCGAATTTCCATTCTCAGAGTCTACTAAATATGTAAAATAACTAGAAGAACGCATATGGGAATCCCGTTTTCAAAGAGAATGAAGTTCTCTCTTTTTCTACTTTTTCATTCCTTAAAAGTTTAAATTTTTCTGCTGAGGTCCTGCAATCTTTATGGACCTTCTACTATGGTGTATAAACTGAAAGGCTCCTGTCAGACCTCTATGGCAAGCAGCTGCTTGAGGGATTATTTTTTATTTTTTTAATGTGTGATGGGGGAAAATGCACATAGTAGTAAATACTACTATGTGCATAAGTTTATTAATAATTATATAACATAAAAAGTTTTTGTCTTTTAGTTCTCAAATTAGAAAAGTTGCTCTTTTCTCCCACTCCTCTGAAAATAATGGTCAGATCATTGCTGTCAGTGGAATTTCTACCAGAACAGAACGCTACTGCCGAATTTCGACCATAAAGAGATCGCTAGGAACATTCGTTAAAAATTTTGCCATTTGGATATTTAGTGATCTCTAATGACATGAATTAAAACTACCTTTGAAAATGCGAATTACGTTTCGTTAGTACCAACTAAAAAAGAGATTTTCAATTATCTCTTAAAACAAAACCGTTCTGTTTCTTTACTTCGTATTATCTCTTTAAACAAAACCGTTACTGTTACCTTGGGCGTACGGGTCAACTCATTGTTGTCAATAGAATCATCAAGACCGTCACATTTTACGACAAAAATTTCAAATTTCTAGCATAACCACATCGTTTGCAATATTCATTTTAAATTCTGGATTTTTTTATTTTTTCCACCGTTAGAGGGCGCAATTCTTTTGGGAGATTCAGAAAATGCAAATTGTAACATTTCATCAATGCCTGTCCAACCCAAAAATAATTTTCAATTTATCTCTAAAAACACACAAATTGACCCTTTAGATCCACCCCATGGGTCTAAAGGGTCAAGTGATTGTAGCCAATGATAACTTCGTAGACTTCACATTTCAACACCAAAATTTCAAACTTTTAACGTAACTACATCGTTTGGGAATATTCGTTTGATATTTTAGGATTTTTACATTTTTCCACCGTTAAAGGGCGTAGTTATAACTTTTCGGAGATTCGAAAAATACAAATTGCAATATTTGATTAATACCTATCCAACACAAAAATAATTTTTTATTTATCTCTATCAACAAAGAAGTTCGATATCTACAGACCGATAGACAACAAAGCGAAATTACATCTCTTTTTAAAAAAAAAAAAGCCGTAAAAATTTCTTTTCCTTTTTAGCCGTTTTCTAAAATGCTTCCAATCGTGAGCACTGAAATCTGTATCAAATATTAGCCTACCTTTTTCCGGAATCCATAATCATCCGTGTAATACCATTCAGATTTGCACGCCAAACAATCCGAACGACGACAAAACATGGCGTCCAATTTTGAAATAGCCAACCACTATCTTATACAGGGCCTCTAGGCAGTCCTAACGCGATCGCTCGAAGCATTGTGATGCTAATGAAGTCTTGGTATGTGAGAAAGAGACTGTTGGAAAAATCCACAATCGGCTGCAGAATGTGAGTGATATAGATGCTGTTGATCGAAGCAAAGTTGGTACAACAGCTAAAGTCACCTTAAAACAACAGAACTGGAGACAGTTGTGGAGAAAAAGGAGGGAAAATAGGAGGATAATTAAATATGCATAAAAGTTTAGGTGATTTAATTTGTGTAAATTTTGACTGAAATCTATTTTCAAACCACACAAAGAAAAATAATTTATTCTGTATAACTATATTAAAATATTTAGAAATATTTTAAAATTGATCAGCATATGTTATTTAAATAGGCTCTGCATTTGAAAATCAATTCTACTGCTACTACATTGTCCAGGTCTTGTATGATATAGGACGTTTTGGCTAAACGAATATTGGTACGTCGATCTTCACTACTTCTCTCACAGTGAAGACATACAGTCTCTTGTTCTGAGGAGGTCTTGCACCTCGTCAGAATGAGTGAAGACATGCAGTCTCTTGTTCTGAGGAGGTCTTGCACCTCCTCAGAATGAGTGAAGACATGCAGTCTCTTGTTCTAAGGAGGTCTTGCACCTCCTCAGAATGAGTGAAGACATACAGTCTCTTGTTTTGGGAGGTCTTGCACCTCCTCAGAATGAGTGAAGACATGCAGTCTCTTGTTCTGAGGAGGTCTTGCACCTCCTCAGAATGAGCGAAGACATACAGTCTCTTGTTCTGAGGAGGTCTTGCACCTCCTCAGAATGAGTGAAGACATACAGTCTCTTGTTTATGAGGAGGTCTTGCACCTCCTCAGATTGAGTGAAGACATACAGTCTCTTGTTCTGAGGAGGTCTTGCACCTCCTCAGAATGAGTGAAGCGTGGCAGTATCAATAAAAAAAAACTAGGATTATGTTGCTAGATCAGTGGTGCTCAACAAGGGTTTACCGCGATCCACTTTTACATTAAAGATTTTTCATCACTCAGTTTAATTTCCTGTATATAAAAGATATTAAATGGCATATCAAAAATATTACTAAAAGGTTTATATTGAATGATTTTAAAGAAACTGTATTAATAAACTGTTTTAAAGAAACCTTAAGAATTATTTATCAAGTTCCTCATAAATAACATATTTACTTAACATAATATTTTCGTTGCAAAGATTAGCACTCCAGAAATATATCTTTGAAACGACAGAATTTAAATGATTTTCGCGAGTAGCTTCAAATTGTTGCGCATACCAATACAGATCGCGAGCTGTGACTCGAACCTGTCAGTTATGAACTAAATATACATTGTACAAATAACAGGGGCGGGGGTGGCTCAGTCGTTAGTGCGCAAGGTTCGTAATCTGTAGTTCGCAGGTTCGAGTCACAGCTGGGTCAGCGTTGAGATTTATCCCCGCAAAATTCCCCTCCCTGCCCACGGTCAATAGGGGACCCCATGGGCTTGACAAATAACAGGGCCAGGGGTGGCTCAGTTGGTAGCGCGCCAGGCTCGTAATCTGTAGTTCTCAGGTTCGAGTCCCAGCTGGGTCAGCTTTGAGATTTATCTCCACAAAATTCCCCGCCCTGCCCACGGTCAGTAGGGGACACCGATGGACTTGGAAAGGCCACCGTCCGTCGGATGGGACGTTAAGCCGTGGCCTCGTGTACGGAAGAACCATATCCTGTGCACGTTAAAGAACACGATGGATGGCCTTGACGGGAGGCTGTCCTCTGTCTCCCAACAGCTATTCCAGTGGATCCCCTATCCCAACCTTCTCTGAGCCTTCGGGGTTCATGTGACCTGGCCATTTAGCCCATGGTGTGCAAAAAAGTGCCGCTCATAGGTAAAACAACCCAATGTACAAATAACAATGCTATAGAATGAATATTGACTTGTAAAAAAAAAATATCTGAGTGACCCTCGTACAGTCGCTCAAAAAAGTATCCGAACACTATGGTTGATTACAGAATTTAGAAAAAATATCTGGCAAAGAGTTTTTTAGAAATTGTTCGGATACTTTTTTCAGCGACTGTACAACTTGGTTGAACCTCCTTTGCTCATGATCTGTGTATGAAGTGAAGAATATAAATGACTAAATCAATAACACTGCATGAAGTTAGTTGATTATTAGATGCGAGAAAACATGGGGGGAGGCAGTTACGAAAAATTCATGGAAGGTATCATTTTGTCATTGAGAGTACAAAAGAAATCCTTGATTTTGATCTAAAAATTCACTATCTCAGAGAATTTAATGGCCATCAATGTAACAGTTATTTTTTAAATTCTATTCAGTACATTTTAAACTTTTTCAAAATATTTTTTCATTTAATTAAATACATATTTAAGAAATTTTCGGCTATCTATTACAATTTAAAATTCGTATGAAATGAAACAAATAAGCTTCAATTGTTCCGTCTAAGAACATCTCCAGAATCTTTTAATCTAAGAGGTTGGATGTGTTAATTGCTCGTTTCGCGAGACAAATGTCAGCATAAAAAAAAACTCACCGTTTCATACGGTGATTTTTTTTTTGTTCTTAGGTAATCGACTGTTTAGCAGCAATAATTCTCTCTCCACATTTGTTGCTGTCTTTTAAAGAGCATCGCCATTTCTTTGAACTGGAAAATCAGCTCATGTAGAGAATTATAGTCTTCTTTCGTACCATGTAAAAATAGTGAAAAAATGCACCAATTTGTTAGGAATTTTATTTTTTCGGTGCATTCAAGAAGCATAATGATGATATATCAGGAGATATTTTTTAATGAAGCCACTTAATCAACACAGAAATGCACTTCTCTGTAAAGGAAGTGGCAGAGAGGACTTCAAGAAAAATTTACGTTTTTAGAGTGTCATTTATACTTTTAATTAATCTTTTTTTTTCTCTAGTGCTTGAAAATGACTTGGTATTAATTACAGATTTTTTTTTCATAACATATCATATTTGTTCAAGCCATCTACAAAAGGGAGAGAATGAATATTCTTTTCTTTCTTTTATTTGCAACTGAAAGTTTTAAAGTAATTATTTTTTAACTTCTGCTAGTCATTAATTTTTCCATTCTCTCTGCTCCTGCTGTTTTGTTTTTAAGTTGTATCAGCAACAGTTTCTATTGTTATTTCGTTTTTCTAAACGTCCAGCTTTGATTAAATTTACACTCACCTGATATTTTCCACAATATTTTTTTTTCTTGTTCTCCCTTTTAGTTCATGAACTTGAAACTCAGTTAATGATATTTTAGATCTGTTGCCAAAATATTTTAGATTTAAAATTATATGCAGATAGATAGCTGAAAATTGTTACAGCCAGTAGATCATAGAGTTGAGTGGCTTTACGTCTGAGCGTCACTTTTTGCACACAATGGGTTAATGGCCAGTTCTAAGAGCCCCAAGTTCTTTAAGATGATTGGGAAAAGGGGATTGTCTGAACAGCTATTAGGAGAGACAAATGGAAGTCTTCCATCAAGGCCACCCAAGTGTTCTTTAACTTGCACAGAGTATGGCTCTCTGTACACGGACCACAGCTTAAAAATTATTCAACGGAAGGTGACTTTTTCAAGCCCATCGGTGTCTTCTTTTTCACCGAAGAATGGCGGGAGTTCAGCGGAGATGAATTTCAACGCAGGCAAAGTTGGGACTCGCACCTGAGAACATCGAAGTACGAGCCTGATGGGCTACAGACTAAGCCAATCCCTCTCCCAATGGATCAAACGAAAAACAATTTGTTTAATCGGTAATGTCTGTGAAAGAATATTTGCTTTTGTTACAAGAAGTAAAATCAGTTTATTGAAATTACTTTCACTGTATTCAGCAAATAAGCGATTACAATCCCTTAGAGAGATGTTTTTAAAAACTTATTCATTTTCCCTTTATTTTTAGTTTTGGGCAGTGTTTAAGATATTAGTCATTTAGTGCGAAACTGTTTACTACACAATATTTGAGATGATGAATGAAACAATTTTCAGTTAAATATTGGAAAAGTCAAGATAGAAATTTGGCTTTGACATTCTTGGAACGAGTTGTCTCTTCATATTCCTTTTTCAATGCAAAGACTTCTAATATTTTGTTCAATGGATTCCCACATGGAGCTTGAATTACCTGAACATTTGGTTATTACTCATTCAGTCTAGGTTTAAAACATTTAATATACCTTCAACCATTATGTGGTACATTTCTAAGCGAAACTTTGGATTTCCGTGTATGAATATTTACGTATTAGTCTTTCGACCTTAATAAAATGGAAAATTGAATAAAAAAATTAGGACACAAAATTGAATAAAATTTCTTGATCTACACTTATTTCCATAAATTAAGGAACAACCCTATGTTATGTCAATAAAAAAGTAGCGTCGAAGTTCTATAAGTTCTAATGTAAGATATTTTTGCTTTGAAAAATATGATAGCAGATAAAAATCTCAATCAAATATATCAATATCTCGATTTTCAACAATATTCTTTAAGTACTAATTGAGTTATATAAGGTTGAATATTTAACAACAACAATGCCAATATTAAAAATCTTAAACTAATGAATGCTGAAATAATCCTTTACACAAACTTCTAAAATGCACATTTATTTTATTAAACAATTTGATACAATACTTATTACTATGTTTTAACTAACTTCTGAAATCAGTTTTTGTGACTGGTTTTGTGACAGTATTGTCAAATATTCAAACTTTCAAAACTCGTTGAATATTGCGGAAAATCCAGATATTGATGTATTTGATTGAGATCTTAATCTACTATCACATTTTTCAAAACAAAAACTTATTTTAGAAGTTATAGATCTTCGACGTCAACTTCCCATTGACATAATATAGGGTTGTTCCTTAATATATGAAAACCAGTGTAGTAAATTGGAACTAAGAAATCTTAACTAATTTGTATTTGTTTAATGCAATCTTTGAAAAGGTATTTAGCAAATATATATTTTTTGGAAAATATTTTTTTAAACACAGTTATCTTTAGACTCACCTTAATAAAATGAAAAACAAGATATAAAAATTCGGTCACAAAACTTAATAAATTGATGATGTTAATTATAAGAATTAAATGGAACTAAATATTTTTATCCAATCGGAATTTTCTTAATGCAAACTTTCAAAACGCATTTAACAAATCGCTGTTTGCTGAAACATATTTATACGCAATTATCTTTAGATTCAGTTTAATAAAATGAAAAAATTAGGTGACAGAACAGAATGTAATTTTCGGATCTAATAAAATGGAACTAAGAGTTCTTAACCAATCTGTATTTGTTTGATGCAAGCTTTCAAAATGTATTTAACTAACTTTTATTTTCTGAAACATACTTATACCCAGTTAAATTAAATTTTTAAGCCAATTTTTTTATATGTGTAGCCAATTTATAACATATTGATGTACAAGTGCAGAATTTAGACTTCTTTTGGTCGTTGCAGGGTTTTTAATGAAAGTTCCACAGACTTAAAGTTATCAGAAAAGAATTAGTTTATTAAGCAAAAATGTAGGGGAAAGTCACATCTTATTTCCATTTTGTGGTAATATGTAAAATGTAGTTGATGTACTATTTAGTGTTTTTTTAATGACGTATCGCATTTTTTCAGGCTAGATGCTAAAATGTGAGAATGAAAAAGACGTGTTAGGTAAGTTAGTTGCTTTGAAAGGCTTCTTTCCACATTGGAATTATCAGACAGATGAGTTATTACAGAAAAAGATGATGGCCATGATTTCTTAGTTTGGGAAACTGACTATACACGTGCATACCTATTTGCCTGAAATTCTCTCCATTTTCTGGTTTCTTATAGTGGTATATAAGCTATAATAGTGCTATATATTCTGTTTCCACAAGCAAAAAAGAAAAAATATATTCTAGATTTGGGTGTAGTTAGATATTTTATGAATTTTTCTTATAATTAACATCATCAATCTTAATGATTATTCAGCTCTTCTTACGCAGAAAGATTGATTTCTGGATGGTTAAACCTTATTATACCATCTTTGAGAAATGAACTGGATCTGAAATTGAATGAGTCTTTACTACACTTTGGTAAGTCGAGTTGGCCTCCCTTATTTAAAATTATCTTGTAATCTAAGATAAGTGTGAGTGTAGAGAGTTCTTTGTTCTTATCCAGTACGTCTCAGTAGGGAATTTTACTATTCGCCCGAGACATTCATAAATCTTTAACTTGGTATATCGCAATTTTTTTTTCCTTGCTATCTGTTAATTTTAACCCGACCCTCATTTGCAGGTAATGACTTTTAATAGCTTAATTGCTGAATACAGAAAAACTTCAATAAACAGTTTTTACTTGTAATAAAAAAATTGTCTCTCACAAGCATTGTTGATTAAATTAATTGTCTTTCGTTCACTGGTGGCGGAGATTGCTATTGCTGGTTTCTTTACAACTGGCAAAACAAGTCAGATTTATTTCCTTTATTTTAAAAGAGGTTAACGTGATAAAAAAATTTGAGACAAGAAGTCTGCGTAGTTAAGACATCAACGATTGTCATAGGTCATTAGTTAATTGTGTTATAAATCACTTATTCATAAGCCAAAGATCCGTGATATCATTGGTTGATTTATGGCGCCATTATTAATTAATAAATAATTGGCAGATGCTCAGTATCATTGTCTTAATTATTTCCACTCATGCTTCACCTATGGTTTCAGCCTAGTTTTAAAAACTTACAATTCCAGTTGAATTTTTTTGTAACCTGGCCATTTAGTGCGTTTTGAAGAAAAAAGAAACTGTCGTTATTAAGATATCAAACTTTGCAATTATACGGCCAACGGTTGCAGATGACATTTACAAATGTTCTGTTCCATATTTTGTGGGGAAAAGTGTTGAGAGCAAAACCTGAGATAACCTAAGACATTCCCTACATAAAAGGTTTCATTTAACATCTAAGTCGTTATTCTCAGCCTTCGCCTTCAGAAGATATAAGGAGCAACGATTTTCACAGGCAAATCAAAAAATTTTAAGAGTCGCAAATTATGATCTTTTTATTGCGTCAAATCATAATAGGAAAGAACAAAATAAAACGCAGATTATTTTATTAACAAGAATAAAATTCTAACGCATAATTTTAAAATACAGTAGTATTTTAGTTCAAGTGCATACAACAAAACTACAAAAAATAAATTTCAAAAAATCTTCCATTCTACATTTTGACTTTTGAGTTTGAGTGTTCTCGACCAACTTATTCAAATTTGGAGTGTACAGTATTTGAATTGCATCAGTGTTTCCAAATTATCATCTGCCCATCTACTGTACTTGTTTCTGATGAAAATCTTTAAAAACAATTCACAGTTGAATGTTGAAAAGCTTCAAGAGATCAAGAGCGGTGTTTTAGAATGTCAGAATAGTTCCTGGACACTGTTTTAGATGGACTGCAGAATTTAACTTTTCCATAAACACACAGGAAATAGGAACATTTTATTATACACATTCCAGTAATTAAAATAAATGATGAAAAACTTCAGTGTTATTCTAGCAATTTTTGAGCAATTATTCGAGTATTTTGGTCAAGTACTCCAGAAAATTGGTTTAACAACAACAAAGACTTTTAGAAAGATAGGGTTGGCAACACAAGGCTTTAATCGCTTTGCATAACCAATAAATACAACGCATTGAACATCTCTTCATTTCAAAATAGAGGCTCTTTCCAAGTTTTTTTTTCTTGTTGTTGTTTGGAGATAAGGAGTAAAACTTCACACGCTGCTATGACCTTGTGGGAGGACTGGATGACGAAAATAATTTAATATGAAAAATGGTTACGTGGGTAAGATCACACATTCAATGTGTCGTCGAGGCAATTGTTACTTTACTTTTGTTCTGACGCCTTCAGCTGCAAATCACTGAAAGAGTAGAGTTCATTGTCTCTTCGTATCAGACAAGTTCAGTGTCACCAAATTCTGTGCTCAAAGAAGTTCACGAGCATTATTTTCTGACATTGTCTCTGCTGGATACCTTTTCTTCAAATCTAGTTGAACGGGCTACATAATAACTCTCATTTCTGGATGCCTCAATGGGACTGTCACCATCTCTAAGAAAAGAGAAAGAAGGGGCAAAGTGAAATAATCGAGGAAGTACTTGTTACAACAGTTCATTATAATGCATAGTGTCACAAGTCAAGTCATTCCGGAACTAGAAGAGATTTTGTTGTGTTTATTTTTCAGCTGGATTTTTGTTGAATAATGGGCTAGATGGAATCAGTAATGATTTACGATCTGATAAAGCTTGGGTGGTTTTAACCTCTGAGCGGCACTTTTTGCAAACAATGGGCTAAATGGCCAGGTCACAAGGACCCCGAAGGCTCAGAGAAGGTTGGGGGAGGGGACCCACTGGATCCTTCCCCCAACCTTCTTTTGTTTTCCTTTTGAGAAATTTCCGATGTGTTTGGAATTCTGTGTGATTCCGATGTGTACAGAATTCTGTGAATGATTTACGATCTGATAAAGCTTGGGTGGTTTTAACCTCTGAGCCGCACTTTTTGCGAACAATGGGCTAAATGGCCAGGTCACAAGGACCCCGAAGGCTCAGAGAAGGTTGGGGGAGGGGACCCACTGGACCCTTCCCCCAACCTTCTTTTGTTTTCCTTTTGAGAAATTTCCGATGTGTTTGGAGACAGATGGTAGCCTTCTGTCAAGGCCATCCAGCGTGTTCTTTAAGGAGCATAGAGTATGGCTCTCTCTCATACTGGGTCACGACTTTACGTCCCTCCCGACGACGGCGGCCTTTCCAAACCTATCGGTTGTACCCTACTGACCGAGGGCAGCGTGGGGTTAAATCTCAACGCTGGCCCCAAGTGGGACTTCAAACTGGGAGCTGTAGATTACGAGCCTGATGCGCTACCGACTGAGCCATCCTTCGCCTCCATTTTGCTAAAGAGTGTCGCAGTATGAAACGAGAAAAAAATTTCATACACTGATGAACAAAAGTTACAAACCTACGTTATGTAAATGAAAACTATCGTCAAAGCTTTATAACTTCTAAAATAAGTTTGTTTGTTTGTTTTTTTGAAAAATGTGAGAGCAGATAACGATCTCAATAAAATGCATCAATATCTCGATTTTCAACAATATTCGTTCAGTATTTAATTAGTTATGGAATTTTGAATATTTAACAATAACAATGCCAGTTATAAGAATTTATCTCAGACCTAGGACTTAATAGTTATTATTATTTCAAAAGATTTAATTATTTAAAATAAATATATGTTTTAGAAGTTTGGGCAAATTAATCTTTCAGTATTCGTCAATTTTGTATGCTTTCTTAGGACTAGTATTGTTATTGTTACATATGCAAGCTTTCATAACATTAAATACTGAACGAATATCGTTGAAAATCATGATAATGTTATATTCGATTGAGTTCGTTATCTATCACGTTTTTTAAAGCTTATTTTAGAAGTGGGAAGTTTCGACGACAAGTGACGACGAAACTCATAAATAGGAAACTTCGACGACAAATGACGACGAAACTTGTAAATGGGAAACTTTGACGACAAATGACGACGAAACTTGTAAATGGGAAACTTTTTAAATTTATTATAATATAATATTATAATATATAAATATTATAATATATATAATAATATATTATAATATCTATTATAATATAATATAAACTTGTAAATGGGAAACTTTTTAAATTTATTATAATATAATATTATAATATATAAATATTATAATATATATAATAATATATTATAATATATTATAATATATATTATAATATAATATAAACTTGTAAATGGGAAACTTTGACGACAAATGACGACGAAACTTGTAAATAGGAAACTTTGATGACAAATGACGACGAAGCTTGTAAATAGGAAACTTTGACGTTAGCTTTCCATTTTCATATCACAGAGTTGTAACTTAACTTTTGCCCATTAGTGTATGAACGTGAATCGTGAATGCCAAAACCTAAATTATAATTGTGGAATCGAATAATAAAATGATGTTAGCCCATATCACCGAACTTCACTTTTTGCCGTGAGGTATGTTAGAGATACAATTAATAAATAAATAAATAAATTATTCCTCAAGCAGCTGCTTGCCACAGAGATCTGAAGGAGCCTATCAGTTTAATGCGTCATAGAGAAGGTCTGTGAGGAAGGCGAGACCTCAGCAGAAAGACAACGCAAACATCCACGCGTTACCCTGGATTTCTTTTTTTCAGTAGCCAAGCGCGCTAACTACTACGTCTCCAACATACTTACCGAAGGGATTTCGCTGATTGATGAATTCTCTCGAAGGTAAAAAAATATCCAACTATTAACATTTTGTATTCTGGACTCAAGTACCTAAAACCTTAGCAGAAAATTCAACCTGCTTACCAGAAGATGAGTAAGAGGTAAAGGTATAATTTCAGTGGAAATATAAAACACGTTTGAGTGAATGGCTTTACTTATAAAATTTTCAGTTTAAAGTGTTTCGTAGATTGCGATTCAGTGTGGCCTAAAAATCTTAAAGTTTGAATAATGCAGAACCAATCAACAAAATATTTTCAGCATCAGGTAAATTATTTAACCCGAGGAATAATTGGCGGCCAATGTTGAAGACAATGAAGATATATCCGTTACTTGAGAAATTACCAGACTAACTGCATCGAAATAGGAAGTGCAGGTGAATTTCTCATAACTTCTCGAATGGTATTGCATTTCCTGAAGAGTATGAGATTCAAACACAATTTCTGAATATTCAAGGAATGTAACATTCATGCCAATGACCAGAAGTTAAACTTGTATAAACCTCCAGCTTTCCAGAAAAAAAAAATAATTTACACACATTACACATTTATACACAGATAATTACACACATTTAATATAATTACATATATATGTATTTATTTCACGAAACTATATTTTAAATGCTATTCCTTCTTGACTGTTTGCAAAGTTTTTAAAACCTAAATACTTCGAAAAGAGTATTATGTCCCAAAATGACGACGTACACAGCAGCGTGGCTATAAGAGGGCTAATTAGATAGTCACGTTATATTTATACCCTATGCCATTGTTTTGCTGTTGGGTGGCACATACAGGAGAGAGCAACCAATTAGCTACTACTACGAGTATCAAGCTTATGTTCTCTCTCATAAAAAGAAGTCCCTGAGATAATATTCAAGTTCTGTAACCCGTGAGAAAATATTTAAGACATACCTGTTCTAGTGGTTAGCGTACTTGACTACTAAGACCAGCGGCATGTCCATGTGTAAGTATTTGTACGTTGTATGAGAAACCAGGACAAGCTTAATATAGCTTCTAGGTTGGATTGTTTTACCTCTGAGCTGCACTTTTTTTGCACACCATGGACTAAATGGCCAGGTCACAAGGACCCCTAAGGCTCAGAGAAGGTTGGGGGAGGGGACCCACTTGAACAGCTGTTGGGAGACAGATGGTAGCTTCCCGTCAAGGTCATCCAGCGTGTTCTTTAACTTGCACAGGGTATGGCTCTCCCTCACATGGCGCCACGGCTTAACGTCCCATCCGACGGACGGCGGCCTTTCCAAGCCCTTCGGTGTCCCCTACTGACAGTGAGCAGGGCGGGGAATTTTGTGGATATAAGTGGCCGAGTGGTTAGAGCGCTTGGCTACTGATCTACGGGACCTGGGTTCGAGCCTCGGGTAAGGCATGGATGTTCGTGTTGTTTTCTGCTGAGGGCCTGCCATCCTCTCAGATCTTCTACTATGGCATATAAACTGACCGGCTCCTGTCAGACCTCTGTGACAAGCAGCTGCTTGAGGGGGTATTTTTTTTTTTTTTTTTAATCTCAACGCTAACCCAGCTGGGACTAGAACCTGGGAACTATAGATTACGATCCTAGCGCGCTACCGACTGAGCCACCACCTTGCTTCTAGGTAAATTCTGTCCTATGTTTAATAAAATACCTTCTTCCTTAAAAATAAAAACTGTCTCCAATAAGTAAATTATCTAACAACTCTTTGTCATAGAATGTGTATTGGCTCGTAAAATAGTCAACTCAATGGTGAAGTTCTTTAACACCATACCAGCACAGCTAGTATAAAACAGTTTGCTCGCTGGAATAGAAGTTATGGTCTGTAACCATTATATCAATCTATTATGATACCTAAAAACTTCGCAAGCCATCCATCTTAATAACCTGAGAGCTTTTCAATTTTATAAAAACCGGGTTAAAATTGTGCTCAACCACATTTTTTAACCTTTTATCCCGATTAAAATATCATTCCACGAAAGAGTGGTCAATTATCTAACAGATTCTAGCCCAAGATGAAATTTTATTGTAAATGCTTTGATTTCTAGCTTATCAGCCGTATTGAGATTATCAATCAGCTTTTAATCATTCAATAACGAATCAAATATGGAATCAAAATACTTTTAGTCTTAAGTGAATCACATTTAAATAACAGTACTTGAAACTTCATTTAACAATTTTAATAAAATAATTTACGTTTTCATTAAGAATTTCATCCGTCCTTGTTTTAGCTTTTTCTGTGTATTAATGAAATAAGTGAATTGATCAAGTTCTCTTAGCTGACGTCCATGATCGCAACGAGGAACTATTCCTCACAAGATCAGACAGCTGATAGTTAGTTCCTCGTAATTATCTTTACGGGATCTTGCCAAGTAGCTGCAGGAGATTCAAATGACAGTCTACAAAGTCTCCAGAGTGTGCCGGACGAGCATTGCGCAAATAGGATCAGAAGGGGTTGATCTATTGACACCCACTTTCTGAGTAGCGCTTGCCGTAGCAGCAGCAGACACTTCCCGTCATAGTGATGCTCACACGAAAATGATCTATTTTCTCTCATCTCCAGCCGCGTACACTTGGGATGTTGGAACGGTATTCTGCCCGGAGCCATGGTTACTAAGCAACCAAACTTATCCCAGGTCGACCCTCGTCCTAGGCTCTGTGTGTGGCGCATGAGAAAACAAGGTTATATACGTCCACCGCTGACCGTATATACACAGGAACTATTGTTTTGTGCTGCTTGAAAACTAGCGTTGCCTGCGTCTGGTGGGAGGCGAGCTCACTCGCCAGCTGCGCCCCCACTCGGGATTCGGCTCCCCTTTGATGTTGGATGTTGTGAGGCTTCAGAAGATACGTCAAGATGCGAGGGGAGGGATGCGGCCAACCCGTGAGCTCTTTTCGGAGAGTGTAGCCAACTTCTGCCCTCGAAACAGCGAGCACAACAAAGCGGTTGGACGAACGAAGTGTCTCGCTACATGTTGCAGGCGTGCTTTGCAAGGGAAATGGCCAGTAAACGGACAGACAGAACTATTTCATTTCAAACATCACCAAAAGTTAGGAAGTCTGCCTTTCGGAGAGACCAGATCTTTACTTATTTTGAAAATACCACTTTGTCACGTTGAAGAAAACTTTCTGCCTTCAGAATTTTTCTTTTATTCTTTTGTAAAGGTCTCGTGTTAGACAGCCTTTCGAGGTCTGAAATAGATATGCATAATTAGGGCAATTGCTTTCAATTATGTTTTATTTTCATAAATAATAATAAATATTCCCTTAAGCAGCTGCTTGCCATAGAGGTCTGACAGGAGCCTATCAGTTGAATACGCCATAGAGATCTGAGAGGAAAGCGAGACCTC
The DNA here is from genome assembly GCA_038380435.1 of Ryuthela nishihirai. NCBI lineage: Eukaryota > Metazoa > Arthropoda > Arachnida > Araneae > Heptathelidae > Ryuthela > Ryuthela nishihirai. The sequence goes on along the minus strand of JAWZYU010000011.1, from coordinate 64,746,849 downwards.
AGCAGAAAGACAACACAAACATTCATTCCTTTCCATGGGCTCGAACTCAGGTCCCTTTGATCACTAGTCAAGCACGCTAACCACATGAACTGTGTAGATTTCTGATTTCGACCTGATTTAACTGAAACAAGAAATAAATTTTGATAAATATACAACAAGTTTATTCAGCAGTTCATTAAGCAGTTTCATGGTCGTATATTACTTTGTGGCAGCAAACTTTTACCTGCAAACTGGCGGTAAAAAAAAAGGAGCATAATTAATAGCGGAGTTTAATAACTTACTATAACGAAATCAAAAAGTAAACTTCTCGTTAATGGAATCTGGAAGAATGAAATGAACTAATGAATTTCTTGTTAGCAATTATTCTGATACGTCAAAAATAATTTTTAAGCCTTTTACGCTTAGCTATAGTACAAAGGGTCCTGGTTCGAGTGTTACCGGGTTCGTTTCCATGTTACCGTTTATTCTTCAGTGTTACAGGGCTATATGATCTTTTAGAAACGAATTATTTACACGCTTATTTTAAGCTATTTAAGTTTTTTAATAATTAAAGACTATTACCAGCGAGTCGCTGATTGATGGAACCTTCAATATGTTTTTTTTTTTAATTCCAATTTCAATTTATTTTTCAATGTGTCATTTATGCAATTATTTTACATAAAAAAAAATCCCACTAAACTGAAGCTTATCAGCCGGAATGTATATGGTTCTAACAGATATGATTTAGATTACATCAATATCATGATATAAAATGGAGGGGGGAAAAGAATAAATTAGATGAAAACCAATAAAATAATAAACGTTTCTGATTAAAGACATCACTTTTTCATTAACCATTTAAATATTTTTTCTTTAACATCAGAAATTTTATTCAAGTTTACAATTTCTCTTGAAAACAAATTAAATAGGTAGGGAATTCGATATTTTTTGGAATTTCGCCCGTAATTATTTTCAAATTTTGGTTGTTTTAAAAAACCCTTAGCCTTTTTTTCTACTAAACTTATCATGGCAAATATTTTGCTTATAATTATTATTAAAGAAGTTATTGATAACACAAACAAACACATATAAACTTTCAACAGGTAAAATTTTGAACAAACCGAAAATATTATCTTTTGTTGTAAGAGTATTTTAAACTTCAATTTGCACAGTCCTTTTAGTAAACTAATTTATATTCTTATGAACAAACCGAAAATATTATCTTTTGTTGTAAGAGTATTTTAAACTTCAATTTGCACAGTCCTTTTAGTAAACTAATTTATATTCTTTTAATTTTATTTAATTCTGTCTTATACGCTGTTCCATAAACTGTTATTCCATATCTAATTATAGATTCAAAAAACGCTTTATATAGTAGAACAGTTAAATGTGTATCAAGAAACAATATAAATAAATAAAATAAATACCCCCTCAAGCAGCTGCTTGCCACAGAGGTCTGACAGGAGCCTGTCAGTTTATATGCCAAAGTAGAAGGTCTGAGAGGATGGCAGGACCTCAGCAGAAAAACGACACAAACATCCATGCCTTCATCAAGAAACAAGTTTGGTTTATTCGTATAGATTATTATACAGAATATTGTGTACAGAACTGTTATTATATACAGAATATTGTGTAATCATTCTGCTTGCAATATTTAATAAAATCGATGTACATTAAAATGTAAATATATCAGGCACAGTAATACTACAAAAATAAAACACCTGTCTTTAGGATTGGTATGCAATGGACTTGGTTGGATGGCTTGAAGCCTTTTGTTAAATTTTTGCTGGTTTGCTGAAAGGACATGTTTGTCTCTATTTAACATTACACGCTTCTGGGGTGTTTATTGTACCATCTACCGCAAATGTCTGTGTCTCTGTGGCAGTCATAAATTATAGGGAAATCACCGCAGACGCTTTAAAGTTTCAGAGAGTGTTTTTAATTGTCGTCCGGGTTGTAGTGTCGAAATTTCAAATTAAATTCAAAATGGGGGGCTTACTAGAAGCAAAAGTATTAACCTTGTAGTCTTATGGAAAGCAGTAATCGCCTGTACCCGTGGCCGAGTGGTTAGCACGCTTGGCTACTGATCTAAGGGACCTGGGTTCGAGCCCCGGATTAGACATGGATGTGTGTGTCGTTTTTCTGCTGAGGTCCTGCCATCCTCTCAGATCTCCTACTGTGGCATATAAACTGACAGGCTCCTGTCAGACCTCTGTGGCAAGCAGCTGCTTGAGGGGGTATTTATTTATTTTATTTATTTATAGTCTTATGGAAAGCAGTAATCGCCTTGTAGTCTTATGGAAAGCAGTAAAGGCACAAGGAACAGTGAATTAAAACAAAGAGTCTGCCAAACCTATAGTTTTAATTCACTGCTCCTTGTGCCTCACCACTCCTCACTGGCCATGGTGACCATAAGAGCCAAAACAACGTTTATATCTGCGACTGCTGCCAGATACCTCACCTTCACAAAGGAATTATTATTTTAAGTCGTCCCATTACAGGTAGGAACCCGATCTTTTTAACCCAATACGGGGTCACAGAGGGGGGCTTGCGAAATTCGGGATTGCGGTAGGGTGTCACGGGAACTACAGGGTACCAAATTCAATCGGAAATACAAATCTCGATAGTCGACTGAGGGAGAGCGCTGACGTCAGCAATGACCTGAGCAACGCCGGGCAATTCTTCGGGTTGAATCTAAGCTAAAGGATCGGCCGGGGGGGGGGGGGGATCAGTGTTTCAAAACTATCCTATGTTACAAAACAGGATATAAAGATTAAAAGTGGGACCTGGGCAATGCCGGATGCCATTCAGCTAGTATGCAAATAATATCATGAGCCTATTATTTTCACGCAACATTTCATGAAACTTTAAGATACGAAAGATTTCCAATGCATATTTCGAATTCATAGTTTTCTTGGTTATTTAAAAACTATAAATTGCAGACTAATAAATCACTTATTATAAGCAGGATAATAGGAAAATTGATGTCTTAATTCTAGATGCTTAAACAGTATCTTGGGCTTTAGGTGGTTCAAATTTGTAAGTTGAATCACCTAGAGTCCAAGATATGAGGTTAAGCAAAAGAGTCAGCAACCTCCTTTGAGCAGCACATTGTGCAGAGAGAGACTCGATTGGTTTGGTCATGCTGACCGTATGCATAACTATAGATTAGCAAATAGGTAGGGTGACCATTTGTCCCCATTTTCCGGGGACAATCCCTAGATTTTTCTCTACGACTAACTGTCCCTGAAAGCTTCCTCGGAATTCGGTTTTAGATATTTCTTAAACAGTAAATTTACTGTACGGCTTGAGCAGACCTTCACTAATGCAGGTGAATGAAAATTGAGGCTAGAATCATCATCACAATGATAGTGATGTCCGTGCGGACACCTGCAGAGAATGCATCTTTCTTCTACTTGCTGACACCATCATGTACCTTATGGTTGCGGATGGCGTAGTTTCTATACAAGTCATTTTCTCTGTTTTAAAAGATTTCGGTTCGGCTTCGAACGGCTTTGCGATGTGAGAGATCTGGCAACGGCGCAGCATCTGGCATCATTCTGCGGCGAGTTTCTCAACTTTTGAATGAAGAAATCAGTGAAAAAACTGCTGAAGGAGGATTTTCTTTTCTATCCAATTGAAAGAATTTTTTCGAACATGAATTTAACATGAGCGGATGAGAAATCACGTATGAAAGTGACGAAGTGAAAGCTTTGCTGCAAGTGAAAATAAATTTTCGTGTCTCGTAAAATCTTTAGTGCAAAACTTGCCGAAAATGAAGAAAATGTTTTACAGAAAATCTATTTTTATGAAAAATATGCATGATTACAGTGAATTTTGTTAACTAACCTACGTTATTCAAGTTTTATTTTGTGCTACCAGATATTCGGGTTATTATTAATATGCAATAATGTATAAAATATGTTCTAAATGAAAAAGAGGGGATTACCTTTTTAACACAATAATTCCATGATTGTGAAAGATTCCATGTTTGAATTTGGAGAAGACCCCGGGTCCTTTTCTTTAGATCTGGTCACCAGAAAAAAAAGGCCAATACTTCAGATGAAATTTTCAAAAGTCCCCATATATTCTTCTTTATATATATATATATCTGATCACCCAATTAATAGGGCTATGAACATCATGCTTAAAGGTCTCAGAAAGAGGGGGAGACCCAGAATGTGTGGACAGTCAATGTCAAACAGATCGTATTAGAATTAGTCGCCAGATGCATTTTTTTCTCATCACTGATAAATGTAAGAAGATGAAACTTAAACTCTCTCTTTTAAATGACGATTATTTATTATGCGGCTCTGAACATTTGGTGGTTGTTAGGCATAACTTGCTTAATCACCAGCAGCATTAATAAACAATCGTATTTTAAAATGCAGAGTTTAAGTTTCATCTTCTTACAGAACAGGTGTGTTTGGAGAACTAAACTGCACAATCTGGTTGGATGATGATGATATTAAATAAAGAGTGAAAATGTATTTTTTTTATTCGTTTATATCTTTTGACAGCAAAAAAAAAATTATAATTTTATTTTTTATTAAATTTTGAAAAAGAAAGATTCCCAGATATATAAAGTTTGGGAAACTTTATATATCTCACCATCTTTCCTTTGTATATCTCATCTCATCACTTTCCGAAAAGCATCGTTCTCACATTTGACGAAAAGGATTACTTTCATGGAAGGAGATTAGGATACTTTAGAATATATGCTTGCATCTGCATACATTTCTGCCTTAAATTCATTCACTACATGCATAGAAGATTTAAACACAACGCATCATGCTACACTCTCATCATTAGATGCTGAACTAGAGAATTTTAGCAAAATTTTTTAGAGATTTTTATTTTCAGAGATTTTTATTCAAATCCTGCCAAAGAACAGACCGAGCGAAAGATTACCAGCTATTTGACACTAAGGGGCCCGGCGATCACCCGTCAAGCGTCGGTTTACAGATCTGTCCGCGTTTTACTTAGTCGGGGTTTGCACACGCGGTGTTTATGTGCAAATTGAATCCCTACGGAGTCTGCGAGGACCACGGGCCAGAAACAGCAGTCCCACGACGTACGTTGCGCTGGGTCACAAAGCAAGAACACACCCACTTGTGGCCGCACAGAGGCTTGGCAAAGAACGGAGGCGCCGCGGAGGGAAACTGCGGTGCACTTTGTGGAGCCAACTGTTAGGTGTCGTGCACGAGGTTGACACTTAACACCTCCGTGTTTAGTGCATTGGGAGGATGGGTAATTAGGCCTCGGTTTCGGCTGTGACTCATATGTCACCGGAACACGTGCTTCGAAGTGTGTTCACTCCTCCTTTGCGGTTGGTCCCCATATGTTGTCCTCTGGGAAGAGATGGGCGGTATTTTTTCTCAAACAAATCGCTGAAATTATTGAAAACAAAATCGGTGAAATGATATATTTACTTTAATTCCACCAGTTACTACTTAGGGAATCAAAGACAGTAGTCGTATATATTACTAAGGTTCGTTTTTTCTCCGTTCTTAAGTGGGTAACTCCCCGCCCTGCCCTCGATCGGTAGCGGACACCGATGGGCTTGGAAAGACAGCCGTCCGTCGGATGGGACGTTAAGCCATGGCTCCGTGTGTAGGGGAGCCATAACTTGTGCACCTTAAAGAGCAAGCTGGATGACCTTGACGAGGGGTTACCATCTGTCTCCCAACAGTCATCCAGCCGGTTCCCTTCCCCCAACCTTTTATGAGCAACTCACTTGTAATTACGAAGAGACTTCAAATTTTGCCAACTTCCCTAGATTTTGTCAAGTTGCCCCGATTTTGCCAACTCCCCTTAATTAAGAAAAAAAAATCCAATTTTAACAACTCACCTAAACTTTTACGAAGTCACTTCAAATTTTGCCAACGACTTAGATTTTGCTAACTCCGATTTACTTTTGCGGGGGAAGCCTCTCTCATCCCCTCCCATGGCTACGCTCCTAAATATGTCAAACAGCTGTAAAAAAGCAAAATTTGAACTGAAATTTGGCTGACGAGGAATATTTCGGTCAATGAAAGAATGAGACGGTGAGAGTTCAACAGATCGTTTTGGTCGATGATGCCCATGATGATATGCATTTTCCACAATTGGGTTGGGTTGTTTTACCCCTGAATGGCGCTTTTTTTGCATACGACCTGCTAAATGATCAAGTCATAAGGACCCCCAAGGCTCAGGGAAGGTTGGGAGCAGGGCACCGCTGGACAGCTGTTTAGAGACAGATAGTAGCCTCCCCGTCAAGTCCATCCAGCGTTCCTTTAGCGTGCAAAGTGTACAGTGTCAGCAAAAATATCTGGCAACGATATTTTTAGAAATTAGTGATTCGATTTTTAAACCACAATGTTCGGATTTTTTTTGAGCGACTGTACGGCTCTCTCCGCATATTGACCACGGCTTAACGTCCTATTCAACGGATGGTTGCATTTCCAAGCCCATCGATGTCTCCTACTGACAGAGGGCAAGGTGGGGGTTTAGCGGAGATAAATCTCAATGCTGTCACAGGTGGGACTCGAACCTGGAACTGCAGATTACGAGCCTGGCGCGCTACGGGTTTAATCAATCCCCGCCCTTTACACAACATTTAAAAAGTATTGAAGCCATGAATTTAATGGCAAAGAAAATTTTAATCCCACAAACCAGGAAACAGGCGGACCTGGTCCTTTTCAACAAGGCAGGCAGAGACCCTGCAGATGTAAGATCATACAGACCTATATGTCTGTTACCGGTGATGGGAAAAATATTAGACAAACTGCTCACGAACAGGATGTACTTCCACTGTTATAGGAACAATTTCCTGAATGATAGACGTTATGGGTTCAGGACAGACCAGTCCACCATTGCCGCTATCAAACAGGTGGTGGACATTGTCAAGGTTAATAGAGCTAACAAGTTGCACACCTCCCTCATCGCCTTGGATGTGACCGGAGCGTTTGACAATGTCTGGTGGTCTGCTATATTAAGTAAATTAAAAGAATGTTCTTGTCCTAGGAACATCGTTAATATGGTGTCCACCTATCTCAGCCAGAGAGTGGTCACCTATTCTCATGCCAGTGGTGTAGTCTCAAGAAACATGGATAGAGATTGCCCACGGGGTTCGTGCAGTGGCCCGTTCCTCTGGAACTTAGTTGCGGACTCGGCCCTGGAGTTGAACTTACCTGAGGGTGTCTGGCTTCAGGCTTATGCTGATGACATGCTGCTTGTCTTATCGGCGACCTCCAGAGAGAGACTGGAGATCGCCGGCAACGCAGCATTGTCAGTACTCAAAGGATGGAGTCTGCGCTCAAGCTAGGGTTCAGCTGTGCAAAGACAACATCAATGACTGTAGCCAAAGAGGGTGTCATCAAAAAGAGGTACCAATTTTCAAATTGAATGGCAACAAGATCTGCCACATGACGACTTTAAAATACCTGGGAGTCACTCTGGATGAGAGGATGAGCTGAATTCCGCACTTGCAGGACCTTAAGGTAAAATGCACGAAAGTGATGTGCAAACTGGGGCGTATGGCTCGCATCTCATGGGGACTGAGAGGCGATGTCCTCAAAGAAATTTACTTACGGGGAACTGAGAGAATCCTAACTTATGGAGCATGAGCCTGGTGGCACTCGAAGGACCACTCCATCATGTGTAGAAAGCTGCTCACAGCCCAACGACAGGCTTTACTGCGAATCACCAGAGCTTAAAGGACCACATCTATGGATGCCCTTCTGGTGATAACAGGGATCCCTCCGTTGTTTTTGACGGTCGGGAGAGAAGCGACCATTTTCGGAGTCCTGCAGGCTAGGGAGAAAGCAATATCCCTTAGAGTCCAGTATGACTCCGAGGATTATGAAACTAAAACCGCTAAGTGGGACATCCATCTCACCAAAAGTCTGAGTGTGCCATGGTCCATAGGGTTACCATCAGGTAGAGGAATTGAGATATACACTGACGGCTCTAAGAGTGAGACTGGTGTGGACTTAGCCTATACTGTTTACAGTTAAGGAGCCAATGAGTATGATCATAAGAGGAAAGTTTCTAATAATGCTTCAGCCTTTCAAGCAGAGCTGCTTGCCATCAGAGAGGCCCTAAATTGGGCCCTCAATGACGGCAGTCAGGATAGCAACATCCGGTTGTACATGGACAGCCGGGCAACTCTGCAAGCGCTTGAAGATGCAAACAACAGGCATCAAATAGTACATGAGATCAAGTGTCTCCTGGGCAATCAAAACATGCCCAGAGTCTCCCTCTCCTAGATCAGGGCACACGTAGGTCATGAAGGAAACGAGCAGGCAGACCAACTAGCCCGCTCAGCAAGTACTAATACTCAACCTGAGATAGCAGTAAAGACTTCAAAAACTACCCTGAAGTCTATATTACGTCGAAGAGTAATGGACGAGTGACAGAGGCTCTGGGATACGACCGAGAATGGTCTTCAAACAAAGACATTCTTGCCAAGAGTCGGTCTATCCCTAATGTCCTCAGATCACTACTTAACGCAGGTTCTGACGGGACACGGGAGTTTCCCAAAATATCTGGAGCGCTTTAAGATCCACAGTTACTGCGGCTGTGGGGCTCCACATGCAGACGTCGGGCACTATATACTCCGGTGCCCGATTACGGAAGGGTTCGCTAACGAACTCGGGAGCTCCAGGGCGATCACGGTGTCCATCAGCAGTGTCCTAGTCAGGGTGCATCTGAGGGACATGGGCTGGGTCGTCTGTTGGCTCTGGGACTCTCTCCTTTGAGTCGGGAGCTGCTTTCGCTCTTCTACTTATTTTCCACTTTCTAACCGGGCTGCACTCTGCACCCCCTTTAACACCACCCATACTCCAAGTTCCTACTGGTCTCCTCTGAGACAAACTTAATCTTTTACTTCCAGGCTTCTCGTGCCAGCTCGTATAGTTTCGGAAGACGGAATACGAGCTTTCCCCATGGGGGACGGGTCCTTCGGGAACCGCCCCCACCCCGAAATAAAGAGAGGTCGTTTGAACCTCACCCCTCCCCTCCCCATTGTCCTCAATTTCAAAGCTGCTTGCCTAGTTCCGGAGCTCACCGACCTCAACTATTCAGATAAGTATTTTTTAAATTCTTAATTAATTTTATTTTTTGTCACTTAAAACGCCTACCTTCAGAAATTTTCATTTGATACATGACTCATAAATATCAACCACATTCTCTTCCTCCGGTTTTCCGAGTCGTGTTTAAGGTAGCCCATGACAATCACGGATGTCACAAGCTCTATTTTAGATAAAACTCGTTACCGTCCACCGCCTCGAAATCGTACCCTTTTTAGGGGAGGGGAATGGTGGTGCGAGAAATTCGAAATTGTTTCGGCTTGTTCTCATATGAGCTTTCATTTGACACCTAACTAATAATTTTATGTCCTCGCCTTCGGAAGATATAGCGGTTGGATTGGATTGTTTTACCTCTGAGCTGCACTTTTTTGCACACCATGGGCTAAATGGCCAGGCCACAAAGACCCCGAAGGCTCAGAGAAGGTTGGGGAAGGGGATCCACTGGAACAGCTGTTGGGAGACAGATGGTAGCCTCCCGTCAAGGCCATCCAGCGTGTTCTTTAACGTGCACAGGGTATGGCTCTCCCGCACACGGGGCCACGGCTTAACGTCCCATCCGACGGACGGCGTCCTTTTCAAGCTTCTTAATTGGACTTGTTTATGATTTGAGCTTTCATTTACACACAGCATGTTGCTTTAGGCTGTTGCATTCCGAAGATATAACGGAGAAATCGTTTTCATATTGCTCTTTTCAATTTTTTCAATTTTCAATTTTACATAATCTACTGCACTTCTGCATCACAAACTTTCAATTGACGCATAATTTGTTACTTTCAACACTCGCGTCCCAAAGATATAGCGGAACAATCGTTTTCATATTTCCCCTTTTTTAGGGCGGAAGAAAGCATGGAGGTGAATTTTATATTACGTATGACACTCCCTGCGTCACAAGCTTTCATTTAACACATAACTTGTTATTTTCGGCACTTGCGTTTTTGAGCGAAGAAAGACATATTTCCCCCTTTTGTTTAGTGTTGTAAGCATGGAGGAGGGAATTTTTCATAGCCTACTGATCTGGTCATCTATAGCCACTTTTTCCATTTTTTTTCAACCCTGCTGAGGAGTGGTCAACTTCACAGGGTCCTGGTACTGACCATTTATAACTTCTTAATTGGACTTGTTTATGATTTGAGCTTGATTATGGATCCTGGACTTGCTGCACTGGTGGGCCTCTGTTAAGGGAGAATCTGCCGCTGTGTTTTCTGTTTGCTTCTGGGTTGCCAGCCCTATGTGAACAGAGGCATGGGATACCTTATATCAGCTGGTGGATAATCCTAATCAGAGGCCATCGCAGGTACCTGAACCTCACTTAGCTAGTTGGGCATCGTCAAGCCTAAACTGGAGTAATGTGTCTCAGGTAGGCCATTGGCTCTTGAAAAAGTCCACTTGAAAAGGTGGTGCTTGAAGTTCCTACCAGCATCGGTGACTTCAGCCTTTAGCGGAGGAAGAACAGGTCTTTGTCCCATGCCTGCGTTCAGGGAGCTGTTTGATATTGTTTGCCCTACCTACCTCAATAAGCCTAGTTTCTTTAAAAAATCTACTAAACATTTTCTCTCTGCAGGAACGTGGAACGTGAGGACATTATATAGAGATTATTCTCTTGATGTCTTCACGCAGGAATTCCAGCGCTATAACCTAGATATTCTAGGCTTGCAAGACACCAGATGGAGAGGTAAAGGTGAGATACTTAAAAATAACTTTAAATTTCTCTTTACAGGGAGGGAGGATGGAAAGCATCACCAAGGAGTGGGTCTGCTTCTCAGCAGACATGCTAGTGATGCTCTTCTAGGATATGAGTGCATTAATAAAAGGTTTCTTACGGCAAAATTTCAGACAAGCATTAAAGACTTGAATGTTATCTGCTGTTATGCTCCCACTGAGGAGCCGATGAGGATGAGAAGGATAGGTTTTACGGACAACTACATGATATTTTGAATTCTGTCAAGAAAGGAGATATTACCCTTGTTCTAGGTGACTTCAATGCCAAAGTTGGTACTGACTCTGACCTTTGGGGAGGAGTAATAGGCCCTTTTGGTATTGGTAGCTGCAATGGCAATGGGCAACGTATCCTACAGGTAAGTAAACTAAATGGTTTCAGAATAACTAGTACTTATTATAAACACCGCGACATTAATAAGTACACATGGGTTTCACCTGATGGGCTGTATAAGAATATGATTGATTATATATTAATTAACAGCAAATGGACTAGTTCTGTTAGGAATACCAGGTCATATAGGGGAGCTGAAATTGGATCTGACCATTACCTTGTTAAAAGTGTCTTGCAACTTAAACTTAAAAAGTGTTGTGCTAATGTTAAAAAAATTACCTTTAACACTGAAGCTCTGAAAGACCCAGTTGTAGCTAAAGCTTACCATGATAGGTTACTTAGTCATTATGACAGTCGTGGTTTGCTTACCACTGAAGTTGAGAAAGAATGGGACCATTTTAAACAGGCTTTTTTGGAAACTAACAGTACCCTTTTAGGAAAAAACGAGCAGAGGAGACAGTATTATTTGAGTGACAAGGCACTTGAGCTTATTTCAGAAAGAAGGAACTGCAGGAATGTCTTTAATCAGTACCCTACTAGCCCTAATAGAAAGCATTACAGAGAGCTTAATAAAAGTGTAAAGAATCAGTTAGCTGCTGATAAGAACCTTAGGCTTGATGGCTTGACTGACAAAGCTGAGGAAGCAGTTAGGCAGCACAACAGCAGAGAACTGAAATGCTCAGCCCATCTGGCCATGACAGAATCCTCACCTTCTATAACCTTACCTTGTTTATCCTTCAATCCTTCTATACCTGTCCGTTTTATGTTGTAGAAAACGGACAGGTATAGAAGGATTGAAGGATAAACAAGGTAAGGTTATAGAAGGTGAGGATTCTGTCATGGCCAGATGGGCTGAGCATTTCAGTGATGTTCTAAACAATGTGGTTGGTTCTACTCCCATTGTTTGTAATGATGATAGATGCTTTGGTGGCTTTAATGTTGGCCCTATAACAAAATCTGAAGTTATTTTGTCTATTTCTAAACTTAAACTTCATAAATCCCCAGGGGTAGATGAAATTACTACTGAAATGCTTAGAGCTGGGAATGTTTCGGTTACCACTTGGATGACTGAAATTTTGAATATCTTTAATGATAAAGGCATGGTTCCTAAGGATTTTACCAGAGCAATTGTTATCCCTATTTTTAAAAATGGTGATCACAGTTCTTATGATAACTATAGGATTATCAGCCTACTTCGTATTCCAGGTAAAGTTCTTTCCATGATTGTGCTTAATAAAATTAAGAATCTGGTTGACAGTCAATTGCGTGATGAGCAATGTGGATTCAGAAGTGGTAGGGGATGTGTGGATCAGATATTTTCACTTAGGAAGATTCTTGAGAAATGTTTAGAGTTTCAGAAACCTTTAGTTGCTAACTTTGTAGATTTCAAAAAAACCTTTGACTCTGTTGATCGTCATAATTTGTGGTTGATTGTGAAATCATATGGTATACCAGACAAGTTAGTTAACATAATGAAAGCTCTTTATAATAACACTGAGTCGTGTGTGAGAGTTGGTAAGGCTTGTAGCAATTGGTTTAGCATTACTTCTGGTGTTCGACAAGGGTGCATTTTGTCTCCTTTTCTCTTTAGCTTGGTTATTGATTACGTTATGCGAAATTCACTTCAGGGGAAAGATTTTGGCCTTAAATGGACTGGAGATACGAAAATTTCTGATTTAGATTATGCTGATGATTTAGAATTATGTTGACTTTCAGCAAATGATGTTGATGAGATGAATTCTTTCATTCGAGCTGTTGATGAAACTGGTAGTAGAGTAGGTTTGGTTATAAACAGAGAGAAAACTGAAGTGATGAAAATTGGTCAGGCAGGCTGTGATTCAGTTAATCTGAATGGTTGGCAGTCTTGAGCAAGTGTCACAGTTTAATTATCTTGGGAGCTATGTAACAGGTAATGGTGATGTGCGGCATGAGATTAACAGATGGATAGGGATTGCTGCTGGTACTTTTAAGAATCTATGGAGAGTGTGGAGAAATAGGTGTATACACCTAAAGACTAAAATTAGACTGTATAATAGTTTGGTTCTTTCTAAGGTTAGCTATGGTAGTGAAACTTGGACACTTTGTAAACAAGATAACAGGAAATATCACCGGCCATATGACCGGCCCAGAGGTCTTTAATCTATACAGTATGATGACTGTATATATTGGAATATAAAGAGATTTTCACAGCTTTCAGTGTTAACCTATTCAGATAATCGAGTGTTCCGTACAGACAGAGATTTGGTATATATTCAGATAGAGAAATAAGAGTAATATTAATAACAGAGGAATTGCAAATCAGTTGTACAGTTGAAGAAATAATATCAATGGCAAGAACTTACTCCTTTTTAGACCATTTTCTAGGAATTCCTTCTTGAAAGTTTTGAAAAAGTGTTTGGAAGTTGCCGTCTTTAATGTTTGTTTGAAGTTTATCATGTAATTTAGATCCAACACTGATGCACAAAAGTTAAGTTACAATTCCATTTTGTGTCAATAGGAAACTAACTTCGAAACTCTGTAATTTCTAAAATAAGCCTTTTATGGTAAAATATGTGAAGATAATTTAACGATCTCAATCAAACTAACCAAATCTCAAATTTTAGCACCATTCATTAGGTATTTAAAGAGTTATGGAAGTTTGGATTATGACAATAGAGATGGCAGTCATCAAGGTTTCACCTCAAAAGTTAATTGAAACTTAAATAATAAACATTATTTCGGGACGATTAATAAAATAAATGTTTGCTTTAGTTGTTTGTGTATCAGTAATATTTTCAATATTCGTCAATATTGTGTGAGTTTCATAGCAGTGTTTTACTAATGTTAAATATCTCAGCTCCCATAATTCTTTAAATACCAGCTATTATTACTTAAAATCGAAATTCAAAAGAATTGATGGAGATCGTTATTTTATCTTCACTCATTTTACTATTATAAAAGCTTATTTTAGAAGTTAGAGTTTCGAATTTAGTTTCCTATTGCCACAAAATGAGATTGTAGTTTTTGCACACCACGTGTATCTTAAACAGTACTTTATTAATGAATACGAAGCATCAATAATTTATTCTCCATATCTCTTAACGATCTATGTAAAGGTCTTAATTTCAGATTTTTTGGAAGCCAAAATATGCATCATTTACAATCCCCCAAATATATATATATGCTCTTGCTAATGCACTCTCGGCGTTTCCTCATTTCATTCGTTTGATGTTGAAACATTTACCTTCTTTATACATCCCGCCAAATTGAAGACAATAAAACAGCTGAATTATCTTTAAACAAGCAACGAGTTCTTTAATACTTTAGAACTCTAATGTCATATTGCATTATAATGGCAAGAGACCATACGTTATTTAAAGGTCATTATTATCAGCTACTGAGATTTTTAAGAGGGAGAAGGTGGTCCCTTCTGTCCTCTTAAAAAATCTGAGTATGTAATGAATGACGCATTTGGACTGGAAAAAGACAAAAAGGGGAAAGGGGGCAATATATTGGATTTCATTGCAGTATAATCTTTCCCCCTCCGTTTTAGAAGTCCTTAAAAACTACTTGAAAACGGCGAAATATGTACAAATTTAATAATTTTTGGCTCATTACCTTACCAGTATTCTCATTAGGTGGGGGTTTACTCCTTTGAGCCCCCCAGGTCCGGCCCTGAGTGCGTAATAGTATATGGAAATGTTAAGTATGATTTAGAACTCTGTCTGGGTTCGAGCCCCGGGTAAGGCATGGATGTGTGTATCGTTTTTCTGCTGAGGTCCTGCCATCCTCTCAGATCTTCTACTGTGGCATATAAACTGACAGGCTCCTGTCAGACCTCTTTGGCAAGCAGCTGCTGGAGGGGGTATTTATTATTTTTTATTTAGTTAGGGTATGAAAACTGTGTCACTAAATGTAAATCTTACACTCTTTTGCAAATGACGATAGGTGACAACATATAAATGAAAGGTACACTGCCTAAATAAAAATAAAATAAATACCCCCTCAAGTAGCTGCTTGCCACAGAGGTCTGACAGGAGCCTGTCAGTTTATATGCCATAGTAGAAGGTCTGAGAGGATGGCAGGACCTCAGCAGAAAAATGACACACACATCCATGCCTTACCCGGGGCTCGAACCCAGGTCCCGTGGATCAGTAGCAAAGCGCGCTAACCACTCGGCCACAGAACGGCTTTTAATAAATACCCCCTCAAGCAGCTGCTTGCCACAGAGGTCTGACAGGAGCCTGTCAGTTTATATGCCACAGTAGAAGATCTGAGAGGATGGCAGGACCTCAGCAGAAAACAACACGAACATCTATAACTATAACTTCTAAAATATGCATTTAATGAAAGAATGCGACAGAAGATGAATTAAAGACCGTAATCAAATCGATTTAAATCTCGATTTTCAACAATATTAGTTTCGAAGCTGGAATATTTTACAACAGTAATGCTTCACGAGAATTTACCTTAAAAATTGATTAAACTTTAAACGTAAGTATTTTTTGAAGTCATTTATTAAAATCAATATACATTTTACAGGAGATTTTAATTTGGATTTATTATTTGATGATCCACACAAAATAAATTTTTTACAAATGATAAATTCAAATAGTTTCCATTCCTGTCATTCTTCTGTTACTAAGGAAAGTAGTAAAACCTGCCTAGATCATCTTTACATTAGAAATTTTAGATTAGACACTGTAACTTCATATATTATTAAAATTGACATCTCAGATCTTTTTTTGTTGGAAGTAATATAAAGTGTGGTTTTTATAGAGACGTATGTACAGAAAAGCTTTCTATAAATTCAATATACTAAACTAAGATTCAATATACTAAATTGAAAAAGTTGTCAGAAAAATCATGGGATCATGTCAAGAGACAGGTAAATGTGAATTTATCATTTTATGCATTTCTAAGGGAATTAACTCTACTAATTAAAGATGCGCAAATTACGTACTCTAAAAATAAGTTTAAAAACCCAAACCATGGATAACAGAAGCTATTGTTAATTCAATCAATTTTAAAAGAAATTTATATAAAGATCTAAATCAAAAAAATTGGATGAAAATGAAAATGATTATTTTAAAAAATATAAAAATGTGTTAATTAATGTAATCAGGGAAGTTAAAAATGATTATTATATAAATATTTTTATAAAAAATGGAAATAATACTAGAAAAACTTGGGAAACTATCAATGAAATGTGTGACGAAAGAAAAGTAAAGGGCAATCCTCCTCAAATTATCACGGATAGAAATCACTTACTTCGGTTTGATGAAAAGCAGCAAGAATTTCTTAATAAATTTAACAATTATTTTACTGGGGTAATTTCTTCATTATTTAAACAAAGCCTACATAATGAAACCAGAATGGAAGAGATAATAAATAATTTAAAATGTAAAATATCTAATTCCTTTTTTTCCCGTATATACCAGAACAAGAAATTTTTTATACTATCAAGGAACTAAAGGAGGGAAAATCATCTGATGTGGACGAAATTACAGTTACTACTATTAAAATATTTTTCCGGAAATTGAATTTATATTTTGTAAACTTGCAAATTTATGTTTTATAGAAGGTATTTTCTCCAATATTTTAAAAACTGCTTTAATTATTCCAGTGCTTAAAAATGGTGACACTAAGTCATTTGAAAATTTCAGACCAATTTCGCTTCTATCAGCTATTTCTAAGATTATTGAAAAAATACTTGTTAACTTTTGGGATATGCATAATTTTTTTGCCCCAAACCAATTTGGATTCCGAAAAGGTTTGAATACTCAAACTGAGATTTTAGAAATGACCACGAAAATCTACAGAAACTTAAATCAAAATGTTAAAACAGTTTTTTTTTTTTGGAGTTGAAAAAAGGTTTTGATTCCATGAATCATGAAATACTATTACAAAAGTTAAAAACTGTGGTGTTAGGGGAAATTTGTTTTCATGGATTAAGAGCTTTTTAATGAATAGGAAACAAAATGTGAAAACATATTAGTGAAGAAACAAATATATATAATAAATACTCCCCTCAAGCAGCTGCTTGCACAGAGGTCTGACAGCTTATATGCCACAGTAGAAGATCCGAGAGGATGGCAGGACCTCAGCAGAAAACAACACGAACATCCATGCCTTACCCGGGGCTCGAACCCAGGTCCCGTAGATCAGTAGCCAAGCGCGCTAACCAAATATACCCCCTGGAAATATATTCCTGGCGGCTATACAAATATACCCCCTGGAAATGTGTATGTAACTGGCGTCCCCCTTGTATACATAGATAAAACTATAGTTATAGTATATCGATGGAAATAAAATAAAACTTATATATATATATAACATATATCTAGCGACTTTTGAGCTTTCACTGCGTACCCCAAAAAATTTTACCGCTTACCCCAAGTTGAGAACACATATACTAGAGAATGTAATTTACTTAAAATCATTTTAGTTATCAAAAAAAAGGGGGAGAAGGGGTTGCTTTCTTCAATTCCGCATAAGAATTTCTAATGCCCCCCCGTAAGATTCATCGGTTAAAGTTTCGCCTTCTTACAGATCTTCTCTGTGACATATTAAACTGATAAGCTTCTGTCATACCTCTATGGCAAGCAGCTGTTTTGGGGGGTAATTTATTTATTTCATAAACATTTTCCTGAAACTTGTTCTTTTGTCGAGGTCTCCCTTCCTCGCAGATCTTGTGTATAGCCAATTATACTGCTTCCTTTCAGACCTATGTGGCAAGCAGCTGCTTGAGGGTTAATTTATTTTGGACTTTCTGGTGGCCTAGTGGTTAGAGAGCTTGGCGTCTAATCAAGGAAACTTGGGTTCGAGTCACTGATAAGGCATAGCTGTTTCTTTCATGGTGTTGTCTTTTTGTTGAGGTCTCGCCGTCCTTACAGATCGTCTCTTTGGCTTTTGAAACTGACGGCTTCTGTCAGAACTGTGTGGCAAGCAGCTGCTTGTATATAGGTATACATATAATAAAAAAAAATAAATAAATACCCCCTCAAGCAGCTGCTTGCCACAGAGGTCTGACAGGAGCCTGTCAGTTTATATGCCAGAGTAGGTCTGAGAGGATGGCAGGACCTCAGCAGAAAAACAACACTTACATCCATGCCTTACCCGGGGCTCGAACCCAGGTCCCTTAAATCAGTAGCCAAGCGTGCTAACATGCATATACATATACATACTACCTCAAGCAGTTGTTTGCATATATATATAAATCCCCCCTCAAGCAGCTGTTTGACACAGAGGTCTGACAGGAGCTGTAGTTTAATGCGCCATAAAGAAGATTTGTGACGAATGAGAGACATCAGCAGAAAGACAACACAAACATTCATATCTCACCCGGGGCTCGAACCTAGGTCTCTTTGATCAGTAGTCAAATGCGCTAGCCACTCGGGCACTTGAGGAGTAATTTATTTATTTTGCTTTATTAAAAAAACACTTTAAAGCAGATTTTACTTTATCACTTCAAAAATATAAATTAAAAAAAAAAACACACGAAGAGAATTTTGCTTTCTTGAGTTGTTTCCCACAAAGTACGATAAATATTTTTAACCTGGGATAAAAACATGGCCAGTATTTGGAATGTTTAGGTAAAAATGCACTAAGTAGGATCTGAAGGGAAAAGAAAAATACTTGTTTGTTCTCTTTGCAAAATACTGTCTGAAAGGACTAAGGAATGCATTTTCAAGGGAACATCTCTTCTCACTCATAATACTGCTGCGGCCTGTACTCCAGCAAACACATTTCGGTGCGTAATCCCTGAGTGTAAGGAACAAGTGACACGCAAACAATATCGAATTCCTGAGGCGACTTTAAAAGACAGTTTAGAAACGTTTTCGACTTTCGACCCCCCCTCCTCTCCACACTCCCACGAACGTGCACGTGCTTCCCACTTTCCTGCGAGCGCCGCTTTCCCTTAACAAGGTGTGACCTGTACACAAAGCGAAGTGAAGAAGTTTTTCTCCCTCAACCGCTACATTGTGTCGAGTCTCGGTTTGAGAGCACATCCGCCTGACACAGCGATCTCGTTAAAAGTGCTGTGCTCGGTCCCACTTTCGTCTCCCTGTTGGTGATCACGCCGCTGACTAATGGACACAACTCACACCTTCGGGTCTGCACTTCACTATTCAAACCTACACCGACGGTGTGTGTCGTCGGTCACCATCCAAACGCACTTCACCGTGAGATTTTAACGCCCGATTACCCATAATCCCCTTGTGTGCTTAATGGTTGCTGCTTCGTCCCGCCTCCGCCATTACTCGGAGGTGAGAGTTCCGTTCGGCTGGCTGTGAGGCAGCTGCCGAGGACTTTCGCCGGCGATGCCGGGTAGAGGAGCTCACAAAGATGACGCTGCAGTTTCGCTTTAGAGATACACTGTTATCCCTCCGACACGGATAAGGGAGATAAAAAGAGACTTTTTTTCGTTTCAAAAGGTCACATAAAAAAAAATTCCAAATACTTCGGAGGAGCTTGATTCTGATCTCTAAACTGAACAATGCTCGGCTATCTCTTTCCCCTCAAAATTCGCCGCCCTGCCTACGGTCAGTAGGGGACACCGATGGGCTTGGAAAGGCCGCCGTCCGTCGGATGGGACGTTAAGCCGTGGCTCCGTGTGCGGGAGAGCCATAAGCTGTGCACGTTAAAGAACACGCTGGATGGCCTTGACGGGAGGCTACCATCTGTCTCCCAACATCTGTTCCAGTGGGTCCCCTCCCCCAACCTTCTCTGAGCCTTCGGGGTCCATGTGACCTGGCCATTTAACCCATGCTGTGCAAAAAAGTGCCTCTCAGAGGTAAAACAACCCAACCCAACTCTTTCACCTTCGCAGAGATACTAAACATTTTGATGAAAATTTTTACCAATATTTTGATAGTTTTTCTACTTGAACGGAATCTTTGACATTGTTTAATTTATTTGTTTTCTTCAGCTGTTTTTGAACCACGGACGTCAGGGGTTAAGAGGGACAGTTGCCCCACCCCAAACGCACTGAGAAAATTTATCGAAAATTAATTCATATTGAATAATATCAGATATGCAAAAAATCAATGTATTTTCTTTAAAGAAATCTAATCTTGATTTTTTTTAAATATTTTGTTTGCGCTGGAAAAGGCATGAATATTTGTGTTGTTCACAGATTTTGTCTATATGGCAGACTTCTGTGGCAAGAAACTACTTGAGGAGGATTTTGTGTTTGGAAGTATATCATTCATTTTTATTTATTAATATTAATTTTTTTACATATTTTCAATGATAAGTTTCTGTTTTCTTTCAGTTTTGTTTTCGAAACTGAAAAACCCCTGAAAAACTTCCTGCTTAAAAGCAGATGTCCTAAACTAAATTGCTCTCAACGGACGTAACCCCAGTGTGTAACCCAGAAAGATCTCAGATAATAGAATTTATTTAACATATGTCTTACACGTAAATTAAGATATTTGTTTCATCAGTTCTATTATCTGAAAATTTTCAATTATCTGTTAATTTAATATGATGCTTTACAATAATTCGGAGAGCTCTGTCCTTCGCTATATCAGATCGGAGTCACTTGTGTGGAGGTGGGCGAATGGAATATCCCTCCCCGTTCTTTTTTCTCCGGGTTTTTTGTTTCTTTTCTTTCTCTGCCGAGATGGAAGGACTAAATAAACCCTTGCATTGCTTTAAGATATGATCAGAGAAAGCTGCATACCGAATTTGATGATCCTAGATTTTATCCTTTAGGAGGTGTCCTTGATCAACTATGTTCATTTGATTTATTTCATATATTACTAATTTTCAATTTTCATCAATAACAGATATCCTCTTTTAATATATCAAAGTACAGATTTGTAATTGCTTCCGTTGCAGTTCATTGCATTATAAATACGTATAGGGGTGAAACTACGATTGGTACAAGAGATGCAATGCACAGGGGCGAAAATACGATTGGTGCAGGAGGCGCAATGCACAGAGGCGAAGCTACGATTGGTGCAGAAGATGCAATGCACAAGGTCGAAACTACGATTGGTGCTGGAGACGCAATGCACAGAGGCGAAACTACGATTGGTGCAAGAGATGCAATGCACAGGGGCGAAACTATGGTTGGTGCAGGAGACACAATGCACAGAGGCGAGCTACGATTGGTACAGGAGATGCAATACACAAGGGCAAAACTACGATTGGTGCAAGAGATGCAATGCACAGGGGCGAAACTACGGTTGTTGCAGGAGACACCATGCACAGAGGCGAGCTACGATTGGTACAGGAGATGCAATGCACAAGGGCGAAAATACGATTGGTGCAGGAGACGGAATACATAGGAGCGAAACTGCAGATGCAGGGCACAGGAGCAAAACTACAATTGGTGCAGGGGATGCAATGCACAGGGGCGAACCTACAATTGGTACAGGAGATGAAATGTATAGGACCACGATTCTGCAGGAGACGCATGGCACAGGGGCAAAGCAATGATTGGTGCAAGAGACGCAATGCACAGGGGTGAAACTACGATTGGTGCAGGAGATGCAATGCACAGAGGCGAAACTACGATTGGTGCAGGAGATGCAACGTACAGAGGCAAAACCACAATTGGTGCAGGAGAAGCAATGCACAAGGGTGAAACTATGATTGCTTATGGAGACGCAATGCACAATAGTGAAACTACGATTGGTGCAGGAGAAGAAATATACAGGGGCGAAACCACGATTGATGCAGGAGATGCAATGCACAGGGACCTATGATGCTGAGGATTCTTTGGAGCTGGAGGGTCTCCCCACTTAACACAGTATGGTTGGGACCTACTGGAATATTTTGCATCAGGGCCCACGATGATCTAGTTCCATCGCTGATTAGGCATTAGATAAATCTGAGTAAAATTTGGATTAAAATTACATTTATTAGCATGTTTTACCTTTGAGCGGCACTTTTTTTGCACACAATGGGCTAAATGGCCAGATCCCAAGGACTATGAGAGCTCAGAGTATGTTGAGAGGAGCGGACCAATTGAACAGCTGTTAGGAGACAGAAAGAGAAGCCTCCCGCCAAGACCATTCAACATATTCGTTAATGTATACAGGGTATGGCTCTCCGCAAGGGACCATGGCTTAACGTCTCATCCAATGGACTACGACTTTCCAAACTCATCGGTGTCCCCTACTGATCAAGAGCAGGTGAGTTTTCTGAAGATAAATATGAACGCTGGCCTGACGGGACTCGAACCTGTGGACTGAGGATTACAATCCTGGCGCGCTACCGACTGAGGCACCCCCGCCCCATATTACACACGTACATGCAGTGGCGGAATAGCGCATAGATGCATGAGACTCGCCTATGGCCTCGAAACAATCAGAACTGGACTTTTTTCTCCCAATATTTTGTTTAGTAAAATATTTCACACTCAGTATAATATACTAATTTTAGCAATAGAGTATCACAGGAAAACGTCCCGTCCGTTGACAAGAAACACTTGAAATAATTGGTTGGAAAAAATTTGTTGATCTGAGTGGTTTTACATATGACCATGTTTTTACCTAGGTTAATACCAAATGTAATGCAATTTTATTGAAAATTACACTACAAATAGCTGATATTTATTATTTTTACATTTTTTTTTATTTTTCAAATGTTCAAGTTTGAGCAAGAAATCTGATTTATATAATACATATGAAACTTTTTATTTCTGCCCTTCTGTGATTAAATTTATTTAACCTGCGACCTTCATTTCCCATTCGTAAGTTATAAAACTGTTTGTAGATTGAGTCCCTCCGAAACAGTTGATGACCTCCCGCAAATTTTGCCCCAGGAGCCTTCAGATATCTTAATCTGTCATTGCATACATACATACATAATTCAGGTGCAACCAGAGCACTAATTTAGTCCTCCAAACACATGTAACCTGCATTTATTTAAAGATCTTATAAACTTTATTGATATGTAACAGTAAATGTATGTCTTTGCTGTTGTTGAATAAACTGATTTGAAAATAAAAATTGTAGTTGTTGCGTTTGTCCACTGCAAACCAATTCTAATAGGTTCCGATTTTTCTGTTTCCAAAGTAGAGATTACAAGGTTACCGATTTGATACGATAATTAAAATGTCTTTTCCATGATTTAAGACACTATCTGCACTGTTATTTTGCTCAGTGTGTTATTCCGCGATATAATTTTCGCCGTAAAGTAGATATTTACCAATAGTAGACTATCGGTTGGGTTGTTTTACCTCTGAGCGGCACTTTTTTGCACACCATGGGCTAAATGGCCAGGTCACATTGACCCCGAAGGCTCAGAGAAGGTTGGGGGAGGGGACCCACTGGAACAGCTGTTGGGAGACAGATGGTAACCTCCCGTCAAGGCCATCCAGCGTCTTCTTTAACGTGCACAGCGTATGGTTCTACCGCACACGAAGTCACGGCTTAACGTCCCATCCGACGGACGGCGGCTTTTCCAAGCTCATCGGTGTCCCCTACTGGGCAGGGCGGGGAATTTTGCGGAGATAAATCTCAACGCTGACCCCGCTGGAACTCGAACTTGGGAACTACAGATTACGAGCCTAGCGCGCTACCGACTGAGCCACCTCCGCCCCCTATCGGTTGGCGATAGCAGGTGTATACATCTGGGCTCCATCTGACATCAATGGTTACTCGCCTTTTTTTATTCGTCCTGGCTGCCGGAATCGTTACTTGGTAGTCCATATTTTATTGCTGACATGAATCCTCTATACGCATACACACATATCCATAGAAGACAATAACATAGGCTGACAACACAACAATTTTAATATAAAGTCTAAATTTACATTAAAAATTTTAAAAAATAATCTTCTTCAGAAAATGCAAGCGATGTCTTACTGCCAAATATATAAGCCTTATGTCTGTGACGTTTGCTGTGTTATTGCTTAGGCTTTCCTTATTGTGCACACTAGTCAAAATAAGAGTGGAAAAAATGGCTTTCATCATCAAATAATAGCGCATTGTGTTATATATTTAAATGCCTTTTTTTCGTGTCTTTATTGATATTAATTCTAGGAATTATACTTTTTTTTTTTTACAAATGAAAGAAACAGTGTTAAACTTTGATAGCATATATCCATTGTTCACTTGTTCTTTTAAAAATCATCGTGGCAAATTTGTTTGGCGTGAACGTGGCAGGCTAAGAAGGAGGGAGAAATCATCAACCCTCGAAATTTCACTCTAAGCGACTTTTTTCTGTGAAGCGCCCTTTTCTTTGCCAGTGCTTATGAATCTGTCTAGCCCCGCTCCCCCCCTTAGGTAAACATGGCGATGTCCCATGCCCGTAACCAGCTCAAAGAAACAGAGGGAGATTTCCCATTCGTATGGGTAGGGATGTACCAAAAATTTTTTATATAAATTGTACCTCTGAACCTATAAAAATGTGAGTTGTTACAAAATTTTTTATATCGTTCTAATATAAAGTAGAAAAAGTTAAACGTTTAAAAATTCTAAATGAGTATATCAGCATAAGCCTGTCCAGTGGGTCGAGTAGTTAGCACGCTTGGCTACTGCACAAAAGGACCTGGGATCGAGCCCCGATTAAGGAATGGATGTTTGTGTTGTCTTCTACTGAGATCCCGCCATCCTCACAGACCCTCTACTATAGCGTTTTAAACAGACTGGCTCCTGTTAGACATCTGTGGCAAACAGCTATTTGAGGGGATATTTATATCAGCACCCGCACAGGCTCTTTTATAACATTAATGACTGAACTGCTGAGTATTTTCTACAGTGTGGATGTTGCTCTGATAGATCAAGTTAGATATTTAATCCAGGCTTAGGGTGGTGAGCATCCTCACCACCCTGCTCCCCCCTGGTTAGGAGCTTCGACGTCTATAGGCCAAAACACGAAAGTAATTCAAAGTGTATTTCTCTAGCATTAAAACTAATGCTTACGACTAGAGTTCTTCCCACTGTGACAGAAGACGATCTTTTGCCCGTTGAAATCGAAGCATATGGCCGCTCTCCGTCGTCTGATTCATCTAAGTGGCATGATCTGATTCCTGCTAGCAGCGTCTCACGAAGCGGGCCTTTGATTCGCTCTCCGCAAGCGAAAGGATGACCTCCTCCTGTCGCTGATAGACAAACACGAAATGACGCATATAAAAGCCTTCGAACCTTTTATTACACTTCGTTATGTAGTTGATCGTTGACATTGTGTCTCGTAATTTGATTGGAGATAAGAGAGGAGAGAAGCGCGCGGGGAAATGTTGTAGAGGCTGTCTCGTCTGCTTCTCGTTAAGTTCTCCCTAAACGCCAGCGTGTACATCATTGGAGAAAATGCGCAATGACGTCATCTCGATTCATGAACGGAGATGGATGGCACATTCGTTTAACAATAAGGTTGGAGAGATTATCCTTTCCTGCGAACTTAAACTCAATACCAAAGAACAAAAGAGTACTATTCCTTTTGCATGATATGCCGCAGACTTCAAAATGTTATATTATCAAGAAAAAACTCATTTTAGTGATAGCCGTAAAAGCCATTTAGTTTCACCAATTGGACAAATAGAAAAAAAGAAACCATCCATCTCGAATATGGATCTCCTGCTTTGGCGCTATTACTTCTATTAGGGGAGGGAGTGGCTCAGTCGGTAGTGCGCCAGGCTCGTAATCTGTAGTTCCCAGGTTCGAGTCCCAGCTGGGTCAGCGTTGAGATTTATCTCCGCAAAATTCCCCGCCCTGCCCAGGGTCAGTAGGGGACACCGATGTGCTTGGAAAGGCTGCCGTCCGTCGGATGGGACGTTAAGCCGTTGCCCCGTGTGCGGGAGAGCCATACCCTGTGAACGTTAAAGAACACGCTGGATGGCCTTGACGGGAGGCTACCATCTGTCTCCCAACAGCTGTTCCAGTGGGTCCCTTCCCCCAACCTTCTCTGAGCCTTCGGGGTCCATGTGACCTGGCCATTTGGCCCATGGTGTGCGGAAAAGTGCCGCTCAGAGGTAAAACAACCCACAACCATCTGTCTCCCAACAGCTGTTCCAGTGGGTCCCCTCCCCCAACCTTCTCTGAGCCTTCGGGGTCCATGTGACCTGGCCATTTGGCCCATGGTGTGCGGAAAAGTGCCGCTCAGAGGTAAAACAACCCACAACCATCTGTCTCCCAACAGCTGTTCCAGTGGGTCCCCTCCCCCAACCTTCTCTGAGCCTTCGGGGTCCATGTGACCTGGCCATTTAGCCCATGGTGTGCAAAAAAGTGCCGCTCAGAGGTAAAACAACCCAACCCGTAAAATTATCTCTATTATTCTGTTGTCTGTTTTCCCCCTTCCCTTTTTTTTTAATCCTAGATTACACAATAATAGATCGTTCTATCAAATAATAGATATTCTGTGCAGGAAAAAACAGAGTTGTGGGCAGGAACTGAGTGACAAAGAAGATTGGGTTATCAAAAGTGAGAATTATTCCATCGCAAAGGGTTTCCGAAAAATAAGCCGAAAATTTTAATAACGTGATACAACGTTATTGAAGGCGAATATCCAGGACCTCATTTCTGAGATCCAGTCCTGTCTTTCACATACTGCTTCGAAGACACTTCAGTTTTCACCTTAAAATAAAACTTTATGTTAACATTTCAGTTTATAATTGTTATTCTGTACCTATACATATGAGCAGACCCATATCTAGAAAAAATTCGAGGGACCGGGAAGAGGGACAAAAAACGCAATCGAGCCGAAATAAATGTAAGAGAATGACAAGAGACTGAATTTCCAAAACATTATAAGATTTCCTTCTCCTTTTACAAGTCTTTAAAAAATTTCTTGAAAAATGCATCAAATATAAATAAGTTTAATAATTTTGGCTTCTATTTTCCTTATTAGCATTCTGAAAAAAGGGGGAATGGCCTCTACACAATTTCACCCTCCTAGATCTCACTCTGCATATGACAAGTAAAATGTAATGAAAAAAGTCACTTTTTTTTGTTCTTATTGTACCTCCTCCCAACTATTGGCCCACAGGAAACATAATATTTTTTTTTATTCGGTGAAATGTCAAAAAGGCTTGTGCATCCCTAATGTAGAGGCTAAGAACAGGTACAGTCGCTCAAAAAAATCCGAACACTATGGTTGATTATAGAATGTAGAAAAAATATCTGGCAACGATTTTTTTAGAAATTAGTGATCTGGCACCCTTCGTGTACACAGAATTCAAAATAATATCTGGCAACGATTGTTTTAGAAATTAGTGATCTGGCAACCTTCGTCTACACAGAATTCAAAATAATAACCTGGCAACGATTGTTTTAGAAATTAGTGATATGGCAACCTTCGTGTACACAGAATTCAAAATAATATCTGACAACGATTGTTTTAGAAATTAGTGATCTCGCAACCTTCGTATACACAGAATTCAAAATAATATCTGGCAACGATCGTTTTAGAGATTAGTGATCTCGCAACCTTCGTGTACACAGAATTCAAAATAATATCTGGCAACGATTGATTTAAAATTAGTGATCTCGCAACCTTCGTGTACACAGAATTCAAAATAATATCTGGCAACGATCGTTTTAGAAATTAGTGATCTCGCAACCTTCGTGTACACAGAATTCAAAATAATATCTGGCAACGATTGATTTAAAATTAGTAATCTCGCAACCTTCGTGTACACAGAATTCAAAATAATATCTGGCAACGATTGTTTTAGAAATTAGTGATCTGGCAACCTTCGTGTATATACACGAAGATTGCCAGATCACTAATTTATAAAAAAATCGTTACCAGATATTTTTTCTGAATTCTGTAATCAACCATGGTGTTCGGATATTTTTTGAGCTACTATATCTTAATGGTATGTTATTGAACGTCATTAAACACGTGTTAGAACATATACTCATTGAGCACTTGAGTATTTCCATGTTATATCAATAGTAAGTCAGATACAGAGATACTTCTTAAGCAAATATTTTATGAAAATATGTGAATTATGACAATTTAAAAATCTGAATTAAATTTATTTAAATCTCGAATTCTAACAATATTTAAAGATATGGAAGCTAAAACGTTCAGCTAGTACGTTCTGTAAAATATCCTTCATAATGGGCGAAAATTAACAAAATTATTACGCGAAAATAAAAAAAACACTCTTACACTGTGTTAGTAAAACTTAATATAACGGGTGTTATACTTTTCAGAGTAATTACTTAAACTAACATTCTTGCTGTTAAATATTCCAGTTTCCGTAACTTTCTTAATATTGAATATTATTGAAAATTTAAATCGAAATAAATTCCACATGAAGGTTATTTGAAATAGATTTTAAAAATTATGTTGAAATACCTTCGAACTTTTCCATAAAAAGCGTGTTTGAAAAGTTCCAGAGTTCTGTATTTGAGTTATTATTGACAAAACATGAAATTGTATTGGAAATTAAAATAAATGAAATTAAACTAAATTGAAAGTTTTATTTATACATATTTATTTTAAATTTCATTTGGCAGTAATAATAATAAACATGAATGTAACAATATTTTGTACTTTATTACATTTTTTTAAACATTTTTCACTGAGGTATATTAGCATTATATGAAACTCTATTTTATAAAGTGGCCGCTGAATGTCTAAAGTGTCCACTGAATGCATAAGAAAAAAGTGTCCGCTGAGTGTATATAAAGTGGCCACTGAATGCATAAGAATGGAGTGTCCGCTGAGTGTATATATGATACATATACACGCCATATACAAATAGTAGCAACACAAAATTGAAATAAAATGACATTAGTTAAGGAAGCACATTGATCGAATTTGCTCTATCTTGGCTTGATGAAATAGCATGCACCCATCCCTCGATTAACACAGTAGATAGTTTCCGGGAAATCACCGTGCAAATTGAAACCGTGCAAATGGAAACCAAAAAATTTATGGAAAAAAGAAGGGATAGGTACTGGAAAAAAAAAAAAAACCTTGTTATGAATAAACTACATTGAAAGATTTATTTATACGCAGTTATTTTAAATTCAGCCGTCCCATGGCCGAGTGGTTAGAGCG
The DNA here is from genome assembly GCA_038380435.1 of Ryuthela nishihirai. Lineage (NCBI taxonomy): Eukaryota > Metazoa > Arthropoda > Arachnida > Araneae > Heptathelidae > Ryuthela > Ryuthela nishihirai. Next base: position 64,717,800 of record JAWZYU010000011.1, on the reverse strand, counting down.
CTTGGCCACTGATCTACGGGACCGGGTTCGATCCCCGGGTAAGGCATGGATGTTCGTGTTGTTTTCTGCTAAGGACCTGTCATCCTCTCAGATCTTCTACTATGGCATATAAACTGACAGGCTCCTATCAGACCTCTGTGGCAAGCAGCTGCTTGAGGGGGTATTTATATATATATATATTTTAAATTCAGCAATAATAATAAGCATCAATGTAACATTATTTTGTACTTTATTCGCACTAATGCAGATAAGCTTAATTTTTCATGCATTTCTTTTTGGTTACGAAAAATACTCATCTTTAATGTACACGTATGCTATTGAATTTGAAGACAATTTGAAAGAAGTATATTTACTAAACTGAATATGAATCAGAAATTAAAAAATTTGTACCAACACTTGGTGTTTTTTTAATTAGTATTTAATAACTATGTATTTAGTTTATATAATAGTCTATGAAGTTAAAATTGTGCTAAAAATGAGGCAAAACAGGTTTTTGCTAGTCTGAAAATTCCAGTTTAGAAAAGTCAGATATAACTGTCAATTGAATGCAGGCAGTTCATTAAGATGTCACGAGACACATTGCATTACAATGGGAAGAATATAATTTTAGCGAAAAAATATAAATATACTTGTTACAGATAACGATTTGATTAAAATAGGAATTTACTATTATCTATTTGTACTTGAAAATAAATTATATCAATTAAACACACATGCACAAAAACAACAACAAAGACTTTTAAGCTTTTCACTATAAAGCAACATTCTGTTCAGTTGCTTATAGTGCAAATATAATATGACGATTTCAACATTAATAGATAAATCATTAGTTGCGAAAATGGAGTAATATAATGAATGACAAAGCCCAGATGCTCCGCAATTCAGAGACTGCACTACATCTATCGGGACAGTGCCGTGTTTACTTCTATCCACCGTCAGGCTGGACAGAACTATAGAAGTAAAGTCCAACCTTCGGCAAAACCTAACTATAATCTTCGACCTGAGTCGCCAGAAACATGGATATTGAGAATCCAAGTTGACTCGGCGCCCGTGACGCCACTTTGGGATGACAGTGTAATAATCTTCCTTGAATCTATGCCACTGCTATTTCATAATATTTATTATATCTACAGACAGAAAGAATAATCTCCATCCGTGCCGTTTATAACACCGAGTCTGTAATCGTGTAAACCGAAACTGGCTGCATTGTTTTTACTGTCTAAAACCGAAACCGTGTAAATTGAGTACTTGTAAATCGAGGGATAGGTGTACATTGTAAAAATTCCATTGAAAGGCATTGAAAACGTTTTAGATGACAACAGTTCAATGGAATTAATGAAGTGAATTTCGCAAATTATTTTAACATATTAGCAAATGTTTCAAACGATCTGCTTGCAAACATTAAATAATTGTTCTGTGTTATTGCGATTTATTGAATTCTTTTTACTTATTCCATACACCTACTCACAGATTATTTTCCCACCTTTATTTTGGCAACCAGTTATACAATTTTGGGCCATAGAACGGAAAGAATCTTCCAGCAATTTCTTTTAAATAACAGGTTAAATAACTGTATTAATGACATACCTTGAATTTACAGCGTAAATTATAGGATTCTGTAAAATATGCATTAAAGTGCTATAGACGTATAAAGCTACGAGCAACATCATAATATTGTTTATTTCTAATAATATATTTTTAAACTACAGTGGACCTTCGTTATAGCGCTACTCGCTATACCGCGCACTCGGTTATAGCGCGGGCGATGTTCGCGATAAGTTCAAACATGTTTATACAGGTCCGTGCGGCGTTAGTGAATATCGCATTTTATTGTTACTGCGTATTGAGTAATTGTGTATGTATTGAGTTCCTGCATGTATTTTGAATAGTGTTTAATTATTGTATGCATGATGAGTAAAAGAAAAGCTTACAGTGTGAAATTTATTGTGTTACTCGGTATAACGCGGTTCACCTTATAACGCGGGTGTTGTTTCCCGCCCGACATGCGCGTTATATCGGGGGTCCACTGTATTTATTTGAAAGCATAACACCGTAAAGAAGTTCGTGTAAATTGTCGCAAATGCGGAATTCCAGGATGTTGAGACCTTAATGGAATTGAAGAGGAATCACTTTCACGGCTTGACGTAACGTAACAGATAATAAAAAGGTAACTATAACAAACAGAGACGAAAATTAGTAAATAAAGATTTTTCAAAATGCACAATATGCTGGAAAGTTCAATCCGTATCCTACAAGGAGGCAGACTGAAACGTGATGGTTGATAACAGAAGCAGAAGATCATACTTTTATAGTCATCATCCCTATTGCATTCATAAACGATATTTCGCAAATGATTTGCAATTAGTTAAATAGCAGTTAAATTGTTTAAATAGAAAACGAATTTTCGAGTTACGTCGATTACTCGACGAAAAATCTTCAAAATAAACTCAATTAACGAATTTCGTTAATATTGAAGTTTATTGTATAATGTAATACATTTAGGATATTCTTTACAAGAAATAATGTATTCTTATAACATTATGTAAAGTTTGAAATAAGAACCCTTTCCCACCCAAGCTATCATTCCGTATTGCAAACTGTACCCATGCGAAATCAAGATCGATCATAAACTTTTCAGAACCAATAAATCTAAATATTTTAGAAACCTTTTTAGTATGAGTTGTATGGTATGAGTCTTCCCCTTAAAGTCTGCGTCTATCTCAATTCTTAGAGATTTTAGACTCTCAATCCTTACAGTTTTTAAGCATTCACAAGTGTTATTTTCTCCACACTCAGATTTAGGTTGCCAGGTGTCCGGTTTTCGATTGGACAGTCAGGTTTTTGGCGCGTTAGTCCTGCCGAAAGTTTCGGATCCGGCGGGACAAAGGAATGTCCAGTTTTCCTGATTAATGTAAAAAAACAAAAACACACACACAAAAAAAAAAACAAAGACTTTTAAGCGTTTCACTACAAAGCAACATTCTGTTCAGTTGCCTATAGTGCAAATATAATATGACGATTTCAACATTAATCGATAAATCATTAGTTGCGAAAATCAGTATGGCTATGACAACATAATTTTCAAAATATTCTGTGCGCAGTGCTGTCTGCTACCTGCACATATTCCCTCAAATTATGACGTGAATGCATGGCAACGCTCCGTAAAATCAAAATGAAGAACTTCCAAGTGTTGGCAGTAAGTAAATCTTCCGGTTTTGCAGAGACTGCTGATAATGTGGGAAAGTGGTTGTATTCACCTCTACCTAGATTTCGTTTGAATAGAAGACGTTTTCCCGCAAAAGCAGCTATGACGTTTTTTGTTTTAATTAAATTCAACTCATCACCTTGCAATTGTAAATTAACTTGATTAAATATTTTAAACAGGTCTGTCAAATAAGCGATGTCCTTTTTTGACGTAATCAGGTTTTCGCGCAATTTTTCGTCTCTGTCTTCAAGAAAGTCCAGTACTGAGTCAAAGAGATTGAAAAAACGATTCAGACAAACACCTTTAGAGAGCCAAAGTGCTTCTGTGTGCAGCAGCAAGCGATTGTAATCTTCATCATTTTCATTACAAAGCTTACCAAATAATCGGTCATTCAATGAATTGCTTCTAATCTTATTGATTGCTTTAATAACGTAATGGAGCGACGTATGCAGACGTTCATTCAAATTTTTTGCAACCAAATGCTGACGATGAATAATATAATGTACAGCGAGTACATTTGGTACTGCTTGTTTCAAATGCGCTATGAAACCCTTATGACGCCCTGTCATTGCTGGAGCACCAGCAACAGACAAAATATTGCAAACAGGAATTTCTTTCTCTTGAAAAAACTTTTGCATGGTATTAAATATAGATTCTCCCTTTGTATCAGATTCCAAATTTTTAGCAAATAATAACACTTCATGAGTTTTTTCTTCTTTTATAAATCGTACGTATGATAAGAGTAGAGCTTCGTTATTTGGCAGAGTTGATTCATCGAGTTGAATGGAAAATTTGCAAGTCTTTAAGTAATCACATAATGATATTTCAACGTCTTTTGCCATTTCATCTATTCTTCTTTGCACTGAATTATTATTGAGAGGAATTTTTTTGATGGTATCTGACGGTGTCTTATGATGAAGAACAGTTTTTAATATCTCTTTGACTGCCGGCAAAATTAATTCCTCGCCAATTGTCTGTGGTTTTCCTGCTTTTGCGATTAACAATGAAACATTATATGAGGCTCGTAGTCCATCATCATCTTGTTTAGAAGACGACGCAAAAAGGTTGACATAGTTGGCTGTTTTAAATATTGCTTTTCCAGTTCTTGAAAATAGGATAAATCTTTGTTCTTCTTATCAGCATGCATTTTATTTAAATGCTCTTGTAGCCTAGAAGGTTTCATAGCTTCATTTGAAAAAACTTTTCGGCAAATTAAACACATAGGTAATGATTGGTTTGTAGGAGAGTACGTAAATCCATATTTCAAATACTCAATACTGTACTGCAGGCATTTCTTTTTAGATGTAGATTCAGACATTTTCAAATACAAATTAACTTCTCAACAGATTTATAGATAGTTATAAAAATAATGTTTATAATGACTTCTAACACTTATCACTCACGACTATTTATCACGGCGAAGCACATAAAAATAATAAAACATTCCTAGAGCTATCGCTTTTATAGATTTGATTTTGTACACGCATTAACTTGTATGTTTGCGATGGCGGCGCACTTGCTCCGTAAACAAGTCATTTCAAGCTCCCATATTCTTGTCGAAAAAATGTTAAATTGCATGAACCGCGTGTTTGCCTACCAACTTGCAAGGACTTGTCACCGTCAATCTATTCTAAACTAAAACAAATTAGGTATAGGTATACCTAATGCTAATTTAAAAATGCTTATTAACGCGATAACAATAAGATAATTTACATAGCTAGATAAAATATTTATTCAAGAAAACAGGTAATTTCAAAGTATTTTATTATATTAAAAAATTAAAAAAAATATTAAATATAATAAATTTATTATTATTATATTATTATTGCATCAAGGTTGATTTGCCTATCAGGACGGACACACATGTCCAACATAATAAGCCATGATAAGGTATTGAATGAGATTACAATTATTGAAGTAGGAATAACATCTCAGGATAACATGCAGACAGTAGAGGTTGAAAAGAAGAGGAAGTATGATCTGCTGGCTAATGAGTTGAGCCTAATTCACAAGTGTAATGTTAATATTATACCTTTTGTTCTGACGTGGGATGGTATTGTAACTACGTACCATAAAGCATACTCAAAGCGACTTGGAGAGGGAAAACATATTGAAGCTTATATCCAATCTGTGATCTTGAAGAGAACTTTTGAGAGCATCTCAGTCGACTTCAGACGTACCAGTACGCTAGTAGGCGGTAGCAGGGAACTTATTGTCCAAGCTGCAGTTGAAAAGCTGTACATGACGGATGAAGTAGTGGATGATCAGAATCACCAAAAAGACACCACAGAATAGAAGAGATAAAAAGGTTGTCACAGAAAATTAAATTAAATTTAATTATTTATTTGACCGCCCCTCTTGACTGTCTCAACGCCCCCCATTTGCCTCTGAATCCGCTACCGCCCCCATGGAAGGCTCCAGCGCCAACTGGGGGGCAGTATCGCCCCGTTGGGAATCTATGCCTTAAATGTTTCGCGAGTTGTAGCTGCTATGTGATAATACTAGTCGGAGGTAAATGTCGAAAAAAAAAGATAACTAGTATTTTCTAGGTCTTCTCAATAAACATTGTAATGATGGAGAGGGAAGTAAAATGCATAGGGAAGGAATGCGTGTAATAGGTAGGGGGAGGGGGCATTGTAAAAAAAAAAAGATTTTCCAGAACTTAGATATTATTGGAGTTAGTAGATCCATATGAAAGAAGTAAACCACAAAACTATATCATGTACTTTGATGAAAACAATTTATATGGCCAGGCAATGTCTCAACCTCTTCCAACTAATAATTTCAAATGGGTAAATGTATTGTAAATAGTTCTTCTACGATAAGAAATTTATTCAGTTTTGGTTTTGGATAAAAGTTTCGGTTCTGTTCAGTAAACTTTTCCTATAGGTTAACATAGAATTCCCTATACTTTAACACTGTGTAAGAACTATCATTTATACTACTACTGGAGTTGTAGCTAAAAATTAATTAGTTATTTAATTTAAGTTATAATAATCACCCTCTAATTATTTAATAATTATAGAGCTAGGAAGGAAGTTCGTATCACCCTTTCAAAAAATTTTAGAACACGAGAAATTTTAGGAACTTTTAAGAACTAATTATCGTGTTTGCTAATTTTTTTTGACTCATTTATTGATTTATTACATACATTTATGAACCTTAACAAAAGTGTAATAAAAAATTTGCAAAGATGTCTAATTTTTATCCCTTAATTTACCATTTGTGTTACTTTGGCACAGCGTTCGAAATATTTTCCTAGCTATCTATATTTGAGCCCGGACAACGCTTTTATTTCTTTCTGATGACGTCACATCTTTCGTCAGAGCTCTCCCTGTTTCATTATAGTGAGGACCTTATTATTATATCGAAGAGTATTTTATAAATACCATATCATTTTATTAAAGTCTCGAAACAATTTTTAAGCAACAAAGTTTTGTTTGACCTATGAAACATATCAATCCCATTTTCAATATTTTTAGTAATACAAGAAACCTAAACGCTTTCTAAAATTTAAACAATCATTCCTCCAAAAAAAAAAGAAAAAAAAAACCTTGAGGTCGTATATTTTATTTTCACGAAGCAGCAGTTGCAGTGAAAATTTATTCTGCGAATATATTTCAGGATCGAATATAAGAAAGCAACGCAAGTCAGTAGCTACCGCGAAAAAGCAAAAGAAAAAAGAAAAAAATGGAAAAAGCCAACGAGAGTTTTTAAGGTTTACGGCGCGAAATATGGAGCGAAACCAAAGAGGAAGATGATTGCATCGAGCACAGTATCGGCAGCACGTTTGCAAATCTCTTTCCGAACGCCCTGCGAGTTCTGTGAGTCACATCAGGCGACCGAATGTCGTGCAAATAAGACTCCATCACGAGGGAGATTGGCTGTCTCCATACATCTTCTGCTCCCTTTGGTTTACCGAAGTGGGAAGGCAAAAAAGATGCAGCTGTGATGCAGAAGCCATCACATCACCGCTCCGGGCAACGAGAAAGACACATGCATAGGCTGCATTTCTCTGCTTTACGTATGTCGCAGCAGTGACTTTTCTTCGCAAGAGCAGCAAACTTCATCCCCCTCCCCCCCTCTTTCTCGTTCGTCATCCCCCCCACACCTCCTTCCCTCCCAACCTCTTTTTCGCCTTCCATCTCTCTCTCCATCTCCGCGACTTCCCGACGCGAAACTTCAGGGAAAGAAAAGTTTTCTTCTCCAATCTGAACAACAATTTGTTTCAGGCGTTGCCCCAGAGTCAACATTTATCAGGTGCTGTGTGCCCATTGGCTGCGCCGGAATCACCAATCTGCCCTCCATCACACAGAGGGCCGGCCACAGGAGAAGAAGACCGAGCGAAGAGCGCTCTTGCAGCGAAACAAGCTGCACTATATTGTATTGCGAACCAGAGCCTGAGTGCTCAACGAAATAAACACAGGTGACAGGCTATTTACTCCCGGCTATTTCCTTCAGCAGCCAACTTCCCCTCTTCTCTTCCATTTCACCCTCCCTCTCCGCTTCCACCTGCCCCAACGCTCTCCCTCCTTCCTATTCCCCATCTTTTCCCGCGCGAAGAGCAAGCGCGAGAGCGTGCGGGCGAGAAAGAGATGTAACGCTTTTGACACCATTCTATTCCCTGTTATCTGATCCCCCTCAACAAAAGCCATAATTATTCCATTAAGAGCACGGACTACATCGTCACCTCTGCCCAATTGTTTCTATTGGTCCGTGGGTCTCTCCGACACATACGACTAACGCTCGGAAGCGATCGAATTTCAACGTCGAAGGAGGGGACTGCCTGACTGCCGCCTCCAACCGTTGCTTTTGCTCAGCAGTTTGGGTGGGAGGGCTACAACTGACGGGAGGGTAGGGAGAGTATGGGGTAGAAGGCCTGGTTCTTTCGCTCTCTCGTCCCCAGGGTTTGTCGTGCTCATTCATGTGGAAAATGGGGCCTTTTTACCCCCTGAACGGTGCAATCCGGTGGAGCAGACATAATAGCTCAATCATGGGCTCAAATTAGCCCTATCAACGACTGACGGCGGCGACGGACAAATGTATGCAACTCGTCCCTTAAATTCATTTATCCTCTGGGAACAGTGCTAAAAGGTTGCCGGATAAAACTGATTTTGCTCCAGAAGTAGGAGCAGCAGTGACGACAGGGAAGAGCCCTCAGAAGTGGAATTAGAGAGCAAATTTTCTCTGTCTTCCCTGTCGAGCTTTTGCGATGTATTTTCAGGACGACCCATCTCCTTTTCCGCTTTGACTGCGTAGATTGGAATTTTCACAGTAATTGGCTCCGTTTATCTTGTTACCAAACCTTTCGAAGCCTTAGACTCGCTGTTTCTCTCTGTAAATGCGACGGGAGCATCATTATTTTTTTACTTTCCAAGTCCTTGTCCTTTTTCCTCTCTTCTTTAAGCAGAAGCTTAATTTCATTTTCGTTCGTCGCCCACTTCTGCTGTGATTGGCCTAACTGTTGCCATCAGCATCTCTCGGCACTGACAGTGACACAGGCAGATGAGTTGGAGAGGCGCGCGCGATGAATTAATGGCGCTGATGATGTCGTCCTCGCCTCAGGCAAAGAGAAACAAACATCCATTATTAATATATCTCGTTAGGCGCGATATAGTTTTGCTGTTACGAATCACTGTGAAGGTTGATGTGTGGCGCCTTGGGTCATTAAAATGCCAGTGAACTTTCTGGTTACCTTCATCGTCGCTGATGGAAAAAATTAGGGACATTCTATTACGTACATTAAGGGTAATTGTTTACAGAAAATCAGAAGACGAAAGCCACTTAGGAGTGATGATAATAAAGCCGAAGACTAAGGTAAACAATTAACGGAATGCGTTGAGCAATATCGGGAAAGATTGATAAATGGAGGAAAAGACGATTGTTATGAACATTGTTTAACGTTCAAAGGATTCTTGCAGGTACACGCAAGATAGTGGATTACATTCAGTTTTATTCTTTTTTTTCTGCACACATGATGGTTTCCATAAATCTAATCCCATGCAATGAAAACTTAATATGCAATTTACACTGTCCTGCCATCCTCACAGACCTTCTACTATGGCATATAAATTGACAGACTCCTGTCAGACCTCTGTGGCAAGCAGCTGCTTGAGGGGGTATTTATTTATTTTTTTTATTTACCAAAATATTAAAGTTGGGTTGTTTTACCTCTGAGAGACACTTTTTGCACATAATGGGCTAAATGGCCAGGTCACATGGACTGAATGGGGGGTGGCTCAGTCGGTAGCGCTCCAGGCTCGTAATCTGTAGTTCCCAGGTTCGAGTCCCAGCTAGGTCAGCGTTGAGATTTATCTCCGCAAAATTCCCCGCCCTGCCCACGGTGGGACACCGATGGGCTCGAAATAGCCGCCGTCCATTGGATGGGACGTTAAGACGTGGCTCCGTATGCGGGAGAGCCATACCCTGTGCACGTTAAAGAACACGCTGGATGGCCTTGACGGGAGGCTACCATCTGTCTCCCAACAGCTGTTCCAGTGAGTCCCCTCCCCCAACCTTCTCTGAGCCTACGGAGTCCATGTGACCTATCCATTTAGCCCATGGTGTGCAAAAAAGTGCAGCTCAGAGGTAAAACAACCCAACCCAACACGGACTGGATACCACTGGACAGCTGTTAGGAGACAGACGGTAGCCTAATGTCAAGATCACTCAGCGTGTTCTTTAACGTGTACAAAATGTGGCTCTCCAGGCACAAGGGAGGGGCGGGGGTGGCTCAGTCGGTAGCGCGCCAGGCTCGTAATCTGTAGTTCCCAGGTTCGAGTCCCAGCTGGGTCAGCGTTGAGATTTATCTCCGCAAAATTCCCCGCCCTGCCCACGGTCAGTAGGGAACACCGATGGACTTGGAAAGGCCGCCGTCCGTCGGATGGGACGTTAAGCCGTGGCGCCGTGTGCGGGAGAGCCATACCCTGTGCACGTTAAAGAACACGCTGGATGGCCTTGACGGGAGGCTACCATCTCTCTCCCAACAGCTGTTCCAGTGGGTCCCCTCCCCCAACCTTCTCTGAGCCTTCGGGGTCCATGTGACCTGGCCAGTTAGCCCATGGTGTGCAAATAAGTGCCTCTCAGAGGTAAAACAACCCAACCCAACACGGACTGGACACCACTGGACAGCTGTTAGGAGACAGACGGTAGCCTCCCGTCAAGATCACTCAGCGTGTTCTTTAACGTGTACAAAATGTGTCTCTCCAGGCACAAGGAGACCACGGTTTTGCGTCCCATCCGACGGACGGCGGCCATACTGAACGAGAGCAGGGAGGGGGATACGAAAATATAAAATATTATAGTTTCGATAAATAGAAGAGAATTTCCGTAAATATACATACCTTTAATGGATAAAAAAATGGATAAAATTAATGGATAAATTAATGGATAAAATCAAATCTATTGAAACTTGATTCTTCATTAATATTAGTTCAGTATTTAAACATCATGAAAGATGGAACATTTCAAACAGCAATGCGTCATAGGAAATTTATTGCAGAAATTAATTAAAACTGAAATAATAAGTATTGTGTTAAACTATTTAAAAATTAATAGACATTTTATAAAGTTGAGTGATAATTATTTCGATATTAGACAATAACGAATGATTTTTATAAAGCGATTGACTGAATATCCCAACTTCCGTGACATTATAAACACGAGCGAATATTATTGAAAATCGAGATTTAAACAGATTTGATTCTTATCATTATAAAAATAAATAAATATATATTCCCTCAAGCAGCTGCTTGCTACAGAGGTCTGACAGGAGCCTGTCAGTTTAATACTCCATAGCAGAAGGTCTGTGAAGATGGCGGGAACTCAGCAGATAGACAACACAAACATCCATTTCATACACGGGGTTCGAACTCAGCGCCCTTTGAGCAGTAGCCAAGAGGGTTGTTTGGATTGTTCTACCTCTGAGCGGCACTTTTTTGCACACCATGGGCTAAATGGCCAGGTCACATGGATCCCGAAGGCTCAGAGAAGGTTGGGGGAGGGGAGCCATTGGAACAGCTGTTGGGAGACAGATGGTAGCCTCCCGTCAAGCGTGTTCTTTAACGTGCACAGGGTATGGGCTCGTCACGTCCCATCCGACGGACGGCGGCCTTTCCAAGCCCATAGGTGTCCCCTACTGACCGTGGGCAGGACGGGGAATTTTGCGGAAATAAATCTCAACGCTGACCCAGCTGGGACTCGAACCTGGGAACTACAGATTACGAGCCTGGCGCGCTACCGACTGAGCCACCCCCGCCCCTCAGTAGCCAAGAGTTCCTACCACTCAGCCACGTGATCATTATTTTGCCTTTAATCAAATTTTTCCATTAAATGCATATTTTAGAAGTTATAGAGCTTCAAAGATTCTGATTGGTATAATTTGGAAAATAATATTTTGCTAGGGCAGTGTGCATTGCATAGTTTTTGTAATTATTTCTCTTTTGTTCTGAAACTCGTAAAACAACGAAATTCATTCATTTTAAAGATTTCGATTTTTTTTCCAACTGCCGTTCCGAGCCACATATATGTATATGCAAGATAGCAGGCTGGGGGAAGGGTAGTCGATAGGATTGGATTGTTTTACCTCTGAGCGGCACTTTTTTGCACATCATGGGCTAAATGGCCAGGCCACAAGGATCCCGAAGGCTCAGAGAAGGTTGGGGGAGGGGACCCACTGGAACAGCTGTTGGGAGACAGATGGTAGCTTCATGTCAAGGCCATCCATCGTGTTCTTTAACGTGCACAGGGTATGGCTCTCCTGCACAAGGGGTCACGGCTTAACGTCCCATCCGACGGACGGCGGCCTTTTCAAGCCCATCGGTGTCCCCTACTGACAGTGGGAGGGCGGGGAAATTTTGCGGAGATAAATCCCAACGCTGACCCACTGGGACTCGAACATGGGAACTACAGATTACGAGCCTGGCGCGCTACCGACTGAGCCACCCCCGCCCAGTAGTCGATAGGTAGGTAGGTCGATAGGAAGGGTAGTCGACCAGGATCATAATCTGCCATTTCCAGGTTCGAGTTTCAGTTGGGCCAGATGGGCTTGGAGATGTCGTCGTCCGTCGGATAAGATGTGTAGCCTTGATCCGCGTGCAGAAAAAACCGTACTCTATGCTCACTACACACACATCATTAAACACACACTCTTTGCCCTTGACAATTTGACCCTTTGAGAACACTCTGGTCCCAACCCTCTCTGAGTTGTTGTGTGACTAGTTGCAGGTTTGAATTCCCCCTATGCCGGCGTTGAGATTTATCTCCGCAAAACTGTCCGCCCTACCTCGATCAGTATGGAACAACGATGGTACTGGGAAGACCGCTGTCCGTCAAATGGGACGTTAAGCCGTGGCTCTGTGTGCGGGAGAGCCATACTCTTTTCACGTTAAAAATCACACTAGATGGCCTTGACGGGAGACTACTATCTGTCTACCAACAACAGCTGTCCAGTGGGTTTCCTCCTCCGACCTTCTCTGAATCCTCGGGATCTTTGTGACCTGACCACTTATCCCATTGTGTGCAAAAAATGCCGCTCAGAGGTAAAACAATCCAATCCAACCTTGTGACTTTTCTACATACGATGTTCTGTGCAAAAAAAAAATGCGGCGAAGAAGTACAGGAGACTCTTGATTATCCAGAATCAATGGTAAAAAGAACATCTCAGATCATTGAATTCCCGGTTAATCACAACAAAAACTTCAAAATTTTTAGAAAATATCGTAGCATGGATTTTATTCATATACAATAGGATAGTAAGGAATTGTACGGAAGAGACTGTTTCATAAAATGTGTAATTAATATCAATTATTATATTAATTATATTTAATTAATTTAATAAATAGTGTCGCATCGTGCTTTAGCTACTGCGTTTTATTTAAACATCACGATTGATCCGACTCCGAACTCTCGATTACTGTCTACCATAAAACAATCCAAAAAAACTCTGATTGACTGGAGGGGCGGGGGTGGCTCATTCGATAGCGCGCTAGGCTAGTAATCTGTAGTTCTGTTAATCTGATAATCTGTAGTTTAATCTGTGCAAAAAAAGTGACGCTCAGAGGTAAAACAACCCAACTTTGATTGACTGGGGCGTAAATAGGAAAAGCCGGAGAGACGAAAGCATGTCGAGTTAAGTGGATTGAAACCTTGCCAGCTTCTTATCTAGAGGTTTCTAAGGGATTAAAGCCTCTCGGTGCCACAGTGGTACTGTCGCTCAAAAAACTATCCGAACACTACGGTTGATTATAAAATTCAGATAAAATATCTGGCAACGATTTTTTTTAGAAATTAATGATCTGATCTGGCAACGATTTTTTTTAGAAATTAATGATCTGGCAACCTTCGTGTCACGTGACACGAAGGTTGCCAGATCATTAATTTCTAAAAAAATCGTTGCCAGATATTTTTTCTGAATTTTATAATCAACCGTAGTGTTCGAATAGTTTTTTGAGCGACAGTATTCCCTTAAGTCGTGATCAGGAATGGGGGACGTGGAAAGATCCCCCAAATTAATTCGGAGTTGGCAAAATTCGAAACAACTTGGTAGAATACAGGTGAGTTGTGAAAATGAGGATTGTTTTTGTGAAATGAAGAAGAGTTGGTAAAATCAAGGCAACTTGGCAAAATCTTGGGGAGTTGATCAAATTCGAAGTGACTTTGGAAAATTCGGGTGAGATGTAAAAATTGGGATTTTTCTTTTCGCTAAATTATAGCGAGTTGGCAAAATCTTGGGATGCTGCCCCCACCAACCCACCCACCCACGGAACTAAATCTTCAGTACGTCCCTGACAGAGAGACAGAGGCATAATTAAATTTATGTAAAGTACTTATTTTCTCAGTTGGCGAAATTTGATTTCCGAGTTAGAAATTTTTCGTTCTCTCCTCCTTTCCTTAGCCATAGTCCATTCGTTACGTCCCTGATCGGGATGACAATGAAGCAGTGAGTTTCAAATTCCTGATGGTTGCACTTCCTTGTGTTTGCTTTTTCCCAAAATCTAAATTAATACATATATTACATCAAATGTGCACTCAATATCTGCATCAATTTGGTACGAAAGACAAAGACACATAAATGTAAGGGAATTATAGCAAAATTCAGATTAAATGGCTCTCTATGGTAGAAGTGCACAACTCAAACGTGGACGCCTAAAATGTTTTTTCGCGAAAGAGGGAAATTCTGTCTGTTCTAGTAGTTTGGTTGTTTTTTTAACTCAAAATATCTGTAATAGAGTAAAACTTTTTTAAATTGAAGAAATTTTTTTGACATATTTGTTCAACTATTATGGAAGGTATTTTGAATTTAATGTCGATCAATTTTTCCTCTAAAATTGGTCGACGTTAATTTCAGAAGTGAGATCTTCCATGATAGAGTAAAACTTGTTTAATAAGAAATTCCCGTCTATTTCGAATTTTCTTTTAAGACCCAGTAAACAAATTTCATATAAAAGTATCTGGATAATTCGAAGCCCATGTTAATTCGCAATTTGGAAGAAAAAAAAAATAGCCGTGTGTTTATAATGTCAACATATTTGAGCCAGAATAACCAACTAAAATTTGCGAATTTTTTCCCAAAAAATTGTGAAAAAAACTAACGTTAAAAAAATGATTCGTTTTCAAGCACAATTATTTCCACAACTCGATAGCAAAATTAAAGACGATAATGAAGCGTTAATTAAGACATTGACGTCTATGGAAGATGCATTTATTATTTTAGAAGGGGTATTACTCTTTTAGCCGTCCCGTGGCCGAGTGATTAGCGCGCTTGGCTACTGATCTACGGGACCTCTGTTCGAGCCCCGGGTAAGGCATGGCTGTTTGTGTCGTTTTTCTGCTGAGGTCCTGCCATCCTTTCAGACCTTCTAATGTGGCATATAAACTGACAGGCTCCTGTCAGACCTCTGTGGCAAGCATCTGCTTGAGGGGGTATTTATTATTTATTTATTTTTTACTCTTTTAACCGTCCCGTGGCCGAGTGGTTAGCACGCTTGGCTACTGATCTAAGGTGGTACTGTTCGAGCCCCGGATTTAGGCATGGATGTATGTGTCGTTTTTCTGCTGAGGTCCTGCCATCCTCTCAGATCTCCTACTGTGGCATATAAACTGACAGGCTCCTGTCAGACCTCTGTGGCAAGCAGCTGCTTGAGGGGGTATTTATTTTTATTTATTTTATTACTCTTTGAATTTTCCTAATTACTCCCTAGTTCAATTCCCACTGTCAGAGGATGCTAAAAGAGGAAAACAAACTCTATTCTCTTTGAAAAACGAGCATCCTATATTCTCCAGAGGCGATGTTTCCGATTCTTATCCAATGTAATTGCTCGTAGCTGAAATTGTCCCATTTTGAAAGAATGGACGGATCGACTTAATGATTTGCACGCAGTGTTGTGAGCTATACGGAACCTACACTGTTTGCATGTCAGTAGAACGTCTAATAACGTTTACTGCACCGCGCTGATGTAGGAATCAAAAGGGGCTATAAAAATGGACTAAACATGTTTATTGCCCCTTTTGATCAAACAACCTCACAGATTTGATTGTTTAGGCAGTAGTTTCCACCTGTCTCCTAGCAAGAATTAAGAGAAGATATTTCTAAATCCATCTTTATTTATCTTATTACATTTCGGAATACATTATCAGTCTAACACGAAATTCATAAACATGGCAAACAAAACGGTGAGTGAATGATTTGAGAAGAATGTGCGATGCGTTTAACAGATATAAGGTAACTTGAAAAATATCGGATCATTCGGCTGTTTTATTTCTGAGAAGCACATTTTTACACACAATGGGCTAAATGGTCAGATCACGAGGACTACGAAGGTTCAGAGATGGGGGGTCCCACTACGCAGCTGTTCGGAGGCAGTTGGGAGCCTCCCGTCAAGGTCATTCAGCTTGATTTTTAACATGCACAGGACATGGGTCTCCAGCACACGGAGCCACAGCTTAACGTCTTATCCGATGGACGGCGCCTTTTCCAAGCCCTTCAGTGTCCCCTACTGACCGAGGACAGGCGAGAAGTTATGCGGAGATAAGAGGGAAGAACGCTGGCCCAGTTGGGACTCGAACCTGGGAACTGCAGATTGCGATCTTAGCGCGCTACCGAATGAGCCACCCCTGCCCCATTGGGTTGTGAGAAGCTGGATGGTCGACATGCCAAGTCGCCGTGCCTTTTGCTAGTGATGCCCGAAAAGTTGGACTCTGTTGTTAACAATGACTACAGATCGATTGTTACTTCATATTAAAGTACACCGCATTTTCGCAAGCAAAATAATACTTATTTCATATGGGTTGGGTTGTTTTACCACTGAGCGGCACTTTTTTGCACACCATGGGCTAAATGGCCAGGTCACATGGACCCCGAAAGCACAGAGAAGGTTGGGGGAGGGGACCCACTGGAACAGCTGTTAGGAGACAGATGATAGTCTCCCGTCAAGGCCATCCAGCGTGTTCTTTAACGTGCACAGGGTATGGCTCTCCCGCACACGGAGCCACGGCTTAACGTCCCATCCGACGGACGGCGGCCTTTACCAAGCCCATCGGTGTCTCCTACTGACCGTGGGCAGGGCGGGGAGTTTTGCGGAGATAAATCTAAACGCTGACCCAGCTGGGACCTGGGAACTACAGATTACGAGCCTGGCGTGCTACCGACTGAGCCGCCACCCCCCGCCTCTACTTATTTCATATACAAACTTAATTATTTACCTATCATTCCACTTGAGCTCAAAGCGAGTGATGTCTCTGGGCGGGGGGGGGGGGGGGGGAGTGAATTTCAAAACGATCAAAACCAGTCCCTCCCCAAAAAGAACTGAAATGTTTAAATATGATATTAACTATGCATTCCGAAAAACAGAACTTTCATATTTCCATTACAATTCTGTCGAAAATAAAAAAAAAAGTGTCGTATGTAAATTCTTGGATACTGTTTTTTTGCTTTAGCGAAAAAAAATAAAGTGAAACTTGACATTCTGTCATCAGATGTACAGTCGCTCAAAAAAAATATCCGAACACTATGATCGATTACAGAATTCAGAAAAAATATCTGCCAACGATTTTTTTAGAAATCAGTGCTTTTTTTAGTGAATTAGTGAGCTTTGGCAAGCAGCTGCTTGAGGGGGTATTTATTTATTTTTTATTTTTAGAAATTAGTGATCTTTTAGTGAATTAGTGATCCTTTTAGAAATTAGTGATCCTTTTAGAAATTAGTGAGTTTTTAATCACTAATTTCTAAAAAAAATCGTTGCCAGATATTTTTTCTGAATTCTGTAATCGACCATAGTGTTCGGATATTTTTTTGAGCGACTGTATGTTGCGATGCGCTACCTTCTACGGACCAAGAAATTAAATGCGTAAACAGGATAGCCAAAGCCTGATGACTAACAAACGTTCACAAATAGTGATCCCTCTCGAACGAAGCCATTATAGGTCACACGCTGTTGACTCTCCCCATTAGCTAGCTAGTCGTCACATACCCTGACCGTGAGGTTACCTGGGAGACAAAAAAGTTTAAAGAGGGAACAGTCGGGAACAGAGGATGGGCAGGTAACGGGCATTGTTCAGAGAGTGATCATGATGTCCGGAGTACATATAAGGCACGTGTCTGTCTTGCTACACTGTGTTACGAGCACATTTAAATCTCGGCAGCGTCACGCTGGGAGACACGCTCGTTGCGCTTGCCACGCGTCGCGCACTCGCAATATGAAAGATGGGATGTCACGGAGATATTGGCGATTAAATCAGTGCTTTGTCGGTGAAGTGTTGTGCTCAACGATTGGAGGATCAACGGTATCACTTTTTCGGAAAAATAGGAGATCGGAGAGCAAAAGAAAAGGAAATTTATGGTTTCATTTTTTGTGTTTCATTATGTACTAGATGAACGACATCCGGTGCTACCTGGGTCTTATTTTTAATCTGTATATTCAGTTTTTTACTGCACCGGGGATAAATAAGTCAAAAAACTCTCTCTCGAACTTCACATTCTTCAATATCACTTGCTCAGTTGAGCTGAATTGTTTTACTGCTAAGCGGCACTTTTGTGCATACAATGCACCAAATGATCAGGTCACAAGGACCCCAAGCAGTCAGAGAAAATTGAGGAATTGGATCCATGGGTCAACTATTAGGAGACAAATGGTATCCTATCATGATGGTCATCCAGCGTGTTCTTCAACAAGGTGTCGTATGAGCACAAAGTATCGCTCTCTTCCACATGGGATCACGGCTTAAGTCCCACCCTACAGATGGCGGCCTTCTTAGCCCATCGGGTTGTTGGGTTGTTTTACCTCTGAGCGGCACTTTTTTGCACACCATGGGCTAAATGGCCAGGTCACATGAACCCCGAAGGCTCAGAGAAGGTTGGGGGAGGAGACCCACTGGAACAGCTGTTGGGAGACAGATGGTAGCCTCCCATCAAGGCCATCCAGCGTGTTCTTTAACGTGCATAGGGTGTGGCTCTGTCGCACACGAGGCCACGGCTTAACGTCCCATCCGACGGACGGTGGCCTTTCCAAGTCCATCGGTGTCCCCTACTGACCGTGGGCAGGGCGGGGAATTTTGCGGAGATAAATCTCAACACTGATCCAGTTGGGATCACGCCCGCCCGTAGCCCATCGGTGTCCACTTTCTCTGGTAGGGCAGAATGAGGGTTAAAAGAGAAACGTTGTTCAGTATTTAAAACATTATGGAACCTAGAATATTTGAACAACAGTGTAGTTCATTTCTAAATATTTCCGCCAAAAGTATTGAAAATCGAAAGAAATGTGCACTCTTCTCTTTATGTTTTAATTAACTTTTAAGAAACATTTTTCGGACGGCAAATATGCTGCAAAATTGCATAAATAATTTGAGCTTAAATAACTTTTGAATACTGAAGGAATATTTGTCAAATTAAAATTTGAAGAAAACTGATTTTTTTAGCTCGTTTTCCGAAAGGACAAAAACAAAAAGAAAAAAAAAAAACTGTAAGTGATTATTTCTTAGTAAAAAGTATACTTTCAAAAATCGGAAACTTTAAGGGGACTTTTTATTAGTGACACAGCATCGGAAGTTTGAATTATTTTTTCCGCTATTTACAGTAGAAAATATTCCTTTTGTTGATGTCGTAAATAAAAAATAATAATTTCTTTGAAGTTCGAGAATTTTTCTTAGAAGAAGGAAAATTTCGTTGGGTAAGATTTAATGTCTGAAGCACCGAAATCTTCAGTTCAGATCTTTTCCGCTTCAAAATGGGGCGGGGGTGGCTCAGTCGGTAGCGCGCCAGGCTCGTAATCTGTAGTTCCCAGGTTCGAGTCCCAGCTGGGTCAGCGTTGAGATTTATCTCCGCAAAAATTCCCCGCCCTGCCCACGGTCAGTAGGGGACACCGATGGGTTTGGAAAGGCCGTCGGATGGGACGTTAAGCCGTGGCCCCGTGTGTGGGAGAGCCATACCCTGTGCACGTTAAAGAACACGCTGGATGGCCTTGATGGGAGGCTACCATCTGTCTCCCAACAGCTGTTCCAGTGGGTCCCCTCCCCCAACCTTCTCTGTGCCTTTGGGGTCCATGTGACCTGGCCATTTAGCCATGGTGTGCAAAAAAGTGCCGCTCAGAGGTAAAACAACCCAACAACAACAACCCGCTTCAAAATGGCCTAGAAGAAGAAGCGATTCATTTGCAAGACAATATTTCAAGTAAACACATTTCTCTAAAAGCAGCACAATACATTTCCTATTTTTATAATTGATGAAATTCGTACGTTACAAGCAAGCATTCATCAATTTGATGATAGAGTTTTGGATAAGCAAAAGTTATATCAAGAAATCCTTAAATTTTTTCTTCACTATTAGTTATAGCTCAGATATTAACATGTCTAATTTTTAAGAAATAGCTAAGAACCAGCGCGGGTATAATGTCAAAGGCAACAGGTGACTTTAGTGGAAGTTACAAATCTGCGCAGTTCACTTTTCGATGGTCCTTATATATCATAAGTCGAGGGCTTAGCAATCAACCGATGATGTAGGAGATTCATACGTCAGCTGTCATAGTGTCCATAGTCTCACCCAGGATCTCCTTTTGCCATTCTAGCTATGTCACTAGCAAAAACTCATCTTCGTTAAACCAGTTAACAGACATATATTCGGTAACATCAGGCTTGACAAGATATTGATGGGGAAGTAGGCTCTTATCACCGACCTGTACCTGGGTTGAAAAATTTTCTTTTTCTTTCTTACCCCGTCTCTACTGCAACTAGAAATGAACACCGATGGGCTTGGGGAAAACGCATCTTTCATCAAATGGCATGTAAAGCTGTGACTCCATATACACGAGAGTCATATGCTTTACAGATCAAAGAACACCTTTGACTGTTTTGGCAGTAGTTTCCATCTGTCCCTTGGCAAGAATTAAGAGAAGATATTTCTAAATCAATCTTTATTTATCTTATTACATTTCTGAATACATTATCAGTCTAACACAAAATTAGATGCAATAAACAGAAAACGAATTTGAGATTCAGTTAGAAAATGATGTGGATAAAAATTAAACGAATGATAATTATATTCAGGGCCGGATCTAAGGGAAGGGAAAGGGGGACCATATGCCCCCCCCCCCTTTGAAAATGCTAATGCTGGTAAGGGTAATGGAGACCAAGAATTATTAAACTTCTGCAAATTTCTGTTTTTAAAATGGAGCAATTATTATGTAAGCAAATACGGTATTTAATCAGAAACAATACAATCTCGGTGACTTGAACTACAATCCTGGATTTGTTATTAAAGGATTAATGAAACTTGCAAATTGTTCTTATTTTTCGTTTATTTAATTTATTTTGTCTTTAAAATCAATTTGATTCTCCCCAGAAGCAATTCCTTGCTGTCTGCTTCAATGCGTCAAAAATATGACTTCATCACTGGATAAGTCTCTGAAAGATAATAATCCCTAAATGGTGAAATCTCATATCGTTAAAATTTGTGTTTTAGAATTTTTGTCTCTTTATTTTGTTGGATGCACTGTGTATAACTAAAGTAAGCATAAAAAATTGAAGTTATATTTATGCCATTCAGAGCATAATGGCCAATTCTCAATCACACTGTCAAACTTTTTTCTCAACAATGATAGTGTGAGGCAAGTTCTCAAAAATGTCAGGGAATGAAAAAAAAATCTCAGCAATTTATTACCGAAAACTAAATTTTCAACAATGGCAATATACAAAATGTTAAATTATAAACAATGACATCGTCTATAAAACTAAATTCTCAAAAGTGACAGAATGGAAGAAATTTTCAACAGTGTGGGAAACTAAATTCTCAACAATGGTAGAGATAGTGGCAGAATTTGGACTGGGCATTGCCCTAAGGTGCAGTGACAAGGTCCCTGATTGGCTTTCTAGAAGGTTTTCTTAATGGAAATTAGTTACGCAGTAAATTAGTAGCGGAAATTAGAACTTGTTAGGTGAATATAAATCAAACTGGACAGGATATTGTTAAAGACAAGAAAAGTAAATATTGCTACAGATTTTTTAGTTGCAATTGAATATTTGTCAAACGTGCGTGAATTCGCAACTAGCAGCCAGATGGTAATAGCAATCACAATAAAATTTAAATCACTTAAAACTGCAATTCATAATCGATAAAAGCATTCGAAAGTCTATTTACGAATCAAAGCATAGACTTAAATCTAACCAATCATATTTCACTGGTTTAACAGCACTTGTGAAACAAATAACCTTAACTATGATAAATAAATTAACACTGTCATTATACTTCAAAATTAAACTTACCACTCAAATATCAATAGTTTATTATAGAGATATTGATAGTTTATCATCTTTTTTACACCTGTCAAAACTCTCTACTCTATTCTCATCCTCTCAAATCATTCGTGTTCCAATCCATTTTTAACGTAATTCACACTCCGTGCTGTATCTCGAGTGTCTCTTAATACCACAGTCTCGTTTTCATTCTATTTCAATACACGTGTAGATTCTATTTCAATATATTCTTAGTGCTTGCTCTCTCCAGAGCTCCTTTGTTGTGATTCCTATAGTCACCACCTCTATTCCCCGTATTCTTTCTTTCTCCACCAGTTTTCTTTCCTTTATACATTTAAATAATGGACAACGTCACTGTTCATTTTTTTACATTATTTATACGCACATGTTTTCGATTCTATGAAAGTATTTCCGATATTTAAGAGCATTCAAAGGAAGTTGGTAGAAAAACAGCACGAGAGTTTATAGAGGACTTTTGACATGCTGTTAGCCTTATAAAAAGCAATATATTTTCTACATTAAATCCTTAAAATCATATTTTTATGGTACAGTCGCTCAAAAAAGTATCCGAACACTTTGATTACAGAATTCAGAAAAAATATCTGGCAACGATTTTTTTAGAAATTAGTTATCTGGCAACCTTCGTGTGACACGAAGTTCTCAACTGCATCCCCCGTGGGGGAGGGGAACCACACCCTCCCGAAAATTCACTCGTCTTATACGAAATCTCAGACTTCTCTATTTGCTTTGAAATTTAAAACAGGCATTTTACATAATTTTATTTTTGCCTCATATTATATGTCCGACACTAAAATGAGATACAACTGTAAAATATTATTAAATATAGAACATCATTTTAAACTTTCCTCTCCGGTGGAATATTTTAGTAATTTGGAAACCCTACTGAAGTCTTATATCCCCACCCAACCACCCACGAAACTAAATCCTAGGTACGGGCCTGCCTGCATCTGGACTGAACAGTTTTTACCATATAACCATATAATAATTTAAGTTAGTTAAATACCCCCCTCAAGCAGCTGCTTACCACAGAGGTCTGACAAGAGCCTGTCAGTTTATATGCCATAGTAGAAGGTCTGTGAGGATGGCAGGGCCTCAGCAGAAAAACAACACGTACATCCATACCTTATCCGGAGCTCGAACCCTTAGATCAGTAGCCAAGCGCGCTAACCACTCGGCCACGGGACGGATGTGCTTGCAATTAAACCAACATTTGATTTCCATCAATGAAATTTTTGAAACACATTGTTGGAATTAAGGAGAATAACGTAATTGACAACTTAGCAGTATACAAAATTACTGCTATGGAAAATTTGGGGGCCCCGAAGAAGTGTCTTGGCTCAGGGCCCGCGGTTTACTTCTTCTGTCCCTGGGTAAAGAGTGAAAACCTCAATTTCCATGATAAAGAGGACTTGCATAATAAATTTCTCAACAATGATAGATCGGTTGTTTTGGGTTGTTTTACCTCTGAGCGGCACTTTTTTGCACACCATGGGCTAAATGGCCAAGTCACATGGACCCCGAAGGCTCAGAGAAGATTGGGGGAGGGGACCCACTGGAACAGCTGTTGGGAGACAGATGGTAGCCTCCCGTCAAGGCCATCCACCGTGTTCTTTAACGTGCACAGGGTATGGCTCTCCCGCACACGGGCCACGGCTTAACGTCCCATCCGACGGACGGCGGCTTTTCCAAGCCCATCGGTGTCCCCTACTGACCGTGGGCAGGGCGGGGGAATTTTGCATAGATAAATCTCAACGCTGACCCAGCTGGGACTCGAACCTGGGAACTACAGATTACGAGCCTGGCGCGCTGCCGACTGAGCCACCCCCGCCCCATATAGATAGAATAATTAAACACTCAGCAATGACAGTACCGAAAATTAATTCTCAAATGTGACAGAATGGAAGAAATTTTCAATACTGGTAAAGTGGGGGAAACTAAGTGCTGAATAATGACAGAGAATGAAAAACTAAGTCCCTAATGGCAGGAAGAGTTCAGGAAACTATAATATCGAGAATGACAGAGCGCAGAAAACTAATTTTCAACGCTGGTCAAATTTTCGGAATCTTGAAATACATAACTCCAATTATGAACCTCAGAAAAAGCTACAAACTGTATTTCACATCTAAATAACTAAATTTTTAAGTTTAAAAAAATATCCCATTAAGATCATAATTTTTTTAATGTCCTTTCAAAAAATATTGATATTTATACTGAAATATGTTTAAATTTCATTATAGTAATTTTATTCATATTATATGATGGAGATTAGGAAATCCAACAATCAAAATTTCAATTGGTCTCCTGTCTGAAGTGCACTTTAAAAAGGTTTCTCGTTTTCTATTTGGTTTGTATTGTTAAGTTGCTATCATTTAATGCCAATGAGTTTGAGCACGAAAAATACGAAAAAGTAATTCTTCTTCAGATATTGATCCTAACGTCTGCTTACACCGGAAACGCGAGCATCCACAAATGACAGCGCAATCTTTCCTTGCATCTCTCTTCCCCAAGAGCTTTCACGTTGACGACAACAGGAATACAGCACCTCACATCTTTGTCTCTGTCTCTGCATTTCCGGTTTGCTGCAAACCTCCTGTGTGCTGCTAGATAAGCCACGCTACAGGCGCTTATATCACACGTGGCACCATGCAATCCTTCCATTTGGTGTACCGGAAGGAAGCTCTTAGGAGAATAGAAGCAAATCGAAGATGCTCTCGGTTCTCTCTCTGTACCGAAAAACAAAGAAGCATTAGACGTTGTTTCTATACAATCATGGCAGCAATGGATGGTGATTCTAAACGTATTATTTAGACTAGAAAATGCAAAACGAGTTATGACAAATACAAGCTGTTTCAAAAGAAGAGTTACAAGTTTCAGAGGTTGTATACATTTATTTTTATGGTAGATAGAAATTAAGTACATAGAAATGTAGCCAAACTCATTAAGTTTTGTCAGATATATTACAGCTTTACAAATCGGTGGATAGGCGTAGAAGGTCCGATATCATGGCCACATCAATCCCCGATTTAACTCCACTAATTTTTTTTCTTTTGGGTTTGGTTAAGGATTAACTATACGGACAAGAATTACAAGATCAATTACAGAAGTTACGACAGAGATGCTATGTCACACCTAGAGAGAAAATTCCTTATAGATGGGATTTTTATCGTGTTATATCCGAAAATCACATCGAACTGTCACTCTGATATATCTGATAACACTTGATGTGTTTGGACTACATTTCTTTTTTCTTTATGTGATGTGAGTACATTTCTACTTATTTGATTCATAGCTACCATTTGTTAATATCCCTATGCATCATCTGAAAGATGTAAAACTCTCTTTGAAATAACCTGTAGATAACATATGTGCTGTGGGTTTTTCTGCATTATTTATTTTTGTTTTCAAGTCACTGGCCACAGAAGTTTCCCAGCAAAGAACAAAACACTTGAAATAACTCGTGAATTACATATATTTAAGAATAAATTCATGAGCTTCTTATTTTCATGGAGAAAGAATTAATTTTGGTTATGAGCTTCGACCTTATCGAGTCATCATAAAAAATAAATTAAATAGCAAAATTAAGGAAAACTTGAAGGATGACATATCGCCTCTGGAGAATATGGGATGCTCGTTTTCAGAGTAAATGAAGTTTTTCACTTTCAATTTTGCATCCTTCGTACAGTCGCTCAAAAAAGTATCCGAACACTATGGATGATTACAGAATTTCAGAAAAAATATCTGGCACCGATTTTTTTAGAAATTAGTGATCTGGCAACTTTCGTGTCACGTGACACGAAAGTTGGCAGATCACTAATTTCTAAAAAAATCAGTGCCAGATATTTTTTCTGAATTCTGTAATCAGCCATAGTGTTCGGATACTTTTTTGAGCCACTGTACCAATGGGTGATTAGAAAATATAACTAATAATATATTTTTAGCCCTATAAAACACAAAAACGCATATCCCATTTATCCCTTAAAATTAATAAAGTTGGATTTTCTTATCCCGTAAGGCAAAGGGACATATCATCCAATTTATATAAAATAATTTATTTATTATTATTATATTGAAATGTTATATAAAATTTTAAAATTAAGTACTAAATTTTAGAAAATTAAAATTAAAATACATTACTGTCCTTAGTCTGTTTATTAACTCATTCCATCACCAGAATTTCGAATTTTTAACAAAAATATATCGTTTGCAATATTATTTCAAGTGTTACAATTTCTTATACAAAGCGCTCTTACGATGGTAAATTAAGGTCTTTTGGAGGATTTGAAAACTATGAATCATCGTATTTCGTTGGATTCAACTCAAAAGATTTTTTCTATTAATCACGCAAAGCAAAATGTTTCGTTTTTCCACCCACCCTGGAAGTGAAAGGGACAAATTGCTGATACCGACGTAAAACCTTTGATCATCATACTCCACTACTAAAATATCAAGTTTCTAGCCGCGCCAGGCTCGTAATCTGTAGTTCCCAGGTTCGAGTCCCAGCTGGATCAGCGTTGAGATTTATCTCCGCAAAATTCCCCGCTCTACCCACGGTCAGTAGGGGACACCGATAGACTTGGAAGGCCGCCGTCCGTCGGATGGGACGTTAAGCCGTGGCCCTGTGTGCGGGAGGGTTATACCCTGTGCACGTTAAAGAATACGCTGGATGGCCTTGACGGGAGACTACCATCTGTCTCCCAACAGATGTTCCAGTGGGTCCCCTCCCCCAACCTCCTCCAACTTCGGCGAAGCAAATTCTCCCTAAAATACATAAATAGCAGGTAAACACTTCCTCAAGCAGCTGTTTGTCAGATAGGTCTGATAGTGCTCTCCAGTTTGTACAGTCGCTCAAATAAATATCCGAACACTATGGTTGATTACAGAATTCAGAAAAAATATCTGGCAACGATTTTTTTTTAGAAATTAGTGATCTGGCAACCTTCGTGTCACGTGACACGAAGTTTGCCAGATCTTTTTTGAGCGACTGTATTCTATAGTAGAAAGTCTGTGAGGATGGCTGGACCTCAGCAAAAAGACAACACAAATATCCTTGACTTACTTCGGGCTCGAACTCAGGTCTCTTTGATTAGTAGCCAAGCACGCTAAGTACTAGGCCATGATAATAATTAATTTTAATTAAATTGTTTATGTTTCACTTTAGTTTTTTTACAGTTTTCTATGCGGCCGGCGATTCGATTTCAGTTTTCTATTCGACTTTCAGATAAAACGTTTGCCTAGACCTGTCCTATCAAATAATGCATTTCACTATAAGCAGATTAATGTTTATGTTAACAGGCAGTCTGATTTAGAAATAAGTAACTTCTTAAATAACATTTCTAAGGAAAATGTAATTGACGATATATTAAAAATGTCAACGAAATTTGTCTAAATAACTATTTTCAACAATATTTATTCGCTGTTTAAAGAGTAAAGCAAGCTGAAAGATTTAAGCTCTTTATGCAAATTATTGCCGTCCCATGGCCGAGTGGTTAGTGCGCTTGGCTACTGATCTAAGGGACCTGGGTTAGAGCCCCAGGTAAGGTATGGCTGTTTGTGTCGTTTTTCTGCTGAGGGCCTGCCATCCTCACAGACTTTCTACTATGGCATATAAACTGACAGGCTCCTGTCAGATCTCTGTGGTAAGCAGCTGCTTGAGGAGGTACTTATTTATTATTTATTTTATTATGCAAATTATGTAACTCGTTAAGAATAAACGATAAAAATTAACGAAGACCGAACTATCGTTTCAGAAATTGTTGTATCCTGATTTAATTTGCCTTCCTACCTAGGAAGTGCACAGAACTTCAAAAACTTTTTTTTTTGCTTTTGCTGTGTTCGGAATTTAGATATTAAAAAAAAATTCTGCCATAAAATTCTGCAACAACAAATGATCACTCTAGCAGATCACAAGAGGTCGTAGTTGAACTTAGTCGTCAGTTCTATCGTAAAGAAGGTCGGAAACTGAGTCAAGAAACTGAGGTCTGAGGTCGTAGTTGAATAAGATTAACTGGTAATCTTATTTATTTCCACTTTTAAAAATTCTCTGAATCTGTTATCTTTGTAATCCTTCAGGAATGATATTTATCTGGGTGTTCATATTGCATAAAAATGTAAACATGAAATGTCTTTTTCTATAATTTTAGTATCTTATGAAACACCAATAAAAGTACTCTTAGTTTGTAGTTTGATACATCGTATGTCAGTTTTTAACCTCCTTTCAAAGTTATTCTGTGCGTGGCGGATTGACCTAGGAGCTAGGAGAATTATCAAAGCCTCAACTGAGTAGTTTCAATAGTCTCCCAGTTGACGCTACTAGTTCCATAGTGATCTTTATGAAAAATATTTCCCCTTTAATGGACTTATACATTACTTCGCTGCGATGTAAAGCGAATCAAGTACGCCCAATTTCAACTAGCTCTCACAATGTTTTCTTGGTGGTATACGTTTCTTTGAGAGCTAGTATAATTATAGCAAATAAGAATCTAATTTGCAGGCTGAAAGAGAATGGTCACTCCCCAATGGGAAAAGAGACTGCGAACTTGATGCAGTCCGGCCTCGCATCTAAGAAAAAATAAAGTTGGCGGCTGGGGGAAACAAAAGACTGGATCTCCATTCCAGCATATGAAATTTTCCCCTACGTTTCAGTGATATATGAAATATTTCTTAAAAATGCATGAAATATACACAGGTTTAATAATTTTGGTCACCATTACTGTCACTAGTATTATTAAAGGGGGAAATGTTCGAACACAGATCAGTGATGCGCAACCTGAGGGTCGAGGAAAATTTAAATTAAATATAAAATCATCAAAATAAACCCATTTTTCATTAGGTTAATTTCAAAATAATAAAGCCTTTATTGCATGAGCACATAACTGGATCTAAGGGGGGTGAAGAGGGACCATGCTCCCTCCTTAGGCAAAAATAATAAAATTTATGTTTATTACACCCTTTTATCAAGAAATGTTTTCCTGACAAGTCAAAAATACATCAAATCCTGCATTCAGCTACGAAATTTAATCTTTCGTTTTCATCAAAGTCAACAAACTATTGGCCTCACTTGGACTCAATATACTATATATATACTGAAATCAGAAGAAAAGTTCGATGCTCCATTTGTTAAAGATATACTGTAATTTTTTCATCAAAATTCAGCCCGAGGCAGATTAGCCGAAAAAGCCTAATCGCTGATATATGCTTTGCAGATTAAAAAAAAATAAAACGAAGTGAAAAATGTTATACTGGAAATTTATTCTGTTGACCCCCCCCCCCCCCAACTTTTACTTTTCTGGCTCGAATGAGTTCCTTACTCCCCTTCCCTTCCCTCCCCTCTTTAATTTGTTTCTAGACCCGGGCCTGCATAAACACAATGCAAATACATTTTAAAAAGTTTGAGAGGTCTCATCAACTTAGCGTTAAAAAAGCGAGTCGGATTTAAAAACGTTTGAGCACCACTGGCCTAGACCATATTTTCAATGGAAAAGAATTAGATAAAAAAAAATACTCTTTTATAAAACTTGATGTTTTTTAGCTCGTTGTTGTACCGTAAACTTCGTAATGACATTCAAATTAAATGAGTGTACATGAAAGTTGCATCTTTCACTGATGTCTCATTTATAAAGTGACTCGTCTTTATCTACCATCACGAAGATAGCTCCTCACACGCCAGAATCTGATCCCACATTCAAACAATGCTCCAGCATGTAATTACCAGAAAACAATGGATGCATTTCACTAAATGGCGCTCCGGTATATACCAGGAAATTCACTTGTAGCTGAAAGCTAAGGACGTCGATTTGGATCGTCTCTGCCCCTTCTCTATGTCAACTGCTTACGTAAATGACCTCCTGATTGATGCTTTCCATTACCTCTGTCCACGAACCATCGCTTCTGCCGTAAAAACCACAGGGAGCGTATCGCGTGTCCAGGTCGACGACAGGAACTCGCTCGTTGTCCGAAATGTGTACCGCTCGTATCGTGAGACAGTTTTGCCTTTTATTGTCATCCGCCGGACTAGCGTGTGCACGCGCCGATCTTTGAATGGTCTTTCAGAGATCGCTAATGATATAACGATGCGCACGCTGCACGAGTTCCCTCCTGCGTCCAGCCTCCCCGGTATCCGATGCAGTGATGTTGATAGCGATCCTTTATGTCCACTGATAATTCAGAGAATTGTCTCTTGTCAAACACATGACAGCTTCTGGTTACGGAATAAAAAGCCCGTTCGTCATCATTGACCACGCGATATTTCTTTTCCTCGTGCATTTTTCACTAAATCTGGATTTATATAAATTAAATAAGTTGTTGTTCTTCAAGTTTTAAAATCCTACTGGAGTATGTAACGCTTAATTTGATGCTGAAAAAGAGAGAAGCGTGGGCTTTTTCTCCTCTGAAAGACACTTTTGTTTGTAGAGCTATTGGGTTGGGTTGTTTTACCTCTGAGCGGCACTTTTTTGCACACCATGGGCTAAATGGCCAGGTCACATGGACCCCGAAGGCTCAGAGAAGGTTGGGGGAGGGGACCCACTGGAACAGCTGTTGGGAGACAGATGGTAGCCTCCCGTCAAGGCCATCCAGCGTGTTCTTTAACGTGCACAGGGTATGGCTCTCCCGCACACGGGGCCACGGCTTAACGTCCCATCCGACGGACGGCGGCCTTTCCAAGCCCATCGGTGTCCCCTACTGACCGTGGGCAGGGCGGGAAATTTTGCGGAGATAAATCTCAACGCTGACCCAGCTAGGACTCGAACCTGGGAACTGCAGATTACGAGCCTGGCGCGCTACCGACTGAGCCACCCCCGCCCCGTAGAGCTATTGGTTAAATGGGACTAATCGTTAAAGATCTAAATGACCAGGTTACAAGAATCCTAAGTACTAAAATTAGTTGAGGGCAGTGACCCAAACAACATTGGACAGCCATTACAAGACAGACGAAGATCTTCCGTTAAGGCCATTCTGAGTGTTCTTTAACGTGCATTTAATTGTTCTCTCGTAGATGAGGTCACGACTTAACGTCCCATCCTGCCGACTCTGTCCCTTTCAGACACATCAGTGTCTATTTGCTCACTAGAACAGATGGTGGTAGCGGTATGTATGTATGTATGTATGTGTGTGTATGAGGGGGAGGGAGCGTTAGCGAAAAAAACCTCAATGCAAGCGTAGTTGGGACTTGAACCATAATGGTTTACTTTACCTGTGAGCAGCACTTTTTGTACACAGTGGGCTAAATGGTCAGGTCACACGGACACCAAAGGCTCAGAATATGTTGGGGGAAGAGGACTAACTGGATAGCTGTTAGGAAACAAATGAAAACGTCTTATCAAAATCAACCAGCGTGATCTTTAACGTACACAGGGTATGTCCGCCCCACTTGAGCCAAGAAACGCAACCGACTGAGCCAAGAAATCCCCGAAGTGTGGGTTGACAGCAGGGGAAGCAATAGCAGAGAATGCGTAGTTAATGCTTCACCAGTTCTCTTGGTTTATTGGTTGACTGGCTTGTAGTTAGTCAGTCATCGACCAATGATCTGTGACAACTCTCGAAGCCTCAACTGCGCAGTCTCAAAGTCTCCCATTGCTTCCCAGTTGTATCTGCTGATTCCATATAGCTATATCTGCTGATTCTATATCGCTTTTTTCTTCCCCTAAGTCTCATTTAAAGTAGTGTAACGTTTTGCAAATACATAGAGTGTTAAGAAAGTAGTAAAACTAAAGAGGAGGCAAGTCTTACGGTGTTTTTGTAGTTCCTCGGATCTGCGGAAGTAGGAGCAAACTAGTAGTATTTTTGTCCCTGTCTCCTTGATTTGACAACGCTTTGATAGGACACAAGATACAGTCGCTCAAAAAAGTATTCGAACGCTATGGTTGATTACAGAATTCAGAAAAAATATCTGGCAACGTTTTTTTAGAAATTAGTGATCTGGCAACCTTCGTGTCATGACACGAAGGTTGCCAGATCACTAACTAAAAAAATCGTTGCCAGATATTTTTTCTGAATTCTGTAATCATCCACAGCGTTCGGATACTTTTTTGAGCGACTGTACAACCTCCACACCGAGTACCAGATATGAAGCTACTCTTGGGACTCCTCTATACGTCTCATCATGTCTGTCAATACGAATGAAGATCGTAAATTGTGTAATTTACTGGAAGAGTGAAATTATAACCAACGATTACAATAATAGTAGTAGCAGTCTTTATTTCTTATAATATTCATAACATCATATAATATATACTCATAACATCATCTAATATATATTCATAATATCATCTGATATATATTCATAGCAACATATAATATATATTCAAAATATTTATGATTCAATATCACTGTTTACAAAATATTTTTTGGAAATTCATAAGACCACAAGAGTTGAGACTCGCACGTGGATTACCAGATTAAAACTTAAATGCAGCAATTTTAATATATTACAACATTAATATTTTCCATCATGCTCACATGAATAATTTAGAAAGCAGCGGATTTAGCGTAATAAATGTAAATGCAAACATTATTTCATTCAAAATGTTAACATCTTAAAGAGAGATCAAAAGAAGGAAGAAAATATTAAAAATTAGAAACATAAGAACAGTCCCCCTAATTTTGAAGAATTTTTTTTCTATATCTTCAAAGTAATGAATCTAGTTTTTTAGTTTTCGTGAAAACGTGTTAAAATTTACGTCATCTTTTATGATTTCTGCAATGAAAATTAATTAAACGATTCATTTATTTCATTCATCTTCTCAAAATTCCTTTTAATTTTTCCAATATTTATCTTTTCCCATAGTGATTAATTCCATTTAATACTGTATAACTTGACACACTGACGAAATTGAAATATCAAAACGAAAACTGCAATTGCCAGATATGGACGAGACAAAGAAACAAAGGTCAATGCGTCGCACTCTAGATGTATAGAACACGTGACGTGTATCTGCAATTCGGTTGGCTGCTTTAGATCAGTAAGTTGACAGAGCACATACAAGGTCGTGCTTGTAGGCAAGCAAACTTAAAAAAAAAAACATTGATAGATGCTATCAGACATGTTGACAACCAAGGTATGTTGTTGTTCAACACATCTCATCAAAGATTCAACTTGATTGTGAGTTGGGTTGTTTTATCTCTGAGCGGCACTTTTTTGCACACCATGGGCTAAATGGCCAGGTCACAAGGACCCCGAAGGTTCAGGGAGGGGACCCACTGGAACAGCTGTTGGGAGACAATGGTAGCCTCCCGTCAAGGCCATCCAGCATGTTCTTTAACGTGCACAGGGTATGGCTCTCCCGCACACGGGGCCACGGCTTAACGTCCCATCCGACGGACGGCGGCCTTTCCAAGCCCATCGGTGTTCCCTACTGACCGTGGGCAGGGCGGGGAATTTTGCGGAGATAAATCTCAACGCTGACCCAGCTGGGACTCGAACCTGGGAACTACAGATTACGAGCCTGGCGCGCTACCGACTGAGGCACCCCCGCCCCACTTGATTGTGAATGCCGACGAACATGTTGAGAGTCATGATGGACCCTGTGTGGTGGGATGTGGATTTTCATTGTCAGTTGGATAAACGGAGCAGGTGAACAAAGGCAGAATTTTTTGCGAGGCAGAACTGAAGTAAGGTATTGATTAAGTTGATAACAGTCGCATGGAGTGCAGCAATAGAGCTGAACTAATTAACAAAAATACCTGTGCTAAAACTTTTTCACTTGCTGCGAAATGAAAAACGGTTTGTTTATCTTTATATTGAAAGCGTATGAAATAAGACTCAATAAATGTTGATGTATCCAAATGCCGTTCTTCTGAATGCTCAAGTAACAAGAACTACCTGTGAAATGTTCATGTCAGTTAAAATTAATTTGTACGAAGCAAATCCTCGGATTTATTTCAAAAACAATCTAAATGAAACTGCAAAGTCCTTTCATCGTTATCCAATCGTAACTTGGTACCTACAACTCCAAAGCAGCCCCTGTCCACATCTCAATCAATCCACCCAATCAAAAGGTAGACCATTTCTTCTTTTGCTTCATTGCTATTGATTCCCATTTTGCAATCGCACACTAACTGCGCAAAATCAAGGACTGGTTTACATAGCTGAAGTAAATGGCATGAGAGCAACTTGCCTGCAGCAAAAAGATTGCATGAAATCTTTAAATCAGCGGAAACTTTTTTGAGGGGCGAATCCAAAAAGGGATCGCCCCACTTGTTTATGAATTCACCCCTAAAGAAAGGGGCACCGAAAACATTGAACAAAATTGTATAAATAAATTTATTGGAAAAAAAGTAAACTAACAGGCTACTGTCAGACCTCACTGGTAAGCAACTGCTTTAGGGGTGATTGGTTTTATTTTATTTTCTAATTGAACACTTTTCACAGATCGAGTGAAAAATTATTTTTCTCACACGTTTCTGTTTCCTCTCAATTATTATTATTATTAAGTTCGGTCCGATATCATTCGGATATGAGGAAATTTACAATATATGTGTGAAAAGTGTAAGAGTGTTCAAATGAAAATTGGTCATGTCAGAAATGAAGCATGAAACATTTATTGATAAATACAAATTAGACCTGACTATACTCTGTTTCACATAAAGAATAGAGCAGAAAAACTGAAGATCAAAGAAGGCAACAATTAATTAAAAGGAGTCGAGGGTGGGGCTGAGTCGGTAGAGTGACAGGCTCGTTGGGTTGGGTTGTTTTACCTCTGAGCTACACTTTTTTGCACACCATGGGCTAAATGGCCAGGTCACATGGACTCCGAAGGTTCAGAGAAGGTTGGGGGAGGGAACCCACTGGAACAGCTGTTGGGAGACAGATGGTAGCCTCCCGTCAAGGCCATCCATCGTGTTCTTTAACGTGCATAGGGTATGGCTCTCCCGCACACGTAGCCACGGCTTAACGTCCTATCCGACGGACGGCAGCCTTTCCAAGCCCATCGGTGTCCCCTTCTGGCCGTGGGCAGGGCGGGAATTGAGAGGCTCGTAATCTACAGTTCCTAGGTTCGAGTCCCAGCTGGACTAGAGTTGAGATTTATCTTCTCAAAACTATCCACCTGCCTTTGTTTAGTAGGGGATACCGATGGGCTTGGAAAGGCCGCCGTCTATCGGATGGGACGTTAAGCCGTGGCTCCGTATGCGGGAGAGCAGTACCCTGTGCAAGTTAAGGAACATGCTGGATGGCCTTGACTGGAGGCTACCATCTGGTTCCAAACATTTGTCCAGTGGGTCCCTCCCGCAAACTTCTCTGAGTCTTCGGGGCCCTTATGACTTGCCCATTGAGTTCAAAAATGTGCCGTTCAGAGGTAAAATAACCCAACCAATTAAAAGATGCCACATGAATCTAAAAAGAACAACTGGCAAATATAATACTCCGCCACAAATAAATAGTTACATGCTTTATGCAAGAAGCAAAAATTATTTGTGACATAAATTATTATCATATACAGTTATGGAAGTGAGTAATTGAAAAGGTTTTTAATTTGGGAATACTGTAAATTGCACGATGAACTATAATTTCTTTTACAGTGGTACATTCGCGATGTAAAACACTTGCAGTAGAAAACACTCTGGTAGAAAATTCTTAACGAATTGAGAATTGATTTACTTTCAGTCGCCCTTTTCATTGGCCTTTACGGTTATGAATAACGGGCGACAATTGTAGGGGAAAAACTCTTTGAGGCCACATAAATTGCCGCTACTTTCTTTTTGCGAAACAGAATAATAGTGAGACATTTGCCCCAATGTGAAATTAGTCACATCATATCCTATTTATTGAAGCGACTTTGGCTCTTGCATCAGGTGTTCTGTGATCATGCACTGACACCTCATCCGTTGGGGCGGGGGTGGCTCAGTCGGTAGCGCTCCAGGTTCGTAATCTGTAGTTCGCAGGTTCGAATCCCAGCTGGGTCAGCGTTGAGATTTATCTCCGCAAAATTCCCCGCCCTGCCCACGGTCAGTAGGGGACACCGATGGGCTTGGAAAGGCCGCCGTCCGTCGGATGGGACGTTAAGCCGTGGCCACGTATGCGGGACAGCCATACCCTGTGCACGTTAAGAACACGCTGGATGGCCTTGACAGGAGGCTACCATCTGTCTCCCGACAGCTGTTCCAGTGGGTCCCCTCCCCCAACCTTCTCTGAGCCTTCGGGGTCCTTGTGACCTGGCCATTTAGCCCATGGTGTGTAAAAAAAGTGCCGCTCAGAGGTAACCCAACCCTCATCCGTCCTTTTTTGGCGTACTAATAAAAAAAATTCTCTTTCAAGCAGCTGCTTGTCACAGAGATCTAACACGAGCTTGTCAGTATAATACGCCACGAAAAGATATGCGAGGAAGGCAAGACCTCAACATCAGAATAACACAAGAAACAAAACATCTCTACTTTAGGCTGGAATCCGTGTCTCTTTAATTAGTAGCCAAGCACTCTAGCCACTCAATTATTCTAAAAAAATGCTTAGCCTCTTTTTCGAAATATCTTTCAAATCTAGCTTATATTATCAATTTGACTTCTTCTACATTAGCGCTATACATTATTTTTGCTGCAAAAAAGGGAAACGGTTTCGAGAGAGTAGGCAGCGGGAATTGGTCGGAGAGGGGAGGAGGGCAATGGCATGCCCCCCCCCCCAGAAGGCTAGTAAGGGAAACAGAGCCCAAAAGATATTAAACTTGTGCATATTTCCCACATTTTTCATTAAAATTTTAAAAACATTCTAAAACAAAGGGGAAAAAATATTTCACAGCAATGATAATCCACTTTTTGTCGCCCTACTTTTTTGGATCGATTATGTCGCTTGCTCCCCCCCCCCTCTTTATTTATTTATTTTTCCAGATCTGAGCCTGGATGTATGTAACGCATTTTTTAGTACAAAGTCTAAAGTATAATTATCTGGTGTGTTGAGGTTAAGAAACTGATATAAATATAATTATCGAACAAAATATCTTTATTTCCCAGGTTTTAATGACAACACAAAATCTTTTTTAAAAGAAATGTCAATACATCAATTAATATACAGGGTCATTACAAGAGAATTGAAATTTTGTAACACAATTATTTTGGTTCCTTAATCATTCAATAAAGTAGAGCACTTTAATATATGTGCATTATTTTGTAATGGCCCTGTATATTATTCAAGACTTGTACATACAGGTACTGGACATAAAAGAACAGAAATAGTTCCATGTTATCTGAATAGAAAATCACATCCACAGCTCAATAACTTCTTCACTATAATTTTTAACGAAAATTATCCCTAGAGATAAATTAAAGATCTCAATCAAATTTCTCTTTATCTCGATTTTAAACAATATTTGCTCAATATTCAGAGTTTATGAACACTGGCATCAAATACTGACCCCAAAATTCAATTACGAGAAGCGTTCAAAACATTCTGCATCTGCAGACAAAAATCATTGCACTCACCTCAACGAACTTTTACTGTCCTTCAAAGTACTCCTCCCCAGCATCTATGCAAAGTTGTAGACGTTTAGGCCAGTTCTGGAACACTTGGTTGTACTCCTGTTGGGGAATACTCCGCAACTCTGAATGAATGCATTTGGCAAGGTCCTGCATCCTTGAAAGAGGCTTCCCAGTAAGTCTTTTTAATTATCGTGTGAAACGCAGAATGGGATAGCAGTTTGTTTTTTTCCTGCTCCAGATAGCCCGTACACTATTGAATCAACCATGAGCTCTGATTTCTTAACCTGTTTTAATGTTTTGTTGTAGTTTGAGGTAAATTTTTTGTTGCCTGTTAAATATTCCAGTGTTCATAACTATTCAAATACTGAGCAAATATTGTTTAAAATCGAGATTTAGACAGATTTGACTAAAAACTTTAATTTATCTTTAGATATCTTTTTGGTTTAAAAATTGTATTGAAGAACTTATAGAGCTCTGAATGTGATTTTCGATTGAGGAAATATAGAACTTTTCCCATTTTTTTTTTGTACAATCGGTAGATGTTTTCGATCACCATCCGTTATGACCAGGGCCGTGCCGTGCTATGATACAGAGAGGCGACCGCATCAGGCGGCACCGTAAGGGGGCGGCATAAGCAGCGAAATCAAAATACAATTTGAACCATTCAATAATTGAAAATCTTTACGCAACGCTTTTCTGTATTGATCTATGTTATTCCGATATTGATGTATACGATTTATGATTTATCGTACGTCTCTGCCTAAGCGCTTTCGGTACCCTTTGATCTCGGTTTTTGGTGCAGGTGCATCGTTGGCGAGCGCTCGCCGAAAGACTTTTGATCTGACAGCGCGAAGCTATTATTTTTGTTTGTAATATACCGCGCGGCCGCTCCTAAAAGCTGAGGCTGCAATTATCACAAAAGACAATTGCACTTCTGATAGTTCTGCTTTGAGCTTACAATTATTGACAATATTTGATTTTAATGTTAGTTTGTTATGAGAAGTGGCAAGTGGCTGTGCTGTATTTAAATCAGTTAAATCAGTAAATCAAATATATAATATATCTGTATCGGTATAATATTTGTGCATTTATACTAATTCAGTTTTTGTGTTTAAAAAGTAGATCAGGTAAGAGAATTATTGTTTTTTACAGCAATTGTAGTTACTTATTATCATTGAAAATGATTATGTTATGACAATAGGGATTCGAATTAAGAAGTAGGATTTGCATGGACTGGGTATATCTCAGATGCGGAACGTGTGCCTCTGTGTGATAGATAGAGAGTTATTTAGGTAATATTGGGCTACTTTTGCGTGTGATAGAGAGAGTGTGAGCCTCTGTGTGATAGATAGAGAGTTATTTAGGTAATATTGGGCTACTTTTGCGTTCTGTGTGTGATAGAGAGAGAGTTGCTTAGGAAATATTTGCATTTGCCTAATTTTGCGCTCGTTATTTATTGCTCTATTTTTACCAAATTCATATACGTTGAAGTGGAGACAATACAACAACAAGTTAAAGAAAGGCA
Source organism: Ryuthela nishihirai (assembly GCA_038380435.1). NCBI lineage: Eukaryota > Metazoa > Arthropoda > Arachnida > Araneae > Heptathelidae > Ryuthela > Ryuthela nishihirai. Next base: position 64,678,906 of record JAWZYU010000011.1, on the reverse strand, counting down.
AATGTCAAAACGGCTGCTAGCTGTCAATTTGACAGATATTCGTTATCTATTTATTATGTTCTGTTAAATAAAAATCTTACTAGCTTTGCAACTCATTTCTATCGTTATTTTATCTACCCTATTTTAATAGCATGATAAGCATCATCATATTTAATAATTTTCAATGACCCCTCTTCCCCCCCCCCCGGTTGCATCTTTGCGAAGGACTGTGAATTTTTATTTAATATTTTTATTACAGTATGGAACAGAAAAGGAAAAAAATTGTCTGGAAGTCATATAAAAAGAAACGCTTAAAGAAAGAGGAACAAGGAAGAAAGCTAAGCTATGTTACGAAGGAATTCTTAGTACAAAAGTCCTGTTTAGATGAACCGTCCACATCCACATCAACAGCGACTGCTTTGGATTTGACAAATAAAAACTCAGTGACGCCCCCCAATCACTTCCAGAAGAAGTTGTTGAAGAGAGCCAACGAAATTCCTTCTGATCCTGCATTATGGAATGCTTTCTGCATGTCATCTGAAACTCGTCAAATGCCGGTTGAGAGGGGTCCACATCAAATTAAAGAATTCGAGTTTCCTATTAATAAAGGAAGGCGTAGATTTTCGCCCTCGCATTATTTGAAAGTGTTGAGCAATAGTGAAGTCGTTGAGAGAAGTTGGTTGATTTACTCTGTTACAAATGATGCCGTTTTTTGCTTTTGATGTATATTATTTGATAATTCGTCTGCTATTAATGACTGGCCCAAAAAAGGTTATTCTGACTGGGGAAATCTTATAAGAGCCCTCACAATGCACGAAAAGTCTGTAAATCACAGAAATGCTTTTAGAGCATGGAAAGAATTAGACATTCGATTAAAGCAGAAAAAAACTATTGACGCTGAATAGTTTCGATTCCCAAAAAGCTAGTGGGAAATGCAGTCGCCTTTTTTCGGGCTCTACATGTTGTGAATGTTTTTGAAGTTGTTAGTGCTTCAAAGTGAAGTTTGGCCCAATTTTTCCTGAGAACTGTTGTTTCTTCAAATGGGCGGAAAGAAGAAAGCCACAAATATGAATAATAAATTAAAACGGACAAGTGGTATTCCTGTCAAAAGTTCGGAGAAAGCTCAACTTAAGAAATTATCTAAGCATATTGAAAAGGCTCAACTAGCTAAGCTACCAAACCCAAACTGTGATGAAGAATTGAATGACATAATGGAAATTAGTGCAATTTTCGACACTCAAAGTAAGAATCTAAACATTATCAACGAAAAGGACTCTGACTTACAAACTCAACAACATCTTAGTGCAAATTCGAACTCTGCAAAGGACGAAGACAACCGACCTGATGCTTCAATTAATTCGGATGACGAATCTTCAATCAACGATGAACCGATCGGACCACCTCCTAGAAGAAATTCTAACAAACACGACCTTGCTATCATCTTCTACAGTGAAAATATCAAGTTATCAGATATGGACGATGAGCAGGTAACAGACTATTTCTTTCACTTATTTGACAAAGATATCAAAGGCCGATACACCAGGAAAGGTGATATCATCATCTTTCCTGAGAGTGAAGAAGATCTAAATAAACTAAAAGGTATTACTCATATTTTAGATGTAGAAGTAAATTATAGATTCCCGGATGAACAACATGCTATGGGACTTATTGTAAATATAAATACGAAGTATTCTGATGAATATTTACTCCAGTGTCTTAAGGATGATAATATTATTAAAGTACGTAGAATGTATCGTTATCTACCTAACTCTGCTAATAATGGATATATTAAGCAACCGACTGAAAATGTGGTAATTTATTCTACTACTACTAAAATACCTAAGGAAATAAATATTGTATTTTCGCACTTTTATGTAAAACCATACTATGGATCTCCTGTCATATGCAGTAACTGCTGGCGATGGGGACACGTCGCCAGCAGCTGCCGAGGCCGAGTGAGATGTAAAAGGTGCAGTGGACAACATTGTTATAAAGTTTGTAGAAGTATTGATTTTATTTGTCCAAACTGTGGTGGTACACACCCCGCAACTTTTTATGGTTGTCCTACTAAAAAGACAGCATGCAAAGCCATGCGTAAACTTCAACAATGCAGTTGGTCAAACGCATTCTATCAAGCCAAGCAAGAACTCTCACAGGTCCGGGAGAATAGAGCTTTCTCTCGGGACCGGATAATTCCTACTTTGAATCCTTCACAGAAATCAACTTTTTCAAGATTTCACCATGATAAACACCAAACTTCGGACTTACGAAATGATATTTTTTCAGAGGATGAAACGGATAATCAAGTTAATATTGCTCACTTACAATCATTCATGGAATGGACGCACATAATTTACTTAATAGAAATAAACAAACTGTTGAAAGAATAAAAAAAATCAAAAGAGGAATGAGTCAACCACAACCTTCTACTTCAAGAGACTTTATATCACACGAACCTGATTCTATGAATGATCATTCAAATAAATTGGCTACACCCACATATGCCAATATCACAAAAAAAAGAACTTAAATTCAAGAGGAATTCAAACAAATAAAGTCAAACATACTATATCACCGAACACTATAGCAAAACAGCTTAAAGACGAGAATGTTACTATCAATTTGCTGATAGACCTTGTACTTCATCTTCTTAAATTCATATGCCCCAGTGAAGAGGTATATTTGCTCATAATGGACATACTTGTTCAATATAAAACATAACAAACTAACCCTCCTACAGTGGAACTGTAGGGGGATCCACTCAAAGAAGGAGGAAGTCTCACTCCTGATAAAATATAAAAAAGTCAACATCTTTGCTCTGCAGGAAATTAAATCTAAAAAAGGTATTAACTTCTCAAATTTTTTAACTTATTATCATTTTTCACCAAACAGCAACAATGGGGTTGGATTTATTATCCACAAAAAAATTCAACATAAAATAATTAATATTAATTATAATCTTCTTTTATTGGACTTACTAGCAGTTAAGAGTTTGATAAATAATTATTCATTTACTATTTTAAATGTGTATAATCATGGAACTATTGTAAAAGAGAATTTTTATCATGATATTTTATTACAACTAACTAAACCTTATATTATACTTGGAGATTTTAATTCACACCATGCCTTATGGCACTCCTATACAAATAATCCAGCTGGAATCCAACTTAGTAACTTCATAACAAATTCTGATTTAATTTTATTAAACAACAAACAAACTACCCATGAAAATTTCTCAAACAATAGATCTATCATTGATCTTACATTAATTTCACCAGAATTATTAGAAAAATTTAAATGGTCACTGCTACCTGATACAAGGGGCAGTGACCATCATCCCATCATTTTAAATTCACAAATCTTTATTAAATTTCAACAAAATATATTCTTAAATGATTGGATTTCCTTCAATAACATACTTAATGGTAAAGATCCTTTAGATGACACAAATTATGAAATTTTTTTAAATATATCAAGGAAAATACAAAATCTGCCTTCAAAATTATTACAAACAAAATTCCAAATTTAAAAAAAAACTTTTGGTACATGAACAGACTGGTAGCAATTAGAAAAAAGGCAGAGAATAAAGTCAATAGAACCAGAACTTTTGAGGACATCAATAAATTTAAAAAAATTAAAGCAGAAGTAAGAAGAAAACTAAAATCAGCTTCAAGAGAAGATTGGAAGGAATTCACTTCTCAACTTACAACTCAGAACACAGGTCCAAACATATGGAAAATCTTTAAAGCCATTCTCAAAGACAAAAATCAAGTATTACCTATTGCACAATTTGCTATACAGCATAACTATACATTAAATCAAACTGCTGAATTTTTTGCAAAAAACTTAAAAAATGTTCAACCAGCACCCACACTTGATGTCAAACAAAAATCATTTTTAAAAATTCAACTAAATAAATTAAAAAATATTAAAACTGAAATAAACACACCTCTCACCTTTTCTGAACTTGAAAGATCTATTAAAAGATTAAATCTTAAGTCTGCTCCAGGAGCAGACTTAATTTCTAACAAATTTCTTAAAAACCTTCCACATAGTTGGAAAAGAAAACTATTAGATATTTTTAATTATATTTGGTCAATCCATGGAATCCCAACAACATGGGAAGAAATTTTAGTTATTTTTATACTTAAACCTAATAAAATTCCATCAGAATTTGTTTCTTATAGACCCATTTCATTAATGTCAAATGTTCTAAAATTATTTTAGAAAATACTTTTTAACAGATTAAACTGGCAAATTGAGGCTAACAAAATTTTACCAAAACATTTTTTTGGATTTAGAAAAAACAGATCAGCTAAAGAATGCATCTCTTTACTTCTCTCTGATATATATACATCAAATAAAAAGAAAAAATATTACTTGCTGCGTCAATTGACTTGACACAAGCCTTTGACTCAGTATCTATAGAACATCTAATTTTAAAATTATGTCAAGCTAAAATTGACCATCATTTGATTTTATTTCTATCTAAATATCTCAAAAATAGAAAACTAAAAGTTAAAATTAACTCCACATACTCTAATTTACATAATATAACCCAGAGCTTAGCTCAAGGTTCTTCGCTATCCCCTATATTATTTAATTTATATTTATTTGATATTAAAAGAATTTTTGACAGAAGCATAAACTTCACTAGCTGTGCAGATGACTTAACATTTTGGGCATATGATTCAAATGAATATAACCTTCAACAAAAAATTAAGATCAACTAAACAAAATTATAAAATACTGCAAGAAATGGAATCTAAATATAAACATAAATAAAATATACTGTATTCCTTTTTTTAAAGATAAATTTATAAACCCTAACTTTGTATTAAAAATTAATTCCACCCCTATAATTCAGGTAAATCAATGTAAACTTTTAGGATTTCATTTGGACACTAAATTAAACTGGCATTCACATCTTGATCATGCAATCAATTCAGGTTCTAAATTATTGAATATATTTAAATTATTTGCCTTTAAAAAAGAAGGCACACATCCACAAACTTTGGTAACCTTATATAAAAACTTAATCAGAGCCAAAATGGAATATGGCATTGAACTCATAGATTATCCAAATTTAACCAGATTTAAAAAATTAGATACAATCCAAAATAAATGTCTAAAATTAGCCCTGGGTTTACCAAAATTTTGCCCTACATTGGCTCTCATGGCAGAAACTGCCATCCCTAATTTTGAAATTAGACACTCAATTTTAATATTAAAATATTATGTAAGATTACACTTAAAATTATCAGACCATCCTATACACAACAAATTTAAAAGATTACCATTTTACAAAATAATTAAAAACAATACAATCTTATTAGAATATATAAACAAATTTAAAAAAGAGGATCTGAGAGGAGACATTCCCGATCTAATGGCAACTTGGTGTTTTAAATCACCTTCTTTTTATACTGAAATCCCTTCTTTAAACTCTAAAGGTGAACTTTCAAATGAAAATATCTCACAACTATTTTACAATTTCAAAAATGAAAACTTTTACAATTTTCTTGAAATTTACACAGATGGATCATATATACAAGATACCGGTTCTGCTTCTGCAGCAGTATATATTCCATCAATTAATATAACATTACAATTTAAATTACCTAACTTTACTCCTATATTACATGCGGAAATTTATGCAGTTTTGGCCACACTCAGATGAACACTCCAAAATATTAAAAATCAAAACATTGTCATTTTTATAGACTCCAAAGGGGCAATTTTGACTTTAATGCAAGACAACTCATATTCAACATATCCATTTTATACAAACTCTCTTCTAAAATTAAATACTGAAAATTATGAACAAAATGGTAACAAAATTTACATAAGCTTGGTTCCAGGTCACACTGGAATAAAAGGAAATGAAGAAGCTGATAAAATAGCTAAATCTTCACATGAACTTGAAAATATAGCTAATATTCATAAGTTTTATAGTAGATCTAAAAAAGAATTAAAAAATCTTGAATTTGTTATGACTGAAAATTATTTTCAAATTAACTCTCTTGTTAAATCTAACCATAGATTCAATCTCTCGAATAAAATTAATTACCTCTTAAATATTCCTTATAAAAGACAAGAAATTAAAATTATTTTAAGACTCAGAACAGATACAATAATGCTAAATAAATCAAAATATTATTTGAAACTCAGTGATTCTCCAAATTGTTCCACTTGTAACTTAATTGAAAATTCTACACATATACTATTAAACTGTGATAAATATCATCATCAAAGAAATAAATTTTTTAGTAATCTTGAAAGTATAGGAATAAAAGACTTCAACATAAACACAATTTTAGATTTTCCAATATTATCTACACAAATTAAAATTTTTAATTTCCTGCCAGACTTCCTCTTTGAGACTAACATATGGCAAAAAATGCAAAAAAAAAGTTATTAAAAACGGAAAAACAATAGAATAAAATGAATAAATGAAAAAAAAATGGAAAAAAAGGGAAAAAATTATTAAAAATGGAAAAAAATGAATAAAAAAAATATTTAAAATATTAAAAAAAAATAATAAAAAATATATATATATCACATAAAGCAAAAATTTTGGAAAAGATTTCCAAAAGATGCTAAGAAGAATATGGAACAATCAAAATAGCTATTACCATTAAATCACATTTGGGAAAGCTTGAAAGAAGAACTCCCAAGAACAGTGACGTGAAATGAATGAATGACGCTGAATATCAACGAATTATGGATATGGAAATTCAGCATTGGAGAGGAGTTCTAAAAAGAATTATGTCAATAATTAGACTATTGGCCTCACAATGCTTAGCTTTTCGTGGAACAACTGAACATTTGTTTCAGCTTAATAACGGAAACTTCCTAAAGTTGGTAGAATTGCTTTCTGAGTTTGATCCAGTTATGGAAGAACATATCAGGAGAGTTCAATGCGAGTCTGATAAATGGTCTGTGACTTATCTAAGTAATAATATACAAGATGAATTGATGAATTTGATGGGAAATGTAATTTTAAGCAAAATTGTCGAAATAACAAAAATCGCTGAATATTTTTCGATAATCGCCGATTGTACCCCAGACGTAAGTCATATTGAACAGCTCTCATTAACAATAAGAGTTGTCGCTTTAAACTCCATTCAAAATAAATATGAAATTGAAGAATTCTTTATTGGTTTTTTGAAGCTAGTGATTCAACCGGAGAGGGTTTGACAGAACTTATTCTGACACATTCGGAAAAGTTAGGTTTTGAGTTAAAGTGGCTTAGAGGACAAGGCTATGACAACGGAGCTAATATGAAAGGAGTAAGAAAGGGTGTACAAAATAGAATACTTGAAAAATATCCAAGGGCGTTTTATATGCCCTGTGCATGTCATTCTTTGAACCTAGTTGTGAATGATGCAGCGTCTTCTTCTACAGAAACAACAACTTTTTTTTCTATTGTACAAGAACTTTACACTTTTTTTTCTGGTTCTACAAAGCGTTGGGAAGTGCTAAAAAAATATGTTTCACAATAAACTCTAAAACCATTGAGTGCTACTAGGTGGTCAAGCACAGTAGATGCGTTAAAACCTTTATGATTTCAACTTTGCGAAATCTATGATGCATTATTCCAAATAATAGAAGACATCAACAGAGATGCAGAAACTAAAGTTAAAGCAATAGGGTTAGCAAAAAATATTAAAAATTACAAGTTTATATGTGGTGTAATTCTTTGGTATGATATTTTATTTGAAATAAATTCAGCCTCGAAGCTATTGCAATCTGTAACTATAAATTTGTCAGATTGTGTAAGGATGTTATCAGAAACCAGACAAAAAAGTGAAAAGTTATAGACAATCTGGATATGATCAGATGAAAATTGCTGCTAATGAGATTGCAGAGAATCTTGAATGCAGTGCAGAATTTCCTGCCGAATCTGAAGTTAGAGCCGAAGGAAAAAGCGTCAATTTGACTATGAAGAAGCTGTCGATCAACCCTTAACAGAGGAGAATAAATTTATAATAAACTTTTTCAATTATATTCTGGACATTACCCGTAATTCTCTGAATGAACGATTCACGCTTTTGGAAACCCATAGCAAAAATTTTCAGTTTTTATATGACATTTTAAAACTCAAGGATATAGATGACAAAACGCTAGAAAATTATTGTACCAGTCTCCAGTCAATACTTTCGGTCGAAAATGAATCAGATATAAATGCAAATGATGATCAAGAAGAATTACGTGATGTATCCCGATTGCTACCATATTCTATGAAACCTTTGGATGTTTTAAATTATTTGTGCCAAAATAACTTAATTACTTTGTATCCGAATACTGTTGTAGCTCTGAGAATTTTATTAACACTCCCTGTCTCTGTAGCTAGTGGGGAAAGAAGTTTTTCCAAATTAAGATTAATAAAACACTATTTAAGAAGTTCAATAAGCCAAACAAAACTTAGAAAACTGTCATTAATTTCTATTGAATCTACATTGGCTGCCACTCTAGACTACACATTCCTAATTAACGAATTTGCTAAAGTTAAAGTTAGAAGGGTGAAACTGTAGTAGATTGTTGTAGTTGATATCATTATTGTAAAGTAGTTTATATTTTCAAAATAAAAATAGTATTCGTACATTTTGTGCAGTTTTTTTTTAAATCACAATCGAAGGTTAATTTAAAAAAAAAAACATTTAAGGGGCGGCATTTCGAAGACTTGCATCATAATGAGAAAATCTACCGCACGGCCCTGGTTATGACGACATCAGAAGAAAACATCTCTCGTAATGGCTCAATTCCAAATTCGAGGTTTTATTCCACTTCGTCGTCATCACCTGGAATTCTATCAGTTTGGGCATCCTTTTAATTAGTCGCGCACGCATCCCAGATCCATCAGAGAAACCAACACCACCAACTGCAGACATTGGCCGGGGTGTAGTTGCAAACACGACGCATCTCCTGGTGGCTTCCACAAGAGACGATTCATCAACAATTACTCCAGCGCAACGGTCGCTGGGGAAATCAAGGTGGATTGTTAATCCGACAGCTAATCCGTTCCCTGCCCATATTACGATGCTCAAGTCGTACAGAGAAGAGGAGAGATTTGTTCCCTACCACCAAGCCGTAATTACTCGGAGCGGTGTAAATGTATACAAAGCGGATTTGGTGCCCACCGTTGCGGCGAGCAACCGCATCAGGTGGACATTCCGAAAACTCTTCCTAAACATGACTGGACGTGGCAGCCAACAATAGAAGGCTTAGGACATACATCAAAGACGTGTGTGCCATCATTCCTCCCACTCGCGCTGCTGGCTCGGCCAGAGCGCGAGTGGGCTCGTTATTAGGAGCGATTTCGTGCTGCAACTGCGCGCGGAGGAAATATGATTTGGACGAAAGCTCTCTCGTCTCTCTTCCATTGTGTTGCGGAGAATGGTGGCGCCAGGGCTTAACATGGAGAGAGCATCACAAATGAGATTTATCTTCAGATTGATACGACTGGCCGCAAATGTGTTCAGGTAGTTTCAGATATTAATCTTTCGGGAATTTTGACCTTGTACAATAATGGAAACTCGCTAAACCTTACAAATGTACAATTTTATAGCTTCTTTTCTATCGATATTTTTTTTTTGGAGCTCACCTACTGAAGCCATGAAAAAACAAATGGATGAAACTGTGCAGAGCGTTCGCATAGACTGAATTAACAGACAAGCATGAAATCCTCGAGAATCTATCAACTGAATATGGATGTTTAAGATATATTGTAGATTCAAATAATTGTACAACATATCGAATCACGTACACACATAGTGTTCCGTTTCAAGGGAAGCAAATGCGATCATTAAACATCCTTTGTGGCAAATACAACAGTCATACTGCGAGTAATGACGATGATCAGATTATGCACACTTATGACAATTGCTGTTATACACGATCTATTGCACACAATATATAGGGGTAAAGGTTGACTCAGTAGATAGACTCGTAATCTGCAATTACCAGGTTCGAGTCCCAACTGTGGCAAAGTTGAGCTTTATCTCCACTATTCCGCACCGTGCTCTCGGTGAAAGAGAGGACACGAATGGTAAAGGCAGCAATCTGTCGGATGAGATGTTAAGCCGTGGTCTGCATGCAGGAGGGCAATACCCTGTGAAAGTTAAAGAATCAGCTGGATGGGATTGACAAGAGACTTCTATCTGTCTGCTAACAGCTGTCCAGCGGATCACCTTCCCCCAACCTTCTCTAAGTCTTTGGGGTCTTTGTGACCTGGAGGGTGAATTTGGCTTCATCGGTTGATCATAATCTGAAGTTACCAGGTTTTAGTTCCAACTGTGCCAGCGTTGAGTTTTTCTCCGATAATCCCACCTTGCAATCAGTCATAAAGGGACGCCGATAGGCTTGGAAAGGCTGCCGTCAGTCGGATGATACGTTAAGACGTGGCTGCATGTGCCAAAGAGTCATCCAGTAGTTATACCGTAAACAACATGTTGGATTGATCTGACAGTAGACTTATATTTATCTGCTAATAACTGTCTAGTGGGTTCTCTCTCCCCCCCACCTTCTCTGAGCCTAGAGATCTTTATGATCTGGCCATTTAGCCCATTATATTTAAAGAGTGCAGCTGAGGGGTAAAACAACCGAATTCACCCCATAGCATAAACACAAATCCAGCGCACGCGTTTGTATGTTGTACCGCCATACAACTAGAAATAAAAGACTCCCAGAGACATTCCCCTTCAGAAAGATGCAGTGATTGAATTCGTTGTGAAGGAGCGAAAGGAACCTCAAATGTGGAGCTGGTACCCTCTGACTGACTTCTTTCCGGATCTCTGAAAGACCTCTTGAAAGAGCAGCAAATTAAAAATGACGAGTTAGTTCAGAAAACTGTACTCAATTTATTAGGTTTTGTTGGAACGGACTTCAACTGCTGCAGGATTTACTAGCTTGTTCACCCTTTACAGAAATGCGTATACTGACATCCTTGGCAATTTTGGGTTGCAAATTTATTTTACCTTTGAGTAAGAAGGACTTCATTCTTGAGTAAGAAGAACTCACCGATATTTCAGATCAATGATTTTCTTATTCGGAATATAGGTGCTTTCGCTTCCACCACCAGAGGTTAGTGCGACTTTTTTATTTCCACCATGATTGTAACTATGACATGAGATATTATGAAAGATTGCCCAATAGTGAGGGCGCAGTTAACCTGCAATGGCGTAATGAAGAGGCTGTAACTGGCCTGTGATTGCGCAGTTGCGAGGCTGAAATGATTGTGTGATTGAGCAAACAGCGAGCTGTTGGCTGCGTGTGATTGCGCATTGGTGAGACTGGTTGAGACATGTGATCGCGCAAAGAGACTGGATGTGGTGTGATTGCGCAGCGGTAAGACTGACTGTTCCGTGAGATTGCACGCCAATGTAAATAATAGCAATGAATCTGCTGGCAATGGATTTTATTTCACAACAATGAACTGAGAGGTCGGATATTTTTGCATCGCAAAAAACATAGATGACGTCATAAATATTATTGCAATTTATATGATTGTATAACAATTAGATTGATGTTTCGTTTGGGCTCACAACACTATTCTATTACTGCGCGCGTTCACCAATTGTAGGAGTGGGGACGTTTGTTAAACGATGATCACATGTTATTTCTAAGTTAGCAGTTATACTGTAAAATATTTTTTTCTTATTTTTCAATAATGGAACTATATTAGATACGAACTAAACAGAAGCCTAGAGCCAAAAGTACCCTGGAACAAAAGAATTAGTGATTAAATAACAGATGAGAAAATCTGCAAGCCTGTAAAACTTTGCCTGCCATTAAATTTAATTTCTTTAGAGAGGTACTAATTTGGCATTGCACTTAACCAGAAAAAGTCTCAAAGGTTGTCGTAAAGATGCATGAGAATACGAAGGTTTAATTCAGGGAGCAAATATTAAAATTGAAATGGAAATTTAGAGATGAAAACTATGTTGCAGTTTTAACAATTTCAGTAGCATTCATGAATTTTTATAACCAACCGAGGAAAAAAATAAGTTAAAACATTTTGCGTAGAATAATTTCGAAACAATGAAACAAGAAGCAAATCAGAATTCAACTGAAGATTTGGATTCAAATTGAATTTCCTAAAGCCAGATGAAAGATACATTATATTTTAAGCAATGCTTAAATTCAGGAGATGCCAGAGGGCTTTCTGCCGCATTTTCTCCTCTCCATGCATTTTTCCTGATAAAGCTTTAACCATGATATCTGATAACGTAGATGTCCTTCCACAGCACCACCATACGTTACATTTATCCTCTTAGTATTGACTCTGATTGTGAAAGATAGAATATAGATAATCGAAAATAAAGGAAAGATCTTCTGCAGAATTTTCGTTACGAATAATACAAATTAAGGGGAAAAAATGCTGGTTTATTCTCATTTAAAAAATTTAACAATACTCTCATTGGCTGCTGGATTACCATTTTATTTTCAAATGTAAATGATAATAATAACAATAATAATTTATTTATATATGCTACAGGTATTTGGGGGTAAATTTTTGAGCCGGGCTCGCGCTCAATAATTGCCATTTTGGCAATTATTGAGCGCCAGCCCTGGGATCGAACAATTTTGTAAATTTATGAGCCTCAGCCCTTTTGAACCTTATTTTTCGAACCATTTTGAAAATTATTGAGCACGACCTCTGTGCTCGAACGATTTTTTTTTTGAATGAGTGAATGAAATAATTTATATTGCCAAGTAAAATAAAGTAAAATTTATATTGCCAAGTAAAATAAAAAAATAATTTTTATTGCCAAGTATGCAATTGAAATTTTTACCACTAATATTGGTAAAACAAGAGTTAATACAATATAGAGATTTGAAGTTGATAACAGTGTTTTGAATATTCATATATTTTGCACAATAAATTGAAACTCCACGAGAATTAAAACTCGTTTGTGGAGGTAAATTAAAATTTAAATACATTAATTTTTGGAAAAGACCATCATGCATTTAGTTGTAAATTTTTTTTGTGAACAATTTCCTTAAAGAGTACAGAATGAAATGAATGAACAATGAAAGAACAATTCAAATCGGCATTTTTTTTTATAATAAAAAACAACAAAAGAGTTGTTTGGGTTGTTTTACCTCTAAGCGGCACTTTTTTCACACAGTGGGCCAAATGGTCAGGTCACAAGGACCCCGAAGGCTGAGAGAAAGTTGGAGGGGGAACCCATTGGACAGTTATTGGGAGTCAGATGGTAGCCTTCCATCAAGGCCATCCAACGTATTCTTTAACGTGCACAGGGTATGGCTCTCCCGCACACGGAGCCACAGCTTAACGTCCTATCCGACGGATGGCGGCTTTTCCAAGTCCATTGGTGCCCCCTACTGACCATGGTCACAGCGGGAAGTTTTGCAGAGATAATTCTCAATTCTGGGAAAAAAAATATAGGAGAAAGTTAAATCTAATATTAAGGAAAAAAATTTTTTAAAACAAGTTATTTATAATCTCATGTTTTAACAACCATTTGGATAACTAATTAGCCAGTACACGGGGCTCGAACCATTTTGATAATTATAGAACCGAAGCTCAGGGCTCGAACCATTTCAATAATTATTGAACACAAGAGCCGAGGGTTCGAACCATTTTGAAAGTTATTAGTTAATGAGCGCGAGCTCTGGGCATGAACAATTTTGATAATTAACGAACCCTGGCCCGTGGCTCTAATCAGTTTGAAAATTATTCAGCATGATTCCGGGTCTTTAACCATTTTGATGATTATTGAGGCGAGCGCTGTGATATAACTATTTTGATAATTAATAAGTCCGAGCCCATGTTTCGAACCATTTTGAATTTTTTTTTTGACCCGAGTTCGTATCTCGAACCATTTTAATAATTACTGAGCTAGGTCTCGCGATTTAATTTTGTATGTTACTAACTTTTCTCCTATTGACAGATTACTTTAATATAATGCTGATTATTTCCTCTTTCTGATTATTATTCTCTTTAAGACTTCACTGTGATTCATCAGTTTTTTTTTCTTGCTCAAATGCTTTTTTTTATATGTATGCCAATTTGCGAATTGTATATTTTATATCAAAGTATGCTTATTAGTTATCAATTATTTTGGGACAAGCAAATAAATTATACTTGAGCAACTCGTACAGGCTATTTCATTTTGTCAAATATTTAGAAGCAACAAGTTGAGTTTGGAAATTTGTACTCTTTCTTGTATGAAAAATAATCTTTCGTTAAAAGTAGAACATTGCTCCGAAATTGTCATTAATACTGTTTCTTCTCATCTGTATGCAAACAACTCATCAGATATCGCGTAAATTTCATGATTTCTGTCAAAAACTTGTCTTTGTTCAGTGATATTTTCGGGGTTTTTTTTCCGTTACATTTTTAACTAGCTTTCGTTTCGCGCATGTACAACTGCGCATCATCATCATCATCATCATCCTCGAGCAGCCATGGGCTACGGAGGTCCAACCAGACCGTGCAATTTAGTTCTCCAAGCAAGTCTATCCTGAGCTACATCTACTGCATCTGGCCACTGCACACCAATTCTAACAAGATCATGTTTGACATTGTCTGCCCACCGCATCCTAGGTCTCCCCTTCTTTCTGAGGCCTTTAGGCACACTGTTCATAACCCTATTCGCCAATCTATAATTATTCATACGGGCAACATGGCCAAACCAACGGACTCTCTCTCTGCACAATATGCTGCTTAAAGGAGGTTGCAAACTCCTTTGCCTAACCTCATCATTAGTTACAAAGTTGAACCACCCATGCCCAAAGGCAACTTCAAACTTCTTACAATCCCACCGATATATAAATGTACTCATCGAATAAATATATATTCAATAAATTGCTTTTAAATGAAACGTTAATTAATGTCAATTGTATTTTCGTTATTTCTTGCATGGTTAAGAATGAAACTTAATTTTTCAGCTATTATCAGTTATTTGCATGTGCGTTAAGTACACGACCCCAAAGGCACACAAAGCCTTGACCAACAATGATTGAATGCAGGTGTGCCCAATTCGCGTTGTTTTGCGCGCATCTATGCAAAAAAATCCACACGAGGGCGCAAACACTGCACAAACCTAGCCAATTAACTACACTGTCAGCACAGATTTGCATATATGCTCTCCACGTTAGGAATTTAAACATCGATCATATTTCTGATTTTTAAACATATTTAAAAAAAATTATCTATTTTTAAGACGAATCCCATCTAGTTTAAACACAAAAACAATAGAAGAGAACGTTTTGTTTGTGCAATATTTGGCGCCACCTAGCCAGAATTTATATTGTAGGAGATTACGCAAAACTCGACTTTGTTTTCGCATTTGGGCTGTCCTGTAATTTAGCATTGTTGGAGAAGCTAAAGGTCGTGAACAAGACAACTCAGTCGATCTGTTGTTGCTTATCTCTGGCCTAGAAAGCACTGAACTGATTTACATTCTATGATGTTCGTGATATAAAATTCATTAATCGTAAATATAATATCAGCTGGTTACGCCAAATTCGTAATTTGATATTTCCAGTCCCAATTGTGCCTGCGTTGGATTTTTAGCTTCTAATATTCACGCTGCATATGTCGAGAAAGAGGTCATTGCAAGGCTTGAAGTTTAAAAAGACATTGAAGGAGGATAGGGCATTAAGGCGTGATTCCTTCTGCAGAAAAACCATACGTTGTGCACGTTAAAGAACACACTGGATAGTCTTGACCCCGAATCCCCCCCCCCCCCCAATATGCTTCTAAAAACTTTCCAGTTGATCCTTTTCTTTAACCTTCTCTGATTCCGTGTGATCTGACCATTCCGCCCCATTTGAGTGTAAAAGTGGCGCACAGAGGTTAGATAATCAATCAACCTTTCTTTCCTCTATTGAAGTCAATGATTCTTTGATTGAAGTATTTTCCAGTGGCGCAGTGTCAATAGCAAGTGAGGATCTGAGATTGCGCATTTGGCGCTTTGATAGTTCTCATAAATCTTAAGATGATAGGCAGATGATTGATAAGTTATTAACCAATTAGCTAGGAGAATTGTCGAAATGTTTACTGCGCAATCTCAGTCTCCGCAACTTCGACTCACACTATGCTGCTATTAATACCTCTAGTATTCGCATCAGGCGTTGAGTTCACACATGCATATCGATCACTTCAGAATCAAATAATGCTTACACAAGAACATCAGAAGTTATATATCGTCATGTGACGTAAATAGAACTCATTTCTGTGATAGTCCCAATAGACATTTAGCTTTAATAACGATCAAGTAGTAGTTGTATTTAGATAATATTATTTAGTTATTAGAACCAAATGTCAATTGTCATACTAGCGAAGTGAGCTCCATTATACATCAAATGGCTGCAGCCCTTCACCTAGTAAGGTAATTATCATAATTAACATCAATTTTTCCATTCTGTTTGCATCAGAATAACCCAAGGTGTATTAATATATAATATATCCCGTGGCCGAGTGGTTAGCACGCTTAGCTACTGATCTAAGGGACCTGGGTTCGAGCCCCGGAATTAGGCATGGATATGTGTGTCGTTTTTCTGCTGAGGTCCTGCTATCCTCTCAGATCTCCTACTGTGGCATATAAACTGACAGGCTCCTGTCAGACCTCTGTGGCAAGCAGCTGCTTGAGGGGGTATTTATTATTATTTTATATTGTTGCAAATTAAAATGGATGAGCCCTGAGCGTGAGTTAAAGTAAAAATATGTCAATGAAAATTACAATAGAAAGCAATTTATTACAAAAGCATGGATGAAATTATTTATCAACAAACTAGGTCAACCGGCACGAAACTCTATAATAATGCAAAGATAAACTTTCAGAAGAATCATTATCTCAATTCTACCAACACGATCCACACCAATAAACTAATCAACCTTCCGCGCACTCATCATATGAAATGCTTCTTCACTTTTTACACTCATAGCGTTCATACTAAAACCAATTATGCCTACTTTCAGATATCCACAACTCCAACAACAATTCTGACCTTTCTATTTTTCAGATCGGTTCTGTATTCCAATTCGTTGTTTACATAATTCTCACGCAGAAACATATGCGAGCGTTCATGACACGTTTATCATAAATTCACTGTAGCACGTTCATCTGTCGTAACAATATGATCATTAAATGATTCTACTATATAAAAATATCTATTTCACTACTATATAAATAGCGCATGATTGCTTTCCGGCAAATTGAACTAATGATAGTGCTTTATAGTAAGAAAAAAAAATGCACCATCAAGCAGCTGCTTGCCACAGAGGTCTGTAAGGTTTTACACCATAGTAGGTCTGTGATGATGACTGACCTCAACAGAAAAACGACAACATCCATGCCTCGAACGCAGGTCCCTTTGATCACTTTGATCAGTAGCCAAGCGTGCTAACCACTCGTCCACGGGATGCTTAGAGCACAAAACGACTATCGGAACTTTACTTAAGGAAGTGTGGATTGCCACCGACTTATTAGTTAAACTGGTAGAGCAACTGGCGTGGAAATCACAGGAGGTCTCACTTCGAATGGCGGGTTTTTTTCTGCTTAGTTATTAAAATTATATATCTTCATGTTATTCGCCAAGTTTCTCTACTTAAAACGCAAGCGATGACCTTTCTTTTCAACTCAGACATGCTTTGATTGAAACACCAAGACCAATTGACAGAGCCACATTTCAAATCTGAGTGATTTCCCAAAACTGAAATCCAATAGAAAGACTAAAACAATTACAAAACAAAATAGATCCGTGCAACTTTAAACTCGGTAGGAGTCAGAACTTCAAAGCAAGATTTTTCGAATATTTGCACATACATACTCTAAAGATATCGAAAAGTCAATTGTTAATAAAACATTTTATGCGTTCTTTTTATTTTTCCCTTTACGTACTTGCCCCCCTCTTGTTACGCGATTTCTCGCGTGCAACTATTCCTACTTCTCGAATTAAATTTTCAAATGACGGCAAAAAAGAAAAGAACACATATTTTTAAATGTGTTTACTTCCCAGTGAAGTAAAATTTCTTTATTGACTGAACTTCTTGAATAGAGAGCGCCCCCTCACAGACTCACTCAGATAACTGACGTTAATGTCGACTGTATAATTAACAAAATCATAGCGAGAGCGACTCAGGCAAGCATGAGACTCTCACAAAGACAGCTCATGCAAAAATACGCCGATGTCTGTAAAGTGTCAGTTCACGACCCTCCGGTAATCTTTAGCCCCTTAATGCACTCGCGATGGTTTGCAAGCGCAACAAAGGCTTATTGAAATGTTCAAGTTGAGGGCCGCGGGGACCAGTTGCTAAATGCCGCATTAGAATGGCAAATGAGCCGGTCCGGCAGAGCGGTGATTCCGGTAATTGCCGCCCGGACGAACCAATGTTCTCCGCCTCCGTCATTGTTCCTGGTCAGATCCGAAAGCCCTGGCGCGCTGCAGCTCACTTAGGCTTGTTAGTCGGCGCGTGGCAGGCGCCAACATCTGCTTATTCAAATGAGTGGAATAAGTTGAAGCTGTCTTTGATCAGTCTCTGCAAGCTCTCTTCTTCGTCCTATCCCTTCTCTGCTCGCTCTTCTCTCTCTCTGCCTCTTCCTCGTGCAGTTCTGGTCTCTCCAGAAGATAAACTGGCACCGTTTGTTACAAGCTGTTTAATTTTGATTAGCGTAACATGTTTACCAACACCTCTGCTTATTTTTCAACTAATCGCCATTTCAGGCAACAGAAATTCGTATTCATTTGTGTTTCCTTTCGGCGTCAGGTTGAGCAATTACAACTTACGCACCTAAGTTGTGTACAAGGATATTTCTCCTCGTTCGTCACAACACGAATTTGCCTCAGTTGCGATAGAAAATGAGCATTCGTCGAATGAACAACCATTTAGCATGTACATTTCCACAACGACGCAATGGAGACCGCTCTTCACATTGCGAGAGAGGAGCGCGAAACTTTAAGGAGGCGTCCACGAACGTCAGGAGGCGTAAATCTGCCGAAGGATTATTGAAGCTGCGATCATCCGCATTTTGGTCTTCAGGGATTCTGAGCGTTCGTGAGTATAGAAGCACTGCACTTTGCTATAGGTTTCCTCAGCATCGTTACGACAGAGGCGTCTATGCTAGCCTGTAATACAGAATATGTACATTTCGAAACGGATGGATGCAAGTTGTTTTGATATTTTTGTAGTACTAAGCGAAACATGTGGTGCAGTTTGAACAGTAGGGCATCAAAAGTTTTGACTTTCTCGCTTTGAACTGAGTCGAATTTCTCGAAGTTATGAAGCTCTAAATTCCACCCCCCCCCCAACCATTCCCTCCGAGGAATTGCTCTGCCTTTCAGCTAATTCGTCTCTAAATTAATGCATTGAGTTTATTGCTTTAAGGCGCCTAAAGTTTCTGTCTTGGTATGAAGACGGCAAAATTAATGCTCACACTTGCGACTTGTCCAAGTTATGTGTGTGTCTGTAACTTCTGAATTTCTGCTTTTGGTCAGATAAAGCTAGTTCGGTATCAAGCATTGAAGATGTACAATGGAAAATTAAGATATAATCTGAGGAACAAAAGCTTACTGAAGAGAAGTAAATGGAATTTTAAACTATCTCTGATTCTCAATACAATATTAAGAGTATGTTTGTTAACAATAAATACCACGTCTCCAAATAATTATTTAAAGCTAAAAAGTATTACAGAATATGGCACTCCAAAAATTAAGATATTGTTACTCGTATTTGCTATATTATTACCTACAATTTTAAGCTTTACTGCCTACATATTTATTCTAAATTTTAAAATCATTTTCTTGTATAAAGGGCGCTATTTAGAAGTGATAAGTATTATGGCGCCAATTTGGAGATTAAATCGTCAATACTGATAATATCCAAAATATTTTCAGTGATTTTGCCTAAGGCTAGAATATACAGAGGTTTATCAAAATAATGGAAACACCGACGGCGAATGGAGTACATGCAAAGCGCCATATTCATATCACAGGGACGACGTCACCCGCGATGTGAGGTATATAAAGGGGAGAAGTACGATGTCGGCTATCACGTAGCAGTGCCACAGGCGCAGGTGAAATAGTTGTTGTTGTATAATTGTCGACAATGTCAGATCTCAGTGACCTCCAAAAAGGCATGATCATTGATGCACCTCTTGCAGGAGCTTCAGTAACCAGAACGGCAAAAATAGTAGGTATAATACGAGGAACTGTATCGAAGATTATGACTACCTATCAAAAAGGACAGCATGTGCAAATTGTGGATTCCATACGAAGTTGTCAGATAAGGATAGGCGAACGTTGGCACGGATTGTATAATGGATGCACAAGACCAAGCCAAACCCAAATAGCAGCAGAATTGAACACCAGTCGCAATGATCCCGTTTTTGTCATAACAGTTCATCAGGAACTTCATCGTGCCAGTATTTATGGCCGTGCTGCAATCCACAAACTTCTGATTACTAACATCAATGTAACAAAATGTGTAAGGTGGTGCAAAGCACATAAAAACTGGGATGATAAAGACTGATAATGCTGGTCTGATGAATCGTACTACACATTTTTCCCACCACTGGTAGAGTGTACATCTGGCGAAAACCGGCAGAAAAATACCACCTCGACTGTTTGATTCTGCCGGTGAAGCATGGAGGTGGATCCCTGATGTTGTGGGGTGCATATTGTGACATTCCTTAGGGCCATTAGTTATTCTTCAGAGTCGCGTCACATCCGCAACATCTCGAATCCATTTCTCGGGGGACCACCTGCACCCAATGTTGCTGCATTTTTCCCTAATGACCGTCCCCGTTTTCAAACGGATAATGCACCCATGCATTGTGCGAAAAGTGTCAAATTGTGGTTTGCAGAGCATGAGGTTGAGGTACAGCAGCTACCCTGACCACCTCAATCTCCAGACCTCAATATTATTGAACATTTGTGGGAATATCTGGAGCACAAGGTCAGATTACACTTTCCACCTTCAGCATCACTGGCGCAGTTGGGCCATTTTTACAGGAAGAATGGTCCGATATTACATTACCGTATGTGCATGACTTGTATAAGTCTATTTCACGTCGAATTGCTTCTGTTCTGAACGCCCGAGGTGGGCCTATAGCTTATTAATAAAATGTTCTCCACAAAGAGCATGTATTTCCATCATTTTGATAAACCCCTGTATATTTAATTGTAATGAAAATATTTTAAATTGGATACAACAGATTGGGTGTGTGTGTGTGTGTGTGTATGGATGTGTGTGTGGGGGGAATTGGGTGAATCAGTAGTGCGTTAAACTCGTAAATCTGATGTTCTCAGGTTCGAGTCTCACCTGTGTGAGAGTTAAGATTTCTCTCTAACCCCCACCCTGTCTTTGTTGAGAAAGGGGAACCAATGGGCTACGACAACATCTCCGTCCTTCTGATGGAACGTTAAGCCGAGGGACTGTGTTTAGGGAGAACCATGTCTGTTTTAAGTTAAATTAGACGATTCACGGTTTAATGTTAGACTCCAATCTATTTTCTAACATCTCTGTCCATTGGAAGCTGACTTTCTTTCTCTAGCATTGAGCCGTAGGTCTTTAGGATCCGGCTAAATAGCCGGATCCTAAATACTTAACTGTGTGTACAAGAAGGTGCTGATACAGACCAATATAATACATATATAGATAACTTTATGAGCAATAAAGTAACAAATGTTACGTAAAATGTTTTAAAAATGCACAAAATCTCAAACATTAATTTGCCTGTGGGAAAAACTAGAGTAAAGAACTCTTTCACAAGAGTGTTATGTTTCCCATTAATAAGCAAAAATAATCATAAATTAATGTAATAGTGTACAGCTTGGGCAAAAATGCAATTAGAGCAATGATTTATAATAATACTAAAAAAGCTTTGCGAATTTTTAATATATTTAAAAATTTTGAAAAAATCGTCTCAAGCAGCTGCTTGCCACAGAGGTCTGCCAGAGCCTGTCAGTTTAATACGCCATAAAGAAGACCTGTGAGGAAGCTGAGACCTCAGCAGAAAGACAACACAAACAAGCATGCCTTAACCTGGCTTCGAACCCAGGTTCCTTTGATTTGGCTCTCCGTAAAGACTTTGGGGTGGGCATGTTTCGCACACAGCATGTTTCGCACTTTTGGGGTGGGCATGTTTCGCATGAAAGCATGAAAGCCATGTTTCGCACACAGTGCGAAACATGGCTTTCATGCTTTCATGCGAAACATCGTTTTCCTGGCACCGAAAATGTATTAAAGATATCAATTAATTCTACCTAAATCTCGATTTGAAAAACATCTGTTCAGTAATGGAGTGGTAAAAGTCGGAATAGTCGGCAACAGTGCGAGTCAAAATAGATAGATATTATTCTCAGATTCTGTATTAACATTACATTTAGACATTTACTTATTTTATTTTACAATTATATTTACAACAAAATATATAAATCTTACATATCCTTGACACGCAAATTTTAAGCATTATATCTTTTTTTATGGATTCTTCCTTATATAGTGTTTCAGAAGTAAAATCACATTTAAAAGTAATTTATATGTACATATTAATATATAAATATCTGAATGTTATATTTCTTTAGCGTTTTCTCATTTTACATGCATTTTTCAGTAGAAGTCCGTGAAAAAATGTTGCCTCTTCCACGAGATTAAAAAATTCGCGTATGAAAAAAAATAATTTATAAGTATTAATGAAAAAGCAACATGCTTCCAAAATTTGATCATAAAACTCATAAAGGAAATATTCACCGAATTTAAAAGTTCGAAAAATACTGAGTATAAAACAAAAAATAAAAAAAGTTTTTTTTTTACTTCATAAAATCAGTGGGCTATGATAATATTAGCTCTAAACCTTTAAAGTCAGTGGTGAAATATCATCTTGATATTTTAGTTAAATTAATAAATACCTCTTTTACTGAGGAAATCTTCTTTGATAGCTTAAAAATGGCTAGAGTAACTCCAGTTGTTAAAAAGGGTGATTTCAATAATTTATCTAATTACAGGCCCATTTCTATACTGCCCATTTTCTCAAAGGTAATAGAACAAACTATAAAGAAAAGACAAATGAGTTTTTTAACTAGCTACTCATTTTTCAGTGAATCGCAATTTGGCTTTCGTGAACCTTTGACTACAGAGGATGCAATTTTAAAATAAACGTCTTTGATTGTGAACGGAATTGATCAATCACAGAAAATCAGTACAATTTTCTTAGATATTTCTAAAGCATTTTATACAGTTGAATACAGTATTCTTTTGAAAAAATTACAGCTTGCGGGCTTTAGAGGACAAGTGTTGAAATTTTATAAATCATATTTATGCAATAGAAAATAATTTGCCAAAATTAAAACCTTTAATAGTGAACTTTCAGTTGTTTCAAAAGGTATCCCAAAGGGTTCAGTCTTTGGCCTAGTTTTATTTCCAATTTATAGTAATGATTTTTTTTCCCTTAAAATCTTTGGGGAAGATGGTATCATATGCAGACGATACTACTATTTATATCAAAATTCAGATACAAAAACTATACATAATGATATGTGTTCTGACTTGACTAAAGTTAAAATATAGTTTGATGCTAATTTGCCAAAATTAAATGTGGATAAAACTAATTTCGTGCACTTTTCCTTAAATAATTTGGATAAATTTATACATAAATTAAAATTTCATTCTATTTTTTGCGATAGACCTAATGATTGCTGCTGTAATGAGATTTCTCAAGTTAATTCTGTTAAGTAGCTTAGAGTATATCTCGACTCCAATATAAAATGGAATACTCATATATCTATGATTACAAATGAATTAAGGCTTTATTTATATAGGTTATATTATTTAAGAAAAAAATGCATCAAACAAATTTTTAATTCAATTGTATTTTTCATGGTTTCAGGCTACTATTAGTATGGGCTTGTCAGCTGGAGAAGTACATATTTATGTTCCTTAAATAATGTTATAAACATACAAAATAAATGCTTAAAAGCTATGACTTTACATAACAAAAATTGGCAAAATAAGCTTATTGAAGATATCATTGTTCTTGATTTCAGAAAATTATATGTATACCATATAGTTTGTTATATAAATAGAAACTCTACAATTATGCAGATGAAGTTTTCAAAAGGAAGTTTGAGGTATTCAGAATATAAATTTATTTTTCCATTAGCTAGAAAAGAAATTTCACACCGGCATTTCATGTTTTATGGGCCAAAATGTTTTAACTTGTTGCCTTATAATATTAGGAAAGAAGAGTACCCAAGACATTTCAAGAAAAAAGATAAAATATTTTTAATGCAGATAAGCAACATTGAACAATTATGTAGAATTGTTGTCTAATTGTGTATGAGATTTGACTATTTAAAAGTGAGTTGCCACCTTTATTTCATTTTTATTTTGTTTCATTCTTAAATACATACAGTATATATGTATGACTAGTTACTGTATAGGACAGTAAGAGCAAATTGCTCGTTGTCCATTTCAATATGCAAAATATTCTCATCTTAATTCTTTTCATTTTTAAGTTTTTCCTTTTTCTTTATATATTGATAGTTCTGATATCATCATAATATGTATCTATTGTGTACGAACTTAGGAAAGGTAATTTATGGATGCGTATCATGAAAATGTACTGTGATTGAATAAAATTTATTATTATTTTTATTATAAAAAATGGTCAACATCCTTTTTAGTATAATAGAGATTTACGCCCGAAGAATTTATATTATATTTTATTCCCATTTGTTTAAAACCTAATCTCAATATTTTCCACATTTAAAATTCATTTTCTTTGTTCCTTCAAAAAAATAATAGCACTCCTATTGGTTTTAATATACTTCTGTAAACCGTTAAAACACTTAGGCCCCAAATAATGTTTCTCAACAATAGTTTTGTGCGTTTTTAAGTCAAGTATGAAAAGGCCTTATAAATTTCAGTATCTGAAAAGCACAAATTCCATTATTTGTTTTCTGAAAAGCACATAATTACATAATTCATTGTATGTATTTGCATCTGTCTCAAATATCCTTAGTTTCACCATGCATCTAATTATGTGGTTCTGCATACATTGTAATGGTTTGATTGTAGTCAAATATTTGACTATATCTGGCCTAGTATAGTATACCTAGATTTACCAGGCTATACCTATCCCACACCTGGTCTAGTAGTTAGCATACCTGACTATGAAATCAAATATCATGTTGTATGAAAAACCAGAACAAGCCCAATAGAGCTTCTAACTTATCTCAGTCCTTTGAATAGGAGAATACTTTTTTAATTAATTATACTCCACCCCTCTATAAAAAACAATAGAACAAATAAGATTTAATCCAAAGAAAATAAATAATATCACATCTTGGTTGCTTTCATGAGATGTTTATCTCCGTGGCTTTGTATCCCAATCTATAGAGTACCTAAGAGGCTGGCAGAAATGGCTAAGGATTATTACAAGTACCGTAAAGACAGATAATGAAGGGATTTCATGTTGCAATTGAGAGATTTGAATAAAATCTACGTGACAGTCTGATGAAATCTTCTAGCTTGGGAAAGTAGATATTTTCTGGTAGGGAGAAAATGTCTCGGCATGTACAAGAGGCATATATTTTCAGTCCATTGAGTCTAAGTAATGTTATCATTGAAGTTCTTATGTATGTTTTCCAGGCTTGGACAATGGAGATTGAAGTGATCTGTAGTTTTACGTTGCCCACAATTGAGATAATCAGCATTATTGGCTAGATGACATCTGTGGAGGAATGCTTGGAGTGGTGCCACGTCAAGATATAAGCGAGTTATTAGGGTTTCCTTATTTCTTGAAGTGCATACATTGGTCGTTTTTACAGGGAATCGATTTAGATGTGGGAACATATTTGGCAGAGAAGAAGATTCCCGTTCCATTCTCAGGTTTTTATACAATTCCTTACAAAAATAGAATGATGATATCCTCTGCATACAAAGTTGATACAGGGTGCAAATTTGGAAGCGCTGTTGCTCTTTTTGCCAGGGAGTCGGCTGACTCATTGATCTCAAGGTTCCGATGTGCGGGAACACAAAACAAAGTAATTGAAGAAGCGCGGAGCATTGCTTGTTGAAGAGAATGATGAAGGTAAAGAAGAGTCCAATGTGATTTTGTCAGTATGTTATTAAGTGCTAAGAGCACCGATTTGAAGTCACATAATAGAAGAAAATCATTATTTCCTAAATAATGGAAGTGACTGCCCTGATCAGTGCCGTAGCTTACTCAGAATATGGATGTTCCTGTTGGTAATTTTTCACATATAAAGATTGCGCGTGAAGGGCAGTCAATGCGATTCCAGTTTGTTGTTTAGTTATAGAAGCATCATTTCCGATCCAGACAGCCTCTGGCCATTTTTGTTTTAATTCAGGGTAAAAATGTGATCTAATAATAGCAGTAGATTGTGAAGATAGCTGTTGAAAGCTGAGAGAGTCAGTAAGAATTTTGTACGGTGGACAGATCCATGGTGGAATTGCAGGTGGTTGTCTGATTGCAGGAGAGTGATTGATATTTAATGATTCCAATCGTGCATGTATTAAGAGTGGGAAGGGACTTTCCTCCCGACTCCAGAGATGAAATTGTAAAATTTGGGACTGACGGCAGATTGTTTATATCCGATGGTAACGGTGATGTCATTTCCTTTATTGTGCTCCTATCATATATAAGATGAATCAGTGAGGGGAGAGGAAACGCTCTCGTCTTCGCATAAAGAAGTGTCGGGGCTGGGGTGGCTCAGTCGGTAGCGCGCCAGACTCGTAATCTCTAGTTCCCAGGTTCGAGTCCCAGCTGGCTCAGCGTTGAAATTTATCTCCGCAAAATTCCCCGCCCTGCCCACGGTCAGTAGGGGACACCGATGGGCTTGGAAAGGCCGCCGTCCGTCGGATGGGACGTTAAGCCGTGGCCCCGTGTGCGGGAGAGCCATACCCTGTGCACGTTAAAGAACACGCTGGATGGCCTTGACGGGAGGCTACCATCTGTCTCCCAACAGCTGTTCCAGTGGGTCCCCTCCCCCAACCTTCTCTGAGCCTTCGGGGTCCATGTGACCTGACCATTTAGCCCATGGTGTGCAAAAAAGTGCCGCTCAGAGGTAAAACAACCCAACCCATAAAGAAGTGGTAAAGGTGTAACTTTGGATAAGCCAGTCGCTAATCGTAGAGTTACCTGTTATACAGGAGAAACGATAGACCAGTAAGAGCTGAGGTAAGAAGTGGAGAACTGTATGTTATCGCTGATCTAATGGTTGCTGTTATGAATATCATTAAGGAGTGTCTATTAAGATCATTCCTCGGAGAGGCTAGGTTTATGATGATATTAAATAGGCGAAGGCTTTTATTTTTTATGTTAATAAAATGTTGCTTCAGTGTTCCATTGACTCGGAAAGTAAATCTTAAAATCTTCAGCATAGACACTCATGGAATGGTATCTGATCCAAGCAGAAGGTTATCAGGGTTAACGTTGTGACGTCGAGTGATAATCAATGCAGTATTCTTGGGTGCTGATAACTTTAAGTCCCATTCTTTCGTCCATTCTAAAATGTTGTTTAACGTCTTCTGACTGGCTTGAAGTAATGATCAAGATTTGAACTGGAACCAAAAATAATAATGTTGTCTGCATAAACTGCTATTTTACATGGTGTTTGGATATGCTGTTCAATGTCCTGAATATAGACATTAAATTAAAAAAAAGTTGATAGAACACTACCCTGAGGAAGACCAATATTTTTTTCTCTACTTGAAAAAAGTGTTTCTCCACCGGATTATGCTTCTAGATCCAAGATATTTTTAAACCACGTCAATAGTTTGCCGTGAAATCCAAGAACCATCAGTTTATATACATAGTAGAGCTTCTACATTTACAAAGTCGTACACATGAGAAATGTCCAATTTTATTATAATATAGTGCTCTCGTTGTTTTATTGATTGTCTGATCTGATTGATCTGATCATAAATAGGCACCAGTACACGGAAGTGGAACAAATCCAACTGCTTCTGGAAATACAAGGCTTCTGGAAAACTGCTTCTGGAAATACCAAGTAACAGGTGATGATCCAAGTGATACGTACCAGATTAACCTTTCCATTATTTTAACAAGGTGTGACAGTAGAGCTATTGGACGATAAGCTGTTACATTGTTCTGTTGATGTTCCGATTTCAGAATAGGAATGATTTATGCCATTTTCCATATCTTGAGATGAAGTAGATTGCTCAAAGGTTATTCTGGAAGATGTTTTGAAGTTTTAATTGAGAATTCATTAGCTCCTCTCACTGAATTTCGTTGAGTATTAACTGCTCGATGAATGTTTGTATAATTCATAGATAGATAGTAGAGAAATGGAAACAGATATTTTGCCAGGCTTGTTGAGAGTGAAATGCTTTACAGTAGTTCTGATTCGGATCAGTGTATGCTGTTTGACCATCCATTATGACTAGTGACGAAGAAATATTTTCCGATATGACTGATAAATAATAGTCGAAAAGATCAGAGGATGAACTAAGTTGTTGACAAGTCTTTGTCCAATATTTTGTTTTTTCATCCTGTAGGCTCCTGTCAGACCTCTGTGGCAAGCAGCTGCTTGAGGGGGTATTTATTTATTTATTTTTATTTATTGTACGTTTGAGAGCAGCGCCAGCTGCCTTATAAGCTATCCAATCATCTCTTTGCAATGATCTTCTGGCAGTGTTAAATGCACGGCGTTTAAGTTCAAGTGCTTGTCTGCAGGGAGCTGTCCATCACATTTGATTGGTAGCTGATACGTTGAAGTCGATTTATTTAAAGTTGTTTGTAAAGTTGTGAGGAAATCTTCACATGGTAGATTCTGTAAATTAAACTCAATGTGTGCCATTGATGTTCAGAGAATTGGTCCCACTTGATGTATTTGCGTATGGTAAAGGAGCTTGTAGCTGAGGAAATGCGATTATTTCCAGTTTGTAGAGCCGAGTGGTTAGCGCGCTTGGCTACTGATCTAAGGGACCTAGGTTCGAGTACCGGTTAAGGCAAGGATGTATATGTCGTTTTTCTGCTGAGGTCCTGCCATCCTCTCAGATCTTCTACTATGGCATATAAACTGACAGGCTCCTGTCAGACCTCTGTGGTAAGCAGCTGCTTGAGGGGGTATTTATTTATTTTTTATTAGATATAGCAAAATAGGGTGTGATCGCTTCCCTAAGTTGGTGAAAGGGTTTGCCAAGAACATGTGTCATAGTAATATGGAGTAGAGAATGATAGGTCAATAGCTGATCCATTGGAGGTGGTAAAACATGTAGATGATCCGTTATTTAATAATCACCAGTTATTATTTAGTAATCATTCACTAATCTTTTCACTTGATGTTGATGTTGAAGAGGAACCCCATTGAGGGTGATGAGAGTTGAAATCACCAACGATAAAGTCTATATTGTAAGGAATTGATATAATATGTAAGGTCAAGAGCTCTGACAGCATCTAGTCTATTAGGATTATAGCAATTTGCTATTTTAATGTCTTTATCTGGTAGAGAAATAGAAATTACACTGCACGACATTGAAATTGCCCCACCCAGAAGGAGTGAGAGGATAGGGGTAAAATGTAGAACACACATGGCAATACATATTGGCATACCATGATTCAATTTGCAGTCACTTACAGCGGTTAAAAGATGAGATTGTGACTGCCTCAGTAGGTGGTTGCACCGCCGTGAACGGCAATACAGACAGCAATGCAGTGTGGCATGAAATCATACAGTTGACAGATATAGTCCAGAGGAATTGCACACCAAGCAGCGTTGACTTGTTCCCATAATTCATCGAGATTCCATGCCGGCTGGTGAGAGGATTGCACACGTCATCCAATGTGGTCCCACAGATTTTCTATTGGGGATAAATCTGGAGATCGGGCTGGCCATGGCAATACTTGAACATGTTGCAAACATTGTCTGGAGAACCTAGCAGTGTGTACATGGGCGTTGTCATGCTGGAAAATGGGCTGCTGCATGCCTCCCAGTAACATAACAAAACTGGCTGCAGAACCATGCTAACATATTGTGCAACTGTCAGTGTTCCCATGATGCAGACAAGAGGTGACCTGTTGTCATATCCAATAACACCCCATACCATTATGCCTGGCTGATGGGCAGTGTGCCAGCCACGAACAAAAGCTGGATCCTCTCACCAGGTTGTTGCCATACAGGACCCATCGATCATCAACACCCGACAGAAACAGGATTCATCATAAACACAACAGTGTTCCATTCGTGAGGCCAGTTCGCATGACTTCAGCACCAAGCTAGACGAGTGCTGTGATGGTTTGCAATCAATGGCAGTCGACGTAACTGTTGCCTAGACCGCAAGTGTGCCTCTTGCAACCTTCAGGTTACCGTTTGGGTCGTTATGAGGACGTCCATGGCTGCTGACACAGCCCATCGAATATCGCCTGCAGTGCTCTATGGTGACGAACTAGCATGTGGAACAATGCGCCTATCGAGTTGTGCTGACATCTGTTGGACGGCACCACTCCCTCTGCGATTTTCTTCCATTTCGCCACTGTTGGCAACAGCGTCTAACAGTTCGTGCATCTCTATGAACATGGACAGCGACACGACGTGTAGTCCATCCAGCTTCACATAGGCTTATAATTCTTCCTCTCTTGAAAGCATCCAAATGATTATAAACCTGCCGATGGCGTGTACCAGGCATTTTCGGCCTTCGCTGAACAATTTCTAAGCAGAACCACCTAATCTCAACCGTTTGCACGACTTCCACCTGCATAACACAATACCATCCCTGTTCCTTCTTGCACCTTTTATCACGTCATTGGCTCCAGATTATCATCATTTGCATATCTCAACTGCGCACACTTACCCTTCTATTTGCATGTTTGTACGACATCTCCTTCTAGGTGGGGCACTTTCAATGTCGAGCAGTGTATTTGGATTTCACTAAATGCTGTGTTCACATGCGACATAATAAGTAGAAGTTTTCATGGGATATTTTTCCGTACTGCAGAGAGAATTCCCCCTCCTCTCCCTCTTGGACGGTCATTTCGAAATATCACAGACTTTTGTGGATAGAAAGGAAAATTTGGTTGTAGCCAAGTCTCTTGCAAACAAATCACGGTTGGGGTATGAGTATCTCGTAGCAGACGTAACAGTTTCTCATTGGCACTAAAGCTGCAAAGATTCTATTGAAAATTTCGTAACAACGTGAAAAGAAAAAAATAATAGGAAGCCTTCTAGAAAAGGAATAAGTTACTAAGGTTTAGTTTTCCTGTCAGAGCGCGATGTCTATTTTTTAGATTTTTGAACCGAGTTATGAGATTTTTCCTGAATCGAATGGATATCAGTGTAACAGAGACATCCATTGCTTCGACCAGTGGCGCACTCAGGATTTAATCTTCGGGGGAGCCGAGGGGCCCGGCTCGGGCAAACGAAGTAGCACTCGTCAACCCCCCCCCCCCCCCCGAGCACTACTTCGTTCGTCTTGTGTTCACAGCGGCTGTGATTCCTGAGAGCTATAGGGTATTCCCACCTCATGTGACCGCTAATTCATAAGTAGTATAGAAATAGAAGATACAACATAAGTACAAAAAATAAATTTTAATTAGGAATAGATTTTTCGAAATTTTCTAGTGTTTTTTTTTTCCTTTTTCTTTAGGGGTTGCCCAGGCCCTTGCCACCCCCCCCCCCCCCTCTGGATGGGCCACTGGGTTGGGTTGGGTTGTTTTACCTCTGAGCGGCACTTTTTTGCACACCATGGGCTAAATGGCCAGGTCATATGGACCCCGAAGGCTCAGAGAAGGTTGGGGGAGGGGACCCACTGGAACAGCTGTTGGGAGACAGATGGTAGCCTCCCGTCAAGGCCATCCAGCGTGTTCTTTAACGTGCACAGGGTATGGCTCTCCCGCACACGGGGCCACGGCTTAACGTCCCATCCGACGGACGGCGGCCTTTCCAAGCCCATCGGTGTCCCCTACTGACCGTGGGCAAGGCGGGGAATTTTACGGAGATAAATCTCAACGCTGACCCAGCTGGGACTCGAATCTGGGAACTACAGATTACGAGCCTGGCGCGCTACCGACTGAGCCACCCCCGCCCCGATGGGCCACTGGCTTCGACACTTGCCTTCATAGGAGTTGATGTATTGCTGGAGTACTTAAAAGTAATCTGAAACTGCGAATTAATCATGAGTCATGTTAGTTGAAGAATGGTAGAAGATATGTCAGAACACTTCTGAACCACAGTTCTGGAGGCTAAAGTATTTTCTTGAATTTCTGATAATATAGTTATTTTAGAGATTTGAGGGACAGCCTCCGGTATTCCTCCTGCTTATGGAAATGATGGGATTGCTGTAGTTAGTTGTTTCGTGAAACGAAGTTCTAGTTTTTCCATTGCTGATGAGACATAATTAGTAATGGTTCACTGGAAGTTAGTGAGAAAATTATCCAAGGATTCTTCGAAAATTCTGGGGTTGCATGTGAAGAGTTAGTAACCGATGCTTAGGTAGGTTCCGTGGAAAGTAATTTAGCACGTGCCTCTTGATAAGAAACTGATGTACACTTATATCTTGAGGTATAATTTTTTAATACAATGAGGGAACATCTTGGCAATTGCCGTATGATTCCCTGAGCAGAGGCAGCAAGTAGGAGTAGCATTTGTACACGCAGGATGTCACATCGACTGCAGCTTTGTTTGTTGTGGCAGTTTTTTGCGGTATAGCCAAAGCGTTGACAGTGCTTACAATTTGGAGGTTTTTCAATAAGAATAGATCACAAGGACCCGGAAGGTTCAGAGAAGGTTGGGGAGGAGACCCACTGGATAGCTGTTGAGAGACAGATGGCAGTCTTCTGTCAAGGCCATCCAGCATGTTCTTTAATCCATCCAGCGTGCTCTCCTGCACACAGAACAACGGCCTAACGTCCCATCCGACGGATGGCGACGATGGCTTTTCCAAGCCCATCGCTGTTCTCTACTAAGAGCAAGTCGGGAGTTTTGCGGAGATAAATCTCAATGCTGGCCCAGCTCGAGTTCGGACCGGGAACTACAGATTACGAACCTAGCGCATTACCGACTGCATTTGAAACCTTGGCTTAAACTCCCATACGACGGAAGTCAGCATATCCAAACCAATTGATGTCCTCTTTCTCATCAAAACACAGAATAGATTAGAGGTGAAAAAATCTCAACAAGGAAAGATTCGAACCTGGGAGTACGAAGTTAAGAACGCGGCTCGGTATCGGTTGAATCAATCCGCACCCTTCAACTGGATGGTTTTGATATATGCATTAAAAAGGAAACTGTTTACTTAAATTATTTGTCGATTGTGAGAAGTACGTTTCATTCAGAGAAAGATAAATCAGTTGTGTATAATATTTCAAATCTATTTAATACTCAGAGATTTGCCGGCAGAGGTTACAGTTATTTTATATATAATCATTATATATTTTTATATTATATACGTTATATTATATATTTTTATATTGCATATGTTATATTATATATTTTTATATTACTTGTGTTATATTATATATATTTTTATGTTACATATGTTATATTATATATTTTTATAATACATATGTTATATTATATATTTTTATATTACATACACAGCCGTCCCGTGGCCGAGTGGTTAGCGCGCTTGTCTACTGATCTACGGGACCTGGGTTCGAGCCCCGGGTAAGGCATGGATGTTCGTGTTGTTTTCTGCTGAGGACCTGTCATCCTCTCAGATCTTCTACTATGGCATATAAACTGACAGGCTCCTGTCAGACCTCTGTGGCAAGCAGCTGCTTGAGGGGGTATTTATTTTTTTTTTTTAAATCTCAACGCTGACCCAGCTGGGACTCGAACCTGGGAACTATAGATTACGATCCTAGCGCGCTACCGACTGAGCCACCACCTTGCTTCTAGGTAAATTCTGTCCTATGTTTAATAAAATACCTTCTTCCTTAAAAATAAAACTGTCTCCAATAAGTAAATTATCTAAATAAATATAATTATCTAAATAATTATCTTAATAATTATATATGATATATCATATATAATATATATAATATCATATATAATATATATAATATCATATATAATATATATGTAATATCATATATAATATCATATGTAATACCTCCGTATAACACGGCATTCCTATAACACGATTTCGCTCTAACACGGTTCGAGAATTGGGGAAAATCTCCCTATAACACGGCATTCCCGCCACACAGTTTCGCTCTAACACAGTTCGAGAATTGGGAAAAATCCCCCTTTACACAGCATTCCTACAAGTTTTGAGAATGAGAGAAATCCCCGTACAACAGGGGACGTGATGAGAGCTTTTAAGAGCAAGCACCATCTCATTCGATATTTCCATTCGAGTGTGTATGTCGTGTCAGATTTGCATACAGAATTTTAGAATTTATTAGAATTTTAAATTCATTTTGTTCGTGGAATATTAAATATATTTTACGACTTTCACTGTTTTCTTCTTTTACTTTCACTGTTTTCTTCTTTTTATTATATACTTGCGCAATTTAAAAATTTTCGTGTGTGTATTATTATTGAACCTTTGTTAAAGAAATGTTAAATATTTCTTTTTTGTGAATTAATCTGTAGCCCTGAACAATGCCTTGCCGGAAGTAAAAAAGTACCTCTTAAAAGACATTTCATCTTGCTAGAACTAAAAATACAGGTTTTGAATCGTCTTAAAAAAGGGAACAAAGTATCATATGTTGCAAAAATCTTGGATTTAAATGAAGCAACAATCCGTACCATATATAAAAATGAACAGAAAAATTAGAGATTCCGTTGCTGCAGAAGAGATTCCGTTGCTGCAGAGCTTCTCTCTCCGGAAATATGACAGCTCGTCCCAGAGTACCAATACTTGAAAAAATAGAAAAAGCTCTTAATATTTGGATTGACGACTGCTAAAAAAACCGGATCCCACTGGATACCAATGTTATTAAATATAAAGCTTTAAAAATTTACAACTTCTTAAAACAAAATGGAGAATCTGCTACTAACCTCGACTTTGTTTCTAGCAAAGGTTGCTTCGACCTTTTTAGAAAACGCTTTTCATTACAAAATATAAAAATACAAGGGGAAAGCGCATCAGCTGATCATGAAGCTGCTAAAACATATCCAAAGGAATTTCAAAAAATTATTGAACAGGGTGGATATATAGCACATCAGGTTTTTAATTCTGATGAGGCAGGCCATTGGTGGAAAAAAAATGCCTAAGAGAACATTCATTTCAAAAAATGAAAAAGTTGCACCAGGTTTTAAGGTGTCATAAGACATGGTAATATTACTTATGTGCAGTAACGCTTCAGGCGATCACGTGGTAAAACCCATGCTAGTTTATAAATCTCTCAATCCTCGTGCAATGAAAAACGTAAATAAGAGCGCTTTACCGGTATATTGGACTGCAAATAAGAAAGCTTGGATAACCACTGATTTATTTAAAAAATGGTTTCTAAACTGTTTTGTTCGAAGTGTGGAAAATTACTTAAAGAAGAAAAATCTAGATTTTAAAGTTCTACTGGTATTGGATAACACACCAAACCATCCGAAAGATTTAAGTCATCCAAATGTCAAAATAATATTCCTACCGCCGAATACTACTTCATTACTTCAACCGTTAGATCAGGGAATTATAGCTACATTTAAAACTCATTGCATCACAGAATCATTGCAATGGATTTTGAATAAAGGGGACGACGAATCTATCGAAGTCATGGAGGTATGGAAACGCTTTACAATTTTGGACTGTATTAATCTCATAACTTCATCCATCAAAGAAATAAGACCGTCAATATTGAATGCCTTCTGGAAAAATTTATGGTCATAGTCAGTTCAAAGTAAAAATCTAATCGAGCCAGCAGAAAACAGAATGGATGCAATAGTAGAACTTGCTAAGTCTCTAGGAGAGGAAGGTTTTGACGATATGAATGTCGAAGATATTCAAGAATTACTGGTGGAATAAGAGACTGATGAAGCAAATTTGGTGGAATTGGCATCTGGTATAAGCCAAATTAATTCAGAGGACGATAGTACAGATGGAAACGATGAAGTTAAACATTTTACCCTGAAAAGCATACGGAAAGGCCTAGACCATAGATTCCCAACGGGGGCGATACCGCCCCCCACCCCCCAGTGGGCGCTGGAGCCTTCCATCGGGGCGGTAGCGGATCCAGAGGCAAATGGGGGGCGTTGAGGCAGTCAAGAGGGCGGTCAAATAAATAAATAAATTTAATGGAATTTTCTGTGACAACCTTTTTATTTCTTCTATTCTGTGGTGTCTTCCTGGTGATTCTGGTCATCCACTACCTCATCCGTCATGTACAGCTTTTCAACTGCAGCTTGGACAATAAGTTCCCTGCTACCGCCTACTAGCGTACTGGTACGTCTGAAGTCGACTGAGATGCTCTCAAAAGTTCTCTTCAAGATCACAGATTGGATATAAGCTTCAATATGTTTTCCCACTCCAAGTCGCTTTGAGTATGCTTTATGGTACGTAGTTACAATGCCATCCCACGTCAGAACATAAGGTATAATACTAACATTACACTTGTGAATTAGGCTCAACTCATTAGCCAGCATATCATACTTCCTCTTCTTTTCAACCTCTACTGTCTGCAGGTTATCCTGAGATGTTATTCCTACTTCAATAATTGTAATCTCATTCAATACCTTAACATGCACTACTATATCAGGCTTATTATGTTGGACATGTGTGTTCGTCCTGATAGGCAAATCAACCTTGATGCAATAATAATATAATAATAATAAATTTATCATATTTAATATTTTTTTTTATAATTATTTTTTGAATATAATGAAATACTTTGAAAATACCTGTTTTCATGAATAAATATTTTATCTAGCTATGTAAATTATCTTATTGTTTTCGCGTTAATAAGCATTTTTAAATTAGCATTAGGTATTCCTATACCTAATTTGTTTTGGTTTAGAATAGATTGATGGTGATAAGTCCTTGCAAGTTGGTAGGCAAACACGCGATTCGTGCAATTTTACATGTTTCGACAAGAATATGGGAGCTTGAAATGACTTGTTTACGGAGCAAGTGCGCCGGCATCGCAAACCTACAAGTTAATGCGTGCACAAAATCAAATCTATAAAAGCGATAGCTCTAGGAATGTTTTATTATTTTTATGTGCTTCACCGTGATAAATAGTCGTGAGTGATAAGTGTTAGAAGTCATTATAAACATTATTTTTATAACTATCTATAAATCTGTTGAGAAGTTAATTTGTATTTGAAAATGTCTGAATCTACATCGAAAAAGAAATGCCGGCAGTACAGTATTGAGTATTTGAAATATGGATTTACGTACTCTCCTACAAACCAATCATTACCTATATGTTTAATTTGCCAAAAAGCTTTTTCAAATGAAGCTATGAAATCTTCTAGGCTACAAGAGCATTTAAATAAAATGCATGCTGATAAGAAGAACAAAGATTTATACTATTTTCAAGAACTGGAAAAGCAATATTTAAAACAGCCAACTATGTCAACCTTTTTGCGTCGTCTTCTAAACAAGATGATGATGGACTACGAGCCTCATATAACGTTTCATTGTTAATCGCAAAAGCAGGAAAACCACACACAATTGGCGAGGAATTAATTTTGCCGGCAGTCAAAGAGATATTAAAAATTGTTCTTCATCATAAGACACCGTCAGATATCATCAAAAAAATTCCTCTCAGTAATAATTCAGTGCAAAGAAGAATAGATGAAATGGCAAAAGACGTTGAAATATCATTATGTGATTACTTAAAGACTTCCAAATTTTCCATTCAACTCGATGAATCAACTCTACCAAATAACGAAGCTCTACTCTTATCATACGTACGATTTATAAAAGAAGATAAAATTCATGAAGAGTTATTATTTGCTAAAAATTTGGAATCTGATACAACGGGAGAATCTATATTTAATACCATGCAAAAGTTTTTTCAAGAGAAAGAAATTCCTATTTGCAATATTTTGTCTGCTGCTACTGATAGTGCTCCAGCAATGACAGGGCGTCGTAAGGGTTTCATAGCGCATTTGAAACAAGCAGTACCAAATGTACTCGCTGTACTGGTATTATTCATCGTCAGCATTTGGTTGCAAAAAATTTGAATGAACGTCTGCATACGTCGCTCCATTACGTTATTAAAGCAATCAATAAGATTAGAAGCAATTCATTGAATGACCGATTATTTGGTAAGCTTTGTAATGAAAATGATGAAGATTACAATCGCTTGCTGCTGCACACAGAAGTACGTTGGCTCTCTAAAGGTGTTTGTCTGAATCGTTTTTTCAATCTATTTGACTCAGTACTGGACTTTCTTGAAGACAGAGACGAAAAATTGCGCGAAAACCTGATTACGTCAAAAAATAACATCGCTTATTTGACAGACCTGTTTAAAATATTTAATCAAGTTAATTTAAAATTGCAAGGTGATGAGTTGAATTTAATTAAAACAAAAAACGTCATAGCTGCTTTTGCGGGAAAACTTCTTCTATTCAAACGAAATCTAGGTAGAGGTGAATACAACTACTTTCCCACATTATCAGCAGTCTCTGCAAAACCGGAAGATTTACAACAACTTGGAGGTTCAACACTTGTAAGTTCTTCATGTTGATTTTACGGAGCGTTTCCAAGATATTTTAAACATGAATATACCGAGTTGGGTTTTAGATCCTTTCGCAAACACAGATACTGAAGAATCATCAAATTTGGAAGAGGAACTCTTAGAACTCACGACTAACGAAGTACTCAAAGTAAAATTCAAACATGGATACCAAGAGTTCTGGCTTCAAAAATCAATACCAGTTCTCCACCCTGGATTGTGGGCAACAGTACAGAAGTTTTTAATCGCATTTCCTTCGTCCTATATGGCTGAGCGTGGATTCAGTGCAGTAGCTAATTTACTGTCAAAGAAGAGGAACAGACTACACATCACTGAACGTGGCAATCTGCGATTGATGTTAACGAAATTGGAACCCGACATTAACAAATTGTTAACACTCCACCAGCCTCAACCATCTCATTAATTTTTTTTATTTATTATTAATTTTGTGTTTATCTCATTATTTTTTATTTCTTATTGATTCTGTGTTTATTTTTAAAATTTTAATAAACAATTTTATTGTACATTTGGTTGTCGTTTTATTAATTTCTGCTTTATGATTTTTAATAGATAAATAAACAGATAAATTAGGTACAGATAATATGCAACAATATTTTAATATTTCATATATAATTAACTATTATGGACTAGGGGGGCCTTGAAATTTTTATTCTATTCTAAAGGGGGCGATGGTCCAGAAAAGGTTGGGAATCACTGGCCTAGACTTAGCCGAACAATTGGAGTTATATTTTCTAAATGAAGATCTCTTCACTGAAAGAAGCACAAAATTTAAGAGAGAACTTCACAAGTGCTTAGCTTCATACAACGAAATTAATAAAGATCTCTCAGCTAAAAGCAAACAATCGAAAATAACAGATTTTTTGCAAAAAGTAGAATATAGAACTCAAGATGCTGCTGAAGAAAGTTCAGAAGATGAGGATATTTTGCCAAAAAGAAAACGCCCTTATTTAATGGTGCTTAGTAGTGATGACAAAGAAAACATTATGTAATATTAATATGTAATACTTTTGATCAATTGTTTTAATAAACATATTTATCTTAGTTATAAAAAGAAAATAGTATATTTTTTTAACTTTTAGAACCTAACCCTGTTTTTTGTACTAGTTCTTTGTTTCGTATAACACGAATTCGCATAATACGGCATTTTTAAGGAACCGAACGACCGTGTTATACGGGGGTTACCTGTAGTTATGAAAATAAATGATAATTATAGTGATAAAGTTTAGATCAATTTGGAGTTCCACAAGTATCTATTCTCGACCCTATGCTATTCAAATATGCGTAAATGATTTGTCTAATATTAGTTTCAATAGTAAATTATATATTTATGCTGATGATACACAGTGCTAATCAACTTCCATTCAGATTTAGAACCCGATATTTGCAATCTATAAAGTAATTTTAACAAATCAGTTGTTCTAAATTGGATGGTTTGTTATCTGATATAGCAATTGTTCTAAAATAGAAGAAGTAAAAGAAATAATTTTACTAGGCTTAAAATTGAATTCAGAAATGAAATGTAATAAACATATTGACTGCATATGTTCAAGATTACGATTTGTAGCATTTAAAATTAGTACACTTAATAATAAGTTGTTGATACACAATTAACTGTTCTAGTATGTAAAGCACTTTTTGAATCTATGATTTAATATGGAATAACAGTTTATGGGACAGCCTATAAGACAGAATCAAATAAAATGAAAAAAAAATACAAATTAGTCTGTTAAAAGTATTGTGTAATCCAGAAGTTGAAAATTCCCTTACAACAAAAAATTATATTTTAAGTTTGTTCAAAATTTTACCTATTGAAAGTTTATATGCGTTTGTTCGTGTTACCAGTAACTTCTTTAATAAAAACTATAAGCAAAATATTTGCTACAATAAGTTTACTAGAAAAAAGACTAAGGCTTTTTAAATTAACCAAAATTTTATAATAATTACGGACGAAATTCCAAAGAAAATGAAATTCCTTACCTATTTAACTTGTTGTATAGAGAAACCGTAAATTTAAGTAAAAATTCTGATGTTAAAGAAAAACTTGTTTGAGAGGTTGATGAAAATGTGATATTTTTAATTGGGAACGTTTATTATTTTATTGGTTTCCTTTTCATTTATTCTTTTTTTCTCCTTTATTTTATGCCATGATATTGATGAAATCTAGATCACAATTATTAAAATCATATATATATATATTCCTACTGATAAGCTTCGGTTTAGTGAGATTTTTAATGTAAAATA
Organism: Ryuthela nishihirai; assembly: GCA_038380435.1. Taxonomy (NCBI): domain Eukaryota; kingdom Metazoa; phylum Arthropoda; class Arachnida; order Araneae; family Heptathelidae; genus Ryuthela; species Ryuthela nishihirai. The sequence continues at coordinate 64,638,083 of JAWZYU010000011.1, read as the reverse complement.
ATTGCATTGATGATACTTTTGGAAAATAAATTTGAATTTAAAAAATTAGCATACGAAAGAATAGCAAATTCACATATTGAATCCAGGGTGAGATAGGTGAATCCAGCCTAGATCCTGTCGTAGCGTTAATTGCGCACTCTCATAGTCTCCCCAGTCGCCACTTACGCTAGCCACTGTAAAAATTTCCTCTATCAGTGTGAAAAAAGGTGTGTGATAAAATATGCACATAAATGTAAATTATTTTGAATCTGCATTTTATCATAAAATATTCAATTGATAAATTCTCTTGAGGACTTTTTATATTCTATTCCTGATGCCCTCAAATCGCGGAAACCAAAAAACCCCCCAACAAACTTCGATCTTTTCCAAAATAGGATTCAACCTTCAAAATCGAAAGTGAATTCCGCAGTAAACCGATCATATTTTCAATAGCATTTTGGATTCATCCATATAATCCTCTTTACATACATACATACATACATGTATATGTGAACCGATGAACAGCATACAAATCCCCATTTGCTTATCATCCCTAAAGCTCTCCCATTCCTCTTTTCTCCGAGCACCGATTCCCCAACAGGAACGACGACGCTCCGCATCAATCAATACCTCAAAAATATCTCAGTCGAAGAGAACGAGACACATCTCGCAGATTCTCAGAGTGGCGTCGTCTCCCAGAGCGCTAATTAAGACGCGACTCCGACACCTGTGCCTTGACGGGTGGGCAGGACCTCTCTCGAGTGCTGCTCAAACATTCCGCCCCTGCCATTATGTGTGAACCGCTGTAACCCTAACTGACAGGTATGCGTGCTTACAACAACACAGAGAGTTGCAAACCGACACAAGAGGCAAGAGGTTCACCACCCTGCTTATACGGAATGCGGGTCGGGACAGGTGGGGCTTTGCCTGCCACTGACAACTACAACTGTTCCCGATGGAAAAGTTTGTCTTTTTTTCTTTGTTATTTCCTTTTCTTCCTCTATTTATAGGACAACTTGTTACACTCGCAGTTTTTTCATTTGTTGTATGAATTTTGTTTTTAAATCTGAGCTTAGAGAGCAACTTCCTGCTCTCGACGACCACATTTCGCAGTCATTCATAATTGTATTAAATCGTTTCTTTTAAGTGAGAGAGAAAAAAAGGGTTGCTATTGGGCCAGGCTCGTAATCTACAATTCCCAAGCGAGTCCCATCTGAGCCAGCGTTGAGATTTATCTCGGCTACCACTCTCTGCACACGGTGAGAAAAAGGGAAGCCGATGGACTTGGAAAGACCGCCGTCCGGCAGATGGAGCATTAAGCCGTGGCTCCGTGTGAGGGAGAGCAATATCTTGCACACATTAAATAATACGCTGGGTGAACTTGGCGAAGACTACCATCTGTCTCCTAACAACTGTCTAGTGGGTATCCTCCCTCCAACCTTCTCTGAACGCTTGGGGTCTTTGTAACCTCGCTATTTAGTCCATTGTGGGAAAAAAATTTCCGACAACCCAAAATCCTTTAAAAACTAAGTTGGTCTCAAGCAGTTGCTAACAGGAAATTATCAGTATAATACGTTATAGAGAAAATCTGGGAGGAAGGCGAGACCTCAGCCGGAAGACAGTGCATGAAAAGAAACATCGAAGCCTCGAACGCGGGTCCCTTTGATCAGTAACCAAGTACGCTACCCACTCGGCAACCGGAGTGCAATAAATTCACGCGGCTGGTTAAGGAATGTGTTTGTTTGAAAGGAACAGAGATTAAGAAAGAGGAAAGACAGAGAAATTGCTAGTCCCTGAAAACGCGCATCTATACTTACAGCGGCTTGCCCAGGGAAGTTTGATTCGGATGAAGGGAAAACATTTGAATGATTTTGGGCTCAATTTTTCGCGCCCAATTTGAAGAAAAAATTTCTGACGCATTATATATACAAAAGTGCGTATCGCTAATCATTTATTTTATTCTTATATTTTTTATATTAGTTATTCAGACCTTCTACTATGGCATATAAACTGACAGGCTCCTGTCAGACCTCTGTGGTCAAGCAGCTGCTTGAGGGGGTATTTATTTATTCGGCCGTCCTATGGCCGAGAGGTTAGCGCGCTTGGCTACTGATCTAAGGGACCTGGGTTCGAGCCCCGGGTAAGGTATGGATGTATGTGTCGTTTTTCTGCTGAGGTCCTGCCATCCTCTCAGATCTTCTACTTTGGCATATAAACTGACAGGCTCCTGTCAGACCTCTGTGGCAAGCAGCTGCTTGAGGGGGTATTTATTTACTTTTATTTATTTATTTTATGAGCAAATTAAAATGTTAATGCTATTTGAAACAAAAGATAGAAATATTAGTAGAAACTTAAAATTCGTGTGTAACATCAAAATGTAGAGAACCATTCATTTATTAAAGATACGAGAACACGTAAAAATTAATCAAAAGCTACGTGGTGTTTATTTTTAATTGCAAACGACTGATTACAAGTTTGAAATTATAATAAAAAAAGTTCATATTTTTTCACAATTGCAAGAAATATTTGAACTATTCTGAGACCGAAGTCGTCTTTGCTATTTTGAATCTGATAAAGCCCGAGCCCGAACTCATATCTGGTTGGAATCTGTGAGTTTTATTATATGAAGAAAATTCGATATGTTTACCAAAAGCAGGTAAAAAAGAGAAAATCTCACATCATTAATCCAGTAAAGATAGATACTGTATGTAGGTATGATATCATTAAACCTATATATGTAAAAGAACCTAAATTGAGTTTAGTATTATCTGAAAAGCTGGCTCAAAAAAAAAAATCAGATGTTTTTTTGTTGCGAGTTTTGTTGCCCTGATAGAACGTACTCTGACCTCAGGACATTTGCTGCGGTCCTGTATTAGTGAGTTTAGTAAATTCAATTACCGAGTTGTTTGCAGTCTTGGCACTCAACAAAGGGATCTGGGTTCGATCCCCGGATAAGATCTTCATTGTATTGTCTTTCTGCTGTGGCCTGACCTTCCTCACAGATCTTCTCTGTGCTTGAAGGGTGATTTATTATTATAATATTTGAGACTGCTTAAAAACTACAGGCAATTAAGATTAAAATAATTCGGAAAGTACCGCAAATGTTAACAGCTTAATTATCGTTTAGGTAGGAAAAAGTGTGAAGTATGTAGTCTAATTCCCTGCAGTTGACTGAAGGCCACAGCACATCTGATGTATTTCTTTTTTTCTCAAAAGTTCCAGGAACAAACGAAATTTACTATAAATTTTCAGAAACTAATGTTTCGTAAAATATTTATTAGTTAAGTATTTACATAACTTTAATTAGAAAAGTTTAAACCAAATTATTCACGAAAATTTACTGAGCAAACTTCTTCGTAAGCTCTTGCATACTTTTTCTTGAAACACCTTTTCCTGATATTCTATTGGGTTCTGCGTTTTTCGATCTTTTGTTATTTTAGTTAAGCACAGGAAACAGAAAAAAAAATGCGATATACTGCCCTAGATCTGTCAATGACTTAAAAAGCATCGGCAACCTGAAGGAAAGAGCCTAAGATCTTACAGAATTCATCAATCGTAAATAAGGCTTTCACTTTCTCACCCTGCATTGTGGAAGCCCAACAGGAATGTAACGTAAGCATAACCATTCATGCCAAATAGAGCGGTGAGAAGAATGAATAGCATTGAATGTTATTCTCATGTTGAGTCCAATGGATCGGGCCGAGAGAAATGTGCATTGTGCAGGAAAGACTTTCACACTGAGATTGAGACGAGCGGAACGATTTCCACTCACTAAGTGGGCAGATCACTAGTCACAATATCCATCCTTGGAGCATTGATATCAGCTTTTCAATAAGTTCTTACACCAGCAAGCTATTCGTGTAAAGGAAGCTATACACTTGTATGTACACTGAACACCCTGTTTCGTAGGAGCTTGAGACGCTTCATTGGAAGAGCAAAAGAGTCGGATTTAAGCTTGTTCACCCCATTCTTGGTTGTTGGCGCTCACCTTTGACCCAGCTTTGAGTGGGGGGCCTCACCTGCGCGGTTGAAGACCCTTTCCAGATGCGGCAGACTGTCAAAACGTCCATTTCGGAGCCGACTGTTTTCAATGGAAGGGTGTGGAGATGTTGTCGGGCGTCGCCGCTCGCAGTTGAGTGTAGAGAGTGTCACTCGTGGGGGTGGCAACTCAAAGAATACTGTATATAATCCGTTCTGACGGGACCTGTCTTGGACTAGGGGGTTATCTACTCAGTGAGATCCGGTTGGCTCTTACAAGACAGCTTTTAACTATTTAGTTGTCTGAAACAACAAACAAACAAAGTTGAGATTATTTTCGTGACGTGTATTTCAATTGTTAGTAGCAAAAAGGAATAGACTGCTTTTAGTAGATTAGTGCTGTTCTGCCCCCACTGAGGATGACGATGAGGATGAGAAGGTTAGGTTTTACGGACAACTTCAGGATATTTTGAATTCTGTCAAGAAAGGAGATATTACCCTTGTTCTTGGTGACTTCAATGCCAAAGTTAGTACTGACTCTGACCTTTGCGGAGGAGTAATAGGCCCTTTTGGTATTGGTAGCTGCAATGGCAATGGGCAACGTCTCCTACAGGTAAGTAAACACAGTGGATTCAGAATAACTAACACTTATTACAAACACGCGACATGCATAAGTACACATGGGTTTAACCCGATGGGCAGCATAAGAATATGATTGATTATATATTAATTAACAGCAAATGGGCTAGTTCTGTTAAGAATACCAGGTCATGTAGGGGAGCTGAAATTGGATCTGACCATTACCTTGTTAAAAGTGTCTTGCAACTTAAACTTAAAAAGTGTTGTGCTAGGGTTAAAAATTTTACTTTTAATACTGAAGCTCTGAAAGACCCAGTTATAGCCAAAGCTTACCACGATAGGTTACTTAGTCATTATGAGAGTCATGGTATGCTTACTGCTGAAGTTGAGGAAGAATGGGATCATTTTAAACAGGCTTTTTTGGACACTAACAGTACTCTTTTAGGAAAAAAGGAGCAGAGGAGGCAGAATTATCTGAGTGATAAGGCACTTGAGCTTATTTCGGAAAGAAAGAACTGCAAGAATGTCCTTAATCCATACCCTACTAGTCCTAATAGAAAGCATTACAGAGAACTTAATAAACGTGAAAAAAATCTGTTAGCTGCTGATAAGAATCTTTGGCTTGATGGCTTGGCTGACAAAGCCGAGGAAGCAGTCAGACAGCACAACAGCAGAGAGCTGTACGAGATAGTTAATGTGAGATAGTTAATGTTTTGTGTGGTAGAAAACGAACAGGTATACATTGATTGAAGGATAAACAAGGTAAAGTTATAGAAGGTGAGGATTCTGTCATGGCTAGGTGGACTGAGCATTTCAGTGATGTTCTAAACAATGTGGTTAGTTCTATTCCCATTGTTTGCAATGATGATAGATGCATTTGTGGCTTTAATGTTGGCCCTATAACACAATCCGAAGTTAGTTTGGCTGTTTCTAAATTTAAACTACATAAATCCCCAGATGTAGATGAAATTACTACGGAAATGCTGAGAGCTGGAAATGTTTTGGTTACCACTTGGATGACTGAAATTCTGAATATCTTTTATGATAAAGGCATGGTTCCTAAGAATTTTACCAGAGCTATTGTTATCCCTATTTTCAAAAAAGCTGATCGCAGTTCTTGTGAGAACTATAGGGGTATCAGCCTACTCTCTGTTCCAGGTAAAGTTCTTTCCATGATTGTGCTTAATAGAATTAAGAATTGGTTGACAGGTAATTGCGTGATGACCAATGTGGATTCAGAAGTGGTAGAGGATGTGTAGATCACATATTTTCACTTAGGCAGATTCTTGAGAAATGTGTAGTTTCAGAAACCTTTGGTTGCTAGCTTTGTTGATTTCAAAAAGGCTTTCGACTCTGTTGATCGTCATAATTTGTGGATGATTGTGAGATCATATGGTATACCAGACAAGTTAGTTAACATTATGAAAGCTCTCTATAATAACACTGAGTCGTGTGTGAGAGTTGGTAAGGCTTGTAGCAATTGGTTTAGCATTACTTCTGGTGTTCATTCCATCCAGCGTGTTCTTTAGCGTCCACAGGGTATGAGTCTCCCGAACGCGGCTTAACTCCCAGCTAATGGACGGCAGCCTTTACCAAGCCGATCGGCGTTCCCCTATTGACCGGTGGTGGGTTGTTTTTGCGGCGATAAATCTCAACGCTAGCCCAAGTGGACTCGAACCTGGGAATTACAGATTACAAGATACCGATTGAGCCACCCTCTCCGCAGTCATATGTACATATACCGGATGCATGAAATAGTCATATTACCGCGATAGCATCAGTGAGTCCTGCGCAGATGCGGCGAATATCCGCATTTGGAAGCTCTTGCCAGATAAAAGATAAATGAAATAAAATTGCCAGATAAAGATCATAATGATAATGCGGATAGTGATAAACCCTGGGTAAAAAAAATTACGTTAACGCAGATAGCGGATAAAATCGCTGATTTGGTAAGATAAGCAAAGAACATGGGCAAACATTATTGCATTATTTGATGGTTAATATGAATGAAAAAAAATGTACTTGAAATAATGAGGAAAACTCTGATTTGAAAATTCACCGATATTTTCTCTAAAAAGATGCTTGCTATAAATTCATTGCTATAAAGCGAGAAATTTAACAAACTTTTCCTATTTCAGTGAAGCAATCTTTTTTGCTGACATAGAAGAAAATAAGTCCAAAAAATGACTCGAGTGTTGCGTAGAAAACTGGAATTCAATCTGGGAAAATTTCGGTAGTGTAGATTACGAAGTTTCTGAGTAATTCATAGTCATTGTGGTTTCCATAATCGCGTATAGCTGGATTTAAAAGAAGGTTAACTTAGAAGAAATTGCAAAATTACATTTACGTAAATTTTGTCCGACGTTTAGTAAGGCATATTTTTCTGAAACACAGAATCATTTTTTCAGTTAATCATTAGTCATTAATAAATCATTAGACTGAATTCTTTTATTCGCAAAGATACATCGGACTTCAAGCACTTGCAAAACCTTAAATGGTTATTAAGTAACGGTTACGGATAAGACATTGTTCGTGCAGTAGAATTTGTTATCCGCTCGGAGCTCTATCGATAAATTCCTTTAAGAATTAGATGAACAGTTGATAGTGATCCACTGTGGTGCTGAAACCTACCCTCCGAGGAGGTTGCAATCCAAAGTTTTCGCATTACTGTTCTAGATCAATTATTTTTTACCTTTTTTTCGGCAGAGAACACTGTAACTATCATGCGAAATTGTGTTTAAATCGTGCTTAATGAACTTAACGTTTAACTTTTTCTAGTATGTTATTAAACTCCACGTTTTTGTAATGTATTATTATAAGTTGTACCTTGCTAGCATAGATTAATAATTTTTTAGCATTTTGAGCGAAATTTAAGAAAAAGATTTTCTGTATCTACTACACTCACTTTTCCAATGACATGGAAATTCTGCAGAAATTTTTGGGGATATTTGCTAAATCTCGGTTAGAAATCAATTCTTTAGACCAGTGGTTCTCTACCTGTTATGCTTCACGTACCCCCTGGAAATGTGTATGTAACTGGCGTACCCCTTGTATAGATAGATAAAACTGTAGTTATAGTATAAAAATAGGAATAAAATAAAACCTATATATAACATATATCTAGCGACTTTTGAGTTCTCACGGCGTACCCCAAAAATTTTTACCGCGTACCCCACGTTGAGAACCCCTGCTCTAGACCAAAATTTCTCAACCAGTATGACACAAGTTTTCGAAAAATGGTGTAAAACCCCAACCTTGGTAATCAGAAAATATAGCAGTTACAACTATACTCTTTTTCACATAAAGAAGACAGTGGCAAAGTCTGAATATTACAGAAGGCAACAGCCAACGAAAAGGATGCCACACCCACGTGAGTTCTGGGAAGAACAGCTTACAGATGTTACACTCTGTCACAAGCAAATAGTTCCACGCCTTATGCAATAAATAAATACTTTTTCAACGTAAATTGTTATTACGTATAATTTGTGCAAGTGAGAAATTGAAAATGTTGTTTTCAACTTCGAAATATTGTAAAGTGCATGACCAAATATAATTTCTTTACACCGGTACATTCGCGTTGTAAAACACTTTTCGTAAAAAGGCAGTGATTCTCAGCCTTTTATGCTTCACCGTAACCCATGGAAATGTGTATGTAACTGGCGTACCCCTTATAGATAGATAAAATTATAATTATAGTATAATAATGACAACTTAGCGACTTTGTTACTAGATCTAGGGACTTTTGAGTTCTCACGGCGTACCCCAAAGTTTTCCTCTGGAAAGGGTTGGGTTGTTGGGTTGTTTTACCTCTGAGCGGCACTTTTTTGCACACCATGGGCTAAATGGCCAGGTCACATGGACCCCGAAGGCTCAGAGAAGGTTGGGGGAGGGGACCCATTGGAACAGCTGTTGGGAGACAGATGGTAGCCTACCGTCAAGGCCATCCAGCTTGTTCTTTAACGTGCACAGGGTATGGCTCTCCCGCACACGGAGCCACGGCTTAACGTCCCATCCGACGACGGCGGCCTTTCCAAGCCCATCGGTGTCCCCTACTGACCGTGGGCAGGGCGGGGAATTTTGCGGAGATAAATCTCAACGCTGACCCAGCTGGGACTCGAACCTGGGAACTACAGATTACGAGCCTGGCGCGCTACCGACTGAGCCACCTCCCCCCCCCCCCCCGCCCTCCTCTGGAAAGACCAAGACCGAAGTCAGCGTGGCAAATATTATATCACCGTACATTTTAATGAAGTTTTAACAGACCTGAAGAAAGTAAATTTCGTTACGATCGATAGCGACGTTTCTAATAAAAAAGAAGTAAAATTAGTCCCGATTATTGTCAGATATTTCTCGTTGGATTCTGGGATTCGAGTGAAGCTAATAAATTTTGAAGAAATGCCTGGGCAGACTTCCGATATACTCATTAATTACATAATGGAAACTGCCAAAAGACATAACTTGGAGAAGAAAATTATTTGCATCTGTGCAGACAACACAAACAGTAATTTTTGTGGTGTGAAAAGAAAGAAAATAACGTACACAGAAAATTAAAATGCAAATTGGGACGTATTTTAGGAGTTGGTTGTACAGCTCATATTATTAATAACTCTATACAATCACCTGCTTATAAACTTCCTATTGATATTGAAGTGAAAATTTGCAAAAATCTATAAATATTTCTATATTTATATACTAAGAACTACCAAATTAAAATTCTTTTAGGAAGATGCAGAGGTAGAATATTGTTATGACAGATCAACGTGCTACAGTGAATTTATGGTAAACGTGTCATGAACGCGCGTATGCTTCTGCGTGAGAATTACGTAACCAACGAATTGGAACGAAGAACCCAACCGCAAAATAAGAAAGATAGAATGGTTATGTTGGAGTTGTGGATATGTGAAAAGGGGGCATAGTTAGACTCAGTCTGTACACGAGAAATGTATAAAAAGAAGAAGCATTTTGTATGGGGAGTGCGCGGGAGGTTAATTAGTTTTATTTTTGTAAAACCTACTAATTAATTAACAAAGAAAATTAGAATGGTTTACGCCTGAAGTGAAAGATATAAAAGGGACATTGACATTAAAAATGAAGAGGTAAACGTTAATCGAATAGACAGAGCTAATCTTAACTGTTGTGTAGTAAGAGATTATGTACGATAGTATTTAGTTTGTTTATAAATAATTTCATTCCTACTTTTTTAATGAATTGCATTGTTTTGCAATTATCATTTTAAAATATTTACTTGAACTCATGTTCAGTGCTAATCCATTTTAATTCGTAACAATATAAAAAGAATGTTATAATACAGTGCTACACGGTTTTTAAGTTTGCAACCAAAGAGTTCCTGACATATTTGGTAAGTGAAATTAACGATGAAAATTTTCCAACAATTTTAAAATCTTTTTTTTTGAAAACTCGGAGATCGAGGTATGTTTACTATTTTTAAATAGAATTGTACCACTTTTCATAACACGATAAAAATCTTTAAAATCAAATGATATCACTGCAATAAAAGTTGCTTTAAAATATTACGACCTAATAACTAAACTTACAGAAAGAAGGGCTGCGAAATAACTATTGTTAAAAATTAAAAATGAAATTTCTGAAGGCGAAATGTTGACACATTTTGACCAGTTTTACAAAACGAGCATAGCATATTTAGGATTATGGCAATCGAATTTCGAAAACCTTAAACCTAAATTGGAGTGGGCTGATATCGAAAAAAGTGCTGAATACTTCAATTCTGTAATAGGACAACAACCACAGACATTTTTTAATATTGACGAATTGTTTGATGAATTATCATTTAATAAATCAAATTTATACGAGTGAAAAATTTAATGATGACTCAAGTTTAACTCAAAGATGGATGAGCGTACTTGAAATAGTTAAGGAAACTAACATTTGTATCTATAAGCTTGTGTTTGCCTTGTACCTCAGCACCCGTAAAAAGAGTTTTCTCAATGATGGGTAATACACTGGTTTCCATAATTAAGGAAAAATGAGAAAAATCGCGATAATTAAAAATTAATAATCGTTCTCATGAATGCTCTGTCAGAGAAGGTATAACTGAACGTGGTTGTACTTTGCAAAATATTAAAAATAATAAATTAATAATAATTGGGGATATAAATCTTAATATATTAAGCAACAGCCATGAGGTCTCAGATTATCTTGATGCAATGTCTTTAAATGGTTTAAAGTCATTTGTAAATATTGCTACGATATCAACTGTTTCCTCTCATACTTGTATAGATCATGTTTTTATACGAGAAAAGAATAATAACTATACTTAACAATACAGCTGTCTTCCAAAATGATGTAACAGATCATTATCCAATACTTGTAAGCGTAAGTGGCAAAAATTTTTTTTCTAACCCTTAACCTTTAGTGAAAAGCTGAATAGATTAAAATTTATTCGAAAAATACATTAAAGAATTTAAATGGAATAGTGAAAGCCCCGGGTAAGGCATGGATGTGTGTGTTGTTTTTCTGCTGAGGTCCTGCCATCCTCTCAGACTTTCTACTATGGCATATAAACTGGCAGGCTCCTGTCAGACCTCTGTGGCAAGCAGCTGCTTGAGGGGGTATTTATTTTTTTATTTATAGTGAAAGTGATAAAACTGATAATGTAAATGTATTATATAATAAATTCATATATGTGATAAACGAGGACAAAATAAAAAGTACTACGTTTCTAAAAATAGTATTGTTTTGGGTCCTAATCAGAGGAGCAAAAACAAATGGATAACAAACGAAATTATAATTTTAGCCAAAGAAAAGCAAAAATTATACAACATATATAAAAAACGCCCGTTTGACAAATCCCTTGAAAAGTAATATCAATCAACAAGAACCAAAGTAACAATTAAAACTAGGTATGCCAAAAAGCTTCATTATTTAAAAGAATTCCATAAGTGTAATAATGATGTGAAAAAGCAATGGGCAACAATAAATAATATTTTACGGATGAGAACAAATCCTGAGGTATATCCTTCAAAAGATATTGATAAAGATTTAATAAATAAATTTAATCAACATTTTAAAGAAGTTAACCAGGCATATCAATATACTACAATTAATTTTAATATTGAAATTAACAAATATGTAAACCATATTAACAACTCAATGGTGGTTCTGTTTGAGGCAGATCACACTGAAGTAAAAAATATAAAATCACAATTGAATAATAATAAATCTTGTGGTTATGATGAAATAAATGCACACATGTCAAAAATTGTTTTTAAATATAAACCTCATATTTTTGTAAAAATTATAAATTTATCGTTTCCTACTGGAATGTTCATAGATGCTTTAAAAATTGTTGAAAGTAAAGCCAATTTTCAAAAAAGGTAAAAATACGAATTTTAATAATTATAGACCAATTTCCATACTCCCTACCTTTTCAAAAAAAATTGAACAACTAATGAAAGAGAGATTAATTAAATTTCTTTCGAAATATAACTTCTTATCAAATAAACAGTTTGGATTAAGAGATAAATTGTGTACAGAACATGCTATATTACAACTTACCAGCAACATCTATAACAGTGTAAATGAACACAGAAAAACTTTAGCCTTATTTATTAACAAAAAAAAAGCTTTCGACGCAATAAATCATGAAATTTTAATGCAGAAATTAAGTATAATAAGAATAAGAGGACTTGCATTCAGTTGGTTTAAAACATATTTGCAAAACAGGAAACAATATGTGGCTATATATAAACTGGAAAATAATATGCTTGTTCTAAATGGTGGAGTACCGCAAGGTTATATTCTTGGGCCAGTATTGTTTTTAATATATATTAATGATTTTTGCAATTTAAATTTATTCAGCAAAATCTCAGCTTATGTGGATGACATAGCAATACTGTACGCGACTGAAACTAATAATGAGTTATTGTTTAAGATTAACAATGACTTAAAAAAACATAAGAAACTTGTTTAGTAGCAATAAACTGGAAATAAATGTGAATAAAACTAATTTCTTCTATTTCGGCTTAATGAATATAAGTAAAGAGATTGTCATAAAATACCATAATTCTGGCTGTAATTTGGTAAATGCATGTGTATGTAAAATATTGAACAGTTCGAATATGTTAAATATCTAGGCATTTGTATTGAACAAAATCTACAGTGGAAGAAACATATAAATACAATATGTAAAAAATTAAGATTTATTTTGTATAAGTTATATTATCTCAAATCATGTTCACATAACAATTTGTTATTTTTGGTTTATTTCGCTTGAGTCCATTCAATTTTAAGCTATGGAATCACTTGTTGGGAAGGAGATTATATATCAAACCTACTCCCTCTAATGAAATTGCAAAATAAAATTGTAAAACTAGTTTCAAATAGCAATATTAGCAATGTAAATTATCATTCCATAAACAATAAGATATTACCCCTGAGAAAGTTATATTTATATAGACGTCTTTTGTTTCTACGTAAAAACAACAATTGGATTATCCCATACAATACCAGATGTTCTACAAACATGTTTCATCTTGTGAAATCAAAGAAAGAAATCATACATAAGCATTTTAATTTTATTGCACCAAAATTATATAATTCTTTACCTAATAGTATAAAAGAAGAAAAAAGTGAATGTTATTTTAAGGAAAAAAGCCCAACTTTTATTTGGTAAATACTGATGATATTGCAGATGTTTTTAATGTAATTTCTTAGTTTTTTCCATTACCAAAGATTTTCGTTTATAGTAAAATTTTGTGTTTGTAATCTGTAAGAGTTGTTTTGTAACTCATAGATTACATAGAGATACTTGTTAAGTGTATGTTTCTATCAGTTGTGTATTTTTATTTATTTTTAATCGTTTATTTTATTTTAATTATTTCCTTCTGAAGTTTCCATCCAAATTTGATGGCAATTTTTTGCGTTTAAGGTTTCTGTAAATAAGTATGGAAATAAAATTATTATTATTATTAATTTGCCAAAAAGTTGTTCGTTCCTCGCCAAACTTGTTCATGTAACCAGCAAAGTAATGCCGAGTGAGCATATCGTATGCAAATTAGTCTAGGCTGCGTCAATTTGAGTAATCGGATAGCGGCATAAAAACGGATGTTATGGAGGAGTGAAATCGTTATTTTGTGTTGTAAATGTGGGTGAAGAAATTCGAAATTTCCATTTTGTAGGAATGACCTCGAGACATCATTTGCCAAATGAACTGCGGTGAAGAGTTATTGGCCGGCTCGAAGTAGGCCGAAGTCAGTCAGACGTGGCACGATGGTTGTGAGTCCTTCTATGGTCCACAGACTGTGGAATCAATTTCTTAGCATGGATTCCGCGTCTTGGAGATTTAGCCGAGAAAGGGCTAGAGTTGCAACCGCTGTACAAGACCGAAATCTGCAATTAACAGCACGAAGGAGCAGGACGACTACTCCCTCTCCATTATGATCCTTTCTTGCAGCAGCCACTAGAAGAGTTGTATCAGCTTCTACTGTGCGTAAAAAGGTTTCATGAGGGAGGTCTATACGCTAGAAGGCCAGTAATTTGTATACACCTCACATCACGTCACAGGAGAGAGCAGATGAATTGGGCATGAACGAATGTTACTGAACAGAAGAGCAATGGAGGTCCGTACTCTTCACAGATGAGTCCAGATATTGTTTGTAGAGTGATTCCAGACATTGTTTGATATGGGGAGAATGAGGTACCTGCTGTCATCCCAGTAACATTCGTCAAATAGACAGTTACGGCGGAGGTAGCGTATGTGTTTAGGGTGGCATTTCCTTAGGTGGACGCACAGACTCTATGGGTTGACGAGTGGGAACCTCAAAGCTCAGAGGTATAGAGATGACATCCTGGACCCTTATGTATGTTCTTAGGCTGGTGCAATAGGTGAAATATTCATCATGATAACGCTCGTTCACACAGAGCTCGACTAGTGGAACAATACCTTCAAGAGAAGACCATTTTACTCATGGAGTGGCCACCTCGATCTCCCAATCTACGAGTAAATCCGATTGAACATGTGTGGGATACTCTAAGGAGACGTGTTGCTGCCTTCAACCTGCCACCTGAAACAAAGGTGAAGCTTATTACTGCTTTAAAGGAACAACGGTTCCTACTGAGCTGATTCACAACATCATATACAGCATGGAACATCGCTGTCGTGCATGGATTGCTGTAAGGGGTGACCACACTCTTTATTAAAGAACTTTGCCCCATTGCATTCTGACACCTCATTTTTTGGACAAGTTCCTGTAAGTGTTATTTTTTGACGAAAAAATTTCTAGTGTAAAATATTTTATATCATTCTGAAACTAGCATTGTAATTCATGTTTCCATCAAATTTCATTAAAATCATTCATATTTTTTTATCATAATTTTTCTGAGTTTTCCTTAATTTATGGAAACCAGTGTATTTGGTCAACCACCTGCAAGTTTCGGTCGTAAAGGACTTGCTTGATATAAAAGTTAATACAGCTTCCAGCAGTTGCACTCAATTTTATGATCAAATTTAAAAAGAGGTCAACATCCGGAAGTAAGCATTGTCTTTAGAGAAATACCAATGTTATGATAAATCAGACGAGGGATAAAAGGAACAGCTGATTGAGCCAGTTATTGACAATGATTCCACAAAACCTGGCCCCAATCATGGGTGGGTAAAAGTTATGATTTCATTATTTAAAGTTTTTTTTTTAAATATCATTTATATTTTTGTCTTCCCCACATCAAGCATCTGGCAGAATTATGGCAAGCCTAGTTATAGAGGTGTTGGTCCAACCCGCGTCTCTGCAAGAAACTTGCGGGTCATAAAACAAACAATCAATGTAGTGATTCTTGCTCAGTTTCTTCTAATTTTTCAACAAAACATTTTTAGGTCCATAACTAAATGACTTTGTCAATTCATAATACTCATTTTAAATGAATATTTTTCTTTTTTAATCAACATATTTTCTTGATACCTTAAATATATGTATTTTTTTTTTCAATTTTGCCATTAAGTGGCCGAGTGGTTAGCATGCTTGGCTACTGATCGAAAGGCCCTGGGTTCGAGCCCTAGGTAAGGCATGGATATTTGTGTTGTCGTTCTGCTGAGGTCTCGCCTTCCTCAGAGACCTTCTCTATGGCGTATTAAACTAACAGGCTTCTGTGAGACCACTGTAAGAAGCAGCTGCTTGAAGAGTAAAATAAAATAAAAAAAATGCTTAATAGAAATATATGCTTTCTCTTTTAAGTAGAGAATTTTTACTGCCGCTCTTTAAGAATATAATTTTTTCGTTGTGGCTTTTTACTAAGTTTGGGTTGAATGCGGTTGATCTACAACGTTATATGAACAAAACATTACATTTTTACCTCATACTACTGTTCCCTTATCAGTGAAATATCAAAAAAGAGATTATTCGACATATAAATATTTGAAGTTATATGGAAATCATATTTTCCACATCGCAAAGTAAAAATGAAAACAAAAGATAGCGTTTCTTTATTTTTCTCTAATCCCAAATCTGTCTACGGATAAAGTTAATCTTTTCTTGCAATAAAAGTAGTCATTCACTGAAACATACGATTAGCATATAGACAAGGTACTTGAAACGAAAGGTGAAAAAAAAAACTACATTTCTCTATATTTGAATAAACCCGGGGAAAATGTTGCAATCCTTAATCCAGTTCGCGCGTCCAAGTGTTTCAGATAAAGTCTGCGCATTACTTTTTTCGTTTGAGTGTCAAGAGTTATTTGTTGGGTGAGCCTGAAAGTATTGGCTGTAACAGAAGATTGGATTGCCCTCGGGCTGACAGTGTTCACAGCTTCCCTGCAATGCAGCAGCAGCGCGAGAGGAAGTGACTGGTCTGATTCCTCCAACACCAGCAAGCACCATTATTATATTCACTCTACACACTGTCGCCTAAAAACCTTTTTATGTCTCAGTCAGGTGTAACGCCGTGGAGAGGCACTTAAGGCCATTTAGTGCATCAAGAACACTCGTGGGCCTCTGGGAAGTCAGCTATTGTTGGATTTAGCGCGTTCCCGGTATTCTTTTTGCCGCTCGTGGAGCGATATGTCCAATAGTGTTACAGAAGAACATCATCTCAGTTATAAACAAGAGGAAAAGTGTTTTCGTCAGAGCTGAAAGCTCTGAATTTTATCACGTACGAAAAATTGTGTTTTTAAAAGTTGTGAGCGTAAGTCGTGTAGATTGCGCGCCCCTGATAAAACAAAACAGATTTTTTTATCGGTAGGCCGGTGTAGCTTCGTAATATACGTGATTGAAAGCTATTTGCGATAAAATTCGAAAGAATGGCTTTTTATGTGTTTCCTTTTATGTACGAGTTGGATAAAACATTTTCACTTTTTTTTTCCCAATATGTCTACATTTTGTGAGAGCTCGCTCTGATTTAGTTTTAAAATATGTACAGAGAACGTTGTACAGAGTTGACAAGAATTTTTTTCTTACGTAATTGTTCCAAAAATTGACAAAAAAATGTAGATTTTTTTAAAGCATTTCTTCTTTTATTTCAGCTTTTTCTTTCTTCTTTAGGTAATAACCTAAGAAATAAATTATTGACTTTTTCTTTCTTAATTTCAGAATAGAACACTTGTTTTCATTGTTACTTCATATTGTTCAAAACTGAGAAAAGTATCACTTGATTAATTCTGTTTACATGCAGATTTCATCAATTCCTGGAGACAGTCTGAAATAATGCTAATAAATACAATTCTTTACAGGGATGGATTTGGGGGAAATAATCCTTCCTTTGAGAATGCTAGTAATGTAATGGAGGCCAGAAATTATTAAACTGGTGCATATTTCAAGAATTTTTCACGAAATTTTTAAAAAAACTTCTAGAACGAAGGGGAAAATATTACACTGCAATAGAAATCAGGTCTCTGCCCCCTCACCCTCCCCCCTTTTACCTTTTTCCAGCGCGATTCAATATATTTGTTGAAATCGCAATTGGGAACGTGCACAACAAATATGCAAATTTAATAGTTTGAGAAAGCTGTTTAAAACACAAAGGCATTTATAAACATTTCTCGATTTTGCTTTAGGAGTTATCTAAAAATATTATTGATCGTACATTGGCTAACTAAATGGGCTTGTTCTGTCGTTGACATCTTGTTCTACAACTAAGTTCAGATTATTTTTGATCATAATTTCACAAAGCTCAAGTTTGATAAATATTCTGTAAGAAAATCACTCA
The DNA here is from genome assembly GCA_038380435.1 of Ryuthela nishihirai. Lineage (NCBI taxonomy): Eukaryota > Metazoa > Arthropoda > Arachnida > Araneae > Heptathelidae > Ryuthela > Ryuthela nishihirai. The sequence goes on along the minus strand of JAWZYU010000011.1, from coordinate 64,620,374 downwards.
TAACACTTTATTGCCAGTCTTACACGGACCAATAAAATTGTAGTACATATAATAATAACTATAAAGAAAAAATAAATAAATTACCCTTCAAGCAACTGCTTGCCACAGAGGTCTGACACGAATCCTGCCGATTTAATAAACCATAGAGAAGATCTGTAAGGAAGGGAGATTCCAACAGAAAGGTAACACAGAAACGTCCTTACGTTATCCATATACCTTTGATCAGTAACCAAGTGTACCATACATCGAAAAACTTCAGTCATGAGGCAGTTAGGTTTGAGTTGGGTTATTTACCTCTGAGGGATACTTTTTTGTTCAGAGTGGGCTAAATGGGTCAGAGAAAATTGGGGGAAGTGAAAAGAAGAAAATTGGAGGACCCTTCACCCCAACTTTCTTCGAACCCTTGGGGTCCTTGTGACATGGCCATTTAGACTATTGTATACAAAAGATAGCCGTTAGAAGACGGATCGTAGCCTCCCGTCAAGGCCATCCAGCGTGTTCTGTAACGTGCACAGGGTATTGCTATCTCCTTACACAGGCCTCGGTTTAACGTCTCATCTGACAGATGGTGACATTTCCAAGCCCATCGGTGTCCGCTTTCTGATAGAGGACAAGGTGGGGATTTAGCGGAGAAAAAATCTCGACTCTGGCACAGGTGGAATCTGGGAAACTACTGATTGCGAGCCTGGCGCGCAACCAACTGAGCAACCTCCACGCTGTTGGCAGTTCTGATAATCGAGAAACAGAATAATCGATTCCTGATAAAAGATATAAATATATTACACATATAAAAGTTTTATTGTATATTAAAGAAAATATTAGAACTAAAACATTTAACTGACTAAATTTTGGATAAGTAAACAACTAAAATTTAAAATTGCATAAAAAAACAACAACAATCTTTAAATGTGAAAAATTACTTACAGTTAAGTTTTTAATTCTGTGTGTATATATATAAACAAATAAAGAGGTACTCAGTTGCGATGTTGGAACTCGGTCTTGTATGATCGGCAATGCCGCGAGGCACGGTCTCTTCAAATAAATGCACGGTGAGCGATTTTCAAGATGTGCCATGCCCGTGGCCGAGTGGTTAGCGCACTTGGCTACTAATCTAAGGGACCTGGGTTTGAGCCCCGAGTAAGGCATGGACGTTTGTGTTGTTTTTCTGCTGAGGTCCTGCCAACCTCACAGACCTTCTACTATGGCATATAAACTGACAGGCTCCTTGTCAGACCTCTGTAGCAAGCAGCTGCTTGAGGGGGTATTTCTTTATTTTTTTATAGTCTAGATAAGTGGTTCTCAGCCTTTTATGCTTCACGTACCCCCTGGAAATGTGTATGTAACTGGCGTACCCCTTGTATAGATAGATAAAACTATAGTTAAAGTATAACAATGAGAATAAAATAAAACATGTATTTTTACTAGATCTAGCGACTTTTGAGCTCTCACGGCGTAGCCCAAAAAAATTTTACCGCCTACCCCACGTTGAGAACCCTTGGTCTAGATAATAGTTTTTATTTTACTACCACTATATCAACTGGTCCTATGTCAAAAGGTCCCTATTCTTCGTCAGAATAGGGACCTTTTAAACAGGGTTTGACAAACAAAATATATTTTTTCAGGTAGAAAATTGCAGATCCTGTTAATTCCGACTCATTCTTATCCTCTCCCTTTTTCGCTCACTTGCTCCCCCTCCCCCCTCCTCCCATTCTTTTTTTTTTCTAGATCTAGGCCTGACTCCGAGTACAGAAGAAATCTATTACAGAATGAACGTTGAAGAACAAACACGATGGCTTTAATGCATGGTTCCCTCTGTCTCCTAATAGTTGTCGCCTTCTCTTATCCAGCTCTGAGCTCCTTAATGGTCAATTGTATCTTAAGTGTGTAAAATGGCGTGACCATTTAGCCTATTGTGTGTTAATAGTGCAGCTAAGAAGTAAAACAACCTATCTATTGTTTATATCAATACAAATTCCAAAAATACTTCTATTTGAAGGAATACATGATGAAATATGTAAGGATTGAGTCATTTAATATTTATTACCTACAGGTTAAAACCTAAAAACTATTTAGTGAAAAACTCCTGCATATACCGAAAAGAATTCATAAATTGTCAAAATAAAGGCTTAATAAATCATTTACATAGGAATGGTTTTCATTTAAATGATATTTTAATAATATTGCAAAATCCATTATAATTTTAAAAATTTTCAATGAAAAAAATTATATTTAAAGTACGTCAAAAGTTTTATTCTCTTGTTTTATTCCTTTTCCCCCCGGATAAGTTTTTGTCTTTGCGTTCTCATTTTTAACCCTAGAGAGGTACTTGTCGTTTTTCTTCTACAAGCTCTTGGTTTTGCGTTTTCTTCCCAGTCAGTCTCCAAGGATCGTAAACAGAACTTCAGGAAAATAACGGAATAATGATGCTATAGCGTGTATTGAGTGTCTTTTGCTAAATTGACATTTCGTGTTATTGGAATGACCGAGAAACAGTTACTCTTCAAACAAATGCATTTTATTTCTTGCTTTTCAAAAAATAAATGATATTTATTTCTAGGGTCTATAATATAGATTCAAAAAATTAATGACTGTTAATTAAAAAAATTACGTATTCGTTATAGGTATTAAATATTTGGAGACAGTCATAAATATTACACAGATGTTCCCACAAAGTTGGCTGTATCTTCCTATTGACCCACAAAGTTGGTCTTATCTTCCTACTGATCCCCCATAGTTGGTCTTATCTTCCTACTGATCCGACAAAGTTGGCCGTATCTTCCTACTGACCTACAAAGTTGGTCTTACTTTCTACTGATCCCACAAAGTTGGCATTATTTTCCTACTTATCTACAAAGTTGGTCTTATCTTCCTACTGAACCACAAAGTTGGCCGTATCTTCCTACTGACCTACAAAGTTGGTCTTATTTTCTACTGATCTCACAAAGTTGGTATTATTTTCCTACTTATCTACAAAGTTGGTCTTATCTTCCAACTGGCCCACAAAGTTGGCCGTATCTTCCTACTGACCTACAAAGTTGGTCTTATCTTCCTACTGATCCCACAAAGTTGGTCTTATTACTGACCCACAAAGTTAGTCTTTTTACAGCTCTCCAATGGTGTTAGTGGCTCAGTAGATCAAAGGTGTTTAGTGGTTAAGAGCTTGGCTATGGATCAGAAAGACCGGAGTTCGAGTTACAGATAAGACATAGATGTTTTCTTGTGTTGTCTTTCTGCTAATAATATTGCTTTTCTTAAGGATCTTCTCTGTGGAGTATTACAGTGACAGGATCCTGCTTTACAACAAGAAACTGGTTGAGGGGATTCGGTTGTTTTACTTGTAGAGGTTGGAGAGCTGACAAGAGTTGTCGTTGTTAGCGAGAACTTAATTACACACCAAAATACTGAAACAGATTTATCTCATTTATGAAATCGATTTCGGTCCCTTGTAATTCTTCTGACACTTGACTGAAAATCTAGAATTGTAATCAATTTTTGCGACCTCCTAGAATTATAATTAATCTATGCGATCTCCTAGAATTATAATCAATTTATGCGATCTCCTAGAATTATAATCAATTTATGCGGACTCCTAGATTTAAAATAAATTTATGCGACACCCAAAAATTATAATCAATTTATGCGACTTCATAGAATTATAATCAATTTATGCGACTTCTTAGAATTATAATCAATTTATGCGACTACCAAGAATTATAATCATTTCATGCGACCTCCTAGAATTATAATCATTTCATGTGACCTCCTGGAATTATAATCATTTTATGTGACCTCCTAGAATTATAATCAATTTATGCGACCTCCTAAAGTTATAATCAGTTTATGCAACCTTCTAGTATTATAATCAATTTACGCGACCTCCTAGAATTATAATCAATTTATGCGGCCTCCTAGAATTATAATCAATTTATGCGACCCCCAAGATTTATAATCAATTTATGCGACCTCCTAAAGTTATAATCAGTTTATGCAACCTTCTAGTATTATAATCAATTTACGCGACCTCCTAGAATTATACTCATTTTATGCGACTGCCAAGAATTATAATCAATTTATGCGACCTCCAAGAATTATAATCAATTTATGCAACCTCTTAGAATTATAACCAATTTATGCAACCTCTTAGATTTATAATAAATTTATGCGACCCCCAAAAATTATAATCAATTTATGCGACTTCATAGAATTATAATCAATTTATGCGACTTCTTAGGATTATAATCAATTTATGCGACTACCAAGAATTATAATCATTTCATGCGACCTCCTAGAATTATAATCATTTTATGCTACCTCCTAGAATTATAATCATTTTATGCGACCTCCTAGAATTATAATCAATTTATGCGGCCTCCTAGAATTATAATCAATTTATGCGACCCCCTAGATTTATAATCAATTTATGCGACCTCCTAAAGTTATAATCAGTTTATGCGACCTTCTAGTATTATAATCAATTTACGCGACCTCCTAGAATTATACTCATTTTATGCGACCTCCTTGAATTATAATCATTTTATGCGACCTCCTAGAATTATAATCAATTTATGCGACCTCCTAGAATTATAATCAATTTATGCGGCCTCCTAGAATTATAATCAATTTATGCGACCCCCTAGATTTATAATCAATTTATGCCACCTCCTAAAGTTATAATCAGTTTATGCAACCTTCTAGTATTATAATCAATTTACGCGACCTCCTAGAATTATAATCAATTTATGCGGCCTCCTAGAATTATAATCAATTTATGCGACCCCCAAGATTTATAATCAATTTATGCGACCTCCTAAAGTTATAATCAGTTTATGCAACCTTCTAGTATTATAATCAATTTACGCGACCTCCTAGAATTATACTCATTTTATGCGACTGCCAAGAATTATAATCAATTTATGCGACCTCCAAGAATTATAATCAATTTATGCAACCTCCTAGAATTATAATCAATTTATGCGACCTCCTAGAATTATAATCAATTTATGCGACCCCCAAGATTTATAATCAATTTATGCGACCTCCTAAAGTTATAATCAGTTTATGCAACCTTCTAGTATTATAATCAATTTACGCGACCTCCTAGAATTATACTCATTTTATGCGACTGCCAAGAATTATAATCAATTAATGCAACCTCCTAGAATTATAATCAATTTATGCAACCTCTTAGAATTATAACCAATTTATGCAACCTCCTAGAATTATAATCAATTTATGCGACCTCCTAGAATTATAATCAATTTATGCGACCTCCTAGAATTATAATCAATTTATGCGACCTCCTAGAATTATAATCAATTTATGCGACCTCCTAGAATTATAATCAATTTATGCGACCCCCAAGATTTATAATCAATTTATGCCACCTCCTAAAGTTATAATCAGTTTATGCAACCTTCTAGTATTATAATCAATTTACGCGACCTCCTAGAATTATACTCATTTTATGCGACTGCCAAGAATTATTATCAATTAATGCAACCTCCTAGAATTATAATCAATTTATGCAACCTCTTAGAATTATAACCAATTTATGCAACCTCCTAGAATTATAATCAATTTATGCGACCTCCTAGAATTATAATCAATTTATGCGACCTCCTAGAATTATAATCAATTTATGCGACCTCCTAGAATTATAATCAATTTATGCGACCCCCTAGAATTTAATCAATTTATGCGACCCCTAGAATTATAATCAATTTATGCGACCTCCTAGAATTATAATCAATTTATGCGGCCTCCTAGAATTATAATCAATTTATGCGACCCCCATGATTTATAATCAATTTATGCGACCTCCTAAAGTTATAATCAGTTTATGCAACCTTCTAGTATTATAATCAATTTACGCGACCTCCTAGAATTATACTCATTTTATGCGACTGCCAAGAATTATAATCAATTTATGCGACCTCCAAGAATTATAATCAATTTATGCAACCTCCTAGAATTATAATCAATTTATGCGACCTCCTAGAATTATAATCAATTTATGCGACCTCCTAGAATTATAATCAATTTATGCGACCCCCTAGAATTTAATCAATTTATGCGACCCCTAGAATTATAATCAATTTATGCGACCTCCTAGAATTATAATCAATTTATGCGGCCTCCTAGAATTATAATCAATTTATGCGACCCCCTAGATTTATAATCAACTTATGCGACCCCCTAGAATTTAATCAATTTATGCGACCCCTAGAATTATAATCAATTTACGCGACCTCCTAGAATTATAATCAATTTATGCGGCCTCCTAGAATTATAATCAATTTATGCGACCCCCATGATTTATAATCAATTTATGCGACCTCCTAAAGTTATAATCAGTTTATGCAACCTTCTAGTATTATAATCAATTTACGCGACCTCCTAGAATTATAATCAATTTATGCGGCCTCCTAGAATTATAATCAATTTATGCGACCCCCAAGATTTATAATCAATTTATGCGACCTCCTAAAGTTATAATCAGTTTATGCAACCTTCTAGTATTATAATCAATTTACGCGACCTCCTAGAATTATACTCATTTTATGCGACTGCCAAGAATTATAATCAATTTATGCGACCTCCAAGAATTATAATCAATTTATGCAACCTCCTAGAATTATAATCAATTTATGCGACCTCCTAGAATTATAATCAATTTATGCGACCCCCAAGATTTATAATCAATTTATGCGACCTCCTAAAGTTATAATCAGTTTATGCAACCTTCTAGTATTATAATCAATTTACGCGACCTCCTAGAATTATACTCATTTTATGCGACTGCCAAGAATTATAATCAATTAATGCAACCTCCTAGAATTATAATCAATTTATGCGACCTCCTAGAATTATAATCAATTTATGCGACCTCCTAGAATTATAATCAATTTATGCGACCTCCTAGAATTATAATCAATTTATGCGACCTCCTAGAATTATAATCAATTTATGCGACCTCCTAGAATTATAATCAATTTATGCGACCCCCTAGAATTTAATCAATTTATGCGACCCCTAGAATTATAATCAATTTATGCGACCTCCTAGAATTATAATCAATTTATGCGGCCTCCTAGAATTATAATCAATTTATGCGACCCCCTAGATTTATAATCAATTTATGCCACCTCCTAAGGTTATAATCAGTTTATGCAACCTTCTAGTATTATAATCAATTTACGCGATCTCCTAGAATTATAATCAATTTATGCGGCCTCCTAGAATTATAATCAATTTATGCGACCCCCAAGATTTATAATCAATTTATGCGACCTCCTAAAGTTATAATCAGTTTATGCAACCTTCTAGTATTATAATCAATTTACGCGACCTCCTAGAATTATACTCATTTTATGCGACTGCCAAGAATTATAATCAATTAATGCAACCTCCTAGAATTATAATCAATTTATGCGACCTCCTAGAATTATAATCAATTTATGCGACCTCCTAGAATTATAATCAATTTATGCGACCTCCTAGAATTATAATCAATTTATGCGACCTCCTAGAATTATAATCAATTTATGCGACCTCCTAGAATTATAATCAATTTATGCGACCCCCTAGAATTTAATCAATTTATGCGACCCCTAGAATTATAATCAATTTATGCGACCTCCTAGAATTATAATCAATTTATGCGGCCTCCTAGAATTATAATCAATTTATGCGACCCCCTAGATTTATAATCAATTTATGCCACCTCCTAAAGTTATAATCAGTTTATGCAACCTTCTAGTATTATAATCAATTTACGCGATCTCCTAGAATTATAATCAATTTATGCGGCCTCCTAGAATTATAATCAATTTATGCGACCCCCAAGATTTATAATCAATTTATGCGACCTCCTAAAGTTATAATCAGTTTATGCAACCTTCTAGTATTATAATCAATTTACGCGACCTCCTAGAATTATACTCATTTTATGCGACTGCCAAGAATTATAATCAATTAATGCAACCTCCTAGAATTATAATCAATTTATGCGACCTCCTAGAATTATAATCAATTTATGCGACCTCCTAGAATTATAATCAATTTATGCGACCTCCTAGAATTATAATCAATTTATGCGACCCCCTAGAATTATAATCACTTTATGCGACCCCTAGAATTATAATATGCCGTCCCGTGGCCGAGTGGTTAGCACGCTTGGCTAGTGATCTAAGGGACCTTGGTTCGAGCCCCGGATTAGGCATGGATGTGTGTGTCGTTTTTCTGCTGAGGTCCTACCATCCTCTCAGATCTCCTACTCTGGCATATAAACTGACAGGCTCATGTCAGACCTCTGTGGCAAGCAGCTGCTTGAGGGGGTATTTTTTTTTATTTTAGAATTATAATCAATTTATGCGACCTCCTAAAGTTATAATCAGTTTGTGCGACCTTCTAGAATTATAATCAATTTACGCGTTCTCCTAGAATTATAATCAATTTATGCGACCTTCTAGAATAATAATCAATTTATGCGACCCTCCAAGAATTATAATCAATTTATGCGACCCCTTGTAATCGCAGACAAACTTATGTGACCCTTTCCCTCTTCTCTGCAATGTAGAACTTAGGTATTTGCAAAAATATTTTCATTAAAAATACTAACAAATATAAAACTCTCAGAGCTCTGTGACCTTCAGTGTTGATAACCTCTTGATTAATATTATTTAAAAAAGAATCACACCCGGAATGCCCTATGAGCTGTTTAACTACTTCCATTCCCCCACCCACGAGGGTCCGTTCGAGTTTATTTATCCCAAGCCACAGTTTGAGAACCACTGATATTCAGGTAGATTTTAACTTGTTTCGTTAAAATTTCCTTACCTATAATGAAACCAGATTTTGAAGCCTAGAATTACTCCCCTCCTCAACCCCCTTTCTCTTTAGTTCACAATTTGGAATTTTAAGCTTTCGCTAGTCGAAATGCGACCAATTTCTGCTAGTTATGAAACACTCTCTTGTATTGCTGGATACGTCTTAAAATGGCATTTTAAACTATAGTGCCCAGCACACCATATTAGCGTTTGCAAGTCATCACAAGATGCTTGCTGCAATGTGATTGGAGAAAGAGGTTTTATTTTTATGAAAAAATGTCGAAGTTAACTAACTGAATCTCAATCTCACTAATGGTCCTCGTTCACTCTTTATAATAATACTCGTAGATTTATTTGGGCGTTTAAACTCACTGAAGCTCCCAAAAAAAGATAAGACATGACATTCCTCTGGTCGCAATCATTCAGTTACAAACAAATCGTTATGATCAACTCCAGTGAAATTTCTCCCCTTTTTTTGGAAGGACAGGGATGAGAGGACAAAATTTGCGGTAACCCAGAAAAATCTGCATATCAAAGGCTTTCATTTCAGATATAATTCGCAACAAATTATATTTGGCAATCCTTTGAGCATCCCTCCCCACTTTTTTCGGAAAAGAGGTGGAGAAAGATTGAGCGACAATCCCTTATGTTGCTCTTAGATAAGAGGAAGTTGCATACCGAATTCAATAGGCGTCGCTCTTTCAATTTCGGAGGAGTTTTTTTTTTTTACCATAGAGGCAAACAGAAACCCTTTGAAATATGTTGTGTACCAGGCCCACATTTAAGGAATTCCAAAAGGGCCACGCCTCCCCCCTTTAAGAATGTTAGTAACTCGAATACAAAAAAAAATAAATATCCCCTCAAGCAGCTGCTTGCCACAGAGGTCTGACAGGAGACTGTCAGTTTAATACATCATAGTAGAAAGTGAGACCTCAGCAGAAAGACAACATAAACATTCTTGTCTTACCCGGGGCTCGATTCCAGGTCCCTTAGATCAGTAGCCAAGCGCGCAAACCACTTGGCCAGCAAAAATATATTTAACATACGTATATTTTACCATTAGACCTCCGCAGCTGATGGTAAAATTGTTTAAAATTTTGTATGTAATATATGTATATTACACACAATTTTCAAGAACTTTTGTTAAGGACCATTAAAACGGAAAGAAAAATTATTATTATTATTAAATTATGATAACATAAAACAAAACTGGCATATATTGTATCACAGAGTTTTACATATAATAGATTACATGAAGTCATAAATATTGGAATATATCAATAATAGGCAGCTGAAAATCAAAAATAGAAATTAATGAATAAAATTCATTTGCCGGTGATCCAGTCAATTGCCCTCTACCTTTTATTTTTCTATAGCTTGATCCAATCACTTGATCCCGCTGCTTTATTCTAGATCCGAGACTTTTGCTGAATATTTTATTCATCCCTCCATGCATCAGCACTAAATTTTGAAGCACGTAATTTGTCTAAAAGCAAATTTTTCTGCCATAAGATAGTAATAAGATCATTTTGGTTGTGTGACCCGTGATGTAATGTAAATTAACTGACCAGCATCAGGAACAGAATGGACACCCCCGATATCGAACGTAATAATATAAACTTCCTTTCAACGGATATTATTTTCTTTGAAGACAAAGAAATATAAGCCGTAAGTTGAAAGGCCGACGGGCAGTGTTGTCGTACTCGGTCAAGATGAAAAATATTTCCTATATTTAGCTATAAGTGTTCGGTAGATCACCACATCTGTTATTTACTCATAGTTTTTTCTTAAGTAACTTGAAAATAACCTGGACTTTTTTTTCTAAGTATTTTTAAACACAGAAAAGGTGCATGTGATCTTGCAAAGTGTAGACGACTCTTTAGCACATAAGAATGGAATTTGATGCCATCTGTAGAGAAAACTACATAACACTGAAGGTATCTGTATCTGACATTCAATAAGAGTTATTTTGTTACATTTCATAGTAAAATGCAAGAATTGTTTTCTTACATTTCTCAGTAAACCACAAGAATTGATTTATTACATTTCGCAGGAAACTACAAGAACTGTTTTGCTATATTTCACATAAAATCGCAAGAAAGGTTTTGCTACATTTCACAGGAAACCGAAAGTATTATTTTGTTACGTTTCGAAGGAAACTACAAACACTGATTTCCTATATTTCATAGAAAATTACAACAAATGTTTTGCTACATTTCACAGGAAACCACAAGAATTGTTTTTCTATACCACACAGAAAACCACAAAAACTGTTTTGCTACATTTCGAAGGAAATCACAAGAACTGTTTTGCTACATTTTGAAGGAAATCACAAGAACTGTTTTGCTACATTTCGAAGGAAATCACAAGAACTGTTTTGCTACATTTCGAAGGAAATCACAAGAACTGTTTTGCTACATTTCGAAGGAAATCACAAGAACTGTTTTGCTACATTTCACAGGAAATTACAAGAACTGTTTCGCTACATTTCCGATAAATCAAAGAACTCTTTTGTTATTTTCGCTCGAAACAACAAGAACTGCTTTATTACATTTCACAGATAACCACAAGAACTGTTTTGCTACATATATGGGGAAATCATAAGAACTGTTTTCCTACATTTTATAGAATATCACATGACCTTTTTTCTACATTTCAACGAATATCCCAAGAACTGTTTTGCTACATTTTGCAAGAAATCCCTAAAACTATTTTGCTGCATTTCACAGAAAATCACAAGAATAGTTTTTTACATTTTACAGGAAACCACAAGAAGTGTTTTGTTACATTTCGCAGGAAATCACAAGAAATGTTTCACTACATTTCCCAGAAAATCACAAGAACTGATTTCTTACATTTCGCAGGATATCACAAGAAATGTTTCGCTACATTTTACAGAAAATCACAAGAACTGTTTTGCTAAACTTCACAGGAAATTGCAAGAACTGCTTTGCTAAACTTCACAGGAAATTGCAAGAACTGCTTTGCTACATTTCACAAGAAATCACAAAAACCATTTTCATATATTTCACAGAAAGTGACAAGAACTGTTTGCAACATTTCACAGGAAATCACAAGAACTGTTTTGCTATATTTCGACGAACATCACAAGAACTATTTTGCTACACTTCAAAGAAAATCACAAAAACTGTTTTGCTAAATTTCACAAAAAAATCACAAGAAATGTTTTTTACATTTCACAGGAAACCACAAGATCTCTTTTGTTACATTCCACAAGAAAGCACAAGAAGTGTTTCATTATATTTCACAGAAAATCGCAGGAACTGCTTTGCTACATTTTGCAGGAAATCACAAGAACTGATTTGCTACATTTCACAAGTGTCATTCAGTTCATGCGTGTATCAATAGCAAAGTTAATAGAAATTAAAAATTATTTTCCATTTATGTTCCTTTTTACGGCTTTCTTCGATTTCACAATTCTGGAGTTGTTGAAATGGTTTGTACATCGTATAACGTACATGCTACCTTTAAGTGTAACGATGTTAATTTTTTTTTACATTCTTTTTCATTTGTTCATAAATAAAACACATTAAGAAGAAAAACTGTCTTCTATGTAAAATTCAGATATGAAATGGATAATATACTGGTGGACTTTTCCTGTTTTGTAACATTTCACAAAAAATCACATACTAATAAAGAGCGATTTTGTTTGTTCCTTGCCAGATATTCTGAATGGTATTTGAAAAAAAAAATCTAAGTTTATTTTTTAGAATACGTTTCAGCAGAAACATTAAATGGCTTAAAACATGAAACATGAAAAATACCCCTCAAGCAGCTGCTTGCCAAGGAGGTCTGACAGGAGTCGGTCAGTTTATATGCCAAAGTAGAAGATCTGAGAGGATGGCAAGACCCCAGCAGAAAAACGACACGAACATCCATGCCTTACCCGGGACTCGAACCCAGGTCCCTTATGCGAATTGTTAATAAATCTTCTTAGCAATAGATGGCAGCACCATCTACTTCATTCGAAAGAGAGAAGGCATTGGAGAATAATTCTAAATGTCGGCAATAGATGGCGACGTCATGCAAGTCAGGATTGATCATGCAGTCATCATTGTTATGAGAATTTTCCTTAACCAGTGATAGTGAAATATAAAGATTTTAAAATGTCTACAATAGCAATTTTGTTTTGCGCAATTCCTAGATCTTTGAAATTACCTTTCCGTTAAGAAAATAATATTTAGTGCATTTTTAGTGCATAATCACGGTCCTTCGAAACACCGGAACAAAGTAAATAGAATATAAATGAAATTTAAATTATTCGACTAATAAATAAAGATTGCCACCAGGGCTTGAAATTTTGACAAAACTTACTCTTCCTCGAGGACGGGCAGCAAAAAGTTTAACCCATCCTTACAATATTCTCTCTCTGTACATAAAGGCAATAAATTTGTTTACATGATGATCATTGGTGATTTATTGTATAAACAAAGAATCAGTTAAGGGGTCCAAACCCACGACTTCTTGATTACATGTCAGGTGCTCTGACCAGCTACCCACAGCCAAGCAGCCATTCTTTATTGGTGACTTTAAGTATACCATACAGTTAGTCATTGGAAATGGATCTGGCTGTAATTGAAGAGCATAGTTTAGAGGGCACTTTAAAGTTAGTTTGCACTATCAATCAAGAGACATCTTTTTATTTCAACACTAATCCTTACGCTTGATTAAAGACATGTTGGCTTGCAAAACAAAATGTCATGCCTCTTGACTGTGTGCATTAACCTGGAAGGTATCTTCTGGACAAGTCTTCAATTACAATCAGATACATTTCAAATGACTAACTCTATGGTATCATGCTTAAAGCCAACAATAAAGGATTGCTGCTCTGCTTGTGGGTAGCTGGTCAGAGCACCTGACATATTGTCAGGAGGTCGTGGGCTCCAATCTCGACCAGCTAAGGACAGTTTTTCTTCTATATTTATAAAAACGTAATATTTTTTGACTATTTGAGTTAACATCACATAATATCTATTATGTCTATCAATAGGAGGTTGGGTTGTTTTACCTCTGAGCGGTGCTTTTCTGCACACCATGGGCTAAATGGCCAGATCACAAGGACCCCGAAGGCTCAGAGAAGGTTGGGGGAGGGGACCCACTGGAACAGCTGTTGAGAGACAGATCGTAGCCACCCGTCAAGGCCATCAAGTGTGTTCTTTAACGTGCACAGGGTATGGCTCTCCCGCATACAGGCCACGGTTTAATGTCCCATCTGACAGACGGTGGCCTTTCCAAGTCCATCGGTGTCCTCTACTGACCGTGGGCAAGGCAGGGAGTTTTGCAGAGATAAATCTCAACGCTGACCTAGGCGAGACTCGAATCTGGGAACTGCAGATTACGAGTCTGGCATGCTACCGACTGAGCCCCCCCCCCCCATCAATACGAGGAGTTCCTTTTCCGTATAAACTTATCCGTATAACCGTATAAACTTTTACGTATAAAGTGACATACAATTGGAATTCTAAGTTGGCCATTGGTATGCCATTCAAATTTTTTCCCGTAACCTGTGGCCAAGTGGTTAGCGTTCTTGGCTACTAATAAAAGGAACCTGAGTTCGATCTCCGAGTAAGGCATGGGTATTTGTTTTGTGCTTTCCGCTGAGGTCTCGACTTCCTTCCAGACCTTTTACAATGCATATAAACTGAAAAACTCCTGTCAGGCTCACTGTGGCAAGCAGCTGCTTGAGGGAATACTGTATTCATCATTTTACTTTTTCAATTATGTTCAATGTTTCTTGTGCCCCTTTCTTGAGGAGTGAATCCGTAAACAAATTGCTCGTACTAATTTACGAAGAGAACTGTTTTTCACGTACATTTGAAGAGGGTGTCAGAAAATTTTCGTTTTCCCATTTTACTTTTCAGTCTTATAACTTTTGCTAAAAGGAAAATAGAAAGAAGTGAGAATTCAAAGAAATTGTTAAGAAAAAAAAAAACGGAAAAATAACTGATTAAGATGTCCGTAATGAAAAAACAAATTCCTCTTCCCATCCGTGTGGACATCAATGTTTAATTTTCAGTCGTCCTTAAGCAAAACATAGTCGTTGCGGACGGGAAGACGCCGCTATTTTAAGTAGTGGTTGTCACGAAATTAATGTCTTTAAATATTTGTAAAAACTCATGTCTTAAAGAATTTTTAACATCTTCGATACTAGTGAAAGTAACTCTTTCGTTGCATTGCTTAACACATAAGGAATTTTAAACAACCTTATTTTGTGTTTCTTCCCCGATAAATGTTTCAAGAATAAGGTATTGCGTAATTGCCTTTCATCTCTTATATTTGATAGTGTTATATTTTTATTGGGATCACACCTTGACTTTATAGTATTACCAAAACAATATCTGATTATCATTTTAGGCATGTAAACTTGACTGACATATAATATGTTTATTATATAATGTAACCATTATTCAATTTAAAATATTTATGATCTGTGGAATGTTAAAGAATTGTATTTCGAAAGCTTATAATTTTGATCGCGTGAGTCTGTAGCCGGGGGGGGGGGGAAGAAGGGGCAGTTTCCCCTCCCTCTCTGGAAGAATTTATCGAAAACTTAATTTATGTATCAATTAATTAATTATTCTGGAATTGTTTTACCTCTGAGCGGCACTATTTTTGCGCACAATGGGATAAATGGTCAGGTCACAATGGCCCCGAGGCCAGAGAGTGATGAAACCCACGGGACAGTTGTTAGGAGACAGATGGTAGCCTCCTGTGAAGACCATCCCCAGCTTGTTCTTTAAAGTGCACAGGGTATGGGTCTCCCGCACACCGAGACCACGGTTTAACTCCCATCGGATGGACGTCGGCCTTTCCAAACCCATCAGTGTCCCCCACTGACCGAGGGCAAAGCGAGAAGGTTTGAGGAAATAAATCTCAACGCTGACCAGCTTGGATTCCAACTTGGGAACTGTAGATTACGAGCCTGGCGCGATACTGGCTGAGCCACCCCAATTGCTTTAGGAAAAATTAATGTTTTTCCATCAAGGAAATGTAATGCTGATTTTGTTTTTAAGTTTCCTTTTGCTTTTGGAAGCATATTATTTATTCCTTAATACGAATATGCATTTTTACATACATCTTCAATAATAGTTTTCCGTTTTTCGTTTTTCTTTTCGGGATTATCTATAATTGTATTAGGGTATGATATACGAGTATGCATGATTGATGTATTTACCACTGCACTCATTAATGGTGAATGGATTGACCTAAATATTTCTATCTTGAAACACTGATAGGTGTTTAACTAACACTAGTAGAACATAGTCTGTGACAAATTCTCCTACATTATGATAAACCATTCTTCGGAATTTTAGTGGTTAAGATAGCTTATTGTCTTAATATAATCATTGAAAAATATCTTAATTTGTCACATACAAAACTTATACTATTTTCTACCTGAATACATCATTTACAATGAGACCGAGATACTTAACCGATTCAAAAAAGAATTCATAATTTATTTCTTAAAACAAAAACATTATTACCATTTAGGAGTAAAGGGGGCAAATCACTGCTCTTATGCAAACCACTTCCTCCATTATCCTCTATCACCAAAATTTCTATCATGAACAGAGAAACTCTGGGTAGTTCGTAATTGAAGTTCCAGGTTCAAGATTTATCTCCGCTAATCTTCATCCTGTCCTCTGTGAGATTTATCTCCGCTAATCCCGACTTAGCCCTCGGTGAGATTTATCTCCTCTATCCCCTACCCTTTCCTCGGTGAGATTTATCTCCGCTAACCTCCAACCTCAACTTGGTGAGATTTATCTCCGCTAGCCCCTACCCTGCCTTGGTGAGATTTATCTCCGCTAGCCCCTACCCTGCCTTGGTGAGATTTATCTCCTCTAGCCCCTATCCTTCCCTCGGTGAGATTTATCTCAGCTAACCCCCACCCTGTTCTCGGTGAGATTTATCTCCGCTAGCCCCCACACTGCCTCAGTAAAATTTATCTCCGCTAATCCCGACCCTGCCCTCGGTGAGATTTGTCTCCGCTAACCCCCACCCTGCGCTCAATGAGATTTATCTCTGCTAACCCCCACCCTGCGCTCGGTGGGATTTATCATTTTTACATTTGGACATATAGGATAGAGAAGAATCCTGGAAGTTATTCCTTGTTTTTACAGGCCTTCTCATACAAGGAATGCTCTAGTAAGACCGAAGTCACGGCCTCAGTTAGAGCTAACACAGCACACAAAATTTGTCTTGCTGGAACAGTCGTTAGCTCCCTAACTACTATGCCAGTTAAGGCTAACTAATATTCCAATATTCACTTCAAAGGAAGATAATTGCGCCGATTTACCAACTCAACAGGATTGTCGACGTCGTCGTATTCACTTCAAAGGAAGACAGTGACTGATTGTACCATCGATATATTTTAAATTCATTTTCTACTTTTTAGGGATATATAGAGGTATTTTTTGAATTTTAAAATTCATTTACATTTTAGTAGTGCAGATGAGTAGTGTGTTCGCACCGTATTCCCCCCACGCACTGTACTTTCCCCTATGACGTCACAGACCACGCCCACTTCAGACCACGCCCCCTTATTAATATTAATAATTAATTAATCTCCCTTCATTAAAAACCATTTATTAAAAATTCCCCCTTATTAAAAAACTAATCCCCTTTAACCCGTGGCGCCATCTGGTGACTATGAGGAGTACTATTCTTAGAAAAGCCCCTATTTTAGCTCTAATTTCCCAATTTTTGATTCCCCCTCCTCATTAAAGAAAATCCCCCTATCAAAAGTTCCGCCCCCTTTATTAAAATTCCCTCCCCCCTTTTAACCCCTGGCGCCATCTAGTGACTTAATGTCGGGAAAAACCCTCGATTTTAGTCGTAATTAAACTTTGATGGGTGGCAACGATCGGATGATGCAAGCCTCAGAATAGTTGCAAGGGTAGCAACCTCACGCAGAAAGGGATGATACAAGTCTCTAAATAATTGCAAAACTTTCGATAGCAGTCACTCACAGAAAATCAACTCCCAAAGTTATATTACCCATTTTTTATTCCCATGTTTTATTATTAATGAAACATTCATTAAAACCACCTCCCCTTTATTAAACCCCCCTTATCAAAAGTTCACTCTATTAAAACTTCACTGATCGCAAACTCCCATCCTTTTTACAAGTCCACTAAACTTAGAAAATCAACTCCCAAAGTTGTATTACCCATTTTTTATTCCTATTACGTAGGCACAGCTCCATACTAATCACTTTATTTTAAAAATGTAACGAAGTGAAGAGATAAAAGATACTCTTGACTGTACAATGAAACTGACTTGACTGTAATCTGTAAAAAAGGGAGAGCTTTTCATAGTACAACAATAAATAAAAAAAAAATATGCTCAATAAAACAAAATAAAATTTAAAAAATCACAACTATATATCATTAAGGAAAAATGGCATAAAGTTTTGGTACAACTGTATTATTCATCATATATTGATTTTCGATCAATATTTCCCTCTTCACCTCTCCTGCCGAAGTCGATAATTTCAGGCCCTAAAAGAGATTTTAATTTGCAAGCAACACAATCGATATTAATAGAAAAAAGATGGAATCTCAGTACAGGTATAATCATTTGGGATTAATCAAGCAGGGGTGCGAGGCGGATGGGTGAGTTTTTACCAAATTGATATAAATTAAGTCTTACACCTCTTTCAGGAGCAATATCTTTCGTAGCCAAAAAAAAGCAGATAGTTGAGAACGATTCAGAATTTATAATATTTGTAGCATCCATTATCGTCATAGTCATCATAAGCACTGTACCATGGTGACATATAACAGCTTAACCAACCTCATTGCATTATTATTTGGTTCATATTGTATTGTTACTATTGTATTACTTCATTTATAACTGATTGCAGTATAATGCAAACAAACAGTACAGCGTGTTATTATTGTATTACTTCATTTATAATAAACTGCAGTATAATACAAACAGCACAGCTCTGTTAGTAGCAAAAAAAAACTACCATCTGTTCTGGGCAGCCCTTTCACCAAAATATTCTGTAGAATCGAAGTTTTATTATAATTCAACTCCTTCACCCTTTTAAGCATCCAAAAGGGAAGAAAAGCGAATTTAAAAGCTATTGGGTTCAAACAATGTTATTACTTTCACGTGCCACAAGACACGTGAGAGTAATTAATAACTCTCTTCGAAAACGCTTATGTCCAGATTAGAAAGAAAAATTTATAAAAGTCAAGATTAGAGATAAAAATTGATAAATATCTAAATTAAGTATAGAAACTCAGTACCTTAACATGGGCGAAGTATTATATGAATACAGAAGAATACGGTGATATACTGTTTATGAATATTTTTTACTCTACACTACCAACTAATTTATATAATACAATATCTAATAAATTTTCTTCCGTTTCATCGATAATTAAAGTGATAAAAACTAATAATATATTGCGGATGTATCTTTTATGGACACATCCAAATAATTGTTATGTCGGAGGATATGGAAACTTGAACACAGATGTGAAATATCCATCATGGAAGACGCATCAGCATCAGGTTCAATATGCGATCCAGTCTTGACGCTTTAATCCTTTTTCAGCTTTTTAATTGCTTTTGTGATTTCATCCCAAAATGTAAACGTTAATTGTTATGCAAGGAGCAAATTGGAAACGAGAGAGGTCCCCCATCGTCTTCACATGTATCATTAAACCATTAAATGGCGTGTTTTAATATTTAACCATATTAATGGCGTGTTATAACTCAGGCGCCATTAGATGGCGAATCTGGGGGTATAAGAGCGATCGCCCCCCCCCCCCCCCCGAGCCAGAAGAGAAATGGGGAAAATATTGATTCCCATTATCTGTTGAATGCGTAGCGTATAAGCTCATGGGTGCCTAAAACGTCAATCAGACAGGTGAAAATACCCGAGGATCGTCAAAAAATCATCAAGAGGTATGAGGCATGATGCTTTTGGTCATTTGATTTAACAAAATGGAATTGTCAAAACAAAAATATGCTTTTTCCCTTTAGATTTAGCCTTAATTGTCAAATCTAGGAGCAGTTTCAGGGATTCTTCTAAGTCATGTGTGCCTAAATGAAAAAAAAAAAAACTTTTAAGCAAATTATATTTGAAATTCTCATAATTAAAGGATACTAATGAATTCTCGTGTTTCATTCATATTATCGATAGTGTTCTAATTTCCATTTGTATGTTTTTCGTTTCCCTTTAGATTAGGCTGGTCCAACCCAACCTTAATGGAGAGGCACTATAAAAAATATTTTTAACGAGAAGCGGGAAAAATCACCTACTTAAAAAGGAAAATATACGTTAGTAATGAACTGGGAAAAAATATTTTTTAGGAATCAGGAAAATAGTTTGGTTAAAAGAAAAATATACAATTTTAATAAGTATTTGGAATTTTTAAGGATTTTACTGGAGCTATTATTATCCCTATTTTTAAAAAAAGCGATCGTAGTTCTTGTTATAATTATAGGGGAATTAGTTTACTTTGTATTCCAGGTAACGTTCTTTGTATGATTATATTTAATAGAATTTGGTTGATGGACAACTGCCAACGTGATGAACAAAGTGGATTCAGAAGTGGAAGGGGATGTATTGATTAAATATTCTCTCTTAGGCAGATGCTTTAGAAATGTTTAGAGTTTCAGTAACCGGTGGTTACTAGCTTAATAGATTTCAAAAAGGCTTCTGACACTGTTGATCGACATAATTTGTGGTTGATCGTTAGATCATATAGAATACCTGACAAGTTAGTTAGTGTAATGAACACTCACTATAATAACATTGAATCGTTTGTGAGAGTTGCTAAGGCTTGTAGCAATTGGTTTAGCATTACTAGTGTAGTTAGAGAAGGGTGCATTTTGTCTCCTTTTCTGTTTAGTTTGGTTATTGATTATGCTATGCGAAATTCTTTCTAAGGCTAATATTTTTAAATGGTCAAAAGATTTCAAATTATTGATTCAGATTATGCTGATGATTTGGCCTTGTTATCTAATGATGTTGATGAGATGAATTCTTTCATTAGGGTCATTGATGAGACTTGTAATAAAGTAAATTTGATGATAAACAGAGAAAAAACTAAAGTGATAAAAATTGGTGATGTAGATGATGCTTCAGTTGCTTGGAATGGCTGCACTCTTGAGCAAGTCTCTAAGTTTATTTATCGTGGAAGCAATGTAATATTGGTGATGTGAGGCATGAGATAAATAGAAGAATAGAAAAGACTTTTAAGAATCTACGGAGAGTGTGGAAAACTAGGTGAAAAGACCGAAAGACTAAAATTAGGCTGTATAATAATTTGGTTCTTTCTAAAGTTAGTTATGGTTGCGAACATGAACCCTTTATAAGGAGGATAACAAGAAACTTGATGCCTTTGATTATAGATTGCTCAGTGTCTTGGGCATTAGGTGGTGAATTTTAAGTATAATATCAGGGAATGTATCTATGAGTTTCAATATAAAATTGTGTAATATCAATTAATATATATATATAAATATATATATATTGTATGTGTGATCATCAGACCGGTGATTCTCTATGCTTCACCCATATGGGCGAATACTACACCCACCAACATTCGTAAGATTCAGATCTTACAGAACAAGATTTTAAGAACTGCGGTCGATGCTCCTTGGTTTGTCACTAACAGATAACTCCATAAAGACCTGGGCATCGACCATGTACACATATAAAACGCACCTCAAAAAGATTTTTTGAGGCTGTAAGCAATAATCCCAATGAAATTATTTCTTCTCTGGTTCTTTACGATCATACTGTTTTGAACAAGTACAAGAGGCCTAAAACGGTAGCGTTCTCTGAGGAGACCTACCCGTTTTAGGTTTCTTATACAATTTTACTGCTATTTTTAGCTTTTCTTATGTTTGCCCTTAGGGGCCCACCTAAGTGTGGTTTATTTATATATTTTGTTCGTACTCATGCCAAATAGGCATATCTTTATGATGAAGATGATTAGGGGTAAAATTATTACCCGGTACATCGAATATGATTATACGATCTACGATACTGTATGTGTGTATCCTGAATAAGGAGCTCCCAAACATTTGGCAACGTAATACATAAACACATACATACATACTGTATGTGTGTTTTATTAAGATCATTGTCTATTACGACCCTTGGTTTTTACCAGTTCAAGCGTCCAAAGATATTGGTGTTTGACTCTCGCTTGTTTTACGTTTAGTTTGCTTTTTTAGCAAATTTGTTTTGCCATTGTTTTTTAACTTTTGTTATTGCCAATCAGGCACTATTTTAGACTTCTAGATATAAGCCCTAGGCTTGGAGCTCATTAATTTAATTAAAGATATTAGATATTAATGTGTTTTATTGAAACCGGACTTGGAGCTCAGACTTGGAAGGAAGCGGATGTGTTTTTGCTTAGTTCCAAGAAGTTAAATTTAGTTAACTTTAAATGTTAATCATATTCTCATTTTTTTTATCTTTAGTTAGAATATTTTTTTTAATTTAAATAAAACCGTTTTTAATAAAAATTTGTTTATTTTTCTGCCATTTAAAAATAAATGTGTTTCGTTTTAAATCTGTCATTTAAAAGTAAATTTAAAAACCCGGCGCCTGTGGTCTCATCCAATGGACAGTGTCCTCTTTTCTTATCGAGAGCAGGGTAGTTGGTTTAGCATAAATAAATCTTAACGTGGGCACAGTACTCTTCTAATCGGATTGTTTTACCTCTGAGGACAATTTTTTTTTGTTTTTGAATTCAATGGGCTAAATGGACAGGTCACGAGGATCCCAAAGGCTCAGAGAAGGTTGGGGGAAGGGACAGCTGTTAAAAGATTAAAGCTGTTCTAATTAAATTGTTTCTGATTAAATTAAAGCTGTTCTAATCGGATTGTTTTACCTCTGAGGACAATTTTTTTTGTTTTTGAATTCAATGGGCTAAATGGACAGGTCACGAGGATCCCAAAGGCTCAGAGAAGGTTGGGGGAAGGGACAGCTGTTAAAAGACATATTGAAACCTCCCATCAAGGTCATCCAGCGTGTACTTTGCGTAAATTAGGTATTACTCTCCCACATACGGAGTTACGGCTTTACGTCTCATCCAATGGATGGCACCCTATCCAAGCCCTTTGGGTTCCCTTTCTGACTGAGAGCAGAGTGAAACTTTAGCGGAAATAAATCTCAACGCTTCCACAAGTAAGACTGGAATCTGGGAATTAGAGATTATGAACCTGGAGCATTACTGATTAAACCAATCCCCACACTTTTCAATCGGGTTTATGCTTTATGAAAATATAACTGCTAATTATGTCAACTAATTTTAAATAATAATGAAAAAATAAATACCCCCTCAAGCAACTGCTTGCCACAGAGGTCTGACAGGAGGCTGTCAGTTTAGATGCCATAGCAGAAGGTCTGTGAGGATAGCGGAACCTCAGCAGAAAGACAAATACAAACATCCATGCCTTACCCATGGCTCGAACCCAGGTCCCTTAGATCACTAGCCAAGCGCGCTAATCACTCGGCCACGGGACGGCTCTAATTTTAAAAGAAGGTTATAAATAATTTCCAATAAGATCCTCCCATCCTTGAATGGAATTATTTCAATAAGCTCTGTACATATATGGTGGTTTATATATGTACATATATATGTATATACTAGAAATCAGTCGGTGCCTATGGCACGTCTTGATTTCTAGCTGGTCACTCTAACCCTATTTGACCTGTAACGTGACACCAGATACGAAAATTCCTCTCATTTCTGAGTGCACTGGCCGAAATAGCCCTATGCACCATTTTTTAGCTTTTCAGCACTGGTATATCGAATTTGACCTTTGACTTCAAAGAACCCATCGCATCCAAAATTTCGCAACATTTCCGAGATCTGC
The DNA here is from genome assembly GCA_038380435.1 of Ryuthela nishihirai. NCBI lineage: Eukaryota > Metazoa > Arthropoda > Arachnida > Araneae > Heptathelidae > Ryuthela > Ryuthela nishihirai. Next base: position 64,596,669 of record JAWZYU010000011.1, on the reverse strand, counting down.
GGCTCAAAATACCCCCCCCCCCCAAAGTGACCAATTTTGTTGCCCTCTAACACCGGTAGATCGATATTTAATCTATGAACTCGAAGGACCCATCACATCCAAAATTTCGCAACATTTCCGAGACATACAACTCAAAGTATTCTCAAGAAACACTTTTTAGCTCTATAGCACCGATAGATCTCAATTTCCCCTTTGACCTCAAAGGACCCTCCGGATCCGAAATTCCGTAACGTTTTCGAGATCTACAACCCGAAACAACCCAGGCACCAATTTTCACGTTTACTTGTAGATCACTCTACGTGACCTCCAATTAACCTTTGAAGGACACTTAGGAAGTCAAATTTCGAATTTTTCCCAAGATCTACGACCCTGATTACTCCTAGGTGCAAATTTTCAGAGATTTACCATTTCTGCATCAGAGTTAGAGTTAGCGTGATCTCCTGTCAGTCAGTCATCAATCACAAACAATCGTCTATATATGTATGATGCGTATACATATATATGTACATATATAAATTATATGGTGGCACTAGTGTGAGTGGTGTTCAGATGGATTCGTTTAGTTTTCCGAATATTTGGTATTTTTCTTGCTATTAATAGATTTTTAAACTGGTTGTTGAAATAGATTTAATATAAACAAGTTTTAAATGTAAATGCATTGATTGCATATAGTTAAAAATAATTATTGTGTTTCAAAATAGTGAGACTTTTTATGAATTTTATTAAGCCTCATAACAAACTTTTTGAGCGGACGTTATTATGGGTTCTACCATGGCCATCTATATACCTACTAGGCCCGAACATTTCGCCAAAGTCTAGTTGTGACGTCACGTATCGAGTGCTACTTCAGAGCTATCTGTATACTGTAATCTGTATACAGATACGTATAAGACATGATAAACACAATAATATTATTCAACCTAAAAGGATTATATTATTCAAAAGTAAGTTATAGTTATTAATTGAGTCCATATATCTTAGTTTTCGCTAATAATATAATTTATTGTAATACTTTAGCTGTGTTTTCGATTAGCTGTTACCACACCTGAAGTTAGGCCTAATTTTAAGGATGAGCGGTAAATTTAAATATTTAAACCACGAACCATTAAATTATATTTACTGATTAATAAATGAAAGTGAAGTGGTGAGAACGGCTGTAGAAAACAGCTCTAAGGACCATAAATATTTAAAATTTCATTAAAAACCAGCATAAATGCTATGTTATAAAATACAGTATTTGTCAGTAAATCAAGTCTCATGAATACATAAGGAAATTGTTTATGTTTATTGAATATTTTGATATGTGTGTATATAAATATATGTTCCTTAATTATTTATCAAATATGTTGGTTTCATAAATTTGAAGATTTCTAATTGTTAGCTATTTGGGTTAGGTTATGTTTTGATTTTATGTATTGTTGCATAATAAATACACAACAAATATATGTATGTGTAACTTTACTTACATAAGGTTTGTTTTTATCAGATAAGTTTAAAATATGAATCAGATATGAATATTTATCAATTAAGTTTAAAATAAGCAAACCAATATGATCAATGCCACTGAAGAGAGTGACTTATGATATGCTGAGAATTCTGTATTTTGCTATCATACCATCATAACATTATGGAATTTAATGCTATGGTGGTACATAAAAAAATATACTTAACCTGTTTTTGATATACGAAAAAAAAGGATAACCAATCCCATAAGCAATAATGCAAATATATATTATACATATTAAATTTGTTTGTTTTGAAGTATCCATACAAATTCATGCTTCATCTGGAAGTATGGTTTTGAATTTATGCCTATATGGCAAAAAAGGAAATATCCCACAAACCCTATATATATAACTTGCATTCAAAATATTCATTTCTCTACCACATGGACTTAGAAATGATAAATATTAAAATTAGAAAGCAAAACTTAGAAGGTAATCTAAACATAACTGATATGAAGTCTAAATTCCTCATCCATTCAGGATATACAATTCTGCTTTCACATATTAAGGAAAAAAAAAGGGTGAGTTTACATTAAAAGAATTTATTGGAAATTATTCTGAAATTGCTGTTTGTGACAGAATGAGTACTGACATTAATAAAGATTTTGAACATGTTATTGAGGAGTCTGAAGTTGTATGTATTACAGATGAGACTACACAGATATTGGTTTTTATCAGTGGCTATGTAGCATATTCCATAGGTCAGACTTTAAAATGTGCAAATTGTAAAATTCTCTTGATGTATGAAACTGTTTTTGAGATTGATTGGGTCGTGGGTGGCTCAGTCAGTAGCGCGCCAGGCTCATAATCTGCAGTTCCCAGGTTTGAGTCCCAGCTGGGTCAGTGTTGAGATTTATCTCCGCAAAACTCCCCGCCATGCCCACAGTCAGTAGGGAACACCGATGAGCTTGGAAAGGCCGCCGTCCATCGGATGGTACATTAAGCCGTGGCCCCATGTGTGGCAGAGCCATACCCTGTGCACGTTAAAGAACACGCTGGATGGCCTTGACGGGAGGTCTGTCTCCCAACAGCCATTCCAGTGGGTCCCCTCCCCCAACCTTCTCTGAGCCTTCGGGGTCTATGTGACCTGGCCATTTAGCCCATGGTGTGCTAAAAAGTGCTGCTCAGAGGTAAACGAACCAACCAAATTGAGATTGATTCTTCACATGTAATATAAATATTTGCTTGTAAACAGCAGAGGTGGTCTGAAATGGCCAAAAGATTTTCTTGTATGTTTAAGTATTACAGCATTCCAAAATTTCCAAGCAATAATTAGTGAAGAATATGAAGATAAATTTATATGTTCAAAAAAATTAGCATTTCATTTTAAAAACCTTATGTTTCAAGAGCTTTGAATCTCAGTACTTAAATTTAGATGATTTTTGCACCTGTGGATCAACATTTAGAAAACTTGCTGAGAAAGCACTAAATGTGTTTTGTAACATTCTGCTGAACAATTATTAAAAAAAAATAAATAAATACCCCCTCAAGCAGCTGCTTGCCACAGAGGTCTGACAGGAGCCTGTCAGTTTATATGCCACAGTAGGAGATCTGAGAGGATGGCAAGACCTCAGCAGAAAAACGACACACACATCCATGCCTTACCCGGGGCTGTTGCAAACTCAAAAAAGACTGTTCAAAGCATAAAGAATTCAAAGAGAAAACTTACTACATTGCTGTCAAATATTAAAGATACCCATCAGTGATATATATTTCAATTCATTTTTTATTTGGTTTGCTGTTCAACCTTTTATGAATAGTAACTCAATTACTCTTAATCTACTGATAATTTCTCTGGGTTGAAGTTAGCTTTATCTTGAAATAGATGCAGATAATGATATGAAATCCTTATATCATTGAAAAATTATTTTTCATGCCACTTCTCACATACATTTTCTTTCATAAATTTCATTCCTGGTCAACAACTACTTGGAACAAAACAAATTTAAGATTTAAAAATGCTGCATGATTCATAATGTGACCACAATTTCAATGAGAATTATCAGCAATAATAAATCTCAAGTGTAAATGAGCATATTTTGTTCAATCATTTAAGAAGTAATTTGCAATCACATAACATTTGAGAGATAATCACCAATGATTAGTGTACCTGGTTATGGAATACAGTGACCAAATTTTGAGCCATGGGGAGTATATGGAATTTTCTTTTATCAGGTATTATAAAATAAATAAATACTCCCTCAAGCAGCTGCTTGTCACAGAAGTCTGACAGGAGCCTGTCAGTTTATATTCCATAGTAGAAGGTCTGTGAGGATGTCAGGACCTCAGCAGAAAAACACCACAAATATCCATGCCTTACCCGGGGCCCTTATAAGATACCGGCTGCCATTATAAGCTGTAGATATATCAGCAGCCAAGTGCGCTAACCACTTGGCCATGGGACGGCTGGTTAGGTATTATGACTGAGGTATTATTTTTTCTCAGAGAGATCTACAGCTTATAATGGCAGGCTGTATTAGATTTCTGTAGCAAGTAAATACTATAAAGATAATTTTTCTGCTTGTTGTATACAATGATCATCATGGTATATGATACATTGTATATATATTTTTATTCAGTCACATGTAAGTAGAAATTCACTGAAAAATATTTTAATGCTAGCTGAACAAAAGATCGGTGCAATTTAATAAGGAGAATGGGAGAAGTAGCATGACAAAGCAAATTTTTCAACTTATTATAGAAATGTGCACAGGAATAAGAAAGTGACAACTACAGAATGAGTGCAAAATTTAGGCCTAGTAATATTTTAAAATTATATGAAAGTTATTATATATTATTTGCTTGTTAAATCACCAATAAACTTGGTGAAGCAAAATATATTCATTTGGTTTTGGTGATGAGTAATAGTGATAATATCACACCTATAGTTTCTTGATACAACTATGCTCACCATATATTACTCTTTGCTCTGTCATATTTTATGTTCTAAGAGAAAAAATCACTGAAATCAGTATTTCTGTGAGATATCTAGAAGCAATTAATAAGCAAGGAATACATGTGAAAACTAAATACATCAGTTTAAATAATATATGCACACAGAGAGAGAGTTTAAAAAAGAACAATATTCAGGATATATGATAAGGATATTACTACCATATTGTAGAAAGATTATATGGTTTCAAGCTAGAGCTTATGCAGCATAACAACTGAGAATTTTATCTATGTGTCAGTAATACTCATATATCATTGGTTGATTTCACTATCAATTTAAAATCAACCAGTGATCTTATAGATCACTAGTTGAGGAGTGACTGATATCTCATAGAACTGTTGCTGCATCAACTGCACAGTCTCAAAATTACCATACATGCTTCAACCTAAAATTGAATATTGCAACTTTAATGCCTTGGACATTTCACCAAGATACACCACTGATTGTAATATTACACATGTCGTTTTGCTAATTTTGAAATTTGTTAATTGACCCTATAGAATCAAATACAATAAAATTCTCTGTTGAGAAAAAAAATATTTAAATTTATCCTTCAAATTGTTTGCATGTTAAAATTTTTTGGAGAAAAAAATCGAAACTTTTCGGAGCAAGGACAGTGCTCCATCTTCGGGAAGTCCTTGCTCCGAAAAGTTCCTGAATTTTCTCATAAAAAATATTAACATGCAAATAGCTTAAAGGATAAACTTAAAATTTGTTTGCTTAATGACAGAGAATTTTACTTATTGTAATTAATTTCTGAGTAAGGGGCAAAGTCTTTTAAATTGGGTATAGTATTAAATATATGACTTTTTTTTTCAAGTGATGCAATTCTTTCAAGCTGCTTTATTTTTTGTAATCTTAGTAGTTTAAATATTTGCCCAGTGACAGCTATATATTTATAATCCATATAATCTAATTCTACCATTTCTTTTTCTTTGAACTTGGAAATTAAGGTTATGTCAATGTTCTTTTTGAAATTGAACTGCAAACATATATGCATTTCTTATATGGAAAAAACTGGTCATTACCAATGAAAAGTGATTTGTAGAACAGATTCTGAATTGATTTTCAAAATAAATATTTTCCATTCATGATATATACATTTATAATTTTTAAATACCTAATATATGTATCTTAAGAAATGTAGAATGTTTTTTGTTTTGGCCATTTCCACTTATAAAGAATAAATTACTGCATAAAACTGTAAAATGTTTCTGTTTCTATTGCATTCTCTTAGTTAAAATACAAATATAGGAATCGAGGAGTTAAAACTGTGAAGTTTACTTTCATTAGAGTACAAATCATCATATCAGTTGCATGTAATAAGACTACTAACTTTCGATATTTTTTTTTATCCTTCATATGGCAGGATTTACAGAACAAATGCATTTTTTTTTCATTTCTGTCCTAGTACTCAATACTAAAATTAGTTGAATACTAAGTTCACCATTTTTGCGATGTAGTTATAATTTTCTGCTGAAAGCAAGCGGTGAACGATTTTGTTCATGTCTACAATTTTCGTTTTTTTTTCATCTCCTCCGTATGATACGATTTTCAGAAAAAAAATGCATTTTATTTTCCCATTCTTTTCCCAGTAATCAAGACTAAAATGGTTGAATGCTAATTTCCCCATTTTTGCGATGTATTTATAAATTTAAAACATCTTTTTGCCCGAAGCAAGCGATGAACCCTATATCTTGTTCTAGTGTACGACTCTTCCATAGCCCCACGTTCGTAACGTCAAAAACAGAATGTTCGGGCCTGGTAGGTATATAGATGGCCATGGTTCTACCCACGTTCTTCAAGTGGTGCATGTTCACGTATTTGGAACTATTGAAACTTCATGCATATCATAATCAGGTTTAAATACTTCATTGTATTATATGAATGATTAACGCAGTTATAAATTCCACTAAAAACGAAACAAACTGTGTAATTTATTAAAAAAACTTTCAGTATTAAATTAAAAACTCATTTAAATAAATATCAAAGTTTATTATTAAAATTAATTATGGAAGCAAAGACAGATTATTTAACAAAAAAGTTTTTAAACAATACTGTTAATATAAAACGGTACTGGAATATTATAAATGAATTAACTGATAAGCATCAAAATACTTTAACATTCCTTAAGGAAATAAAATTTGATAATGCTATTTTTTTCTTATAACCAAAATCCGATGCTATTGGCTGATATATTTAATAACTACTTTACAGAAATAATTGATGATTTAGTAAGAGATATTCCAATTAAAATAATGACATATATGATCAGTTGCATACTTGGTTGATTTCAATTTTCATTGAATATATAACAGAAGAGGAAATTAGTGCTGCAATTAAAACTTCAAAACTGAATAAGACTAGTAAATATGATGCTATTTCCGCAAAAATTATAAAAGCAATGAATTCTGAAATTGTAGGAATACTATGTCATCGTTTTCATTTGTCATTACATACAGGTTGCTTTCCTAATTTTTTTAACAAATTCCACACTTATTTCAATTTATAAAGGAGGTGTACATTCTGATATAGGCAATTATACACCAATATATTTATTATCAAAAGCAATATCGGACGATTTTTTGATGTCGGACGATAAATATGTCAAATCGGGTGACTTACTGCTTTCATGAATCAAACTAATATTATTGCTTTTCAGAAATCTTGTCACTTTAAGTAAATATAAAATACTTTTTAATCGGAAAAGAAAAACTAAAGAAAAGGTTCTGATTTTAGAGGCGTGCATAAACAAAAAATATTATTTACCAATGAAGAAAAATGTTAAACAGAAAAATTTGGCAATCAAATCTACTGGTGTTTGTCTCTGAAGAAAGGGGCGAGGGTGACTCAGTCGGTAGCGCGCCAGGTTCGTAACCCGCAGTTCCCAGGATCGTAATCCCACCTGGGTCAGCGTTGAAATTTATCTCCGCAGAACACTCTGCCCTCGGTCAGTAGGTGACATCGTTGGGCTTGGAAAGACCGCCGTACATTGAATGGGACTTTAAGTCGTGTCCCCAAAAACACGTTGGATGGCCTTGACAGGAGGCTACCATCTGTCTCTCAACAGTTGTCTACAGTGGTTTTCAACCTTTTATGCTTCACATACCCCCTGGAAATGTGTAGTAACTGGTGTACCCCTTGTATAGATAGATAAAACTATAGTTATAGTATAAAAATGGTTATTTTTCCATTGTTACTAGATCTAGCGACTTTTGCGCTCTCACGGCGTACCCCAAAATATTTTACAGCGTACCTCACGTTTAGAACCCCTAGTCTTCTCTGAGTTCTCGGTGTCATTGTGACCTGTCCGTTGTGTGCAGCTCAGAGGTAAAACACCCCTAAAGAAATTAGCAACACTGACCGAAATGGCTCAGAAATTGTCAAGTTGCACCACGTCTAATCTTTTAGTGACTTTTTTTATGTACGCTTAGCAAAGGATAGGAGGGCAAATGGCCCGAATTTCACCATGATAAGATGAATAGATGTTGTTGTTTATCATAATAAAAATCTATCTCCATATCGTTTTCTTTTCCTAACCATCACACTATCTTCCTCTTGCAATTCGAGTAGAAGCAGGGAGATGACTGCCAATGCCATTGAGAGGTGCAATTCACGTACATAAAATACTATTTAGGGAGCAGAATTAGTTGCAGTGCCATCAAAGTTAGATAACATAAACTGATAATGGGTTTCCCCGTTTCGGGCATGGCGTTAGAGATTCTGAACTTCTGAGATTTTAATGACTTTCAGAGTTACTTTTAAAGTATGTACTTTGCTGACTGCAAACATGAAAAAAAATATCCGTGATTGCCATATCTATTGCTAGAGACCATTTCAGTGACTACAATATGCAGAAACCGACCTTAGTTTCATTGCTATTTGGTTATATTCGCTTAATGACATACAGTAGAAGCAATTGCATTTAGTCTCCACTTTTTATAGCTAGAAACCAGTATCATAACGTGAGTGATAACCTGGTAGACTATGAAATTACGTAGTAGATGCCTCAACCGTTCCCATCGATCAGAGTTTGGTTGGCAAGTGATTGATAAGTCATTGGCCAATAATTTAAGAGAACAGTCGAAGCATCAACTGCACAGTCTCATAGTCTCCCCAAAAGACTTCGCAGTTACCACTTACATCATCATTGCTAGGGCTCAATAAAATATGACGTTTTTTTAATTAACTGAAAGTATCGTCTCTGTCGAATAAGGTGGGCACGTTTTTAATGAAAATTAAGTTTTTTATTTCCCGCTTTAGTGCTAACAGTGGAAATTCGAACTAATGATTGGGAAAATGCAGATAATAATATTTGATTGGTATTTATTCAATACAAACATACTTTTGCATTTATCTCTTAAATAAAGTAGTTGTCTTGGAGATAAAAGAACAAATAATTTCTGTCATCAGTGAAATACCCAACAGGCCCGTAACCAGAGCAAAGCAACAGCGAGGGCTTTAACATTTATCGGGGGAAGGGGAGATGGGGCTTTGATATTTGCAAGAAGGATTTTTATTAAAAAAAAGAACTGGAAATGTGAGCCTATTGCAACGATATACCAAATTTTTGCATTGACAACCCAAATGTAAAGGAATCTTTGTATATTAAAGTAGCAAAAATGGAGTTTCAAAAATCGAAATAAACTGAAAAGCTTGTTAGAGGGGGCTCATGATGAGCAAGGGGCGTCCCGTGTGTTTATGGTGGAGGGGGAGTATTTATAACCAAAAGCTCCTACCCTGATACCCAAGGGGAAGAGCTTTTGGTTATAAATCCTCCCACCCCCATCTTCCTTCAGGGATTCAATAGCATATATTCACTAACAGTCCTTGAAAAATCTAGAAAAAAATTAGACTCGAGTACATTACATGAAATTCATCCCCCCATCATGTGATATTTCTGGGTAAGCTGCCAATGAAATCCTCTCGAACACCACACTTGACCACCGAAGTCTCAAGTTTCTGACATAGCATAGTTGTTTGTGTGCTTTTTATGACTCAAGGGCAACTAAAGTCATGCAGCGGCATTTCTAGAATTGTTAGATCTATTGCAACTTTTTTTTTTAATTTTGGCCTTTTCCAACTTTTTTCTCCATTAGAGGGCTCTATAGATCATTTATAAGATTCAAAAACTGCAAACCGTAATATTTCATCAATACAGTACTGTGCAAATTAGTTGGGACAATAGGAAAATGCAGTAACAAAGACACAAATAAAATATTTATTTGTTTAATAGTGTAGTTAATAGTGAATGTGACCCCCTTAGCTTTAATTACTTCTTTCACCCTCTCAACCATTGATGCCACTAACTTTCCACACATCTCCTTCACTTCAAGATCGTGGTACCACACTTTCATGACACTTTCTATCATTTTGGTTTTCGTCGTGCAATCCATCTTAGATATGCGCGCTTTAATAATGGCCCACAAATTTTCAATGGGGTTTAGATCGGGTGAATTTCCTGGCCACTCCAATACTTTCAAATGTTGCTGGGTAAAGAAGCTCTTAGCAAGCTTAGAATTGCGGCATGGAGCCATATCCTGTTGAAATACCCCATCGCCGTTAGGAAACAGTTTCTGCAGTGTTGGGACCATTTTAGCCTCCAGAACGCCTATGTACTTTTTGCTGTCCATCGTTCCTTCAATGGGGTGAAGCGTCTGTGGCCCGGAAGCTGTGAAACATCCTCAGAACATGATCTTGGGTGGGTGTTTGGCGGATTGCTGGATGTGGCCGGATGGAAGAGATTCTTCAGGCGAGCGGCAGACGAAATTTTACCTGTAGCCATGCACCTCAAAGTGGGTTTCGTCAGAAAATATCGCTTTTTCCCAATTCTCCACAGTCCAGTCTCGATGTTTCTTTGCCCAGGATAGCCTTTTTTGTTTCATAGCGGGTGTCAAAAGCTGCTTTTTGAAGGGGCGTCGAGCCCGGCGGCCACACTCCAGAAGGCGATGATGTACGGTGGAAGCATCTATATTAACCCCATGAGACGCAATCTCCCTTTTGATGTCTCCACTGGTCTTCTTCGGGTCTATGATACTAATTCTTCGAATTAGACTATCATCTCTAGGGGTGGTTTTTCTTTTTCTTCCACAATGTCCTTTACGGGACGTGTCCACAGACCCTGTCTCTTTATGCAGTTCATGATCCGTGAAACGCTGAATTTCCCGACGCCAACTGCTTTTGCTATCTGCCTAGCAGTAAGTGAAGTGTTTTCGCCTAAAGCGATTATTTTAGCTCGTTTACGAGGCGTAATGTCCATGATGTATTTAATAAAAAAAAGTTTCCAATGAAAATTGTGAACTACTTACATAATCACGTTCTCAGCCTATGGAATATCAATTCCGACTAAGAAGTGTGTATAATAGCAGAGTAACACAACAGACAATTCTAGACTTGCAGACATCGCTCTGCTGCAAATCTAAACTTGCGCGTGTCCATTGCAGGGACACGGGCAAGTTTAGACTTGCAGCAGAAGGTTACGAACAAGTTTAGACTTGCAGCAGTTTTAACTCTTGCAGCAGTTTAGACTCTGCATGAACTTAGAACCCTGGAACAATACGTTCATGTGATACCTTATCCTCATTGTACAGAATCAACAAGTCTGTATTACTTTAAACTCCTATGATTCTCACGGTTTCTGCCCGCAAAGACAAATATAACGCTTTTAGAAAATCATTGCCCTTTGATTCGCTTGGCTGCCCTTTATATGGACGACGTTCTCAGCTTAAAGGTCAACCTTTCGATTGCGACAATCTTCAGAGTGCAGCGAATCTTGATCATCAATCCTGTCCTCTTCTCGATCTCTAGAGAAAGTGTGTCCAATCTTTTCCTTAAAGGGCTAACTCTGCGATTTAAAATACTTGCATCTACGGATATCTTTAACCTTACATTGGAGCAAGTGTGTCTCAGTAAGGTCACTTTCTAGATTCTGGTTCCTGAAAAGGTCTACTTTCAAAAGAATCTACCTTTAGCGTTGAATAAACGAGTCTTCGATAATTTAGTCCTACCTCTCTCATTAAGCCTAATTTATTTAGCAATCCTTCTCTCATTTAAATGCATCTATTTTATTTGGGAATTACTTCACGATTTTGTAAGTTTAGTATGAGACGATGTGATGCTAGGTATCACATGATTTTTCAAGTCGGATATTGTTAGGGTTTAAATATTTACATATATAATACTAAAATTTTCAGGTTTATACTTAGATTATTTTGATTTTTATTAATGAGTATTATTCAAGGTTTACATATTTACTGCTGTTCAATGATGTTACTAAAGTGTAATTTGTGCTTCTGTTTATTGTACTTTAATGCCATGTCAAATATCATTCATAACAAAAATAAATTACCTCTAAATAGCTGGCTTGCTACAATGGTATGATAGGATCCTGTCAGTATAAAAGCCATGTGTAAGATTTACAAAGAAGGTGAGACATCATCAGAAATACAACACTTGAAAAGGAACATCCGAGGCTCGAATCCAGGTGAAGGATAAAAGTTGTTTTTCTGACTTTTTTTCACCAATTCATATTTTACTACGAAAAAAAAAAATTGTACGAGTTATATTCGCGAATAAACAATTTATTATTGCAATTAATTCGCTATTATGTCGGAAAAAAATCAAGATTTCACAAAGATCAGATTGTTAAATCTCAAAACAAGTATAGGTGCGAAATATTTTTCGAATAATTTCCATTTACAGAATTCAGAGAATTTACTTTTGTCCCTCCCACTCGTTGAAAGAATCTCTTTTTTTTTTTTTCAATTTCAGAGTATTGTATCCATGTGCAAAACTAGTTGCAAAACATCATATTAACTAGATGCAGAGCACCCACCCCTGGTTCTTTTCTTGCTTTTGTGTCACCGAAAGTTTGGACCTTAACGAAGGCAGTGAAGAATAGCGATGCTCGGGCCTGTTGCCCACCCTGCTTTGTATCAGTGAATTGCAGCGTCTTTCTAGCGAAGAGGCAAAAGTTTCCACCTTTTCAGGTACAACGAAACGCGAAGAGTGTGAGCAAACTGCCAGTTTCTGTTCGGAGTCAAGTACAATCTCATCCAGGCACGCTCTACTGATCATGCATCACTCTTACAAACTCCCTGAACAAGCTCCCCTTGAAAGCCCACAAGATGCCCAACTTTCCCCTCCATAGTTGGTTATTTACAGTAGCGTATTTTGAAAATATGTTTCGGGGAAAATTAATTTTTTTAAACATTAAAATATATATAATTAATACGTAAATATTTTTAAAAAAGGCAACTAATAAGTAAACAAAAAACAGCGGTATATTTTGTATCAATGCTTAATAGTTGCTAAACGTTTCAAAAAGCATAGAAATGTAAAATAATTTTTGAAACGTATACATTGGGGGACGGTTTGAACCCCTCATAACCATCCCATTAAGTACGCCACTGGCTGTTTCTATAGGCTATTTAAGCCTCATGTTTGAAAGTAATTTTCTCTATGTACATACATTAGTCTTCAACACGTATTGGGATAGTAGGAGCAAAATGTTTTGGTTAATCTATTGGTTGGTCACTAGCTTTCGGTTCGATCACTTAATCTGAACTTCATAAGTTCGCAGTTGGGTTGGGCTGCTTTACTTCTGAGCGGCACTATTGTGCACACAATGGGTCAAATGAGCAATTGACCATGATCTGAAGGGTTCAGAAAAGATTGGGGAAAGGGATTTATTAGACTGCTGTTAAGAGACAAACGGAAGCCTCCCATGACGACCGTCCATTGTGTTCTTTAAAGTACACAGAATATGGCTATCCTGTACACGAGGTTGGGTTGGGTTGTTTTACCTCTGAGCGGCATTTTTTTGCACACCATGGGCTAAATGGCCAGGTCACAAGGACACCGAAGGCTCAGAGAAGGTTGGGGAAGGGAACCTATTGGAACAGCTGTTGTGAGACAGATGGTAGCCTCCCGTCAAGGCCATTCAGCGTGATCTTTAATTTGCACAGGGTATGTCTCTCCCGTATACGGGGCCACGGATTAACGTCCCATACGACGGACGGCGGTCTTTCCAAGCCCATCGGTTTCCCCTACTGACTGTGGGCAGGGCGGGGAATTTTGCGGAGATAAATCTCAACGCTGACCCAGCTGGAACTAAAACCTGGGAACTACAGATTACGAGCCTGGCGCGCTACTGACTGAGCCACCCCCGCCCCTGTACACGAGGCCATAGCTTAACATCATATCCGAAGGACGAGGTCTTTCCCACGCATAGGCATTCTCTTTCTCTGTAAGGCCAGGGTGGAGGCTAGTCGATATAAATCTCAACGCTATAGGTATAGCTCTCCTGTATACGGGGGTTGGGTTGTTTTACTTCTGAGCTGGAATTTTTTGCCCACAAGAGCTAAATGGTCTGGTCACAAATACCCAAAGGGCTCAGAGATGTCTGGGGAAAAGAATCTACTGGACAGCTGTTTGGAGACAGATGGAATCAAGGTCATCCGGCGTGTCCATTAACGTGTACAGGTATACCAAGTCCACCGGTCATCTTTCTCATCACTAGCAAGGTGAAAGCTAACGGAGATAAATATCAACGTTTTAGGTATAGCTCTCCTGCACACGTGGCCAGGCTTGCTCACAGTTGATAGAAGGGCTGAATCTAGGGAGGGGGGCATGCCCCCGTTTTCAGAATGTTAGTAAGTGTAATAGAGGCAAAAATTATTAAACAAGGAATTCAGATTTGAGTTTTTGTGTAGATAGAGTATTTGTAAGAGATGTAGTCGAGATTCTACAGTGTGGTGAGTAGGGGCGTAGCTATCGGGGGGATAGGGGGAGGCTTCCCCCCAAAGTAACTCGGAGTTGGCAAAATTCGAAGCGACTTCGTAAAATCTAGGTGAGTTGTGAAAATTTGTAATTTTTTTTTTTTGTAAAATTAAGGGGAGTTGTCAAAATCGAGGCAACTTGGCAAATATAGGACAGTTTGGAAAATGGAGAGATGGCAAAATTTAGAACAGTTGGCAAAATTCAAAGCCACTTAGTAAATACAGGTGAGTTGGCAAAATCGACACAACTTGACAAAATCTTGGAGAGTTGACAAAATTCGGAGTGACTTGTCAAAATCGTGGGGAGTTGGCAAAATTCAGGTGAGATGTAAAAATTGGGATTTTTTTCTGTAAAATTATGACGAGTTGGAAAAATCGTGGGGAGTTGGCAAAATTCAGGTGAGATATAAAAATTGGGATTTTTTCTGTAATATTATGGCGAGTTGGAAAAATCTAGGGACAGTTGGCAAAATTCGGAGTGACTTGGCAAAATCGTGGGGAGTTGGCAAAATTCAGGTGAGATATAAAAATTGGGTTTTTTTCTGTAATATTATGGCGAGTTGGAAAAATCTAGGGACAGTTGGCAAAATTCGGAGTGACGGCAAAATCGTAGGGAGTTGGCAAAATTCAGGTGAGATGAAAAATTGGGATTTTTTTTCTATAAAATTATGGCGAATTGGCACAATCTAAGAGAGTTGGGAAAACTTAGGGAGTTGACAAAATCTAGGAGCAGTTTGCAAAATTCGGAGTGACGTCAAAATCGTGGAGAGTTGGAAAAATTCGGAGTGACTTGGGAAAATTGGGGGGAGTTGGCAAAATTCAGGTGAGATGTAAAAATTGCAAACTTTTTCTGTAAAATTATGGCGTGTTGTCAAAGTCGAGGCAACTTCGCAATATCTAGGAGAGTTGGCAAATCTTGGAAGAGTTGGCAAAATTCAGAGTGACTTTTCAAAAATCAGGTGAGATGTAAAAATTGGATTTTTTTTCTGTAAAATTGTACTGAGTTGGCAAAATCTAGGGCAGTTGGCAAAATTCGAATTTACCTAATAAAATACGGGTGAGTTCTGAAAATTGGAATTGTTTTTGTGAAATTAAGGAGAATTGACAAAATCGAGAAAACTTGCCAAAATTTTGGAAAGTTTGAAAAATTTGAAGTGACTTTGCAAATTCAGGAGAAATGTAAAAATTGGGATTGTTTTGCGAAAATAAGGAGAGGTGGTAAAATCGAGACAACTTGGCAAAATCTAAAGAAGTTGGCAAAACTGGAAACCATTTAGTAAAGTACAGGTGAGTTGTAAAAATGGGAATTGATTTTGTGAAATTAAGGAGAGTTTGAAAAACCGAGAACTCTTGGCAAAATCTAGGGGAGTTGTGAAAATTGTTCCTTTCTTGTGCAATTAAGGAGAGTTGATAAAATTCGAAGTGACTTGGTAAATTCAGGGAAGATATAAAAATTGCGATTTTTTCTGTAAAATTACTGCGAGTTGGCAAAATCTAGGGTAACTGGCAAAATTCGAATCCACTTGGTAAAATATAGGCGAGTTGTGAAAATTGGGATTTGTCTTGTGAAATTAAGGAGTGTTGGACAAATCGAGGAAACTGAACAAAATATAAGGCAGTTGGCAAAATTCGAATCCACTTGGAAAATACGGGCGAGTTGTAATAATTGGGATTGAGTTTGTGAAATTAAGTAGAGTTGACAAAATCGAGAAAACTTGGCAAAATCTTGGGGAGTTTGAAAATTTTGAAGTGACTTGGGAAATTATTTGGGATAGATGTAAAGATTGGGATTGGTTTTGTGAAATTAAGGAGAGTTGGCCAAATCAAGGGAAAATTCACACTGACTTGCTGTAATTCAGACGAGATGTAAATATTGGGATTAACTCTGAAAACGTGACAGAGACATTATTTGCTCAGTTGGGAAACTTTGATTTTCGAGTTGGAAAATTTTTGATTTCTCCCCCCTCTCCCCCGCAACCATAGTCTTTCGCTACGCCACTGGTGGTGAGTTGAAATTTTTGGAAATAAACTTTATTTATTATAGAACTTTTGAATTTTTGCTGTTTTTCTCTTGAGCAAAGTAGATTGATTTTGATTATATATTTAACTTTAATTAAACTTGACAATCCTTTTTGAATTCTTACTCGATAAGTAACGCTATATGCTTAACGAACCCTATTTCAACTTTATTTGGCAAGTTATTATTACCTGGTGCCCGATACACTATCCGGAATTAGCATATAATTGGATCAGACAAAAGGTCTAACTTTAAAAGTTAATTATCTTTGGAGCGTTACACGCCGCTTAATAAAGACGCTCGTTCAGCCAGATTGCAGTACGCGCCGTCGGCGCCGTATTACAGCAACAAGATATTTAACAAATATACGGCGTTTAATTTTCCAAATAAAAAAGGTGCCATTTCCAATTGACAGTTAAATATGTGCTTATCATATTTTAACAATAAAAAATTATAGTCGTACATATTAAAACTAAACATTTTAGAACCCACTTATTAGATACTTAAGCAAACAACCTATAAGGTATCGTACGATGTGAATTTGATAAACTTTTATAGTTATCCAAATATTTAGTCTGAAACACAGGTGTATATTACGCTGTTTGTTTTCTTTAATTCCGCTTCGAATTTGAATAGACGAAAGAGCGTGATATGCACTTCTTACATTGTTTTCAGCGTCATTTCAGTTTTGAATGTGAAACGCATTGAGTGTATTGTGTATTCTATGTTTAAGTGACTTTGGATAATTTTTGACTTTGGATAATTTTTGACTTTGATTTTAATTGTGTACTTATTTTTGGATTTTTGATAGACAAATAAAATCGCCCTCAATAATAATAGTTTACCATTAATTACCAAATTTTCAAATTATTGTATAAATTAATTATTTATAATAAAAATCCGTAGAAGGCAACTGTTTTAAATCGATTTTTTTAAAAAAGATTTTATTGTTTCAAAACTCTTAAAAATAATAAATAATTTAACTCATAATTAAGAATTAATAGGAAAAAAAAGAATAATTTATCGATACGAAATTTATTATCATTTAGATGAGTAACTGGAAAGAGAAAAAGCTATCGGGAGCTGCTTTTCTCAAAAAAAAAGAGAAAAGGAAGAGCAAGTAAAGAAAGCAACAAGCGATATTAGGAAATTTGGAATTTTAACGAAAGACACCAAAGAGAACGAGTTTTCAACAGAACCAACACCAAAAGTTATAAAAATTTCAGCACCAGCCGTTGGAGCAGTTGTTACATCCTCATCCACCAATACCAATGATTCCCCTGCATCAGCCACTGATACTGACGTAACAAACATTTTTGGTGATTACATAACAATTGATGATTCCAAAAATGAAGAGGTAAAAAATGATAACGACAAACAGGAATTATGAATAGATGATCCAATTAAAAATCAAGATTATTTTATTGAAACTGATCCATATTACTGCCAGAGAAATTTGATGAGAAAACTAGAATTGAACTTTATAACAAAAAGGCCCTATTCAAGTAAAATTAAATAAATATCCTTTGAATGATCAAGGCAGAAATTTTTCGAATAATTATTTTCAACGATTGCTTAAAAATTCTGAAAATATCAAACGATTATGGTCCAGGAAAAATGATGCTGTTTACTGTTTCTGCTGCAAGTTTTTTAATCCTGCTTCATCAGAGCAAAAAGACCTTAAGTCGAAAAGCGGTTTCGATGATTGGAAAAATATCGACAGAAAACTTCAAATGCGTGAAACTTCACATTCCCATATTCGTTGTTTTTCTGAGTGGAAGAAATTGACAATCCGGTTAAATTTGAAACTGACGATTGATGCAGAACAACAAAGAATTTTGGGCAATGAAACACAACGCTGGAAAGCAGTTGTAATACAATTATTCGCAATAATTCGTTGCGTAGCAGCACAAAATCTTGCTCTTAGGGGATCGTCCTCTACAATTTATACTCCTAACAACGGAAATTTTCTAAAAATTGTAGAACTTTTCCCATTGTTCGATGAAGTTATGAAGCAACATCTTGATACTATAACCAAAAACAAAGACGTGGTCAAGTTCATTATTTGGGTCTTGAAATACAAAATCAATTAATTCAAATTATGACAGAGAAAATAAGAAGTAAAATAATAAGTGTTATTAAAAAAGCCAAATATTATTCTAGACTGCATACCAGAGCCAGTCATGCCAAACAAATGACTCTTACAATAAGATACGTTTGCTCAGAAACAGGAAAAATATGTGAAAAATTCATGGGTTTTTTGAAAATTCATGATAAAACAGGACTTAGGTTAACTGATAAAATAATAAAAGAATTAGAACAATGTAATATCAATATAGAAGACATGCGTGGACAGAGTTACGATAATGGCGCTAATATGAAGGGACAAGAGAAAGGTGTACAAACTCGCATTTTAAATATAAATCCCCGCGCATTTTACGTCCCAGGTAGTGCTTATTCTCCCAATCTTGTTGTTAATGATGCAGCTAAAAGTACAGTTGACGCTGTATCATTCTTTGCAATAATTCAACAACTATTCAACTTTTTTTCTGGATCGGCGAACAGGTGGGAGGTTCTTTTGAAACATCTACCAAACATGACAATAAAAGGTGTGTCTGATACTCGATGAGAAGCTCGAATTGCAGCAATTAAATCAATTCGATTTCAATTCTGCGAAATTTATGATGCACACATGGAAATATACGAAGATCCTCAATTGACAGGTTCAACCGGAAATGAAACAAAATGTACTGCTCATGCCCTTGTTGAAAAAATCACTTCATTCAAATTTATTTGCAGCATTATTATTTGGTATGACATTCTATCATTAATAAACCCAACGAGTAAATTTTTGCAAAGTGTAAATTTAAATATTGGCCATGCCTTAGAGCAGTTTGACACCATCCTAAAATTTTTAACCTATTATAGGAAAAATCGTTTTCAACAAATGAAAACAACTGCAGCTGAAGTTGCAGAAAAACTTGATGTACCACTGGAATTTTCTCATGTAAGAATAATAAGAAAAAAAAAAATGCTTTCCTATGAGAGCCATGATGAGTCGCAAGTGACCCCAGAAAAACTTTTTGAAGTTAATTTTTTAACGTCTTAATTGATACAGCTATAAATATCTTACAAAATAGATTTGAACAGCTGAGATCACACAATGATCTGTTTGAATTTTTATACAATATAAATTATCTACATAACTCGAGTTCGGATGAAATATTAAAACATTGTAAAGACTTGGAAATTGCTTTGAGCAGTGGCAAAACATCTGATGTAGATTCAATAGATTTATTTGAAGAATTAAAAATTCTCTCAAAAACAGTATAAGAGATAAGTGGTTGGGTTGTTGGGTTGTTTTACCTCTGAGCGGCACTTTTTTGCACACTATGGGCTAAATGGCAAGGCCACTTGGACCCCAAAGGCTCAGAGAAGGTTGGGGGAGGGGACCCACTGGAACAGCTGTTGGGAGACAGTTGGTAGCTTCCCATCAAGGCCATCCGGCGTTTCTTTAACGTGCACAGGGTATGGCTCTTTCGCATACGGGGCCACGGTTTAACGTCCCATCCGACGGACGGTGGCCTTTCCAAGCCCATCGATGTCCCCTACTGACCGTGGGCAGGGCGGAGAATTTTGCAGAGATAAATCTCAATGCTGACCCTCGAACAGCTGGGACTCGAACAAGATAAGTGGTCCTCACCAAATTTTATCATATATAAATATATAACCAAAATCTTGTAGAAATTTATCCCAAACATAACCACCGCCCTAAAGATATTGTTAACAATTCCTGTTAATGTAGCAAGTGCGGAAAGAAGTATTTCCAAGCTTAAACGGATTAAAAATTATTTGCGAACAGCAATGACCCAAGAAAGATTGGTTGGTCTAGCAACTATATCGATAGAGGCGGACATAAGTTATAATTTAAATTTAGAAGAGCTTATAAACAGTTTTATTGTGCGATATCTCCGTAGAGCAAACATTTAATTAATATTATTATATAATTGTTTTGCATTAATGTTTCTCTTGTAATAAAAACAAAATAGCAATAGGAGATTTTCTTATATTTTTGTCTTATTGATATATAATTGATATATAAGCGATATTTAATTGTTTGCCTCAGGGCGCGATCTAATCTGGCGACGGCCCTGACGACGATTCTAGTAGAGATGTAAGAAATATGTTAGATACTACTTCAGCAAAACAAGTCGAGGAAATTAGTAATGGACACAAAACCCAGATGCTCCGCTATACATGGACAGCACTACATCTATAGGGATAATGCTATAATCTCCACTACCTAAGTCGAGGGCAAGACAACACCATAGAGATGCAGCTCGCCCCACGACTCCCTATAGCGAGCAGTACTATAGAAGTAAAGTACATACATCGGTAAAAACCTAAATTTAATCTTCGCCCCGGTTAGCCACAAACAAAGATATATAGATCAAACTTGTCTCGGCTCCCGTGGTGGGAACTCCTAGTTAGGCCTTACCAGGCCCCTCCGCCGGGGGCCTTGTCCAACCTAGGTGCCCCCCCCCAACACCTGTCAGCAGGGTCCTCAACTTTTCCGAGGCCCAGCCGTTCCATCGGGTCTCCGTCCGACCAGATACTCCCCAATACCAGCCAGCGGAGCCTTCATCTTCACACGGGCCCTCAGCCCCTACCACCACCACCACGACAAGGTGGTTCCCTCTCGGGGGCGGGATTACAAATCGAGGAAAATCGAAATAGATTTAGTCCCATAATACAAACTATAATTTTTTTAGCCGGCTCAAACATACCTTTCCATAGGCAGAGGGACGATGGCCATTTATTGAATAATAATAATGAAACATAAATAAATAAAAATAAAATAAATACCCCCTCAAGTAGCTGCACAGAGGTCTGACAGGAGCCTGCCAGTTTATACGCCATAGTTGAAAGTCTGTGAAGATGGCGGGACCTCAGCAGAAAAACGACACTAACGTCCATGCCTTATCCGGGGCTCGAACCCGGGTCCCTTAGATCAGTAGCTAAGATGAAGGAAATTTTAGAGAATTTCTTCGTTTGCGGACAGATGCAAGGAACAAGATTCTTGAACAACATTTATTAATTACTTCTTCTCGTGCTATCTACACTAGTAAAAGAACTCAAAACGAGATAATCAAATGCTGTAGTAATGAAATTTTGGCCGAGATATCTGATAAAATCTTAAATGTTAAATATTACAGTATAATTTTCGAAGAAACCACGGTTATTTCGCATATTTCACAAATGTCTGTTGTTATCCGCTATTTGAACCAGGATAGCGTGCATGAAGATTTTGTGCATTTTTGGGATTGCCACTCCGAAAATTACAATTTAGATCCAGATACATTAGCCTGTTTTCACAGGTAGTATTTTAGGGCAAACTGTAGTTATGGTAATAAAGGAAATGAACTTGCTATTGGAAAATTGCGTGGTCATTTGCACAGATGGTTGCAGTGTAATGGCTTCGAAACAAAAAGGAGATGTTCAAGAAGTTCAGAAATCACGGAAACATGCAATAAGATGTACTTGCTCCAATCAGGCTTTAAATTTAGGATTGTCAAAATGTTCTAGTATCCAATGCGTTAGAAATGCTATGGGTGTAATGAAAGAAACCATTGCATTTTGTCGCCATCACCTAAACGAAACTTACCAGCCTGTGTGAAACGAGGTGGATTGAGCGCCATGATGCAGTTTTGCAATTTAAAACAAATATTTGTTTGGAAGCATTAACCAAGATATCTCTTTGGAATTATAATCTGTCAGCAGAGCTCAAACACTTATATTAGCGATATCAACTTGCGATTTTATTTTCACATTGGATTTATTAAGTGAAATATTTGCTATTATTCTTCCTTTAAGGGGGCGGGGGTGGCTCAGTCGGTAGCGCGCCAGGCTCGTAATCTGTAGTTCCCAGGTTCGAGTCCCAGCTGGGTCAGCGTTGAGATTTATCTCCGCAAAATTCCCCGCCCTGCCCACGGTCAGTAGGGGACACCGATGGGCTTGGAAAGGCCGCCGTCCGTCGGATGGGACGTTAAGCCGTGGCC
Organism: Ryuthela nishihirai; assembly: GCA_038380435.1. Classification (NCBI taxonomy): domain Eukaryota; kingdom Metazoa; phylum Arthropoda; class Arachnida; order Araneae; family Heptathelidae; genus Ryuthela; species Ryuthela nishihirai. The sequence goes on along the minus strand of JAWZYU010000011.1, from coordinate 64,574,356 downwards.
CCGTGTGCGGGAGAGCCATACCCTGTGCACGTTAAAGAACACGCTGGATGGCCTTGACGGGAGGCTACCATCTGTCTCCCAACAGCTGTTCCAGTGGGTCCCCTCCCCCAACCTTCTCTGAGCCTTCGGGGTCCATGTGACCTGGCCATTTAGCTCATGGTGTGCAAAAAAGTGCCGCTCAGAGGTAAAACAACCCACAACAACTCTTCCTTTAAGCAAACTATTGCAGAAAAAAAAAATTAGACGTTGAGAGAGCAAATGATGCTGTATTCATACTTTGTCGACCTTAAAAAACAAGAGACTGTTCGCAGAAGATAATTTTGGGAGGATACTAGTAGAAATAAAAATATCTGAAATTATTAGATATCGAATTTTCTAAACCTAGAACAACAAAAAAAAAATCAAAAATCATGCAAATCCGGAAATATAGAGTGTTTCTGATTATTACTTCCTAACAGTTTATATTCCGATATTAGAAAGCATAATTAGTGATATTGAGTCATGTTTTAAACAGGACACACTTGACTTATACTATTTGCAGTGCTGTGTTTCTTCAGAAATAATAACTATGAATGATGAATCCAAAAATTCTGCAGTTAATGTTTTACTTACCAAATATTCGGAATTATCAAAAGAAAGCATTGCAGTTATGAAAATTAAGTTTGGAGCTGAAATGCAGTTGTGGAAAACGAAATGGAGCAATATAAAATTAGAAGTATCATAAGATGGCCTCACAGCTTTAAAAAATTGTGATTCACAGATTTATCCTAATGTGTGTGAGTATTTGAAAATTTTATATACCTTAGCAGTTAGCGTTGCCTCTTCAGAAGAATTTTTTCAGCACTAAGAAGACTTAAATCCTGGATTAGATCTAGAATGGGAAAGGATCGGTTACTTGGCCTTATTATATACTCATCGAGACCTTAAAATATCCGAAGAAAATATAATAGATCGCTTTTCTAACATGGGTCTTAAGCGCAATATGGAATTTGTTATTTAATTGCGAGTTTTAAAACTATTATTTTCAAACAATGCGTTTTAATAGCAAAGAACATTTAAACTAACTAACGATTTGCTATTTCGGAATGTTATAGCAGTATTTCTTTAAGCTGACAAGATTTGTTATTCATGTTGTGTTGTAAAAGCAAAAACATTTTTAAGATGACTATAAATTTGGTATTATTTTATCAAACCATGGACTGAGAACAACATGCGCTCTAGAGAGCTTGCGTATATTTACTATTAACCTTTCATATATTTAAGAAATATTGCCTAATATTTTTCCATTGAAATAAAATTTTGTTAGTTATTCATTCCTTTTTAAAGGGAAGCGGGTTGTTCCCTAAGCTAAGAACGGAAATAACCTAAAAACTTTATCAAGCTTGTCCTAGTTTCTCATATAAACACTTACACAAGGACATGCCTGCTGGGCTAATTTAGACCAGGTAGGGCTTATTTATAAATGCAATAGAACCTTACTACTAAGGGTCCTCTAAAATTCGAATTACCAATACTATTTTCTGCAATCAAATTTTTATATCTTTTTAAGTATATAACTAATTTATCAGCTTCTACTGATTCAATAACAACATTTTTTTTCTGTATTACATAACACCTAGTGAACTAAGATTATATCAATGATACACAAAAAACATTAATGTAACACTTTTTTTAAAAACTTATTAGCTCTATCCTTTCCATCAATTTATTTTTCTAGAGACATGAAAATTTCTATATGCGATAAACTTTTTCCAAAAACATTTAAAGGGATATAAGCTTACCGGACAAAAAATTAGTCACCCTTGGCTGAATGTCACCTAATAACGAATAACGCCTACGTGCGACCGAAGAACAGCCGAAATCCTGTCTGGCATGGATGCCACCAGTGTGCAGATGTAGTGCACATCAATATTCATCCACTCTTCCAGCAGTAAATACCGCAGTTCAGCCAGATTGGCCGTATGGCTGGGACAGCGCTTCACTCGTTGCCCCAAATTGTCCCACAAGTTTTCTATGGCATTGAAATCTGGGTATTTGGAGTCAGTCGAGATGTTCAAAAGCTTCAGAATGCTCCTCGTGCCAATCCGACACACTTCGAGCCCTGTGCACACGACAATTGTCGTCTTGGAAGACTGGGGTATCCTTCTGGTGTTCACTGTGGAGATACTGCACAAAAGGTAGCATGTGGTCGTCCAGTAGCTTCACAGACTTTCTGGTTCAAGTGTGACATTACCACAACCAAAAGACCCATTTCCTCGTAAGTGAAACATCTCCAGAACATCACAGAGCCTCCTCCAACTTGAACAGAACCTTTCACGCAGTCCGCATGGAAGGCTTCATGCGGCTTACAATGTACCCGTCTCCTCGCATCATTCGAGTACAAGCAAAAACATGACTCATCCAATCAGATCACACCTTTCCAAGAGTCGACAGTCCAGTCTTTGTGGCTCCGCGATCACTGTAGCCATGCAGCCTTCTGCATAGCTGTTAACATGGGTGTTTTCCGCGCTACTCTGCTCCAGATATCCATGGCATACAGTTCCCTTTGGAGTGTTCATTCGGAAACAGCTTGTTGTAGGCCTGCATTGACTAACTGGAGCAATTCCTGCCTCGTTGAAAGAGGTTTACCTTAACAGTGCGTGACACACTGCAGCGGTCCTATTGTTGAGCACAGTCTTTCTGCCGCAGTTTTGGCGATGATTAGAGGTGGACTACGATGTACGACACTGCTGTAAGACCCTTTGGACAGTACGTTTTGATACACCTGCAAAAGCAGCAACTTCTACACTATGCCCTTTGGCTCGGCCAAACGCAATAACATCTTTTTGCCTCTCATTCACATCTTTGGTGCGACCCACGTTTCACAGAGTGACTAACACACATGTGGCACACAACCACTTCTTGTCACTGTTTGAACCCTGTAGTGCATGGCACAGCTATTTGTAGGACGTGTTTATTACTTGTGCGCTCTCTGTTGCTGTCGAACGGACGTAAACCTCTTACGGCGGAGATGACTAACTTTTTGTCCGGTGAGCTTATCAAACAAGAAAAGTATGTGGAAATTATTAATTTTTTTAAAAGATTCCATTCCAATGACATTCTTATTTCTCGTCATACGGAAACGAGAGCGCTCTATGTGCTTGCTGAGAAACATTCGAAGATCGAGGAGCTTTGGCAAAGTCGGGGTTACGTCCCTGTTTCGCTTTTCCATATTCAAGGTGTGATGAAAATGAGTAAAATATTGGTTTTCCTATCGTCATATTTCTGTCATAATATCATCAAATTAACATTATTGCTGAATTATGAATAAATTTGCTTCTTTTTATGAACTACACGTTGAAAATGCTTAAATATGTTCTACGATTGGGACTTTAAACTAATCCGGACTACCCCTTCGCCCTGTCAATTTCAATCGGCGAGGTTTTATTCTACATATTTTGCTAACATCTACATTATGAAGGCATTGAATCTGCCAGTTCTTTAATTAATGATAATATAATAATTCAATGGAACGAAACCTAACAATATACTCCATGGGCTGGGAAACATATTTCTTATTGCGATTGTTATTGTTCATATCGCAATAGAGAACTCTACATTAAAAGAAGAAATTTTAGAAATCGATAACTTATCAAAAAATTAAATTATTTTTTCCAAAAAAAGTATATAAAAAAGAAAATATCATAACGAATAACCATTTTTAGTGTCTCTTGTAACCTAGATGGGTTTTATAACCCCTTAGTGTAAGGATCATAATTCGTTTTATGTTGTTTTCTATTATAATTTGTACTTCCACTTTATTCCAGTTAAATAATGAATAACTATTACTATTATAAATATTTTTAATTCAATATTAAAAAAAGCATATTTCAAATTTTGTCAACGTCAAATCAGCGTGATCTATTAGTTAACTAGTTAGCATTAGCTATTTTTAGTAAGTTAGGTTGAATCATAAAAATATATTTCTCTCGTATAGTTCACTGTTTGACGAAGAAAAATACCTCCTCAAGCAGCTGCATGCCACAAAGGTCTGACAGGTTTTTCTGACAGTTTAATAATGCCATAGTAGAAGATCTGCGAGGAAGGCGACACCTCAGCAGAAAAACAATACAAACATCCATGCCTTAACGGGGGCTCGAATCCAGATCCCTTTGATCAGTTGCCAAGCGTGCTAATTTTCTTAACGGAGCGTTTCCAATGGTTCAGTACATAGATTCCAAGGTTTAACATTATAAGATATTAAATCTTGGAATCTCTGTACTGAATCCTTGAAAATGCTCCTCAGAACCCGAAGTGCCCGCTGTGTCGGCAGAGCATAGTTTGACAAACACTTAATAAAATCATCGATTTTTTTTAATTCGATTAATTTTTCATCGATAATAATATTTAATAAAAAGTTAACTTTTCATTTACTTTAAAACGCATATGACCTTGAGAACAAAATAGGAAATTCCCTTTCAGCGGTTTTTAAATGCCTTATAGGGAAAATCCTTCATACTTCCCTAAACTGCCCCCTGCAAACTGGAGACATACGACCACCCATGATAGGTAGACAACATCAAATAGAATATTGTTAGATTTGGCTTGCAGTGGCTTAATGCAGCAACTGCAGCTCAAGCTAGACGCCTTTAGAGGAATAAAGGACAGTCTGGTTGGACCTCCAAAGCCAATGGCTACTTCAGGATTTCGCATGTATGTATGTATGTATGTATGCAGGGCCGGTTTTACGGGAAGGTTATGTGTGTGTGTGGGGGGTGATATGTAAAGATTTAAATTTTAATTAAATATGAAAGAAAACTGTATAATGCTGTTGGTGTTGGTTACAGCACCAAAGCACAGGATGACTATGGACTGGGAATACAGCTTTCGTGCTATGATCTGAGAATTGCTCAACTCCAGTTCAGATATTACAGGACAGCTTCATTATGGCAAGCCAGGCCAGGGACAACCATTCGTTATATTTTCTAACATGCATTTAATGATTTCTCATCAAAGAGATGAAACTTAAAAGTTCATGAAAAATAAAAAAAAAAAATAAAAAAATGGTATGTGTGTATGTGTGTCTGTGTAGGTAGGGGGGACCTTTATTTTTTTTTCTAGACCTTAGCCTGAGCTTATTATAAAACAATAATACCTTGAAAGCAAATTCTTACTGATTCAGTTAAATCCTTATAAGAAAGGGCACTGAATTGTCTTTTAGGATCGTTTCGTCCGAATTTAATATCGAATTGCAAGTCTTGTTCTGTTTATCTATAAGGAGTTCAAGAGGAAGAGGGACTATCTACAACAAATTGTCATCCCTGGCCTGGCTTGCCATAATGAAACTATCCTGTAACACCATCCACTGGAATTGAGTTATCTAAGATAGAACTATCGAACTTTTGTGAAAGATATAAAATGTGTATCATATATATTTTAGCACCTTTGTATCTTTTATATCTTGAATAACAAAAAAAATGCTGAAGGGAAATTCCCCGCCCTACCCACGGTCAGTAGGGGATACCGATGGGCTTGGAAAGGCCACCGTCCGTCGGATGTGATGTTAAGCCGTGGTCGGTGTGCGGGAGAGCCATACACTGTGCACGTTAAAGAACACACTGGATGGCCTTGATGGGAGGCTACCATCTGTCTCCTAACAGCTGTTCCAGTGGGTCCCCTCCCCCAACCTTCTCTGAACCTTTGGGGTCCTTGTGACCTGGCCATTTAGCCCATTGTGTGCAAAAAAAGTGCCGCTCAGTGGTAAAACAATCCAACCCAAAGCGGGAGGGGAAAAAACTTCATAAAGGAGATTAATATAATCAAAAAGCAGGTTCCAGTTACAAGGTAGGTAGAAGATTTTAAAAACTTTATTTTTCTGAAAATTATGTTTAGTTTTCTTCTTTAGAGTAAAATTGAAATAGTCATCTTAGTTTCCTTTAAAAAATATTGCTTTTAATAACAATATGCATTGATTAAAAGAATTAGAAAAGTCTCTTGATTTCTATATTATTTTGAAAATAATTATTTGTTTGGCGTTACATATGATGGAAATTAAAGCTCTGTTGTTTAAGACATGTAAATGCAATGCTAAGCAAGAGGCAGTTACTGAACCGTACTTTATATGCCAGCTGCCTTATAAAGTGTAAGCAATATATGTCGTTCATATCTCTTCAACTTTGTAAACTGATTGAGCAATCTGTCTACTCCAACTTGATGTGTAAGAACAAAGAGCTAGAGTAGATAGTTGTCCCTACTGCCGACGCCCATGGGAGAATTCCACTTCGGAATATTAATAAGCCGAAAGAAGTGAAACAAATACCTCTATTCATCGATTTTCACGGTACTCAGTGTACACGGTTGCGGTTTACACTGTCAATAAAATGCAACTAGGCTCGTTTTACACGATTATAGATTCTGCTTTACGGATTGAAATTGTTTTATGTATGTAGATATAATTCATGTTAATGAAATATCAGTTGTAATAGGGTCAAGGGAGATTATTAGACTGCCATCCCAAAGTAAAAATCAACTTAATTGCTATCATTTATTTTCCAGAATAAATAGGTAACAGTAAATTTCTATAGTAATAAAATCGTCATCTGAAATAGGTAATATTTATATTATTTCGCTAAACTTATGTTCTTGCCATTGTAATACAATATGTCTAGCGACATCTTAATGAAATGAAACCTGTTTTGAATCGACAGTGAGATCTGAGTTTTCCGGACTGAATTTGTCACACCAGTAAAAACGCGTTTTATCGCATTTTTAGCAATAAGTTTAACTTCGAAGGCTATTATATGGGCTAAATACAGCTGATTCGTAAATTCAGTGTTTCATATATATCATATAAATACTAATTTTGCAAAATAAAGCATTAAGTGTTGGTACAATGCTTCCCAATTTATATCCAGTTCATAAATATCCTTCTTTCAAATTGTCTTGAAATTCGATAGTGGAAGTCTAACATTGTTAAATAAAAAAATACCTCCTCAAGCAGCTGCTTGCCACAGAGGTTTGACAGGAGCCTGTCAGTTTAATACGCCATAGTAGAAAGGATCTGTGAGGATCGCGGGTCCTCAGCAGATTTTTTGCCATACTAGCACGCAGTGTTCCCAGGTGGTCACCCTCCCAGAGTACTGACTGCACCTACCCAGGTGGTCACCCTCCCAGGGGTACTGACAGCGCTCTCCCAGGGATACTGACAGCGCTCTCCCAGGGGTACTGACAGCGCCCAAAGCTGCTTAACTTCGGTGATCGGACGAGAACCAGTGTTTTCAGCTTGGTACTGTCGTTACTATGAGTATTTTTTGTGAGCAAAAAAGGAATGTATCAGAAATTAATCTAAACTTATCTGAATTAGTGGAAATAAAGTAAAAAATAATGTTACATTAATGCTTATTAATACTGCTGAACTGAAATTTGAAATAAATATGTATAAATAAATCTTCCAATGTATGTTTTATTCATAACAAGGAATCAATAATTTTTTTCATAAGTTGTTGATTTCGATTTGCGCGGTGATTTCCCGGAACCTATCTACCATGTGAATGAAGGGATGGGCGTATTAAACATATACCTTGCACATATTAAAAAGAAACTCTAAAGACCACTGAAACAAAGAGAAAAATTATATACCGGAACGACGTTCCAGTCAGTTTCTTATCGAGTCAGTTACTTGATGCGCCAGGTCCATAATCAGCTCAAGGAAACAGAATGGGAGTAGATTTATAGGGGTGGAAAACAAAAATTTTTTAGTAAAAATAATTTCTGGAAATATAACCCTATGATAAAATGTGAGCCGTAGAAATTTTGCTTCGGCATCCCAATTTTAAAGGAATTCTTGTAAATTACCAAAAAGTTAAAAGTTTCTAAAATTCAAACAGACTAAAATGCTTGTTGAGGTGTCTCATAGATTTACCAGGGGAGAATGACCCCTCTCTCCCCACTGGTTTCTGTTCTGGTAGTCCCTCTTCAGGTTTGGATCTAGAAAAAAAAAAAAAAAATTAAGGGAGGTAAGGGTAAGGAAAGCGGCGCAATCGAGTCGGAAAAGGGGAGAAGGTGGGTGGGGATGATGCAAGAGACTGGATTTCCATTGCAGTGTAACATCTTTCCCCTTCGTTTTACAAATTTCAAAAATTTCGCGAAAAATGCGTGAAATATGCATAAATTTAATAATTTTTGGCCTCCACCCTTAATAGCATTCTCAAAGCAGAGGGGGAGAGAATGCGCCCTCTAGATCCATACCTGCACCTCTTAATTCTTTTCTAGATCCAGGGCTGATATGAGGAAGAAAATTTCAAGATCAAAATTCCAATTTAAAATCCTCTTTTAAGTTCCAATTTTTTTTGTCTTTAAAAAGGAAAAAAAAAATTTTTTTTCATACTTTAAGTCTATTAAAGAATAAATTTTTGGGTGTTATATTTAAGCGTTAAAATTAGTGACATTAACGTACCAAATACTACGATAAGTATTTGCATGATTTTTTTTCCAACTAATTCCTGATATCATATACTCCAATTGCGGTGTTTTAACCAGTTCTAAACTGGCAGGCTCCTGTCAGACCTCTGTGGCAAGCAGCTGCTTGAGGGGGTATTTATTATATATTTTTTAACCATACAGTAAAGAAATGGAGTTGAGTGTAAGAGCCGAATTAGACTTATTACAGTTTTCTCTGCTTTTTGGATGGAATAAACATTTAAAAGAAAATTGTTTCCCTATAATGTCTTACGCTTTTCCATTAAGATTCACTGAAGCAGAACATGAGGAGGAAACACCGCTAGTCTCTTTCCATTGATCAGCGACGCTTGATGCGTAGGATGAGGGAACATGTTTTTCCATCACAGTTCTCTCGGAACATGCGCAGAAAGCAATAAGCTGCGGCGACCGCCAAATATGGCGCCATCGGTCAGGTGAGTTCTGCTTCTGTTTTGTTTATGTACCGATACTGTTTTAAATTTAGTAATTATTTAAAGTTAAATACGAAAACTAATATTCGCAACATTTTAGTTCCCGATTTTTAGAGCAAATGTGAAAAGTGAGTACTTTGAAATGGGAATAAAAAGCCATATTCTGACATTTCTGTTAGCTTACAGATTCAATGAATGAAATTGTAGTATTGTAGTTCAAGGATGGCAGAAGGAACGAAGAGTTTCGGGTACATAGGTTTTGATCTTTCATATGTATTTTATTTGTATTTCATTCAGTTGATGATTAATTATCCCGTTGAAACATGTTGCCCAATTAAATCTAAAAAGCTTAACGAAATTTATATAACTCATCATTTGACGTATTGAAATGATTGCACGTGAAAATTCAAAATTAGATTTTGGATAATGCTGATTCAGTGATTAATGTGGTTGACCCATCGCTGAAAGGCTTTCGTATTATGGGTTAATGATTAAACGGTAAAATGTTACATTTCAACAAGCAGCTAACAGCATAATAATGATTAAAGAAATTTAGAATTCATGAAATAAGAATTTATTTCATGAATATATTTCATTTATTTCATAAATAATGAATTATCAATGAATAAAGAATTTATTTATTACATATTTTTGAAGATACATTAATATAAATATGTTAAATTTTGTTAAAAACATATAAAAATCATGCAGCCATAGTTACAGAAGTCTCCACATTATATAGTTCTCCAAATCTCCTGAGCAATAGCTATTGCCCAAGGCATACCCAGAAAATTCAAATGGGGGATGAGTTTATTGTATTTGAATCCAATGGGGGAGAAGGGTTGATATGCTTGGGTCTCTAATTTTCAGGGACTGTCTTAAAAGAACATATTTAAGCCCTTAAGTTTTATACCTCATCTCCATCTCTATCCACCTTATTTCAAGTAGTCCCTGTTTTTTTTTAAGATTTTAGTTGTACTATACATAACTAATCTGTAGTTCTGGATATGAATAACCTTAACCAAACTAACACAGTCTTACCCTACTTAAGATGCATAAAAGCAGTTGTTTTCTCTATTGTTGACTTAACCCCCCCCCCCCTCCCATCACCACCATTGTGGAAGATCATATCTTCTGAGTGTGCTATATAAATTTCAGACTATGGGGTATCATGTAGCTCAAAAGGTTTACCTAGAAACCAATGAGGTTAATAAACTATCTTGATATTGAAATACCATGTAAAAATTGGAATTGAAAGCATCAAGTTTCCTGTTATCTACACTCTTGGGCACACTATTATCTAGCTAACAGTGAGACCAAGTTTTATTGTCTTAACTTCAGAGAGGACCAAATTGTTATTTATTCTAGGTGTATGTATCCATTTTCTATACTCTCAACAGACTCTTGGGGGTGGGGTGGCTCAGTCAGTAGCACGCTAGGCTTGTAATCTGCAGTTCCTGTTATTTCTGATTGAAGCGATAAGCTGCGGCGAATCTACTTGAGTTGAGATTTATCAGCATTGAGATTTATCTCCACAAAATTCCCCGCGTTGCCCATGGTTAGTAGGGGACACCAAAAGGCTTGGAAAAGCTGCCGTCCATTGGATAGGATGTTAAGTTGTGGCCCAGTGTGCGGGAGAGCCATAACCTGTGCATGTTGAAGAACATGCTGGATGGGCTTGACAGGAGGCTACTATCTGTCTCCCAACATATTTTCCAGTGTGTCCCCTCCCCAAACCTCTGAGCCTTCTGGGTCCTTCTGACCTGACCATTTAGTCCATGATGTGCAAAAAAAGTGTCGCTTAGAGGTAAAACAACCCAAACAATTCAACAGACTCTTAAAAGCTCCAATAGCAATGACATTTCTCCTGCTTACATTATGACACACATTCCCAGGATAAACTGAGGAACTTCGTTAAGAGCTTCGATCAGTGGTTCTCAAAGGGTGTGCAATGAAATTTTGGACAATGTACATAAAAGGAAATTTACAGGTTGTAGAGAGTAATAACAAAATTATAGGTTATAGAGAGTGATAAACTGAAGTCTGAATTTTGTTTCTTAATTTGTGAGCCAATTGTTAAACTGAATTTTTTTTATAAATTTTATATTTTAATGCATTACTTTATATATATTAGCTAGTATTGAAACAAAATTGTATTAATATAAGGAGAATGAATTGCACAACATGTATGATGTTTGTAATTTCAGTGCAAATTATATTGAGAAATTTGCTCAAAAAAGAAACTGTTAGGCAGGTCACCCATGGCGCCTTTATCCACCTTGTGCCTATGGCTAATAAGAGTTATGATAATAGACCCTTCCCATGAGTTAAAAGACAGCTGCTGGCAGCTAACTTTATGGTGATGGGAATTGACATTGATAATGGAGGAGATATTGATCAGCTGCTGGTGTCTCAGTAGTCAGAGTGCTTGACACATTATCAGCAGGTTGTGGGTTCATATCCCACTTGGCTGAAGACAATTTTTCCTTGTCAACAGGTAATTATACAGTGTAATAGTGATTGAATATTTTGTAAACCAGAAGTGCTGTGGATAAAAAATTTTCTTGCTTTCTTTAAAAAAGTTTATTTCTAGCTAAATGTTAATCTATCATTAATGTTTAAAACTGAAATAAATTTTCCCACTTTTTGTAATCTATTAATGAAATGATTTTTTTTTCTCCTTTACAAAATTACTTGTGGCATGTTTTTTGATCCTGTGAGCTGGTTCTTAAAAATTTCACAGCTCATCACTGGTTGTAGATAATTAAAAGGTTCAAAGTTAAGGTCAGTAATATTATAAGACAAGTACATCAGTAATAAATCCATGAAATGAGCTTCAATCTCTTAAGATGTGCAAGTGTGATCCTAAAGTGAGGCATCTTTTCATATTTCATCTGTACACCAGAAGAAAAAACACTGGTACTGAAGTCAGACTTGTAAAATATATTTTTCTATAACTAACCAAGCTAATTTGTAGTTTAGGATGTGAGGTTTGATCTGGCAATTTATTTAATTATTCTGTATTATAACATATTTTTGTTCAGTAAAATTAAAAGCTTGTGGCACAGTATGGGCAAGTAGAAAAATAAATAAACTTGCTTGCTGACAAAACAACACGATGTTTTTCCCTTATCAGCAAGAAAATGCATGTAAAGTTGAACAAGCTGCTGAATATAGTTGGTGATTTTTTTTTACCCCATCTAAATAAATAAAAATAAATATCCCCTCAAGCAGCTGCTTGTCACAGAGGTCTGACAGGAGCCTGTCAGTTTATATGCCATAATAGAAGGTCTGTGAGGATGGCAGGACCTCAGCAGAAAGACAACACTAACAACCATGCCTTACCTGGGTTCGAACCCAGGTCCTATCTACAAGTGTCAAAATATGCTAGTCTTCCACTCCAAAGACAGTTGACACATTATTCAATCTGACACTTACACATATCCAGGGACAATATTTTTCTGTAGAAAGAATTGAAATAATGCTTCAGCAGGGAAGATAACTCTACAATGCTCTTTTATGGATATAAAATATAACCAATTTTTTGGGTGGAGTACAGGGACAGAATAAGTAGGCCATTATTTTGAATTTTTTTTTAATTTCATTTGATGTAAAGCAGATGAATTAACCAACATTGGTTTATTATATAAAATAATCTCTTCAATCTAGATGCATTTGTTAAAGACTGAATGTTATGTAAAATATTATACTGAGAATATGATGCAAATTTGGTATCATATATGATTTTAAGGATTTAATGGTGGAAATGTATTACTTTGTATAGGGTTAATTGAATATCAAAAGTCCTCATTAACACTCTTGTGTCTGTAAATGGTAGCTAGGTAGTCACTGAAAGGAGAGCTATGCACCAATCCCCTGTGATGATGCATAGAACCGACCAGGCCTAGCACCTAATGTCCGACCCCGCCTTCTCGTGGTGCAGACCGTTAGTACCTTTCAAAAGAGATACTCTCTTGTGGAAGTGAACGGAAAGGGAGGGCTGCCAGATTAGTGTGGCCTACTGATCTGGACAACTATGGCTACTTTTCTTTTTCTACCCTGCTGAGGAGTGGTCAACCACAAAGAGTCCTGGTGCTGACCATATAAATCGACTGGACTGAAATAAGGCTCTGAACTTGATTATGGATCCTGATTTTACTGCACTGGTGGGCTTCTGTGGAGGGATAATCTTCCGCTGTGTTTTCTGTTTGTTTGTGGGTTTACAGCACCAAGTGAATAGATTCACAGAATATGTTTATCAGCTGGTGGATAATCCTGAGCAGAGGTCATCGCAGGCACCTGAACTCTTTGCTTCTATTGGCATCATCAAATTCTACATTGGAGGAAGTCTTCCAGTGTAGATGGCTTCAGCCTTTAGTAGTGGGTGAACGGGTCTTTGCCCCATGTCTGCGATTATGGGGCTGTTTGATATTGTCAGCATTCCCTCTCTCAATAAACATAGTTTCTTTTAAACATCCATTAACCATTTTCTCTCCATATGTAGTTGGAATGTGAGGACTCTGCACAGAGCTTTTTCTCTTGATGTCCTCACACAAGAATTCCACCATTATAATTTAGATATTCTCGGCTTACAAGAGACCAGATGGACAGATAAAGGTCAGATTCTTAAAAATAATCTTAAATTTCTCTTTTCAGGGAGGGATGACAATAAGCATCACCAAGGCGTGGGTCTGCTTCTTAGCAGACACGCTAGTGGTGCTCTTCTAGGATATGAGTGCATTAATGAAAGGTTTCTTACAGCAAAATTTCAGACAAGCGTTAAAGACTTGAATGTTATCTGTTGTTATACCCCCACTGAGGGTGCCGATGAGGATGAGAAGGATAGGTTTTATGGACAACTTCAGGATATTTTGAATTCTGTCAAGAAAGGAGATATTACCCTTGTTCTTGGTGACTTCAATGCCAAAGTTGGTACTGACTCTGACCTTTGGGGAGGAGTAATAGGCCCTTTTGGTATTGGTAGCTGCAATGGGCAATGTCTCCTACAGGTAAGTAAACTCAATGGATTCAGAATAACTAACACATATTACAAACACCGCGACATATACAGGGTGATTCAGAATTCATCATCAATATTTGGTGGGGAGGTAGGTAATAAGAAACGAAGGAGATTTCACATAGGAAAGCATGGACGCATATGCCATGTAGTAGGGCAAAATGACCCCAGTTCAATGATGGAAAGAACACATAAGAAGGAAGTGGTAAGGAAAAAACATTTATTATCTTACATGTAACATTTCTTTGCATTGGTTGTACAGACTTACAAGAGGTGCTCGAACTGCCGACCATGTGCTAGAATGCATGACTCACAACGGCGTTGCATGGACAGCCGGACCCTGTGGAAGATGCCTGGCATTTCCCGGATGTTTGAGGCAGCAACTGATATGCGTGCTACAAGATCCATAGCACTATCAACAGGGGTCTCGTACACCATGTTTTTCATAGCACCCCATACAAAGAAATCGATTGGAGATAAATCCGGTGAACGTGATGGCCAAGAAACCGGTCCACCGCGGCCAATCCATTGACCACCAAACTGTCTGCGTAGGTAAGCATGCACAGCATTTGCGAAATGTGCAGGAGCGCCGTCATGCTGGACCACATTCGCCGGAGACTACCATCAGGAACCTCGTTCAGAAGATCCGGTAACACAGTCTGAAGAAATGTTAGGTACTTGGCACCGTCCAAACGGGATGGTAGTAAATACGGGCCCAACAAACAGTCACCGACAATCCCAGTCCACACATTGACAGCAAAACGTTGTTGCGCAGCTCCAGGTCTTGTACCGTGTGGGTTCTGATGAGCCCACACATGCCAATTGTGTGTGTTGAAGACACCCTCTCGAGTGAACAACGCCTCATCGGTGAAAAGAACATACGTTGGGAAATTGGGATCAACGGCTGTTCTCTGCATGAACCACTGACAAAAAATAACACGCTTGGGATGGTCGTCTGCTGCCAATAATTGCACTCTTTGCAGATGAAACGGATGTAACCCTTCATCGTGTAATATCCGCCACACTGTTGCTTGCGAAATTCCAAACTGCCTAGCCATACCTCGTGTGCTAGCACCAGGTTGTTCCTCGATTTCCTGTAGGACAGCTTCCTCTACTGCTACTGTCCGTGCCGATCTGCGCCTCCCTCGATTAACATTACTAGCAGCAAACGATCCTGTTTCACGCAGTTGGCGATGAATACGTGAAAACATTTGATGCTGTGGCACACGGCGGTTTGGGAAGCGCGCTGCATACAATTGCCTGGCTCGAAGACATCTTTCTCCTGCCGCACCGTAAGTTACATGCATATCTTTCCACGTATACCGGTTCATGTTACTTCTGCAAATTCACCTTGTCGAATGACAACTGACTGCACGCGTCAAACAGCTGTGCTTCTGTATGAGAGGTGTGTACACACAGCGCCCTCTACACCACCATGCGTTCGTCTGCCCCCATACTTTCCTATGTGAAATCTCTTTCTTTTCTTATTCCCTTCCTCCCCACTAAATATTGATGATGAATTCTGAATCACCCTGTATAAGTACACAAGGGTTTCACCCGATGGGCTGCATAAGAATATGATTGATTATATATTAATTAACAGTGAATGGGCTAGTTCTGTTAGGAATACCAGGTCATATAGGGGAGCTGAAATTGGATCTGACCATTACCTTGTTAAAAGTGTCTTGCAGCTTAAACTTAAAAAGTGTTGTGCTAGGGTTAAAAAATTTACTTTTAATACTGAAGCTCTGAAAGACCCAGTTATAGCCAAAGCTTACCATGATAGATTACTTAGTCATTATGACAATCATGGTATGCTTACTACTGAAGTTGAGGAAGAATGGGATCATTTTAAACAGGCTTTTTTGGACACTAACAGTACACTTTTAGGAAAAAAGGAACAGAAGAGGAAGAATTATCTGAGTGATAAGGCACTTGAGCTTATTTCAGAAAGAAAGAACTGCAGGAATGTCCTTAATCAATACCCTACTAGTCCTAATAGAAAGCATTACAGAGAACATAATAAATGTGTAAAAGATCAGTTAGCTGCTGATAAGAATCTTAGGCTTGATGGTTTGGCTGACAAAGCCGAGGAAGCAGTTAAACAGCACAACAGCAGAGAGCTGTACCAGATAGTTAATGTTTTGTGTGGTAGAAAACGGACAGGTATACAGGGATTGAAGGATAAACAAGGTAAGGTTATAGAAGGTGAGGATTCTGTCATGGCTAGGTGGGCTGAGCATTTCAGTGATGTTCTAAACAATGTGGTTAGTTCTACTCCCATTGTTTGTAATGATGATAGATGCACTGGCAGCTTTAATGTTGGCCCTATAACACAATCTGAAGTTATTTTGACTATCTCTAAACTTAAACTTCATAAATCCCCAGGGGTAGATGAAATTACTACAGAAATGCTGAGAGCTGGGAATGTTTCGGTTACCACTTGGGTGACTGAAATTTTGAATATCTTTTATGATAAAGGCATGGTTCCTAAGGTTTTTACCAGAGCTATTGTTATCCCTATTTTTTAAAATGGTAATCACAGTTCTTATGATAACTATAAGGAGTATCAGCCTACTCTCTGTTCCAGGTAAAGTTCTTTCCATGATTGTGCTTAATAGAATTAAGAATCTGGTTGACAGTCAATTGCATGATGAGCAATGTGGATTCAGAAGTGGTAGGGGATGTGTAGATCAGATATTTTCACTTAGGCAGATTCTTCAGAAATGTTTAGAGTTTCAGAAACCTTTAGTTGCTTGCTTTGCAGATTTCCAAAAAAACTTTCGACTCTGTTGATCGTCATAATTTGTGGTTGATTGTGAAATCATATGGTATACCAGACAAGTTAGTTAACATAATGAAAGCTCTCTATAATAACACTGAGTCGTGTGTGAGAGTTGGTAAGGCTTGTAGCAATTGGTTTAGCATTACTTCTGGTGTTCGACAAGGGTGCATTTTGTCTCCTTTTCTCTTTAGCTTGGTTATTGATTATGTTATGCGAAATTCACTTCAAGGGAAAGATTTTGGTCTTAAATGGGCTGGAGATACGAAAATTTCTGATTTAGATTATGCTGATGATTTAGCCCTTTCGGCAAATGATGTTGATGGGATGAACTCTTTCATTCGAGCTGTGGGGCGGGGGTGGCTCAGTCGGTAGCGTGCCAGGCTCGTAATCTGTAGTTCCCAGGTTCGAGTCCTAGCTGGGTCAGCGTTGAGATTTATCTCCGCAAAATTCCCGCCCTGCCCACGGTCAGTAGGGGACACCGATGGGCTTGGGAAAGGCCGCTGTCCGTCGGATGGGACGTTAAGCCGTGGCCCCGTGTGCGGGAGAGACATACCCTGTGCACGTTAAAGAACACGCTGGATGGCCTTGACGGGAGGCTACCATCTGTCTCCCAACAGCGGTTCCAGTGGGTCTCCTCCCCGAACCTTCTCTGAGCCTTCGGGGTCCATGTGACCTGGCCATTTAGCCCATGGTGTGCAAAAAAGTGCCGCTCAGAGGTAAAACAACCCAACCCATTCGAGCTGTTGATGAGACTGGTAGTAGAGTAGGTTTGGTTATAAACAGAGAGAAAACTAAAGTAATGAAAATTGGTCAGGCAGGCTGTGATTCACTTAATCTGAATGGTTGCAGTGTTGAGCAGGTGTCACAGTTTAATTATCTTGGGAGCTATGTAACAGATAATGGTGATGTGCGGCATGAGATTAACAGACGAATAGGGATTGCTGCCGTGACTTTTAAGAATCTATGGAGAGTGTGGAGAAATAGGCGTATACACCTAAAGATTAAAATTAGACTGTATAACAGTTTGGTTCTTTCTAGGGTTAGTTATGGTAGTGAAACTTGGACACTGTAAACAAGATAACAGGAAACTAGATGCTTTTGATTCCAGATGCTTATGCAGTATGTTGGGCATTAGGCAACCTCCTTTGAACAGCATATTGTGCAGAGAGAGACTGCTTTGGTTTGGCCATGTTGTCTGTATGCATAGCTGCAGATTGGCAAACAGGATTATGACCAGTGTGCCTAAAGGTTTCAGAAAAAGGAGGAGACCTATGATGCGATGGGCTGACATTGTCAAACAGGACCTTGCTAGAATTGGCCTAGAGTGGCCAAATGCAGCAGATGTAGCTCAGAACAGGACAGACATGTCTGGAGAGGAAAACTGCACAGTCTGGTTGGATTTTCATAGCCCATGGCTGCATGAGGATTTTGTATGTAAACTGAAGAGCTGAAACATTGTGACCAGAGTGACTTTATGCAAATCGAAGCAACTGCAGGTAAACGACGGCATGTGTGGTCATTAAATGGTATAAATCACAACTGATACTGAGCTCTGTTAATCAGTGTTATTCTTGTTCTTCAGATGGGAAAGGCAGCAGACTTAAATGCATTTGACAAAGGCCAAATTGTAATGGCCAGATGATTGGGTCAGAGCATCTCCGAGATGGCAAGGCTTGTGTGGTGCTCATAGTCAACTGTGGTTAGTAACTTCAAAAAGTGGTCATAGGAGAGGGAAAAAACCATGTACCACTGGCAAGGTGTGGGCCGATCACGGCTCATCGATGTTAGAGGTGAGTGAAGGCTATCCCATATGGTACGAGCCAACAGAAGGAATACTGTAGTGCAACTTGTCCATAATTTGAATGCTGGTGATGGGAGTAATGTGTCACAACATACAGTACATTGAACCCTGCTGAAAATGGGGCTGTGTAGCTGCATGCTGCTCCAAGTGCCCATGCTAACCTTAGTTCACCATCGAAAGTACCTACAATGGACATGTGAGCATCAAAACTGGACCATGATTGATTAGAAGTAGGTAATTTGGTCCAATGAATCTCGTTTCCGGTTGTACCATGTGGATGACTGGGTATGTGTGCATCGTTTACCTGGTGAAGTGTTGGAACTGGGATGCACCATGGGACAAAACAAGCTGGTGGAGGAAGTGTAATGCTTTGGGCAATGTTCTATTGGGAAACCCTAGGTTCAGTCATTCATGTTCAGAACCCTATAATAGTGCCTTCTTTTAGCAGGATAATGCACCATGCCACACTGCCCAGATTGTTCGAGAATGGTTCGTGGAACATGAGGAAGACTTCCAGGTATTGCCCTGGCCTCCAAATTCCTTAGACATCAATCCACTCGAGCATCTGACGTTTTTGTATATCAATAACATAACTTACAAGAGTTAAAGGATCTGCTGGTAACGTGCTGGTACCAGATACCACAAAACACCTTTAGAAATCTTGTAGCATTTATGCTTCACTGTGTAAGAGTTGTTTTGGCGACATGTGGAGGACTAGCATCATATTGGGTAGGTGGTCATAAAATTTTGGATCTTCGGTGTATGTGTATATATTAAAATACATAATATTTGCTTTATACATTTGATTATATAACATTTATGAAATTCAAATTTTGTTTATTCATTTTTACTTAAATTTAACTCTTCTAGATTTCTTTTTTGGAAAAAATGCAAATTAACTCTTTTATATCTAAATTTCTTGCCTTTGAAAAATAAAATTTGTTTGGTCTTTGTCATTTTATTTGTCATTTGATATCTCTTTCTCATTTGATATTAATGACAGTCCATTTAATCATTCTTGTGCCAGTAAACTTTTTATTAATTTATGCTTAGAAAAGCTTCATATAGTGCTAGCAACCGTTATCATCATCATCATCAAGCAGCCATGGGCTACGGAGGTCCAACCAGACCACGCAGTTTAATTCTCCAAGCATATCTGTCCTGAGCTACATCTGCTGCATCCGGCCACTGCACACCAATATTAACAAGGTCCTGTTTGACATTGTCTGCCCACCGCATCCTAGGTCTCCCCCTTCTTCTGAGGCCTCTAGGCAAACTGTTCATAACCCTATTCGCCAATCTATAATTATCCATACGGGCAACATGGCCAAACCAGCGGAGTCTCTCTCTGCACAATATGCTGCTTAAAGGAGGTTGCAGAATCCTTTGCCTAACCTCATCATTAGTTACAGTTAAACCACCTAATACCCAAGATACTGCGTAAGCATCTAGAATCCAAAGCATCTAGTTTCCTGTTATCTTGTTTACACAGCGTCCAAGTTTCACTACCATAACTAACCCTAGAAAGAACCAAACTATTATACAGTCAAATTTTAGTCTTTAGGTGTATACGCCTATTTCTCCAACAATCTCCATAGATTCTTAAAAGTCCCGGCAGCAATACCTATTCGTCTGTTAATCTCATGCCGCACATCACCAGTATCAGTTACATAGCTCCCAAGGTAATTAAACTGTGACACCTGCTCAAGACTGCAACCATTCAGATTAACTGAATCACAACTGCCTGACCAATTTTCATCACTTTAGTTTTCTCTCTGTTTATAACCAAACCTACTCTACTACCAGTCTCATCAACAGCTCGAATGAAAGAGTTCATCTCATCAACATCATTTGCCAAAAGGGATAAATCATCAGCATAATCTAAATCAGAAATAGGTGAGGTAAAAGAAATAACAATATGATAGTTAATAAAATTGGGGAAATTCGACAATAGTGATGGTATCCTGCATTAATAACAACTATAGTTCCTGAATCATTGCAATGCTTTTTATTTGTTTTTAAAAAATATGGAAAGAAGCTAATTGTTGTGGAAGCTTTAAAGAAATACCCTTTTATACTAATTAGCAGCCTATTTGGTTTCCTATACAGTTCTTCGTCTATAGCAGAAAATGTGTTCTCAGGGTACAGAATGCTAAAATAATCACATTTTCCAGACCCAGAAATTATTGTCTTAACTGATTAATTGAGTAATCTAAAAATGTATAGATGATTGTGACTCTAAAATTAATTTCACAATTAGCGAATCTGTTCAGGATCAAAATTTCAATTCATCAATATGTCTTTTGCTTTTTTTCTAGTTTTTGTATGGATTCTGGAAATCACATTTATCACTATTTATGTTGTTGCCTTTAAAACATCATAAAAATTGCTTATTTCATGAATTACATTCTACTGAGTTCTGAAGTAATTTGACTGCTTTGTCTAATGCAACACTTTTGCATTGTAAACACTTGGAAATAGTGTTCATAATTTCCAAAATTTTTGTTTGAGAAACAGTATTATTAAAAATTAAATTTTCAAATCGATTTTTCAATGGCAAAACCTCTATACATTTTTTATGTTTATTAGAAAAAAAAGTATTATTTTTGTTAATCCATTTAAAATATCTACATACCTGTAATGAATAACTACCAAACAGCCCTATCTAGATGATCATCGAGTAATATGAATCTTTTTCATTGTTGCTTTTTTTTGCATACATCAGAAACTTGAACCTAGTTCTGTGAATATGTCTAATTTTTTATATTATGTCCAAAAAATTGGACGATAAGTATGTTTTCAATTTTGAAACTCTTTAATGCAGTCATTAAGCATAAATTTTAAATTATTTACAACACAATGGATATATTCAGTCAAAGGTTTTTTTCTTGGAAATCCTGGGTATTCCTGAATAACATGCTCTTATGTCTGCACTGCCATTGTTTCCTTGCTCAGACATTTCTTTACAACAGTGCCTTCTCTTCAATAAAATCAACTATCTGTTGTTCTGATCTAGAGGAAGATTGTTCACTAACTGGTCAAAATCTTAAAAAAATGATTATTTAAGTTCTAATTGATGATAATTTTCATTAGGGTTCATAACGAAAAATAAAATTAGTTTGGTCTTTGTATATATTTTGCATTGTGTCAGAAATTAAAGAAAAAATGATGACATTAGATATAACAAAAGACGTGAAGAGTTATACTAGAAATACACCTTTCTTAGCTTTAACAACTTGATCAGTTTGATTTATATTTATCTATTCATGCTATAGAAAAATCTTTCTAGAAACAATCAGGGCCCTCTCACCTGGCTTAGTTCCGCCACTGGTATAATAGACTGTTTAGATCAGGAAAAGGTAGAGATTGAGGAAAACAATTGCAATAGAAAACAATGTAAGACTTTTGAAGTACTGTACAGTATTACAATGTAATACTTGCAATACTGCAGTACTAATCATTCTAACTTTTATACTGAAAGTCTCATATTATACTTTCAGTGACAGGGGGGTTCTCTGAGAACTTTTCTTTTTTACCTTTATCTTCAGTTTTATGTTGTTTAAGAGTGTATTTGAGAAGTTACAGAGCTTTGAATTTTGCTTTACACTACATAATAGAATAACTAAGTTGGGGATTATAATTTTTTTTTCTTAATAAATCATAATTTTTTTCAATTTAGGTCAAAAAATTTAAAAGAATTGAAAAGCATTAAGAACATTAAGACTGCAGATAATATAAGAAAATTTTTAACCCCTTCTCCTCCTGGTTCCAAAATTCCAAGCTAATTTGCTGCACAGATAAAACATGAAATGTTGAAAAGTGCATTTTGTTATCATTCAGTTAGAATGGAATATAGGTGGAAAAATCTAGTAGAAAATAATTGAGCATTAACTGATTAAGTAGCTGTCAAAATTATCAGATTCAAGGTTCCCCCTGCCTCTCACCTTTTGGTTATGTGTTAGTTTTTTTTTTGTATGTACAGAATAAAAGTAATTAAAACTTGGCCCCCTCTGTATTGAATTCATTTAGAAATAGAGTTATTTCAAATTATTTTATCTTATGTCTTCAATGTAATTTTTATTGTCAAATTAATGCTCATGTTAAACATAAAAATAAAATTCAATTCATAGTGTATATATATATTTTTTAAGTGCAAGGAGAAAAGATTTATATAATTATTCAGAATCTAAGAGTAAAAAAGTGAAAGGGCATTGCAGTAGTATAACCAAGCTTTCTCATGTGAAAGAAAAATTCATGCTTCATGGCATTGCATTGACTCCACCTAGGTGCCTCAATGCATGTTTTGTCTTCTGTAGAACATAAGTGAAAGTGAATGAGCTGAGCCATGAATTCTATGTTTATGGTTACTGGTATCGAGTTCTTTGAAGATTGTTATTGTGTTCTTTGTACATTCTGCATATTATCTACTCTGTTCTAATTGTATAAATGACTGATAGTGCAGAACAAGCCTTTGGTCAAGTTCACAAGCAGCACTCCCTAACTCACTCTCTCTCTTCATTGATAGACTTTATTTTGTTTTTACTATTGGAATCTTATTGTCAACTATTTTCCAGTTTTTTTTATATCACAAAAATTAATGCAACTTTCAATGTTATTAACAAATAGTTAATCTTAAATAAGAATTTAATTCATAATTCCACTGTATTTATAAAAGGACATTTTAAAAAGAGAAGTGAAAGCTCCAAATGAATGGTGCCACTTTGAATACCACACTTTAAGAGTTGTAACACTTGTGTAGTGTTAAGAACATAATGCATAATCCACAGTTGTCTCCAGGCTCATAATCTGCAGTTCCCAGGTTCAAGTTCCAGCTGGGTCAGTGTTGAGATTTATATCCGCATAATTCCCCACCCTTCCAACAGTCAGTAGGGGACACCGATGGTCTTGGAAAGGCCACCGTCCGTCGGATGGGACGTTAAGCCATGGCCCAATGTGCAGGAGAGCCATACCCTGTGTACGTTAAAGAACATGCTGGATGGCCTTGACGGGAGGCTACCATCTGTCTCCCAACAGCTGTTCCAGTGGGTCCCCTTCCCCAACCTTCTTTGAGCCTTCTGGGTCCATGAGACCTGGCTATTTACTCCATAGTGTGCAAAAAAGTGCCACTCAGAGGTAAAACAACCCAACCCACAGTTGTCTCTAGATGTTAACTTGGTGAGAACACTGTATGGTTCCTTTTCTCTAGCAAAAAGAATACAAATAATCATCTTGTGTATGCATTCCTGCTGGTATTTTCTCAGTGCTCTAATGTTTACTGTCTGTTGTTGTTCTCTTAGTAGTATATGCACATGGTTGTTGGCTGGCACTTTCACACATGCTATTGATGTCGTCGTCTGATGGAAATTGATATGAGTGACTACCAGTCACTCATATCACGAATGTTGTTGCTTGCCACAGAGGTCTGATAAGAGCCTGTCAGTTTATACACCATAGTAGAAGGTCTGAGAGGATGGCAGGACCTCAGCAGAAAAACATCACAAATGCCCATGCCTTACCCAGGGCTCAAACCCAGATCCCTAAGATCAGTATCCAAGTTTGCTGACCACTCGGCCACGGGATGGCTCAATAGCTTTAAAGGTAACATATTATTTACGGTGCTACTACAACAAACTTCCAATACAAACTGCAAATTCTACCAATATCCACTACCAATCATCTTGCTATTTTAGATGATTTCTGTGCTTAGATATTTCACTTCAAACTTTGGGCACCAGACACTTTAATTGTAGTACTTGGAGATTTCAATTATATATTAAAAAACTTTTTATTTAGTATATTGTCATCCTATGGCCGAGTGGTTATCGTGCTTGGCTGCTGATTCAAGGGGCCTGGGTTTGAGCCCCGAGTAAGGCATGGATGTTTGTGTTGTTTTTCTGCTGAGGTCCTGCCATCTTCACAGACCTTCTACTATGGCATATAAACTGACAGACTCTGTCAGACCTCTGTGGCAAGCAGCTGCTTGAGGGGGTATTTTTTTATTTTATTTTTAAATTGAATAGTTTGTTGATTAAATATTTAACATTTTTAAATTAAAATATATGAAATCTCCAAGTGCTACACTGAAAGTATCCAATACCTATGGCTTGAAGTGAAATATCTAAGCACAGAAATCATCTAAATTTAGGGCTGATGATAGTCACATGTATAATCTACTTCCATCAGATGATCTCATCAATGGCCTGTGTTAATGCTTCAGCTGACAACCATGTGTTTATACCGCCAAGAAAATAACAACGAACAGAAACCTTGGGGCACTGATAAAATACCAGCAGGAATGCATACACAAGGTGATTATTATTTGCATTCCTTTTGCTAGAGAAAAGGAACTGTATAGTGTTCTCACCAAGTTAACATCTAGAGGCAACTGTAGACGTTTTGCTTTATTATACTAACACAAATCTTACAACTCTTGAAGTGTGATATTCAGAGTTACACCACTCATATGGAGCTTTCACTTCCATCTTTTTAACACGTGCTTTTATAAATACAGTGGAATTGTGAATTAAATTTTTGCTTAATAGTACTACACTGTGATTAAACTTAATTTATTGAAATATTTAGCCTACTACTGTTAGTAAATATGTATAGTTATTTTATATTTTTTTTACAGTACTGAATATTATTACCAATGAGGATTCATATGTTCCTGATCATCTACATTCTCTTTATTGTATTGCACTTCTAGTAGCTTAATTTAAAGATCTTGAATATGGTTTAATACCTTAAGCTTCTGTATTAAAATATATTTTAATAAATATTTTTGTGGAAAAGAGTTTTGCTGACGTGCAGAATTCAAACATAGTAGAAGTATTCAATAGTAGAAGAATTCATACATAGTAGAAGAATTCAAACATAGTAGAAATTCAAACATAGTAGAATTCAATTGTGCAGAATTCAAACCTTCGTCTCTCCAGATACATGCCAGAGAGTGTTCTAAGACCACTAAACTAACGCTGCTCTTTTTTCTACTAATGTGACTTATCAATTTCCCATGATTGCTGCACCTGGACTTGGCACCAGCTTGGCATTTAAACCTGGACTTGGCAGCTTGGCATTTAACATTATGACTGGGAACAGCAACTATTTCTTTTAATTCTGCACTTAGTGTGATGTAAATAATAAGTAAGTCACTTCACACTATTAACATTATTAAAGATTTAATCAATAAATAATATCCACAGAGTTACCTGTTGACTATAGTCAACAGGTAACTCTGTGGATATTATTTATTAATTAAAGTATACTTTTAATCATACATCCCAATTGTATGGGGTTGGGAGCATGGTCGAGAACCATTTGGGGCCCAATGATTCTTAATATGATCACACTTGAATGAAATTACTCTGTCATATTAGATAACAATAGAAAGATAATTGTTTTGTATTGTATTCATAAACTAAAAATCACAGGCTTTCATAAAGAAAATGCAGAAACATTCATCATCATCATCCTCAAGCAGCCATAGGCTACGGAGGTCCAACCAGACTGTGCAATTTAGTTCTCCAAGCAAGTCTATCCTGAGCTACATCTACTGCATCTGGCTACTGCACACCAATTCTAACAAGGTCCTGTTTCACATTGTCTGCTCACTGCATCCTGTCTCCCCTTCTTTCTGAGGCCTTTAGGCACACTGTTCATAACCCTATTCACCAATCTATAATTATTCATACGGGCAACATGGCCAAACCAACGGAGTCTCTCTCTGCACAATATGCTGCTTAAAGGAGGTTGCAAACTCCTTTGCCTAACCTCATCATTAGTTACACAGTTGAACCACCTAATGCCCAAGACTTAATTTCACTTTAGTTTTCTCTCTGTTTATAACCAAACCTACTCTACTAGCTGTTTCATCAACAGCTCGAATGAAAGAGTTCATCTCATCAACATCATTTGCCAAAAGGGCTAAATCATCAGCATAATCTAAATCAGAAATTTTCGCATCTGCAGCCCATTTAAGGGCAAAATCTTTCCCTTGAAGTGAATTTCGCATAACATAATCAATAATCAAAAAGAAAAGGAGACAAAATACACCCTTGTCCAACACTAGAAGTAATGCTAAACCAATTGCTTATCACACAAATGCCTTACCAACTCTCACACACGACTCAGTGTTATTATAGAGAACTTTCATTATGTTAACTAACTTGTCAGCTATACCATATGATCTCACAATCAACCACAAATTATGATGATCAACAGAGTCAAAAGCCTTTTTGAAATAAACAAAGCTAGCAACCAAAGGTTTCTGAAACTCTAAACATTTCTCAAGAATCTGCCTAAGTGAAAATATCTGATCTACACATCCCCTACCACTTCTGAATCCACATTGCTCATCACGCAATTGCCTGTCAACCAGATTCTTAATTCTATTAAGCACAATCATGGAAAGAACTTTACCTGGAACAGAGAGTAGACTGATACCCCTATAGTTATCACAAGAACTGTGATCACCTTTTTTGAAAATAGGGATAATAATATCTCTGGTAAAATCCTTAGTAACCATGCCTTTATCATAAAAGATATTCAAAATTTCAGTCAGCCATGTGGTAACTGAGACATTCCCAGCTCTAAGCATTTCTGTAGTAATTTCATCCACCCCTGGGGATTTATGAAGTTTAAGTTTAGAAACAGCCAAAATAATTTCAGATTGTGTTATAGGGCCAACATTAAAGCTACCAATGCATCTATCATCATTACAAGCAATGGGAGTAGAACTAACCACATTGTGTAGAACATCACTGAAATGCTCAGCCCACCTAGACATGACAGAATCCTCACCTTCTATTTACCTTGCCTTGCTTATCCTTCAATGCCTGTGTAGCTGTTCAATTTCTACCACACAAAATATAACTGTCTGGTAGAGCTCTCTGTTGTGTTGTCTAACTGTTTCCTCAGCTTTGTCAGCCAAGCCAAAGATTCTTATCAGCTGCTAACTGATCCTTTACACGTTTATTAAGCTCTCTGTAATGCTTTCTATTAGTACTAGTAGGGTATTGATTAAGGACATTCCTGCAGTTCTTTCTTTCTGAAATAAGCTCAAGTACCTTACCACTCAAATAATTCTATCTCCTCTGCTCGTTTTTTTCCTAAAAGAGTACTGTTAGTGTCCAAAAAAGCCTGTTTAAAATGATCCCATTCTTCCTCAACTTCAGTAGTAAGCATACCATGACTGTCATAATGACTAAGTAACCTATTATATCATAATGTCATAACGACTAAGTAACCTATATGGTAACTATATATATATACATCCTGTCATAATGACTAAGTAACCTATCATGGTAAGCTTTGGCTATAAAGGTCTTTCAGAGCTTCAGTATTAAAAGTAAATTTTTTCACCCTAGCATAACACTTTTTAAATTTAAGTTGCAAGACACTTTTAACAAGGTAATGATCAGATACAATTTCAGCTCCCCTATATGACCTGGTATTCCTAACAGAACTAGCCCATTTGCTGTTAATATATAATCAATCATATTCTTATTCAACCCATTGGGTTAAACTCGTGTACTTATGTATGTCGCGGTGTTTGTAATAAGTGTTATTCTGAATCCATTGAGTTTACTTACCTGTAGGAGACGTTGCCCATTGCCATTGCAGCTACCAATACCAAAAGGGCCTATTACTCCTCCCCAAAGGTCAGAGTCAGTACCAACTTTGGCATTGAAGTCACCAAGAACAAGGGTAATATCTCCTTTCTTGACAGAAGTCAAAATATCCTGAAGTTGTCCATAAAACCTATCCTTCTCATCCTCATCAGCATCCTCAGTGGGGGCATAACAGCAGATAACATTCAAGTCTTTAACGCTTTTCTGAAATTTTGCTGTAAGAAACCTTTCATTAATGCACTCATATCCTAGAAGATCATCACTAGCATGTCTGCTGAGAAGCAGACCCACAACCACTATCTCTTATACTCTATGGATAGAATTATTAAATTTCAGAAACAAAATTTTTTCAGTGTGGTCCGTGGCTGAATAGTTAGTGCGATTGGCTACTGATCTAAGGGATCTGGGTTCGAGCCCTGGGTAAGGAACGGACGTATGTGTTGTTTTTCTGCTGAGGTCCTGCCATCCTCTCGGACCTTCTACTATTGCATATAAACTGACAGGTTCCTGTCAGACCTCTGTGGCAAGCAGCTGCTTGAGGGGGTATTTATTTTTATTTTATTTATTATTTATTAAACAGTCTTCCACCACAGGGGTGGGGGTGGCTCAGTCGGTAGTGAGCCAGGCTCATAATCTGCAGTTCCCAGGTTCAAGTCTCAGCTGGATCAGCATTGAGATTTATCTCTGCAAAATTCCCTTCCCTGCCCACAGTCAGTAGGTGACACTGATGGACTTGGAAAGGCCGCCGTCCTTTGGATGGGATGTTAAGCTGTTGTCCCATGTGCAGGAGAGCCATACCCTGTGCACATTAAAGAACACACTGGATGGCGTTGACAGGAGGCTACCTCCGTTTCCCAACAGCTGTTCCATTGGGTCCCCTCCCCAACCTTTTCTGAGCCTTCAGGGTCCATGTGGCCTGACCATTTAGCTCAGAGGTAAAACAACCCAACCATTCCACCACTGTGAAATTCCTGGTCAAGAAATTCATAAATGCCTACATTATAATGTGGTGTGCGTCCTGTTGCTGAAACATTTTAGTAATGCCCGAAACATATTCAAGAAAAATGGGCAAGACTTTGTGGAATGTTATCTGCAAATGTTGAAAAACATTCATTTTTTTCCCAGCATTTGCAGCTGATGTTTTTCTTTCGTTGTTTCCTTAAAGAAAAATGATCTTACATTATCATTGGAAGAAATTCCCATGGAACTGTTTACTCCAAGTGTATTAATTTCATAAGTCAGAACATACTGTGTATTTGTATCACTCCAGATATAACAATTGTAATGATTGACACCATCATCTTGACTGATAAGGAAATTTTGTGTCATCAGTCAACACTATATTGTCCAATAATTGTTGGTTTTGTTTTAACTGACTAAATACAATGGTACTAAACTGGTTTCATCTGTCGGGCCATCTTTCGGCAGCATGAACTGCACATGGATGGTAGGGATTTAAATTTAGATAATTGTATAGATAATAGGTTTATGAAAATAAAAAAAAAATAAATACCCCCTCAAGCAGCTGCTTGCCACAGAGGTCTGATAGGATCCTATCAGTTTATATGACATAGTAGAAGGTCTGAGAGGATGGCGGGACCTCAACAGAAAAACATCACAAATGCCCATGCTTTGCCCGGGGCTCAAACCCTTAGCGCGCTAACCCTTAGATCAGTAGTCAAGTTTGTTGACCACTCGGCCATGGGATGGCTCAATAGTTTTAAAGGTAGCATATTATTTATGGTGCTACTGTGACAAACAAACATCCAATACAAACTGCAAATTCTACCAATATCCACATTTCTAGGGTTGTGCTGAACATCCTGTATATATGCCTTCTTATTAACCATAGAACACATATTAAAGAAGCATTGAAAAATTTGTGGTTTATCAATGATCACGTTTGTGCATTTTAGTGTTAAGAAATAGTGCTTTTTATTAAAATCAATCCAAAGTGAATGCACAGTATTCCCTGTTAAGAACATTAATTAATAGATTTTGAAAATATTCATTGCCGCCACAGCGGGAATCGAACCCGCATCTCTCCAGTATCATGCCAGAGCGCGCTAACCATTGGTTATGGGGCCAATGGTATTGGCGCTAACCAGTTAGTTATGGGGCCAGAGCGCCCATAACCAACGTGACTCAGTCACGTCTCAAAGAAGAAGATTTCGAAAAGAAGAAGGTTTAAAAGGTCATATTCTGAAAATATTCGTTATCCGACGCGTGGTGAAATGGTTAGCGCACTCTGGCATGAATCTGGAGAGATGCGGGTTCGATTCCCGCCGTGGCGGCAATGAATTTTTCAGAATCTATTAATTAGTGCTTTTTAGAATATGATTAATAAACATGAAGTAATGAAAGCATTTGATAGTAATCAAAACAAAAGCTATGATACCAATGTGCAGTAATTTTTAATAGATGTATCATGACTGAAAATTTTGCTGTTAATGTATATTTAGTTATTTCAACAGAAAACTAATGAGCAGTGGTTTTTCAGCAAAGAAGAACTGATGAGAAATACAGATTCTTTAGTATGGGGATTCAGTGGAGGTACTTCATCTTCGGAGTTGGATGAGTCACGAAGGTAAGATAGAGAAGAAAACACATTCTCAAATAGCAAATAGCTAATATTGAAGAATGTAAACAAGATGTATTAGGCTATTCATTCTAACACTATGCTAGGGTGTTGTTGACAAATAACATGATATTTTAGCTCAATTTTAACTTCTATTTATTTAATTGTAATGCTTGACCAGATCCCAACTCTTCCATGTAACACTTTTCTTTTTTTGTAAGAATCTGCTTTTTTTTTTATGGTAATCAGCATAACAAGTAAGTGTTATGGTAGTAGTAATCAAACAGTGTAACAATATAATAAATTAGCTAATTTTTGTTTTCAGGAAACTTAAAAAAATATTCATTGATTGAAGAAATAAGTACACTCAGGTCCTGTTTCGTGAACATAATTCATTTCTGAAAAACAGTTCATAAGGCGAGCATTCATATAGCATTATTTCCTATGGGAAAATTCTGTGTTCCCGACCCAAAACAAGTTCACACCAAAATGATACAAAACTTTAAATAACTTCATTATAATGCAATTTTGCAGTGCCTTTATCATAAAAAAAGCATTCTTGAAGTTAAATGAATATAGAAAACACGATAAATAATATAAAAATGTGTTTAAATTAAAGGTCTTGCTGCCACCTAGGCACAAGTGTTTTGTGAAAAACAGATGTGTATATGTAAGCATGTCACAATTTCCATTCATGTCGGGAAAATTCCACTGCATTACCTATAAATAATAAAATCATAAACACCACTACACTATTTAATAAACAAACAAGTTAAGCAATTGATGTAAAACAGATCAAACAATCAATGTAAAATAGGTAAAACAATCAATCAGTTTACAAATACGTACTGTTGAAGAAGGTTCTGCCTCATGAAGAGTTGATGAGGCAGGAGGAGGGGAATTTGAGAATGGAAGTCAATTTTGTGTTTAAGGTGATGGTAGTGAAGAGGAAGATGAACTTTAGCCAACAGAAGAGGTGAATCATCACAATCTGCAGGTTCAGTTTCCATTTCTTCAATGTCCTCTTCGATGACTGCGGTCTTGTTTTTGATGGCAACTGCCTTTCCAGTAGAGATATAACCAGATGTGGAAGGTAAGGGTTTGAGTTCAGAAGGGCTGTTTTGGTTTTCTCTAAAAAAAAAACCTAGTAAACTATTCTGCTTCCTTCTGTCTCTTTTCATTGAGAATCATGCAGCTCCATTAGTTTATTGAGCATCATTTTTGCATTTAGTGCCTATTCATAATTGCAGTTCAAACATTTGTTTTAGAATATTCATGTCAAGAATTTCTACTCCAGAGAGAAGAAGAATTATTCGTACACTTGTGAAGTGGAAAGTTCATAAATCTGAATCAAGCATTTGCATGACAAATTTTAGGGTACAAATCCTTCATTATTGTATATGTTAAGGTTCATATAATGGGACCTTGGTATATAGTATTTTAATGCTATATAATGGTACTTTTGACCCTTAGCTTGAGGTTTTACATAACTTATGAATTACCTCCAATAACCAATTTCCAATCATTAGAAAAAAAATTGTTACTCTGTGCATCTCTTGAATTTTAGATTACAGTTATTGGTGAATTATGGTATTGCACAATACACAATTGCACTGTGCAAAAGTGTATTCTTTAATTCAACTAAAAACTATGTTAAATTCATTGATATTTTTTTTAAATATAGTTATCTTCATTGACAGTATTTCTTTGGAACCACATAATATTCTGGATTGTTGTTTTACTCTTGAGCAAGCTTTTGTTTTGCTCATAATGTGCTAAATGTCCAGGTTACAAGAGCTGTGTTGGATCCACTGGGCAGTTATGAAACAGATGGAAGCATTTTTTTCTAGATCATCCACTATGTTTTTTAACATGCACAGGGTATGGCTCTCTTGCACATGGTAGTATGGCTTAATATCATGGACAGTGGCCTTTCTAAGCCCATCATTGTTCTCTTTCTCACCGAGTACAGAACATGAGTTACTAAGAAAATCAATACAGACAGAGTAGGGACTTAGGAACATAAGGTTACAAGCCTAGTGCTACTGACTAAACCATCCCCTGCACATTCAAAGATGGTTGTGTGTCATATCTAAGTATCCAGTTTACCAGGAAGCTTTCAATAATGGTCAGTTAAGAAAAAAATAGAAATGAAAAATTTCAAAACGGTGTAGTGTAAATTGGTTAATATTAACTCCTTCTGACCCTGTATGCATTACAACATACATTAAAAAAGAATTACCCTTCAAGCTGATGCCTGCCACAGAAGTCTGACAAGGAGCCTATCAGTTTAATACACAATGGAGAAGATCTGTGATGAAGGCAAAACAGCGGGACTGGAGTTGCTCCAGTTGGGCTCAGACTAAGGTCCCTTTGATCAGTAGCCAAATGTGCTATTACTTTTTAGAATTTTTTTTAAACACAGGAAATAGTGCCTGTAGTCTTGCAATGTATACAAAGTGTTAGCAGTCTTTAGTATATACGAATGGACTGGAATTTTATACCATCTATGGATATAATAGTAAACTATATATAATAATGACTCAGAGGTAAAAACAACATATACAATAGTATGAAGATGTAAGCAAAGAATGTCTATATGTCAAGTAAGACATCTTATTTAAATATATATTTTTTGTTACAATCTCTAATTTTCTCATAGTTTATGTGGAAATGAAAGAGAGAACATTGTAAAATATTTATATTCCTATCTCACTGTACACTGCCAAAGTTCATTGTATATCATAATGTACATTTTGGTCCTCAAAATGTATAATTTTAGCAAATTATCATAATTCTTTGGCAGATATCATCAACAATGCCTTGTAATTATTTAGAATCAAATTAAATGTGCATTTTCTAAAAGTTATTGTTTTTAATATTTTTTCAGACCTTTCGTTGTATAGATCTGAAAGAAATATGTCTCCCAAACTCCTAAACCCTTGTAATCCAAATGATGCATATGGTATTTTGCACATGTTGGAGAAAGTTGCACATGTTGGAAACTGAAGACTTTGAAAGTGATGAAAATGTGGTGCTCCCCTACACAAAGGATGGAGATAACCTAAAAGTTCCATTTGGCTTGTCCTGGTTTTTCATACATCACAGAGATATCTCTGATGGTTTAGTAGTCAAGTACATTGACCATTAGACCAGGTATGGACTATATAATAGACAATTCAGTATTGGGGAAGAAGGTTAAGAGAAATTTGGAAAAGACATTTTACCTCGGACTGAAGTGTAGCTGAAAGGGGAGGAAACAGATGAGGAGGATGTATTTGGTTAGCTCATGATAATGCACATAATGAGTACATAGATTTATTCACAGAGAAGTCACAAATCAAATACAGAAGGCAACCATTCTGGTTCCCCATGCAGAGTTTGATGTATCACTTGTTGATTGTAAATATCTTGAATTAATTACCTTTTCATTACTTCGAGAGATAAATCCAAATTCAGTTTTTGATAGAATGTCAGAGGGCAATAATATTTATACACATCAGGAAAGCAGTAGAACTTATAGGAAGCCAATAGTTGGTTTGAGTACTAAAAATACTGTGAGGTTCTTGGCATTCCAAAGGAAAATATGGTTGATCTGTTACATTTTAGAATTTAGAATATGAATAGCAGATGGGCTCTTAAAAGTAGGAAAAAATATTCATTTGAAGAGCAGAGAGACAAAGTTCTTCACCAAAACCATCACCGGCACAGTCTTTATTGCAGTGTGGAGAAAAAGATCATTAGAAGTTTTAAAATATAACAGCTCAGACCACATTTTGATACAGAAAGAAGCCACACAATGTAAATTCCAGATTGTAAAGGGAAGGTGCATATTTACTATGACAAATGCAATATTGCATATGTGTTTCACAAGTAACAAGAACTGTTTTGCTACATTTCGCAGGAATTGAAAAAAAAAATATATATATATTAAAGGTGTTGTTCATTTGATGTGTTGATCTTGATGAGTGCATTTAAATGTTTATTCTTTTATTTTGTATTTCTTTTTACTGCTTTCTGAGATTTAAGAATTTTGCAACTCTTGGAACAGTTTGCACATTATACAAGGTGCAATCCAAAAGTTCCCAAAATGTAGTAATAAAAAAAGTAAGTTTGCCGTAGGTTTTAACCACTGTTATCCCCTTGGGAGCTAATACAGTGAGCCCAGCACTTTTCCCGCTATTGAAAACACCTCTGAAACTCCTTTTTCTAGATGTTCACTGCCTCCTTTGATTCTGTTTGATTCACTTCAACACAGTCACATCGTCCACACTAAAAGTGGAATGTCATTGTGGTGGAACGTATCTCATCTCCTTATATCTCCAATACTCCTTTATATAAATCCTTGTAAATTTCAATAAACATCTGTAAGCTTCCATCTTACTTTACTCCAACTCCAAATCTCCTTTAATTTCCTACAAATTTACAGTATATTTCATAAACCTTCATTGCCATCTCTACAAATTTCTCAAATTTTTGCTATCCAGCTATATTTATACATGGCCTCTACAGGCACTAAATCCCAATGCACAACATCATCACAGGCGAGGGTACAAATACTTCAGGGAAGGGAGCCATCAGAAGACCATAAACATATTTTTCATTTGGGTCACATGCTTGTGACTACCAACCTCTTTCATCTCAAAGGTGAGCTATTCTTTCTGCTGCCATCTATTGACCACTTTAAAAATCCTTGTTTATTGTTTTATCACCTTGATTCATGCCATGCTGCCATCTAGGAACAGAGCAGGGAACCAACATCAGAATTCAACTCATTAATTTTTTAAAATTAATTCTGGCTGTATGAAAGAAATCCTTCTAAATCTCCAAACATCACTACTTATTAGCCAAATTAGACTTCGGCAGCTCGACTCAGAGAGGATAATGCACATGCCTAAATTCCTCTAGCTGGGATCGAACTTGGGACCCCAAGGGATGTCAGCAAGTGCTGCAGGGAGGAATGACAGTCCATAATGCCAAGAAGGGCACTGTTATGATTAAGTAATATGCATTTTCTATCATAGCTTACTGATACAGTGGGGAACAAGAGGTACCAGGGGGTGAGGTTTGGTGGGTGGTGGTGGTAATATCATGTTGTTTTTGGCCAAAAACTGCCGAACAGACAAAGCCTTGTGGACTGGTACATTGTCATGATGCACCACCCAGTCCTGTGCATGCCATTTTCCTGAACTTTTAAACCTCACACTCTCCCTTATTGCTTCAGGACCTTGATGTATTGTCGTTGATTCAAAGTCTGACCTCTAGGAATGAACTCCTTCTGCATGATTCCTTCTACATCAAAAAAATTCAGCATGCTCTTCACATTGCTCTTCACCTGCCTCACTTTCTTTGGTCATAGTGAAAGTGGGCTCATACCCATAAATCCAGCTTTCACATCAGTTATAACTTTAGAAAGGAAGTTTCGATCCGTTTCGCTTGCTCCTGAAGGTCTCAGCACACAGTAAGCTGATGTTGTCTTTGGCCCTGAGTCAGCCTCAATTTTTCACAAAATTATTTCTTGAATTTTAGCCAGCAGGTAATTTGTGAACTTATTATTGATTGACTTAAAACATGTTGGACGACCTTGACAGGAAAGTTCCATCTGTCTTAGAGGTCCAATGGATTGCATTCCTCAACTTTGTCCCATTATGTACACAAATACATTTTCCAATTAGAGGCAAAACAACTTAAAAATAGTAAATTGAAATCTTTTAAATTTTTTATCTTATATGTTCCTTAAAAGTTAAAAATAATTAACCCTTTCACGACTAAGGGAAACATTTTTCCCCATTTTAAAATTGGTGATTGTCGTATTTAATTATAACCTTATCTGCATTTTTTATACAGAATGTCAAAATAGAACGTATGCCGAACGCAATTACGTAAACGGGAACGTTAGTCCATGTCCATCTTTGCAATAATGTTGCATCTGTGCAATGCCCATCTTTGCTTCACAACCAAAAGAAATTGCTTCGCAGAATATCATAATTAGCACATCATTTTGTATAGTAATTTTATTTCATAATTTTGTATTATTTTAGTTAACATTTTGTTATAATAAACCAATGAATAAAAGACATTGCATAATAAGCCTAACTATAATTTGTGTTACCTTTATAGTCCATTGGGAAAAATATTTCCCATAAAATTCCAAAAAAACTACACATTGTTATGTATTTTTCTTATGATTTTTATTTATTTTATGTCTAAACAAACTAAAATAAACAGTTACATACTAATATTTACTCTTAGAAACCTTATGGTCCTGAAAGGGTTAAATCACTTACTGAAGTTATAATAATTTCAAAGGAAGATAGTCTGGCTAAATAAGCTTTTACCACTCACTTCTAAAACAGAAAATTTTCAGGTCCTATCTTTCTCCGAAATTAATATGATTTCAGGAGGCAATTTAATTGTAGAAATTTTGTTTCAGTATAATTTTTGAAATTTATAATTATAGAGTAATTCTTCTTTTGTCAGCTCAAATGGAGTGATTGTTTCCTTTTGGTCAACAAAAAATGTACAAAGCAATGACCTATATCTTGTGTTTTGATATTTTTTTTATTAACAATTGAAATTCAGTGGGTCCTCATAACTCAGGTTGCTATTACTGTCATGAGAGAATAAGCTTGCCAGTAT
Source organism: Ryuthela nishihirai (assembly GCA_038380435.1). NCBI lineage: Eukaryota > Metazoa > Arthropoda > Arachnida > Araneae > Heptathelidae > Ryuthela > Ryuthela nishihirai. The sequence goes on along the minus strand of JAWZYU010000011.1, from coordinate 64,537,019 downwards.
TGGTAATGTATTTATTTTATGGTTAATGTATTATTAAATGGTTAATGTATTTATTATTATATTAACAATGTACATTGTAACAATTGAAAACAGTATTTCAGATTAAAAGTTTTTAATGTTATAATTGCAATTAAAACTTTGATATTTTTGGCAGGATATGTGAGAAAATATGGACTGCTCTTAATAGCAGAGTCTGCAATGTTGTTATAGTCATCTTTGTCTTTGCTGAAGGCATTATTGTACTGTCTGAATTGCTGATTGATCTTGATGTTGTTCAAGGTAAGCATATAATTCATCAGCATACAACTTTTGCAAAACATATGTAAATTTTAAATATTCATGTGAAAACATTTAAAACTATAAATATTCCCAAAATTTTAAGTTTCCAAACTGAAATTAATGAATTTAAATGTCAATTGGCTACTGATCTAATGGATCTGAGTTCGAGCCCCGGTAAGGCACGACTGTATGTGTTGTTTTTTTTGCTGAGGTCCTGCCATCCTCTCAGATCTACTATGGCATATAAACACAGGCTCCTGTCAGACCTCTGTGGCAAGCAGCTGATTGAGGGGGTATTTATTTTTTATTTATTAAAGTGAAATTAATGAATTTAAATGTCAAAAAAAATTTTTTTTTTTATACCTTAGCTGTTTTTCAGGATATAGCAGTTAATGTTAACTTTGGGTTGGATTAACCCTTTCCAATTCACCATCAAACATAGATATTGACAGAATCTGAAATGAGAGTCAACGACGTAAATTTTGATTAAAAATGCCATTTGAAAATTTTCTTAGATATACCTTTTAAAAATATGCAATTCAAGTTTGAAAAATATTTTCTTTTTTCGTTTGATGCATATTTTATTAAACTCTAATATAAATTTGTTAAAGCCATCTGGTTGCCATTTCTCAGAAGCACTATACAGTATTGTTGATTTGTTTGTTAACTTTATGCTGAAGCAATCACCTGATTTAAGCCAAGTTTGATTTGAACTATTATCAACAATTTTTCCTTAAAGTTTTGAAAATCTATAAATTAAAAAAAAAACTGCTATTTTTAAAAATTGAAGTTTTTGGAAGTAATTGCAAAGTACATACTGCCACTTTTTTTCTGTGTTTTACATTCCTTTCTGCCATAAATATTTCACAATTATTAGAATTATTTTTATCATTTATCCCAGCATTCTATGCATCTTTCCTGCTCTTCAGATCGAAACTGTAAAAAAAAGTTGTTTTTAGAAAGAAAGAAGGAAGCAAGCTGAGTTGTTCCAAAGTTCAATGCAGTATAAAGTACGTCATGGTAGCAGGTGCAGTTGAGTCTTTAGTTGAGTGCAGTGACCTAGTTATTGCTCACATGTGCAGTAAAGTGACTCTATAGTGGATGTTTACAGAAAGATTATATACTTATATAACTAGTATATATTATATATAACTAGTCAGTATTAACTATTTTCATTTCTGTAGATTAATTTTTTTTCTGCAGATTATCGATTTTTTTTCTTCATTAGCTGATCTATCGATCTTTTGGGGTTATGCTACATCCGATGGCTGACTTTACAAGTCATTGCAGATATTATTTAACATCACATTAGGTAATATGTTAATATTTCTTTTATTATTTCTTTCTTGTAAAAAAACTTTGATCTTGTATCGCTTCCTGAAAATGAATGAGGTATTGGATATGGAAGCAAAAAGGACTTCTTTCACACAGCAAGTTGTTGATATGGCTGATTTAAGTTAAAAACTTCCTCTCAACAAATTGGATTATAAACTCCCTGCATAAAGTTGATATTTTATTTCCTTTTTTTATAATTAAACCTTAGTTTTCATTTTGTAGATTTATGTTATTTCTGTAAATTGTCAATCTTTCCATAGTTCGTTTTTTGTGGAGCTATGCTACATCAAGTAGCTGGCTTACAACTTGTTGCTATGGATATTTTATTTAGCATTGCATTAGGCTATCTGTTAATTTTTTTTATTATTATTTATTACTGTTTGAGTCAAATAAACTTTGATCTGGTATCATTTTCTGGAAATAAATGTGACCTTGGATACTGAAGCAAATTTATTTCTATCGATTTTTTTTCCCCATAAATTAGCAATTTTTCGGTCAGCTGATTTATCAATCTTTCTGAGTTATGCTACATCGAATGGATGGTTTAAAAGTTGTTGGGAATATTTTATTTAATATCCCATTAAGTTATACGTAATTTTTCTTTTATTATTTCTTGGTTTTTTAGTAAAAAAAAAATTTGAATTTGTACCCTTTTCTAAAAATGAATGAAGTCTTGGATATGGTAACAAAATAGACTTCCTTCTTGGCATGGAAATCAGTTCTTATGTGGGAGGATAATTTCGCGAAGGGTTTCCCACCGCTAAACTCATTGTGAACATTTCCCCCAGAAAAATTTCATTAAAAAAATTACGAGCTTTATGTTTATATTGAATGGTTTTAAAAGCACTATCTTTCCAATTCAGGAAGAAATATCTTTTCCTGTATAATCCATCTCATTTTGAACTGTTTCCCAATTCCGTTATAGTATTTTCCAGTGTTTAAGAAGTAAACTTTATCTGTAGTTAACAGAATTTATCTCCATATATCACTCCTGCCAGTATATTTTAATTTTTTGTCATGTCTGATCTGATTTATTGGAAAAACAATTTCCTTGATTTCATTGATACTTTTTTAGATTTGGATAAGGTCTTTTTTAATTTCATAAAAAATATTTGGTGGTATATACAGTATAATGTATTTGGTTGTTATTTCTGTTCTTCCTGGAGTGAATGATTCATTTTTTTTTATCTTGATTACTTTGTGTAGCATCTTATTCACAAATTCTGTTCTATAGTGTACTTTTCCTATTTTTCTTAGGATGCATGTATATTTCACCAGTTAAGACTATCACTTTTGAGCATACTGAAAATGCTTTGTGGAATGCTGTATAGAACAGGGCTTATTAATGTTTTATAGGTTGATTTGTAATTTTTAGTGATAAATTGATATAAGACATGTTTTTTCAGTTAGTTGAGATCTCTTTCTGAAAATTTAAAGACTTGTATTTTGAATGCACTTCAGTTTTATAAGTTATGTTAATAAATTCTTTATCAATGTGTGACCATGTTATCAAGGTATTAAAATGTTTGATTCAGCGATCTAATGTTTATTTCAAAAAGAAAAGTTTTTTTTATCTTGTTATTAGATTTCGAAGAAAGAAAAGCTGTTTTGTGTCTTGTGGGGCATAAAATCATGATCTCCTGATTGCATTCAGCAGCTCTATTCCTAAGCTAGTGACTGTTGATTAAGATTTCTTGTAATTGTTGCTATAACTGTTTCAACAACAGGAAAACTAATCTTGTTACCATGAATGTATTGCATAATGCAGCAAACTGATCTCTTTCAACTAGCTCCAAATGTTCATACTAAGTAGTATGTCTTGAGTATACTGATAAACTCAATGTTTTCATTGTCACAAATGTTGAAGTACACACTTTTATGTTATAAATTCCAGAGGAAAAACTATCTTGAGCCAAGTGATATCTGAATCCAGTTTTCAGGTTGGTTATGTTGTATTATTGCTGATTAATAACTGAGCGTCTGATGTGTAATAAGATGGTTGTGGGTTTTGCATACAGCCCAGTTCAATGCAATTTTCCTTCAAAAATTAATACCATATAAAGAGAGCCCATTGATTCCCATCCCCTATAGTGTCCCCTAATTCATGTTGATAAATGTTATTAGTATGGTAAAATTAACCATTATTGATGATCAGATCTATTGCTTCTTAAAATAGATAATCATTCTTCAAATCCCCCCAAAAAGTTTTTTTCCTCGAAAATTGCATATAGTATCTCATCATAAATTTCATCTGCATATGCATAAGTAAAACTAGGCATGAAATAGAAAGGTTGAACTCAAAACTATTTCATTAAAAATTAGTTCTTAGAAAGTTAGGTGTAGAAGTGCTTTGATAGATGTGACAATCTGGCTTAAATGGTCAGTAATGTTTTGCCAATTTAAATAGTAATGGTTCAGTCAAGATAATTTCAAATTGTTGTTCCTTTTTTTGTTCAATATAAGAGTAGTGTAACTTGTTCTGATATACATTGCCTGACCAAATTATTATGAACACTGCATTGTATGTGAAATACCATGAAACATGCAAACATAGGCAGAATTTCTTAAGTAAGTATTCTATATCACTACAAAGTCCTATAAAAGCTGTGAAAGCATGGTGGAAAGCAAAGTCAAGTGTGACATGAGTTAAAAGGCTGATCTGATTACTTAAACAGGGGGTCATCATCGGAGGAGCAGGAGCCTCTGTAATAGAGATGATGGAACACAGCAGAAAATCATGGACACAATATCTCAAGTTTATGGACAGTGTTTTAGACTGCCAACAGTCTTAAAAAATACTTCTGCCAATCATGGGAAATGTGGGAAGAAAAAACTCTGGCTGAGGGACAGGTGTTTGTTGGCATGAAATGTATGGAAAACAAAGTTGCTACAGTTCAAAAACTATGTGCAGAGAATTGAAAATTGATGAAGTAATAAGTTAAATGTTCTTAATAGTTTGGCCAGGCAGTGTACATATTCAAATTAAAGAATAACTGATTCAACTTGCTATTTTCGGGTTTTATTTATTTCATAAACTATTTCTTTTTCAGATCCAGAATGGAAAGTCAAAGGTATTAATTGTAGTGAAAATTCTTCAAATTCTCAAATTGATACAGTCAGCCCAAAATTAAAGAAAGCAAAAGAAGCATTTTCTTATTGTAGCATTTGCCTGTTAACTATATTTATTATTGAGGTAAGCTGGCATAGTTTATAATATATGTAAAATAATTAAGAAATCTAAGATTAAAATTTTTAAATGTCTAAAAGAATAAAAAATAGAGACATTTTGATTATTTGTAAAGCTTATGATAGTATGATAAAATTTTAATGAAAGTTGGTATTTAAAGAATAAATCAAGAGTAAATATAAAGATTACCTGTTGACATAATATATAATAAATAATATCTCCTCAGGCAGCTGCTTGCCCCAGAGGTCTAATAGGAGCATGTTTGATATGCCACAGTAGGAAAACTGTGAGGATGGCGGGACTTCAGCAGAAAGACAACACAAACATCCATGCTTACCTGGGGCTTGAACCCAGGTCTCGGTTAATCAGTAGCTAAGCGTGCTTTTTGCCATTATACATGGAAAAAAATGGTTTTGCCAATGAATAGGGTATTTGAACCATAAACTTTAATCTGGTAACTGTAATCTGCAGTTACTAGGTTTTAGTCCCAGATGGGTCAGCATTGAGATTTATCATGCAAAACTCTCCATCATGTGCACAGTCAGTAGAGGACACCGATGGGCTTTGAAAGATTGCTGTCTGTTGGATAGGACATTAAATCATGGTCTCATGTGGGGGGAACCATACCCTGTGCATATTAAAGAGCACACTGGATGGCCTTGACGAGAGACTACCATCAGTCTCCCAACAGCTGTTCCAATGGGTTCCCTCCGCCAACCTTCTCTGAGCTTTCTGGGTCCATGTGACTTGGCCATTTAGTCCATTGTGTGCAAAAAAGTACGCTCAGAGGTAAAACAAACCAATATCCAACCCAATGAACCCATGGCTTCCAGTTATATGCTAGGCGTTCTTACCATTAAACTATCATCAGCCTCATCGTTTATCCCCTAATTTTGACTTTCAAATCTTCTCAACCTCATCGTTCATAGTGCCATCTATGATGGGAGAAGGCAATTTCCAGTATTGCTCAGTATATATATAAATAAGGAAGTTGCTCACCCTGAAGTGTTTTTAATGCAAGAATAAATCAATAGTAAATACACTGATTACCAGTTGATACAGAATTCAAGAAATACACTGCTCGACATTGAAAATGCCCCACCCAGAAAGACATTCGTACAAACATGCAAATAGAATGGTGGGTGTGCACAGCTGAGATATGCAACTGATGATAATCCGGAGCCTATGATGTGTGTGGCTCAAGAGATAAAAAATGCAAGAAGGAACAGGGATGGTATTGTGTTTATGCAGGTGGAAGTCGTGCGAATGGTTGAGATTAGGTGGTTCCAGTTGGAAATTGTTTAGCGAAGGCCAAAAATGCCTGGTACACACTGTCTGCAGGTTTATTGCCATTTGGATGCTTTTGAGAGAGGAAGTATTATACGTCTATGTGAAGCTGGATGGACTACACATTGTGTCACTGCCCATGTTCATCGGGATGCACGAACTGTTGGCAAAAGTGATGAAATGAAGGTTCTAGTGTGCATAGTGGAGGGAGTGGTGCCATCCGACATGTCAGCATGGCTTGATAGGCACATTGTTCAACATGCTTGTTCGTCACCACAGAGCACTACTGCCGATATTCCATGGGCTGTGTCAGCAACCATGGACGTCCCCATAATGACCCGAACGGTAAACTGAGGTTTGCATGAAGCACACCTGTGCTCTAGGCAACTGTTAGTCGATTGCCATTGACCATCGCAGTGCTCATCTAGCTTGGTGGCAAAATCATGCAAACTGGGGCCACGAATGGAACACTTTTATTTAGTGATGAATCTTGTTTCTGTCTGGGTGCTGATGTTCGACGGGCCTGTGTATGGTGACACCTGGTGAGAGGATGGATCCAGCTTTTGTTCATGACCTGCACATTGCCTGTCAGCCTGGCATCATGGTATGGGGTGCTATTGGATATGACAGCAGGTCACCATCACGGGAACACTGACAGCTGCACGATACATTAGTGCTGCTCTGACCCATGCTGGTGTCTTCAAAGAAGAACTGAAAGTTTTGCTATTACATTGAAGTATCATTGAATTAGGGATAGCAACATGTTCGAGCCATCCCATGGCCGAGTGGTTAGCACGCTTGGCTACTGATCTAAGGGACCTGGGTTCAAGCCCCGGGTAAGGCATGGATGTGTGTTATTTTTCTGCTGAGGTCCTGCCATCCTCACAGACCTTACACTATGGCATATAAACTGACAGGTTCCTATCAGACCTCTGTGGCAAGCAGCTGCTTGAAGGGGTATTTATTTTATTATTTTTATTTAACCTGTTGGACCCCCTCTGGCCCTGATAATGGCTGCCACACGACGAAGCAAGGACTCTATGAGCTTGCTTAAATGTTCCACATGTATGGTGACCCATGCATCCTCAAGAACTGTCCACAATTCTCTCATGGTCGTTGCTGATGGGACATGGGCTTGAATACTACTTGACAGTATCCCAAACGTTTTTGATGGGATTTAAATCTGGGCTTCTAAATGGCCAATTCATTATTTCAAAGTCAGCAGAATGCTCCTGCAACCATGCAATAGCCAATCTGGACCTGTGAGATGAACAGTTGTCTTGCTAGTAGACGCCATCTCCAATGGGATACATGATGGCCATAACGGTGTAAATGGTCAGCCATGAGTTCAATGTACCGGGATGCATTGAGAGTTGTCGGTACATGTACCAAAGGTCCCACAGATGTCCAATTGAAGACACCCCAAACCATCACTGAGCCACCATCAGCTTGTACTGTACTGACCTGACATGCAGATCTTCATGGGGTTGGTGCCATACCCTTAGTCTTCCATTGGCGTGATGAAGTTTAAATCAGGATTTATCACTCCAGGTTATGTGTTGCCAATTTTCAATGGTCCAGTTTCAATGTTCTTTAGCCCAGGCAAGGCATTGAGCCCGTTGTTGTGCCATTAGAAGTGGGACTCTCGTAGATCGGCGGCTCCCAAAGCCGAGATGATGAAGTGATCATTTCAGTCTGTGCACTGACTTCCTGGCTGGGACCCCCCCCCCCCCCCCCCCCCCGTTCATATGAGAGGTGATTTAAGATAATATCTGGCCCCTATCAGTCCGTAAGATGCAGGTCAGACGGCAAAGCCCATGATCATTCAAGGCCGGTTGTCCTTTGCAGTTTGTCCGGGTGCTTGTTTTTTTTGCCAGAATTTTCATATTCCCGAACACTCTTGAAACTGCCATATGAGAAAATCCAAGTTTGTTGACAATTTCGGAGATCGTCCATCCGTCGGGACGTACGATCTGCCCTTTGTCAAATGCATATAAATCCTGTGCCTTTCCCATTATGCTTCTCACGACAAATTAGGGAAGCCAAAGCTGACAGCTATATATGACCAGAGTTTCAGCCGTGTATGTGTGCAAAATGTGGACTTGCAGTACTGAATTTGGATAACGTCTCCTATCCCTAATTCAATGGCACTTCAGTGTAATCCTTTAATGTCCAAGACTGCCCTGAAATGGGTATAGATAAAAGAACAGCACTATTCAGATGTTTATTTCCAGTTTAAGCCATTATGGGTGTTAAGAGGAAGGACTGATTTTGCAAGCTTTCAATTATGCCTTAATATTTGAAGTAGAAAGATTTAAAGCATCTTCTAGCAGGTTGTACCATTCTTGAAACATTTACAATTTAAAATTAGTTGGGGGATTAATAAATTTGGTGGAGAAGATGCTCCCAACAAAATTATTATTACAAAATTATTATATTATGCTTATGAAATTGTGCAATCATCCAAAATCATACTTTAAATCTTTCTACCCTGAGCATTTATGGCATTACTCCAAGTTTGTTCTGGGTTTTATTTTTTTTGAGGAGGATTTTGTAGATCGGTCGGATATGAGGAAATAAAAGTTTATTCTTTCTAGTTTTGTAGAGTTTAACTCTACAAAATATAAAATAACTCTACAAAACTAGAAAGAATAAACTTTTATTTCCTCATATTCTCAGCAGATTGTAAATGGGATGAGTGTAATTCATTTAGAACTATCTTTTTTTATGTTTTGTAACTTATGTCTGTTAATTATCATTGGAACTCAGTAATTGATTTTCTAGGGCTTGACGATTTCATGCACTCTAACCCTCACACACATGCACAAGAGAGAAAGGAAAAGCATCAAAGAGAAATTTAAACATATATATATATAGTAAATTTTTCTATAATTTATATTGTTGAGGAAACCATAATTTGAATTGTTTTTTGTGATTATTATGTTACAAGGGTTGTTCGCAAAGTAATGGCAGCATATGTGGTACTTACTGAACACTTTATTTCCACATGAAATTAACGTTCCATACCCTCAGTGTAATCACCAGCTAGGTTAACAATTCTATTCCAAAATCTGTGGGAGCTGGCGAATGCTGTCAGCAGATCTATTTCTGTTGATCACTATGATGGACTGCCCTATGGCTGCAATACTCAATCATACTGCAAAACCATTGTCCTCAGTATTTACTTCACCTTAGGACAGGCCAAAGTCACAAGGACTCATGTCTGGGAAGTATGTTTCCCATTGCCACTTTGCTAAAAGCTCCTTCACAGGTTGGGCCACATGTCAACAGGCATTGTCATTAATGAGAAGTGGTGGATCCCCTGTGTTAAAGTGTCAACAGGCATTGTCATTAATGAGAAGTGGTGGATCCCCTGTGTTGAAGTGTCAACATTTTTGTAATATGGCCAGATGCAGACGATGCACAAGAAATCATCAGTAGTACTCTACATTTACAGTTTAGCCTTGAGGCACTGCATGGAGGAGTAGAACACCATCACTGTTGTAAGCAACAGTCAGCAGCACTTTCACATTGCTGAATTCTTGCCACAGTGTTTCAGGCATGGAGACCCTGGAATGAGCCATTTGTTGCACTAGCATTTCATTTTCACTCCTACGCCCATACTCATGTTTCGTTGGTGGCAATGAAACGACAAAGAAATACATCATCTTTGTTGTGATACTAGTTCAGATTGAGATTTGTAATGACATACCTGTGCAACTTTTGCACTTCTGTCATATGGTGTGGGACCCACTATACTGTTATTATTTTTGTATGTTCAAGAAGGATGTTCTTCAGAATATGCCAAATGATGGGATTACTGAGTCCAACTTCGTTTGGCAATTGATGCATAGTTCAATGTCTGTCAACATCAAGCAATGACTATAGGAACTAAATATTCTCCTACAGAATTATGGGATGGCCTTCATGATTAGTCTGTCTGACCCTGGCAAAAGGACTGCACCCATCGGTCAACTGTGTAAGGCAAGTGCTGCATCTCCATATGCTTCCTTTCAGTCCATGCCAACAATCACTTGAATAACAACCACATGACACCACAAGTTTAATCCAACTGCTTTGTCCAAATTTTTATGAACATGTCTTAAGGCACCCCTGGCAGGAGTCTGACATTGGCATGACTTTGTTTTCTCCACTCTCTTACCATCATACTGTGTGAATGATGGCTTACCTCTGGAACAGGTTCTCTATGGCACAGGATTTGCACACAACCATATTTTGACTGAGGATTGCCGTTATTTTTTGAACGACCCTCATAAATTAGTGTGTATGATATATTATGCTATTCAGATTTAAGGAAAAACCCATGTCTTAAATAGATGTAGATCAAGCCTGTACAATAGACGGTGACAAAAAGTTTCTGTGGCCAATGCAACAATTTCCATTTTCAGTGTAGAACAGCCCCAGCCAATCATCATTTCCTGGATCTTAAAATTTTAATTAAGAAATGCTTTTAAGGAGTTAGGTTTGAAAATTTTGGCAAACTTCCAATGGGAAATTTGCTTGGAATTTTGAAATTCATAATGCATACTACATCGCATTTTGTTGAGTTAAACAGTCTTGAAATTTCATTAATCAACATGCAGATCTGCATCATTGAGCAGGACACTAGTTAACAATAAACAAAACACACCTCGTAGGAGAAAGGTGTTTTTTGTTTGCGTTAAGATAAGTAATGCAGGATAACAAATTAAGATAACTTGCACCAAAGTTCATCTTAAGTAAATATGAAAGCTCAAAATAAATAAGTGATTTAAACTGAAAATTGAAGCCCTTTCAATTATTTTAATTATTAACGTCTTAAAATAATTTTAAATTATGTTGTTGAGCAATAAAATTTTTAAGTTTATCCTTCAAACTATTTGCATGTTAAAAGAAGCTTAAAAATTTTTATTTCTCTTCAACAATAGAGATTTTAAAATTATTTTAATTTTTTTCTGAACAAGAAGGTGTTTTAATTGTGTTTTAAAGTTTTGCTATATTCTCAGCAAATAATGGCCATACAAGTATAATAAGAGAATGTGACTCATTTATTTAAAGGTTGATTTTAGCTAACATCCATGTTTCAGTTGTGTTCCGATATAGATCATGATGTTCTGTTTTAAGAGTCCAAAAATTGTATATTAAGATATAAGCCTTCATGACTAGAGGTCAAATGATTTGCTGCTGCAAATAAAAAAAATATACGTTATTGAAGTCCTTTATTAACAAATTGTACACCACATATTTTTAGTGTATTTTTTTTGACAACATAAAAATATGTAATCCTTTTATGTTGCATTCATATATTAATGCTATTTACACAAATCAGAATTCATTGAATGCAATTAGTTTAAAATTTAACAATAGACACACATATATATATTTTCTTCAGAGGTCTTGTTTTCATCATATTGTGATTTGCAATGAAATGATGATGTTGCAACCATTCATTTTCGATGAATTTAGTTTCAGCTAAGTTTTGATTGTAATTCAAGTGCCATATTGCATCACAAGTTGTCAGTTGGTACCCTACTTAGAAGACATACCCTTAACATATTACTGCAGCTAAATTTGCTTGCATGGGTAAAATGTGTATGCCCTTTATTAGTTATAAATAAAAATTATTAATATGCATGAATATTTCATCTCATGCATTTACTTAGGTTAATATCAAATATAATGTGTTTTTGAAATAACACTGGTCTGCATGGAAGGATAGATTTCAAGGTGCTGAATCTGGCATCCAAATGTTTATATCAGACACTATTTTTGTGGGAGGGCATATATAGAGTATTAGGATGTAACATGTTGCTAAATTTGCATTTCTTACATTCACATTTGATTTTTTTTCTCACAATTGATGGGAGCAGTCTTGGATGAGCATGGAGGAAGGTCCCATCAAGACATATCCGAAATGGAAAAATGATATAGCGGCAAATAGAATGAGAGTGTGTTGGTGGACTACTGTTGGGCTCTACAGCGAGAGGCTCCAGAGATAAAATATAAGCGACAGAAGACAATAAAATAATTTTTTGTGTAAATATTTACATGTATCAGGATTTATTAGTGTCAGCTTTAACTTTTTATAATGTAAATAAATTAGTTTTTTAATTCTCTATGACACTGTTAAATGTTTTTAAGCACTTCAGCACATGGACTATGCTATCAATTTATCAACAGTTTTTAAATTTATCAACAGTTGGGAGAGGGTGTGGTTTGGAGAGATTTACGTACTATAGAGGATGGGTAGTAACAGGAACTTCTGGAATACTTTCGGTGACAAATTTAATAATCAACATTCTTGCCATCAAGTGACATCTCAGTGTAGATTAAAAGATGGATAATGGAGGCCAATGGTCTACCCACCTTGGCAATTGTTAAGCAACCATTTATGTCTTTGATAGCATAGAGTGCTTAAAAAAGTTTTTGATCCACGATGTATGTTTTGTGCCCTTTGGGCGCTTCGTCAGGTGGGAAGTGAGGAACTTAAGCTAATGCAGGAGAGACAGTTGGTTGTTGAGCATGGGGGAGGGGTGGGGTGCCATAAATTGAATTGTCAGTGGCTCAGCTCCGAGGATTCGAGTGGTCAGTGGATGTGCAGGTGGCCATAATGTGATCTGCATGTAACGGAGGTTGGGAGAGGGTGTGGGATTATGGGAAATCGCCAAGATCAGCGAATGTCAAGGGAAGCTTCACTATTTGTGGCCAGTAATTCATAATTATAATGAGTGGGGTACTTTTAGTGAATTTATAAATTTCGTAAACTGAATTTTGAGTTAAGATAATTATGCTAGTGAGGCCCTGAATAATGGTTTTCATATCAGTATTGCTATTGGAAGTTGTGTATGGGGGGGGGAGGGGGTACATTAATTGCCAATTTTAGGATTCATTATGGAAGTGTTCTAAAGAGTTTGATGGGTGTGCATTAGTGCAAGTGGCAGATGGGGATCAGCGATGAGATAGGAGAGTGTTTAGGGGGTCGTGGTATTTCCAAGGTGTATGTTATATCCTCTAAGGATCAGATGCCACACTGGGGGGAGGGAGACAATGTCTGTGTTGCAGTTTTATATTAATGAGGATATTTTCTGTGATAGCTAGTTGGAATTTGATAGGTGGGGATATTATAATTTTAGCGGAGTGAAAATCAGTGGGCAGATTGTTTTTGGTGATTGCTTGAGATAGTGTGGTTTTTAGTACTTTAAGATGTTGTATTTATGCTCTTTAAGCCAGGCATTAAATGGGCATGAGGTTTTGTCTTTGGGGTATTTAAGTTGGATGTAACAAACTCCTCCAGAGCTGGGTATATGGTTGCGATTGTTTTGAATAAGTTTGGATATAGTATGGGACTTGATAATGGAAAGGTTTTAGGTTTTTTTTAACAGAGTATGTGAAATTATTATATATGTATGGTAGGGCTATTGTGTATTTTGCATTTCTTTATTTACAGGTGTTGGAGGGTTTTGGGATTGTTTGCATTTGATTCGTTTGATTCATTGAATCGTGAATTTTGTTGATGATGTGTGAAGTATATAATCTGCCCTGTTCAACGAGTTCAAAAATGTATTTTATTTTGTTGTTGAGTGCTTCATGCGTATTGCAGTATTTATAGGCTTTGGTAAAGTGTGATTAGAAGGTTGTTAATTTGTATAGTTATGCTGGGTATGAATGTAGGTTTTCTGTATACAGATGTGTATAGTTTAGTGGAGGTATGGTGTAAGTTGATGTCTAAGAACGTAGGTGTCCATTTTGTTCCTCTTTGTGTGTAAATTTAACGATTGGGAGGACTGTGTTAATTTCAGATAGTAATTTCTTTAATTCTTCTTTGGGGTGTTGCCAGATGATTAATATATCGTCAATATATCAGGCATAAAGTAGTGGGCAGATTTGACATACATAAAGAACTGGTTTCTACATGATGTAGAATTGCTTCTGCCAACAATCCAGAGAGGAGGGGAGCCCATTGAAACACATTGGTTTTGGACGAAGATTTTGCCGTCGGTTTGAAACCAGTTGCTTTTAGTAGCTAGGTTGAGGGCCTCCTGTATGCTGAAATATTCATGTGTCATGAGTCTGGCTGCTTTAAGCCATTTGGCTGTAAGTTGCATAGTTGCATCGAGTACCGGTGTGTTAGGGTAGAGTGTGATGACGTCAAATGAGTATAGGGTGCAGGGGGGGGGGGGGGGTAACAGTTATGATTTTAAGTTGTTGATTAAGTCTGCGCCTGACTGTATGGTACTGTATGGTTCCTGTTACTACCCATCCTCTACGGTATGTAAATCTCTCCTTAATAACTGTTGATACTTGATAGCATAGTCCATGTGTTGAAGTGCTTAAAAACATTTAACAATGTCATAGAGCAATAGTTCTCAACCTTTTATGCTTCACATACCCCCTGGAAATGTGTATGTAACTGGTGTACCCCTTGTATAGACAGATAAAACTACAGTTATAATATAACAATTGGAATAAAATAAAACATATATATATACAGGGTGATTCAGTTAAGCATGTACAAACTTCTAGGAGGGGTAGGTTGCACAAAGACGAATCAAAATCATAGTAATGCAGGGTCGGTAACGGCATCTTCACACTGTAGATGGCATTGTTCGATGCAGTAGATGGCATTGTACAGCCGCGGCACTGCACAACGCCCTTGCAGGTAACCATCATTCGCGAACCGCCCGCAGAGGTAATAGGATGGCTGATTACACAAATGTGGAGTTGGCCGACATGCATCTCGCATACGGGGATGCGGACTGTAAAGGGGGAGCCACTGTGTGCGTGTACCAGGAATGGTACCTGATGAGGCCCAACCACCAGATGTTTGCACAGCTGCATCAGAGGTTACGTTATGTGTTCCTTCAAGAGACCTGCCAGGAGTCAGAAACGATGGGCACAGACCCCTGACATGGAGGAGAATGTGCTACATCATACAGAAGACACTCCAAGTGCCAGTACTCGAGTAATAGCCTACTGGGTTGGTCTTTCCCAATCCATCATATGGAGGGTCATGCAAGATAACCAATTGCATCCATATCATGTGCAGCATGTCCAGACACTGAAGCCTGAGGATTACCCACAGTGCATTGCATTTGCGCAATGATACCTGCAGAAGAGTGCATTATTTGCCGTATTGTGGCTAAGATCACCCAAACTGTGCCTATACAAGACATAATGGAATATGTACTATAGGTTGAGAATGTTCATATCATCAATTAGAGGAAATCTTGATAGGCGGCCGGTAGCTCAGTAGTTTAGAGCACCTGACATGTTGTCAGGAGGTCGTGGGTTCATATCCCACCCGGCTCAAGACAATTTTTCCTCTAAAAATTAAATCGACTTCCAGAGTGGTTAATATTTGTATATACCAAGAATGTCGAGTTTATTCAATATTTAAGCCTTAAGCTACTCACTTGCTACCTGACAATGTGTTCACAGTAAGGGAACGAAACATACATCAAGGAGTTTAATGTTTATAAGCACTCAATTTACCATAAGTATCATTAGTTATTATTGACACTACTGCAGTCATGAAACTCTGGAAAAAAATTTCACTGTATGTAACCAGCTCAACAGCATATGCATCACCTTCTCCACTTTGAACCTGCTGTGACTCATTTCATGTTGACAAGGACTCTATAAAATGAACTTATAACTCACTATCAACTTGCATCGTGAAGTCATCACAGTTCTCACCTCTTCTCTATTTGTCAAATCTCATTACACTAGGTGGCATAAAATTTTTGTTGAAGTGCTTTAAAATGTTTAACAGTGTCATAGAGTATTAAAAATATTAATTTTATTTAAATATTATGTCAGATGAAATAATTAAGGAGAAATTGATCATATTGTATAGTGTTGGCCTTTTTAGTCTCATAAACCTAGATGATTTCGTTTCAGGAATTATTTCTGAATTGAATTTGCTGCTCTCCATTCCTGCTCAGTACTTTTCACCCCATTCTTTTACTACATACTGCTGTAATTTCATTTAGATCCACTCATTGTTACTTGACTGTATATATAATGCTGCTGTAGGATAATTGTAATAAATGGATATCATAGACCTAGCTCAACCATCGGTTTACTTAGGAAAATTGAATATGATTCAATATTTAACATTCTAGTTATTATTTCAATCAAATGAATTTATTGAGATAAATTATATTAAAAATGTTTTGCACATGTATTAAATGTAATTATGCACTTAAAAACTTCATTTTTCTGCCATCCATTTAATTACACTTGGAATTAATAGATATGCTTTCCACGTTTTATTTTTTCTTTGAAATCTGTACGATTGCCATGTGGTCTTCTTATTTCCAGGATATATAAAAGTATATTTTATATTTTGATCCTTTGCATTTCCAATCTGGGTTTACCATTTTCAGTTTCCTGATTCTACTGATATATGGATTGTTTACTGTTTCATAATGCAAAGTGCTAAATTTTAATTTTTTTTTCAAACAGAATCGACATTTTTTTAATTATTTTTAATCAAATGTTAAAAATAACATTTTAGTCTATGATTATATTTCTTTTGCCCTGTTGATTTCACTTAAAAAAATTAAGACAGAAGTTAAAAATATATCTACTGAACCTTCGTTGCTCCTAGGCACATCTTAAGTCAGTAAATTAACTTCATAGCAATGATTTAGTTTATCTTTATCCTGCCATACATACTTAGATTATCGATCAGTTGTGATTTCTAGTATTCTGCCATACTTATTGCCTTAGCAGAGGTGTAATATTTCCTGAACTTTTAATGAAAGATATGGATTTTATTGCTACAAGAAGGCATATCACTTTCAGTCAATATTTTAGCAAACTTTTGATTTTAAAGACTGCTTTTTTTTATTGTGGTACTTTTGGAATAATTTTTATTGCTTCACAATTGTATACTGTGATTAAAAAGAATAATTAATTTAAAATGGTCAAAAATTAAATTTCCTGTGGTGTGGTGTAATGGTAAATATCAGGAGAATCATAGGATTAAGCAATTAGCTGAAAAGTGCGATTTTTAAAAGGTAGGGCTTATTTTAGCAACACTTCTAATTACATTTTAGCCAAATTCACTTATTAATGTTAAGAAATTTTTATTTTTAACCAAAAACTTTGCTGCAATTTTAAAATTAAACATTTCTGTATCATTTATGCAGCTTTAAAGTAAAATGACTCATTCCCAATTTCAGTGCTTCATTTAAACTTTAAATGCTTTAAGTATTTTTTTTTTCAAAAATTTTCGGACTTCTTTATTCTTTTTACATGTATATTTTTGGTTTTAGTTTAAATTATCTTAAATTATCTTGTTTTTAAAGCCAAATTAATTTTTTGATACTACTTTTCGTAGGTTTAGAGTTTTTCAATCACCACTGAGAGATTTAATCATTAACAGAAATATCATGAACTATTTATATTACAAAAAGTAAAATAATTTAGAAAATAGTTTTTTTTTAATTTACTGGATTTAAAATGGAAAATTTTAAATGCAGTAAAATTTTGCAATATTTTAAAAAGCTTAAATATTTAACTTGCCTTTTTTTCTTTGAATTTTTGCCATTTTATTAATTAGAATTAAGGGCTCTTTCTTTTGCTGTATAATATGACTATTTCCTTTCATTAGTTACATCAGGATGAGGTTCTAAAATTATGTATTTTATTTTTTGAAAACATTTTAAAAGTAACTTGGCCACCAGAATTAGACCTGTTTTAGAAACCTGGTTATATAATAAATATTAAAACATTATGCATTTCAGTTGTTCAGAATCGATCCTTTTGTTTAATTCTGAACCTTTTAATAGATACATATACTGCACATATGTCTACTGATATTGAAATCCATAAATGGTGTTTTCGTACTGTAGAAAATTGTATGTCATTATTTGCTCTCAATTCATTTAAACTGCCATTTTGCTTATCCAACACCCCTTTAGGTGCCAGAAAACTAAGATTCTAATGAATTTGCATCAGATATAAAGCTTTCTCATTGACTCCAAAGACAACAAATCTGTAAAATTCAGAAATGAAATAATATTTATTTATTTCCTGCATTTGCTCTTTCCAATATTTATATATAATCTTTCTCTGACAAAGTTTCTTTTTATTTCCCTCTTTTCTTTTTTTTTTTGTTAAATCTAGCTCTTGTCATTTTGAATGAGTATCTTCAAGTTTGTGTAAACTCCTCATATGCATATTGTTCCTCTTATTAGGGCAATAAGAGACTGAATGAAAAAAAAAGTAACGAAAAGGAAGAAGGGAAATTAATTATAGAAAAAAAAATTGTCATGTTTGTAAAGAAAAAAATCAAAAGACAGTATTATTGAAAAAACAAATATGGTTGGAGCATGTAGTTTCAGTGTGTTAATGGTGCTGCAAGAGTGAAATAAACACCTAAAATAGTAATTAACATAAATATGAGGGATTCCATTGGGGTTACTTCTTATATTCACTGTTAAGATTATTTTAATTGCTGACATTGGAAACAAAGAATTCATTAACCTGTTACCATCAATTAATGATCAGCAGACATGATTTCAAAACAGTAACATTTATTGCTATGCACAGTTGAGAACAGATGTTACTGGGGGCAAAAGAGATGGCTATCTATCCCCCAGTAACATCTGTTCTCAACTGTTGCTCTAGGTGTTCACTCTCATAAGCACCATTAACACATTGAAACTACATGTTCCAAGTTTATTTTTATTTCAATAATATTGTCTTTTGATTTTTTTTTCTGTTATTAGTTCTCTCTTCATCCTTTTCCCCCCACTTTTTTTTTTATTCAGTCTGTTATTGCTTAAGATGTAATATAATATACTACTAATAAACTAGAAGGATATGTAATTTTGAATTCTAGGTGATAAAGATGAAAACTGGAAATACACTGCTGGCCATTAAAAGTGCAACACCAGGAAAGGCAAGAGATATCAAAGCCATATTTAGTGAATACATAGCTTATGTTACAAAGATCAAATGATTACAAATACAACTTGGTTAGACTTGTAGAATACAAAGAAATCAGTGTCTTGTGTAGCCACCATGAGCAGCAGTAACCGCTGCTACACCGTCCGGCATTGAGAGGATGAGACATTGGATATGTGTTTAGGGAATGTCAGTCCATGCACTTTCGATACGTAGCCAAAGTTCATATGTTGTAGCAGCTGTTGGTGTCTGGTGTGCTAGTCATCATGAGATCATTGACCAGACATGTTCAATTGGGGACAGATCTGGTGAATGTGCAGGCTAAGTGTCACATGGTGTCAGATGAAGTGATGATGTCACCAGAAGTGTCACTGGTGGCTATCCAGGAATTGCTGGATGATGCATGCCACATTTGGTCAGGCATTGTCCTATTGGTAAATGGCACCAGAGAGCCCCTGAAGATATGGTACAGTCACAGGCTCCAACACCTCATTGATGTAACGCTGGCTGTTCAAAGTACTGGTAATGCGTACAAGGTGCATGCGTGAATGGAGTTCAATGGCACCCCACGCCATAACATCAGGGCAGGACCTGTATGGTGCTGCATCATGTATATCTCACTGAGTCTGTCACCGTGGTACCGCCAGATACGGATTCGTCCATCATAATTCTGCATACTGAAGTGGGATTTGTCTGAAAAGACGATGCAATGCCATTGCACATCTATGCGTGAGTTCTTTGCACCATTGCAGTCGCATATGCCTGTGTTGTAGAGTCATTGGTAGCTGAAGATGCCTCGATGCTGCATATGATGTCGAATTGTATGTGCAGACACTGTTTGATGTGCAACACACCCTAACTGTTGAGCTAAGGTGTTTGATGTGGCTGTATGATCATTCATAGCCATGCACACAAGATGTCTGTTCTGTTGTTCGTTTGTGTGACAGGGCCATTGAGTTCCCTCATGTCAGTGAGTTCATTCCTCCTTTGCCCACTGACGCCATATTCTTGTCACTGTGGCAGCATTCTGTCCAACACAAGCATCAATGTCTCAGTATGATAATCCGCCTTCCCGTAATCTCACAATTCTCCCTTGATCAAAGTCGGGAACCTTTTCTTATGGATGCCGTGTTCTTTGACGGGAAATACTTGATCCTTTAGTGTGCAAGAACTGCAAGCAAACACAATTCCAGTGCTTTACACCAGTTCTTTGTAATCTATTCTCATACCAATTCCAGGGATTACTGTCACACATAATGTGCATTATGTGCTGTGCTTTGAATCATTTACATGTTCTCCCATGGGCTACCCATCTTGCATTTTTCAGGACAATCTGATGAATTCTTCCTGGTGTTGCACTTTTAATGGCCAGCAGTGTATTTTGTATTATTCACCATTGTAGTTCCCTGATTATGAGTGTTTCATATTTTATATGAATTTTGTTTGAATTAGAGAAAAAAAAAATATCAAGAACCAAGAATAAGATGAAAATTACACAACAAGCTGTAAATTTACAAACACCAAATCATTATTTGTACCCCCTGCTGAAACAAGAGATATAATAAAAATAAATTGTTAAATGAAACACCAGACTACAATAACAAACAAGTTAAACATTTGAAAAACAATGTAGTGACTGATATAATAATAAAAACAGTTAACCAAAGCATTTTAACATGTCAAATTCCAACAGATCTAAAAATTTCAATACTGAGACCAATTTACAAAGGAGGTGATAAATCCAATATTGCCAATTATTGACCTGTTGCAATTCTGTCCAAAATACCTAAGATTCTAGAAAAATGCATGCCTAATATCCTATACACATTTCTCACAAAACATAAAATACTAAGTCAAAAACAATATGGCTTCCAAAAGGGAAAAAGCACTATAAAATTGCTAGCAGATTTCACAGACATACTTTATGAAGCTTTGAATCAGGGTGATAAGGTAGCAGCATTTTTCCTTGATTTACAAAAAACATATGACACAATAGACCATGACATTTTATTAGATAACTTGGAGAACTATGGGGTTAGAGGCATCCCACTATGGTTCCGGAATTACTTATATGATCTCTATAACAAAAATAGGCAAAACATTTAGTTCTAAACGTCATATCAAACACAGTGTACTCCAAGGATCTATTTTAGGGCCTTAACTCTTTTTGATATGCATTAATGACCTGGTGGACACTAATATAAAAAGTTGGTTATTTATGTATGCAGATGATATAGTAATCACCATTTCGAATAAAAACCAAGAGAAAGTGGTGAAAGTTTTACAAGAAGATTACAATATTGTTTGTTATACATTGGCTTAATTATAATAAAATTTATTTAAGCATTAAAAAAACCAAATGGATGCTTTTTCACTCTCTAGGAACTAACATCAATAACCATATACGTATAAAAACACATAAAATCGACTGCATCTACAAGAGAAGCATTCTTAATGCTACAGATTGTAACTGTACTGAAATATAACGAGTAGAAACTATAAAATACTTATGCCTACACTTTGATAGCATATTACGCTGGAAGATATGCGAAAAAAATCTGCAAAAGTTTAAAATTTGGCACTTTGAAACTGCATAAATTAAAATATATTTTAAAAAACGAAACATGTTTAATAGTCTATAAAGCTATCTGTGAATCGATCATAAACTATGGTGTAACAATTATGACATAACAAATTTAACATACATTAAAAAGATTGAAGGAATTCAATCCTCAATCGCCAAAATCTTAAAACCTGTGAATTACCGCAAACATTTAACTACAACTAAAGAAAGATTTGATTATTTAGATATCCTTTTGAAATTTATATAAATACAACCTAACAGTAAATAATTTTTTTGATGATAAACATAAAGTAAAAATCCAACACAAAAAAAATAAACACTGAAAAAAACAACAAACTATTTTCAGTTACCAACTTTCAGAAACAACTATGGAAAATATAAAAGAAATTATAAAATACCAAATACTTTTAATCTCTTACCTAGAGAAATATTTTCCATAAACTCTTTTACTTTATTGAAAACCCAAGTTAAAAGATGTCCTAAAAAATAGATTCAAAGAAACAAGCAAAAACACTCACTATAACCAACTGCTTAACTCAAAGAAACTGTACATAACTGAAGTAAAAAAAAAGGTATTTATTGTATTTTACTTGGAAAAGGTTTTCTATAGTGTAAAATAGATTATTGTTAAACAAGAAACACTGTAAATGTGAAATACCCTATATATATGTATATATATGTACCAAAGAATTTGCTTTTGAATTTGAAATTTAATTTTACTCTCAATGTTCTATATCAATGTTATCAATTTCTTTGTTAAATATTATAAATGTCACATTTCAGTGTTAATATTACATTCATCATATATCAATGTCAAAATATTAATGTTGCATCAGATGAAAGAAGCAAATCATACTGTTGTAACATATTATAAATGTAATTATTCTATATCTTGCAGATAAGCTTTGAGGTTTGCGGCTCACCTGTAACGATAAAATTTACTTGTACTATGATCAAAGAATAATGAACAAAAAAATGCATGCAAATATATTGAGGCATTGTTATATTTGTTCGAATTGTAGTTAAAATTTGTAAAAACAAGATTTCATTCACGTTAAATTAACCATCAGATTATAAGTGGCTATGTTTGTTTCTTTGCAGGTTATGTTGCGAATTATAACTGGCAAAACAAGATTCATAGTCCAAGGAATAGAGGTACAAATTTCTTCACTATATTACATTTGAAATATGTTGATTGCATTGGAGTATGGTGATTTTGAACACTTCCAAATTCATATCTCTTAAGATGACTTAAATCTAAGTATACCCATTTTTATTGTTCCATTTTACTTCACCTAAAGTATGGTTTCTTATTCCTTTTGTTTATATATATGAGGTGTAGCAAAAAAGAAGTCAGATATTTATTGGGAAAAAAATTAAAGAAATCAATACCCCATATTGGCCCTAAGGCATGTCTATTCTCATCTTCTATGTTTCAAAACATTTTTGGAAGTCCTTTGAGAATGCTTGTTAGGTGCTCTGTTGTACACCTCTTCATATGTTCCACATCATCAAAATGGGTTTCATAAAACCTTTTAGTATCAGAAGCAGAAAAAGTCACAATAGATGAGTTCTGGTGAATAGGATGGCATTCCATCATTGTGATTTGGTTTTAGGCCAAAAATTGCTTCACCGATAGTGCTGAACGAGGAGTGTTGTAATGAAAACATTTTGTTTAATCATACATTTTTCTGGCAAAAGCATAGCACTGACACTGTTCACCCAATTGAAACATGAACCATTGTTAGAACCAGGAAAAACCAACAACCTCCAAAAGTTGCAAAAATAAAGTCTCTCCACAGGGCCTTGGAATGTGAGAATGTTGCATAGAGATTATTCTCTTGATGTCCTCACTCAGGAATTGCAGTACTATAACCTGGATATTCTGGGTTTGCAAGAGACCACATGGACAGGTAAAGGTCAGATTCTTAAAAACAATTAAATTTATCTTTTCAGGGAGAGAGGAGGAAAAGCATCTCCAAGGTGTGTGTATAATAATTGGATGGAAGTCAACTGGGTGGACTACACATGGATGCAACAACTAGGAGGAACAACAACTGGATGGATGACAATTGGGTGGAAAAAAGGAAATAATGTGAAATAATTTGAATTACTAAGCCAAATTCTGAAATATTTACCTTGCAGTAAACAAATTTGACACTCCTCAGAAGTCTCTTGTACCAGGTACTTAATAAAACGAATTTGTTTAGATATCAACATAGTCAATATTTTCCTCTAGTCTCTTTAACTTGGTGTTAAAAAATTCGTTGTATTCAATAAATCGATTCCTTCTGACTGAAATAATTCTAAATTAAACAAACACACTGCAGTATTTGATGTATTCTCTTTAATCTGGTTTTCAATAAAAGGTTTGCATCTACCCTTTATTGAAAATTAAATCCGACCTTACACTAAGGCAGATTTTTTTATAATGTCTGTTTCTTCTAAACAAGCAAGTGGAAAATGAAAGAAATGCACTACTACATGAAAGAAATGCACTACTGCTATTTTCAAATGTCATTTTCTTCTAAAAGAGTCGGAAACCAGTCAAATGTATTAGGAAATAAAAACAATTGATATTGACAATTATTCTCGCTAATTCAACTTTTGATACAGCATATTTTTATATTTCTATCGCATTCTGTTGGTTCTAAGTGAAACAATCTCAGATAAAAGGAACGACTGCAGGAAGCAAAAATGCCACGACTCCCAGTATTCTGAATAATCCGGCAATCAATAAAACCAATATTTTAAAGATCCTTTTCTTCTAAAAGAAACAGTCAGAAACCAATCGAAGGTATCACAGGAAATCAAAACCGATAATATTGACAATTATTCTCACTAATCCAACTTCCGATACAATTGATTTTTATATTTCTGTTGCATTCTAAGTGAAACAATCTTAAATAAAAGGAATGACTGCAGGAAGTAAAATTTCATAAGACTACTACTATTCTGAATAATCTGACAGTAAATGAAACAAATATTTTAAAGATCTTTTTCTTCAAAAAGAAACAGTTGGAAATAAAATCCTACTAAATCCAAATGTATTACAGGAAATAAAAACAACCGATAATGACGATTATTCTTGCTACTCTGACTTTCGATACAATGAGTTTGTTATTTCTGTTTCATTCTGTTCATTCTAAATGAAAATTTGAAATAAAAGGAATGACTGCAGGAAATGAAAATGCATAAAACTACCAGTATTTTCAATAATCTAGCACTTAATAAAACAAATATTTTAAAAAACCTTTTCTTCTGAAAGAACAGGTATAAATGGGTTGGGTTGTTTTACCCCTGAGTGGCACTTTTTTGCACACCTTTGCTAAATAGCCAGGTCACAAGGACCCTGAAGGCTCAGAGATGATTGGGGGAGGGGACCCACTGGAATAGCTGTTGGGAGACAGACCTCTCGTCAAGGCCATCCAGCATGTTCTTTAATGTTCACGAGATATGGCTCTCCTGTACACAGGGCCATAGTTTAATGTCCCATCTGACAGACAGTGGCCTTTCCAAGCCCATCAATGTCCCCTACTGACTGTGAGTAGGACAGGGAGTTTTGCAGAGGTAAATCTCAATGCTGACCCAGCTGGGACTCCAACCTGGGAACTGCAGATTATGAGCTTGGCACACTACCGACTGAGCCACCCCCGCCTCAGTTGAAAATGAATGTAATGAATTACAGTTTACTAAAACAGAATATATTTTAAAACTATTCTCATTTATCCAACCTTGGTTAGAATAAACTTTTATATTTGTTTCTGCATCTACTAAATGAAGCAAAAGTTAACCAAAGAATGCAGTGCAGGGAACAGAACAGCAAAAATGATCAGTATACTCGTAAACTGACTTTCAGTGGAAAGATTTTTTTCTTTCTATTCAATCCTTTTTCTCCATTGAATCATTCATTTAAACCTTTCTAAATATTCTTTTTCTAAAAAAAAAGAATCGTTAATCAAAGAACTCACCCAGGTAAAGTATGGACACACAGGATTGATCGCACGGGAAATTTAAACTGTCAATATAAACATCTATTCTTGATATCTGAATTTGTTTGGGATGGATTTTTGTATTCCTACTCTTTCTTCTTTCAAATGAAGCAAGCGGAAATCAAAGAATCTTCTGAAAAAAAAAAAAAATCTGAAAGGATTATTCATAAAAAAGCAGTAGGGAAACTCGACGTTCATAGGACTATCAGTATTCTCTCTAATCTGACTTGAAATAAAGCCAATATTTTATGAGTCTTTTATTTTTGAATAAAACTATCGAAAATAAATGGAATGCATTACAAGAAACCTAAAGAGCCTACATTATAGCTCTTTTCCCCATATCTACTATGAATAAAGCATTTAAAAGCAGTCTCTCCAATTTTACAGCACAACTGATTATTTTTCATTTAAATCTGTTCTTTCTAAGTGAAGCAACAGAAAACTAAAGGGAAGAACTAACCAAGAAATATATTTCCATTCTCTCTAATTTGACATTCAATTAAATATTTACATCTATTCTTTCTAATTCAGTATCTTAGTACATTTTTTCCAATGTCTAGTCAATGGATTTTTTTTTCAATGACTTTTTCTTAATGAAACTATAAAATAAAAATAAATACCCCTCAAGCAGCTGCTTGCCACAGAGGTTTGACAGGAGCCTGTCAGTTTAATACATCGTAGTAGATCTGTGAGGATGGGACCTCAGCAGAAAAACAACACAAACATCCATACCTTACCTGTGGCTCGAACTCAGGTCCCTTAGATCAGTAGCCAAGCATGCTAACCACTTGGCCATGGGCTGCATAATGAAGCTATAAGAAGTCAAAATAATGCATATAGGAAATAAAACTGTATACCTTTATCAGTAGTCTCATTAATCAGACTTTCAATCAAACAAATATATTGTTTGCTTCAGAATGAAAGAATAAGAAATCAAGCAAACACACTACAAGAAACCAACAATATTAAATTTATATATGTTACCTCCAAATGGTCAGCTGATTTTATTTTATATCTGCACTTCAGCAATCAAAGTTTGAATGCTAAAAAATTCGTTTTATTACAATGCTGGTTACAGAAAAAAGATATAAATGTCAGATCTGCAGGTTTTCTTTAATCATCTTTAGTACCCTTTGATTCTTTATTGTGTAGTTCAAAAGGATTGGAATTGTGAAATGATCAATTTCATTCAATTTTTAGATTAGTGAAGTTACCATAGTCATTCCTCTTCATTGACTGAGCACTACATTGCTTATGAAGTTGGTACTCTTAAACGTTTGTGTCAACGAATTTACACTCTTAAAACTGTTGTATGAGAAAATCCAAGTTTGTTGACTATTTCGGAGATCGAGTGTCCCATCTGTTGGGCACCTACAATTGCCCTCCGTTAAATGCATCTAAATCCCTTGCCTTTCCCATTACACTTCTCACGATGAATGCTTGGGGAAGCCAAAGCTGACAGCTATATACATGACTAGAGTTTCAGCCATGCATGCGTTCAAATGCGGGAATTGCGGTACTGAATTTGGATAACGTCTCCTATCCCTAATTCAGTGGCACTTCAGAGTATACAGTTTTCTGTGGTCTGTTATTTTAATCTAGATCCATTTTACTTGGAATGCACTGAATGTCAGATTAGTGAGAATAATTGTCAGTATTGACTGTTTTGATTTCCTGTGATACAGTTGATTGGTTTCTGACTGTTTCTTTTAGAAGAAAATGACATTTGAAAATATTGTTTTATTGAAGGTTGTATTAATGAAAAAGCATGTTATCCTATCCACCTTTGTTTCTAGTAGTGTGTTTCTTTCATTTTGTGCTTGCTATATTTAGGAGGAACAGACTTTATAAAAAAAATTTACCGTAGTGTAAAGTCAGATTAAAGAGGGTAGATGCAAACCCTATATTGAAGACCAGATTAAAGAGAATACATCCAAATACTGCAGTGTGTTTGTTTAATTTATAATTATTTCAGTCAGAAAGAATAGATTTGTTAATTTTGTCAATATCGTGTTAAAGAGAATAGATGTAAATATCAACTATGTTGATATCTAAACAAATTCGTTTTATTAAGTGCCTGGTACAAGAAACTTCTGAGGAGTATCGATTTTGTTTACTGTAAGGCAGATATTTTAGAATTAGTCTTATGAATCCAAAATATTTCTCGTCATTTTGTTTTTTCCACCCAATCGTCGTACTCTCCCAGTTGTCCACTCGATTGTCGTCCACCCAATTGTCACCCATCGAAATGTCATCCACACACTTGTATCCTCCCAATTGTCATCCACCCAGTTGTCATCCACCTAGTTGACTTCCATTCAATTGTTGCACTACTCTCCAAGTTGTAAGTTTGCTTCTCAGCAGACATATCAGTGATGCTCTTCTAGGATATTACTGCATTAATGAAATATTTCTTACAGCTAAATTTAAAACAAAATTAAAGATTTCAGTTTTATCTGTTATGCTCCCATGAAGGACTGTGATAAAGATAAAAAATATAAGTTTTAAAGACAATTTCAGGATATAAAAGAAAGTGATTTAAGTTACAGGGCTAATTTGAAATTAATGAATTTACTCTATATCATTGTAAAGGTCAGAAAAACTAAGACAGTTAGTTGGAATTATTATCTATGAATTTACCTTGGTTTATTCTTGGAGTGATATCCAATAGACTTACCTATTTATCTGATATCATCCCAAGGAAAAACCCAAGGTAATTTCATAAATAATAATTCCAACTAATTGTCTCAGCTTTTCCAACCGTACAGTGATATAGATTAAATTAATTAATTTCAGAATATTTTGAATTCTGTCAAGAAAGGTGAGATCTCTTTCTCTAGGACTTCAAATGCTAAAGTTAGTACTGACTCTGACATTTGGTAAGGGGTGTTAGGTCTCTTTGGAGGCCCAGGTGATCTCAATTGCTGGCCCAGACAAATCCCACCAGGGCCAGCATTGTGATTTATCACTATAAAACTCCCCAACTTACCTGTGACTTGCAAAGGCTGCTGTCCATTGAATGGGAAATTAAGCCATGGTCCCATGTGTGGGAGAACCATGTCTGTGCATGTTAAAGAACATGTTGGATGGCCTTGGTGGGAGGCTACCATCTGTCTTCCAACAGCTCTCAAGTGGGTCCCCTCCCCTATATCTTCTCTGAGCTGTTGGGGTCTTGTGACCTGGCTATTTAGCTCGTGTGCAAAAAAGTGCCACTCAGGTAAAACAACCCAACTCCCAAAGTTGAGAAAGAATGGGTTCAGTTTAAACAGGCTTTTTTTTTTACTAATAGTACTGTTTTGGGTAAAAAGGAACAGAGGAGACAAAGTTATTAAAGTGATAAGGCTATGGAGTTTATTTCTGAAGGAAAGAATAATTTGAATCAACATCCTGCTAGCATTAAGATGGTGCTCTAAATAAGATATAAATAAGGAAGTTGCTTCATGTTCTGTTAATGAAGTAATCAATCAGTAGTAAATACACAGAGTGTACTGTTACACAGAGTGTACACATAATCAATAAACCAATAAATAATTTTGGTGAAAAAATGAGTTTGCTAATTTGTGGGACTCAAACTTACATCTCTCCAGATTCATGCCAGAGTTTTATAACGACCAAATTAGAATTGGCTTGTCATCCTCCCACTAAATGTGATCTGTCATCCCACACATTTCACTAATGGCACCATCTGTGATAGGGTGTGGCAACTTCATTTTCCGAGGTTTCTCTGAATAAGATGTAAATGAGGAAGTCGCTTCATACTCAAAGCATTATAAATGAATTAATCAATCAATAGTAGGGTTTGGAATACCCTGAGGCAAATCTGGAGAGATGTGTGTTGGAGTCTTGCGAATTGGCAAACTCATTTATTCCACAAAATTATTTATTGATTTATTGACTTCTGTGTCACCAGTAAACCTTGTGCTTTTACTATTGATTGATTATTTCCTAACAATATCTTGAGCATGAAGTGACTTCCTTATTTACATCTTCTTCAGAGTAAAGTGAAATTTTTGGAGAGTGAAAATACAAAACCTGATCGCAGATGGCACCATTGGTGACCCTTGCTAAATGACAGATCGATCACATTAGTGGGAGGATAACAAGCCAATTCCATTTTTGTGGTTAGAACACTGGCATTAATCTGGAGAGATGGGTGCTGCAAATTCACTTTTTCCACAAAATTTTTTATTGACTGTCAACAGTAAACTCTGTGTATTTACTATTGACATAATTATTAATTTAAACTACACAGCAATTTGTTTAAAAAATGTTTTATGCTGTATGACTAAAGACTTTTGAGCAACTGTCTACATAAGCTTAACACTATCTTCAAATAGTCAAGCTATGAGTTTTATTTATCATGGTGAACTATCACTTAAGGAGACTTTTATATCTGTAAAAAATTCCCAAGTAAAGATGTAAATTGTTACCATTTCTTAGATGTCTTCCAGAATTCCTGTTGGCTCAGCCTGTTGTGCTATCCTCCTTGCATTATTCATGCAGAGCCCTGCTTCCAGGATTTCTTCTGGATTGCCATTCGCTTCCCATTGGCAATTGCTAATGTATGGCACTGGCGTTTTCCATTCAAAGTCCGGATACCGGTCCAAGTTTTTGCATTAAGATGCTATTCTGAATGTGATTCACCACCACCTCCTAGGCTGTGTTACATATTCTTCAGAATTCATATTGTAGAACACAAGTTGCTCAAAAAGATTCCCATATTTTACATTTAAAGATCTTAAAAGAATTTAACGAACTTTACCTCCAACTCAATAAACTTTGAAGCATCTTTAAAAAGACTCATTAAACTCAAATTCAAGTTAACGAACATTAAAATCATAGACATCAACATTAGAATCCAAAGGGATTCCACTCTTCATACTGTCAGGGCGACAAGTTTCGTCCTTGCACAAGCGGGACTTCATCTGACACTATATCACCCAATGTTAAGGCTTTAAATAGGAATCTCCCTCTATCAGTGAGTTTTAATTTCATCATGTTGCTCGCACAGTAGGAGGTTCCATGCTGCCGGAAGGGGTGGAATCTCTGTATTGCACAAGTGCTCTTTATGTAAATTAATCAAAAGTGCAATACAGAGATTCCAGCCCCCTTCCGGCAGCCCAGTGGAACCTTCTACTGTATGAGCAACATGATGAAATTAAAACTCACTGATAGAGGGAGATTCCTATTTAAAGCCTTAACATTGGGTGATATAGTGTCAGATGAAGTCCCGCTTGTGCAAGGACGAAACTTGTCGCCCTGACAGTATGAAGAGTGGAATCCCTTTGGATTCTAATGTCGATGTCTATGATTTTAATGTTCGTTAACTTGAATTTGAGTTTAATGAGTCTTTTTAAAGATGTTTCAAAGTTTATTGAGTTGGAGGTGAAGTTCGTTAAATTCTTTTAAGATATTTAAATGTAAAATAAGGGAATCTTTTTGAGCAACTCGTGTTCTACAATATGAATTCTGAAGAATATGTAACACAGCCTACTGCCTAATGTGGTGAATCACATTCAGAATAGTGTCTTCAATGCAAAAACTTGGACTGGTATCCACACTTTGAATGGAAAACATCAATGCTATACATCAGCAATTGCCAATGGGAAGCGAATGGCAAACCATATGAAATCCTGGAAGCAGGGCTCTGCATGAATAATGCAAGGAGCACAACAGGCTGAGCCAGCAGGAATTCTGGAAGACATCTAAGAAACGGTAACAATTTACATCTTTACTTGGGAACTTTTTACAGATATAAAAGTCTCCTTAAGTGATAGTTCACCATGATAAATAAAACTCATAGCTTGACTATGTGAAGATAGTGTTAAGCTTATGTAGACAGTTGCTCAAAAGTCTTTAGTCATGCAGTATAATCGCGAATTAAACATTTTTTATTGACAGAAAGTTCTAATTTTTGCCAAAATGTGTTTTTAAATATAAATATCAGATTTCTTTTTACCCACAGGTGTTTGATGCCATAATTGTGCTAATTGCTTTTGGATTAGATTTGGCTTTCTTTATTGCACCGTCCAAAAATGGAGCAGGGAAGGAATCTGCAGTATTCATTATTTTATTTCGATTATGGAGGATAAACAAAATCATAAAGAGTAAGTTTTTTAAGAATTATACTTTTGAATATTTTTTACCACTCATTAAAAACATTAATGAAACAATTTGTTTTCCCTAAATCATTACCAAATCATGAAAATAGCCTAATTTATTTTCCATATTCTTATTTAATGTCAGGCTCAAATTGTGTAGAAGCCACATAAATAATATCGATGTGTATGGGGAGCCACATTTTGCATTAACGTATTCATACTGATGTGACTCACCACATTTTCTTTCACGGTGGTGTGACTGACTGGTGGTCACACTGCATTTTAATACAGGGTATATTACCCACTGGTGAGTCACAGTGACTGCTGATTTAGAGAGATCCGCCTTATAATACAGTGTTTGTGTTATCAGTTCCAGCACGTGAAATGTCCAGTGTTACTAACATCCATATCAGGATATTTTCAAGAAATATGTAATATAAACAATATTGTTCATTATTATAATCTTATTATTGTAATCAATCTAAAATAACTAGAACTTTTTTGTTGAAAATGTAAATTTAAAAGTCAGAAAAAACAATCATCCCTAGTTATGGATCTTCTCAAAAACTCAAACATAATGGTAGCTGACATTCCAACTCAGACAATATGTAATTTTTTTATTGCATATTCTCACTCTTTCTCTTTCAACATAAATTTTTAAGCACTCTACATATTTTCCTTGCACTTCTTGCAGCCCTATTCTAAGGTTTTTTATGAAATATGATTTCCTTCTTGAAAATGCATCAGTCACTTCAGTAAATATTAAATCTGTGTCCTATTTCAAAGGTATATAAAGAATCACTTTTGTCATTGACAGTAGCATAGACAAAGTTGTTTCAACAGTTCGTACATTATTGTAATAAAATCTTTAATAGTCCTAATGTCCTTAGGATAGTTGTATGGCAATAATAATAATTTATTACATTCAGGGGATTACAGTAAAGCCAAGGTACAGGTAATTTTGGATATTTAAATGTTCAAGTGGCTTGATGCCCCAGTACATTTGAGAAATTAAAAAGAAATATTGATGATAGTACAAAAATACAAACATATTTACAGGAATTACATAATTATTTGACACATATAAACAAAATGACAAGTTGTACAGATGAAGACAAACATATAATATGAATATGAATATAAAAAATAGTAAACTTAGGGGGAAGAAAAAGAAGGTTTAAGACAACATAAAAAACTACCCCCTCAAGCAGCTGCTTGCCACAGAGGTCTGACAGGAGCCTGTCAGTTTATATGCCACAGTAGAAGATCTGAGAGGATGGCAGGACCTCAACAGAAAACAACACAGACATCCGTGCCTTACCCGGGACTTGAACCCAGGTCCCTTATATCAGGAGCCAAGCGTGCTAACCACTAGAGTAATATTAAATGAATGAACAGGGGGGAAAAATGGATTGCGGATAATCCAGACAAAGGGCAAAGATGGGGAGTGGGAATAGGGGTGAGGAGATGTTGTTGGTCAAAAGTTTCAATATTCTAATAGGAGTGGAGTAATATAGTTTTTGAATTTTGTTTTTAAAGAAGTGATATCACTCAGTAGAGAGTTCCAAGTTGAGGGTTGCTTGAAAGGCAAATGAAATTTCACCATACTTAGCTTTGAAAATCTTGGGAGTAGAAAACATTTTATTATCAGAGCGAAGGATGTGGTGATGTTGTAATCGAATATAGGATGTAAGAATCGAATGAAGGGGATGAGACTTGTTATAAATAGTGTCGTGAATAAGGGTAATAAACTGCAGTTTTCTTCTAGCTTCAAGAGTGGGAATTTGGTAGTTGTAATGAATATCAGTAAGTCTTAGAGATTCTCCTTTGTTAAAATAGATTTTGCTGATGATTTTAAAAGCTTCATTTTTAACTTTTTCTAATTTATTAGAGTTCTTTTTATTAATACCAAAAAGAGTTTATTTGATGATTCACATAATTTACAGAATAATTTCATTTGCTTCAAGCCATTTTATTTGGAAACTGAAAAAATATATCATCCTGATGAAACATAGTATAAAATGTGGCACTGGGGTAAACATGTTAAACAATATTGAATTAATTGCATCATGAGTTCCATAGAAATTTTCAGACAGGATAGGCTAAGGATAAATAACTTATCTTTTTAAAGGAGCACGTGTAAATGGATATAGTTTTCATTATTATTGTCAGTTTGCAGGTGTAAAGTGCAGACAACAATTTTATACATTTTGTGGAGTTTTAACTCTAGTTCTTTTCTCATAAAATCAAGCTCTCTAATTTTTCTTCTCTGTATGGAAGGCACTCTGCCCTTGGGGAGAAAGGGAATACCAATAAGCATGGGAAAAGCTGCCTTACATTGGATGGGACGTCAATGCTATTGCCTCATATGAAGAAGAACTGCCTTGATAAAGTAAAAAAAAAGCACTGGAAGGTCTCAATATGAGGCTTTTTAACAGCTATCCAATGGATCTGCTTCACCTACTCATTTCTGATTTCTTCAGTCTTTATGACCTTGCCATTTAGCCAGTTGTGCACACAAAAGTGCTGCTCAGAGGTAAAACAAACTTAAAAAAACTAGTAAGAACAGTAATAATATGTTATGTATGACTTAAGTGCTAATCAGGACAGCTGGGAAAGCAGTGGCAGACTTTGAGACTTCATAGTTGACATTTTGACAGTTTTCATAGATCGTTAGTTAATTGCTTAGCCATTGACCAATATGTTCAACCATTGATTGTGAGCTACTAGTTGATCACAGTGTACTTTTAGAGGTAGATGTAATTAACGTTCAAAATGATGCCTACTTGAAATTGAAAGTGGATATTATTTGGCAGTATACAAAAGAAAAATGCTTGAATTTGATGTGCTGCTGGAAGCATAATGTTGTGCTTTGGATTGATATACATAGCTGAATCTTTGTTTTCTGACATGAGAATTATCAAATCTAAAATTAGAAATGTGCTTAATGTTGACCATTTGGATTAGTGCTTGAGACTGATGCTTTCAACATACACCTCCAATTTTGAAAAAAATTAAGCTGCCATACAGTGTCAAGTATCACAATGATTTCTGAAAAATTTCCCACTAGATTTTTAATATAGTTTAGAGGTTTTTATATGTTGTAATGTTTAATTATTCAATAATTTTTTAACTTGCAATTCAATTTCTTTTGTAGCTTGTTTATAGCTATATCCTGTAAAATTTAATAGCACATGATTATTGTCTATATTTACAATTACTAACTATTCTTGAGATGGGCTGTAACATGGAGATTCCACCAGCCCCAGCTGCATGAGCAGCCGATCACATACCTAGGGAAAGTCGTATAAACTTAACATCATCATCTTAGTATTTGCCTGATGAAACTCAGAGATGGAGGTTGGATGAAACTAGTTGCAGGAAAGATTTTAACGTTTTTAAATGTCTTAATGTTCAGTTGGGTTAATTGTGTTAAAAGTTTTAATTCTTGAGAATGGTGCCCAGATAATGTATCAGTTCACAACAGTTCTTGAGCTTAGTAAGAAAATATGATCACAAGTAGTAAATGCCATTTGACATCTGTGTGCATCTCTACAAAGTCAGCAAAATAGTGACATCAATGAGTGTCAATGATACCAGGACTGGTAACTACAGCTGTGCTGATGTGAAAATTTATGTTCCGTTAACAACAGATATGCTACATGAGCGGAAAGAAGAGACATATAACCCCATCTTACAGCTTGCAACTGTGGCAGCCAAGGCAAGAGCTCAAGGGACTGGTAAATCAGTCTTTCATACTAGGTAACCTTTGAGATAAGAAAAAGGGTGTTTTTGTACATAGTATAGAAATAAAACCATATGTCATAAAAAATTGCTCTTTGAGCACAATTTTGCTATATGCAATAATGAGAAATAACAGCTCATCTCAAGAATAGTTGTTAATTGTAAATACAGCCAATAATCATATACTGTTATATTTTTTAAGTACTAAACTGTGATTTTAATTTATTTTTGTAACTGTATCCTGACCACAACCTTTGCTTTTATCGAAGAGTATATTCAAAGAGTATATTAAAAAACACAATAATTTACTTTATTTGATACAAAATGCTAGTAGATCATGGAGTTACAATAAGCAAAAAAAAAGGTAGTTTGCCATACTAAAATGGTTGAACACCACTGGTCAAGAGAACTGTTAAGTGCCCACTTCACAATATCTGTGTCTATTTTTCTTGAAAGGCATAAAGAATATTGCTTATAATCATATTATATATTAGGCCTAATTTTGCGTGGGTGAATGAATGGGCTGACACATCTGATATCATCGGTTGCAGATATTTCCCTGTGGTTCCACGGCTGCTTAAGTGATCGGTGCTGAATTTTGTTGGGTGGTCCTGCTTAGTTCTGACCTTAGGGTTGCAGATCAGCTTTCTAGCTGCTGTGGGTTGGGAGTGATTCCTTGAGAGGCATCCAAGATTTCTGGAGCACTGTCGTCTCCTACCTTGTTAATGAAGTTACATAATCAACATGCAATTATGAGTGAAACCTGTGAATGAACTAGAACTTCCATTTTGTGCCAAATGTCTGGCGTAGATATTACTAGTCCTTGTAGTAATTTGTCTTCACTCCCAAGGATTCATTTGAAATAATATATTTAGTCTGAATGCTTCATTAAATTATCACATCATCGTTATTCTGATAATAATAAATGTAACTTTTGTGATTAGTATTGGGTGTAAGAAACAGTTGTGGTTGCCGATTTATAGGAAAAGTGAATCAAATATGTGGGCTAAAGGACAGGAATTTTGAATTGCTAAAATTCAATGTTTAAAATTCCTATTTCGAATTGTCACTTAATTTTAAAAGTTGAATTAAAATTTCTCCCAGAATATAGAGGAATTTATAGCATAGAACTCATGAAATAATAAGCCAGGGAAAAAAATTGGTTTTGTCATGAGTGGGATTTGAACTCATGTCAGGACACATCCTGTGATTTTTTACTACTGAATTATTGATATAACACCATGAGTGTGGATGACAAATATTAAATTCCATCTCTATGTGATAACACAGTTGTCCACTTCCCGGATAGATGATGCAAATCAAAGATCCGGAATGTTTATAAGTCACACCAGCTGAAGAAAAAAATGTTAGCCGATGATGGCGTAGTGGTTAGCATAACTGGCATGTTTCTAGATGTGGGTTCGAATCCCACTCACAACATAATCAGTTTTTTTCAGCTTATAGTTTATTATTTCATGAGTTCCATGTCTATGGGATGCATCCTGTGATTCTTTACTACTGAATTATAGCATAGAATTATGATACAATAAAATGCTCTACAGCCACATAGCTCAAATTTCAAATGATATTGTCTTCCATATGACTAAGGGTCAAAAATTAAATTTAAATGACCTTGTAATGGATTCTGATATCTGGTTAGAAAATAAGAAATTAATTTATTGTTTTAAAAATTAATCGATATTAATTAAATATTTTATTAAAATTAATATAATCAAGTGTTAAGGAATTACTCTTAATGTAATTAAATATTAAGATAAGTTTTTTGGTACATCACAGCAAGTGATTTCCCAAAATGAGGAATTTAGATGAGAAAAGAAGATGAATTTAGAATTCAGTACTTTGAGCAATTAGTGCTTGTCAAGCTCAGCACTTCCTTCCTCCCTCATCTACTTATATATATGTGTACTGACATATTTGTGTGATTCTTATAATGTGAATGAAAGTCAACTCCCACAATTCCTTGATTAGACAGTCAGGTGTATCAATGTGGAAGCATGTATGATTAAGAGCAAAGTTTGTTTGGAAGCAAGATGTTGTAAACATGCATCCTTTTATTGTATTTCATTCTTAGTCCCTTTGCTCCATAGCCAACTAATTACTCAGCCACTGTTAAAAAGTAAAAGTTGACACTGTATTCTGTATGGTGAATATTAATTATTTAAGTAGTTTGCAATGAGAAATGCCATGCAAAGGTATTATTTTATATTTTTCAGTTTGTGAATATAAATTATTTCTAATTTTTTTCAGGTGTTATAAATTCTGCTAAAGAAAAGCTTAGTAATATTATAAACAACTATCAAAGAGAAAAAGTACATTCAGAACATAAAGTGGATTTATTGATTTTGAAAGTTGAAGATTTAGAGGTAATTTAGTTAACTATTTAAACAGCACTTTTGACACACACACATACACACACAAAAAAAATTACAATTCTGATATCCAGTAGTACTTTATAGGATAAAGGAGTTATTATATGTTTAACCCTTTACCATATTGCAGCCCAAAGAATTACTTTCAACTTTCCCATTCTAGTGATTGGAGAGTGAAGTTTCGCTCCCGTAGTTACAAGGTTGTAAAAAAAAAAAATTTAAAATGGAAATCTGAATTGTTTTTAACCATTTTTAATTAAATATCAAAAATAACATTTAAATTTATGATATATATTTTTACCTGTGATTCTGCTTGAAAAAATTATGATAAAGTTTTAAAACAATCTATTAGAGTTTATAGTGAATGTACGAACATACTCAGTCACCATAAGCAACACCAAGTAGCACCGATTTAGTTGATGCCTTTATTCTGCTGTCTCCTACTTAGATTATCGATCAGTTACTTTCTGCTTATTTGTGCTGTTTATAGCTCTGCTAGAGTTGTAATGCTTTCTAAACTTTTAACATAAGGATATTTATTTTTTTTACTACCAGAAATTGTATCATCTGGGAACCACACATATTGTTTTTCGATTTTAAAGATTTTATTTACTTTAATGCTTCTCAAATGGATACTGTGATTATGAACAATAACTATTTAGAAATGATCAAAAGTGAAACTGCTAACGATCTATAATGAAGGCAATCAGAACAAGCAATGGGATTACTCAGAATGTAATTTTTAAAGGGTAGGACTTTATTTATCAATATTTTTAATTACATTTAAAGCATATAAACAAATTAATGTCAGGAAATTGTGATTTTTAACCAAATTTTCTGTCGGAATTTTAGAAATAAACTTTTCTGTAGCAGTTATGCAGCTTCATAATAAAGCATCTTGTTCTCAAACTCAGTGCATCATTCAAACTTTAACCCTTTGCATTTGAGGGGTGACTCTCAATCACCACTTGGTTTGATGTAGCAACTCGAATGGCGACTGCGAGGCGACCATAACTGTTTTATAAACAGATATCTTTCCTCTTTACATTTTAGATGTTTAATTCTTTTATAAACTTGTAAAAAAGCAAAGAAATGAACATCCATTTAGTCATTTTAAATACGTTAAATCACTGGTCGATCAACTAAGAGGTGATTTTCAACACGTTTGTAACACTTGTCCTGACAAACCGAGAATGCATCATGGCGAGTGCTTCCTAAAATATCACATGAGGCAAAATTACAAAGCTTGATATTTAATATTAGGTCTTGTATAATGTAAAAATACATGAAATATTGAAATAAAATAGTTATATCCATTAATTTATGTATGATCTATTTTTGTTGTAAAAAATTTCATCAACTTTTTAGCAAAAAAGCTTTGAGTTGCTACTTTCTTATAGTGGAAAAACCTAGTGAAAAGGAATAAATGCTTGAAAACATCTAAAAAAAAATTCTTTTTCATAGTTCTTTAGCACTTTTCTGGTATATTTTTTAATTTCTTCTTTAAATTATCTAGTTTTTAAAGCAAAATTGTTTTTTGTAACACTGCTTTACTTAGGCTTAGAGTTTGCTGATCGTCAAAAATCTAAGAATATGCATTATGCATAATGCATATTTATTGGACTTTATGCATAAATGACTAAATAATTTAGAAAAAGTGAAATAAATGAAAGATTTAAGCAATAATCAAAATATTGTAAGCTGTTTATATTAGAATAATAAAATAATATAAAAAAAAAAGGAAAATATATATATATTTGAAATTTTACTAAAGATAAAGTGGAAAAAATACAGTAAAAATTTGCAATGCATTTAAAAAATGCTTAAAAAATTTAACCCACCATTTTTTTTTTCGAATTTTTGCCATTTTATTAAGCACAATTATTGTTCTTTCTTTTGGTATATAAAATGACATTTCCATTCAATAGTTACTTCAGGATGAGGTTCTAAAGTTGTTTATTGTATTTTCTGAAAATGCATTAAAATAAATCCAGCCAGTACAGTGAGTTCAGTGTTAAAACCTGACACTGTAAGAATTGATTTTTTATTTCCATCAGTGAAAACATTTCTGGAAGAACTGTTTGTCATTATTAACATGGAGAACTAGCATTACTTCAAGCTGATTTATCAATGTTGGCATTGTTGAGTGCAGTTCGATGTGTAATTATATGTATGTAAATAATTTTTTTGTAATTTGAAAACTAATTTTCCATTATAAAATTTCATTTCATTTAAATTTATCCAGTTTAATTGAATGTACTCTTAAACATTGAGATTAAATTTGCAGAAAAAAATCTGGATTAGGTAGGATATTAAGTTCACCTGGGATTCATGGCTAATATCATACCATCACAAGACAAATTTTCTTCTAATTTTGATGTTTAATTATTATTTCATATTATTCAGTTGAGCTATCATTGGTAAATAGAATTTTATATACTCATTTATATATGTTATACTCATGACTTTACCACCTTAATTCATGGTGCTGTTAGGAGCAAAGAAAAAAAAACTTGTCTTTCAAGTGTTACAGATTCTTTTAATCATGCATTGCAGATAGGAAAGTTAAGAGAGGAAATCCTTATCAGTGATTGGTAGCAGTTTCAGAGTATATGACATGTTAACATGATGTACATTTATATCCCACCTAGCTTAAGGAAATGCTTCCTTTAAATTTGATCTCAATGTTTAGGAGTTATTTTTTATCATTTTAATCTCACATGATTAATTATTAAATCTGGGCCTTGCAAATTAATATGCTTATGAGCTTCTAAATAATATTAAAAAAGCTTTACAGAAAATGGATCTCACACATCTTAAATTAACTCCTATGGTGCTCTTCTTAAGCTACTAGTTGCCAATGATGTGCTTTGCAAACATTAGCTGTGAGTAAATGTGATTAACAGAGATGACATATATGTTGATATGCAGACAACAAATAATACAGGGTGTTCATGAAGACCTGACCAATTTAGAGTATTTATATTTCTAACTTTAGATGCCATAATAAGTCAAGTATCATATGTTATAGGGAGCTTTGGATTTCTCGGCAAATCAGTGGCTGTTTTCTCACTGCAGAATGGTGCTTCATAAATGAATTATTCCTCAAGAAAAAGTGCAGTGTTGCTTCTGGTATGATGCTCAAAATCTGTGATGATAATGCAGAGCCAGTTTGTTTTGAGAATGTAAAATCAATTTCCAACAAGATTTAGAAAGGATCCTCCTTCTAAGAACTTAATTAAAGAATGATATTGAAAGCTTATAGAGGATGGTTGCTTCTGCAAGAAGAGTGGGTTAGGCTGGCCATAAAACAGTGATGCAAATGTGAAACAAATTAGAGCAACTTTTCATGCAGCTCACAAAAGTCCATTCACCAAGACAGTCAACAGCTGCCACCCACAACTGTATGGTGAGTTCTGAAGATATGTTTGAATATGTAGCCATTACAGACTACAGTTACTTCAAGCTCTAAGTGATAATGAAAAAAAAAACGTCATTGAACTTTTTTGCATGAATTTTCTTTGTATGATATCAGATTATAAAAATGTCAGGTCTAAAGTGGTGTTTCACTCTTGAGGAAGTGTCTCAGTTTAATTATCTCGGGAGCTATGTAACAAATACTGGTGATGTGCAGTATAAGATAAACATATGAATAGGGATTGCCACTGGGACTTTTAAGAATCTATGGTGAGTGTGGAAAAATAGGTATGTGCACCTAAAGACTAAAATTAGGCTCTATAGTAGTTTGGTTCATTCTAAGGTTAATTATGGTAGCAAAACACAGACCCTTTGTAAGCAGGATAATAAGAAACTTGATGCCTTTGATCCTAGATGTTTGCACAATATCTTGGGCATTAGGTGGTTTGAAGAAGGAGGTTAGAAGAAGGAGTCATCAACCTCCTTTGAGCAACATTTTGTGCAGAGAGAGACTGAGTTGGCTTGGCCATCTTTCTCATATGCATAGTTGCAGATTGGCAAACAGAATTATGAAAGGCTTCAGGAAAAGGGGGAGACCTTGGCAAACAGGATTATGAAAGGCTTCAGGAAAAGGGGCTACCACCAATAACTGTTAATGAAATCAAGGAACACATTTCTGAAACCATTATGGTATGGCCAATATGGTATATATATATATGGAACCTGGCAGGATAGGCTAGATGTTTGCCATGTTACTTGAGGTGCACATATTGAAAATTGATAAAATTTAGTTAGTAACTTGCAACATTTGTCCCTGCTGATACACATTTGTAGTTTTGCTATTTGTATATTATATTCAGAGATATAATTACTTGAAACCTATCAGGTCTTTATAAGATACCCTGTATTTTCCACTAAATGAAAATTGTCCCATGTCAACAGGACAATTTCTTGTAAGGAACTTGAAATTTAAATAGGTTTTTGTCTAAATTTTTTTCCCAAAAGTGATATCAAGGTACATGATTTTTATAACATTTACTGAGTATAATGAGAGTGTTTCTGCAAAAATTTTATTAAAATTAAAAAAAATTATCAGTTGTAATTCTTTTAAGGTAAAGGATGCTAATAAGACAACATTAGAGGGCAAAAAATATTAAAATTATGTAAAATTATGTGTAAATACATAATTATTGATTTATGTCAGCTTGATAGAATTTATATGTGTGTTTATACATTTAAATGTAACTGAAATATATATAGATCCCCAATTTTCAAACTAAACTTTGGATGGGGATAATCTGGAATACTGAAACTATGCAGT
The DNA here is from genome assembly GCA_038380435.1 of Ryuthela nishihirai. NCBI lineage: Eukaryota > Metazoa > Arthropoda > Arachnida > Araneae > Heptathelidae > Ryuthela > Ryuthela nishihirai. The sequence goes on along the minus strand of JAWZYU010000011.1, from coordinate 64,494,464 downwards.
AATTGAAAATAATGGTACATATGCAATAGAACTTGTATATGATTACATTAACATTGTGATGGCTCCCAATGAAAAGTCATTTAACATTGTCTATACAGACTTATTTATTGGGGTGGGAGTAGGCTCAGTCAGGATCATGCCAGGCTTATAATCTGCAGTTCCCAAATTCATGTTCTTTGCCACCATTGAGATTTATTTCTTCTAACTTCACCTGGCTTCTCTGAGAAAGAGAACACTGATGGTGTTGTATAGACTGTTGTCCATTGGATGATGATGAGATTAGATGGCATTAGTTGAGACATATGTTAAGCTGTGGCCCTGTGGCCAGGAGAGCTGCACCCTACACACCTAAAAGAACACTGAATTGCCTTGATGGGAAACTACCACCTGTATCCTAACAGCTGTCTGATGGGTTCCCCTTCCTCCAAACTTCTCAGAATTCTTGGGGTCCTTATGACTTTAACATTTATCCGATTGGAGCAAAAAAAGTGTTCTCCGAGGGGAAACAACACAGCCTCATTTTTTGCACCATACACATTTGAATCAAAAATGATTATAGCATTAATGTTAGTGCCTTGATTTTGCAACCCAGCCACGATTTATACAAACCCTAATTTTAAATCTCACCAGAATTTTCCAAACTTGCTTCTAATTTTGGCAACTCCACTCATCATCCTCAAGCTGCCATGGGTTTATGGAAGTCCAACCAGACCATGCAATTTAGTTCTCCAAGCATATCTGTCCTGAGGTATATCTGCTACATCTGGCCACTGCACACCAATTTTAACAAGGTCCTGTTTGACATTGTCTGTCCACTGCACCCTAGGTCTCCCCCTCTTTCTGAGACCTTTAGGCATACTGTTCATAACTCTGTTTGCTAATCTATAATTATCAATATTTTCAAAATGGCCAAACTAAAGAAGTTTCTCTTTGCACAATATACTGCTTCAAGAAGGTTGCCGACTCCTTTGCCTAACCTCATCATTACTTACAAAGTTGAACCACCTAATGCCCAAGCATCTAGAATCAAAAGCATCTGAATTCCTGTTGTGAAGCATCTAGAATCAAAAGCATCAAATTTCCTGTTATCTTGTTTACAAAGGGTCCAAGTTTCACTATCATAACTAACTCTAGAGAGAACCAAACTATTATACACTCCAATTTTAGTCTTTAGATGTATCGCCTATTTCTCCACATTCCCCAAAGATTCTGAAAAGTCCCCGGCAGCAATCCTTATTTCTCTGTTAATCTCATGCAGCACATCACCAGTATCTGTTACATAGCTCCCAAGATAATTCAACTGAGACACTTGCTCAAGAGTGCAACCATTCAAAGCAACTGAAGCATCATCTGCTTGATCAATTTTCATCACTTTAGTTTTCTCTCTGTTTATAACGAAACCTACTCTACTACCAGTCTCATCAACAGCCCTAATGAAAGAATTCATCTCATCAACATCATTTGGCAAAAAGGATAAATCATCAGCATAATCTAAATCAGAAATATCCAATCTCCAGACCATTTAAGGCCAAAAATTTTCCCTTCCAATGAATTTCACATAACATAATCAATAGCCAAACTAATGAGAAAAGCAGACAAAATGCACCCTTGTCAAACACCAGAAGCAATGTTAAACCAATTGCTGCAATTGGTTTAGCAACCTTTCTACTATATTACTTGCTACCACATAACTTACAAGAGTTAAAGGATCTGACTTACCAACTCTAACACACGATTCAGTGTTATTATACAGAGCTTTCATTATGTTAACTAACTTTCTGCTATACCACATGATCTCACAATCAACCACAAATTATGATGATCAACAGTCGTAAGCCTTTTTGAAATCAACAAAGCTAGCAACCACAGATTCTTAATTCTATTAAGCACAATCATGGAAAGAATTTTACCTGGAACAGAGAGTAGACTGATACCCCTATAGTTATCACAAGAACTGTGATCACCTTTTTTGAAAATAGGGATAATAATATCTCTGGTAAAATCCTTAGTAACCATGCCTTTATCATAAAAGATATTCAAAATTTCAGTCAGCCATGTGGTAACTGAGACATTCCCAGCTCTAAGCATTTCTGTAGTAATTTCATCCACCCCTGGGGATTTATATAGTTAAAGTTTAGAAACAGCCAAAATAACTTCAGATTGTGTTATAGGGCCAACATTAAAGCTACCAATGCATCTATCATCATTACAAACAATGGGAGTAGAACTAACCACATTGTGTAGAACATCACTGAAATGCTCAGCCCACCTAGACATGACAGAATCCTCACCTTCTATTTACCTTGCCTTGCTTATCCTTCAATGCCTGTATAGCTGTTCAATTTCTACCACACAAAACATTAACTGTCTGGTAGAGCTCTCTGTTGTGTTGTCTAACTGCTTCCTCAGCTTTGTCAGCCAAGCCATCAAGCCAAAGATTCTTATCAGCTGCTAACTGATCCTTTACACGTTTATTAAGCTCTCTGTAATGCTTTCTATTAGTACTAGTAGGGTATTGATCAAGGACATTCCTGCAGTTCTTTCTTTCTGAAATAAGCTCAAGTACCTTACCACTCAAATAAATCTGTCTCCGCTGCTCGTTTTTTTCCTAAAAGAGTACTGTTAGTTTCCAAAAAAGCCTGTTTAAAATGGCCCCATTCTTCCTCAACTTCAGTAGTAAGCAAACCATGACTGTCATAATGACTAAGTAACATAACATGATAAGCTTTAGCTATAACAGGGTCTTTCAGAGCTTCAGTATTAAAGGGAAATTTTTTAACCTTAAAACAATGCTTTTTAAGTTTAAGTTGCAAGACACTTTTAACAAGGTAATGGTGAGATCCAATTTCAGCTCCCCTATATGCCATAGTATTCCTAACAGAACTATCATTCCTCCCTGAAGGTCAGAGCCAGTGCCAACTTTGGCATTGAAGTCACCTAGAACAAAGATAATATCTCCTTTCTTGACAGAATTCAAAATATCCTGAAGTTCTTAAAACCTATCTTTCTCATCCTCATTGGCATCCTCAGTGGGGGCATAACAGCAGATGATATTCAGTCTTTAATGCTTGTCTGAAATTTTGCTGTAAGAAACCTTTCTATTAATGCACTCATATCCTAGAAGAGCATCTCTAGCGTGTCTGCTGAGAAGCAGACCCACACCTTGGTGATGCTTATTTTCTTCCCTCCCTGAAAAGAGAAATTTAAGATTAATTTTAAGAATATGACCTTTATCTATCCATCTGGTCTCTTGCAAGCCAAGAATATCTAAGTTATAATGGTGGAATTGTTGTGTGTGGACATCAAGAGAATAAGCTCTGTGCAAAGTCCTCACATTCCAACTACCTATGGAGAGAAAATGGTTATGGAATGTTTAAAGAAACTATGTTTATTGAAAGAGGAAATGCTGACAATATCAAACAGTTCCCTAATCGCAGGCATGGGGCAAAGACCTGTTCCCCCACCACTAAAGGCTGAAGCCCTCTACACTGGAAGACTTCCTCCAATGTAGAATTTGACGATGCCAATAGAAGCAAAGAGTTCAGGTGCCTGCGATGACCTCTGCTCAGGATTATCCACCAGTTGATAAACATATCCTGTGAATCTGTTCACTTGGGGCTGTCAACCCACAAACAAACAGAAAACACAACGGAAGGTTTTCCCTCCACAGAAGCCCACCAGTGCAGCAAATTCAGGATCCATAATCAAGTTCAGAGCCTTATTTCAGTCCAGTCGATTTATGTAGTCAGCACCAGGACTCTGTGTGGTTGACCACTCCTCAGTAGGGTAGAAAAAGAAAAGTAGCCATAGTTGTCCAGATCAATAGGCCATGCTAATCTGGCAGCCCTCCCCTTCTGTTCACTTCCACAGAAGATTGTCTCTTTTGAAAGGTACTAAAGGCCTGCACCACAAGAAGGCAGGGTTGGACGTTAGGTGCTAGGCCTGGCCGGTTCTATGCATCATCGCAGTGGATTGGTGCATAGCTCTCCTTCCAGTGACTACCTAGCTACCATTTACAGACCTTGTATACCTCTTGTATAAAATACATTTCTAAAAATTCTTTTCTGTTTAAAAACAGTTAATAACACAAGAAAAGTATTGTAAAATGGTATTGAAAGAAAAATATGGAAAAATTCTATGATATAAATATTTATGAGAACAACAATTTTTGTACGATTAGAAGAGATCTTGATCGGTGGCCAGTAGCTCAGTGGTCCCAGAGCACCTGACATGTTATCAGGAGGTTGTGGGTTCGTATCCCACCCAGCTCAAAGCAATTTTTCCTCTAAAATTTGAATCAACATCAAAGTGCTGATTTATTAGTAGATTTGTAATTCCCAGTTTTAGTGTACTTATGTAGACTGCTAAAGAATTTGCTATTTCCAAAAAAAAGTGCAAGATTAATATGTTTTTAATTAATGTAATTTTATTGATTTAAAATTTTTATGATGGCTAAAATAATGTATTGCAAAATAAAAAAGTCAACATTTATGAAAGTGCTTAGCCACAGAATTAAAATTCATAGATAAATTTTTTTAAAATAATTTATAATTTATTAAAGTAAGTGTACTGAAATTATCTGTTTTCACTTTACAGCATGAAGTAGCATATTTAAAGGAAAAGCTGAAGAAGACAGAAAAGGAACCACTTTTTGTAAAGAGAAGAAGAGCTAAAGATGGAGTTGGTATCCCTCAGCAGAAACATTCAACTATTACTATTGCAATTGAAGCAAACACTTCTACTCATCCTTCAACAGGCACTCAAACTTATGGCACTGATGATTACAGTCCTCTGTTTGAAATAAGTAAGTAGTAATGAATATGGAGTGAAACTCATCATTAAATTATTGGCAGAAGATAAAAAGGTTGAATGCCTGATGACAGAGCAAAATAATTCAAGTGTTTTGAGCAATTGCAGGACAGATAAATGCACGCAGTAACAAAAAATGGTACCTGATGCTAATGTAATTTACTGCTAGCTTGACCAGTGGGAGAGTCCTCACTGGTCTGTGAGATCAGATGGAATATTCAGGAAATATGGAAACATTTAGTCTTGAGTGTAATTACCTCTCCTTCTTACTTATTTTCCGATGTACTATAGACAAAATGCTAAAGTTTCTTAAGTGAAAACCATTTTTTACATTTTTAATAGCCTGAAAAATATGTAGGTTTTTGATCTTTAAAACACTGGGTGCAAAGATTACTTAACTATTAGAGAATCATATTACTACAGTGTCAGAATGCATCCAACAGCATGGTTTCGAACACGTAGCATTTGTTTAAATTTTGGCATAAGAAGCCAAAATTAAATATTACCCCTCAAGCAACTGCTTGCCACAGAGGTTTGGTAGGAGCCTGCCAGTTTAATATGCTATAGAGAAGACCTGTGAGGAAGGAAGACATACCTCAGCAGAAAGACAACAGAAACATCCATGCCTTGTCTAAGCTTGGATGTTTCTGTTGTTTAGTTTCTGTTTATTTGTTTTATAATACTTTATATATCATTTATGTAAATATATATAAATATATATCATTTATGTAAATATATATAAATATATATCATTTATGTAAATATGTAAATTTTTGTGGATGCTCCAATATATAGTTTAATATAAATCTTTAGATGTATATGCCTATTTTTCCAGTCTCCACAGAAATTTAAAAGTCCCAGCAATAATGCCCATTCTTATTGGTGATATCCATATGAGATAAACATATCTATTTAAAATCTCAAGATAAACTTGCTGAATAGTGTAGCCATTCAAAAGAACTGAAGCACCACCAGCCTTACCATTTTTTATCACTTTAGTTTTCTCTCTTTATCACTAAACCTACTCTGTTACCATTCACCAAACATATCAAATGATTGCAAGTACCTCAGAAGTTTGCCAACAAGGAGTGGATAAAGCTGTATTCCAGTGACTTCCTTAAAGAAGAAATGAAAGTCTTGCTATTAATGGGCTTATTTTGTGAAACAGCCTGTAATTAGGCCATTATGCTCTAGAGCAGAAAGATTTAAACCATCTTATGGTTAGTTGCATCGTTTTGGTATATATTTTGATACAAACTTTTTAAATTGTGTGTTGGAGCAATTAGAATATTTGTGGGGAAGATTGCTTAATCACCCCCCCCACACACACACACACCACACACACACCCAAAAAATAAAATAAAAAGTAAATTCTTCTTATCATTTGATTCTCTAAAATGAGTTAAAAAAAAAGATCTTTAGGAGCAAAAAGGGTATGATATTATCAGTAAAAATATTAATCTAAGATGTAGCCATAATCTTAGAAAAGCTGAAAAAAGACAAAATATTAATAAAAAAAATAGTCACACTGACTGAGCATAGGCACCTTTATCATACATTTTAAGAAACTGGAAGTCTTTATATACTGAAGCTGCAGTGAATGATATAGTTTACTGAGATCGTACAATTTACTACACACCTCTTTCTAATTATCTGCACTGACTCTTCTGGATTGGTTATGTGCAATGATATTGCCTGAACCAATTGTTTTGCAGAGAATGTGATTGAAGGAATATCATTTATGTAAATATATATAACTGATTTGCATGAATAGAAATGAAAAGCTTAAAACCAAAAAGATAAGTACTTTTGTGTTGCCTCTATAAGTTATTATTTGCCAAATTATGTTCATTTCCTTTAATTATAAGGAAACTTTTTTCTGATCAGTAAACAAATTATTAAGGCAACAATTTAAAGTGCATTTCATTCTGAAATATTTGATCACTTTAAAACACTCGGTATGGTCAATTTTCAAAAATAGCTCTGCTTGAGGTATTGTTTAATTGATTTCATCGATGAATGAATAAATAACAGGTAATTTATTATTTTTAAATTTGATTATTACCTTTCAGATTGAACTGAAAAAAAAATCATGTTTTTTTTTTAAACATTGACTCAATAGTGTAATCACAACCTTGGTCTTTGTTTTCACTGAATTGAGAATGTTTGAAATGGTGAATACTAACAGCTGTGGCAGTGATCTGAGGTAACTGGTGTGTAACACTCGCTGTTGGATAATCAGCAATTGTTTCTTGGCACAATTTGTTTTACAATACATCATTCAATTGTGCTTGAGTGGGTGTGCCATTTATTTAAATTGCATTTTATAATTTATTAAACATTAATATGTTTTCACGCTTTTATCCTCATAAAACTCCGATTTTCCCTATATAATGATATATCTGTTAGAATGAACATTTTTCATTGTCCATTCAGTCTCATTTAAACAAGCTTTTACCATCTATATTTAATTATTAATGCTTAATATTATTAATAATTAAATAATGAAATATTAAATATATGAATAATATGAAATATAATAATATCTCAATCAAAATCCCTTCAATCTCATTTAAACAAGCTTTTACTCTCTATATTTAATTATGCTTAATAATATTAATAATTATATAATGAAATATTAACTGTATTAATAATATAAAATATAGGTACATATATTCCCCCACCCCTTTTTGAGGAGTAGTCAGTTTTACAGAACTGTGATTCTGACCACTTACATCAACTGACTGCTGGCTATGATTTTGGACTATGGACATTTTTCATTGGCAAGATTCTGTAAAAGGAGATTCTACCTGCTGTGTTTTCTGCTTGTTTGTGGGTTGCCAGTCCTAACTGAACAGATATGCAGAATAATTTATGTTTTATTTAATTTTTAATATAAGGATAAAATAACATATAATAAATGAGACTTAACTAATGAAAAGCATTTTTGGTATTTTTTGAATATATCATTAAATTGAACATTTCATAATAAATTTTTAAATAATATATACTTATGAGTATTTTATAAGCTTGACCACTTTCAATTTTCTCAGAAATACAATTTAATCCATTAAAATTCCTGATATAAATGTTTTTTTTTCTTTGAAAAAATCTTGCTAGTGTTTGCAGAGTCTAAAATTAAAATACAAGTAATTAGTGTTTTGGACATTTAGCCACAATTCGTTGTTAGTAAGCTTTTCTGAAGCTTAACTAAGTCATCTTTATAAGTAGTATTCTCTCATTTCCCATATAGATAGTTTCTAAGTCACTTGCAAAGCAACTATTTCACCACTGAAATTTAGTTAATAGTAGTTGTTGATATAAATTGAAAACAATAATGGCTCCAGTAGTGCCAGGCCACTCCAAGTTTAATCTCGATCAATTATTTAAAATATTAATTTTAACCGTTGTTTACGGTTTAACAGGAAACTTAAAACAGGAACAGTATTCCTCTTTATACTAAACAATTCAAATTTTATTGAGATATTAATAGCAAGCATTTGTATGACTGTCTGCAGCATACCACTGTATGTATCGCTAACCATTAAGTTATATATGTATGTACTAATAGTGTGTCCACTTTACTGTTTTATGTACAAATGAATTGTATTGTCCAGTAACTGGTTTCATTTATGGCCACTGTACCTCATTTGGTTTGTATAGGTATCTGTCCATTGCTTCTTGGAAGTTCCTTTTCTTAGTCACATCCATATCTTACCTTTCTCAATGACTTCTAGTCATTATTGGCAGATACTATTCTAGATATTTGTTAGCTGTTACTTTTCCAGACTATATGTGTTATTATATTTTGGATTTAAAGTTCTTGATGTGATTTTTAAGTGTATGAACAAAAAGTACCGAAAATTCCTTATTTTTATTTTCAGAAGAAAAGAATGTTGTCATATTTGCAGAAAAAGCTGCAACCATTATTGTGGATGAAGCTATTTTACTGGCTTCTCATGTATATTTTCCTGATATTGATATTAGGGAATCAGAGTCTAGTCCTTTGAAAACAAAACTTGGTAATAAGCTCCGAAGACGGCCAGATGGAAGTATTGAGAGTGGATATGGTTCAGGAGCAAGTTCAATTAATTGGGACAGGGTTCGTGCTAATTTAAGGACAGATGAAAAACATACAGTTTCTTTAAGTGTAATTCGAAGCACCCTAAAGTGTCCAGAAAGTAGCCCAGAGAGTGGATATGGATCAGGAGGCTCAGCTCATCACCCACGTGTCAGCAGTGCTAGTCCCATGGGTACAGAAGGAGAGTCAGCTGATCTATCAACTGGAAGCTCAAAGCAGACAGAAACAGTATTTCTCTTTCCTGACTCATCTCTACCAACAATGGACAGTGAGGACCATGGTGTGGAATTAGAAGTACTGGACGAAGTATCAGAAATAGAAAGAATTAAACAAGTAGAATTTGATCCTAATAGGCATGAAAAGGTAATTTTTCATTCTTTGTGATATATTTGTTAGCTATTTTAAAATTCTAAAATGATATGAATTTTTATTATCATAAGGTAAAAATAAATCAAATATCTATGCACAAATTGGGGCAAGAGTAAATTTAACAATTCAAAATGATAATTCCAGTGTCCAAAATAATTTTTCCAGTTTGTTGTGGGTTCTACCTTTGAGTGGTACTTTTTTTGCACATTATGGGCTAAATGGCCAGATCATGATGGTTCAGAGAATGATGGAGGAGGGGGGACCCACTGGACAGCTGTTAGAAGACTGATGGTAGCCTTCCATCAAGGCCATCTTGCAAGCTCTTTAGTGTGCACAGAGTGTGACTCTCTTGCACATGGACATCCCATGTTACATCCCATGCAACAGATGGCAGCTTTTCCAAGCTCAGATAATTTTAAGAAGTCTGGTCTGAACTATATTATTTGTCTCTTTTACTGTAAACTTTGAAGGCAATGTTATTGATGAACTGTTAATAGAGTATCAAATGATTTAGAAAGCTAATGATAGGTATTGTTTCTGTTTTGTATAATTTCTGATGTAATGAGTCTCAAATAATAGCAAATAGCAGATATGCATCTATTGGTGATATGTTGAATATATAGAGTTAAAATGGATCTGAACCTACAACCTGATAATATGTCAACTGTCTGACTACTGAGCTACCGGTCACCAACAATCATCCTGTATAACAATCCTTATTAGTGGATTAAAGCCACTAACAAAGGATGATTGTTCGGCTTCTGGTAGTCGACAGTCAGAACATCTGACAATGTTATCAGGAGTTGTGGGTTCAGATCTCACCCAGGATCCAATTATTTCTCTATATGTATTCATAATATGTCATATAATATTGTAGCATTGATGGGCATGATGTCAATACATGATACCTAATAATTATTTTGATTTCATTCAAATGGATTTATAATAGATCTTCATGGCAAAAGTTTTTTGGGGGGGACACTTTGACTAGTGCAGGAAGGGCCCGGATGTAGAAAAACATTTGGGGGAGATGCCTGATATTGAATTGAATTGAATCAGACTGAGAATACATTCTGTAATGCATATATTCTTTATTTTTCGGGCTATTCTCAAAATTCATTAACAAAATATTTGGGGATAAAAAAACTTTGAAAGGTATTCTGGTTGTCTCTAGTTCAATTCAGTATTTGAGTTGTATTTGTATTTTTCCTCTCAATTCTAATGGTATTTTTTAAAAATATCTTCATGAAAAGTATGTCTAATATATAGATCTATTTTTTTCCGACTTCGTTCTGATTATAGATTTATATTATTACTCTATTAGTTATGGATTTGAATGTTGTGATAAGCCATGTAAGGTTTGATAGTGCACTATGTATTTTCAGTTAATTGCATTTGGTTGTGTGCTGCTGTGATTTGGGAGACATGCATACATTTAGCTGCTTTTTCATATTTTGGAGCTTTTTTGCAGTAACTTGCTACCTGCACAATAAATTTGATGCATGTTTTTATGTCATTTTCAAAAAAAATGAGATTAATGTTTTGTCATCAAATAAATTGAAAATACACAGTGATATGGTTCAAAATAATTAAATCACAATTTCACTGTTAAAATTGCTTAAATGCCCTTAAATTAAGCTAATAAGCTTAGATATAAGATTAGTTTTCCAACTCAATCATTGTACTATACAACATGGAGTAGATATAACTTATCATTGAATGTAGTATACTATTCTTTAATTTAATAACGTTCTTCATGTTGATACCATTGAATATATTCCTTGAAGAAACAAGTTCTGATCACACTCATTTAACCCTTCCAAGGCTTGCATCTATTATATAAATTGGCATAATCCAAAATGAGAATCTGACAATGCCTTTGTCAGTTTTTATAATACAACACATGCAACTTCGATTAAAAAATTTGTTGTTTGAAAATTTCCTTACATATATCTTATAAAAATACATTATTCATGTATAAAAAATAATGTTTTTCATTTGATAAATATTTTATTCTCTATTTTTATTTATATATTCTAAACATTTCTGAAGAATCCCTGAGTGAACATATCTGATTCCCTATCATATCTACACATCCCCTACCATTTGATGTGTAAAAAAGCTGTGATATAAATAATTCATTAAAGCCATTTCTTGACCCCAGTAAATGGTATTGCCAATTTGTTTGTTAACATTACTCTGCCTTGAAGCAACCCCCTGATTTAAGCTTGCAAGTCTGATTTGAGTTATTATCAACAAATTTTTCTTTAAATCTTCAAAATTCATAAGAAAAATAAAAAAAAAACTGCTATTATTTAAAAAAAGGAAGCTTTTGGAAATAATTATGAAGTATGTACATCTGTTTATTTTTTCTGTTTTACACTATTTTTTGGCATAAACCAGTTTCAGTATTTCTGCGATTTATTTTTATAATTATCCCAGCATTCTATATGCTGTTCCTGCTATTGAAATCGAAATTATGACTACGTAGCCAGAGCTTGTTATTTAAGACTGGCTGCAGCATAAAATTCAGACTGTAGTTATGATGAGTAATGTGAATTCAGAAATGGTAGGGGATGTGTAGATCAGATATTTTCACTCAGGGATTCATCAAAAATGTTTAGAGTTCCAGAAACCTTTGATTTCTAGCTTTGTTGATTTCAAAAGGTAAAAATTTTGACTTGTTGATTGTCATAATTTGTGGTTGATTATGAGATCATATGGAATACCAGACTAGTTAGTTAACACAATAAAAGCTCTGTATAATAACACTGAGTTGTATGTAAGAGTTGGTAAGTCTTGTAGCAATTGGTTTAGCATTGCTTCTGGTGTTCGACAAGGCTGCAATTTGTCTCCTTTTCTCTTTTGTTTGGTTATTGATTATGTTATGTGAAATTCACTGCAAGGGAAAGATTTTGGCCTTAAATGATCTGGAGATTGGAATACTTTTGATTTATTTAGATTATGCTGATGATTTAGCTCTTTTGGCAAATGATGATGAGATAAATTCTTTCATTAGAGCTGTTGATGAGACTAGTAGTAGAGTAGGTTTGGTTATAAACAGAGAGAAAACTAAAGTGATGAAAATTGATCAAGCAGATGATGCTTCAGTTGCTTTGAATGGTTGCACTCTTGAGCAAGTGTCTCAGTTTAATTATCTTGGAAGCTATGTAACAGATATTGGTGATGTGCTGCATGAGATTAACAGAGGAATAGGGATTACTGCCGGAACTTTTAAGAATCTTTGGGGAGTGTGGAGAAATAGGTATATACACTAAAGACTAAAATTAGACTGTATAATAGTTTGTACTGGTGCAAACTATCGATGGTAACTATTGATCATTTTTTTATTATCGAACACAATCTATAGTTGAAAAAACTATCGATAGTACTATCGGTGGGAAAACTGCTATTTACTTTATCTCAGCCAGGAAAGTTGTATATTAGCTTTTTAAAACGTAAAGTTATGGAATCATGATCAAGACACATTTCTTCATACTTTCTGGTGGCATTTTCTATGTTGAGCAATGTATTAAGTGAATATGGTCAAGATTCATTTCTTCAACAAATGTATCCAATGGTATCAGAATGTAGAACTTTATTAAGTTAAAGTAATAGTATTTTACATTCTATGATAAGCTATATTTACTCTAGGTTGTGATTGAATTAGAAAAGCTAATCTTATATCTGAGCTTATGAGCTTAATTTAAGGGTATTTAAATATAAAGTAAAATTGTGAATAAATTGTTTTGCATTTTGTCATCTGTCTATAAACATCAAACTTTAATTTTATTTTCAGAGATAAAAAATTATTTTTGTGTTAGATAGGTATTGGTGAAATCTTACAATTTATGCTTTTGGAATCTTCTGAAAGCTATAATTTCTCTCTCTAATGGTCGAAAATTTTTGAAAATTGCAAAACTTTAAACAAATATTGAAACAATATATTTATGCTCAAAATTTGGGTGATGGAATGTAAAGGTTATTAAGTTTCATATGGTAACAGTGGGTTGACTCCTTACCCCCAGGATGGATGGGAAAACACAAATATTTTAAAGGATAACTGTTCCATTTTAGAAACAAATTTAAAATTCCTTTTGGGTTGGATAGGTATTGATGAAATATTACAATTCACACTTTCTGCATGTCCCAAAAGCTATTATTGCACCCATTATGGTGGAAAATTGCAAAATTTTAAATGATTATTACAAATAATGTATTTATGCTAGAAATTTGAAATTTTGATGGTGAAACGTAAAATTCATGAAATTTGTATTGGCAATAATGAGTTGCTCCCTTTCACCTGGGGTGGTGGAAAAACTCTTAAAAGTTCCATTTCCCACCACCCCAGGTGAAAGGGAGAACTTGTTATTGGAAAATTATTTTTAATTAGATTGGTACTAATGAAATATAATTCATTCTTTTCAAATCTATAGGCTGTTTTAATATACATCATTAGAGGACACTAAATTTGGAGAGGCAAAACTTTTAATGAATATTGCAAGTGATTTATTTATGGTAGAAATTTTTATTGTAGAGTGTCAGATATTCCATCAACAGCAACATTCTGCTCCTTTTCCCAGAGTGGTGTGAGAAAGCAGCCTTTTAAATTTAGAAAATGAAAGGCATACTTTTTTGTGTTGTATAAATATTAATAAAATCGTACTATTTGCTTTTTCCTAATCATGAATTAGTTGGAATTAAAATATTTAAAGAGTGTAAAAGTATGTTAATGAAAAACTTCATTCTGTTTGAAAGCAAGATCCCATATTTGCCAGAGGTGATATGCATTCTTCTAGTTCTCTCTTTATTTTAAGTATATTTGGATGAGTGTGTGTAGCTTCTTAGATAAGCCAAGCATAGAGCATCCCTTTTGTGCTTCATTGATTGTGTTGACTATATGGCTTTTGATAATATATTGCATAATGATATGAATGGCTTTTAATCAACTTTAGTGCTACTTTATATATAAAATGATAAAAAAGCTTTATAAGCTTTTTTATCATGTTTTCACAATATGCAAAAGAAGTTTTATTCTTCTCCACATGTTTACAAATCAAAGAGACATATAATTGGACTGTGTACATTTGACATGGCTTATGGAGAATAATTTTATTGTGAACCTTGCAAAAATGCTCTGCTTCTGGACTCCTTCCTCTGAGACCATGTCAAATAGTTGTGTATGCCATGGAATGTTGCTATGATAAGATATTATTGGAATGTTGCTGCAACAAGATATTATGTACAAGAAAGTACCTACTATTAACAAGTGATCCTTCTGTTTATGTTTGTGTTCTCTGGCATACCAAACTGTACAGTGCTTGCATTGAATACCAACTTAATGATTACATATTTAATTATTTGGTTATATTGTTTATTAGTTTAGTCATGAGAACTATATTTTTTTAACAAATGTACTTGAGTGCTTTATGTATATTTTGATTTTCCATTTATTTGATTTCCTAAAGCCATGTGATGCCATATGTGCAACTTATGTCATTATACATATGGCATCACATGGCTTTAGTGCATATTTTTTCATTAACTTGAGCTCTATTCTTATTTTACATCAAGGAATTACCTACCTTTGTGTTGTATCATTTATTTTTAACAACCCTTATTCTTGTTTGTTTTTTTAGAAGAAGATAATTGTTTTTCAACTTTAAAGGTTTACTTTTTGGAGTGCTCATCAGATTTCCAATTTTTTTAGACACTTATTCAGGTGGAAAATTTATTTTGAGCCAAGTAAGATATGTCTTATGCCTTCGATATGAAGATCATTATCAAAAGGTCTTGAGATCATATCAACTCTTAACTCAAAATAAATTATTTCATTAATTTAATAAGACAGTTCCATGCAAGTTTTTATTACCGTATATTTCCACAGATAAGACAATAGTTGAATCATAAAAAAAGGCCCCCAAAATCCGGGTCGTCTTATAGGACAGATACAAAAAAATTAGATTGAAATTTATATAAATTGAAACCATTATTACTACAACTTATCGAAAAATCTATCATATTATTTAAATACGCTATATGATAATACAAACATTGTAATAGTAAATAATACATTGCATTGTAATAGTAAAGCAATACTAAAACAAAATAAATATTAAAAGTTAATGTTTATTGAGCTACTGAGGAAAAAACGGACAAACCGTAATTATTTACTAGTACAGAGTAGGGTATGTCCACAAAATAGAATAGCCCTTACGATGCTTTTGTGAATAGTCAAGGTATTACCCGAAAGCCTGAATCAGTGCGAATGTTTGCGAATAGGACATAATTCCGTATACGCTATACAGTATTATTATCCAGATGATGATCGCCGATTTAAACTAAATTCATAGGCCATTGATAGTTTGGGGTTGTCTTATAGGACAGATATATGCTAAAACTATAAATCTTTGATAAAATTTATACCTTGTCTTATCTAAAGGTCGTTTTATCTGCGGAAATATACGGTAATTAAATTTTGAAAAGTTATATTTCACTTTGGTGTTTATGCACTTCAGACCAGTAAAGCATTCCAGTTGTATTTTAGAAATTACAAATTTGGTTATTTTAGCACATAACTCTTCCAAACTGCAGGTTTCAAATGCAACAAAATATCAGTTGTATTTTTCAGAACTCTGTAAAATGATGACTATATCAAACAGTTCAAAAGCATTTTGAATGTGAATTTTGTGGTAATATATTGTTAAAGTGCATGTTGCACTACTTATAGGTTAGAAATTAAAAGTATTGTAGAGAATGAAATCTCCATTAAAATTTTAGAAGTTTTTATATCCAAATTATTGACTGCACTTTGCCATTGTGTATTAGAAACCCCCCAGAAATGGTCCAGCATTAGAAAGCCAAGTCTGATTCTTAGCTGGAAGTGTCAGAATTTTTACTTCATAAAATTCGTGAATAGCTTCTATTATATCTATAGGTTAGAAGATGGGTTTCCATCACAAATGGGGTGGGGGTGGCTCAGTCAGTATTATGCCAGGCTCGTAATCTGTAGTTCCCAGGTTCGAGTCCCAGCTGGGTCAGTGTTGAGATTTATCTCCACAAAATTCCCTGCCCTGCCCACGGTCAGTAAGGGATACCGAAGTGCTTGGAAAGGCCACTGTCCGTCGGATGGGACATTAAGCTGTGTGTGGGAGAGCCATACCCTGTGCACGTTAAAGAACATGCTGGAGGGCCTTAACAGGAGGTTCCCATCTGTCTCCCAACAGATGTTCCAGTGGGTCCCCTCCCCCTACCTTCTCTGAGCCTTTGGGGTCCTTGTGAACTGGACATTTAGCACATGGTGTGCAAAAAAGTGCCACTCAGAGGTAAAACAACCCAACCTAGAAGCTATATTAGGCTTGTCCTGGTTTCTCATACACCATACAAATACTTTACATGGACATGCCGTTGGTCTTAATAGTCAGGTACGCTAACCATTAGAATAGGTAGGGCTTGAATATTTTCTCATGGGGTACAGAACATTTAGCCCATTGGGGCAAAAAAGTGCCACTCAGAGGGAAAACAAACCAACTCATCACAAATTTAGAAATACATAAAATTCAGGGGGCGGGGGTGGCTCAATTGGTAGCGCAGCACGCTCGTAATCTGCAGTAATCTGCAGTTCCCAGGTTCGAATCCCAGCTGGGTTAGTGTTGAGATTTATCTCCGCAAAACTTCCTGCCCTGTCCACCGTTAGTAGGGGACATCGATGGGCTTGGAAAGGCTGCTGTCCATTGGCTGTGACGTTAAGCCATGGCCCCGTGTGTGGGAGAGAGCCATACACTTTGCACATTAAAGAACACACTGGATGGCCTTGATGTGAGGCTACCATCTGTCTCCCAACAGCTGTTCTAGTGGGTCTCCTCCCCCAACCTTCTCTGAGCCTTCAGGGTCTTTGTGACCTGGCCATTTAGCCCATTGTGTGCAAAAAAGTGCCACTCAGAGGTAAAACAACCCAACCATTGCATAAAATTCAAACTATAGCTGGTTGTAGTATGCATGTCCATTTAGAGTAATATATTAGTTAATTTTTTTAGTTTATCTCTTCAAAATTCATAGTTTCAAATTAAAAAAGCAAATACATTATTTCCTGGGCAGGGCTGTATTCAGTTAAATACATGATGACAGGTGCTAACTGAAATTTTTATCAGAAACATTAATAAAATTAGTTGAAGACTACTTGATATAAATATAAAAGTTATATATAAATAGCTGTCCTGTGATCGAGTGGATAGCACTCTTGGCTACTGATCTAAGAGACCTGGGTTCGAGCCCTGGGTAAGGCATGGAATGTGTGTGTTGTTTCTCTTTTGAGATCCTGCCATCCTCACAGACCTACTATGGCATATAAACTGACAGGCTCCTGTCAGACCTCTGTGGCAAGCAGCTGCTTGAGGGGGTATTTATTTTATATAAATGGTATCATAAGTCAGGTACAAAAGCTTGGAGGAAACTATTGTTGGTGATGTAGGAAATGTAAAGTTCTTAAGCAGTACCAAAACTCCCCTCCCTGCCCACAGTCAGTAGGGGACACCAATGGGCTTGAAAAGGCTGCCATCCATTGGATGGGACGTTAAGCCATGGCCCCATGTGCGGGAGAGTCGTACCTTGTGCACGTTAAAGAACACACTGGATGGCCTTGACAGGAGGCTACCATCTGTCTCCCAACAGCCATTCCAGTGGTTCCTCTCCCCCAACTTCTCTGAGCCTTCGAGGTCCTTATGACCTGACCATTTAGTCCATTGTGTGCAAAACAGTGCTGCTCAGAGGTAAAATAACCAACCAACCAACTTAAGTAGTACTGTAAGAAGAAAAGGTATAAATCCTGGATAAAAGGTGAAATTAAACCTATTGTGATTCAAAGTAAAACAAATAGAGGTTGTCACTAGGCAACAACCTTGTGAAGTGTGGTTACCAGTGACATGCTGGTCTTGACAGTCGTTTTTGAAGCAGGATTTATTTTTTTAAGTTGATATGCATTTATTTCGAAAAAGAAAAAATGACATTGAATTTGATATCCATATATAAGTGAAGTATGTATGTAACAATTGTTTAAACAGGTAAAATTGTTTTGGCTATTCCATTCTGATTTTAAAGCATAATACTGCTTATGTAAAGAAACTCACTTTGCTTCATGAATATTCACTTTTCAGCTTAAATAGCAGAGAATAAATATGGTTTTTATTGAAATAATGTATTTTTGTTTCAGCTACTCTCATCAACAAATGCTACTTTTTTGAAGGTTGAAACTTTGGATATTCTTCAAACCGTTCTTTCTTTTGTTTCTTATTTCCCTTTTGCTCTTACTTCATTTTGCTCATCCATAAGACATGTCAAGATTTCTGTGCAAGCACTTGAACAAAATGTTAAACTGTCATGCAGCATGAACCTGCTCCAAAACCATAGACTTGTTAAAGTGTAATTCTATCTAATTATGTTCTCTTGGTATCACCATATTTTTGTCCAGGATCTGTTCTTCAGCATAACAGTTCCAAGTCTTACAGAACACTGAAGGCTACTTGCAAGTGGCTTTTATTGGCCACCTTTTGTTGTTAATAGCTGTCCCATGGCCGAGTGGTTAGCATGCTTGGCTACTGATTTAAGAGACTGGATTCAAGCCCTGGGTAAGGCATGGATGTGTGTGTGTGTTGTTTTTCTGCTGAGGTCCTGCCATCCTCTCAGACCTTCTACTATGGCATATGAATTGACAGGCTCCTGTCAGACCTCTGTGGCAAGCAGCTGCTTGAGGGGATAGTTGTTGTTGTTGTTGCTGTTGTTGTTGTTGTTGCTGTTGCTGTTGTTGTTGAATATATGTGTGACAATTGTCATTAGACTTCACTGAACCTAAGTAACATAGCATCATTCCTCCAAGTTGCTCACCTGCATGGTCCTCTCCAAGATTTTTTGAACCATTTCAGTTGTATTAATTATTGGTTCATGGAATTTATTATAGCCAATAACTTTATAATCCATTCCTTTCTTGTGATTATTCATACTTTACCAGTGTTTTTCAAACCGCAGGTTGTGACCCATTAGTGGGTCGCGAAATCAATTTAGTGGGTCACAACCAGCATTTTTTTTAATTGAAATAGAGTAGAAAATATTGGCGTGGATCTCACAGACTGGGCCACGATGCAAAATGTATTTGTTATTGTGGATCATGGCCAAAAAAGTTTGAAAAACACTGCTTTAGATAAGAGTTCGTCAATTAATGTTGCTTAAGCACAGTGAAGATTTTCCACAAGCTTTTGGAAAAACAGGGGAAAAAGTAAAATTATTGTTAATCATTAAGTGGGAATTTTCCCATGAGTTGGCAACCTGGTAATACTTTCTGTGATAAAATTTATTCTAAGAATAAGTTAACTCTATGTGAACATGTATAGCTGCCATTGAACTGGAGAAATATCAGTTTACGTTGTACACAATAATTATTTATGTATCTATTATTTTAGAAATATGTTTATTTGAGTAAAATTATATCGGTTTGTTATATTATTTTTGCTGGAATAAGTAATATATGAATATTACAAACATTATAGCCATGTTTTTACCAGTTTTTTTGAGAAAACTTTCATCAAGTGTTCTGCATAAACCATTTAATATTTCTCAGTGTTCCTGGCCAACTAAAGGTTAAGAACTATTGCTCTACATAGCCAATAACAACAGTTATTTCTCCTTAGATTTAATTAATATATGTGCTCAACTGGAATAGTAACAAAATTATCAATTGCATCAAAGTAACTTGAAAATGGTATCCCTCATTAATTCAGAATTTTTCCTCTCCAAGGCATTCACAGCAGAACTAAATATAATGTAAATGTTGTATCTTAAGCAGTTTGTACCATCAGCTCTCTGAGTTCTCTTTCCACTAGTTGTACCATTTCTTTGTCTGCATCACCAACTTTCTTTATGGGCTATTCAAATCTGTTTTGCAAACTTTGGTTTGAAGCCTGGCTCCATCTGTTGCAGTAACAACAAGGATTGGCAATGCCCAACTAGCTAAAATAAGGGTTCAGCTATCTGCAATGGTCTCTGATCAGAATTATCCACCAGCTGATATAAGATATCCTGAGCTGCCTCTGTTCAATTAGGGTTGGCAAACAGAGCAATAGATTTTTTCCATCTACTCAGTCCCACCAGTGCAGCAAGTCCAGGAGCCAATATTCAGGCTCAAAGCTGTAAATTAGTACAATGATGGTCAGCATCAGGATCATGTGAAGTTGACCAATCCTCAGCAGGGCAGAAGAAGAAAAAACTGCTGCTATAGATGAGTATAAACAGTATGCTGCACTGATCTGGCAACCATCTCCTTATGTTCCCTTCCAGAAGAGAATATCTCTTTTTAAAGGGTATTAACAGCTTACAGCTGTACATCATAACCGGGTATAGAAAAGAACATCATCATCACATCATCTTCCATGTATGCCTGTCTACTATTTGATGACCTATAGTAAGCTGAGGGAAAAAAGGATCTCCCATTTGATATATACAGGGTGTTTCAAAAATATAGGTACAACTTTTAGGGGAGGTAGATAACATCTAAAGGAATGAGAATTGCATAGGAACCCATAACCGGAAACGTCAACCCATAACTGGAAATGTCACCCTAAGTCAATAGGCAGCACTGTTCATCAGTGCGCTACAGGGGAAATTTCGTATTTCCTCATTCGAGCGGTAGTCGGCTGACGAAGAGAATGCAAAGGTATTCGAACAGGGAGCTGGCAGACATGCACTTAGTGTATGGAATAGCTGAGGGCAATGGACGAGAGCCACTCAACGAATGTATCAAGAACGCTTCCCACACAGACGTACTGGGCCACCGTTTGTTTGCGCATCAAAATTTGTGTGATTATGGGTTATTAAGAGCTGTAACATTATGAAATGCATCATCTAGTACACCATTTGTAATAATTATGTCCAATAAATGTTTTCCCATTAATCACTGTCTTGTGTCCTTTCAGATCTTGTATCTCTGCTACCACTTTTCCATGATGTTTCCGGTTATGGGTTCCTATGCAATTCTCATTCCTTTAGATGTTATCTACCTCCCCTAAAAGTTTGTACCTATATTTTTGTTGATTGGCACATAACCAACTGTATGTTTTTACTGATGTGGAAATTACAAGCTAAATCTATAATTATTGTTCATAATCAGATACAATTAAAAGTTATTACTGACTTATATCAAGAAAAACTTATCTTTTTTGTCTAATAATCGTCAATACGAAGTCATCAAGAACATCTTGCTAGATTAGACTAATGTAGCAGAACAAACACTGGAGTCTAATGAAAAGCATTAAGTTTTGATTTTCAAGAAATTGTAATAGTACACTGCTGCAATGGAGAATGCTTATGAACTTAATCCTAAGAATGAGCTTTGGGGCTAACCTCTTAGTTTTGTGACATAAGTCATTGCCTCTTTCAGCAGCACTCTGACTTCCTTGGGGTCTTCATCAATTCCAGGCAAGGGAAGCCTCCTCTCAGCATTTGTGTTCTTCTCTGCAAGCAGAGCTGCCTAAGTCTGTTTTAGGATTAGCAGTGATATTTGGAGATTTGGATGGGTTTCTCTCATATTATTAAAAAAAAATACCCCTCAAGCAGCTGCTTGCCACAGAGGTTTGACAGGAGCCTGTCAGTTTATATGCCATAGTAGAGGGTCTGAGAGGATGGCAGGACCTCAGCAGAAAAACGACACAAACAGCCATGCATTACCTGGGGCTCGAACCCAGGTCCCTTAGATCAATAGCCAAGTGTGCTAACCACTCGGCCATGGGATAAGTTAATCAAAATTAATGCAGATCAAATTTAGATGTTGGTTCCCTGCACTGCATCTATATGGCAACACAGATATATAATTTCTGAAAATAATTCAAAGAAATATTTTGGATAAAGTATAAGTGGTACTTGAGCCAGTGTGTGATATCAACACATTCTAAAGGAACAATATAAATAGAAATACCAGGTGCCAGTACAAGTCTGTGAGTAAAGCATTAGTAATTGAGAGTCATAAAGTATGGGAGTTGTCATTGGGAGATGTCCACAAAGAAGTGCTAGGATGAATTGTAGTGCAGCAAGGTTCACCAGTTGAAGGAAGTAGATGTGTTTTGTGTCTCATCCCTTACCAATTATTGTACAAGGAATGGATCAGGATCTTGTTTGTAATGAATCAAGAACTGAGCATCAATTGGGTGGTGGTTGTGATGGTAGCCAGCAGCTGTCAATAGTTGATAGCTTGTGCAGGATCATCCAAGTTTTCATTGAAAGATGCATTTTTCCATATCTTTAGTCAAACTTTTTGATATGAAAAGTTGAAGCACAACAATTTTTAGGCAAATTTTTTTAAATATGGTGTTTTTGTCAGCTTGTTTTTTTTTTAAATTTGTCATAGCAGGCAAGGGAAGTATTTTGAATACACTTGAAAGCAAAATTTCTTTCCTAATTTGGATCGTCATCCAAAATTGCTATTTCTGCTTCACAATGTATCTAATATTCTTGTGATGCAATGAAGATTGTTGAAGACGCAGTATAGTGTGAAAGAAACATTTCAACATATTTGAGAAGAGCTAATCAGTTGGAGCTCATATTAGCAGGAAGAGTTCAGTTGTCTAACAGAAATAGGTATGTGTAGATATTGCTCCTTTTAGTGAATACTTGTAAGTGCTCATTTAACAAGGGATGAGTATATATGTATTTTCTCTGATGATTTTTTTGGTCTGAATATTAGTGATTGATGTCTATATTTACTGAATCTTACAAATTTCTCTATTTTTATTCTTTAGGATGTACCCATGACTTCTCTGTGATGTTTAGATATGTGATTTTTTTATAAGATTTTTTTTCTTATGGAAGAAAAAAAGAAATTGAATATAGAGTTTTGCTGATATCTCCCTATTTGTGGAATGCATAAAAGTATTTCAAGTGGAAATCTCTGCGAGGTTTATTACTGTGGCTGACACAAAAACAATCAGCTTACAAGGATTGGTGATGTACCAAACTATGTGTTCATTTCACTGCTTGAGGCAGCTACTTTATTATATGTATATACTTAACATGAATTTCATAGTTATACAGTGCATTTATTCTTCCTCAGGATTATTGTAGAGTTTATTTAATATATGATAAAATAGAAATGTTCTTTAATTCCTATCTCATTTTTTGTGTTATAAGTATACAAGTGTTTCAGAATAATTATTTCTGTTTGATGCAAAATGAGAAACAATATCTTAAGTATTTGGTGTTTATTTTGTGATTTGAACAATTTTGACTGTGACAGTAATATTATAATAGAGTAAACTATAAAATATTTGGGATAGTGATATTTACAACCAAACATCTGAGTAATTGTTAAATATGCTTATCTGCAATTATTTATCTAATTTAAACATTTATACTGGTTATAATGTCAAAAATAAATTAAATGTGTAGAAACTTGATGTAATTTTTCAAATATAGCAATTATAAGTTTCAACTGAAAGTAATTAATCTTTCAAATTAGCAATTTTATGTATATATTGTATGTATTAAGTGTAATAATTACTTTAGGAATATATTTGTGCAACAGTTGAATTATTTTGTGAACTGTACTGCAGAGCTCCCCAATACTATTGCTAATCACTAGTACAACCACGAATATATTTTTAGTGACCAAAATATTTATTATTATTGTATCAGTTTTTATCTGTGTACTTTTTATTTCTCGTGTAAAAAAATTCTTAGTAGGAGCTTTAAAATCACACTGCAGCATTACTTCAATGCCAACAGCAAGAGTAGAATTTGCAAATGGGAAATGGCATCACTTAAAATCGTTTGAGTTCACCTAAGAAGTGTGCATCAAATGTGATTCATCCCACAATTCTTTTGTTATTTGTATAATTTTAAAAGCAATTACCAAGCAACTTCTGACTTAGCATGCAAAACTTCATACTTAGGATACTTCTTAATATGCATAGTATATACTATGCTAAATTACAGATGTCACTTACTCAGTGAGCAAAGAATAGCTCATTTTACCTCATTTAACTACTGTTTACATTTAATCTGATGAATAAAGAGATATAATAGACTAGATTACCAAACATTTTTGGGCACTTCCATA
Organism: Ryuthela nishihirai; assembly: GCA_038380435.1. NCBI lineage: Eukaryota > Metazoa > Arthropoda > Arachnida > Araneae > Heptathelidae > Ryuthela > Ryuthela nishihirai. Next base: position 64,470,111 of record JAWZYU010000011.1, on the reverse strand, counting down.
TTATGTGAATGGAAAGCTACATTTGATTATCTCTGATTGTGTAAATAAGCTTTTTTTTTCAAATAAAAATGTGCCACAGAAGATAAATTGAAGATCTCACTCAAATCTCTCTAAAAATTTCAACAATATTCATTTACTATTTAAATAACTGTTAAAGTTGGAAACATAATAGGCACATCTATTATATTTGTTCCAAACATTTTTTCAACATTAACAAAAACTAAAAGAATAATTGCACCAAATTCTAAAGATACACTTATTTTAGCAAGCAATTTGTTGTATCAATTATTATTTGTGTTTCAGTTAAATTTTGAAGTAAATTTTTATTAGTGGTACTCTGTTAAATGCTTCCCAACATTATTCTTTAAACATCAAACTAATGTTAGAAGTCAAAATTTGATTGAGATCTTCATTTTGTCTCCAGTGACAGTGTTTCATATAAAAACCATAATTTTGAAGTTAGGGAGCACTGAAAGTGGCTTTCCGTTTACGTAACGTATAAGTGTCCAGTGACTTTTGGTAATATAGTGCATATTCAAAAATACAAGGAAAGCATATGCAAACAAACAATCATTGCAATTTTCTGAAACAGAATCATGAGACCTACCCAACCATTTTGTGCTGTGTACTCATTTATTTGCTTGACTTGGTATTTGTTAGAATTTAAAAAGATTTAGATTTCAGAATGCTTCTTAGAATATTTCTTAGAATAATATTATTGTTCTAAGATATAATTTTTCTTAGAATACTCTAGTTTTCATAGGTTTAAAGTTCCATAATGAAAAATGGTGAAATATTACTTCTTTTATTTGACTCATGTAAAATAAATGTAAAATTAATTGCACTTCTTGTTCAATAAGGTTAAAAGTAACAATGCAAGTTAACTGTCAAAACAATGTTTCATTTAAAAATTCATATTTTTAGAGCAAAGACGGGACTGTCACAGTGAGTAAAAGCAGGGCAGTCATTTTGAAATATCCTTCCAAATGTTGGAGAGGATGAGTCCAACATCTCTGTTGCAAGTGGGCATGAGGGATGTTATTTTCTCATTAACCTCTGGGACCATCATCCTCTGCTTATAGGTCAAAGCTACAAGTGTGGTACTCTCCCAATTGGATCAGTTTTATTCGATAAAGCTTTCAATATAGCAGTAATTCAAAGTTTAATTGACATGATTGTGCTGTAGTTTAATAGCTATTTGCACCTCTCTTTATCTACACATTGCACTTAGGCAATGGTAGAAAACTTATCAGTGATTTTTACAACTTACACTCTTACATCTCTTAAACCATAGAGGTTCGGGCATGTTAATTAAGATAATTTATCTTGCTAGTGGCATTAGTTACCATTTTTACCTTAACTTATACTAACAATAAATATAAGTAATTTTCACATAGTTGTCAGAGTAGTTGATATTACATTATTTTTTGCTACTTTGGCATTTTTAACTCGTATGCAAGCTCAAAACGTACCCAGGTCCTCCACAGTTCAAGATTTCTAGAGTGATAGATGATACCGTTTAGAATTGTAGATTGCAGGTGATGGAGATGGTGTCCATTTTTTTGTCTGTGCAACATTGAGTCACTGATGACAGATCATTCTTCCTATTTAGGCTTGATGTAATACTGTAATAGATCACACCAATCTTGCATGACTGCCACATACTCAAGGTTTTGTTGTTACCAGTTCTGTTTTTTATACTTTAATATGATTTCCTACATTGCACATTCTTTGCAATTCACTTAATTTGTAGCATGCTCAACTAGCGTATATTTTGTTGTTGAATTTTACATTTCAACATTCTATTAAAATTTGTCTAATAAATAAGCATAAAACATTCAAGACTAAATGCTAAAATTAAATGGCCACATTTCATGTCGCACGTGCAACACTTCTTCTGGTCATGTATGTTGTTGCAAGTGATGTATTTATAGATCTCCCTCTGGTGGCATTTGCCTGTTATGGTAATGCTCTTTGAGCAAAAGATTCCATGCAGCTGGTAAGGATGTTATATCTGTATTGCATAAGCTTTCTTTTTGCATATTGATATGGATGTTTTCGATATAGTTCAGTTGATATTTTGTTGTGTGTCTGGGGGTGTGCAGCTAATAATGTTGCCGATAATTCTTTTTGTAATTTGTTTTCTATTATTACTTGTGTTAAAGCTGTTGTTGGAGTCATTTTTCTATATTCCTTTTATGTTCTTCTAATTGATGTTCTGTTGTTCTCTAGGTTTTGCCTACAGTTATTTTTCCCTTGTAATATATTATTCAGGTCATGAACTTTAATTTATATACTCTGCCAATAGGTTTGCTTTTATCTCTATTATTGGATATTAATTGTTTGTATCATTATTTATGGTGTATGGTAGTTTTAAATCATATTTAACTACTATATTTTTTACAGTGTAAGAGATTCCCGGTATGAATGGAAAGCTACTTGTATTGCCATTTTTCTATATTTTGTGCTGGTGTTAGTCTCCCAGTTGACAACTGCTCAGTTATTTGACATGCTCTGCATCATAATTTCATAAGTTTAAAGTATTAGTATAATATTTAATATGTGTTCCATGGGTTTTTATATAACAATATTTATTATTTATTGATATTCCTCACTGACTCTTTTAGTACTTTCATTGTGTTTTTTAAATTTAATTTTAAAAGACATTATGCAGACAACCCTAACAATGAAATAATCAGCTTCCACACCATTTTTTTTAATAATAAATATCATTTGTTGAAGTTCTGGCTCACAAAAAACACTTTCCCATTATTTTTACAATCCACTTGACACATTAAACAATCGATGGAATGGAGACAAACATTTGATGATATTTCATCTGCAACTACTGTAGTAGACTCTGCCACTCACAATCTCTGAGATCTTTCTCTCTCATAACCTAAAACTTTCTGACCCTCTGACTTTCTCTTCTCTCTCCTTGCTGTGGACTCTCTCAGGCCCTTTCATAAAGGGTCTCATCTGCTCCCTCCATTGGTCAATATCAACCAATCAGAAGGAGGAAATATTGGTAGGGGGCTTAAGATTTCTTTGAAGTTGTGCTCTCTACAATGTGGGTCTCTTCCTCTCCCAGGGACACTGCGATGCTGTGGTCCTAATTGTCTCCCTGGAGATGCATCAGGTGGTTGGAGCACTGTTGTGCATGGAGTCACAGGGGAAGAGACTAGAAGTGTCACTCACTTCTAGTCTCTGAAGATGCCATCACTGCTTAGCAGGTCTCCCTTTTAAGCAGATTACAGGTGGAGCCCTTGCTCCAGCCACTTTTACTGTTGGCCTGATAGTGACTGGTGCCAGCCACCAAGAATTTGCCAGAAATGGCTTGTGAGTCTTCTGTTCCTGTGCTGACAATGGTGAACAACAAGTCATGAAGCACTTTCGATATCATTCTGCCCGTGTATGAAAATCTACACAGAACATATGTTCTGTTAATATGGTTGTTAACCTGTTTTATATAAAATTTGTATCTGTTCTTTAAATATCTTGGAATGATCAATAATAGAACTATACAAGTGTACCATTTGGCATTATCATTTGGGCATTTGAAGAAAGATTTAAAGATCACCAGACCACCATAATGCAGAAAAACAATACAATTACATTAGCAGAATATTGTAAAAATGAAGCAGTTGCTGTCTGGGTCTATGACCTTTTGATATAAGACAATAGTAAGATGTTACCAAGATAACTTCCTTTGTACCTGCAAATTAGATATTGGACATCTTCTGCAACATGAGGAGGAACACTTTACAATTTGTTCATGGACTCCCCTACTTTTTCCTATTTAGTGTTACTCACTGATGAAGGAATGCTGATTTTGCACCCAAAAGCTTACAAGTAGTATAAACCCCAAAATAAATATAACTTAATTGTAAATTTCTTTTGAAGGTTAAACTTGCAGTTTTATTGTACATCGACAAAGAACTTTATATTAAAACAAAATTAATCTTCAATAATCAGATGAACAATAAAATCAGTAATGAAATATACAGTCATCCCTCGACTTATATCGGGGTTCCATTCCATCCAGCAGGATGTAAGTTGATACATTAAATCCATAGAGTTATAGGGGTTAGGGACTTAACCGCAATAAGTATACTGTCCCAAACACTGTATATTTCACTGATATTGGATTGTTAATAATTATTATTGATAAATAACAAGAACAATAGTAATGATAAAAAAGGGGAGAAGAGACCGTAATAATCACCAAGACTGTTGCTCAACTGTACAGTTGTAGATAAGAAAAAGCGTTTGATATGGCATATTATTTTAATTTTTAAACCTTATAACACTGTACTATGCGTTACTGCCACTATAAAACAGGAGAATAATCACCCAGATATTCCTCTACAATCACATCTTTATTATCTTCCATATGTGAAGGACCAGGCTGCAGTTATTCTGGTGTAACCTTTGTTTTTTTTTGATGAAAATGTCCAATGTGCTTTGCTTATTCCTCTTCTTTTTTTCATCATAAATTTGTTTATAGCACAGCAAATGCATCATGTACTTTCCTTTCTACTAATAAGTAGTGTTCAACATTGGGGTCCATGTCTTCAGCCATTTTGAGAACATCGCTAACTGCAGAGAACATTTGTGCAAGACACTTCACTATAAATTGTTTAACTACCTCTTCTTGTTTCTCTTTTTCCTCTTCTCGTTCTTCCTCTTCTGCAACACGTTGTTCCTCCAATTCGACCAATTCTTCGTTGGTCAACTCTTCAGGGGCACTTTCTATGAGTTGAACACTATGTTGTCATCATTCACTTCGAGATTCAAATTGTTTGCTAGGCCCACTATTTCTTCACTAATTTACAAAGGTCTTCATTTTTTTTTCAAAACTTCCAAATCGTGCACAAATCTTTTTAATGTCTTTTTCCATATGCCACTCATACATTGAGAGGTCACTTCGTCCCAAGCCACAGCAATATTTTTAATAGCATGATAAATATTGAATGCAAATTAAAATTAAGGTATCACACAGCTAGAATAGTAATAAGATTTATTTCACGATTATGCTGTGGTAATTAGTTTAAAACATTTAAAGTACGGTTTTTTGTTTTTTTGGGAGCAAGTCTCAAAAGTGAGAGAGTGCTTTACATCTTATAACCCAGTTATAGGTTCTACCTTAAGATTACCCATTTTTCTATACAGCTTATCTATGTGGCTCTTTTCACCTAAGAGCCGCTAGAACAAAATATATAGAATAAGACATATTTACCAATTTTGCTGGTACAATTGCACTTTGCAAACATTTGCAAGAGAGATCGTTAAGTATGCTACCAGTCCGGTTTAATGGAGTACTCAAACAGTTGTTATGCTGGTATATTTGCTGTGAGACAGTCCTGGCTTCTTTTTGTCCGTTCTTGAAGTTGTGTTCTGCACAAGTTTGTGTTACGCCGGTTTCTTATTTCCGTTGGTAGAGTTCACAGCTATTGCTTGCACATATTCAACTGTTGATTCACTATGCTTATCGGGTAAAGCAGTCAGTTCGTTTTTGCTACTAGCACATCTCCAAAGTTTGAGTAGGTATGAACTCTGCTCCTTCCAAACCATTACCACCTCCATGTCAAAACTTTAAAAACTTTAAAAATGTTTTTTACGACAAACATTTAAAAAACCTCACGAACCTCCCCGGTTCAGGTACTCCCTGCGACACATTTCGCCAACGATCTCATTTACGTGGCTTCATTAGGCGGGAGTGTTGGTAAAAGTGTGCATGATTTATAGCCAGCCTCGCTCCAATCTTGTCACCTATGGTTTGCATATTGCGTGCGCATTCTGTGACGGGCTCTGCAACAGGAGACTCCACGCTGATGGGAGGGGTGGGATCTCCGTGTTGCAGAGCACGTCACGGTGCTTGTGTATATTTATTGTTTCTGCATATTGTAATTGGAATTTGGTTTTTGGGGCTGTTCCCGCTTTATAATTGATATTATTAATTTTAATGTTGTTTTCAAATATTACTTTTGAAAGTGCTGTTGTAGATTTCTTATATTGTGGTGTGCCATTATTAATAAATGTGAAGTATTTAAGTATGTTTGTGAGTTTAAGTCCCTGAGTGTGTAAATAACCCAGATGGGGGGGGGGGGGGGGGGGGTCCAGGTGAGTGTTGAGTCCAAGTTTATGCCTAGTATTTTGCATGTATTATGTTGTGGGATAGTCTCATTATTAATAGTGAAATGCAGTGTGGGTTTAGGGTTTCTGTTATGGTGGAAAGGAATGCAAAATGTCTTCTGAGGATTAATTTGTAAGTGCCATTTTTGACAGTAGGTGTATAATTTATTTAGCTGTTTTTGCAATAAAATATGGAGATTGGGTATAGAGTTGTCAGTGACCCAGAAAGTTATATCATCTGCATAACATGTGTAAGTAACCCTCCTGTAGAAGATTTTGTGGATGTCATGAATGTAAATATTAAATAGGGTGGGAGATAGAATAGAGCCTTGTATGAAAGGAAGTTGGTTAGAAGATGTATCGTTAATCCTGACTTGGCAGGTTCAGTGTAGGAGGAAGGAATGTAGAAAATGTAGGAGGTTTCCCTGTATATTTATGGATAAAAGTTTGTGTAGGAGGCCATGTATCCAGACTGAGTCAAATGCCTGGGACAGGTCCACAGAAATGGCAATAGTGTATTTTTTCTTTTTATTGGCTTTGTGTATATCAGTGAGAAGATGGGAAATGCAGTCCTTTGAGGATCTGAATTTTCTGAAAGCATAGAAATTATTGGGGAGAATCTTCCCAGATTCAAGAAACCAGTTCAATCTTTTGTGGAGGAGTCTTTCAAATAGTTTGAGTGGATTAGGTAAGAGTGATATGGGTCTGTATGAGTTTAATTCAAAAGGTGGTTTGCCATATTTTAACAAGAATATTATTATTATGTGTAGCCAGCTGTCAGGAAGTTTGTGTGAGACCCAGATTGAATTAAATATTTTTAAAAGTCTATCTTTCCATTTATAAGGGAGATATTTGAAGAATTTATTTGATATCTGATCATGTCCAGGGGATGATTTTAGATTCAACTTAATGATTGCATTGTTTAATTCTTTCATAGAGAAAGGTTGGTCCATAATAAAGGAAGCATGTGGTATTTTTTTGTTTATATTATCTATGAATTTAAGTTCAGAATTGGTGTGGGGTTGTTGTTTGTGTATTTTTCAGATTGTTGAAAAATTTATTGGCAGTGTCAAGGAGGGTAATATTATTATGAATGGCAATTTCTGAGGCAGGGGTTGTTTGTGATTTTGGATTATTAATCTGTTTGTATGTTTTCTAGAGACTTTTAGCTGAAGTAATTGTGCTGAGTTGATTGGTAAAAGTTTGCCAATTGTCCTTATAAAGTTCTTTTAATTTTTTTCTGACCTGTGCATTTATTTTTTTGTATCTATTGATGTCATCAAAATGTCTTGTTTGTTTGGCTTTATTTTCAGCTTTTTTTCTGATTGCAGATAGTTTGTTCATGTACCAGAAATTTTTTGTCAGTTTTGGAATTTTGTTGAGAATGGTTGTGAAGGCAGGATGTGTAATGTCTATGATATGATGAATGAAATGGTCATAATCAATTGTGTTATGTGGTGGGGATGATTGAGTGAGAATTTTGTTAAATAGTGGCCAATTATTGAGATGTATCAGTTTCCTGTATTTGTATTGGAGATTGGCCTGCAAAAGGATAGGATGATGGTCACTACCTCTGGTGTCAGGTAAGATGGACTATTTAAATAGTTCAGTGAGTTGGGGAGATATGAAGGTAAGGTCAATGATTGATCGGTTATTATTAGGGTTTTCATGTGTGGTGGCTTTTGAGTTAAGAATTACTAGGTTGGAATTTGTAACGTATTGGGAAAGAAGCCTGCCTGCATGATTTATTTTGTATGAGTGCCATGAAGTGTGGTGGCTATTGAAATCTAAAATAATATGAGGTTCAGGGATCTGTTTAAAAATATTTTGAAATGTGATACTATTAACAGCAAGACCAGGGTTATATAAATTAAAAACAGTAAAGGAAGTATTATTAATAATTATCTGCACTGCAATAATTTCCAGATTATGGAAATTGTAATTAATTTTTTGGATTTTATAGTTGATAGATTTTTTAATTAAGAAACCAACCCCCATTGGTACTATGGGGGGTGAAATAAATATATGAAAGATAATTAGGGAGGTTGAAATGTTTTTTAGAGTGAATCTCCTGTAGAGCAAAAATATCAATGCCCTTATATTTGCTAAGAAGCAGAACATCCTGTTTTTTGGATTGGAAACTCCTGCAATTCCATTGTAGAATGGAAAAATTCTTAAGTTTTGAATTTACAGAGAACATGCTGCAAAAGTTTGAGGTCATCATCCTGGAAACTGATGTACTTAAGGAGATTTAGTATTAGGTCTATAATTAGATTACTGGTTATATCATTATTATTATTTTTTCTAATTTCTATTGGAGTTAGTATTGTCTTATCTATACTATTTTGTTTGCGAATGGTTTTGCCTTATTTGCATAGGAACTGGCGAGATTAACAGAATTTGTAGATGGATTTACCTGTTTATAGCCTGAGGTGGAAGGTCTGGAAGCATGTTTGATTGAAAGTTTTGGAACTGCTTCAGTATCTATGGTGGCACAGTCACTTTGTTTTATGTTAGATGAAGAAAAGTTAGTAGATATGGCACTATGATGTTGATGTTCATTGGTGGTCCTCTGTTGGTGAGTGGCCGGAGGATCCATGTGGGATTCATTTTTTGCCTGCGCAAAGGCTGCTGACCAGCTGCACTGAAGTTGGGCTTGTATCTTTATGGCGCGACAAGCTATGCGTTTAACAGGACATCCATGGTATGTAGCTGGATGTTCTCCTCTGCAGTTGGGGCATTTTAGATTTTGACTGTGACAGTCCTTGTGCGAGTGTTCACCTCCGCACCTTTTGCACCTGAGTTTGCCACGACAGTAAGTGGCGATGTGCCCCCAGCGAAAGCATTTGCTGCATAGTGAGGGTGAGCCGAAGTATTCTCTCACCTTAAAGTGAGAGAAGCCGATTTCGACACTGGTAGGTAGTTTGAGGGTCTCGGCATAGATTATCACATTTGTGGTGGCAGTTTTGGTAACTCCATGATTTGTAGAATTTGGTGTGAATCGGTACATTCATCTAACTTTATAGATTCCATAACTGGAAAGGCACTTGAGAAGGCATTCGTCTTCATATTTCGGATGTACATTGACCAGCATGCCCATGGAAAATGGAGGTCAATTTTTGGAGTTTGTTGAATTCTTCAATATTCTTGGGGAAAACAATGATGTCCCCTTTTCTGGTATATCTTCCTTTAATATCTCTATTTAGGTATCGAAAGAAAAAGTCAGTGACCTCCCCATTGGTTTTAAGTCCGAAAGTTTGGTTTCCGAATTGAAGAAAATTAGCCTTGAAGAAAATTTTCCTCATTTCTGTTTAGTTGAGTATTGGATGAATTTTTCATATTTTTTCCCAAATATTGTAGGTCATTGTCGTTTTTCTTGCATTGTGGAGATAGATTTTCTTCCTCAGTTTGAGATGATGAAGTAGAGTCAGTGGATTCGGCGATCGATAGAGTCGATTCATTGAGGCCTTGTCTCAGAGTTATCTTGCAAGTAGTGTCGTTTTCCATTTCAGTTTCTCCAAAAGATATTTTTTTTTGGGGGGGGGGGGGGGGGGTTTGACAGATGGTGACCCCCCCCCAGACATGAGGTGAGGTTGTTGACCGATAGAGATCTTGATATTATCTTCTGAACATGATGATCCAGTTTTTTTAGCTGGGCCTTTTCCGAAGACTTAATTGGTATTCCAGATGTTCTTTTGTGTTTGGCCGATCTTTTTTTTTTGGCCCATCTTACGATACTGGAGATCTGCAGAAAATCAGCTTGAAAGCCTATAGTGGGCGATACTAGGTGATATCAAGTCGAATTCTCGAAGTACACAGCACAGAAGAGATCCTTGAGTCTGTTGAGTAATTCCACTTTCGACTTTATAGAAAATGGGTGATCGGAAATGACGTTGGATAGAAATTTCGACAAACGTTTTTCAAGAAAGAAAGTTGGAGTTCTTTTGTACGCAAGTGGCCGGATGGGATAATTATCTTTGTGCACTTTGCACTGGGCAAACATTCGCGGTGCTTGGCAGTTGTATGGCACTGAGCTCTTCTTAAGGTCCTTGGGGAGCCACCTGTTGTTTTTTAGCCTGCAGACCTTGTTTTTGATGCTACTAGTGGGGTCAATATTTAAACAAGTGCAATGGGAGCTATTTATGAAGTCCCAAACTTTGGCATCATAGTCACTCTTGTCCATTAGGACAAACTGGCATGTTTTAAAAAAAAAAAGGCTAAAGTGACAACAATATCAGGGGTGTTTTGATACTTTTATTTTCTATAATTGTCTACGTTGCATTTAAAAAAAAATGCACAAATGATTTTGAGATAGTTTTCATTTCTTAATGCTTTCTCATTATACTTTCTTCAGCATTGTATGCAATATTTAATATGGCTTTTGCATCCATAATTTATGAAATCATACTTTAAATCCTCTTCCACAAGAGAAAAGAATTAATGGAGCAATGCATAACAAAGTGTGATGAAGAACAGTTAACAATATTAATCATGACTGTCATGGTACAGTGGACCAACCAAGAGTTTCATACTGCCACAATGAAATATGATGCTCAAATAGCAAAATCCTTTTATGTTTACGCAGCAGGATCATTCAAGACCAGCCAGATGCACATAAAAAAGCATACAGTAATTAGCAGAGTTTAAGATATTAGCAAACTGGAGTAAATATGTATTTTTTTTTCACAGCTCCTACTAATGGGTTAGTTTCCTTAGATGTTGAGTGCATGTAAATAAGTGACATATACTAATGATTGTTAAAATGTATTCTACTGAGTCTATTATTAAGTGAATATGCCACTTTCATGTAGTCAGGTTGACATTTAAGGGCACTTTGTTTACAAAGAACGTTTTCACACTTATGTGGAATCTAAACATATTAAATTAAGATTTCACTGCATATATTGCATACTTAGCAGTGAGATTTTTGTCTATGTTTTTTAAACTGGCATATGAAGGTTTTGTCTGTATAAGAACAATTCTTAAAATATTAACTTATTGGACATCTTGTGTAATCAATTTTAATACATTCATTCACAATTATTTTATTTAAATTTGTTTAAAAAATTTTACTATTGCATGTTGAATATGCTATCAAAAGTTGAATAGCATAATGTTAAACTTAGGTAAAAAAATGTATGCATTTATTGCATTTACATTCAGAACATTCCATTAATTTTCATAGTTATTAAGATTATCATCATCATCCTCAAGCAGCCATGGGCTACGGAGGTCCAACCAGACCGTGCAATTTAGTTCTCCAAGCACGTCTAGTGTTTATATATACTCTATGTACATTTGTTGCTATTTTTGTATGTTTCTCACAAAGGGCCTTCTAAACATATAATCATCAGGAATGATGGAATTATGGAAAAATTTTATTTCTCAGGAAAATGCTATTTGTTGCATTTGCATACATAGCAGTATCAAACCTCTAACTCATAAAATCTAACAATATATTTTCCATATATGGATTAGACACGATAGAACGGTTATATGTGGATAAGTATATATAAGAGAGAGAGAGAGAATAAACTATTCCTTTATGATCAATTCATATGAACCGAGGCAAATTTAACTGTTGGTTTTAATACGTTTGAATGCTGTCTACTAACATATTAAATGATTAATTATTATTCCACAGATATCAAATTAAATGTACATATGCATAAAATTTAAATGGAGGAAACTTAATTTCCTTTGCATCTAATACAGAAACCCTTGTTGATCAATAGGGATTATGTCTTGTACAAGGCTGCAGTTGGCGAAATTGCAATCCACAAATCCAAAATCTTAGGTGAACCTGTCACTATTTTGTATAAAATCAGTAAATATAATAAAAAGTATATATTAATTTGTTATTCTAGTTTTTTATAACTCTTATTCACTATTTATCTAATATTCAGATTTAATGAACAACCATTCCCCCCAATTAGTCCATTAAATCAAGGCATAAAAATTATCAAGGATTTACTGTATAAAGAGTGTTAATAAGTCCAAAAAGGCTTTTTTTATTTCAAGTTGAAATTTGAAGGCCTAATGGCTTTTGTTTGAGAAGTGCACTACCACTTTCAAATATGTACTTACTGATGCAAGAGGTAAATACATTGAAAGGCTAGTTTGTATATCTAATTTCTTTTTAAATTTCCCTATGTCTCTCTATACTTAATGGACTTTTCTGAATTTAAAATTCCTATTTATATACCCAGATGGAACATTCAGTTTTTAAAACTTTATTAAAATTTCAGAGTTTTTAAAAACAGCCAGAATTTCAGTAATTTCTTTTAAAAATGAAATAATATTAAAGTATTTTGTGATAATGGTAAGTTACTTTTGTTGAAATATTTTTAAAAATAAGTTTTCTGTAATTATTTATTATTTACACAGATAATTTTAAGTAGTTTAAACCTAAGGTTGCCAAAAGAAAAAATATTTTTTTTATCTTCAACTAAAATATTTTGATAGGTACAACATGTTTATGAATACACCTCACTTTTACATGCCTAGTGATTAGGGTTAGTAAACACACTATGACCAGGACAAGAGCTGGCAGCCAATTGCAGCTTTAAAAAAGTCACACAGCCCACTATGTCAACTTAAGTGTCTACATACACATACATACATGTCAGTGGTAATGTTAATTCCCTAGAATGTAAGAAATATGTATGTTTTTTACAAAAACTATGAAAAATATAGCATCTGACCTCAGTCTCAAGGAGGGTTTTTTTTTAAACAATATTTTTAATCAAAATGCTATATTTCATAAATATCTGTCCAATCCAAAAATCGTTTTTTAATATATCTCTTAAAAAAGTTGAATATCTACAGACAGATGACAAAGTGAAATTATATCCCAATTTTTCTTGATAATGAGATAAAAAAACAGTTATTTGAATAAATACTCAATCTTCCACTACTCAAAATTTTAACACATAATATTGAAACAAATATTTCATGCTTTCAATTATTACTATTTCAATTATTACATCAAATTATTACCAGTGTTTACCTTAATTTTTTAAAAATATTCACCAGTTAGTTTTTATCTGTAATATTAGGATCACCCATCATTTAAATATAATTATTGTATAATAACTTGAACTCTACTTCTTCAGTGAAATATATTTTTGGGTAAATAAATTACCTTTAGAACAAAGATTCTTGAGCCGCAGGTAATTTGCATTTATGGTTGGAATCAGCAGTGGTTATAACCGTAAGCCTTAAATGGTAGATGAGGTTGGGTATTAGTGACGTTGGATCATTTGTGCTATTGGAAGATTCCTCTAGCATTTTTCATTTTGCCACTATTCTACTGAAACAACATATTTAGGCTGTGTATTTATTTACATTACAAACGACTTTAGGCTGTATTAGGACAAAAATATTTCATTAGTTCCGTGTTTTTTTAATCCAAATAATAAAAATATGTTTCTTAGTGATTAGAATATGTAGACTCAAAAATGGTGAAATAACCCTTATACTGTACCAGATTCAAATATCAGATAAGTTTATTCTCCAGAACTTACTAACAACTCAAGAAATATTAAATATTCATGCTTATAGTGTCATTGTGCTTCTACTCCGATTGAAAATGTGAACCTAAAAGAGGAAATTTTGTCACCAGTTAATGCATATTTTTTGTAGATGAAGATTTTCAGTTTTTATAGTTGGACCAAATAAGATATTTAATTTTGCCCTTTAAACTCCAGTATTAACTGTAAACCATTTTGCATAAATTTTTAAATCATTATTGATGATATCATTTAAGTTATCAATAGGTTTATCTGTATAAAACATACTAGTATTATATGCAAATAAAATAGTGGAAGAATCATTCGAATTCTTAGTAATATCGTTAGCGAAATATTAATAATACTATTAACGTACAAGAGAAAATGTTATGGTCCTAGGCTAGAACTTTGAGGTACATCACTTCTAAAGCTACAACTCTCTGATGCTTTAGCAGAAACTGGCAGCTTGCTTTCTATTGGATACGTAATTTTCATACTATTCATTAAGAATGCCTCGAAAACCAAGCATGAATAGCAAAATTTCCTGACAGAGAGAATCAAATGCTTTTGATAAGTCTAGAAAAATATCCATATTGAATAGTTTGTTTTCAGCATTTTTATACAGGTGACACTGTTCATTTAAAAAATTTCTTTGAATTCCCAGGTAATAAAACAAACTGGAACAAACAACTGATGTTTGTCAGTAATTTGATGCGTCATATTTATCCAGATTCGTAAACAGCTACTAAACGAGCAATTTTTAATTTATCAGAAACAATCTTTACTGCAGTGAAGCATATAAAATAGTAGCTAGTGGAGCGACAAAATGAGTTTTGCATGAATACAATCGATTCCATAACTTTTAATATTTAGGTTTAATAATTCAGATATTCCTCCTTTACTGTTAGTACAACTCTTATTTTTTGCAAAATTTTTTTTTAAATATCTACATCGATTGAAAAGTAGCAACTTATATCACTTCCAATAGTTGAAAAATTGTTACTTATATAATTTATTCAGAAACACTTTCTACTTCCTACTTTACATTAGCATTACATCAGAAAACACAGTATTTCTCATTTGTAAAAGATAATATATGTTCTATACAGTTTTTGTATTAACATCAGTGCTAAAACTATTTTGGTGTTTTTTTTTTGTTATGGTTTGATTTCTAGATTTAATTGATTTCTGTATTTTTTAAAAGGAATTCCAAGATTCTATACTCTTTGCATAAAAAATTATTTAAATTTTTCATTTTCCAAAAAAAAAACGTTAGTTATCCAAGGTTTTTAATTTTTTTTCACTCTATTTTTTTTAAGAGGAACATGTATTATAATAGTTAACAAGCTGATCTTTGCTGTTATCACCCCAGCATATATTACTAATTTCAACATAAAATTTATTCTTATTTGTCAAGGATGTTCCCATACGGGTTTTCAAATTACTTCTCTGCTGTATGACTGTATTAGGTGAGGGCCATATGTTACACAGATGACCTGCAGAACTCGGATTGTGCCCCGCCGGATGCCGTGATGTGAGGTCTGCTGCTCTCTTACAACGGGGAAGAAGGGGGGAGTAGAGCCCATCAGGAAAAAAGGGACTTCTGACCGTCGTACGGATCGGGAAAGAATGTGGAATGCTGTGCTCTGGGAGCCAGCATATTAGAGAGATTATTAATGAAGGTCATGTCAACACTTGGGGAGTGTGTGGCTGGATGTTCTTGGAACAGTGGATTAAAGCTGCGCCTTAATTAAATATGTATATATGAAGTGTTGTTCATTAAATGTTATATCTAACTGCATTTTTAGTTAAATCACAACACTTGGGGAGTATGTGACTGGATGTTATTGGTGGGGCAGTGGAATACTATCATAATACTGAGTGGTTTATAAAAATAGTTTAAGCAAAATTGTAAATGTACAATTTAAACAATGTTACCTAAGTTATTCAAAGTTCTTACAAGCAGAGACTGATGCACCTTGCTTTCAAATATAATTCTTTAAAGTAGGGAGATAAGTGTTCTTTAATATATATTGATTGTTCCTTATTAACAGTATCAGCCTCTTTAGTATTTAATGAGCATTTTTTTTCTTCTTTTGGGTAATGCTGCGGTTTCTGAGAGTTCTATCATTGAAATCTACTTGTGTAGGGCAAGGTTTCGTCTATTTGGCTCTTTACGTGGTATTTGATGAGAGAGTTCAATTACTTCTTTCCTGATATCGACCTGTAAACTTTTACTATTTTAAATGTAATATTGGTTGTGTCGTCATTTACAATTTCAGGTATTCCATCTAGTTCTAAGTTTCTGTTGTAACTGTATTGTATTATTTTGTATAACTTTGTGACTGAGTGGATAGCGTGCTTGACTACTGATCAACAGGACCTGGGTTCGAGCCCCGGGTACGGTATGGATGTTTGTGTCGCATTTCTGCTGAGATCCCTCCAACCTCACAGACCTATTATGGCGTATAAACTGATGGCTCCTATCAGACCTCTGTGGCAAGCAGCTGCCTGAGGGTTATTTTTGGTTTTCTAATCAAAAACATTCGAGAATCTTGTTTTCGTTTTGCACAGCTTTGTTAGTTTCACTCGCATCTTTTAATACCATTTTCATATTTTAAAATTGATTTAGTAATATGTTGGGATAAAAGGAAGTATATTTCGTTAGACCTCCAATTACAGAAGTGTCTTTATGGTGAGAGCTCAGAAGATAATCATTTGCCATCTATCGGTAACTGTTCAGTAGGACTATCATGTTCCAAAGATATTATGGTAGCATTTTGTCTGTCAGATTCATTGGCTTGAATGATCATGCTTAATTGCTCCGTTGGAAGATGATCAACAGGTAATATTTTGGAAACAAAGGTTCCATTACTATTATCACTGGTTAAAGTAGGCAGATTATTGCAACGTGAACATTTGATACGAGTATTTTTCGTTAAGTTTTAGAATTTGGATTGGTGCCACTGTCACAAGAAACATGAAAATAATTAACACATTCTCCTGTACACTTTTTGAAGGGACTGCAATTTTTTATGACAAGCGATTGTACACTGAAGAAGCTGAAAAACACATTTTTTGTTTTGAGAGCAGTTCTTGTTTCAGAAGTAACGAAGCAGAGCACGCCCTTTTCCTTAGGCTTACTATATAAATAAATTCAGTGCCCAATATATGACGAAATAACCATGAGATTAAGATAGAAATCACCATAAAGAGACAAATATTTAAACTGTATCAATGAATATTCAGTTTCGACTTCATGCTCAAAAACGTGTACCATCCCTATGCACTTTCCATATTCGAAGATCGAGGTCAAGGTCCCTGGATGGGAACCAGTGAAAAAAGAAAGTGAAAACACCGCTTTTTTAAATACTTTTTACGCTATTTTAAAATTTATTTTCTGAATTTAAAGTCATTTTATAACTCCCTCATACACTGATTGCTGAGCCAAAAATATTAAGTCTACATTTTCTTTTAAATCATTTATTCAAACAGTTTCAAAAAAATCATTTCTGTTTTTCTTTAACAGCTTACAAAATATATTGTGGATCAAAAATTTCTTGCTGTTGTTATTGTGTTGCCACGAATGATCCGTTCTATTATTTTCAAATCCCATGATAGTCAAAACGATTTTTAGCCTCCAAGTTTTCCCGATACAAGATATGGTCAGGAGACAAAAATGTCTCCTGACCATCTCCCCTAAATTTGCAAAACTCTGTGATCGTGGAAGACTTTGATTCCAAAAAAGCATTATAGTCCTCCAAGATCGCACTTGATATAGTCTTCCAAGAGCACTTGAGGAAATTTTTTCTTAAAATATAATGAATACCTCCTTCAAGTAGCTACTTGCCACAGGGGTCTGACTGGAGCCTGTCAGTTCAATTAGATACAGTACAATACTGATTTTTATGATTGTGTTAGTGTTAATTTATGACATACTGACTGTTAGGATGGCGGGACATCACCAGAAAGACAAACATTGATGCCTTAACCGGGACTCGAACCCAGGTCCCTTTGATCAGTAGCCATGCTAACTACGCGGCAATGGGACTGGAGTCATTATTTCATGAACTTAGCACTAATAACAATGTTAAGGAAATTTTTCAAGCCCCTTCCAAAAAAAAAATATTGGCTATGCTATTGAAAGTACTGTATAAAATAACAGTTCTGTACTACACTAGCCATCCCGTGGCCGAGTTGTTAGCGCGCTTGACTATTAATCTAAGGAACCTGGATTCGAGCCCCGGATAAGGCATGGACGTTTTTCTGCTGAGGTCCTGCCATCCTCACAGACCTACTGTGGCATATATAAACTGACAGGCTACTGTCAGATCTCTGTGGCAAGCAACTGCTTGAGGGGGTATTTACTTACTAAACTGCCAGTTCTGTTTTTTTATACCGATTTAAATAAATATTATGTGGGGTTTGACATCTTGCTACGATTTTTGTGGATGGATTTTCTTTTATTCTTATTTCTCTTTAGAGATATTTTTGCATTTTTTTAGCCTATTCTATTGCTCTCTGCTTTGACTTTGGTCGGTTTTTGAATTTGACAAAACCATGTTCCACCATATCTTTCGAACGCGATGGAGAAACTCAATGATTTATGTGTCAAATGAAAGTTTGTGATGCGGGGAGTGTCATAGGCTATAAAAAATTTAACCCCGTGCTTTCCCCCCATAAAAAAGGGGAAATGTGAAAATTTCCAGAACGCGAAGACCAAAAGTAACAAGCTAAACGCGAAATGAAAACTTCTGACGCGGGGAGTGTCCTAGGGTATGAAAAATTGACCTCAATGCTTTCTTCCCTTTCTAAAAAAAGGGGGAAATATGAATAATTGTTCCCCAATATCTCCTGAATGCGAGTGCGGAAAGTAATAAGCTATGCTTCAAATGAAAGCTTGTGACGCGGGGAGTGCCATAGCCTGTAAAAAAAATTGACCCCCCCATGAACTCTTCCCCTCCTTAAAAACGGTAAATGTGAATGTCATTCTATCTTCCGAGCAGTTACGAGTTAGGTGTCAAATGAAAGCTTATATAATGATCGACGTAAACTAATTTGACTTTGGCCCCCACTATTCTCCCCCCTGATAAAAAAAGGGGTGGGGGCGGATTTTCCCGTGGTTCCTCTTTAACGAATCATATCTCAAAGCTTGTGACGTCCCCAATGTCATGGGCTACCTTAATCACGACTCCAAAAGGGAAGAAAAATATGGTCGATGTTTATGAATCATAAATGAAAGTTTTTGAAGGTAGGTGTGTTTAGTGAAAAAATATTTAAAAAAAAAACCTATCTTCCTATAGGGTCCAAAAAAGTAGAAAATAAACCTAAAACATATCGATGATGGCATCAATCACTGAATTCGTATTCACTTCAAAGGAAGATAAGGCGCCGATTTATCTACTCAATAAGATTGCAGGTGCGCTATCTTCTTTTGAAGTGAATACCATTTCATGATTGCACCATCGATATTCTTTAGACTTATTTTCTACTTTTTTGGTAAAAAGAAAGTGAAAACACCGCTTTTTTTAAATACTTTTCTATCTTTTTAAATTCTATCTTTTAATCAAAGCCTTATTTTCTACTTTTTTGGACCCTATAGGAAGATAGGTAGTTTTTTAAATTATATTTTTTTTATATGCATTCTGCACATAAAATGGGAAAAACGATTCTGCTGTGTAGCAACTATGTAGGATCTCTGTATTTTTCAGTTAACTGAACTTTGCTAATGTGTGGCAAATTCTAATAATAAATGGGTAAGTTATCCCATACATTTAATGGGAGGATATTTGTGGGTCACTATTTAACCATTTAGGGGTGTATAATATTCATGGACAATCCTAATCAGAACTTTTCGTTGTATATAATTGAATGAAAAATATTAGATTTTATGGATCATCTTTGATTTTATTCTAAATATTGCAGTCTACGTGAAACACTTTAAATTCTTTCTCTTTAGAAATATATTGCATTTTTTAATCACACTATAGTTCATTTGCATTTAAGTTTTTTGACTTCCAATATTTTTTAACCTCTATCAGATACTTGTTTACAAATATTTTTTCTTTTAGTTTCAGAAATTAATCCCATTGCTCATTCTTTTACACGCCAACTGGGAAATGATAGGCTTATCTGTGCAATTCAAGTAGCAGCCTGAACCTACATGCAGTTTTGAGCTTTGCCATTTGTTCCTGGAAATAATAAAACTCTTCACTTCGGAAATAAAGAGGTTTATTATTCTAATATATAAAGAGGTTTATAATCCTCTTTCAACTGTTTGATATCTTTCAAATCACAATTAAATATATTTCAATTTATTTCAAAAATGTTTTTCTTATATTCCAATATTTGTAATAGCTGTACGTTTTTATATACAAAATGTTTGTGGAAAGATGGCTTTTATTTAATTGAATTTTGATATGTCAGAATCCTTGTTTTTTGCTTACAATAAGGACAGCATCGGCCATTTACATTGCTATCTCTAGTCTCACTTTCATTACTGTGAAATTTACTTGCATTCCAGATTGGTATTATTTTTATTTCCATTGTTTTTCTATATTATTTTCTTGCAGTGCGTTAATGGACCAATACAGTGGTATCATCCAATTTACTAAAAACCTTATTCCAATGTAATTTTCATTTTTAACGCAAAGCAATGTGTAATATACGTGGGGATGATGTTTGTAACAGTCACGAATAGAAGGAACAATCAGTGTTTTATATACTGTAAAATCGTGGTTATTATGCTTGGCTACTGACAAAGGGACCTGTATAACTTGGAACTTTACTCTCTTGTGTTTAAACCTCTGTAGCACATGGCTGTCCGAGATTTTTATTGTCTTTCTGCTAAGGCCTCGTCTTCACAGAGCTTTTTCTAAGACTTTCGCCAGACGTCAAAAATATTTCCTCAAGCAGCTGCTTGAGGAAATTTTTTTTTGTTTCTTTCCTAGGCTTTGAATACATCCCGAATTTTAGATGCTGGATTTAATTTAAAGGAAGTGATACATGCAATATTCACACCATAAGAATCACGTGAAATTTAGGTAGCATTTCCTTGAAAAAAGTGCTTATGCAGATCTGTAAACTGTTCGGATTTTATTGGAATTTTGGGATTTTCAGTTTTGCTTTTTTAAAAGAATATCTGCTCCGAAATTTTACTTCTTCCCCTCTTTTTACAAAAGGAAAGGAGAATGGTTTAATTTTAGCTCTTTAATTGCATTAAAGGTGAGCCTTTGTCTCCATTTCTTTCTTTATTTTCCCGGAGTACTCGCCTTCATACTAATGCCATGAAGATAGGATATGGCTTCAGTAATCATTTCCAGACAAAATACTAGGTAAATGTTGCAGCTAAATTCTTTTACAGAGTTGGATGCCATAAATTTGTATCTGATTTGGTGTATATAAATTGAATCTACCCCTAGGTAATTGCAAATCGTATTTCTTAGATCTTTCAAGCTTTAGGGTGAGGTAGGTCGCAATTTAGAAAGTTCCCTTGATTAGATTGAGAGTAATTGTGATTAATATAATGTCTAACATTTTAAATCAAAGGTAGGTAAATTTTTTTAACTCCCCCTATCGAGTACGTCTCTATTCTGTAAAGCATATGTAATGGGATTTTTAAAATTGTGATTGTAACATATTGAAAAAAACGACAAAAAATATCCAACCAGACTAATTTGACTTTATGATAATATCTGTGTTAATAAAATTTATATTCATAATATTTTGTGATTAAATTGTTCATGGAATACAAATCTGTGAATGAATTTCAAAGAAAAGGAAACAAAAAACAAAATTGATTGCCGACATCACATCATACATTGCTTCAGCTAAGCTTTGCTAAGTTTAAGAATATATTTTTCTTTGGCATTTTCAGTATGAAAAATATCGCTTCTCTTCATTTCGCCCAATTTTTTGCAGTGGAAATAATTTTTGCTGCTTAATATTTTCCATGCATATTCTCTCTCTCATAAATCCATGTATCTAAAGCAGCATTTAGAGGAATAACATATGTTAAAGGTAGATCTATGTTTAAAAAAAGATAATCAGAAACACTTTATCTTGGATGTAAATTCATGGAACAGTGGAAGAATGAAAAGTATATTATTTCTGTTAAATTATTAAATCACTTCTAAATCTTTTATGTATTAGCAGTAAAATAGTGCTTCACGATACGGAAAATTTTATGATTGCAAAACGATAATAGTATAAAAAAACTAGCAGCACTAAAAGCTCATGTTGAATGCTGTGAATGTTGGCAAACATTTTAAATTAGATCTTTTTAGATATCTGTGTCATATTTGTTAAACGAGTTATGTACATAAGCTTCATTTGTTAAATGACAGAATGAAGGAAAATTTATTTTCAAAATAACTAGACACCATTGACATGTGAAGGGCTCCTATTGTCCATCTTGGCTGACTTCATTTTAGTCCTAACAAATGAAGTATTAGTTCTTAAAAAAAATTATTTATATATGTGTAGTATACAATATATAATAGTTTAATATGATTTGTAACCATTTGGGAAGAAATGCCGAATACACTGCATTACAAATGTTTCCAGTAAAATTTAAATGGTATAATAAAATGTTTTAAAACTTCGAAATCTGTGTAAGCTTTCTACACTGTTGCAAATGTGGTATTGCAACTGTACGTTGATTTGCAGAAAAGTCAAGCGAAAAAATTTTGAAATGAAAGGGTTAAGAGTCTCTTGTTTTAGAACTTGGAAATAATTAAATATTTATTGTTAATAGCATAATAATAGTTCAGGTTAAAAATAGTATGATGAAATTCTTCCACGATATGAAATGAATATCCATATGGATCATTATAAAATGCTAAGAAATCTATCACTGTAGTTGGTAAAATATACAGCCTCAAACATCCTTGTTAATCACTGAACATAAAAAATGTTTTAATTGTTAAAACGAAAGCAACTCGTATATATTTCTACATTTTTTTAAAT
Organism: Ryuthela nishihirai; assembly: GCA_038380435.1. Lineage (NCBI taxonomy): Eukaryota > Metazoa > Arthropoda > Arachnida > Araneae > Heptathelidae > Ryuthela > Ryuthela nishihirai. The sequence continues at coordinate 64,447,498 of JAWZYU010000011.1, read as the reverse complement.
GTGAAATTCTAATAATTACTAAGATAATTTCTTATCTTTGTAAGGAAGAAGTTAAAAATTGTACTTAAATGGTGAAAAAACCGTATTTATTTTCGGTGTTTTCTTAGTTCAGTTTGAGATATTTTTTCACTCGACTGTACTATATAAAAAAAAATTGTACTTTTGGAGAAATAAGCTATGACTTGAGTTTAGAGAACAACAAACTTTGAATTGAGAAAAATTGCTCAAAGGGAAAGCAAATAATTGCGTCAAATTTCGTACTGTGATAAGAAATGTGCACAGAGTAATTGATGACTTGTACATATTTCTGTTAAAATATTTCTAGACTAATTTCATCTTAAGACATGGGAAGTAATAGTGTATTTCGTGTTAATATAGTTATTGTTCTCGGCAAAATAATTCTTTCAATGTATAAAAATTTATGTTCTTAATACGAAAGTAATTTATTTTGGATGGTGACGTGTGGTCAAAGTAAATTTTTTAAATGAAGTTTCATTGTGTATAGGAGTGGCTGTGGAACGTGGTAAATTTTAAATTCTAAAAAAAAAGGTGAAAGGATATTCTCTTTTCTGAAATTTTTATCGTGTAAGATATGCATGGATTGTTTTCAAAATACAGTATATACAAAATTCCAGAGTGCAAGATAATGCAGTTGTGAATGAGAAACAATACTGAATATTATTTAAATTAAAATATTTTTAAGTTATCCTTTATTTTAAATATATTTTTTATAATAGTGTTTACATACTTTGGATTATTTTTGTTGGGGCGTATTGTATTCAAAATAGTCACAATAGTTGTTTATGTTCAAATCCTTCGAATTAAGTTACTGATGTGTTGCAATATATATATACTTGAATGCATCGTCATCTATTTTAAAAATGAAATGCGTAATCGTAATTCCATGACTGTGATATTAGTTGAAAACAATTTTCATAAACTGCAATAGCCATAGCTGATTACTACCTGTTTAATTTGTTGTAATACGTTTTTAGCTTACAGCCATTGTCTTTAATGGATTTAACCACAAAGTTGAAGAGAATACGCTTTATATGTATAAAAGTATGTGCTTTTCCATTTGCTTTTGTGAAGAAATCAAGCAAAATACTATTTTTAAATCAGCTCCTATCATTGGCTACTTTTCACCAGTGTACAAAATTATGCTGTTACTGCAGCATATAAAAGTGCCAATATCTTGAGTTGTAACAAATTGTGCAAATTTCCTGTGTAATGGGATTATGTATAAAGGTCAAAAGTAAAATATTGAAGTCTATGTGGCCTTGCAGTCAATAAATTTTTAGCAACGAAGCATCCCATAGATAAGTTAATTGGACATAATTGATTCATTCGAAGTCTAGCGTGTAATCTTTAGTAAATCATGAACGAATGTGGCTCATCTTTTTTACAATGCTATGCGCATGTCTCTTGCCCATTTTCACCGAATTCTTCGCGAAATAGTCTTATTGCCGCATCGCACATTTAATGGCATTTCGTTAACTTAGTAGGACATTGTATCATGTAAGAATTGTTCCTAATATACCTCTTATTCGATCATCGTTAATTTCAGTTTTGTACATTTCGGACAGATTTTAATTTGAAACATTAACACATATTTGATTTCAGATATTCTGTAAAAGTTTGAGCTCCTTAACCAGCGACTAAGATAAATGTTTTCAACTTTCTTTCAAAGCAATGTGACAATCATATAAAGCTTTTATGGAAATGATTTCTCTCGCTTTCAATAACTTGGTGGAGCATGTTACTAGATGTACTCGTTGCATTTCAATTTTGAAGCATGAACATTTATATTAATATCTAACGTATTTTAATTGCATCTTTCACGTGAAACTAATTTCGTCGTGTTAATGTTCTTGTTAATTACCAAAGAGAACTAACCCTGTGTTGATTTTTGAAAAGTGTATTATGTCAATGTGACTGATGACAAATGAGTAAATATGTATTGTATTATGTTGTCGAATGTTATTTTAAAGACTTTCCCAGCTCATTCCTTGACATGTTTGAAATAATATTCCTCGACCTGTTTGATAATATACTAGTCTATAAACTGTTTATATTTGTATTTTGTATAGTGCACAGAACGAACAAATCTCCAAGTGGTGAGTTTACTTCTACAGCACACCAACCGTTTGTCATGTTGAAATATTTGTGCTCGAAAGTTACGTGTTAAACTTGTACATTCCTTTTGTATATAAACCACATTATAATATTATATTTCAGTATTTTTTTTGCTGTTTATTTAGGTATCAATAAAAATTTGGTTCAAAACGTGGGGCATTTTTCTTGATTCTATTTAATTCTTTTGCGTTTCTATAATTCAAATCCTCGTTTAACGTCGTTAATTCGTTTTTCAAAAAATGCGATGTTAAGCGAAACAACACAAAGCATAATTTTGTGTAGAAAACAGTATTAAATAAATTGTTAATTGTTATAATTATATTTATGCATCAGTTAAACCGATGTTTTTTAAACTGGCGTTTTAACTCCTGGAGGTCTGCATTCATCTAATGCTTTTATTTTAGCAATATCAAAATCCTCATGGTTATCATAACACAATAAGGATGTGCTGCGTGAATTTCCGTACATCAGGCTTGCGACCGAAACTACTTATTCTTAAAATAGGAATCGACTGAAATTTCTCACTTGTGTCTAATTTCGTTGAACAATTGATTAACCCTATCGATATATTTGGAAGCCTACTTTGCCAGCTAGAAATTTGGTCTACCATGTTTATCGACTTAAAATAGAAATTTGCAACCGATTCAGGTTAAAGAAACATTCAGAACATACTGTATATTGTTTGAATGATAAAGATGTATTAGCGTCATTCTGATCGGCGCTTAAAATGAAAAGTGCTGGATTTTCGTCTGTTAAACACCACGCTCAGTTTCAATGTTTAAGGAATTCTCATTAAATTTTCCATAATATCTACAAATCTGAAAAAAAATTATTTTAGGACGGAATAACTCCAGCGATTGTTGCAGAGTTTGGAAACATTTTGTCTCCAATGATGTCATTACGAAACTTTACTATCAGAAGGAAAGATACACTATCTTATCAAAAGTATCCAGACACCTCTTCTGAGTAGTAAATTCGCTCATATACGCCACAGCCTAAACAGGTATAAGAGGACGCACGTGGCTTGGCAAACCTCATAGACACGCATGAATAGGAGAATGGGCCGTACGGCACAGCTCATTGACAACGTGGTACGGTGATAGATATTTATAGACTTAGCAACAAGTGAGTTCGGGACATGGCTTCGGCCCTGCAGCAGCTACCCCGATCAACTGTAAGTGATGTTATTGTGAAGTGGAAATGCCTAGGAGCAACAATTACGCAATCACGACCCAGTAGGCCACGTAAAATGATGTAGCATGACCGCCGAGTGCTGACGCGTGTGCCTCTGTTGCAATACTCGCCAAAATAAGCCAATTCTTCCAATAATAAGTTCCAAAATTCTTCAGAAAGCAGCTACATAACAATTCGTCGCGAACTGCAGGAAATGGGTTTCAATGGCCGAACAGCCGCACACAAACCTAAAATCAGCAAGATCAAAGCCAGCTTCGGTTGGAGTGGTGTAAAGCACGGCGCCATTGGACTCTCCAGCAATGGCATAGGAAGATAAGTAAAAAAAAAGAATTCTCAGAGGGACAGAAAAAAGCATTTGCATGAAATTGAAAGAGTTTTTAACCACAAAAGCAAATTTTCGTTTGCCTAACTAGAGAATTGGCAACTTATAAACGCTTAAGATGCGAGTGACCAATGTATTTAATGTAGAAAGAAATTGCCCATATATTTTTCTGGATGGATAAACCACAGCAGAAAAAATTCAAAAGATAGTCGCGTTAATAAGATTGTATGGTTAACTCTGTCGCTTTTGGGTTTCGGAGACCCAGATGATTTTATGTGTTGAATTTCTTTTAAATGACAGTAGTTGGGACCCAGTACTTTTCAGTCCACTCCTTTACTATATCTTGAGGGTATTTTTCGTTAGATCCGAGTTCTTGAATATATTAAATACTTTTCCATCGAGCTATCTGCAGTTCACTTCTAAACTAACGAAGACTAAACTTGATGCCAGTGACCCCCATGTGTTTAAGAAAGGAGAGAGCAGTTATCTGCAGAAAATATAGTGCAACACTCAGATACAGTGTTATCAGTGATAAAATGAACAATAGTAATTCACAATTTACACGTTTTTCAATATGTTATGTAGTTATATACACCGAAGAGTCAGAACATTATTACCACCTGCCTAATATGATGATGGTCCTCCATGTGTGCCAAAACAGCTCTAACCAGTGAGGCATGGACGCTACAAGATTTCTAAAGGTGTATGTTATCTTCTCCCAACTCATTACCAGCAGATCTTTTAACTTTTAAGTGACGTGGTTGAGCCGCTGCAGATCGGATATTCTGTTCCAAGAGAAACCATGTTCAATTGGATTGAAGTTGGAGGCCATGGTAATACCTGGAAGTCTTCCTCATGTTCCGCGAACCATTATCGAACAATCCGGACAGTGTAGTATGGCATATTATCCTGCTGAAAGAAGGCACTACTAGAGTAGTATATCGTTGCATGAAAGGATGTACCTGGTTTGCAATGATGTGTAGGTAAGTGGTAGACGTCATAGTTTCCTGCACATGAATGACAGGACCTAGGGTTTCCCAGCAGAACTTTCCCCAAAACATTACTCTTCCTCCACCAGCTTATTTTCTTCCCACAGTGCATCCTGGTGAGAAAACCAGGTGTATTATTTGACCAGTGTGCAAACACTTCCTTAGGTAACCAACACACTTGTACCCGGCCGCCCACACAGTGCAACAGGAAACAAGATTCATCAGACCAGATGACCCAATCATTCAAGGCCCAGTTTTCATGCTTGTGTGCCGCTTTCAATGGTGAACGAGGTTAGCATAGTCACTCGAAGCTGCTACGCAGCCCCATTTTCAAAAGAGTTCGATCTACTGTGTGTTGTGATACATTACTCCCATCATCAGCAATCAGTCACAATATCCATTCTGTTGGCTCGAAACCATATGGGATAACCTTCGCTCACCTCTAGCATTGTTTAGCCATGGTTGGCACACACCTTGCCGGTGGATCATGGTTTTTCCCTCCTCGGGCCACTTTTTAAAGATACTAATCACGGTTGACCATGGACACCCCACAAGCCTTGCCGGCTTGGAAATGCTCTGACCCAGTCATCTAGCTATTACAATTTGGCTTCTGTCAAACTCACTTTAGTCCGCTGCCTTTTCCATCTGAAGAACAAGAATAACACTGCTTAACAGAGCTCAGTATCGTGTGTTATTTATACCGTTTTATGACCCCGATTCCGTCGTTTACCTGCAGTTGCTTCGATTTGCATAAAGACACACAGAGGTGAGCGAAGGTTATCCCAACTGGTCATAATGTTTTGGCTCTCCGGTCTATGTAGATATAAAATTGATCATTGCAATTAACATTTTGAAAAAAAACGTTTTAACTCTAAGGAGGGTCAGGTCTCTTCAGAACGCAATTTTTTTTATTTTGGAAAAATAAAAAAGAATTTGAAGTGAGTACAGTCATTTTTTTCTGAAAGATATATATGTAGTCTTCACCAAACTGCTCCTGAAGCTTTAATAATTTAATATCCCTGAAACTTAGGGGCAGAAGTGGCTCAGTCAGCAACATGCCAGTCTTGTAATCTGTAATTCCCAGCTGGGACAGCATTGAAATTTACCTCCACAAACCTCCCCACCCTGCCATCGGTCAGTAGAGGACACCAATGGGCTTGAAATTTACCGTCCGTCGGATGGGACGTTAAGACCTGGTCCTGTGTACGGTAGAGTCATACCCTGTGCACGTTAGAGAACATACTGGATGGCCTGCCTTGATGGGAGGCTACCATCTGTCTCCCAATAGCTGTCCAGTGGGTCCCCTCTGAGCCTTCGGGGTCCTTGCGACCTGGCCATTTTGCCCATTGTGTGCAAAAAGTACCATTCAAAGGTAAAACGACCCAATCCCTGAAACTTTCATGTTCAGTCTATTGAGATGGCTATTGGCGATAAGTAAAATCTGTTTATAAACAACCCAATTCTTTACCTTTTATTGACCTGTTAAAACAGAGGTCTTAAATGCGAGACTCTTGAAATAATTTTTCTGCCTCTTGCAAGGAAATTAAATGTTCTGTCATTATCATGGTGGTGAACTGTGGCTCACCTGAGATAATGTCACGTGAGTATGGTCTTCAGCAAAAGAGGAAGCAATTATTAATTTATAAATGCGTTTTAGGTTTATGTTTTGGCATTAAAAGTACAATGCCTTCCAAAAATATCTGGTCATTCCTGTTTACATAGTTCAATGCATCTTCAGACCGAAACATGTGACTCGGACAGGACTAGTATACAGGGTGTTTCAAAAAAGATTCAACCCTCTATTATATTTTTCTATTTAAACTTGACAAAAGACACAGATTTCAAAAGATGCAAATTAGACATATATCTACTTTTACAACAGATGTTGAAAGTGGTTTCCTGCAACCTGGATGCAGGTTCGTACCCGTTTCATAATGTTTGTTTTCGTATGTTTAAAATCTCTCAATGTTAGCCTTCAAGTGTATGAGGATTGTTTTGAAACACTACACATTTGAGATATCCCCAATGAAAATAATCTGGAGGAATAAGATCTGGAAATCTTGGGGCCACAAATTTTTTGAAATCAAATGATCACCAAAAAATCCTGCAACATGACCATTGTGTCATTTGCTGTATGGGCGGTCGCCCCATCTTTTTGAAACCAACACTCGCGTTCATTCACATCCAGTGGTGCAATAAACTGTTGGATGAGGTTCATGATAAACTTCACCAGTTACAGTTGAGTCAAAAAATAAAGGCCCTATCACAAGATGAGTGGAAATTGTACACCAATTTTCCGTGCGTGTAATGGTCGTTCGTGAAAAGTGTGAGGATTTTCACTGCTCCATATTCGACTGTTCACATACCCATCCAAGTGAAACCAAGCTTCGTCACTGAAATAAACACAGTCCAACACCTCAATTCCATTTTCATCATTAAAAGAACGAAACCAACGACAGTACCCTAAACGTTTTTCATGGTCTGGTTCTTTCAGTTCATGAACGACACCAATTCAGCAGTCGCATACCCATCCAAGTGAAACCAAGCTTCGTCACTAAAATAAACACACCAACACCTCAATTCCATTTTAATCAATAAAAGAACGAAACCAAACACAGTACCGTAAACGTTTTTCATGGTATGGTTCTTTCAGTTCATGAACGATACCAATGCAGTAGGCATGAAATTTTAACTTCTTTGTAGCCCTGCAAACGGTAGCTGATAACAGTCCAACCTGTGAAGATAACTTTCTAAGAGATTTTCTAGGTGAGCGAGTTAAACACTGAGACACTTCATCAAGAACTTCGGCAGTTAACAGTCACGGCCGGCTTGGCTCTTTCGATCCTGTACAGACCCAGTATAACGAAATTTATCAATCAAACGAAATATTGTTGACTTGGTAACTGCAGATTGGAAACAAACTCAAACTCCTCTCTCACACGTTTGTAAGATTTGTACACACAATAAGTATCAACCATAAATACACGTTCGTTTTTTGGAAAACGACATAGCTGGCACAACACAAAGGAATGAATGCTTCAGTGAGACTAGCGTATGACAAGGTCATTTCAACTGCTAAAGGTTGTTAACCTTGAGTACAGTAATGCCAACTGACTAATGATATGGCATAAAATGTTCATGCACGTAAGTTCTACTCTCTTATATTTAGGGTTGCATCCTTTTTGAAACACCCTGCCACAATTTAATGGTTCTTGTAAAACGTTGGGACGAGTTGACTGAGTTTGGAAGAGATATTGGGTGTCACATCACTGGTCTATCAATTTCTGCAATTGCAGGCAGCCTTCACCGTCTAAAGTCGATTGTCGGTGATCATGAAACAAAAGTGTGGCAGTACTACCCGTTTCCAACATCATACAAGAAGACAAAGCTCATCCCATGCGACCTATAGATCTCATCGCATTTCTGTGCAAACCATCAATAGGAGTTTCTGGCATCAACAAGTGCCGCGCATAAGTCAAATGCAATCATTGCTCACTATCATCTTGCATGGTATAAAGAATGCCGTAATCGTCCCATATAACGGCGGAAATCAGTTCTATAGAGTAAAGAATCGCTACATTCTTTTCTGATCAAATGGGTGAATGTGGCGGCTGCTTGGAGAATGATGCTGGAAGGCAAGAATGAATTTGGAGGAGATGGTATTAAGGTCTGTACTTGTTTTGCATGGTATAGGTTGAGTTGGTTTGCTTCTGAGCTGCCCATTTTTGCAGACAATGGGCTAAATGGCCAGGTCACAAGGCTCCAGAGACCTTAGAAAAGGTTGGGGGAAGGGAATCCACTGGACAGCTGTTAGGAGATAGGTGAAAGCTTCTTGTCAAGGCCATCCAGTATATTCTTTAACGTGCACAGGGTATGGCTCTCTTGCATACATGACCACGGTTTTAGATCCCATCCAACGGACGACAGCCTTTCCAAGCCCATCGATGTCCTCTAGTGACAGGGAAGGGTGGGAAATTTTGTGGCACAGCTGGGACTCGAACCTGGGAACTGCAGATTACAAGCTTACTTCGCTACCGACTGTGCCATCTCCGTCCCTCATGATATGAACTAGAATGTTTGGTGGTTGTGGCATGAACCATGAACACTGAATCCTACATTAGCATCTGGTAAATTCCATATTATCTACGAAGTGGCAGACCTTTGGTATATATCCATTCTTATTTCAACAGAGCCATACCATGGGTGTTCGTTAGTAGAAAGCATACTCAGGATGGCGGAGTATGTCGTAGTGACCAAAGGGAGATGAATAGGCTTTCGAGGTGGGTAGTAATAACATAGATGTGAAATTGACATGTCTGGAATCTTCGAAAGGTAGTGTATAGGATGTATGAAATGTAAATAAGTAATTTTGTGTTGCTCTTTATCACTTTAAATGAAAGGCAGCCCTCCATAAATTGAGAAATATAGGTTGGTTCAAATATAACGGCGGTTTTTAAACCTCAACTTCAATAAAATCTTAACTCATAATAAACTTTATTAATCGAAATAAAAGCTATCAGAATCTTCACATTTTTACCAATTCGAAACAAGTTTATTATTGACATTTTGATAAAAACAAGGAATCTGAAGTTGATAAATTTTAGGAAGGCATTTTCTGCTACCTCACGGTTGTTGAAGTTTTTTTCCTGGAGAAAGTTGTCCAAACGTTTGAATAAGTGGTATTCTGTTGGCGAGAAGTCAGGTGAATATGGCAGAGTTTTGTAGCCCAAATTTTTTAACTTCTAGAGTGTCATTTACGCAATGTGTAGCAGAGCATTGTCATGGAGAAGAATATGATCTCTTCGTTTGACCAATGTTGAATGTTTATCGCTGATTTTCTGATGCATTTCGCCTAGTTCATGACAATACGTCCCCGCAGTGATGGTTTCACCTGGATTCAAGAAGCTGTAATGAATGATGCTGGCTGCAGACAACCAAATAATCACCATAACTTTCTTTCGGTGCAACTTCGTTTTGGGGGAGTGTTTTGGTGCTTCATTGTAATCGAGCCATTGTTCCGATGATAGGCAGTTGTCGTACGAAATCCACTTTTCGTCACACATCACAATCCGATCGAGAAATGGATGGTTCTCGTTGGGCAAAAACAGCGAAAAACGTACTTCATAACAATTTCTTTTCATTCAAATCGTGCAGAATCCATTTTTCAAGCTTCTTTACTTTTCCAATTTAATTCAAATGCCGAACAACAGATGTGAGATCAACGTTTAGCTCTTCCGCAATCTTGCGTGGTTTTACGTGGGTCTGCTTCAATAATTTTCTTCAATTGGTCGTTGTCAATGGTAGGAGGACGTCCTTTACTCTCCTCATCTTCAGGATTCGTATCTCCACTATGAAACCCTCTGTATCAATGCCGCATTGTACGGTCGGAAGTGCTTCCTTCGTCTCATGCTTCGACAACGTTACGAGTTGTTTGGATCGCGTTGTGACCATGTTTGAACTCGCGCAGCAAAATTTTTACGCAATTCCTTTTTTCCCCAACATAATTTTGAGACGACTTAAAACAATGTTAGCATAGATAGATTAAGCAAAGAATAAGCTTTAATACATTATATACTTTCTTTCACAATTAACAATAACGAAGAAAACAAATTAAACTCAGCCAACTAACTCAGTCAACAACTATTTTTGCGCCAACTTAATAAATGATTTGGACCCTATATGATTTGAATTTCAAACCCTCACTTTAGAACTATTCGACAATATTGTCGATATTGGTTGAATACAGACCCAGTATACTTATTATCCATTTTGGGATTGATATTGAAACGTAAACAGAAATACAGAATGATTATTAAACCAGTGGCTATAAACACGACCACAAAAAGCAGGGTTGGGTTGTTTTACCTCTGAGCGTCATTTTTTTGCACATAATAGATTAAATGGCCAGATCACAAGGACCCCAAGGTTCAGAGAAGGTTGGAGGAAGGGACAGTTATTGGAAGACAAATGGTAGCTTCCCGTCAAGGCCATCCATCGTGTTCTTTAAAGCGCACTGAGTATGGCTCTCTGGCGCACATATATTAAGCCATTGCTTAATGTCCCATCCGATGGATGACAGACTTTCCAAGCCCATCGGTGTCCCCTACTAACCAAGAGTGCCCTGCTCTTGGTCATTAGGGGAGTTTTGCGGAGATAAATAGCAACACTGATTCATCTGAGACTTTAACCTAGAAACTGCAGATTTCGAGCCTGGCGTGCTACAGACTGAGCCACCCCCATCCCTCTGTACCAGGTAGAGAGCGATAGGTAGGATAGAAGAACGTAATCGCAGATTGTGATATACAAGGTCTTACATATACCACAAAATATCTTTTGAAGAATGGAGACAGTTTCAGGAAAATGAAGACTTTAGCAGTAAACCAGGACAAGCTCGTCCCAGGGCTACAATTGCTCAGGAGGAGAGCTATAGTATATTTTAACATCAAGATGACACAGGGCAATGACATTGCCTATGCAATTGCTAGGGAGCTGTCAGAGTATACAGGACGGAGTTTCAAAATACTGTGCAAGTGCATGGACTAACTGTGTTTCCACAAGACCAATGGTTTATGCCCCTCAACTTCTTCAACATAAGAGTTTGCTTAACAGGTTGCAGACATCATCTGAGGAGCCCAGGGTAATGGGGAAAATGTGCTTTTCACAGATGAGTGCAAATTCAGTTGAACATTTCATTGATACGTGTACTTAGGAGAGAACGAAGAACTTGCCACAAATGCAACATCAGTGAAAGCAGTGACGGAACTACAACGTAAGGGGCCCCTCCGGCATAAAACTGAGTGCCGCCCTCCATTCCATTTAATTCTAACAATAAAAAATGAAGTTTTAATTATTCATTAAACCTTTTTTTAATATTCTTTTATAATTCCCATTGTTTCATATGAATTATTATTGTTATTTTTATTGTTATTGAAGGACCAATCTGAGTTCAATAAAATATTTACTTTTCAGCTTACTGGAGAATAAAGATAATAGTTCTTTCTTCCAACTTTTATTTCGGCAAACACGTTGATAAAGCCTTGGAGGTCTTTTCTGAAGGGGTGAGCTTCCTCCTGTTCAACTAATAGAATGCTTTCAAACATTCTTAACTCATCGGGGGGCTCAGTCGGTAGCGCGCCAGGCTCGTAATCTGCAGTTCCCAGGTTCGAGTCCCAGCTGGGTCAGCGTTGAGATTTATCTCCGCAAAACTCCCCGCCCTGCCCACGGTCAGTAGGGGGCACTGATGATCTTGGAAAGGCTGCCGTCCGTCGAATGGGACGTTAAGCCGTGGCCCGTGTGCGGGAGAACCATACCCTGTGCACGTTAAAGAACACATTGGATGGCCTTGACGGGAGGCTACCATCTGTCTCCCAACCTCTTTTCCAGTGGGTCTCCTCCCCCAACGTTCTCTGAGCCTTCGGAGTCCTTGTGACCTGGTCGTTTAGCCCGTGGTGTGCAAAAAAGTGCCGCTCAGAGGTAAAACAACCCAACCCTGAACTCATCGGCTTTTTACATAGTTTTTTCTTATGAATTTCAGTTTTGAGAATGATCTTTCAGCAAGATCGACTGTTGTGAGTGAGATTAGAAAAAGTATCTCAATTGTACACGAGTCTGAGAAACTAGTCGAAAGTATAGAAGAAATCTTCAGTAGTCAATAGATTTGAAAGTTCTTTTAACTGTGATCAATTTTCCAACACTGTCTTTAAAACAATACCACAAGTATTTTCAACCGTATTCTAAAAAATCCCTACAAAATACCTTAAATATTTGTTACTACCCTCAAAAAGTAACTGATATACAATAACGTTATTATACAAAATATTTAATTAATTTAAATATAATCTTCAACTTAAATATTAAACACTTAGTAAATGTATACTAATATACGTTTTAATACTTGGATGTCCTAGCTCGAGAAAGAGCAACCCAGGGGTCCCACCTTGAACTGTCATCTCTGGAGATAGTTACTCCAGTGGAAAAAGCGTCCAGTTTTATAGCAATAATCTGATTATCTGTGCGGATGATGACTGGCTATACAGACCTTCGCATTTTTCAAGAAGGCACTTTGGCCGCTCAGCGATTCAGGGAGGAGATTCTTCTGCGTTATATGAGTATTTTCTCCTGATTTCACTTTTAAAACTTATGGTGACGGGCATACGATAATATCTGTCATCTAATGGCTGAAGTGATTGATGATTTTCTTGAAAGTGTAGATATTTATATTATGCAATGATCAACTAGATCCCCAGACTTTTATCCAATTGAGCATATATGGCACGAACGAGAGACAAGTTTCAGGATGCCAACCCACTCCATGAACTCAGACATTCTCTTGTGGAGAAGTGTTATATATTGCCCCAAATCCTCATCATAAGCCTTGTCAACATTATGAGAACTCGTTACCTTAGTTCTGTTTTTTTCAGCGGTAATCAAAAGCTGTGTTAACGTCTGTTCCCTAATTCCAGCATTTCCATTATAAGACCTCATGCAGATTAGATGATTTGGTCGTTATCCCAATATATTTAGTCATGCCACAATATTTTCCATACGACATTTCATTATATTTTCTGTAAATCATTTTTGTTCCTTTTTGCACATTATTATTTAAATTTTTTGCGTTATCCTTTAAACTTGAACACCAGTTCAGTTGCAGTGGAGACAGACATGCAAATACCGCCTAAAGGAGGAAACAAAAGACATCTGAAAGAAATCAGAAATAGAAAGTATGTGAACGAAAAGTTAGCGCGTTTGGCTATTGATCAAAGTGACCTAGGTTTGAATCCTGGGTAAGGCATGGATGTTTGTGTAGTTTTTCTGTTGAGATACAGCCTTTCGCACAGACCTATTATGACATATAAACATGTCAGACCTCTGTGGCAAGCAGCTGCTTGAGGGAATTTTTTTTCTTTAATTATCTTTAAAATCTTTAATATATATAACACTACAATGGAAAATAACACACGTTCTGGCCAAATGTTAAGCCACGGGCTTAACGTTTGGCCAGAACGTGTGTTATGTATTATCGGTTTTACAAATGTCCAATGTTTTTCTAGTGAAATTTTATAATTCCGTCCGTAGTGGGTTAAAAACTCTGATGCATATCAACTAGATATTTATAATAGTAAGTTATTTACCTAATATGCATTTCGAGAAAGCTTCCCAACCTGCTCTCGGTCAGTAGGGGACACCGATTCCTTGGAAATGGCAACTGCCGGTTGAATGGGGCGTTAAGATGTTGTTCCTTGTGCGGGAGAGCCATACCCTGTGCACGTTAAAGAACGTGCTGAATGGCCTTGATGAAATTTTATCATATGTCTCCTAACAGCTGTACAATAGTTCCCGTCCTCCCAACATTCTCTGAGCCCTCGGGATCCTTGTGACCTGGACATTTATCCTATTGTGTGCAAAAAAGTGCCACTCAGAGGTAAACCAACAGAACTCAACCTAATATTCAAACACAATATTGAAAGATTCAGAACTGAAAGGAAAGTCCTAGAATTTTGATAAAGAAGGTTCGTTTGAATGGAATATTATTTTTCAACATATATACATAATTTCAAAAAGTTTTATAATTATCCCACAGAGTTTACCTGCAGGATATTTGATATACATTAATATATATTTTATGATTTGCAAAAGTGACATATTCAGTCTTAAATTTATCTGTGTGAAATATTTTAGCATAAAGTTTCTTAAAATATATAAAACGTGTTCAGGAATAATATGCTGAAAAAAATTGGTTTTGCCATGAATGGAATTCGAACCCACATCTCCAGGAAACATGCCAGTTATGTTAACACTACACCACCAATGGCTAACTTTTTTTCAGCTTGCGTGACCTTATAAACTTTCCGGATTTTATTTATTTGATTCGCATAGTGGCGCCATCAATCCGGGAAGTGGACAACTCTGTTGCCTCATACAGATGGAATTAATATTTGTCACTCACGCTCATGGCATTAAATCAATAAATTAATAGACAAGAATCACAGGATAAGTCCTGTAGACATGGAAAACATGAAATGTGCGAATCAAATAAATAAAATCCGGAAAGTTTATAAGGTCACACGAGCTGAGAAAAGGTTAGCCATTGGTGGTGTATTGGTAGCATTGTTCCTGGAGACGTGGGTTCGAATCCCACTCGTGGCAAAGCCATTTTTTTTTCATCTTATTATTTCACAAGTTCCATGTCTACAGGACATATCTTTTGATTCTTTATTACGTGTTCAGTAGTTTAAAATTTGGAATTTTGCAATTAAAAGGATTTTTCTGATCACCAAATTATTTCGGGTGCTAAGAGCATAGTCTTTAGAAATGAGACAATTTGAAAGAATTTTTTTAATTCAGCTTTTATTTTTAAGAAGTTTCAAAGTCGTTTTAGCCTTATTTATAAAATTTTTACATGTTTTATTTTTATGTGCACCCAATTCTGTTTTTACACGGTAGATTGGTTTCCGAAAAAACCGTGCAAAACAAAAAAACCGTGTAAAAAAAGTACATTGCATATTAAAAAAATAGAACATTGGTTCCAGACGTGAAAACCCACTACAAATAATGAGTTATTATTTTCAAACAAATCATCAAAATCTTTAATTAAATCTTTATTTGATTTTTATTCATTTAAACACATTTTTTATTTCTTAAACTTATAAAGATAATAATATGTACATATATAAAATAAATTATCCGTCATAAAAGAAATAATATGTCACTAATTCAAGAACACAAAAGTGCAAAAAATATGACTTACAGATATTTATTAACTAGATTTTATTCGTTGTCACTTTCTGACAATAGACGCATTCGTTTGCGTAAGACGAATTAAATAACCAGGGG
Organism: Ryuthela nishihirai; assembly: GCA_038380435.1. Classification (NCBI taxonomy): domain Eukaryota; kingdom Metazoa; phylum Arthropoda; class Arachnida; order Araneae; family Heptathelidae; genus Ryuthela; species Ryuthela nishihirai. The sequence continues at coordinate 64,432,024 of JAWZYU010000011.1, read as the reverse complement.
CATAGCTATGGGGGTGGGGGGTGGGAGGCTCCCCTCCAAAGTAACTCGGAATTGGCAAAATTCGAAGCGACTTCGTTAAATCTAGGAGTTGTGAACATTTGTAATCTTTTGTAAAATTAAGGGGAGTTGTCAAAATCGAGGCAACTTGGCAAATCTAGGGCAGTTTGGAAAATGGAGAGACGGCAAAATTCGAAGCCACTTAGTAAAATACAGGTGAGTTGGCAAAATTCGGAGAGATTTGATAAAATCTTGGGTAGTTGGCAAAATTCGGAGTGACTTGGCAAAATCGTGGGAAGTTGGCAAAATTCAGATATAAAAATTGGAATTTTTTCTGTAAAATTATGGCGAGTTGGCAAAACTTAGGGAGTTTGCAAAATCTAGGGCCTGTTGGCAAAATTCGGAGTGACTTGGCAAAATCGTGGGGAGTTGGCAAAATTCAGGTGAAATGTAAAAATTTGGATTTTTTTTCTGTAAAATTATGGCGAGTTGGCAAAATCTAGGGCAGTTGGCAAAATTCGGAGTGTCTTGGCAAAATCTAGGGGCAGTTGGCAAAATTCGGAGTGTCTTGGCAAAATCGTGGAGATTTGACAAAATTCAGGTGAGATGTAAAAATTGTAATCTATTTTCTGTAAAATTATGGCGTGTTGGCAAAATCGAGGCAACTTTGCAATATCTAGGAGAGTTGGCAAATCTTGAGGGAGTTGGCAAAATTCAGAGTGACTTTGGAAAAATCAGGTGAGATGTAAAAAATTGGGATTTTTTTTCTATAAAATTGTGGCGAGATCGAGGAAACTTGGCAAAATCTAGGGCAGTTGGCAAAATTCGAATCCACTTGGTAAAATGCGGGCGAGTTGTGAAAATTAGGATTGTTTTGTGAAATTAAGGAGAGGGGACAAAATCGAAAACTCTTGGGAAAAATCTAAGGCAGTTGGCAAAATTCGAAGCCACTTGGGGAGTTGTGAAAATGCAGAGATTCTACTTACTGCAGGTTTAATTTAAAAAGGGCTTCAAATGGCTAGTAAATTGGAAAGTCATTTTCTTACACCTGATCCCATTGTCGAACGAGCTGAGCAGTATAAACGTGAACTGAAGTTATGTATGGCGCATTATCAAGAATTATACAAAGATCTAGTCAAACAGGATCTCGACGATTGATTAGAGAGTTGCAGGAGAGTTGTGAAAATTGCCTAGCCACCCCCCCCCCCCCCCCACTCACGGAGTGAAAATCTAGGGTGAAAACGTAACAGAGACATTATTTGCTTAGTTGGCAAAATTTGATTTTCGAGTTGAAAAATTTTTGATTTCTCCCCCCCCAAACCATAGTCCTTCGCTACCCCCCTGTAAATTACTTTCATCGCTTGAAACATTTTGGCCGTCGTGTTCATACTCTAATGGTGAAATGCTCTCTGTGGCATGGGGAACCAAATTATCACTTGTTTTCAGTGATTCTGAAGTTTGATTGGTTTTGACAACGAACTCTCTAATCAATCGTCGAGATCCTGTTTGACTAGATCTTTGTATAATTCTTGATAATGCATACATGACTTCACGTTTATACTGCTCAGCTCGTTCGACAATGGGATCATGTGTAAGAAAATGACTTTCCAATTTATTAGTCATTTGAAGCCCTTTTTAAATTAAACCTGCAGTAAGTAGAATCTCTTCATCACCATCACTTTTTTTCTTTTTCAGGAGTCTCAAGGACAACTTCTGTTATTTCATCTTCGCTAAGAGTTTTGTCAACCAGCAATTCATCAATATCTGCAAACGATAAATCATCGAATCCTTCTCCACCTACTGCATGTGCTAAAGTGATGATACTAGAATATTCAGTCGTATTTGGGGGTACAGAATCTTTGCTTTTTACACATTCTGGCTTTCCAGCATGCGTTTAAAGTTGATGGTTTTAATTGTGATAACGTCAATCCAGCATGTCTGATGCAATCTAAAATAGAAAATTTGTTCCACACATCAATAACTGTTAATGTTTCATCCTTATCTAGTTTATCCAAAATGTATTGGAATGTTCGTCTTACGTAGTAAGCTTTAAATGTGGCAATTATATCCTGGTCTAGTGGTTGTATTAAGGATGTCGTATTAGGCGGCAGAAAACAAAATTGCATATTTGGCTGTTCCAAAACAGAATGGCCAGGTGCATTATCTATAATCAATAGAACTTTAAATTTGAGATTTTTTCCTTCAAATAGCGTTTAACTTCTGGAACAAAACATTTATGTAACCATTCATTAAAAATTTCTTTTGTAGACCAGGCTTTTTTGTTTGCCATAAAATACACTGGCAATTTATTCAAATCTACACCTTTCATTGACCGTGGTCTTAGGAATCGATTGATGAGCAGCGGTTTTAACATACGATCTCCTGAAGCGTTGCTGCGAAATAGAAAGGTCGTACGATCCTTAGCTCCTTTAAAGCCACCAACAATTTTTTGTGATTTTGTTACGTAGGTTCTACTCGGCATTTTTATCCAAAAAAGACCAGTTTCATCTGCATTTCAAACATGATCAGGATTGTATCCACCATCTTCAATGATTTGGGCCAATTTTGGACAAAATTCTTTAGCAGCCGACTCATATGCAGATGCAGCTTCACCTTTTATATTTACATTACGAAACGCGTGTCCTGCAAGCCAACCTGTACTTGCAGAAAATTCATAATTTTTGTTTAACTGAGCTGATGTGGTTGGTTCCATTTCTTGTATCTGCTTATATATTCGTAATGCCATCTGTTGATGATATTTCCGTCTAGAGGTATTCTTTTTTGCGAGTTATCTTCTATCCACATTACTAGTGCTTTTTCCATCTTCACTTTTACAATATCTCTTGTGTACGATGACGACTTAGAGCTCAATTTTGTTCCAGAAAGCAAAGATTTTCTAATAGCATCTTCATATTTCTTGATGGTTCTTACGGTAGCTTCGTTCAAACCAAAATATTTACCTATGGATGTCGAACCTTCTGCAGTTGCCAGACGATCTAAAAATTGGATCTTAGTATTTAAAGAGATAGACTTCCTTTTATGCTTTTGTATAGCTGAATTATCCGATATCGTGGTAAGACTTACGAAAAATATTTGAATTGTAGTTAATAAATCAGATGATGAAAAATTGTAAATTATCTATTAGCAAAATTTAATAAATTTATACTACGCACACAAAACTTCAAAAAACAAAACAAAATATTTTTCGATTTCTTCTATTAGACATCTAAACACTTCTAACTTTAAACACGAAATGAGAAACCAAGACTAACGTATGTATTGAAGATAAAATTGCGGGGAATTTCCGGAACTCAGTGTTGCTACTTTATTCCGAATAAAGCAGGTTTTGTACAATTTTTCCATAAAAGAGAGAAAACGTGTTGTGTAGTTAGTGTAGTTTTTATTTTGTGGATTTTAGGGTACAAAATGTGTATCTATAGTACATTTTCAAAGTTAAAACTACTTAAAAAAATGTGACCATAAAAGTAGCAACTTTGTTATAAATGTAAATCTAGGAAATTTTTCTTGAATAGGAATATTTTTTCAGAATGAAATTCAAATGGAGATTTTTAAAAAGGCGCCGTTTGAACCGTGATAGATCAAAATAAATCAAAATAAATCGTGTAAAAAGAGAATTAGAATTTTTTTCTAAACCGTGTTAAATCAAAATCGTGTAAAAAAAACCGTGTAAAAACAGAATTGAGTGTATAATTTCAATTTGTTGTTATTTACTGTACTATTCTTTAAAAAAAAATTATGCTCTTTTTAGGTTTTTAAAATTTTCAGTCCTAATATATTTCTCAGTATTGAAATGTGAATTTTAGGAATTTTGTAGTCATTTAAACATTTACTACATTAAATTATTCCCATTTTCCAAATTTGATAATATTTATTCTTAATTTTTATACGTCTGTTTTAATTTTATATCGACTGTTACCAGCTTAACATCATTAGTTGGTACCAGGAAAATGACGTTAAGCGAAACAATGTTGCAGAGGCTAGTTAGTTTCATAAGAAAAATGTTATTAATGGGAGATTGATTCTTGGTGGGTCAAAATAAAGAGCATAAGAGCTTAAAATAAATCTTTAAATTAACGTCATATCTTTAGGTATAAAACATAATTTTTATTACCTTATAAAAATTAAATGCAAACTTTTAGATTATGTAGAACATTTAATATATTGTTATGGATTTTAATAGAAAACTGAGCTAGAGTTCAAAAGAAAGCTTAGCAACAAAATTGTAAATGAACTAATTTATTACAAAAGTATAAGACCACATATACAGGATGATTGTAAACTCTTTCAACAAAAAAGAGGGATGATAGTACACATCAAGACGTACAATTTTTGCAATGGAACCTAGGGTCGCATTCCACTCCTTCCGCCAGAAAAGAGTACTTTCGAAATACGCCACGCATGCACAAGTATTTACTACCGGTGCATGAAAAGCACAAGATGCAAATCAGGTGCGCTGAGCAAGTGCGTAGACGATTAAGAAGAAACATTTAAAAACGCAGCCGAACCCGTTCATCGACATTACCGTGATAACGTCACAAGATAAGTGACGTATTCTTGAAGGACATGGAAGACTACAAATACGAGGAATTGGCGGATATGCATGTGATGTACGGCCAAGCAGGTGGTAATGGACGTGAAGCACAAAGATTATACCGTGAGAGATTTCCGAATCGTCGTATTCTTTACCATTCGACCTTCGCCAGTGTTGATCGAAGACTGCGTGAAACTGGCTCGCTGGCTGTCTCAATGAGTGATACTGGACGTTCGCGAAGTGTGCGGACACCAGAAATGGAAGAACGTGTCTTGCAGCGATTTGCAGAAGTTCCTTCCACAAGTACGCGAGTGGTGTCATCCGAAATGGGTGTTTGTCAAACCTCGGTGTGGAATCCTACATGAGGCACGGATGCATCCCTTCCACGTGCAGAAAGTCCAAGCTTTGAACGTAAGATGACTATCCCCGCCGGGTAGAGTTTGTTAGGTGGATGTTCCAGATGAACAATGTTAATCCGCAATTTCCCGCATTAGTGTATTTAGTGATGAGGCCACGTTTACCCGGGAGCGCATTTTCAACAATCACAACCAGCACTCTTGGGCTCAAGAAAATTCACAAATCACTGACCCTCGTAAACACCAGCAGAAATTTGGCGTCAATATCTGGCAGGTATCCTGGGTGATTTTCTGGTGGGACCTTACCTCTTGCCAGAACGACTGACCAGCGCAGTGTACTGTGTGTTTCTGGAGCAAGTGCTTCCTGGTCTGTTGCAGGATGTTCCACTCACCATGCAGAGGGACATGTGGTTTATGCATGATGGGGCCTCAGCACACTTTTCCATCGAGGTCCGATACTTCCTAAATGCAACATATCCCGGGCAGTGGATTGGACGTGGTGGATCTGTGGCTTGGCCTCCACGCTCCCTGGACCTCAATCCACTAGACTTCTTCTTCTGGGGGCAGATGAAAACGCTTGTGGACTCCCTGGAAGATCTCATCGCGAGAATCGGTGTTGCAGCAAAGACCAACATCACACCAGGAGTCTACGAGAGGGTGCGACAGTTCTTTATTCGCCGGTGTGGGCTGTGCAACAACGCCCTCGGACGCCACTTTGAGCAGCTACTTTGATCTTTCTCTGACGCGAATGTAATTAAGCAACTCATAAATTGGTTAAGTGCCTTTGTTTTCACTGTTGAAGGATCAACGTGGATATGTAACTTTACACTTCTCTGGCGGAAGGAGTGGAATGCGACCCTAGGTTCCATTGCAAAAATTGTTCGTCTCGATGTGTACTATCACCCCTTTTTTTGTTGAAAGAGTTTAAAATCACCCTGTATATAAAACAAATTCAACTAACATAAATCCTTGCCTTCCTCAGTATGAAGCTAAACATTAAAAAGGGTGTTTTACATCTCTTAATTACACTTCAAATATTTCTACTAAAATTATTTCAATATCTGGTCAAGGCACAATTGGAATATTATTTAAACATTTGACAAGCAACAGAAGTTTCTTTATTGAAATACCTATAAGTTTCCAAAGTTCAGGTTACCAGTTCTTTTTATACACTATGTTGTTACTAAGCTCTATTTGCTTTTCCTGTTGCTTCTTTTCACCAATGGAAATAAGTTCATTTTATTCATTAAGATCACCATGCATCAGATAATGAACTCCTGCTTAGAAGAAATTAAAGCCAGCTCCGCTTGCTCGATTAACATATTTCCTCTTCGGTTTGATTACCATGTGTCTTGAATAACCTGCCCTTCAACGTAACCGAAATATAAACAATTTTCTCATTTAGATTAACAAAATAATAACTAACTAAAAGGAAAACCAATATACATTTTCACCTACTATCAAAATCTTCCCAATGTTTTTAAACACCATTATTATTTTAAGTCTGTCTGTTCCAATAGATTAGTGACGTATTTCTCACGCTGAAGCGTAACACGAACGTCAAATGACATATCCGTTCTGATTTTTATTGCTGCACGTTCATCAATCGTAACAATATACAGAAGATTGTCAATGATTGACTGACGGCTGAGGGGATCGCGCTAATTCTAACTATGCAGTATTATAACAATGCAGAAATGGTAAAGATTCTAACTATATATAATCATAACAATGCAGAAATGGTAGATATTCTAACTATGTGTAATTATAACAACGTAGAAATGGTAGAGATTCTAACTATGTATAATTATAGCAATGCAGAAATGGTAGAGATTCTATGTATAATTATAACAATGCAGAAATAGTAGAGATTCTAACTATGTGTAATCATAATGATACAGAAATGGTAGAGCTATAAAAATGTATACTTAGGGGTAATTCGGGTCGTGATTTTGTAAAAAAAATCCAAAATTTGATCCCCGATGTTTCTTTCAAGGTCAAACTGAGGTCACATAAAGGTCATACTTTGATCTACTACTGATAAAAATGTGAAAGTTTGTGTCTGGTGGTGATTCAGGTGTAGACCTCGGAAACGTTTTGAAATTTTGAATCTGCAGTGCCCTTCAAGGTCAAAGGTGAAATTTAAACCCACCTTTGCTAGAGAGCTAAAAATTAGTTCCTGGGAGTATTTTGGGTGTGTACTATAGAAATGTAAAGTTTGGATGCAATGGGCCGTCGGAGGTTAAAGATCAAATAGAAAACTAAATACTGGTTGTTTGATAGTATTTTGAGTCGTAGATTTCAGAAATTTTGCCCAATTTTTGATGTGATGTGTCCTTCGAAGTCAAAGGTCAAATTTCTGTTTACCGGTTCTGGAGAGTTAAAATTTTCTGAATAGGGCTATTTTAGGCAGTAGAGCTCCCTGTTTTAAGGCCAAGGTTTTTTGTTGCATATATTTAGTTCATTATAAAGGGATATAACTATCAAAAAAGTACCTTTTCCAATAAAAAATGACAATAATTTCTTTTTACGCAGCATACTTGGTACTAAGGTCCAACACGAGCGTGTTGGAAGAATAAAACAAATAGAGAATTTGCGGGAAAGTTGACACCTCAGCAGAAGCATAACTCATCGACGTCTTACAATAAAAATGAAACACCTTCAACACACACGTTTGCCAATAGAAATACAGCACATCCATGTCTGACGGCAAAAATGCAACATTACCAGCACACCTCTGGTTAATACGGGGTGGGGAGTGGATAAAAGCACGTGCTCCGTCTCACGACACTACACGTGCACACCAATGAAAAGGCTACATCTTCAACACAGCAGCGAAAAAGATACACTATCAACACAGCAGAGGCAGGGGTGGTTCAGTTGGTAGCGCGCCAAGCTAGTAATCTGCAGTTCCCAGGTTCCAGTCCTACCTGGACCAGCATTGAGGTTTATCTCCGCAAAATTCCCCACCATGCCCTTGATCAGTAGCGGACACCAATGGGCTTGTGAAGGTCGCTATCCATCGAATAGGAAGTAAAGCTGTGGCCCCCTGTGCGGAAGAGCCGTATTCTGTGAACATTAAAGACCACGCTGGATGGTTTGACAAGAGTCTACTATCTGTCTCCCAAAAGATGTTCAGTGGGTCCCCTCTCCCCAACCTTCTTTGAGCCTCTAGGCCCTTGTGACCTGGCCATTTAGCCCATTGTGGGCAAAAATATTGCCGATCAGAGATAAAACAACCCAACATAATCAACACAGCAACGAAAGAACTACATCTTCAAGATACCAATGAAAAGCCTACACCTTCAACACAGTAACCAAAAGGCTACACCCACTTTCAACACCAATATGAATGCTATACCTTCAACATACCAACAAAAAAAAAAACAAACGAAAAAACTGCATCTTCAACACACCAACCAAAAGGTTACACCATCAACACAAAAATAACGTCTACAGCTTCAATACACCAACCAAAAAGGCTACACCTTCAACAAAGCAATAGAAAGGATACACTTTCAATATTCCAGCAAAACAGCTGCACCTTCAACACACACACATATACTGTATGTTTGCCAACATAAATACAAACATCCAACACATGCACGCAACATCTCCGACGCGCCCACGTTTGTCAAGAGAAACGCATTAGATTTAATGTGCAAATTGTAAATAAAATGACTCATTGAAAACACAAAGTACTGTGTTGAAGGTGTAACTTTTTTGTAGAGTATTGAAAGTGTAACTTTTATTGTTGTGTATTGAAAGTGTAGCTTTTATTGTTGTGTTGAAGGTGTAGCCAACTAAAGTATCTTTTGAGAATTACCCTTATCAAGATTTGAACCAGATTCTTATGCTTTGCAGCCAAACTTCTTGTATTACAGAAACTGATAAGCAGGTAACCGCTCTACCACTACTAATAACCCTGTATCTCTCTATCTTTATTTAAGCACACTGATGAAAATTTAAAAAAGAACACCATTAGCAATTGAAGCGTAATCTATGAGATTTATTTATTAGAAACAACTTGTTGAGAAAGGACAATGATCAGAAATGTGAAGTGATTCAATGTTTATTTTACTTTTTAATGAGTATTACATTTTATAAAAGGCACATTTTAATAAAGTGTTGAACCTCCTCGAGCAGCAGTACAAGTTTCCAATCTGGCATACAATCGGTCGTACAAATGCTGGATATCATGCTGGGGGATACCATTCTATGTGCTTTTCAGCGATGGTCGTTGCCTGCCGCGGTCTGAGGAAGAGTCTTTGTCTGATCCAGTCCAAGACATGCTCGATTGCAGCAAGTCGGAAAGCATTCTGGCCAAGAGAGTTGATACACTGCCTGAAGAGCATGTTGAGTGGCCCGGGCGGAGTGTGGGCAGACGTTATCTTGCTGGAATATTGCATTTGGGATTGCACTCAAATGTGGCAGGATGACCGACTGTACAATGTTGTTGATGTATGTATTGCTATTCAGTGTACCCTGTGCAAACACCAGACACGTACGAGAGTGATAGCTCTCGTACATGTCTGGTATCATTGCTCCATACACCATTATACCTGGCGTGGGCCCTATGTGTCGCTGGCAGATGCACGATGGAAGATGCAGCTCACCTTGTCGCCTTTGGACATGTAAACAACCATCAGACTCTCCTAAGCAGAATCAGCTTTCATCACTGAAGACCACCGACTGCCATTCTACCCTCCAATGAACTCGTTCTTTATACCACTGCAAACGTGTTCTACAGTGACTAGGTGACAGTGGTAAACATGCCAGTGGCACGCGTGCCCGTAGTCCTGCTTTCAAAAGACGATTGTGTATCGTTCTTGTAGCCACCCTTGGTACGACAGAGGATCGAATTTGTGAGGCTATAGCTGTCTGCTCTGCCACCGCCGCCCTCCTGATACGTCGATCCTCTCGTGCTTCTGTAACTCTGTGTTGCCCGGAACCATGTCTGCGAGTGTGCCAATGCTCATCTGACTATTGACGCCACCATCGTACCACTGCCATACCTCCTGTTGAACGCGGTGTGCAATTTGACGAAAAGACCAACCTGCTTCCGGAAGACCCACTATACGACCTCGCTCAAACTCTGCTAACTGAACAAATGTTGCTTGCTTACATCGTCCAGGCATGGTAGCTTCTCCAAAGAGCAGTGAACAACACGACACAAGAAGAATAACTTCTTTCTTCACGCCCTAGTCCTTAAATACGCGTGCGCGTACATTTGCAGCTTGTCCTCAGTTACGTCATTATTTCATCCAATGACTTTCAATCTTGGATCACGGTTTCTGCTGCCCTTAACTATTAACATTTTATAATATGACATTCCTAAAGGAATTCCTGCTGGGTGTTCTTTTTTCAATTTCTGCCAGTATATTTATTGCTGAGTCTGTAAATGGTAGCTAGGTAGTCACTGGAAGGAGAGCTATGCACCAATCCCCTGTGATGATGCATAGAATCAGCCAGGCCTGGAACCTAATGTCTGACCCCGCCTTCTCGTGGTGCAGACGTTAGTACCTTTCAAAAGAGATAGTTCAAAAGAGATAACTCTTGTGGAAGTGAACGGAAGCAGATGGCTGCCAGATTAGTGTGGCCTACTGATCTTGACAACTCTGGCTAATTTTCTCTTTTTTCTACCCTGCTGAGGAGTGGTCAACCACACAGGGTCCTGGTGCTGACCATATATAACAACCTGAATGGAATTATGGCTTTGAGCTTGATTATGGATCCTGATTTTGCTGCACTGGTGGGCTTCTGTGGAGGAAAAAATTTCCGCTGTTCTTTCTGTTTGTTAGTGAGTTGACAGCTCCAAGTGAATAGATTCACAGGATATGTTTATCAGCTGGTGGATAATCCTCAACAGAGGTCATCGCAGGCACCTGAACTCTTTGCTTCTATTAGCATCGTCAAGTTCTACATTGGAGGAAGTCTTCCAGTGTAGATGGCTTCAGCCTTTAATGGTAGGGGAACGGGTCTTTGCCCCATGTCTGCGATTAGGGGGCTGTTTGATATTGTCGCCATTCCCTCTCTCAATAAACATAGTTTCTTTAAACATCCCACTAAACATTTTCTCTCCATAGGTAGTTGGAATGTGAGGACTCTGCACAGAGCATTTTCTCTTGATGTCCTCACACAAGAATTCCACCATTATAATTTAGATATTCTCGGCTTGCAAGAGACCAGATGGACAGATAAAGGTAAGATTCTTAAAAATAATCTTAAATTTCTCTTTTCAGGGAGGGAAGACAATAAACATCACCAAGGCGTGGGTCTGCTTCTCGCAGACACGCTAGTGATGCTCTTCTAGGATATGAGTGCATTAATGAAAGGTTTCTTAGAGCAAAATTTCAGACAAGCGTTAAAGACTTGAATGTTATCTGCTGTTATGCCCCACTGAGGATGCTGATGAGGATAAGAACGATAGGTTTTGCGAAAAATTTCAGGATATTTTGAATTCTGTCAAGAAAGGAGATATTACTCTTGTTCTAGGTGACTTCAATGCCAAAATTGGTACTGACTCTGACATTGGGGAGGAGTGATTGGCCCTTTTGGCATTGGTAGCTGCAATGGTAATGGGCAACTCCTCCTACAGGTAAGTAAACTTAATGGTTTCAGAATAACTAACACTTATTACAAACACCACGACATACATAATAATTAACATGGTTTAACATAATAATACACATGGGTTTCACCCGATGGGCTGCATAAGAATATGATTGATTACATATCAATCAGCCGTCCCGTGGCCGAGTGGTTAGCGCACTTGGCTACTGATCTAAGGGAACTGGGTTCGAGCCCCGGGTAAGGCATGGATGTTCGTGTTGTTTTTCTGCTGAGTTCCTGCCATCCTCACAGACCTTCTACTATGGCATATAAACTGACAGGCACCTGTCAGACCTCTGTGGCAAGCAGCTGCTTGAGGGGGTATTTATTTTTTTATTTATATATTAATTAACAGCAAATGGGCTAGTTCTGTTAGGAATACCAGGTCATATAGGGGAGCTGAAATTGGATCTGACCATTATCATGTTAAAAGTCTCTTGCAACTTAAACTAGTGTTGTGCTAGGGTTAAAGATTTTACCTTTAATACTGAACTCTGAAAGACCCAGTTATAGCTAAAGCTTACCATGATAGGTTACTTAGTCATTATGACAGTCATGGTTTGCTTACTACTGAAGTTGAGGAAGAATGGGAACATTTTAAACAGGCGTTTTTGGAAACCAACGGTACTCTTTTAGGAAAAAAGGAGTAGAGGAGACAGAATTATTTGAGTGATAAGGCACTTGAGCTTATTTCAGAAAGAAAGAACTGCAGGAATGTCCTTAATCAATACCCTACTTGTCCTGACAGAAAGCATTACAGAGAGCTTAATAAACGTGTAAAGGATCAGTTAGCTGCTGATAAGAATCTTTGGCTTGATGGCTTGGCTGACAAAGCCAAGGAAGCAGTTAGACAGCACAACAGCAGAGAGCTGTAAAAAAAATACCCCCTCAAGCAGCTGCTTGCCACAGAGGTCTGACAGGAGCCTGTCAGTTTATATGCCATAGTAGAAGGTCTGAGAGGATGGCAGGACCTCAGCAGAAAAACAACACATACAACCATGCTTTATCCGGGGCTCGAACCCAGGTCCCTTAAATCAGTAGCCAAGAGCGCTAACCACTCGGCCATGGGACGGCTAGAGAGCTGTACTAGATAGTTAATGTTTTGTGTGGTAGAAAACAGACAGGTATACTGGGATTGAAGGATAAACAAGGTAAGGTTATAGAAGGTGAGAATTCTGTCATGGCTAGGTGGGCTGAGCATTTCAGTGATGTTCTAAACAATGTGGATAGTTCTACTTCCATTGTTTGCAATGATGATAGATGCATTGGTGACTTTAATGTTGGTCCTATAACACAATCTGAAGTTATTTTGGCTGTATCTAAACTTAAACTTCATAAATCCCCAGGGGTAGATGAAATTACTACGGAAATGCTTAGAGCTGGGAATGTTTCGGTTACCACTTGGATGATTGAAATTTTGAATATCTTTTATGATAAAGTCATGGTTCCTAAGGATTTTACCAGAGCTATTATTATTCCTATTTTTAAAAAGGGAGATTGCAGTTCTTCTGATAGCTATAGGAATATCAGCCTACTCTCTGTTCCAGGTAAAGTTCTTTGCATGATTGTGCTCAATAGAATTAAGAATCTGGTTGATGGACAATTGCGTGATGAGCAATGTGGATTCAGAAGTGGTAGGGGATGTGTTGATCACATATTTTCACTTAGGCAGATTCTTGAGAAGTGTTTAGAGTTTCAGAAACCTTTGGTTGCTAACTTTGTTGATTTCAAAAAGGCTTTCGACTCTGTTGATCGTTATAATTTATGGTTGATTGTGAGATCATATGGTATACCAGACAAGTTAGTTAACATAATGAAAGCTCTCTATAATAACACTGAGTCACGTGTGAGAGCTGGTAGGTCTTGTAGCAATTGGTTTAGCATTACTTCTGGTGTTCGACAAGGGTGCATTTTTTCTCCTTTTCTCTTTAGTTTGGTTATTGATTACGCTATGTGAAATTCACTTCAAGGGAAAAATTTTGGCCTTAAATGAGCTGGAGATACGAAAATCTCTGATTTCGATTATGCTGATGATTTAGCCCTTTTGGCAAATGATGTTGATGAGATGAACTCTTTCATTCGAGCTGTTGATGAGACTGGTAGTAGAGTAGGTTTGGTTATAAACAGAGAGAAAACTAAAGTGATAAAAATTGGTCAAGCAGGCTGTATTCAATTAATCTGAATGGTTGCAATCTTGAACAGTGTCACAGTTTAATTATCTTGGGAGCTATGTAAGAGATACTGGTGATGTGTGGCATGAGATTAACAGACGGATAAGGATTGCTTCCGGGACTTTTAAGGATCTATGGAGAGTGTGGAGAAATAGGCGTATACACCTAAAGACTAAAATTAGACTGTATAATAGTTTGGTTCTTTCTAGGGTTAGTTATGGCAGTAAAATTTGGAAACTTTGTAAACAAGATAACAGGAAACTAGATGCTTTTGATTCTAGATGCTTACGCAGTATCTTGGGCATTAATTGGTTCAACTTTGTAACTAATGATGAGGTTAGGCAAAGGAGTCTGCAACCTTCTTTAAGTAGCATATTGTGCAGAGAGAGACTCCGCTGGTTTGGCCATGTTGCCCTTATGGATGATTATAGATTGGCGAATAGGGTTATGAATAGTGTGCCTAAAGGCTTAAGAAAGAGGAGGAGACCAAGGATGCGGTGGGCAGACAATGTTAAACAGGGCCTTATTAGAATTGGTGTGCAGTGGCCAGATGCAGCAGATGTAGCTCAGGACAGACTTGCTTGGAGAACTAGATTGCACGGTCTGGTTGGACCTCCATAGTCCATGGCTGCTTGAGGATGATGATGATATTTATTGCTAACGTTTTTCATCTCTTTTTAAAATTTTTTCCTCAATTGCATTTTACAAAGTTCTAGGCATTCATTCTTTCATATTTCTCTCCTAAACAGTCCATATAAAGCACCTTATTGCACAAAGAAACTGCATATTCTTTTTTCCACTCGTTACTTCTTCAAAAATCGAATGTCTTCGTATTCTGGTAATTTGAGTTTAAAAATATTAGTATAATTCTCAAAAGATACACCTTCAACACAACAAAAAAAGCTACAGTTTCACTACACTACAAAAAAAAAAGTAGCTACACCTTCAACACAGTATTCTGTGCTTTCAATGAGTGATTTTATTTACAATTTGTCATAACTGATTCTAGCTGAATTTTTGTACTAATTTTTAATGATTAACTGACTGTGTTGGAAATGTTTCAATAAAATGTTATGAAAAGTGTCCGGACACTTCCATCCTGAGTGGAATTCAAACCCATATTTGCCAGAATCAAGGCAGGTGTCATAATCACTGGACATCAGAGACTAACCATTTTCTTCAGCAGTGTGACACGGAATGTACAAATTTTATACACCTACCTAATAACCTGTTCCACCACCTTTTGCCCTCACAACAGCAGCCAGAAATCTTGGTAAGGACTCAATGAAGTGTTGAAAACATGGAGGTGGTATTGCTGCCTATGAAGCGAGGATCGTCTTTCTTAGAGCACATATACGCTATGTTGAAAAAAGTGTCTGGAAAACCACTTTCAAAGCTCCCTAACATTGAAAATAAACTTTTTACCAAAAACTGTTATTGGCGATAAATTGTAGATGTCACTCAAATCTCTCTAAATATATTTCCCGCAATATTCGTGTAATATTTAAAGAATTAATGGAAACTGAAGCATTTATTTTCAACTTTTGACACTTGTGAAGAAATACTTCAATAGATAAAACACAACTCTTGTAACAATTTGTTCACTAAAATAAATTAAATATCTGAAGTTTGTATGACGATATTTTAAGATTTCATCAATTTGGAGGCAATGTGACAGTGTCGTCTGCTGTTAAATGATCCCGCTCAATGACTCTTTAAATATTGATCGAAGATTGTTGAAAATTGACACTATCACATTGCCTCCAAATTGATGAAATCTTAAAATATCGTCATACAAACTTCAGATATTTAATTTACGTTAGTGAACAAATTGTTACAAGAGTTGTGTTTTATCTAATGAAGTATTTTTTCACAAGTGTCAAAAGTTGAAGAAAAATGCTTTAGCTTCCATTTATTCTTTAAATATTAAACGAATATTGCGGGAAATATATTTAGAGAGATTTGAGTGACATCTACAATTTATCGCCAATAACGGTTTTTGCGTAAAAGGTTTATTTTCAATATTAGAGAGTTTTGAAAGTGGTTTTCCATTTAAATAACATGAAAATGTCCGGACACTTTTTTCAGCAAGTGTATAATACAGATGAGTTAGAGCTCAAGTGTTTGAATTTGGAATCAAATCATTACAATAGGTACTGACCCTGAATCCTTTGGATTGGGTTGTTTTACCTCTGAGCGGCACTTTTTTGCACACCATGGGCAGGTCACATGGATCCCGAAGGATCGGAGAAGGTTGGGGGAGGGGACCCACTGGAACAGCTGTTGGGAGACAGATGGTAGCCTCCCGTCAAGGCCATCCAGCGTGTTCTTTAACGTGCACAGGGTATGGCTCTGCCGCACACGGGGCCACGGCTTAACGTCCCAACCGACGGACGGTGGCCTTTCCAAGCCCATCGGTGTCCCCTACTGACCGTGGGCAGGGCGGGGAATTTTGCGGAGATAAATCTCAACGATGACCCAGCTGGGACTCGAACCTGGGAACTATAGATTACGAGCCTGGCGCGCTACCGACTGAGCCACCCCCGCCCCTAACCCTGTATCCAGTAAGATATAATTTCCGTTTCTGAAACATACCGTTAAATGCCGCCGAATATTTCCTTTTTCTTCGTTTTAGAGACTATTGCAAACTATAAAATAATTATAAATTTTTAGGAAACAAATAAAAAAATTTAATGTTATTTTGAACTAAAAAGTACTTGAAATACTTCGCAGAAACTGAAAATTCTTTACTCACATCATTATAAATGCTAAATTTGATTCATTAAAGGAGGCGAAGAGCACTTGGAAAAGTAATCAAAGGCTGCTGAATGACAATTGTTATTTTAATTGCTGAAACCTGGTAAAAGGGTTAAAATCACGATAAAAAGAAATTATTAATTTTACTTGTTATTGAATTTTTGTAGAATTTTAAGCAAAATTGTAAATCTAAATGAGCTCGAAGTCATTAGACCCAGAACCCAGACTCACATCTAGTACCTACCTACCTACCTACCTATAGCAGGCCCGTATCTCGAAAATTAAGTTGAAAAAATGGGGGGGGGGGGTGAGCTTGAAACTCAATTGAAATTTAAAAAGGTGAGCTAAGAGACTGGATTTCCATTTCAGTACATTCTGTAGTTTCCAGGTTCGAGTCCCAGGTGGGTCAGCGTTGAGATTTATCTCCGCAAAATTCCCCCGCCCTGCCCACGGTTAGTAGGGGACACCGATGGGCTTGGGAAGACCGCCGGACGTTAAGCCGTGGCCTCGTGTGCGGGAGAGACATACCCTGTGCTCGTTAAAGAACACGCTGGATGGCCTTGACGGGAGGCTACCATCTGTCTCCGAAAAGCTGTTCCAGTGGGTCCCTTCCCCCAACCTTCTCTGAGCCTTCGGGGTCCATGTGATCTGGCCATTTAGCCCATGGTGTGCAAAAAAATGCCGCTCAGAGGTAAAACAACCCAACTTGACCTATAGCGTATGCAAATGTCGCAAATAAATCTGATGCCTATACTTCTAAGAACTGGAAACCAGATTCGTCAACGGAATTTGTCAACATGTATATTTAGACACAACGTAGCAATGATGAGCTGTGTTCCAAAAACAAGTATTACATCTGAGCAGTATATAGTATATGCTATAACGCATCCACAGAGAAAACCACTATCCGAAAAAAGCTTCTTAGAACATGAAAAGGGCTCATTTGAATAAAACAAAAGCAAGAGTAGATCAATGATATCAAAATGGGATATAATGCATATATAGAAAAAGACAGCCCGCGCAGTTTCTGTAACATAATTAGTACCAGCTGCTTTTAATGCAACTATTTTGTACAAGAAATAAATATCTATACTATTATAATGGAAAGTCTCACAAGAAAAGCTTTTATAAAAGTGTTTTCTTTAGAACTTATTTTTCTCTGCATTAGGGTTGTTATTGAAATTCTGGAACTGTCTGTGCTCCATACATTCTAACACCTCCAGCATCTCTCTTAAATTATTCTTCAAAACGTAATGTTTAACATTATTCCACTCTTAAACGTAATGGCAGGGAGAGAGAATCGTATTGTTGAACAACAGAGTAATCTTTTAAGAAGTGAGTAGAACTTAAAATTAGTAAGGACTTAATAAATATATTGGAAAACAAAACAAAAAAAGATGTAAAAATTAGCTTGAAAATAATGATACGAAAACAACATGAATAATATAACAACTATGAAAAGTTAAGACTTAGATGAGACGATTTTGTTCCTCTCTAAAAAATAAAGCCAAGAATTTCTAGTGAATAGGTTAATGCTAAAATGATGTGCAGGCCCTTTTGAAAAATATATTAATCTTATGAATTTTAAAGCCGGATGATGTGTTTACAAAAAACTTTAAACGACTGGATGGGATTAAGTTTAAAAACTTGTAATCGAAGAAGAAAAAGAAGTTTAATTCTTTTAGAAACAGGTTATTGAAATAAAGAGCTCGACTTTTATCTAGTTTTGACTAAGAGATTATTATTTGCTATTTATTTTTTTTCCGCAGAGCAAGCTTGTGTTTTTTGTCCCATAATCCATTCTTCTTTAAACCACTCAGGCAATGTAATACAGAAAGATATATGAGTTGGGGAGCTTTGAAGTTAAACAACAAAAAATAATCAATAATTCAAAAATTTTGTTTAAATATATCAGATCCGACATCGTGAAAAAAAAAACCCAAAAAGAACTAGATTTTTTTATTTCAGTACAAATTAGTTTTCTATAACTTAAGTCTCTCTCTCTCTCTGAAATAAGCGATTAATTTCAAGAAGATAAAGGAAACAGATTTATACTTGGCTGAATACCCTTGCAAAAGCTAAACCTTTCAGACCTCTCCTGATTCTTTTTAAACGAGACGACTGAATCGATTTTTCAATAGTTACAGAAACTCTTATGTGCATGCACCAACGATATATCTATCTTTAATTTTTTTTTTCATAGTTTAGTCTCTAATATCGGTATATAGTTTTATTTCTGATATCGATAGGCGGTCAGGAATCGTGTTATCGGAAAGCGTTTTGGACTAATCACAAGAAAAATATTTTCTTTTATTATTATGCTTTACGAAAGGATTAATTCCTTTACTTTATGAGGCATGTTATTGTGATAAACAGATCGGCTTTTATGAAGTCCCTGAAGGAGAGGAAGTTAAATGTTTCACCGCTTCCGTTTCATTCTCATCAATCACTGAGAAGCGTATCGTATCAGTCACCAACAGATGTTTTAGTCATAACACTTCTGATACATATTTCTTTCAATAAAAAGCATCTCGTTTTTTCATGAACTGAAGAGATGATATTGACAGCATTAGGAGCAACCGTAGGAATTTCCAATATCGCCATTCAGGTGGAGATTCATTCATTGTGATATGTGTGTCAAAACCCAATATTGATATGTGTCAGATATTGTCCGGAATTCAAAGTGCAGGCAGTAGTGCTCATGAAATTATATTTGCAGTGGATAGTCGCTTGTCGGTGTTGAAGGAACTCGAAAATCATATCACAGATTCTATCGAGGTTATTTTGATGGCGTAAGATCCGGACGGGTGAACAATTCAGTCGAATGAAAAGGAAGAAGTGAAAATGGGAAAAAAACACCTGTTCTTATTGCAACACTCGTTTTAGCTTTATTTATGAATTTTGACCAATGAATTTTTTCCACAGTTATTATATACTAATTAAAGTCCATGGCAATTCATGGATTTCATGGACATTTAAGTTTCAGCAAAGAAGAAATACTCATCGGCAGCCAACTTACCAAAAAATATGAGGCGAGGGTGGTGCAAGTCGGTAGCGAGCCAAACTCGTAATCTGCAGTTCCGAGGTTCGAGTCCCACCTGCTGCAGCGTTGATATTTATCTCCACAAATCATTACCCAGCTCTCGGTCTGAGAGAGGACACAGACGGGCTTTGAAAGACTGCCATCCGTCGGATTGAAGGTAAACCATGTTCAAGCAATCCATACCCTACCACGTTAAAGAACACAATAGATAGCCTTGAGGAGAGACTTCCATCTGTCTCCTAACAGCTGTCCAGTGAGTCCCTTTTCCGAAAACTTCTCTGAGCACTTGAGGTCCATCCGACCAGGTCGTTTAGCGCATTGCGTGGAAAAAAGTGCCGCTCAGAGAGTAGCGCACCAGGCTTGTAATCTGTAGTTTCCAGGTTCGAGTCCCAGCTAGGCCAGCGTTGAGATTTATCTTCGCTAAACTGCCCGCCCTGCCCTCGGTCAGTAGGGGACACCGATGGGCTTGGAAAGACCGCCGTCTGTCGGATGGGATGTAAAGCCGTAGCTCCGTGTGTGGCAGAGCCACACCCTGTGCACGTTAAAGAACATGCTGGATGGCCTTGATAGGAGGCTACCTTCTGTCTCCCAACATATGTTCTAGTGGGTCCTCTCTCCCAACCTTATCTGAGTTATCAGAGTCCTTGTGATCTGGCCATGTAACCCATTGTGTGCCAAAAATGCCATTCAGACGTAAAACAACCCAACCCGCTCAGAGGTAAAACAACCCAATGTTTATACAATATACAGTATATACAAAATACATGCATATACACAAACCAAGGAGTTCAGGCTGTAATCCGTCAATGTAATATGTTGTAGAGCAGAGGTTCCCAAATTTATTTGTCCTACCACCCCCTTTTCAGAAAAAAAAATTACTCAGCGCCCCCCTGGAAACTACCTTCTTTAAGCGAACAAACAGAAAGATGAGTGACAAATTTGCGTTCTTTTATGTATCGGACTTGACCACTGATAGGTTATAACTTGCATTTTATGTGTTTATTTGGAAAATAAAATAATCACTACGACTTTAATTCTATGTTACACAACAGATGAAACATGTACGAACGGTTTTTCAAAAATTTCTTTTCTTTCCTTCTTTCTTTATGCTTCCACGGCCCCCCAGTTGCACCCGACTGGATCGTTCCAGCGCCCCCCAGGGGGCGGTATAGCCCACTTTGGGAAACATTGCTGTAGAGAATGTCTATGAGGACAATATTTGGACAGAAGGGCAACATGAAAAATAAAATTTTCAAGTTTATCTCGGGTTCGAACCCAAGGCCTTTTGCTCTGGAACGAATCTAACCGTTGGGATACTGAGGCAGCTCCAGTTTTAGTGTAAATACCATAAACCAAGATCATAGGACAAATTCCTGAAGAGGAAGTCTACATAAGTGAGAAGGCTAGACGAGCGGTGTCAGTTGTTTTATCTCTGAGATGCACTTTTTTGCACATAGTGGCTAAATGGGCAGGCTGTGGGAGAGGGGACCCATTGGACAGCTGTTGGAAGATAGATTGTAGCCTCTCGTCAAGGCCAACCAGCGTGTTTTTTAACGTGCACAGGGTATGGATTCTCCTGCACACGGGGCCATGGGTTAACGTTCATCCTGTGGACGGCACCCTTTCGCAGTCCATTGGTGTTCCCTACTGACCGTGGGCATGGCGGGGAGTTTTGGGGAGATAAATCTGAACGCTGGCCCAGCTGGGACTCGAATCTGGGAATTGTACAATTGCGAGACTGGAGCGCTACTGACTGAGCCACCCCAGCCCCTGTTGTGCTTATGAGTTTTCCTGTCATAAGAATTATTGATGTTATCTGTAACTACTGCGTTTAGTTCAAATGATTTCTTTTTAGAGATTGCTGATGTAGAATACTACAGAATAATATAGTCTTTAAGTGAATACTACAGAAACTTGTACAAATGTCGAAAACCTAAATTGAAGTATCACATAATCTTTGATATAAAAACATATAAGACATCGTGTGTTGGTCACGTGAATGGCTAGTCAAATGATAGACATGAAGTTGTCTCTTCGCAGCGCCTGCATATATGTATATATATATTGAGTAAGAATAAATAGGAGTGGTACAGTCGCTCAAAAAACTATCCGAACATTGTGGGTGATTACAGAATTCAGAAAAAATATCTGGCAACGATTTTTTTAGAAATTAGTGATCTGGCAACCTTCGTGTCACGTGACACGAAGGTTGCCAGATCATTAATTTCTAAAAAAATCGTTGCCAGATATTTTTTCTGAATTCTGTAATCACCCACAGTGTACGGATACTTTTTTGACCGACTGTACCAATCATAAGTACGTTGTTACTAATAGCACTTTTGAATTTTTAAAAAATACTTTGTCATATATGAAATATATAACAAAGTATTTTTTTATTACTTATTTATATTTAATTTAATATTTTTTTAGTATTATTTATTAAGTTATTTGATATATATGTCATATATGTCAAATATTTGTCATATAATGAAAGCTTCTGACACGGAGCAAATTGATCCCTAATGCTTTCCCTCCTAAAAAACGGCAAATTTGAAAGTCGCTCTATTATATTTTACGAACGGGAACGGGAGGGCCTACAGTTATGAGTTAGATGTCAAATGGAATCTTATATAATGACCTCCATATAAAAGTCAATAATGGCGGTCATTATTGACTTTTATTGATTGATTGCCTCCTGATACAAAGGGTGCGGGTCGGGTTTTCCCAGGGTTTCTCTCAAGAAGATCTCTCGCTTTAGCTCTCCTGTATAGTGTGACATGATAATTTAGCCACTAGGGCCTACCTGTTTGGTGGTTTAATTCTCATTGTTTATTTCTCATTGCTGATATTAAAGATTTCCACTTTAATATCAGCAATGAGAATTAAACAATGAGAATTAAACCACCAAACAGGTAGGCCCTAGTGGCTAAGTTATCAGCCACTAGGGCCTACCTGTTACGGTAGTTGCTTATGGGCGCTAGTTGCCTGGTACGTTAAATATCCTAATGCGATGTACGTAGAACGAATAATATTTTGAAACCTGCGGTTTACGAATCCCCAAGGGTGGCATGTTTTAAAGTTTACCTAATTTGGTAGCGTTTGTGTACCACAAAGGTACTGGACGGATGTTAAATGGATTTTGCACTCTGACCATTACCTTGTTAAAAGTGTCTTACAACTTAAACTTAAAAAGTGTTGTGCTAGGGTTAAAAAATTTACTTTTAATACTGAAGCTCTGAAAGATCCTGTTATAGCCAAAGCTTACCATGATAGGTTACTTAGTCATTATGACAGTCATGGTATGCTTACTACTGAAGTTGAGGAAGAATGGGATCATTTTAAACAGGATTTTTTGGACACTAACAGTACTCTTTTAGGAAAAAAGGAGCAGAAGAGCCAGAATTACCTGAGTGGTAAGGCACTTGAGCTTATTTCGGAAAGAAAGAACTGCAGGAATGTCTTTAATCAATACCCTACTAGTCCTAATAGAAAGCATTACAGAGAACTTAATAAACGTGTAAAAGATCAGTTAGCTGCTGATAAGAATCTTTGGCTTGATGGTTTGGCTGACAAAGCCGAGGAAGCAGTTAGACAGCACAACAGCAGAGAGCTGTACCAGATAGTTAATGTTTTGTGTGGTAGAAAACTGACAGGTATACAGGGATTGAAGGATAAACAAGGTAAGGTTATAGAAGGTGAGGATTCTGTCATGGCTACATGGGCTGAGCATTTCAGTGATATTTTAAACAATGTGGTTAGTTCTATTCCCATTGTTTGCAATGATGATAGATGCATTGGTGACTTTAATGTTGGCCCTATAACACAATCTGAAGTTATTTTGGCTGTTTCTAAACTTAAACTACATAAATCACGAGGGGTAGATGAAATTACTACAGAAATGCTTAGAGCTGGGAATGTTTCGGTTACCACTTGGGTGACTGAAATTCTGAATATCTTTTATGATAAAGGCATGGTTCCTAAGGATTTTACCAGAGCTATTGTTATCCCTATTTTCAAAAATGGTGATCCCCAGTTCTTGTGATAACTATAGGGGTATCAGCCTACTCTCTGTTCCAGGTAAAGTTTTTCCATGATTGTGCTTAATAGAATTAAGAATCTGGTTGACAGTCAATTGCGTGATGAGCAATGTGGATTCAGAAGTGGTAGGGGATGTGTGGATCAGATATTTTCACTTAGGCAGATTCTTGAGAAATGTTTAGAGTTTCAGAAACCTTTGGTTGCTAGCTTTGTTGATTTCAAAAAGAGCTTTCGACTCTGTGGATCGCCATAATTTGTGGTTGATTGTGAGATCATATGGTATACCTGACAAGTTAGTTAATATAACGAAAGCTCTCTATAATAACACTGAGTCGTGTGTGAGAGTTGGTAAGGCTTGTAGCAATTGGTTTAGCATTACTTCTGGTGTTCGACAAGGGTGAATTTTGTCTCCTTTCCTCTTTAGCTTGGTTATTGATTATGTTATGCGAAATTCACTTCAAGGGAAAGATTTTGGCCTTAAATGGACTGGAGATACGAGAATTTCTGATTTCGATTATGCTGATAATTTAGCCCTTTTGGCAAATGATGTTGATGAGATGAACTCTTTCATTCGAGCTGTTGATGAGACTTGTAGTAGAGTAGGTCTGGTTATAAACAGAGAGAAAACTAAAGTGATGAAAATTGGTCAGGCAGGCTGTGATTCAGTTAATCTGAATGGTTCCACCCTTGAGCAGGTGTCACAGTTTAATTATCTTGGGAGCTACATAACAGATACTGGTGATGTGCGGCATGAGATTAACAGACGAATAGGGATTGCTGCCGGGTCTTTTAAGAATCTATGGAGAGTGTGGAGAAATAGGCGTATACACCTAAAGACTAAAATTAGACTGTATAATAGTTTGGTTCTTTCTGGGGTTAGTTATGGTAGTGAAACTTGGACACTTTGTAAACAGGATAACATTAAACTAGATGCTTTTGATTCCAGATGCTTACGCAGTATCTTGGGCATTAGGTGGTTCAACTTTGTAACTAATGAT